>OW121749.1:445000-1874406 GCA_933228765.1 Miltochrista miniata | reverse complement strand
TTAAGATTCAGTAAGTGAAACCAGTTCTAGTAGGGGTAGTGAATTAAATGAAACAATTAAAAAGTTATTTCAATTATTTACTTTTATTTATGGTCAATGAACCCATAAGACCTTTGAAATACAAAACGAAATAGTTTACTCAGGCTAATAAGTCTCTTATTTTCATAGTCACAATTTGAGATCAACATATAAAATAAAAACGTTATAAAATTAACAAATCTTTAAAATACAAAATTTATATTAGCATGAGTATTTATGGACAGGTAAGTACAGGTAACCTTAAAAAACCTTTTATAAAAATTTAAACAAAAATGAAAACAGTTCTTTTAAAACCTAATAAATTCTATTAAATATCACTGTCGATATGTTCAGATAGATCAGGATCTTCGCTAACTATAAGATTTTCATAGAAATCTCGTCGTGATCTGGGCATAGCAGTACATAATGTTATTAGATCTGCTTTTTTTAGAGTGTTGATTCCTCTTGGTGATGTCTCTTTAGGTATTATATCTATAACATTTATTCGATTTTTCAACATTTCAGTCAATTCTCTCTCCACTTTCTTTTTTAGAAAACAAATTTCCTTAAAATCTTCACTATAATCATTTTTATCTTCACTATAAGTTTTTTTGCAAGAACATGGAGCTACCAGTGGATGCTTTGCCCTTTGCGCTTCCAAAATATTATTAGGGCATCTGCCCCTCTTTCTTTTTCTTGTCTGTACTTCCTTCCCATCAGTGTTTTCTTTATTATTTACATCTGTGCTCTGAATGCCTCCTTGATATTGTTGTATACCTTCAGATTCAAAATCAATGCTAACATTTTGTAAGTCTACATAAGCGCAAGGTATCTTCGTGTTAACTTTTTCTATATTTACATCTGAGTCCTGATTGCCGTCTTGATATCCCAACCGAATAGTATGATCTTTGCAATTATTTGTTAATATTTTGTCAATAGAGTCATTTACTGTATTAATATCGCACTCATTTTCTGTTTCCTTAACTAAAAGATCTACTGCTTGCTGACTATATGGACTGGTCGTCAATAGTTTTATACCTTCGGTTTCAAAATCAACGCTAACATTTTGTAAGTCTTCATAAGAGCAAGGTACCAACTGCGTATAAATTTTCGACCAAAATCTTCAGTCAAACATTCATTCAGCAGTGTTTCACTCATAGAAATAATTGGACTGATATTTCTGGAACTAATTTCCATTTCAGATGAAATTACATCTTGAAAATCACTTACAGACCCCACGGTTATTTCTTTAATCACATTTGAAGCTATTATCGCCGACGAACTTGAATTATGATAGTTGCTGTTATTTAGATATAGATTAATTAATAACTTGATACTTGAAGCACTCATAATTAATTTTATATTGCAACTAAACACCCTCATTAACGTAACGCATGCACAAATGAGTGCGGACTGAATATCTAAATCAAAACAAATACACGTGATCGGCGAAGACGGCCGATCGCCGGACGGCCGCAGCGCTTGCGGTCCTGCTCTAACATCGTATGCGTAAGATGAGTAAGAGCGATAGCGATAGGTTCACGCGCGCATCCAGAGCGGTCGGTCAATTTATTATACAGTGTCTTGTCTTGACAAGGTCGCTCATTCCCTTGCGTTGAATGTATGGCAAAACAATGTTTTAAAAAATACAGTTTTATGGTTTGAAGAAGGTAGATTTTTTGAAACTTACATGGTTTTTTAATATTGAATATCTTCATAAATAAAGGTCGTAACACGAATTTAAAAGGTTTCACTTAAAGTAGACCCTAAAATATGCCGAATAAGCGTTGTTAAGGCAAAACACTGTATTCTAGTATACAGTGTCTTGCCTTGACACGTCAGGAGTGAGTCATCAATTTTACGTTTTTTACACTCTTCTAGAAAAGATGAGAAAACTGTTGGTCTAGTTAATGGACTAGAATAAGTTTTTTTCTTGCACATTTCTTTAGCCAGTAAAATTTTTTCTTTAGTTACGGCTTCAGATAATCTTGGTTGCTTCCAATAGCAAGAAACGGAGGTGACAGAAGGTTCTTCACTTCTTTTGACTAGCCACATGATGAAACAAATACTGTGTTTACATCCACCTTCACTTGTTGCTAGTGAAGGTCAAATAATGCAATCATTGCATTTAAGGGTAACTATTTTTTCTTTTGCGTCGTTGATAACTACACTGAGAGTATAAAGTTTTGTTCGAACTCTATGCTCTGGGGTAACTTTACCTTGCACATGGCACAGTCCATCTTCCCGTTTAACTTCTACATAACCTATGCATTTATACAAGTAATCTTCTCTGGACGAAAGAGAACTTTTGCAACTTGAATTTCTGCTTTGTTGAAGTTTTCACTGTCGCTCATGTGTTTAAGAAACATGATCATTTTCAACTTTTGGCAAATTTCTACTATCTGCTCGATAAAAACCTTCGAAAGTCTTCATTTTAAATGTACTTAATTAAATTTAGGAATTGAAAATAACGCTGCAACAATAACAAACAACCTGTTCTGTCATGTATGTATGTCACTGTCATGTCAATAAGAACCACAACGAAAAATATGGTGTTGTTCCATTAGCTATAATTTAGGCTTAGAAAATCACGTTCTGCTACCGACAGTAATTTCTAAACTTGCTAATAATATACATTTTGCAGTATCAATTCAACTGTATTCCCAAGTGATTATAATTTGGATAGCACTGTCGGATACAGTTTTATTGCTTTTGAAAATCTTAATTATCGATATCGATACTGAATCTATTGCTACTGGAACAACACTCCTGCGATTTCTTTTTTTTTTAATAAATGCGAAGGGTACAGTGATTTAAAATCCTATCTTTCATCAAAATGTTGGTATTTTCGTTTTTTTACATTTATTACGAAAATAGAGAACTGAAAAATCTGAAAATAATATATGTTCTTTATGAACTTAATATTTCAAAATGGAATCATTATTTTACCTTATTATGGAAAATGAAATGTTGTCAATTACTCAACATCCACACAGTGACATCCACCTTTGTACCACGCTCTGGAACCGGAACCCGCACGGTGAATCCATCGAATGCTGAGCAAACGTTTAGGTACTATTGGACATCCATATTGCACGACGCAAACGATTTCCGAAGCACAGTTTAAAGAAAGGATATCCACATGAACTAGAAGTATGAGTCTTGGATCTTCTGACGACCTGAGTCTTAGAAATAAAATAGTGTGTGCGTGTAACCTTTATGCGCTATTGAAGTAAAACTTTTTTGCCATTGACCGCATCAAATGTTATATTAATATCATTCATTCGAATTTTGAATAGCGGAAACGTAGTAGCGTTACTTCCGTCAGAAAAAAAATCTGAGTTACTCCCTAGGCCGCGCCTAAAGAAGTTTTACTTCAAAAAATCTTTGGATTAGGTTCATATGATGTCAATGAAACTTTTATTGTGTTATCAGGCAATCTATCGTAATTGAATAAATGGATGGAACGCGCCCCTCACCCAGACGGGCAGCGCGGGCGTCTTGAGCCGCGAGCCGGGGTGCTGCTTGTTGATGAAGGCCTTCGCGCTCTCCTCGCCGCCGTACCACACGAGGAGACCCACCGGGCTGCGGGACAGGATGCCGAACTGGGGCATGGCCTGCAAAAGGGCAAATTTCGGAATACATTATGTTGTAAAGATAATGAGACGTTTGGGTTCAAATAAAGACTAGTGCCAATTAGTGCATTAATGTGACTGTCTCACAAGACGTCACGTCGTAGTGGCACACACAGACGTGGCGGCGCGCGGCGACTCACATAGTGGTCCTCGTCGCCCACGTACAGCACGCCGTTGTGCAGGTAGGGCGTGGCGCGCCCCGCCAGCAGCAGCGTCACCACGTTGAGCGCGCCCTCCACCTCCGCCGACACCAGGTGCGACAGCTTGCCGTCCAGGTCCTTCCTCACGCTGCAACACACATGTGTTCAACATCTTACTAATATTATAAAATGCGAAAGTTTGTGAGAATGGGTGTTTGGGTGCCAGGTGCGGATGTTTCTTACTCTTTCACGCACCAACAACTGAACAGGTCTGGTTGAAATTTGGTACAAAGATAGAGACAGTCCCCTCCTCCAGCCCATAATCTTACCAGCGTTTTGGCTATCAAGAGCAAATCATCGTAAGTTGCGCGCTGTACTTGCATGTGTTCATCAAATCCTTCACTTCATACAATTGACTTTCTCGGTCCTCTCGCCATTCTGAGGTGGCTGGCTATTCTAGCATTTAGTCAGGCAGCTTCGTCGCTACAAATCACTTCCTAGTTCCTGCCATGCGTGCTCTAACGTTTGTAAACTCTTAAAGTCTACACACTTCTCACAATCTTCAGCATGCCTGGTAGTGCTACTATAAACATTCACACACACAGGTTTTCTGTTACACAAATATATGCAAGTATTTAAAGAATGGGATAGTTTACAATAAAAAAAAAATTAAATATTATAATAGCTAGTGGTTAATTCGACGCCTTACAAAAACTATAAAATAGTGTAACTTACTTGGCACATCCTCTTGACAACACACAGGAGTACAGTATGATCAAAGCTCCAGCTCCTTCTTCGATTTGAAGCTTTTGGGGGAAAATTAGACGCATTTAGAATGTAATGAAGCTACTTACAACGATTTATTTAAAAAAAGCAACAGCAAATTATACTAATTTCTTTCTAAAATCCTCACTTCATAGTAATACAAGATATCTTGTCCTAATAAATTCACTTGTCTGATGATAGTCATGACAACATTCGATCGGCGATGGGCCATTGTAACAGTTAGAAATACTGTTGACAGTGGTACCAAGGTTTTTTATTTTTAGGGTTCTGTACCTAAGAGGTCGGGACCCTATTCATGAGACTTAGCTGTCCGTCTGTCTGTTGTCTGTCCGTCACGACTTCACGAGGCTGTATCTCAGGAACTGTGACAGCTAGAGAGCTGAAATTTTCACAGATGTATTTCTGATGCCGCTAGAACAACAAATACTAAAATCCGAAAAAAAAGGAGGATTAAGGGGGTCCCATTATAACTAACGTGATATTCTACAGTTTTTTGGCAAGGGACCCTTCGTGCGCGCCAAATTGACGCCTCCCGCCTGATGGAAAGTCGTGGCGACATTTAGCGATAATTATCAGTTTCTTATACTTATGCAATTTAAAAAAATATTGTCTTACCAAATACAGGTACCGTTTTATGAATATCTGGAGGTCCTCCAAATTCTTAAACTCGTATAGGTGCAGCTTGTAAAAGAGCGTCAACATTATTGGTCTGAAATGTATTGGACTAAAATAATAGTAAGTATTTCTATTTATGAAACCGACATCTTATCTTCAACTAGCGGACGTCACGCGGTTTGACCCGCGTAGCTCCCCTTCCAGTGGGAATCTATACATATAATAAAATGATAGAAAAGTCAAAACCGTACATTGGAAATATTAAAAATAATAATCACTGGGTGTTCAACATAAGATAACGAAGCCGAAAATATAATAAGAATTTTTTTATCTGTTTGTCTGTTTGCTTTGCTTTGTCCGGAAGGATCTCGAAAAGTACTCAATAAGTTTGATTCAAATTTTGCACAAATATTAACTAGGGGTAGGGTCTTTAAATAGGCTATATATTGTCACGCTACATATCCTAATAGCTAAGCAGAGAGCAATCAAATTGGCATTATAACATAATTTTCACGCGTACGAAGTCGTGGGCAACTGCTAGTATGGAAATAAAATATAACCTATGGTACCCGGGGTATGCAATTTCTTGTACCTCAAACTTACTACATAGTTTAAAACTATCCGCTTTTCTTGTTATTTCATTGTTACTGCTTCGGAGTGTGAGTATAAGACTGACGTACTGAGGTCTCAGTTTCGATTCCTGGGTCGGAACAAATATTTTTATGACCCACAAATATTTTATTTGAACTTTGGGAGTTCTCAGTGTAAAATGTATGCATTTAGAAATTAAGTAGGTACTTATCAGTTGTCTAGATCATTTAGCACAAACATGACTGTTACTAAATCTTTTTTATATAGCCCACTGAATTCAATTAATATCGAGCGCTACTTACATCGGCAATAGGATCATCACCTATTACGTGGGACAAAAAAAACTGCAAGGTGAAAATTGTGTGCCTATACTACCTACTTTCTGCCTATTCCTGCCTACTTCTTCGGGGATAAGGGCGTGATTCACAAACACACACATTAAGGTGTGTGTGTGTGTGTGTGTGTGTGTGTGTGTGTGTGTGTGTGTGTGTGTGTGTGTGTGTGTGTGTGTGTGTGTGTGTGTGTGTGTGTGTATGTTACTCACAGTTTAATAGACTCAGTGTTCTGTAAATATGATCAATGCAGTAAGCAATTTTTACTATGGCCGGTCATGGGTGGGCATATAATATGTCTCTGCATACTCTGCGAGGATCGAGGCGTGACTATCTATGTATGTGTGTATGAAATGTGAGTTACATACACACACCATACCAGAAATAACAATTACCTTCTCAGTAACACTATCTTGATAATATTGCGAGCTGTGTTGTACGTAGGTGTTCTCGCTGGGGAGGCACACTGTCGCCTTGGGCTCCACCCCGGCCTGCGGGCTGCAGCCCCCGCCACAGCGCCAGATGACGTCACTACAAGCGCGCCACAGAGCTTCCTCTTGACGTTCTTCCGATGGCCGTAGGTACCTTACATTGACACAAATAGTATGAAAAATTGACTGCTTAATGGTGTAAAGGTCGTAGGGAAGTTGCGAATTACTAGGGTTTGATTCCCATTATGAGATAAAATTTGTGTGATTGACTTATATTTGTTTCGAGAGTATGGGTCTTTTTTGTATTTAGAAGTAATGTGAGCAATAATATCCGTTCTCCCCAAAACAAACTTACTTTGGAATCAGATGGCGCTGTGTTAAAAACTTCTGCGAATATTATTTTATTTTGCTGTTTATTTAATTGCATGTATGAAGGAAGTACGTGCCTAAACAACCCATTATGATAAAATATCCTTCATAGATAGTGATAAATAGAGCAGTTTAAATAAACACCCTGGTATGCTCCGGTCGTCCCATAAAGTCGACCATTTGAACTAAAATATTGTGCGATGAAGCATAGTGTAGGTGGATTTATGCCGAAACACGTGGCGTCCCAGAGAATTATGATCGGTATTTTCAAGTTATGCTGTATGCCTCCACGCATAGAATTTTCCATGCTATTTTGAGAATCGATTTTAAAATGGTATTATTGATATGCAGGGGCCTCTATATGACTATCCACCCCTATGGTAAGGATGTGTGACTGTAGATTTGAACTAATTTAATAACCTGATGACCTTGGCTTAGTTTTCTAATCCTGTTTCCCATAAGAACTTGTTTTCGGAGTAAAAAACATTTGCTTACATTGGAATGGCAAAGAAAAGTGTATTAGGTACGCTTCTTTATTTTGCTAACTTAGTAATTATGGGATTTTTAATGCTATCTCGTGATAGCCTACAACTCTTCACAAGTGTACAAGAGTAATCTCTTAAGCTGTCCACATCCTTAAAAGAAACAGGGAAGAAGTAATAAACAAAAAGAAGATTTAAAACCTTTGGAAGGAATTCCGATCTTTAGACAGAAAATCTACATTAAGGCTTGAGACAAACGTGTTTTAAACTGGTAATACTTATCGCTCACGTGAGATTAAAACTATCGTATTCAAGAGAGTCAAGGATGCTACATCAGTTTCTGTCTCGATACTCAATATAACCTACCTGTGCAGTGCAGACTTGAGCGTAGTTGGTTATTACCATCGTTTGTCACAGCCAGGCATGAGTATGAAAGCGAACGCTTGTAATTTTTATCCTGTCGCCTGAGGCTCAATACGTATAGGTCGTATACCCAGCGTTTTTATGCAGTAGATAGAAGTTACAAATTGTTTATTAAAAGTACTTTTGTAGCAAAATGCGGGTGGAAACACTAGAATTTATGTTTTTTGAAATAGCCACATTGTTTTCCATTTACAAGGTAATGAATGTTTGTGGGTGTAGATGATAATCTATAAAAACTTGTCTATACAAATTTCACAAATCTGCAAGGTTTTGACTTGACTTTAGCCCTAGCTAAAGTGCTCATAGGAGAAGTAAAATACCAATTCTATTGCTCAAAAGGCACCCAATTTCAATTTTATACTTAAGTTCCGATGTCGCAAATAAATAATGATGTGAACTTAATTTGGATAAGATTTGCCGCAGATCTAAATATGAATCATGCAACACATGTATAACAGTAACTTAACGGTATTTGTAGTTACTTACGTCTCAGGCGGCACAACGCTCTTATTGTCTTTGGTCTGTGGTCTCGAGTCAAACAGAAGCCACTTGATGATGTGCGCTTGGAGAGCTGACAGCAAAGACCTGGCCCCGTTCCTCGGAGCGGCTAAGCCGTACCCAAGCGGCTGGTCTGGAGGCCTCATCACTAGAGGCGTACGGATCCATTCTCCTCGCGGTGGACACGAAGCGGAGCTGAAGCAGGTTACTCGTAACTCCTACAATATCACGTAATAAAATACTGCTGTGTTATTTTATTTTTTGGTAACTTAAAGAATGGTGTTTACAAAGATTTCTACTCTTAATAATAACACTGTTTAACAGTAGTCATGCCACACGAACTCTCGTAGGTAATCGTATTTTGACTCGCCACCCTCATTACAAAAATGCGCTGATATTGTTTCAATCACCCTCAGATCGCTTGTGATAAGTCAAATTCATTATTACCTGTATAGCGTTAAATGTATGTGAACGTTCGTAAAAAACAGTGATAATTACATTAGTTTTCTTTATTAATTTAAAGTGCGTTGGTTTAAGTCAAGTACTGTGCGTGTGCAAATATGTAAAGAAAGTGTATTAACGATCCTAACACTTTTTGTTATGTTTGTGGTGAACTGACTTTCAAAAAACAAAGACGTAATTTTACAGATCTTATATTGCAGTGTTATCGCGAGTATTTTTCTTTTTCGGTTGCTCATCAAGACAAAGTTTGGGCCCCACACATTTGTTGTACAACATGTGTAAAAAATTTAATAGATTGGAAGAAAGGTCTACGTCATATGCCGTTTGCTATTCCCATGATATGGACTGAGCCTAGAGATCATGTTTCGGATTGCTATTTCTGTGTTACTACAATAAAAGGCATAAACCCAAAAGCAAAACACACAGTTCGATACCCGAATTTGCCTTCAGCAATAGGACCTGTCCCACATAACGTCAGTTTGCCAATACCAGTATCGTCCTCATCGTTCAGTATCGATGATCCATAACCCTCCACTTTAAGCCAATTTAATGTTGATGACGATAATGATTTTGATCCTGAGTTTGAAGAAGTTCACGATAAGCATCATTTGTTAACTCAAGGAGACCTAAATGGCCTAGTACGCTTTTTTCCCGAAGAATTTAGGGGCTGTAAGCGATGAGCATGGAGAAAGGTTCCATCAGGACATATTAAATATAGAAAAGCGTTATCAAGCTAAATGGGGTCCAAGAATGTTGGCCGACTGCTGCTGGACAATTAAAAGAGACCAACCGGAAGCCAAATATGCCAGAAAATCGTAGTAATTTTTGTTTCATTATTATTTTTCTTTTTTTTGAGAACTGTTTATTATTTTTTTCTTTATAATCGATGATAGCTAAATAAATAAAATTCATGGGTGATAAAAAAAAATGATATGCTTATTTTTATTCACAACACCCTAAATTATAAAAAAACACAAAAAGTTCGTGTGGCATAAGGAAGGTTAAATTTTGTTAAACAGTGTAATTTGTTTGTCACGCATTTCGTTACAATTTCGGTTATTGGCACGCCTGGTTGCTGAAAGAGCGCGATGTATGATGCATATAATATAATACTAGCATGTGGCGAAATCCTGGAACAACCTTTTGAGCGTTTACCCGGGACTCCTGGCCGTAAGCAGCGGTAGGGCAACGTGTGGTTTTAGTCGGAAAGAGTCCGGCATGGCATCCGTTATGGATTTTCACTTGATATAAATGAAAGAAGCAATAAAGCATGTGGCGTAAGACTATTTTAGAAACGCTTTCAGATATTTTAATGAATATACAATATCAATATACTCACAGTCGCAAGTTCCTCAGTTATCGGCTGCCCGCCGACCACAGCTGGTTTAACGCCATTCAGCAACTTGTTCCTCGCGTACATTACGCGTTCTGAAAAGGAGTTTTAGTTTCAGTGGTTCATTTCGACGTTCATTACTTTTCTTTAAGTTTTTATATTGAACCGAAAGGTGTTTATTTTATTTGATCTTTTATATATGGGTTGAGTTTAAAACAAGTAAGTAATTGATTTTTTTTATTTTATTAGCTTTCTTTTATTAACGGGGGAATGCATTTCTGCACTTTGCTAACCAGCTGCTGGGACAGCTTGTGCGCTGCTTTGTTTGGAATCCGAACCCCAGAGTAATGGCCAAACTACCCTGTAAAGCACTGCGCTGTTCGGCCTCGCCTCAATGGAGTCGCTAGTGTCTAACTAGCGACTCCATTGAGGCATTAGAGATTAAGTCACGATGATTTAGTAAGCGGACAACCCCCAAGCAAGGAGCAATTTCACTCCAAAAACAGAGGGGTAGAGAGAAAGAAGGAATCCTCTGGTGTATATGTGGTGGGAACTAACTTCCACGAGGGCGCTGGCGCCATCTAGCAAAATTAAATTAAAAATTTAAAAACTCCCGACTCACAAAAATTCGGTAGAAAGATCACCTTTTTACCGAATTATTCAACAATAACAAACTGTGTCACTGCACTTGTTACTGCGATATTTACTTCAAAGAATACTATTATTATAAACAAATAAATACTCCACAAAAAACAAAAATACTAAGTCTACGTTCTAATACCTCATAAAGTCATTACAAAAGTGAAGCTATGGACCTTTACGTAGTACTTAAGTAAATCATAAATGCTTAATGTCCACTGTAGCATTCTGTAAAGACATTTTAGAATCACATTACCTTAACCCGTTCCTTCCAACAAATCCGTACTCTCTCACGCAAATGGATCCTGTATTGAATCCTGTTCACTCTGCTATTGTTAGGATTACAATACATTCCAATTACGAAGGCCTTGCAGTACATTTTCCTGGTCCTTCGTATTTTTGAACAAAGTTTAGAAAAGATACGAAATAGGGGATGTTATCGTAACTCCTAATACTACCGATGATTTCAGAACTTTTAAATTGTGAAGCTTTAGCTGTTTTTGTAAGAGAGAAGAGTTTTCATGTGACTCTTCAGTTACTTTTTTTTTCAATATAACTGATCTTTTATTCAGTAGAGCTTTAAAAATTATAGGATGGAAAGACCGCATTATAAAGTTGTGTTTTAAATATTGACGTCTACATACATACATACATAATATAGTCGTGACTTTATTTCTGTAACAGTAGGTAGAGGTATAGCATACGCTGATTTAACCTTAATTCTTTTGTCCCACGTAATTGGTGGTTAACGTAGGTTAACTACCAAAAGGACAAAAAATACTAGTCACATCCTGCACCTATGCATTATGACTCCGCAGTGGTGTCGTGTTAAAATGGATAGGTGCAAGTTGTGACGACACGCTGTTGAAACTTTTCAAGCTACCAATAAGGCCTTCGACTTGACTTAACGATCACCCCGTTACTGACAACTTGGACCAACGGCTCTACGTGCCTTCCAAAGTGCGGAAAAGCTCATAAATAATAGTGTCATAAAGTGGTCACCCATTCGAGGACCAGCCTTAGTGAAAGGTGCTTATTACGTTGATTGTGTAGTACCCTGAGTCAGCAGGGCTAGGAGATTCCATAGATACATCAAACCTTAATATATCTATGTATTATAATACCACTAAATTCGATCACCGTTATATTGCGTTCGGAAACATCTGTGTGCTTTTACACAAGTCGTAAATATAAATTCAAATTTCGCCGGTTTAATAACAAATTCAAATTTTACGCTGCCCATTCTGCGTTCTTATTTTTGCCATATCATCACGCTCACCCAACCATGGTCTGCAGTAATTTATATCCTCGTGGGTACCGAAAGTTTGACAATAAATCTGCAAGGTAACGCTCAATAAATTATTCTCACAATCGTGGTACCTACTTTAGAATTACTAAATCGAAATGTTAATATTATATCTTAAAGATTTAAGTAGTCGCATTGAATAGACGTTTTTCCAAATCACAGATCCGAAATTGGATCCAATCGAATTCAGAGTACCCCAATTTGTCTTCATTTATTTTAATCTTGACCCGTGAAGTATTCAGGCAACTGCGAATAAATTGGATATTTGAATTGCTCTGTGTTTTATACTTAAAAATAGAATTGCTACAGCCGATAATGATGCGTTTTACATGTGTTTTAGGTAAATTTAAATGCATTTTTAATTATCATCAAAAATTCATCCCAGAAAATGTTTTTAACCTGAATGGATTATATCATCGGTACAGCTCCAAAATAATGATGCCACTAAATTATGCATGTCAATGTACAAAATTCTCAAAAAAGCAGCTAAATATAAATCAAAGTAAATCCTACCGTAGAATTCCTCTTGCGATGTTCCAAGCGTATTCTTCTTCAACATGGTGTCCTTAGTTTGATAACGGATATGCAGGCAGTGTTGCCACAGAACAAATAATAGTACCGCGTAGTGTTGCGATATACTCACGAGCCTCAGTGTCCAACTATAACTAGTCTGAATAAGTTGTAGTGCACTTGGGGATAACAAGCACCGAGCTTCCACTTCAGCTTTATGAAATTGGACACCAGTAGTCCAAGTATATTCAATTATTTTGCATGATACTTGTATATGGACTTCGGGGCAACAACGGCAACGGTTTGAAATAGGTAGGTATACGTAGATTGTTATATTAAGATTAAGTCATTGTGTTATTACTCAAGCCAATATATTAAGAAGTTAATTATATTTTAATAATCTACAGAAATATCAGCATATTTAGATGTTCTTGTTAAAGTTCTCTGATTTTGCCCTTTATAAAAATTTGGATTAATGTAGAGACGATAGTTATAATAATATTCAACTTACTCTGGTTGCTAATTTAAAGTAAATTTTAACTGATAAAAATAAAGAAACGTAGTTATTTCAAATTATGTAATATTTTTGTATGTGCAATATTGTACGTTATTAATTTTTGATCTCAAATATTTGGGTAGAGTGATCTTATGTTTGTAAAACTCGTGATTGTATAAATGTATTCCGGAATAAAGTTTGGTCTTTAAGACTTCTACACTGTGCAAAGAAGACGCTACAATTGAATGTACCTTTCAAGAACAGTTTTCACTTTAGACGTGTGAAATGTACTGTAATTGTATTCGTGCTACACGACCGCTCAAGGCCGACCAGACAAGCAATATTGGCTATTGAAGGCTATGCAAACATTGCAAGTACAGTCAGGAGCAGAAACGAAACTGAAATGTGTATTTTTTTAACTTATCAGATTTTGGCCTTCATATAAGGTTGTATTCGTGTAAAGACAGTTTTTAAAAAATATTCAATCTACCCTAGCTGCTAGTGCTACTGGTACCAAAAGAAAAGCTCGTTCCACTTTTCCGCAATACTATTTATTTTGTCTATGTTCAATTTTCAGTGACGCCCTGTTTATTTTTGTAGTACACAATGATCAATTTTATATGAAATATACGTTATACGAGTAATAGATAAAAAATATCAATACGAAGGCCTCATTTACATTGTCGTCATCCCACGAGAGAAAGTAGACGCAACCGAGTATGTCGCAACTTACAAAATGAATAATGAAAAATGTTACTATAGGTATATAAAAGAACAAAGATGGGAGGTACACCTTAACCTTGCCACAATAAACGCCGTTTATGACGTCTCGATGTCATATGCGTGCTACATTGAAAAAATTATATTCCAATATGGGCTAACGCATGTAAAATTGGTTCCCTTATTGCATTCTAAGTAGGAAGAATATTATACATTGCATTCTAAGTAGTAACAACTTGTCCTGGGACATCCTTCCGAGGGCTTACCCGGGGCTCACAACCATAGGCTGTTGGGCGTTACGTGAGGTTTTTTAGTCGGTAGGAGTCCGGCATAACATCCATGAGGATTTTCACTCAGGTAAAAAAAAAAAAGTAGTAACAACTACACAATACACATATTATAAAGGGGCAAGATTTTGTTTGTTTGCATTGAATAAGCTCCGAAACTACTAAACAGATTTGAAAATATCTTTTACTTTTGGAAAGGTACACAATGGATGACAAAGGTCATATTTTATTCCCGGATTCTCAATGTAGCGGGAACTACACGGGTGAAACTGCCTGTCGCCTGCTAGTAATATAATAAATTCAGTGCAAGCCGCTTTGCCCAACGCATCCCGCGACGACTCGCGTCTCCGTAAATGAGGTCTGAGTCTAGTGCACTCTGTGTTGAGCTTGGATACAAAGTGACCGCTCCATTATTTCCCTTAGGTATCGTAAAGCTACTTAAGAATTATATCTGAGGCATCGCGCTGCAGCTATTTTGCACTGAATGCTATTTTCATTCTACCATTGCTTACTGTGATATTACACAAGTCTCAATAAAGAACTGATAGTTAATATGCGGTCTAATTTAAGATAATTTGTATCGGGGCGTCTGGCATTATGAAAATGTTTCACCTTTTTTGTCCGTGTGCCCTGAAATATTTTTTTAAAGTTCCTAATAACAGTATTATCAAAAATTTACGTGGAAGTCAACTTATTAGTCACGAGTTACCTTTTATTATTTACTTCTTGAACGTGACTGGCTTCATCGTACCTGCGTTATTTCAAAGCAATCTTTGTTATTAAGCGTTCTAATAGATGCAACACTTGTATCTAAACTAACTTTGGTGCGAAAGTTTGCTAAGTTAACTTTTATGTAAATACCACTTTCTTGAATACTGATGCTTTAAAAATGTAATCGGCAACAACGTAGTTGTTTCACTGCAACGTTTAATATGAATCATAATGAAGTGCCAATCACTGTGGCGAGTGCTTGACATTTCCATCAGTCTGTATCATGTGAGGTTAAACTGTAATAGGCTACCGTAAGGAAGCCTTTCCTGGCGTTTTCTGTAGAGTGCCTAGAATTATTTAGATTCCTGGCCCTACCACAAAAAATGCTAGAAAAGATCACAAAGATTTTTTTTGGACATCTCACACAACGCTATCTGATACCAAAGTAAGCTAGGAATAACCTGCTTGTGTTATGGGTATCAGATCACGGATATTAATACTTATATACTTTTTAATAAATACATATTATACATAGAAACACCCAGACTCTTGAGACAAACATTTATGGGTCACACAAATATTTGTCTCCGGTGGGAATCGAACCCACGACCTCCAGCGTCGCAGGCGGTATCACTACCGACTGCGCCACAGAGGCAGTCAAAGTCAGTTTTTTAGGACAGAATCTCTTGCGACATAGGATTTCCAAATGAATTAGATTTTTTTTATACTACTAAGGTGTCCAATAAGATTACCACCCACCTGATGGACTATGGTCACCGAAGTCTATGAAATTATGAAATGGCTATGTATACCGTGTAATAAAATTGTCACTAAATGGTAGTCGCTTGTTATACCAAGATAATTTTGAACCTGATTCTAAGTGCGATGAAACTCAAATTACATTATTATGTTCTTGACAGTTTAGTTTTATAAGTTCAGAGAAGTTTGTTTACATTTTCAAAACTTGATTATTTGTATATACTGCAAATATCGTTATCTGTAAATTTGTGCGAAAATGTAATCTCAAAAATATGCATGTAACCTAATCAACAATTAACATCGTTGTCCATGTGGACTACATCCGAACTTTAAGAGGCATCATACATCCATAATAATATTATAAAGCTGAAGAGTTTGTTTGTTTGTTTGTTTGAACGCTAGGATCTCAGGAACTACTGGTTGGATTTCGGAAATTCTTTTACAGTTTGATAGTCCATCTATTGACTATGGCTATAGGCTATATAACATCACGCTAAGGCGAATAGGAGCGGAGCAACAATCAAGAATGTTTCGAAAACGGGGAATATTTTTTAACATCTGTAAGCTTCCGAAGCGTACGCTGCGTAAATGGTTAAAGTTACGTAAAAATTATGTATTACAAAGTTGTTTCTCTTAAAAAGTTCTAAAAAAAAGTCTGCGACATCATATTTCTATCCTTTAAGGTTCGCTCACAATAACCTAATTGGTCTATCTTTTAAGGTCCGCTCACAATATTTTAAAACTGAAGAGTTTGTTTGTGCTAGGATCTCAGAAACTACTGGTTGCATTTAAAAAAAATTTTAGAGTTTAATAGTCAATTTATTGAGGATGGTTATTGATAATATAACATTACGCTAAGACGAATAGGGGCGGAGCAGCCATGAATAATGGTTTGAGAACTGGGAAAATTTCTTACTTTTCAGAGCTTCCATTGCGTACACTGCGTAAATGGTTGAAGTTACGTAAAAATAGTGTAGTTTAAAAAAAATTCTCTTAAAAAGTTATAAAAAAAAGTCCTGAACAGCATATGCCTATCTTTTATGGTTCGCTTACAATAACCCTCTTAATAAGTTTTAAAATATAAGTGAGGCGACAACGGCAGTTATCGTGGTCTGCAGTGGTAGCCAGTCAAGTGAACGATAAAAACCGGTCAAGTGCGTACCGAATCCGTACCAAAAAAGGACGGGCGGAAGTAAATGCGACGGGAAACATTATATCACTTTACATATTAATACCACGCCTCTCTTCTTCTCACTCTCATGTGACGCAAACGAAGTTGTGCGGGTCAGCTCTAATGAACATAAGCGACGGAGTAAATGCGACGGGAAACATTATATCACTAAATATTTATACCACACCTCTCTTTTTCACTCCCATGTGACGCAAACGAAGTTGCGCGGGTCAGCTAGTACATACATAATTATATGGCCTACTATGGCCAATTATATGGCCACGCCTTTATCCTCAAAGGGGTAGGCATGTTTTATGCTCACAAATTTCACCTTTGTTTTTAGAATTTGTCCCATGTAAAAGGTGTTGACCCGTATTGCGGAGTTGAGATAGACAGGTGCAGGATGTGACTGCCTGCCGTTCAACTTTTTTCAAGCCGCCAAAAAAAGATTTTCAACTTGGCTAAACGACTGCCATTTTACTGGTAACCGTGACCAATGGCTTAACGTGCCTTCCGAAGCAAGGAAGCACTCAAATAAATGTCGGAAAGTGGTCACATGAATGGTCACCCTTCCAAGGACTGGCCATAGTGAAAGTTCCTTACTACAGTGATCGTTTACAGAACACTGAGTCCGCGGGGCCACGAGCGCTTAAAAGCCAATTATTTCAATGTTCACTTTTAAAGCAGTAGCCGCTAGCTTACACCTTGGCTCCTAGATTTTGTCCGAGGAGATTCGCCGCTCTGAAGGCCCGAGTCAATGCGCTGGCCCACTATGGATTCCGGCCATCAGAGTTTTACTTTGTAGATGCTGCAGTCAGCTTCGCCACGTTGTTGGCCGTCTGCTTTCCGGCACACACCGAGACCACATTGGTGTCATGGACCGCACATGATTTCAGCGTAGAGCTTTCTATAGAAGGAGTCTGGCCCCTTCAAGTTAGGCAGCAGACGTGCAAGAGCAAATTCATTCGTTCTTTCCATTTCCACTCCCCCTCTTTTATTGGAGCTGGGACTGCAACCCTCGATATCTTTTAGTGAGATTTTCAGTGCCTCTCAACCCTGCTCTTTACCTTTAATTCGAAACCCTGTGGTATACTCGAACGACCCTGATGGCAGTATTACAACCGGTCGGTAGGATCAGGGTTTACACTGGAGTTCTATACGGAGCTAAGGATTCCAAGGTTCCAGGTGATAGCTTCTTGTATGAGGTATCGGTCTACCTCAGTTAGTAAGTAGTAAAAGCGATAGCGTCACCTCTTATGCTTGGGTGTCAGGCTTCGAAAAGGAGCCTAGATAAAAAATATTACAGCCTGGTTGTTTGCAATGACTAAGTATTAGTAATTTCTGTAAAGTGCTTGACGAGGTGCTACATCATTTTGCTACAAGAGCCTAATATAATAACTATATTTTGAGTGAATCGCGCAATAAGAACTAAATTTTACATACAAACTTTAGCACCCGCTATAACCCCGTGAGATCAGTTTTGATCACCAAGGCCCAGCTGTTAAAAAAATATGATTATAGTATTTATAATAATAATAACATGATGGTAATGATAAGGAGAATAAATTACCTTCAGTAGGATGAACAGGCGGCGTGTCACGGGGTACACGGTGCATTATATTGCACTTTCTAAAATAATAACGACAAAATAGTATACAAAATATTTTTTTTCAAATACATTGTTTAACTGAATCACTATGGTTTACTACTATTCAAATAATGCGTTTACATTCTGAATTAGATTAGATGGGGTTTCAGTTGGTTAATAGCTGTCAAATATTGAAACCTAAATCTGATTACCACATCAGACTAGTCAACTGGAAATCTGAATTTGACAATCATCGCTCGTTATGTTACTCAATCATATTCCACAATCACACTATAAACCCTAATCATTACTAGCCAAAACTCACCTCTGTATAACGAAAATTGACCTTATCACTACAGCACAAGGTTTACTTGAAAAATACGTTGATGCACAAATATTGCACGTCAAACCAGTGTAGGTGATTGTTTGGAAATGGTTGCATTTGCCTTGACGCCGTTCCGCTGCACATTATAATGTAGATAAGCTTGTGTTGTATCTACGTGTTAAAATAAACTGCAGTAAGTCAGTGGATAAGGTAATTCGAAAAATGGAAGCTCATAAATACGAGGTGTTTGTTGCTGAGGTCACATACTTCAGTAAGTAGATGACATAATACGTTTCTACACTATAGGACCATAACTAGGAGGAAGTCATGGAAAAAATTAGTATTTCTATAATAATTGCTGAGATTTTATGTAGAATAGCATTAAATAAATAAAAATTAATTATTTATGAACTTTCTCACACAGCCAAGTCAAATGAAGCTTTTTTAAACGTGAGGGAAAATCCTTTACGGATGCTATACTGGACTCCTACCGACTAAAAAACCTCACGTAACGCCCAACAGCCTACGGTTGGGAGCCCAGGGTAAGCCCTCGGAAGGATGTCTCAGGACTCCTAACAGACCTACGTCTACGGGTTCGGGAGCTATCCCGCGTCTTTGGGGAGTCGTTTTTCGGGTATCATTCCGCTTCTTAGGGGGGGGGCGTGTATTTCTCCCCGCCGCCTCGTTCACTAGCATGACCTGCCTGCAGAAAGAGGCTGCACAGTCCCATTTACTCCTGTAGGAGATAATGGCTCGCACCATGGACGCTGTGCACTCCACCAACGTGTGGAGTGTTGTGTCCTCGCTGCGCTCCCCGCAAGTCTATTAGAAACTTGTACTGTGGGATTTAGAAAGCTGATTAACATACTTATAATTACTTCTAAATACATAATAAGACAATGAAAATACCCAACCTCCATGATAAACAATTTGTGGATCACTTAAATATTAGATTCTGCCCTGGAATCGAAACTGGGAACTCAGCGCAGTATTCGTCTACACTTACAACTGGGACATCAAAGCATTATAGCGAATATTGATTCAGTGATATAGAATTTTATTAAAAGTAAAAATATTAGCTAAAGGCATAAGTATTCACCAGACTTTTTAATAGTTACCTAATTTAATTTATTGTACCAATGTCAAACTCTGAAACGTATCACATTTACTTTAATCCCAGACCAAACTTTGCGTAACTTCTTACATCACAGTTTTAGATTGAATCCGTGCCACCTACCGACCTTATAGGAAATTAATATTTTATTTTTAGCGCCAACATAGATCGTGTGTTCGTTCGTGTATCCAAGGCATAATATGGTGCAGCAATATTTCAAAATAGGGGTGGCTAGGCTTTTTGTTTGGTTTTTGAATTGTAGTTTTCTATGTTGATTTATGTACTGTAATTTTTTATTTGTTGCTACACACTGGAAGCTTCAGTGGTAAATAAAATGTACATCGGGATTCTTTATTGTCCACTTTTTCGTTTTGTTGTTATTTTGCACTAATCCAAAATTGAGGAATAAATGCATTAAATAACATGCTACTAATATGATAAATCAGATTTTTTTGAAGATGTTTTGCTGCTTGTTTATCGTGCAATAAAAAAGTGCCTTTCGGAAGATCAAGGTAAGCTGGCTTTGCTTGGTTATGTTGTCCGTCAGTGAGCAACGTGAGGTCCGAGGTTCATCTGTCTCTATAGGCTGGTATAGTATTTAAATGGTAGGAGGTATGGTATAGAAATTTGGTATGGCGTTCAGGTAGAGCCGATGAAACGGTTAGCCACTGACTGACAGCAGGCTATACGGCATCCGAACATTTGGATTACCTACCTAATTCTGCACCAGGAAGCTAAACCAGCAGTCTGTGCAAACCAGATGCTGTAGTCATGTCGGTGATGGAAACCGGAGTGGACCCAACCACTGCTTTAGAGGGAACCGGGGGCCCATTACTTACACCGTGTCGTGACTATTATTTTTATGGTATACTAGCCGATGCCCGCAGCTTCGCCCGCGTAAAAATTGTTTTCGTGGTAACTTATTCCCGGGATAAAAAGTAGCCTATGTGTTATTCCAGACTATAATGTATCTCTGTACCAAATTTCAGCCAGATCCGTTCAGCGGTTTGATCGTGAAAGAGTAACAAACATCCACACTCACAAACTTTCGCATTTATAATATTAGTAAGAAGTATAAAAGGTAGGTATGATTTTTATTAATTTTACGACATCAGTTGCAGGAGAATAGGACTAGTAAAATCTCTTTTGTACTGACTCACCTTCGTATACCCTTTCTAGATCAGGTGATAGAAGAAGAACTCTCTTGTCGATAGTTCCACCTACTTCTTTGACTTCTTTTTTCTGAGCTTTTATCGTGTCATAGTCCATAGGATGTCTTGAAGTTGGCGTCTTATTGTACACTAAGTATTTTGTTAGAGGATCCATTTTTATGCAGTCTTAGATTTTGGGTTTCAAGTCCTCATAATGATTTAATTCCTTATTATTGATTTAACATCACCTTAGTTATAAAATTTTAGCCTTGGCTTTCTTTTGCAGGAATTTTGAAATAAATGTGGCCATTTTATTGAAATAATAACGAGGAGGTAACCACTTCTCGCCCAAATGGTAAATGAAAAAGATCGTGTTGTGTCGTATGAGGTATATGCAAATTTGGCACTATTTATAGCGGTAAGGAAACTTAGAACTTGCATGCTTATCTTGATGTTAATTATGTTAAGCTGAAGAATGTGCAGAATTTGTTTGTTGAGACTTCGAGAGTGAACTTAGTATCAGGTAAGTATGTAGTGTAATATAAATCACTGAATTATTTTTATACTTTTTTTGGAAATATTCCACTTGTTCAGCCAGACCCAATTTCAGCCAGATCTGTTCATTTACTATTTTGTTTTTTAGAATACAAGTAAGGGTGTATATAAAATATTAAATGAAAATAACCTATCGTTTTAAATTAGTAATACCAAATTTATAGTGGTATACCGAATCAGTCTACATGATACAATCCCTAGAGCAGATTATTCTTTTAAAACCAAGAGCATGCGTTATGCAGAAGTTTATAATAATGAGTTTGACTGTAATAAACATTCACACTCAATATTATAATCGTAAGAAGGGAATCCCAATACATTTATGTTACTTTAATCCGTATACGATCGACTAATTATATTTGGAATTGTGGCAAAAATTGGAAACGTTCTACATCGGGCCACAGTCGAAAAGCTGATAGCATAAAAGTTTATAATTAATTTCTACCTAATTAAAATTATCGCTTAGTTATATGATTGATCTTTAGATAATACCTAAACATTATCATGCTGCGTACTGAACACCTGTCGGGCTTGCTTATCAGACAACATGCAAGGCTAGTGACTTTGACGGCTTTATGCACAGATGGATTCTATTTGATACTTGAAACGTTAAATATCGATAACTGCATATGAGTTGTATCGTTTGACTTATTGTAAACTACCCGTAAAATAAGAAAAATTTCGCACCAATATTTCAATAAAATTGTTGAATTAGCAAAGTCACCAAACAAAAGATAAAGGTACTGATAAATTTACCGTAAATAACATTCAACATTAAACAAGTATATTTTACTTTAATTTGTTAACCAAACAACAGTTTTGGCCGTCAAAATTTACCCTTGTCTGTTATATTTCTACTTACTTTTCACGTTGTCTTACGTTGTACATTAAAATTAATTCTAAAGTTTCGAAACGTAACAATTATGTGAGATCCAGTTTAATGCAATACAATCAAGCAGTGAAATCGAATGTATTTTTTAATCAAGTACATGTCCGAGAATAATGTGGTAATGTATTCTAGATTATGTAAGTTACAAACAGGAGCGCCGCAAGCAAAAGTTTAAGCCAAAGCTAAAATGCTTTATTGTAATAGTTTTATATTTAAAATTAATTCGTTGGAAAAATGTCTCTTTAGATGCAAAACAACCGTCACCTGCGACCCTCTTGTTTTTTTTTAACAAAAATTGCTTGCAAACACAACTGATTTAAAAACTGAGACAGATTCTTTATTTTAATACACTGTGATTAACGCATACAACTTCCTGTTATTTTTCTCCAGACCGTGCTGAATATAAAATATTTTTTAGACCTACTTTACGTTTTCTAGCAAGTATCTTCTTTAAATTATTATAATAACTCACCACTTTCGTTGATTCCACAAGATGAATCACCGCACATTTCAAGATCTACGGTAGCTAATCCATTGTTCTTAAAATTCGACATTATTTTAAAATTTGCGATTTTTCTAATTTTCGAATATCCCAAAATAAAAGTTCTAAGGCGAATGAAACACCTGACTACGTGTTTGTCACGATCTTGCACGACTAATAGTGTGTATAAGTCTAATAACCATATAGTTTCAAAATAATTATGACAAAGGAGTTTTAGGGCAGAAAAAAACAGACTTTAAAACTACACTACGTTTTACAACGAGAATTAAATCTAAACTAAGCAGTCAGATGGCAAGTATGTTTTCAAAAAAAATACGTTCAGATTTTTTTGAAATACACTATTTAGCAAGGTGCTTTTTACACGTAGAATGAAGGAATACTGAATGACTGATAAATGAGGAATAAAAGACATGTAAGTATCGTGGACGACCTTGAAGGATACACTCTACTATAATATTGGTAATGTTTTAAAAAAGGCAAGTCAGAAGCACCCAAAATTCGGTGAGTTTGCATAAAGCTTTAATCATAAAGGAAACTCGTGACCTTAATTGTAAAAATATCCTTGAAAGGTGTATTGTTAGTGTTTTACAAACTTGTCATTAAATAGCCATGTTCTTATAAAAATACTACGAGTATAGCAAATGTGATAGTACTCTAACAAAATAGTAAAGTCATAATACCTAAAATGCTGACAGTTCATACAGTTGTGTCTGCAAGAAATAGCTGACAAATGAGTCTCACCTTTGTCTCTGGAAAGGTTAACTACTTTTGTGAGAGATGATGGAATCTCATTTTTCTCTTCGGTAACCTTATCTTGTGTCAAATGCTTAACATTTTTCCAACGATTTACAATGTCTTTACTCATTTTACATTACTTTAGTAGATTTTTCATATAAAGCAGTTAATCACTGTGTGCGCTATCACGTCTTGCTGCGAAAATGAATGTGTATCATTGAAAGTGTTAATATCGATTCGTGTGTTAAATTTATTACCTCTTCTTGATACTTGCAGCGTTTCTAGTATTTTTAACTTTTTAAATAGTTGTTTGATAACATCTACTTAAAAAACTCTTCACTATAAAGTATGTGTAATTGACTAGTATTATATTCAGGGGTTATAAATATTAACTGCGATGTTTTTGTCCTGTCTAGAAGCATCTTCGAGTAATTAAATTGAAATGGTCGTGACCACTGGTGGGTATTTGTGAAATGCATACATCGCATGCGCGAAAGCTTCTGGACGCAATATTATGCGACTCAAATATCTCGGCTACGAGCGTAATTTTGTCTGGATACGCGTTTAGAACGCTCTTTCCCTCTCTTGAGGTACCTAGTGATAGATAGAGAGCTGTAATTTTCACAGATGATGTATTTCTGTTGCTGCTATACACGTACGAAAACCAGAAATAAAGGGGAGATTAAGGGGGGCTCCCATACTACAACCCTCTGCCATGCCATCATGGAAGAAATTGAATTGATTTTATCAAAAAACGCTGAAATTTTTTGAAATTAATAAACAGAAATAGTATCAAGAATGGTTAAACCCATAACGAGTAAATCGTTTAAGCATTTTACAAAGCGATATATTGTTACCCCCTAAAGGTCACGAGGAGACTATTGGCAAAAATTGTATGCATTGGATTATTAGAAACTATTATGTTCCTAACAATGAACTTCGGTTCAATGAAAATAAATTGCACGATTAATAACCATTGGATGATTGGCCAAATTGTATTTTGTTGTTGTTGTTGCTGTAATTATAAGTACTTAATCTGTAATGTATATTTTTTTATTGTTCTACACCATTGTTCGTTTCAAATTGGGAATTCCGAAAGACAGTTTTAAACACAAATATCTGAGATATGTCAATCAATCAAATCGATCTACATATTTCTATTGCTAGATGTGGGACTCTCACAATTATATTTTGGGAGGGAGTTTGACTTTCCGTTGGGCAAGCTGATTACTCTAGGCTCTTTTTCTTTCTGAAATGCGGAAAACTATCTATGCAAACCTAAAATCATATTCATAAAAATTTCTATTTAAAAACTTTTAATATTTCAGTGTGTTATCTTTCAGTTTATGATTTAAGTAAACGACTTAAAATAATATAATGTAGCTTCATCAAATGAATACAACTAACGTTTACCGCTACCCTGTACCATATTTCTATCAAGGAAGTGTGATGCTGATAACAAAATACGAGAAACTTGAACAGAGACATTGATTGAGTCGACGATTTATCCGGCTACGTCTAATCTATTTCGTTCACATAATATCCGGTATATTAGATACCGTGAAGTATTACACGATAGATTTACAACGTAATTACAGCAGAATTGTTTACGTGACGACCATTTTTATGCATTTACTTCCGTATTTGCGATTTATGGACGCAGTGATGAAAAAGAAGAAGTTACGTTAATGGAAAACAATATGCATGAACCGTTTGAGATTAGCCAACAGAAAAGTCTACAGTCTATCAATGAAAGAACATTTTGAGATTTAGTAGCAGATTTTTTACAATTTACATTTAGTAGTTAATTTAAAACTGTAAAGTAAAACAGGTATTATTTAAATTGACTATGATTTGTATTTACACTGATAAAAATGTAATTAATAGCTTAATAATTATGGTTTCTAGGAACGTCTTCAAAACTGCCTCATACTTTGAGCTATCTAATAAGTTGAATGCTATGGGTTGAATGTTGTAAGCGCAGCCCTTGAGGCAATTTCTATAGTTACTCGAACGCGTCACATTAATATTCATTTGACATGACAAGAACCTCCAGCTAGTATAAACCCTTTTATTATAGAGGGTACCTTACATAATTTGCTGCGAGCTTATACCGACCGATATCGAATATTTAAGTTCCAATACTTTTTTATTTATCAATTATACTATTATAACTGTGCTAGAGCACCGATTATGTAATACGATGAGATTATCTTTGGTGTGATTAAAATCGGTGAGTTTTAATCACACCAAAGATGACTGAGAGAGAGAAGATGACCAGTGATTTTACTTTTTTATAGTTAATAAGCTTTTGCCCGCGACTTCATTAGCGATATGATTTTAACTATAATAATAATCAAACAACTATTACCTGTCCAACGCATAGGGCATCTCTAGTAAAACATGGGTCAAGCTGTATTTCCATTTTTGCTGAACCGAAGCTGATATAAAATACAGCAATATTTAAGTTGAAAAAATACCTAAAAAATGCTAAAAGAACATTATGATCAAGCAACTGAATTTTGCTCCAACCTCGAACAAATAAACAAACAGACACGAGAAAAAAATCATAGAATGATTTGAACTCAGAAGCCCTAAATTAAAAAAGGAACGCGAACGTAAAGGCTTGCTCTGGTTCCCTAAATTAGTCAATTTCAGTTATTTTAAAAAAAATATCTTGAATGTACCGACACTGCAATATTTATTTTATTAGTAGAGATAATCTGCTGAAAGCCACTGTCAAAAAGAATACAGTCGTAAAAGCCACTGTCATGACTGACATCGTAACATGCGAGTTGTCATAATAAAGATAGGATTTTAGAAAGTAATCTCTTGTATCTGGCGTAGCCGAATAAGATATTCTCAATGTAAGGTAAACATCTTATTACAAAACCAGTGTCTGGAACATTAATAATAATGGAAGCCGAAAGTTTTACTCATAGAAACGATGACATCAAGAGAGATTCATGGCGAACCTCTGGTAGTCAGCTATCTTCAGACTCAAGCATTCAGATTTTTAAGCCGAAGTCTATGTTCCAATTGTATGTTTTTCACAAGGTAAATAATATCGACATTATTGTTATTTATTTATTTCGACAAATAGGTATTTGCTTTAATTCGCTTGTAGCGCTTCTAACTTAGTATTCTGTAAATGATAACTACCATAAGCTTATTCCGCTATTACTGAGCCACAGATCGATTACCGCTTTAGGTATATTTCGTTTTAAAAAAATCCATGCTTCGTGGGGCACGTTAAGACAATCTCCTTTAACTAATTGTATTATATTGCTTAGATTACTTTGATTACAGAAAGAATCAAAATCTGTGCGCCCGATATTACATACAACAAAGTGCCAAAGGTTATCTTTTTACAGAGCTTTCACTTTACCGTTAAATAGAGTTCAAATTGTAAGCAGGTCCAAGTTCAACGAGTAAGTATTTTTCATTCGTTACACTACAGAAAAATCAAGGATATCTTTTGTAGCCCCACTGACGCATGACGCAGTGTTCTGCAGTGACAGTGGTCCTCAAGTTGGCGGCCCTGTGATGTGCCTATTCACGCTCCGCTTGAAGAACCTGGGATTGTAAGATGAGGGAAACACATAGTGAAATGTGGAAGTAAAATATGCCTCTCTCTACCCGTTCGGAGATACTGAAAATAAAAATATTCACGGACATCTCACACGACGCTATCTGATCCCAAAGTAAGCTAGGAATAACCTGCTTGTGTTATGGGTATCAGACCACGGATATTAATAGTTGAATACTTTTAAATACATATTTATTATACATAGAAACACCCAGACTCTTGAGACAAACATCTATAATGGAGTGACTATGTGATGTCAGTAGAAGTCTATTGCTAATAGCGGTTCAAACAACATTAGTAAATTATAATCATAGGTTTGGAGCGTGATAGCTTAAAAGTTAGTAAGTATTGCATTTTTCAGAACGATTTGGTCAAGCATATTGGATTGTTTCTTCAGTTTATCGTATACATTTATACACATATTCCTGGCCTCTTATGCACCTGAAGAGCACATATTTGTGGCTAAAATGGTACCACTTGGCATTGGTATGTAAAGTAAGATTTGTAACTTTGGTTGCACATTTTGTAAAATTGTAACTAAACCATTTCATTCCCAATTTTCAGGGTTCAAATTGTTATTGATATTGGCGTCGATTTTTGAAGTACTTGCCCGCATAAATACATCAATTTTAATATTACACTATATATTCAAATGCATATTTTTTCAAAACCCCTGGAACAGGTTAACCTTTATTTCAATAAATTATACCGCTTTACATAAAACCAGCTTCGAACTAAGGTCCACTAAATATTAGGTCCAACTTAGGAGAGTTTTAAAGGTGCTAACCTGACGTTTTAGAAGATCTTGCCAATACCTCCATACCAAGGGTGTCAAAGTTATGGTCTTTTCAAGCGGTTTTAGGTGTAACAGCAAAAGTCCAGGCCTATGATCTGCATGATAGATATAATATATTTGGGGCTTGTTTCCTTGCAAGCTCTGCTTGTAAAAGGAACTAACACCTGCCTAAGGTTTCTATTGGTATGAAATTTCAAAAGGGGTCTTAGAATAATTTTGTAGGGTCGGTAGATATGTTCTCAGAGGGGTCGGCGTAACGTGTGGCGGCCGTAGGTCTGTTGGGAGTCCTGGGACATCCTTCCGAGGACTTACCCGGGGCTCCCAACCATAGGCTGTTGGGCGTAGCGTGAGGTTTTTTAGTCGGTAGGAGTCCGGCATAACATCCTCGATGATTTTCCCTCACGTTATAAAAAAAGGGTCGGTAAGTAGCGGCTATCACTTTTTATCAGGTGAGCCGTATGCTTGTCTGCCACCTTGTTTGCTGCGATTCTGTAACATACCTCCGACAGACGTTTCTCTGCCGGATGAGCCGCCGACAGATTTTTTCGATTATGAGCTGTTCACCTAACGAACCTTTCAACCCCTCAAGCGCCAGGGGTCTACTTCGCAAACGAACGCTTCGCCAACAGAACGATTAATTCATGAGTAAATCGACGACAGAAACGTTAACCAAATAAGAATTTGTCAAACGTTCTGTCGGCGGCTCATCCGGCAGAGAAACGTCTGTTGGAGGTATGTTTGAGAGCCGTTTGCTGCCTTGGTGGAATAAAAATACAAGAAACAATATGACTCCAAAATAAATCTTTAAACTTGTAAAACATATAATGAAGACATCGTATTGCAGATGCAAGGATAGTATTTACTTCGATGAAGAATTGAATAAAACTATGCATTGTTTAGAACTAGAAGACTTTGTCAAACAATTTCAAAATATGACCAACATATTTCTGGAACATGCATATATTTCATTGCAAGATGACGTCTTCCAGTTAGCAAATATTGAATATTTCAGGTAACCATTTAATTGAATAATCTCATGTGAAAAATTATGACGGGTATTTCCTTATGGCCTGTGCCCAGCAGTGGGTGCCAAATAGGCTAAGTTTATGATGATTTCCTATGATAAGATGAGGGAACTGGATCAGAACCTTGATTGAGGAAGCAGGTGCATTACTTGCAGGCAAGGTTGACTGGGTTCCGGGAGACCGTCGTGGGACTCCTTACACCAAACCTATGTAAAATCATGAAAAAGATTAAAAACTAGGTACAATATTATTAATTGCAATGACTAATACAGTATATTTTAATTCCAGGATAAATATGCAACGCCATTACGTGCGCGATTTATTGTTATTGACATTTGCATGGAGTGTGGCTGCCGTTTTGACTTTTTACGTTTCTTCACAAATCTTTTGGAAGGTATTTGTCGTTTTATATAAATTTCATCTAAGCAGTTTAAGTAAATCACCTGATATTTGTAAATCTTCCGTAGTTACGTCGGCAGTTGTGGAGTAGGATAAAGCTATTACAGTCATATTTTAAAAAATCCTTAGATAGTTAAGTGTCTATAGGTTTATAACCAGCTGTAAAGAGACTTTGGTAATAATGTGAGTTCGTCATCCAGGTCAGTAGACAGCAATATCTTATATTCATCCATGTCGACAGTTCACGTGCCTCGTTGTCAACTTTACGTTTTAAAGTCTATATAAGTACACCCTAACAGCTGTTCTGGTTTTTGAATTGAGCAGGTCCTTCACTGTGCTCATTGGTCGACGATAGCGATGGATGTCTGTACTTTTGTGTACCTAATACGAGCCCAATCTGTGGGATTTGCGGTACCAAATTACAAAATTCTGTTTCCGGAAGTGTACATCCCGCAGGTAAGCAATAACTGTCTCCTCAACTATATAATTATTATTATTATGTACCTCTACTACTAATAATTGGAGTATATCAACGAGTTATTGTATAAACCTGTGCTGCTGTGAACAGAAATTATTCATATTTTTAATAAGCTCTTGCATAGGCACATAAATAAGTCTGCTTCCACATTATCTTGCTAAGATTTGCTGTCTAAAAAAATATTACATAGAAACGACATCTCTCTTGAATATTAAAATTGCTTAAATTTACAATATTCTGGGCGATTGGATATTAAATTAGATAGTTCCCACTCTTGAGAGTTCTACCACCAATAATATTTATTTCAATGAACAGATTACTCCCCCGGATTTGGATATAATACAGACAACAATCACTGTTCCACCGCTCGATCACATTTTGACTTCTAGAAGCACACAACCGGTAAGTAACTAACTGTTCATTAAAGAGCTTACAAATGTTATGTATCTGTATCATAGACTTTTATGGCATACTAAAGGACGTCACGCGTAGTTTTGTCCGCGTAGCTCTCGTTCCCGTGGGAATAAAATATAGCGTATGTTCACCGGGAAGAGTGTAGCTTCCCAACAGTGAAAGAATTTTTCAAATCGGTTCACTATTTGATACAAACAAAATAATTATCAAATCTTTCTTCTTTATAATATTTGTAAAGGGTGTTTTTTTTCGAGGTATAGAACTTTGAAATGGAATAAAACAAAGGTGATTGTTTTTATTGATATGGAAATGACTTTATTCGAAAGGAAATCTTCTGGCATTATAATTTAAATATGATTTCTGGCATATAACCGCCAGGGCTGGCTCGGACGTAGTCTAATCTAGAGGTCCAATTTTCGATGACTTTCCCAACATTTGTGGCCGTATAGCGACAATATCGCTCCGAATGTTATCCTCCAAGTGGTCAATCGTTTCGGGCTTATCGGCGTAGACGAGCGACTTCACATATCTCCACAGAAAATAGTCAAGTGGCGTAAAATCGCACGACTCTGGAGGCCAATCCACGTGTCCAAAACGTGAAACTATGCGGTTACCAAACGTTTCCTTCAATAAATCAATTGTGGCACGAGCAATGTGACATGTTGCGCCGTCTTGTTGAAACCACTACTCCTGCACAACATGGTTGTTCAATTGATGAACGAAAAAGTCAGTAATCTTCGCTCTATAGCAGTCACGATTGACTGTAACATTCTGGTCAGCATCGTTTCTAAAGAAGTACGGACCAATTATTCCACCAGCCTATAAAGCACACCACACAGTCAGTTTTACTGGATGTAACGGTGTCTCAACATACACTTGAGGATCATCATCACCCCAAATATGGCAGTTTTGTTTATTGATGTATCCATTCAACCAAAAGTGAGCTGCACCGCTAAAGAAAATTCGCTTATGAAAATCACGATACGCATTTCGGAAAGAACCATGATTTTCAAAATAAATTTGCACAATTTGGAAGCATTGTTCAGGCTTCAGTCTATTTATGTTAAAATGCCAAACCATACTAAACATAAATCACTTTACAGCTGACAAAAATACCGCCGGTTAAAACAGCTAGGCCAACTTAAAGTTCTATACCTCTAAAAAAAACACCCGTTATAACATACTTGTTTCTATCAATTAATCCTACTTTTATCATAATTCTGAAAATTTGTGAAGATGTTTGCTACTTAATCATGCTCTAACGGCTGAAAGGAAAATGTAGTACAAGAATAGGTAGATAGGTATAGTCTGTAATAACATAGATTTTTTTTTCCCGGGAACAAGTTGCCATGGGATGCGCTATTTAGTAAAGTTTAATAAAAAATGTAGTGAACTAATTGAACTTGTTCGTTCTGCAACAGATTTACCCAAGTGGTGACAGCACAGCTATTGTTATATCCAACGCAATTTTCCGCATGTTCAAATTACTCCTGATGACGAAGGTGATCAATTACTGCGAGAACGTTATAGGAGCACCCATATTCCATGCGTTATTTAGTAAGCAATAATATTAGTTAATAAGTATTAGCTAAAAAACTTCAGTTAGTAGAATGGAAGGTCAGTCAGAGCATTTATTTGTAACCATTGATATATAAAATCTATAGATACGTTACCAACACTTAAAAATGGCAACAAAAAAGTCAGGCAATTGCCTGAATTTTCATACATGCTACCATAGATAATTTCATAGAAATTCTTTTTTTGAATGTAAAAAATATTTGCCGTTTTTGAAAGCCGTGATGTTCGTACATGACGTGTCTATATATAATACGTCGTTGTTTGTAACACCTTTACATTTAACGGCTTTCGATATTAATAAAATTTCTTTGATTTATGAACGCCTACTGTACAAAATTACCTACCAGATTCGTATCTCGTCTACTAGGTAATTATTTTAAACGTTATAATTGCAATACGTTTATTTCCACATTATGAGATCTCCCAAAAATACTTACAAATCTTAGGAAGATTAAGTAGGTGGGTATGTACTCACACATTCTCCAAGCGCAGATATCCTGTATATCATGTGTTCTCTGGAGATTTTATTATTATTCTAAAAAGATCACTAGATTTTAAAATATCGCATACATTAATTTTTGGAGACAATTTGACACGCGCGCGCTTTTGATTTCCATCATCTTTTGTTACTTACAGTCCGTAAATAAGCGCCAGATGGCAGCACTAGTCGCGTTCGCCATAATGGCGCGAGTTTATTTTTATTTTATCGATACTTTTTTCAGGCAAAGCAGGCATGTCGATTATTATCCAAGTTTGGAAAAATATATTCAATTTATATTTTATGTGCCGTTTGTAGTGTGTAAGTACCTTTATAATATCTGTATCAGCATTTACTTACTATTGTAAACTGTTATAATTATGTGTCATTCAATAAACGTAGGTAAACCAAAGTGGTTGTATAATTTACCCAAACCCCAACATTACATGGCGACCCTGCCAAGGGCTCTGCTAAGGGGTTTTCTATAATGTTAACAGTTCCAGTAAAAAAAATAGTTTTGCCGTATATTATGTTGTGAGGATGTGCCGTTCCAACATCGAAAAGGACGAGGTGATCGTCAATCAGAACGCGGCTGGAGGAAATAATGACGCAGTTCTAAAAGGAATTGGAGGTCATCTGGAAAACTTGAACACTGTCACGTGCATCATCCTTGCGGTAATATTTGCACTATTTCTATACTTTGCAGTGAGGCTATATAGGAAATGCCATCGTAGGTGGATACAGGAGGAGATCGGTCTTCGAGCAATGGAAAGAATTCGAGCGTCCATACGAGGTCATGCTGCAGAGAGAACTGGCTAAACAATACGTTGCTGACTAGTAAATCAAGTATAGTGATGTGTTTTTTTTTTCCTACTGTTTTATTTCTAAAACGTGTTATTTTTAGTGTTATTATTTTTTCTTTTATTTAGGTAATGGCAAACGCAAATGTTTAGATAATAATATTAGGTATATATTATGAGTATAGATAAAGATATTACTCAAATTTATGAAGAGTTAAATAGAATTAAAGAAAATATTTCTAAATTAGGTCCTCTTCGACGGACAGGAAGCAATTTCGAAAGTAAGATTTTACAAGCTAAAGGTTTGTACGAATTGTTTAAAAATATTTTGAATAATTTTCCTAAAGGTGTGTCTGAAGATTTAAGACTTATATGTTCTTGTGTAGAGAAATGCTATGAAAAAATATTAACTTTTCAGAAAGAATCTAATTTGTCTAATACTAGTAGCAAATCAAAGAGAATGTCGGGGGAAAAATTCAGTTTAAAAACGGCGGTTAGCCTTTTACCGAAAATGACGGGAGACGAACAGGTGACTCGAGATTTGATAGATGCTATTGAATTGTACGACTCAATACTTATTGATGGTGATAAGCAGTTGCTGATACAATTTGTTTTAAAAACTCGGTTAACTAGTGGTGCAAAAATGCGTTTGGCTACTTCTTACAGTTCGGTGACTTTGCTATTAGAGGATATGCGTATACATTTACTAACTCGCAAATCTGACACTGCTTTACAGGCTAGGTTACAGAGATGTAGGCAAGGTGATAAAACAGTGCAACAGTTTGGCGAGGAGATAGAGAAATTGTTTGTAGATCTAACTATTTCACAGGCAAATAGTGACGAAAATACATACAAAGTTTTGCGCCCTCTAAACGAAAAAAATGCAATAAAATGTTTTTCGGAAGGTTTGAGAAGTCAAAAATTAGGTACAATAATATCGGCGCGTAATTTGACGTCCTTGAAGGAGGCCATCAGAGTGGCTGAGGATGAGTCTTCACCTTCGGACCCTCATATGATGTCATACAATCGCCAATCGTCTTGGCGTACCAATAATCAAAAATATTCTTTTAATAGAACACGTGGATTCCGTGGTCATAATCATAATTCACATAATCGTTATTTTCCAAGTAATAGAGGTATGTCTCAGGCGCATCAAGTTTCAGCGGCATCAAAGACGTGGCGAGGCGGTCGCGGTACCCGTGCGAACCAAGCCTCAGGTAATGGTCTAAGAGCCAGCGGCCCCCAGGCATTCGGTATAGTATAAAAGCTGTAAGTTTCTCAATGTATATCCCCAACACAGTTAAGAACGAACCCCGTCTATGAAACTTGGGTCGCGGTGGCTTTCGCAAGTATCAGGTAGTAAAGGTGTGTAAAATTGTGTGTTAAATTTGTTAAAGTATAAAACTCAGTTTTTACATATTTTACTTATAATAATCCTAAAAGTCACCTTGTCGAAAGCCAGACACTTCGTACGGTTGCAACCCTCTGCCAGACACCCTTAAAGTATATTTCATTATTACTATACTTACGGTATAGTATAAAAGCTGCAATTTATATATGTTATTTGGAGAACTATCAAATGATGTTTTCTCAATAGCCAGACAGTTTCAGTAGTTCCTTAAAAAGTTAAAGTCTCATGTAGGTGCGAGCGCGAGGGATATTATGTGTCAGCGGGTGCGAGTGAAATACCGCGTTCGGTCCACTGCGACGTTTTATAGCGCATCAGCTGTCATTAATAGTGTACTAGATGATGAGCGCGGCTTCGCCCGCGTGAAAATCGTTACCCGTTCCCGCTTCCCGTGGGAACATTTTCCCGGGATGAAAAGTCTATGTGTTATTCCAGATTATAAGCTATCTCTGTACCAAATTTCAGTCAAATCCGTTCAGCCGTTAGAGCGTGATTGAGTAACAAACATCCAAGTATCCAAACATCTTCACAAACTTTCACATTTATAATATTAGTAGGAAGTAGGATAATGAGAACTATTTTCTAGATTTACTATGAAAATTCCCCCCGTTCCCTCACTATGAACAATAACTAAGAATCAACGAATAAATGTTTAGAAAATTCTTTTATAAAATTTTTGTGTTTAGGAATTATTAAATTAACACTCCAATAATATATACTTAAATAATTATTTTAATAATAGTTATTGGAATAATATAATTAATCTAATACCTACAATAATTAATGGAAAAATATTTCGAAGATATTCTATGACTCGTGGTCGTCGATATCTTGAGTGTCCTCATCACCGCTGCTCCAATCTGTGGGTTGGTCCTTATCAGTATCCTTATAAGCAGTAGATGATCGCGTAGTTTCGGATCCTTTACCCCTTACCATGATGACATATCCAGGAATATGTGTATGAAAATTTACCAATATACGTTTTCTGGTAACCATGACACCAGATGAATTCTAGCACAGATTAATAAATAGTTACTACGTAAATTCTAGTTTACTTTGGCTTCATCTCAGAAACCGTGACAGTTTTATAGCTATCACAGTTTCTTAGATTCATCTAAGAAACTGTGATACTGTAAACTGCCTCCTGACAGGTGGACGACGAAGTCTCATGAATAGGGTCCCATTTTTATCCTTTAGGTACGCAACCAAAATAAGGAAAAATTAAAGCGCTCATGGCCCCGCGGACTCAGTGTTCTGTAAACTGTCACTGCAGTAAGCAACATTTACTATGGCCGGATATGGATGGGTGACCACCACGTGGACCACTTTGTGATTTGTGATATTTATTAACGAGCGTTTCCGTGCTTCTGAAGGCATGATAAGCCGTTGGTCCCGGTTGTCAGTAAAATGATAGTCGTTAAGCCAAATTGAAGGCCTAATAGGCGGCTTAAAAAATTTCAACTGTGTCGGCTGTCGGCAGCGCGTGTGTAGCTCCTCTGGTGTTGCAAACGTCTATAGGCTACGGTTACCAACCTTCCGGTGGGCCGTAAGCTTGTCTGCCACCTAAGTAGTATAAAAAAAACCTTGGATCCAGCTCTCCACAGATTGGAGCAGCGGTGATGAGGACACTCAAGATATCGACGACCACGAGTCATAGAATATCTTCGAAATATTTTTCCATTAATTATTGTAGGTATTAGATTAATTATATTATTCCAATAACTATTAATAAAATAATTATATAAGTATATTATTGGAGTGTTAATTTAATGATTCCTAAACACAAAAATTTTATAAAAGAATTTTCTAAACATTTATTCGTTGATTCTTAGTTATTGTACATAGTGAATTTTCATAGTAAATCTAGAAAATAGTTCTCATTATACACAATAAATGACAGCTGATGCGCAGTAAAACGTCGCAGTGGACCGAACGCGGTATTTCACTCGCACCCGCTGACACATAATATCCCTCGCGCTCGCACCTACATTAGACTTTAACTTTTTAAGGAACTACTGAAACTGTCTGGCTATTGAGAAAACATCATTTGATAGTTCTCCAAATAACATATATAAATTGCAGCTTTTATACTATACCGTAAGTATAGTAATAATGAAATATACTTTAAGGGTGTCTGGCAGAGGGTTGCAACCGTACGAAGTGTCTGGCTTTCGACAAGGTGACTTTTAGGATTATTATAAGTAAAATATGTAAAAACTGAGTTTTATACTTTAACAAATTTAACACACAATTTTACACACCTTAACTACCTAATACCTGCGAAAGCCACCGCGACCTAAGTTTCATAGGCGGGGTTCGTTCTTATCTGTGTTGGGGACATACATTGAGAAACTTACAGCTTTTATACTTTACCGAATGCCTGGGGGCCGCTGGCTCTTGCTCTATAACGGTAACCGGTATGTTCGTGGAAACCGTGGCAATTTTCAAATAATTCTTATAATAGAAATTTAAACCATTTTACCACTAATAATCATAATAACGTGCCTTCTTCCATAGATACTAATGGACAGGAAAGTAGCGAGTTTTTTCGTTCCTAATCAGGTTTTAGTTTGCGATAGTATTAATTGGATAAATTTAAGTCTAGATAAGCTACAGTTAGAATTCTTAGTAGACACGGGGGCCTCCTTATCAGCTATTAAATATGAACTCTTAGATTTAACTAAGTTAGAATTACATAACTGCGAATTAAATATTCATGGTATAGGTGGTAGTTTAAAGTCTGCAGGTTTTGTTTATTTGAATTTAGAACATAATGGTATAATTTTAAAGCATAAGTTTTACGTATTTAAGAATTTACCGTGTAAGGCGATAGGTATATTGGGGCAAGATTTTATGAAACGTTTTTTTGGCGTTATAGACTATGGTACAGACACTCTCACTTTCCAAGTCGCGCAGAGTAGAGTAACGTTACCTTTACATTATTATAATTATCATTTGTCTATCGGACCACGCTGTGAGGTTATTAAACACATACCTACGCGTATTAATTATGATTGTGTCATATATCCTAAGGAGATCAGGGAAGGAATTTTTTTAGCTTGTGTAGTAGCGAGTCCTAAACATGGTATGATACCTGTACGAATTTTGAATACCACTGAAAAGGAAGTAACGTTATGTTTGAACGACCTTGAGGTAGATAAGTTAGATAAATATGAGTTTTGTCAATTTAATAGGCCAGATATTAATGTGGAGAGAGTTCGAAACTTATTTTCTTTATTGGATTTAGGTTCATATTTAAATACAGAAGAGCAATTATCAATAGAACAAATTTGTGCTAAATTCTCGGATATATTCCATTTACCTGGTGATAAGCTAAGTGTTACGAACGTTTATGAGCAGTCTATCCATTTAAAGGATAATGCGACACCCGTATATAGAAAACAGTACAGAATTCCATTTGCACAGAAAGACGAACTTAATAGGCAGATTGAGGGAATGCTACGAGATGGAATTATTGAAAAAGCTAGTAGTGAGTGGTCAAGTCCCTTGTTGCTAGTGCCAAAAAAATTAGACCGAAGTGGAAATCGGAAATGGAGAGTAGTGGTTGACTATAGGCAGTTGAACGAAAGGGTTCAAGATGACAAATTTCCCCTCCCGAACATAACAGACATATTAGAGTCCTTATCCGGTGCCTTTTATTTTAGTCATTGCGACTTAAGCAGTAGTTATTTTCAATGTAGTTTATCGAAAGAGTCTAGGAAGTATACTGCGTTCACTACTGATAAAGCCCAGTATCAAATGACTCGCTTGCCAGTAGGGCTCAAACTGAGTGCTTCGGCTTTCAGCAGGTTAATGACAGTGGCCATGTCAGGTCTCAATTATGACAAATGTATAGTATATTTAGACGATTTGTTAATCTTTGGTCGAAATTTAACTGAACATAACCACAATCTTATGTCTATTTTCACGCGATTACGAGAAGTTAATTTAAAATTAAATCCATTGAAATGTGATTTTTTAAGACGACAAACAGTGTACTTAGGGCACACTGTTTCAGCGGAAGGTATATTACCTGACCCAGAAAAAAATCGTGCCATTGAAAGCTATCCGACACCAGTATGTAGCGATGATGTCAAGCGCTTCGTTGCATTCAGTAATTATTATAGAAAGTTTATAAATAACTTCGCGGGAATTGTTTTACCACTAAACAAATTATGTAGACAGAAAGTTAAGTTCGAATGGACAAAAGAAAGTCAAGACGCTTTTGATAGTCTTAAAAAGTTACTTTCTAGTCCACCAGTATTAGATTATCCAAATTTTTCGAAAGAAAATACCTTTTTTTTACACACAGATAGCTCAGGTTTCGCTATAGGTAGTGTTTTGAGTAATTCAAATGGAAAACCAATTGCATACGCTAGTCGAAGTTTAAATAAAGCAGAGTTAAACCACGCTACAATAGAAAAAGAACTTTTGGCGATAGTATGGTCTATTAAATATTTCAGGCCTTATTTATATGGTAAGAAATTCATCATTAAAACCGATCATAGGCCGTTACTTTATCTTTTTAACATGAAAAATCCATCGAGTCGTTTAACAAAATTTAGACTCCTATTAGAGGAATATGATTTTTCGGTAGAGTATATTCGGGGAAAGGAAAATGTAGTAGCCGATGCTCTATCTCGAATCATTATTACCTCAAATGAATTATAAGAGATGAGTAACAAACAGTTATGTGTTATGACTCGAGCGCAATCTAAAATATTTGTGCAATCATCTGATATGTCAAGCACGTCTGAGACTTTGAACAATGATAGGCTTGATCACCCTAAAGTTGTAGAAGTACTCAAAAAATGTGATACGGACGTGGAATTAGTTATTATACCGGTAAAAAGTTTATATAGAATATTAAAGAATAATGATACGTATATTTACTCACGAAATCGAAACGTTGTTTATTGTGAAAGTAAAAATAATTTATTTGCTAGTTCATCTTCTTTATCAGTAAACTCGCGAGACGATTTGCTGAAAGAAATGGCGTTATTATGCAATAAATTAAATATAAAAGAAATTGTGATTGTAAAGTCTAATAAAAAAAAGAGTATATTGAATATATATCGCAGTACATTGCAAAAAACAAAACGTGTAGTTTCCCACGACTATGTGTTGTGAAGGATGTTCAGAGAATTTACACGGACGATGACAAAAAACTAATAATGAATGACTTTCATTTATTACCTAGTAGTGGACACGTAGGAGTTAGAAGAATGGTTAATAACATCAAAAAATATTATTATTGGCCTTCTTTAGAAAAAGGTGTTACGGGCTATGTCGAAAAATGTAGTAAGTGTCAAAAACAAAAATATACAAAAATTCACAAAGAACCATTGTGCATTACAACCACAGCATCTTCATCCTTTGAAAAAATTTTCTTAGATTTAGTAGGTCCATTAGACAGGGATGACTTAGGATTGGGCAAGGCAATTTTGGAGGTCGTGGGTTCGATTCCCACCGGAGACAAATATTTGTGTGACCCATAAATGTTTATCTCAAGAGTCTGGGTGTTTCTATGTATAATATGTATGTATTTAAAAGTATATAAGTACTAATATCCGTGGTCTGATACCCATAACACAAGCAGGTTATTCCTAGCTTACTTTGGGATCAGATAGCGTTGTGTGAAATGTCCGTGAATATTTATTTATTATTATTTAGAAAATTGTAATCAGGATTCAGTTACATTTTAACATTACAATGCGAACTCAGTAAATATGTTGAAGCATACCCTTTAAAGACTAAAACAACAACCGAAGTTGCTAAATCGTTCACCGAAAATTTTATTTTGCGATACGGAGTTCCCAAAGAAATTGCAAGTGACAGGGGGACAGAATTTGTTTCTAAAATTATGTCAGAAATTTGTAAATTGTTAAAAATAACTCAAACAACTGCAACCGCATATCGCCATCAGAGTATAGGTTCCTTAGAAAATTCACATAAGTCATTAGGAGCTTATTTACGTATTCAAACTGATAACAATCCGTCTAGTTGGAGTACATGGTTACCCTACTGGTGTTTTTCATACAACACTACTGTTCATTCGGAAAGTAAATACACTCCTTATGAGTTAGTGTTTGGACATGCATGTAGGTTTAGGGATGCAATATCGTTCATAAAAAATATCGATATTGGAATATCGATATTTTTCAATATAAAATATCGATATCGAAAATATCGATATTTATAAACGATATATCGATATTGATGAACGATATATCGATATTAAGATTTTTTTGCTGCTCTTGTCTTTTTTAAAGAATAATGATCGCACGGAAATAACCTTGATTATTCTACTTTCATAACTCCGCTTTTTTTTTTACCGATTGAACAAAGCTCAGATTTAAGCTTAACAAGATCTCTCTATTAAAAAGCGCATAAACTTCCGTTCAGTAGTATTTGCGTCCATAGCGAACAAACCGGCATAAGGACCAACAGCCAAGTGTAATGCAATAATACTACTCGTATTATTAAAGTGTATAGACAGAAAACACTCAAACTTTGAAAAATGTATTTGGCAGATTGTCTTACCCGGGAATCGAACCCAAGTAAGACAGTCGACCAAATACCTCAGCGTAGCAGTCGCATGCACAATCACTCCGCCATCGCACCGTGGCAGTGGCAGCCATACAGCCTAGTGTTAAGTCTATATTTTAACATTTTAATAGTTTTGGTAATTCAAATTAGATAGCTAAAATAAAACAATCTATCAATCAAATCTGGATGCAGGCCTTACGCCACAATACACTTGTAAATAACACATGAAATTAATTTCATCTTAACTCAGTTTCATTTACCAAAACCTAAGTGTCTTGGCATATCAAGATAAATACCCAAATCTTTTATTTAAAATATTTAAATAATTGTAATTTTTGATTGAGGTAATAATGCTCATAACGAAATCATCTCACGCTGAAGAATAAATCGTCGAAATTTTCGGTTTCAATATGGATATTAAAATATCGATATTTCGCTCATGAACAACGATATATCGTCGATATTTTTGATTCCGATATCGATACTAAAATATCGATATTTATAACCGATATATCGATATTTCAAAAATATCGATATATCGTTTGCATCCCTATGTAGGTTACCTAATAGTTTAAAAAGTGAACTCGAACCATTGTATAATTTTGAAGATTATGCATTAGAATTTAAATACAGATTGCAAAAAGCTCAAAAAGATGCACAAAATAAACTAATAGTAAGCAAAATGCATAGGAAAGACTTTTACGATCAATCTATCAATCCGATTACTTATAAGAGAGGTGATACATTATTGTTAAAAAACGAAACTGGAAATAAGTTAAGCACCTTGTATACAGGTCCATATATTGTTATAGAAGACGTTGCACCTAATGTTTTAATTAATTATAATGGAAAACATATTTTAGTACATAAGAATAGAACAAAATTGTACGTGGAACCATAAAAAAAGGACATTTACAATGTATTTTTTTTATAAATTAAGGGGGGTGGTGTAGTGTGTAAGTACCTTTATAATATCTGTATCAGCATTTACTTACTATTGTAAACTGTTATAATTATGTGTCAATTAATAAACGTAGGTAAACCAAAGTGGTTGTATAATTTACCCAAACCCCAACATTACTATTTTGTCGAATGTTGTCATTTAATATTTTGTAAAAATAAAGATATAAAAAGATTTCTTGGATGAAAATGAATGAAACCACTTATCTCTATCTATTACAGGTACTCACGAATTTTTCTTGTTGTGGTCAATACTATTCTCGTCGTTTTATCTTGGTGATTTATTGACACTCTTTTTCCTGGGATTCCACTTTGTAACGACGATACTAACAGTTGTAAGCAATTTCAATATTATGTATAGCCCGTTCGCTCTACGTCACATTGGTGAGGGGGCTGCTCACCGTCCTTACAGAAGCAGGCCCATGACGTGAGGGATTCAGGAACAACCCCCCCCCCCAGGAGCGGGATAGCACCCGAACCACCCCCTAGGCGAGGCCGCAGTGGTAGCCGTAGGTCTGTTGGGAGTCCTGGGACATGCATCCGAGGGCTTACATGGGGCTCCCAACCGTAGGCTGTTAGGCGTTACGTGAGGTTTTTTTAGTCTGTAGGAGTCCGGCATAGCATACCTGACGATTTTTCCTCACTTTAAAAAATAAAGAAAAAAAGAGGCATACTATAGAATATGGCTTAGAGCGAACGGGTAGTTTGAAATTTACTTGAAGCAAACTAGTACTAACTTACTTATTTTCGGTACGAATCCCGAACCGAACGATTCAAAAGATTTTCCAATTATCCACTTAATTAATGCATAACTTAGGCTAGTCAACTTGGGAGCTACATAGCCTTTTTATGGTCATTATAATTTTAAACTGGGGTGAAATCGGGAGTGATATGTAGTTTCGAATGACGTTCTTGCGACGCACGCTACTGCGAAAAATAATTCAAGTGGTACGCATTTGCGAAAGGCCGCTGTATCGAAAATCGCTAAATCGAATGACGGACTCGCGAACACGCTGTCTCGATATTCCTTTTATCGAAATCCATTGTTGCGATTAGAGTGCCTATGCCTATTTAAATTCATCGTATGGGAATCGAACTCACGACCTCGATGAGGCACAGCAACTTACGATAGGCTCGATTATCATTCAATTATCAACTCTTTACTATTATTAGAGGTACTTATAAAAAAAACAATCAAGTTTTTACGTAACATAAAAATTTTAAATAAAAAAATAAAACCGACTTCATAGAAATCCTTAAAAATAAAATTTACCTAGCACATAGTAATATGTATTTTGATTTATCAGATTTTATTCAATATCATATTGAAGTCGGCGCCAAGTAAACCCATAGGTTTAGGTAGGTATTATTAATGGCACCAACTTCAATATTATATTGAATAAAATCTGATAAATCAAAATACATATTACTATGTGCTAGGTAAATTTTATTTTTAAGGATTTCTATGAAGTCGGTTTTATTTTTTTATTTAAAATTTTTATTTCTTTATTTTAAGTGACGGTGGACCGAAAAGTATTTCTATCTAGGTGTAAAGTTCTCATCAGCACAAATCAATCAAGTCGAAACACAAGGTAACTGCTGTAAATCGTTAAGGAATTCCCTCGACTGTCTTTCGGTTCCATCATCAGATCGACTCCAGACCTTCGTTAAATTTTAGTACATTAAAGCACTTAAACAAAAAGTTAACAAACGCACTAGTTGTCCCTACAATTTTCGGTGGTTGCCCTCGATTTCTCCTGGATTCCGGCATCAGATCCTGATACCCTGGATATGGGACCACCTCAGAAGTAACCTCTTTCAAACAAAAAAAGAATTTTCAAAATCCATCCATAATTGGCGCCGCTGTCGTGTAACATACATACAAAAAAAAAAAAAAACATAGCGTACGAATTGAGAACCTCCTCCTTTTTTTGAAGTCGGTTAAAAATAACAACAACTTACAGTATCCGAATAGGATAAATTTAAACATTAGATAAACGAGTTACAACTCTATATAAAAAATAAAAAAAAGTACTTACAAAATCAGTATTACTCGTTAGGTAACAGAAATACTTAATCAATATCAATAGGTACATAATAGTAAAATCGTAACAGGTCACTGTCTGTACTTTGAAGATATATAAGAAATAAATTATAGGGGTACTTTATGAATGCAATAGAACCCAAAATAATATTGTTTAGAATTTTAGGGTGTTTGTATGTACGCTTGTGCACGATAATCTCAGCAACCGCTCTGCCGATTGCGTTGCGGTTTGCTCCACTTAACATTTAGTGTTTTTGTGTTTCATGTCAATCGGTTTATAAATAAAAAAGTAATATTAATCTATAGAATCGAAAGTCGAAAGCATATAAAATGCAGCATACGAAGTTGCGGGCAACAGTTAGTACCTAATTAAATCTCAAAAAAAGAACATAAATCTGTAACATTAAATAAACTCAGTTTAGGCGAGTGTTTAGAGCTAAAGCTCTTATAAAATCGTGGTCAAAGTACTTATTTTTCTTTTTTAAAATAGCTTCAATAGAATTTTCTTTCATTTTTATTTTCTTTGGTGGCGGAGTCTGTGGAATATTACCCAAAATTCGAATGGTTTTATTGGTTTCAAACCTTTTTATTTCACATTTTGAAATAATCCTTTATACTTACTTTTGATTGTTGGCACTTAATGTTAAGTTGAAAAAGTTAGTGTAAACACCTTTGAGAATGTCATAATAGCAAAACTGGTCAGCTATTATTAAAATCGAAATAAAAGTTGTGGAATAGTACAAGTGAGTGAGTTTTCATAATAATTATAACATTATGAAATAAGCCGAAGGAGTATACTAGGAGAAAAAAACAATAGGAGAAAAAAAAATTCAAAAATCAAAATCTCACCTGGTTCTGGTGCATGAGAGTGATTGGTCATCTCTCTAATTAAAAAATGTTCATCACCGACTAAATGACTGCTTGCAGTATGTACTTTTGCAAAAATAAGTTGTTTTATTTGTACAGCACCAATATTGCACATTGTTTACTTTTTTATTTTGCTGCATAATAAATCCATCAACAATTATTACACTTTTCCCACAGCGGGAACTTATTGGCCGAAAAGAACGATTAGTATTCATTTAATATGTTTTATGTCACACGCTGCAGCAAATCAACAAACCAAGTTCAAGAAGGAACATAGGAATGCAAAATGATGACAGATTTAGAGGGAAGTTTAACAAATGTTTACGTAGAAAGAACAAATAAATTTTAGTCAACCTACGTAAATTTATATGAATTGTTGTGATAGCATGATTATAATATGTGCTTAGAACATGGACCATGGCATAGAACTTGAATCAAATGTTATGAGTTAATCATAACGGGAAGAATACATTATACTAGATATTATACGGATCACAATAATTACATGACTAATGGGTATTAATCATAGCCGGGTATTAATGGGTATTAATCATAACTCAGTCTAGTCTAGTTCTATTCCAGTTAACGTAGGTAGTTTTTAGTAATCATCGAGGTCGTGAGTTCGATTCCCATACGATGGATTTGAATAGGCATAGGCACTCTAATCGGAACAATGGATTTCGATAAAAGGAATATCGAGACAGCGTGTTCGCGAGTCCGTCATTCGATTTAGCGATTTTCGATACAGCGGCCTTTCGCAAATGCGTACCACTTGAATTATTTTTCGCAGTAGCGTGCGTCGCAAGAACGTCATTCGAAACTACATATCACACCCGGTGAAATCTGCCTTGGGTTTCCCTAACTTGTACACTGTGTTCAGTATGGGGTTCATCTAAAAGGATTTCCGAATGGTTTTGCAGGATCAGCAGCCTTGCACCTTCGGTGTTGCAAACGTTCATAGACTGAGGCGATTTTCACACATTCGCTCAGATGGCCTGTATACATACTTACTTGTCTATCACCTAAGTGATACTTACAGGCAAAAGGTTTTGAAAGCAAGGTTCTAAGGTTTCATACCAAACTTATGACCTTGCAATTCAAGAGGGGTCACTTGTAAATATAATTAAATACCTCTATCTATTTAAGATAGTGGGTAATATTTTAATTGCAGGCTGTCGTGTTTCGCTGCCTTATGGAAATGATTGTATACGAATGGACGACTCTGAAAATACAATATTGGATGCTCATTTTGACAATGTTTATCATAGCTGTCCTGCTTTACTTATTCATCGACAATACAGTAAATATTGCTTTTTCTGTAGTTATTAAGAACGTATAGTATGCCTCGGCCTACCATTTTATGGAAAATAGCAAACTATGTACAACTCGTAATGTTTTGAGGACTTTTGAACAGAACCTTTAACATTTCACCTACTCTAAGAGCAGTAAAATGCGTATAATCTATCATTAAGGTAATTACTCTTTTTAGTATTAACAAAGTACCTACCTAAAAAATACCAAACCGGCCAAGTAGGAGCTAGCCTCGCACACAGAGGGTTCTGTACAAATAAAACTGTAAAATAAATTCACGCCAGTTGTAGGGAAACCCCTATTTTTCTGATTTTGGTATTTGTATTTAAAGCTGCAACAGAATACATCTGTTAAAATGTCAGCTCTCTAGCTATCACGGTTCCAGATATACAGCTAACTAACCTAATTCCTTCTTCTCTTTTTTTTTATATTTAGCTCGCCAAAATGATGCCGCCGCCGCCTGATGGACAGCCACAGCGACATCTAGCGATTGGGGGCCACCGTCCCAGTCTGTAAGACTATAGAAAGCGGTCCTCAACTTGGCGGCCCTATGATGTGCCTCTTCACGCTCCGCTTGAAAAACCCAGTATTGTAAGAGGAGGGAAACACGTCCGCTGGCAGGTCGTTTCAGATTTATATGGTTCGACAGAGAAACGATCTTTTGAATCGTTCAGTTCTATCAAAGATTCTCTTTACTGTGTGAGAGTGGCACCTCTGTCCAGTACGCGTTGTTCTCTGTTTCTACTGTAGTCAATACGGCTCACCACCTATTACGTGGGACAGATTTAAAAAAAAAAGGTAAAATATGGACATAGAATATGCCTCTGCCTACCCCTTCGGGAACAAACGGCGTGACAATATGTATGTATGTGTATGTATGCTCTGTTTTCTTTTGCAGTTGGTGTTGTTCATGAATTTCTTGACCAATTTGTTTGTGATGGTCTCCGAGATCTTTCTTCTATATTTCTTTTATCCGCTTGGAAGGCTATTCGATGATTATACCTTTCATTATGGAGTGCCACTCTCTAGGCTAAGGAAACTGGGACTGAGGGTATTTCCCTTATGTTTCACGGTAAGTTTTTCTTATTATCATAATTTGAAAAAATGCGCAATAATTTTGAGAATGGGTAGTGATACAAAATAAATTGTGTGGGACATTTTAACATATCGCCACCTTGCGCAAACTAAGCTAATATGAGCAATGGGATCTACACAATCGAAAAATATAAATAAATATAATTTAAAAATATAATATGCATCATACAGCATTAAATATAAATGCTACACCCAAACTTTGTAACAACAAATTGTGGATACCACGAATGTTTGTGAAAATGTGCACTGCCGTAGTCAATGTTGTCACTATTCTTTTAGGGAAAAATGAAGAGACATACTGCATTTTTTCCTCATTTTACAAACTCATATTCTCATTCTAATTTGTAGTGGGCTATCATGAATTCTGAGGAGTATCTCACGACACAAGTACAGTACTTAATGTGGCTTTGTGTTTCCATGCTGCTAATACTAGTATTAGGAGGAATATTCACTGTTTTTAACCAACTGGTTAGAAAGAGAGCGGTAAGTTTCAACGTGTTTCTATAGCGAGTACACACATAGAATAAACTATACGATTACACTAGCTGATGCAATTTGGTTCCCAATTGCGCTCCCCAAGGAAATATATTCCTGGGTTGAAAAGTAGTCCCATTTTCAGCAAGTCAATTTCAGCAGTTAGAGCGTGGTTTTTCTCAAAAAAGCGACTAGGCAGTAACTCAGGTTTTTTTTCTGACGGAAGTAACGCTATTTATATTTTGAACAGCGGAAACGTAGTTTCCACTATTCAAAATTTAAATTAATGATATTAATATAACATTTGATGCCGTCAATGGCAAAGAAGTTTTACTTCAATCGCGCCTAAAGGTTACACGCACACACTGTTTTTTTTGTCTTTTTTCTGGATTGAGTGACAAAAATCAAAACATCTACACAAACTTTCACATTTATCCTACTAATATTAAATGTGAAAGTTTGTGAAGATGTTTGGATGTTTGTTACTCAATCACGCTCTAACGGCTAAAGGAATTGGGTTGAAATTTGTTGCAGAGATAGCTTATAGTCTGGAATAACACATACGCTACCTACTTTTCATCGCGGGAATATGTTCTCACTGGAAGCGGGAACGGGTACCGAATTTCACGCGGGCGAAGCCGCGCGCACCAGCTAGTAATATTATAAGTAGGACTAGTAGGATTAGTTACTACTTTGACGTGAACCATTTAGAGTTTCAGCTACACTTCATAAATGTCCTGGGACATCCTTCCGAGGGCTTACCCGGGGCTCCCGACCGTAGGCTGTTGGGCATTACGAGAGGTTTTTTAGTCTGTAGGAGTCCGGCATAGCATCCATGAAGGATTTTCCCTCACGTTAAAGAAAATACGGTCATAAAGTATTTCATTTACATCATATCATCTATTAAAATCTTTTATACTTCCAGGGTATTAGTTCGATATTTTGCCCAGACCCTGGTTGGGGTCCAAAAGACTTTTTCGTAAGGCAGCTGAGAAAGCAGTTTGACTCAAGAACTGTAAGTACCTACACGAGACAACGTTGTTTATATCAGTTCTTTTTCAAACATAGGCACATCTTATTTTAACACTTGTTTCATCTTTCTGTCGTAAGTTACAGAATTTTATAAGGTATTTAGCATATTATGTCATCTAAACGAAACAATAAAGCGTCTGAAACTCTTTCCAAAATCATACAACATATATATTAAACCTTTTTCAGTACACCAAATCCACCGTTTCACGTTTGCTAAGTCGCCGTCTCATGTCTCAGGCGGAACCCGAAGTCTACAAGATAGATGTCCGCTACGACTTTTATAGACGACCCTACCCAGAATCATTGGAAGTGCAGTTCCAAGATGAGAGGAAGAAAAAAGAAACATAAAAATTGGACGAATTCCAATTATGAAGTTATATTCTAGGAAAAATAATACTCGTTCATATTACGTGTGCTTGAATTTGGAACAGGATTTCACATTTTAAAAGTAATTTTTATTTAAATTTTTTTGTGTCCTAGAACCGGGAAACCACGGCCGAGTGTCAGCACTGCGAGGACCGCAGCGATGACACGGCGCTCCACACGCTGGTGGAGTGCACAGCGTGGGCGCAACAGCGCCAGGTCCTCGTAGTGGGTCTGGGCGTGGACACTCTCTCGCTCGAGACTATGGTGCGAGCCATGCTCTCCAGCGGGAGTAAGTGGGACTGCGCCGCCTCCTTCTGCGAGCAGGTCATGCTCGTGAAGGAGGCGGCGGGACGGGTACGGGAGAGAACTCTCCCACCCGAGTTCCGCAGTCGGCGGCCTGGGCGCCGCCGACGTGTTTTCGACGAGGACTATCGGCCACCATGACCGGGGGCCTGAGTACGGTAAGAGGGCGGCTCACCGTCCTTACAGAAGCAGGCCCATGACGGCAGCGAGACGTGAGCAACCCACGCACGCCCCCCTTGAAAGCGGGATCACACCCGAAGCCCCCCATAGACGTGGGATGGCACCCGAACCACCCCCCGGACGAGGCCGCAGTGGCGGCCGTAGGTCTGTCAGTTGTGAGTCCCGGGACATCCTTCCGAGGGCTTACCCGGGACTCCCAACTACAGGCTGTTAGGCGTTACGTGAGGTTTTTTAGTCGGTAAGAGTCCGAAATAACATTCTCTGAGGATTTTCCCTCACGTAAAAAAAAAAAAACAAATACTCCTTGTTCGACACGGTTGTCATTGATTTCAAACTCTCAAAAGCCACAGAAAATCCAAGAAAGTCAACCCAATGCAGTTTTCAATTTTAGTTCACATAGTCCTCGAATGATGATGACATTTTAAATCCTATTTTATCCTAGAAAAAGTATGCGAGTCAAATTGGAAAGGAATTTTACTATCGAAATAAGTTTTTAAACGTCTAACGACAACCTTGGGTAAACGTCCATATGCTACGGGACCTCTTCATAGGAAAAAGCTGGTGTGAAAAAAAACGTCTGCAAATATATTTACAAAGGGTATTAAAATCACGCTATATTTATTACAAATATCTTCCACGGGCTTATTGGTAGCCCAAAAAATCCTTAGTCCACAGTATTGATTCCAAAAAAATTGGTACCTAGTGATTTCCAATGTAACCGTACGCTGAAGGAAGCCCTGTTGAAACTAATCATTTACGAGTACTCCAGATACAACGTGTGAGAAGTGTAAGAACTAACGCTCTGTCTAAGGTAACCACCAAATAATTTATTATCACTAGAACCACTTCTTTGAATTGAACATCAATTTAATGGAAGAAAACTTGGTGTGACTCATGCCTTTACATCTACGCTATTAGAAAAATAGCTGAGCCAATACTCCTTAGTAGCTATTAAAAGGCTATAGCTCTAGAATAACAAGTCACGTCCATAATGGATGAGCGTGTCAAATCTCCAGATACCTCCATTTTATGTTAAAGATGACTAGCCAATGTCACGCGGTTTCACCAGCTTAGTTCGTTTTCCCGTGGGAATACGGGAAAAAAGTATAGCCAATGCATCCCCGGGATAGTGTAGCTTCCCAACAGTGAAAGAATTTTTCTTATTGATTTAGTAGTTTCGTCGTCAATAATGCAAACAAATGACCCCCAACGGTGAAAGATTTTTTTAAATCTGTTCAGATAGTTTCGGATACAAATAGTTCAAACAAACGAATATACAAACATTGTAATATTAGTATACATATGGATAGTGTTTAGTTTCAAATAATTTTATTAGGATTCGTTGTGACTAGCTTTGCCTTTGACGTACTTCGACCCCCATTTTGCTCACTTAGGGGTGGATTTTTCATAGTTCCTTTCTTATTTAGCTTACCCTAATAATTTCTAGTTTCTAGGTATAAGGGTTTCGAGCTGAGCTTTGATACTTTGAAAATAGATGTCGAATTATTCGTATTTATTACAAAAAGGATACCTTCCGGTTCGTATAGACTAAATCCCATTACGTCTTTTTCCTACATTTGTCTGAATCTCAGTTTGACTTAGTCCCAAAATGCCTGAAAACCAAAATGACTGAAATCCAAAAAAAACATTTTTTTTATATGTACGAATAGCTCATAGTATTTGTTGATTTCTAATCTTGTGCCGTCGGAACTGTACGACACTCTCAAAATTGAAATATGTAAGAAGTGCAATCACTCTGAGATATGCATTGCTATAATTATGAAACTGACAAATAAATTTCAATTAATCCAATCAGCCTGTGGCAGTCCACTACTGGTCGAGGGTCCCAAAAAGAATTAAAACTACAAAAATCCGTGTGTTGTGGAGAAAATTGGAAAACAAATTGCGATTTTAACATTATAAGAAATTTAAATGTACAATGACAAATACGTTTAAGTCATTTTTATAAATTTAATAACGAATGTCCATTTGCGAAGAATATTCATGCAGTTCAGTATTTTTAAGTTTCAAGTTATAAAACAAGTAGTCTGGTCGGTAAAGTAAATAGCTACCTGCAACTTTTACGTTGCATTCTACAAATGAGAGTATATTTCTTGTAGAAATACAATGCAGGACAAAAAAATGTGGTGTTTTCTCGTGGACCCACTATTTCGTCCCACTGTCACACTTTATCTACATTCTGTATAGGTATAGATAACTAGCTATGCGCTATTTTTGTCGATTTTCATTTGTTTTATTGATCTTTATATGTTTTTTCCATCTTAATTTCTTTTGTTGATGTTCATTTCTTTTGTCGAACTTCAATTTGTTTCGCCGATCTTCATTTGTTTAGTTGATGTTCATTTGTTTTGTTGATCTTCAATTTGTTTCGCCAATCTTCATTTGATTTGCCAATCTTTATTTGTTTTAAAGTATATTTTGTACTCAAAGAGTTTATTTAAACAGAGATTATAAAACAGGATGAAAAAGTATACGTCCGTTATTGTAGTAAGTCCACGAGAAACAGTTCTCCCTCGTCGTCTCACTAGTGGTTCAAAGTAGTGGGTCCACAAGCTTGTGGAATGTCCAGCAAATAAAAAAACATAAAAAAATGTTTTTTTTTTAGTTGCTGGGCAATTCAAAAGCCTATGGATTGCCCAGCAACTAAAACAAACCAATTTTTTTATTAACGCTATACTCGTTTGGTCCAGTCATATTAACGGTCACCTTTTTTGTCTTGATGCATGCTTTAGAGCACGTTTGAACATTATTTTGTATTAATAGTACACAATTTTACATTATAACATTGCTGATGGTGGAAGGTGAATGTTTATGCGCTTTGTAAGGTGGCCACTCTTAACCTACAAGTTGAGTCGCAAATCCCAGACGCCGTGGAGGTGTTCCCCCTTTTACCTTGTTATAGACCCGGCTACCGGACGGTGGATCCATGGAATGCAAAAAATAAGGTCTCTCAATATTAATCACACAGAAACTGCTAATTCAAGAAACTATTTCTAGCGCCTGTTCAAAATTTTTAGCAACTATCACTGCACCTACTACGAAATTATCCCTGTAGGCGGTATGTGTCAGAATGGCGTGAATAGTGTCTGAATAGTCACAAACCTTGGACCAAAAAACTGTACCTAATCTGTACTAAACTGTACCTATGTTTAAAAAAACTGTACCTCAAGCAATTCTATATAAATAGAAAAAAATATGGACACGCCATTCTGACGTCAGGTTGGCGCGCATAGTCGTGTATCGCCCCAACGTGTGGAAACTATGATCTGGAACATATATCAATAAACTGTACCTAAACTGTACCTCATAAAACTGCTGTTAAAAAAATTAAAATCACACGTGATATCTGTCAAATCAAGAATAAAAATTTGTTAAGGTTTTGAAACTCACACGATTTGTACTACACATTATAATATAATTCTGGTCTTTTTTGCGTATACTTCTACCTGTTCTCACCTCTAGACGTTTCGACTATAGCCGTGGTCACGAGTAGACTGAGGAAAGCAGCGGGCGCCGCGCTCTCGTACCCAACATAAAGATTTTTGTTAACACTCATTAGGGTTGCGACGCACTACACTCACTATGTCTGAACGAATACTACGCGATTTTAACTACCTGATTCCATTTGGAGAAAAAATTAAAATCACACGTGATATCTGTCAAATCAAGAACAAAAAAATTGTTATTGCTCATTTATTTAATAATTAATAAACATTGGTCAAACACTTAACAAACATCAATGATATAAAAACTATTAATACATTATCAACACTGGAAAACCTGGCCAATCGTGACGCGACTGTAGGCTTAGCGAAAGTTCTATTAGCACTATTTTAAATGCTGTTAGTAAAGAAAACTCTGAAAAAAAACATGTCTTCATGTATCTTCAGAGGATGCACAAACGTAAGTTCAACAGAAATAATAATATTATTTTACTTTCTCGGATCGATGAAATGCCGACTAGCATAATGGATGCGCAAGGAAGATGTACTCAGTATAGAGTACATCTTCCTTGCGCATTCATTATGTGGTTTTGCGCCCGCGGCCCATAAGGAGATGTTGGGGAGATTTTGTACTAATGTTTTATTTTGCTATATGAATTTTTATTTATTTACGTAATTACTTTTCTATAAAAAAATGAAACACAATAATAATATATTAAGATGAGTAAAATAATTTAAATTACAAATATTTAGATTACCTACTAGGTACTAAATTATTACTTATTAAATAAAATGTTTCTGTATGATATTGTTATATTTTGATTTTATGACTTAAATTACGTTAAACTTAAAAATTACTAATCCGATAAACTGCATTAACATTTTATAAATTTATATATTACTTACTTTACCCGTAAATATGTTAATCATAGTATGTCTCAGTAAGTGAAGTTCAAGTTTCCCTTTTCCCCACATTCCTCTGATATTGACTTCGTGCATGCTACCACAGATAATTTATAGAATATTTTATTTTGATTTATAAAAGTTTTGCAGTTTTTGAAAGCCGCGATGTTCGTGTCGTCAATCGTCTTTGACAAACGTCATATTCGTGTGAAAATATTAAACTCAAAACTTGAACATAAAACCAGAAATAAAGCACTTTCTTTTCAACCATATTCAGTTAGGCAAATTTGTTTCTAACAATTGTGCACAGTACAGTACACACATTTCGAATGAATAAAGTAAATAAATGGTTTATGACATTTAACTTATTATTAATTATTTTGTATTTAACGAACAGTACTTAGGTATACATTATTATATCTTAGAAACGGATTGGTAATATTTGACAAAAAATATAATTGACAAATGGTCATTCGACAAACTATGTTCACTAAATACATACTTGTCACTTTACACATTATATCAAACATTTTTAGACCAATAGTAGTTTTATCAGATAACTCAGTTTCTAAATGTTCATTGTGTAAAATAATTATTTATTAAATGTAATATTTATTCGTTGATCATTTGGAAAAGTGTGTAATTTGTAAAACGATAAGTAGTAAAATGATCAGTCAGCGAAACCATTGTTTTACGAAGCGTTGTTTGTCAAGTGTAATTTAGCCAAATGACTTTTGGTCAAACAGCAGGACCTCCTTAGAAACAGCAAATGAAATTAAAATTAGTATTTTTTTAAACGAATAATATACTTAATTTAAAAAAAAAATGTGTCTTATTCTATTTTCTTACGTATAAAATACAGTATGCCATTATTACTTTTGTACTTTTAGTAATCTTATCTTTTAGGTTGTCATAGCACTGCCAAATATTATTTCTCAAAACATGAGCTCGGTAGTGACCTATACTGTTAAAATTTATACTAGGATTTGAACTCGAAGGTATAAATTCAATAAGTCCTAAAAAGTCATATGAGATATCTTTAAGCGACATTTGCTTAGGGACATCGTCAATTTGTATATAATCCATTTGGCTGAGCTCAAATATAACAATGTTATGTAAGTCATAAGTCATCGTTCTTATACCATTACAATCATTTCTACGACATTGTGCAATATTATTTTCTTCACTCAACACATCTGCTGCTAATTGACTAAGTGAAGATATACCTTTATCTCCTATATTTAGACCTATGTAAGGAATTTTCCTTTTAACGTTGTTAACAGAACAAAATTCGTTGGAACACGACTCAATTAAATCTGCGCTGCGAATCACATCACTCAATATTCTTTCAAATATAGTAGTGACACTGCATTCACATCGTATGTAAGATATGTTATCAAGCATTTTTTTATTAAAATGATTTTCTAAAATAACAGCTCGATGTCGATACAAATCTTGTTTAGACGTCTTACTATCCAACATTAGTCTAATTAAACGACAAAAAGAATTTTCGTTATTAGTTATAACCGTAGTATTCAATTCAAAACCGTCAGCACAACCTACTGCAATAATATACGCCCTTGAATCGAACGCACAAGTGTTGGATATCATAGTATGTACTTTTCCTGTTCTCGTTAATGTGCCATTTGCTAATAAATTTATTTTCTTCATATTTTTAACGGTATTTTGATTTTGTTTCTTTATTTTTCCCAAACCTTTCCAATTTTCAATTAATGTAGGATTCTCATTAAATTTCGATTCATCTGTATAATCTGTTTTTATATTAATATTTGATTTAGCAGTCCTGATTTTGGTTTTACTGCTGATTTTTTTGGGTTCACTGTTTTCTGCACTAATAGCTGTTTTGATTTCGCCAGATAAGAATTGTGTGTGCGTTTTAACAAAGTCATCTACTCTCAGTCTCTGATTTTTAGTAGAAATATTTAAGAGGTAGCGTTTGATGTTTCTAAAGCTACTCTCAACATTTGAAGAGGATGGCACTTCATTATTAGAATTATATGTCGGCATCATGATATTACCTACAGAACACTGAGTCCGCGGGGCCACGAGCGCCTCTTTTACTTTAGTAATAAATTTATAAATAAGGGATTATCCTGTTTATATATTGGCTCGGACTGCAGAGATATAATGTGGGTAACAACTGTCCTGGCTGCTGGATTATTTGTGGAATGAATTACAGAAGGCTTTGAATGTACCTTATCCCCGTCCTTTTCCTACCTCAACCCTTTCCTATCCACCAATCCTATTCCTACCTCATCTTCTTCCCATCCTTTCTCCGCCAAGCCAACGTTGCCGTGCGTATGTGCTGCGTGACTAGGGGCGAGCCTAGTATTAGCGTGCCAATTGCCCTGGGGCCGGGCGACCCCAGAAGAAGGCTAGCCTTACTTAGACATGCGGGGCTCTGTCTGGGTGGACTTTATTTTCCCTTGCTTTTCGTGGGAACGCAATGGACAAAACCAAAAACGAAATCCAAAATGGCGGCGATGTGGTTCGCAACCCATCACGTCTCGTTTCCCATCGAGGCGAAAAGTGGACTGGGGATAGCCACTTTGCTACGTTGAATGTAAGAGGAGGTATGATAGACAAAATTGAGGAAGTATGCAAGATGATGAAAGAGAGATGCCTCGATATTCTGTGCGTGAATGAGACAAAGAGGAAAGGATGTGACACCACCACACATGGACCCTACACTGCCTACTGGTCGGGTGTGCCTAAAACCAGTAAAGCGTGTCAGGGCGTTGGTGAAGTACTGTCTGCGAGAATGAATGAATGTGTCACAGAATATGAATGTGTAAGCCCAAGACTCGTTTGGTTGAGGCTGAAGGTTGGACTTACCCGCATCTTTGTTTTAGGAGTATATGCTCCGCAAGATGCCCGGTGGCGCCGATCTTTACGAGACCAAAGCGAGAGGCAGGCATTTTGGGAGAGCATGAGTGATGTTTTGAGTAAGTGCAAACTAAATGAGAGGATAGTAATGTTAGGCGATTTTAATGGGTGGGTTGGAGTCAAGCGTGATGGGTATGAAAGAGTATTGGGAAAGTTTGGTGATGAGCGAGTGAATGAAAATGGAGAAAGTTTGCTTGAAGTATGTTTGGAGAGGAATCTTGTGGTGACTAACACCATGTTTCACCACAAAGATATCCACTTGGTTACGAGACAAGAAGGAAGTAAGAGGAGCATGATTGACTTTGTGATTGTTGACGCAAGGATGAGAAAGAAAGTACTAGACACTCGAGCCTACCGCGGTGCTGGGATTGACACAGACCACTTCTTGGTTGTCAGCCGAGTAAGAGGTCTGTTTCAGCGGTGGAGGCACCGTGTGCGTGAACCTGTTAGTGTACTAGAACGCATAAAAGTTGAGAATTTGCAAGAGATAGGTATAAAAGAGGAATTTGTGAGCAAACTAAGCAAAAAGTTTGATAATTTAGATGAAGTATGTGAGATTGAAGAATTATGGAAGCCGATTAAGGAAGGACTCGTGGAAGTTGCGATTGAACTGTGTGGTGTGAGCAAGAGAAGCCAAGGATGTAAGTTAAAAAGAATGACCGCGGAAGTTCTGAAAGCGTTGTCTGATAAGAAGAAAGCATGGTTGGACTTGCTGGCTACAAAGGCCAATCAAAGAATGCAGAAGGCAACAGATGAGGATGTACGAATGGCCAACGATGAGTATAAAAGGTATAAGCGTGTGGCAAAAGAGGTGTTAGTAAGAAAGAAGGAGAATGATAGAGATGAATTTGATAAAAGGTTATCTGGTGACTTCCAACAGAATATAAAATTCTTTTGGAAGTCCATAAAAGCGGTGAGGAGTCAACAGACCACATCACCGCTTAATAAGATCAGAAACCAGGATGGAAGTTTTGTGGGAGGAGAAGAGTGTGTGCTAAAAATATGGAAGGAGTATTTTGAAAGTCTATTTGATAAAGAGGATACGCAAGTGCAAACTCATTTTTGTGAAATGAATGAAATTGGTAATGAAAACGACATTAGCATGGAAGAAATAGTGGAAGCATTGAATAGTATGAAACTAGGCAAGGCTGCTGGGATTGATAGGGTTTCCGTTGAGATGCTGAAAGCAGGACGTGGCGTGGTGATTGACCAGCTGTACCGCCTTTTTAATCTGTGCTGGAGGAATGGCAGCGTACCAAAAGAATGGTCCAAAGCGGTCATTGTGCCGCTGTACAAAGGAAAAGGGTCGCAGCAAGAGTGCAAAAATTACCGCGGCATAAGCCTGCTCAGCATCGTCGGTAAACTGTATGCGAAAGTGTTGATAAAAAGAGTGATGAATGAAAGTGAAGGAAAAATGTGGGATGTTCAAGCAGGATTTATGAAAGGAAGGGGATGCACGGATCAGGTCTTCTCCTTACGATGCATAGCAGAAAAAGTTTTGGCGAAAAGCCAAAAGGTATATTGCGTATTCGTAGATCTGGAGAAGGCCTATGACAAAGTGGTGAGGAATGAACTATGGTCAACATTGTCTTTGTACGGGGTGAGCAGCAGCTTGATACGAGCACTGAAATCTCTTTATGAGGGCTCAAGTGCTTGTGTCAGGATCAACGGAGCTTGCACGGACTTCTTTAATATAGAAAGGGGTGTGAGACAGGGTTGTGTAGCGTCACCGTGGCTGTTTAACCTGTACATGGACAGTTGTTTGAAAGAATTGCAAGAGAGTGCGTGTGGTATAAAACTGAACGAGCTGACCATCAAATGCCTCCTATATGCTGACGATCAGGTGATCTTAGCTGCATCGGCGGAGGAGTTGCAGTTGATGGTTAATATTATGCATGAGGCGCTGAAAGGTAGAGGAATGAAAGTGAATGTAAGTAAGACTAAAGTAATGGTTTTTGAAAGAGAGGAATGTATGACGAATTGCCCTATTATTATCGAAGGGCAAAGAGTGGAACAGGTGAAAGAATTTGTATACCTGGGTTCAAAATTTACGAGGGATGGAAAGTGTGACCAGGATATTGAGAGAAGAGTTTTGGCAGGAAATCAAGTGAATGGGGCGATGCATACCTTTATGAGCAGTCAAAACGTGTCTAAGAAGGCGAGAGTGGCTGTGCATAGGGGTGTGCTTATCCCCACACTTATGTATGGTAGTGAAAGTTGGGTGTGGCAGAAGAAGCATGAAAGTAAAATTAATGCAGTGGAAATGAGAAGTCTGCGAAGTATAGCTGGAGTGAAATTGATAAACAAAGAAAGGAATAGCGTGATTAGAAAACAATGTGGTATAACTGAAGATGTAGTGACAAAGATAGAAAAAGGGATGCTTAGATGGTTTGGACATGTTGAGAGGATGGATGAAAATAGACTGACTAAACAGATCTATAAGGCGATAATGAATGGGCAAGCTGGTAGGGGTCATCCTCGGCGTACGCATGGTAACCAAATTGATGACCTGCTGGAAAAAGGCCAGGTCAAGAGTACCCTTAACCGGCGAGCGTGTATGAAAGCACTTATGAAAGTAGAAGAAGCGAAAGTGGTATGCCAGGATCGTAGCAAGTGGAAAGCCATAGTCTCTGCCTACCCCGATGGGAAACAGGCGTGATGATATGTATGTATGTATGTATAATATTACCCCGAAGGGGTAACTGGGTCATTAATCTGGACAGTATTGAAACAAACGAAGGCATATAAAATAAATTTTCATTAGCACCTACATCGTCGTTACCTGACAAGGTGATTAATAATTTTTCTTTTTCTATTTGATCACTAAACCATTTCGGTACATTAGACTCTTCTTTAGTTTGAATCAATAAAATAACGTCTTTGAATATAGAATCTATTTTCAGTTCTGTAGTATCAGTAGTTTCGTTTTCATTTTCATCCCGTATTTTGTTTTGAAGTCGCGTTTTAGCAGATTCACAATTCGACCCTTGCCCTATAAATTTATTTAAACTAACCGTGATTAAATCAGCAATAATCTGTTTTACTTGATTATAGCTCTGATGCTTCTTAATATACAAAAGGCACTTTAAGTAAAATGATCGCACGCGATTATCTACGTGGCGAAAACAAGATAAATTAACCAATATTTTTACGAAGTGGCTAGTATCAATTCTGATGTAGCATTCTTGTGGCGATTTTATATTTTGGTTTAATTTATTATAAGACGCTTTTATATAGTCCTTAGTTGACTCATGACCAGTAAAAGCCTTTACTGCTGCTCCTATTATCGCAGAGCTATCATCCATAATAACCTCATTAGGAGGAGTTTTTTTCCCGATCCATGCGTGTAACCAAGTGTAAATTGCATTCCTTGTTTGTGATTCCGAGAGCATTTGTGTGATAGGTACACTTCTACCAATTTTAATACCGTACATCAGAGCACTATAAAGAAAAATGTGTTTAGTAGTAGTGATTTGAGGTGTAGGTCCTAATTCTTTTAGAATACTTCCGGTAGCGTCTATACTTACGATCACTCGATTACTTTTTGAATTATTCTCATAATGAGATTCTTGACCTAGTGACCAATATAATAAATAAAATGGGTAAAGAGAAATTTGTCTGATGATTTTACTGTAAGGCTCAATCTGCGTCATAAGCCATAAAGATAGAACCGGATTAGAGTAATAGCGCTCACTGCTGCTATGTTCATATGTTATCTGTCTCAAACATCCAACCGTTGGTAAGTGTGATGGTTCTGAATCACCTGTAGACATAATTTCATTTGCCATTTTTTTCTGAACGATAATCGCAGTTTCATGTTTGAGATCTTCACAAAGTTCTCTGCGCTTCCATGGTGACAGTTTTATCTTTTTTGCTGGTCTATGATGAGCAGCATCTGTACCTGTAACTATTGCTTGACAATTAGCTATTTTATCAGTCGGCCACTCTATGACCAATCTGATTTTCGCTGCACATAAGTTGCAAAATCCATAACAAGTTATTTTTTCATCGTTTCTCACTGAATGGCTTTTGAAAATCCAACCACAAGGAAGTCTAGTATTATTCCACACCTGTTCCCGCAATAAGGATGTCCACTTGTGTTTTGGTAACAGGGATCTCTTTTTAGCCAGTTTGTTTGTTACTGTATATTTCGTTAGAGGCTGTATTTTTTTCCCATTGGTATACATCTATTGAAAAATTGAATACTTTACAATAATCATCTGCATTTACTGTACTCTGATCTCTTTGCAACTCAATCTTGTCTGTTTCACTGTACTCCGAAGATGAGGTTTTTTCACTTTGATTTTCGAAAAACGTATTGTAATTTCTTTTTAATGAAATATATAATGCTTTTTCAGACATCCGTCCATTTAGTTCGTTTTTGATTTCACTGAAAACTGAATCACAAGGCGAAGGAAGATTAGATTTATCTTTAAAGTGAAATTTAAATTTTAAAAACACTGTCTTCTGATCTTTCAAGGTCACAAGTGGTTTAGTTCCGCGTTTCATTTTAATTAATATGAAAACAATAATTTATCAATAATTATGTACTTATAAAATATAACTCATAGTTTTCCTTCCTATTTATATGTGCATTTAATGAATCTATGACTTTTGCATTGACAGGTGACTTAGGACTTTTTTATATTTTATTAGTTGAGTTGCTTTATTCTTCAAAAAGTTTTTTTATGATACACGTGTGTATTGATGATTACAGTTCTTGCCTCACGAAAATGTCTTGCGCAAAGGAAGTTTCCTGGAGCACTTAAACGCGTTACATCCAAATCTCATTTATTTATGAGATGGAGAAGGAGAGATCGTTACCTATTCTGGATGTTAAGGTAATAGTGGGTATGGATGGATCTCTGAAGCACATTGTTTACAAGAAGCCAACGCACACATAGGTACTATTGCCTACAATATTGCATGGGCCCCTTAAGATCTGTAATCCTATGCACTGAGTCCACATTCACAAAAACTGCACTAGATGGCGCAACTTTACTCGAATATAATATTGCATAGACACTTTAGAATCACAAAAAATGTACTAGACAGCGTTATTTACACTAATCAAAAGACTAATGAGTCTTTATTTTGACAATAATTGCATTCAATAATCATTCCCGGCACTAACTTTCTGTACAGAAATCCTTGGTTAACAGAGCTCATGCACTGTGCAACGATGAGTTTTTAAAGGATGAACTGTCCCACTTGCGGAACATACTTCACACAAAAACGGGTACAGCGTGAAGGGTACACCAAAGAACACTGTTCCTTACCAGACTCCGGGTGTTGACAAGGTGGACTGCAGCTATGGGAGCTCGTATATCGGGCAAACTAGGTGAACCATCGCAGAACGAGTGAGAGAGACCAATCGGAGAAATCTGCGGTCGCTGAGCATCTGCTACTGTCGGGCTCCAATCACTGGATGGAGTTACATGCACCGGGAGTTCTATCTACCGAACGCCATTACTACCGAAGGATTGTTCGTGAAACTATTGAAATTAAGGAGCATCATAATTTCAACCGGGACAGTGGTCACAAGCTTTTCTCCACATGGAATCAGGTAGTTAAAATCGCGTAGTATTCGTTCAGATATAGTGAGTGTAGTGCGTCGCAACCCTAATGAGTGTTAACAAAAATCTTTATGTGGGTACATGTACGATCGCCGGTACGAAATGACGGCGCCTGCTACTTTTCCCAGTCTACTCGTGACCACGGCTGTTGCAATATAGCCGAAACGTCTAGAGGTGAGAACGGGTAGAAGTATACGCAAAAAGACCAGAATTGTATTATAATGTGTAGTACAAGTCGTGTGAGTTTCAAAACCCTAACAAATTTTTATTCTTGATTTGACAGATATTACGTGTGATTTTAATTTTTTTAATAGCAGTTTTATGAGGTACAGTTTAGGTACAGTTTATTGATATATGTTCCAGAACATAGTTTCCACACGATGGGGCGATACACGACTATGCGCGCCAACCTGACGTCAGAATGGCGTGTCCATATTTTTTTCTATTTATATAGAATTGCTTGAGGTACAGTTTTTTTTAACATAGGTACAGTTTAGTACAGTTTAGGTACAGTTTTTTGGTCCTAGTTTTGTGACTATTCAGACACCATTCACGCCATTCTGACACATACTGTAGGCGCTATGTTGTTCATCTAAAAACCGCCTTGTGGAAAACCGAAATAAAGTTCAAATTCTTTAACCATGCATGAGGTTTATTGGGTGTTCAATTATTGGGTTCGCTTTGACAAATAAATTTAAGTACCCTAATCCTATATTTTCCATTAAGCTTCCAGTAAACAAACCACTTTATCAGAGACTAGTGCCTCTTGTGATTACTAGCAAGTCCAAGCTTGTACTCTAGCTAGCTCTAGAAGCTGAATAAAATATTTCAAAATATGTAGGTACTTATCATTATTTATTTATAATATGATCTCGACTGTTTCCTTATCATATTTTCATAAAAGCGAAACCAGTTCACCCAAGAAAGACGTAAATAAATATTTTCTGCTCAAATTCGGATGAGTTCTGTTTATAGCGCTATTGCGTTGCTGCATAAGCCTAAATAAATAAACTCTCTGGTTCGTATCTCGTCCCAAAACTAATATCAGCTTTGTGTAAACATAGTGCGCTAAAATTGCTGAAATTGCGCCTGGGATGATTCTTTGGCAAGTAAGTGTACGAAATGGCAGCTCTTGAAATAGCTTCTTAGTTTTCCAACGGTTGAATTTTTAAGGGTAGCCAACCGTGACTTACTGTGACATGCGAGATAGATATTGCTTGTTTCAGTTTGCTTACGTGGCTGCGATGAATATGGTGTCGAAGCTGTCTTTGCTCTTGTTGAAATACCAGGTATAGGTATTTCGGTAAGTACATATTTAACTTTATCAGTAAAGTTTATTTTGCAACAATTAACTCTCATTAGTAGGTATAATGAAATTATAATTTAAGAGAAAATCAAGAACAATAACGTTTTTGAGATAAACCGGACGCACCACGGATACATAGCTAGACTTGCCTTGTGCATGCAATATAATAACCTTTACTATTTTCCCTGTCGACTTTGTAATGAAATGGTAAAAATAAAATCTCATTACAAAAAGAAAAGAAAACGAATAAATTTATGAGACAGAAACAAATGTAAGTTTTATTTAAAATTACCCCGAAATTATTCTTAATTAACTTTCGTGGACAGATAAACGTTAGTACGAAATTCTTGACCTCTAAGGAATAACAAAAGTTTAAATGGGAAATGGGTTTTGGTACTTATAATATGAATTTATTCTACGACATTCAACGGTAGAATAAATTTATTCTAAGGCACAGCATATTACCTTACTAATTCTACGGCTCTACGACTCTAAGGTTCTACGGTTAATATTATTATTTCAATTTTTTTTTTATTTATTTCTTCTTTAATAATGTAAATATAGATATGTAATAATTATGTTTCTCTGTAATTTTTAACAATAAATGTAAAATCATTTATAACGGTGTAGTTTTATCAACCAAATTCCAAAAAATTCCTCAGAACGCATTTTTTATGCTGAATAATGTTTATTACGTTTGCTTGAACTGATATTGATATTCTTTTATTTCGCTTTCTGAAATTTAAAGCGAATCATCCATCCAATCCAATCGCTATAATTTGTTCATAGTACTAATCGGTTGACAGGTTAAGCAATGATACCAATTGAAAACGCTTCTGAAAAGCAATTATGTATAAGAATTCCACTTGAAGATTACTAATTACGTTGTATTCAGGAACGAAACTGAAAGAGAACTAAGTGTGAATCGAACTCGAGCTTGTAGGGTTTCGTATCAAAGAACAGCAAAAAGAAAACCACATTTGTTGTAAATTGTATGTAATTGTAATTGTTGTAATTTGTAAATTTCAGCTCTCTAGCTATTACGGTTCCTAAGATACAAAGTCTTAGTAACCTCTTTTGCCCGTGGTACTACCGGCTGTACTACCAGTAGTACCACGGCAGTCTGGTAGTACTATGGGAAGGAAATATTGCCCGTAGTACTACTACCAAGTAGTCTGGTAGTACTACGGGCATGGGGTCCTGTTTTTACCCTCTGGATACGGAACCCTAAAAAGAGAGCGTTTTCAATTGCATTCAGTAAAATGGTAAAAAATAATTATTAGCTCTTGAAAAGTGTAGAGGTAGGTGCATACCTAATATACTAACCGCACCCTGGGGAGATAAACAGACGCATACAAACCAATATATTTCCTCCTTTCGACGATTGCTCTGTACCAGACTCTGGATCAGCAAATACTGAACAAGTTAATATCTTATGTGTTGTGTGAATGCTCGCTTTGTAGCCGTCTTGAGACCACTTTAGATGAAGTTTTGATTATTTACCGCAGACTAGAAGCTGTTGCTAGCCACGTTATCTGGTACAACCATCCTCTGGTGACCACTTGATTAAATTGATTGAGGTAATCGAAATACCAGCACGGTTCGACTTTATAACGTAGGTAGGTGATCTTTTACTTGAGCAAACTTCTACGTTAGGTCAAAAACTGTTGTAAGTACCTATTGCTTTTTAGAGTACCGTATACCCAAAGGGTAAAATTGGAAAACCATTATTGAGACTCGGCTGTACATCTGTGCGTCTAAAATGTTAAAATCATTCTGTTGTAAGTGCAACTCGATCCTTATGCTAGCTGTAATTGAGATTTAATACTCTTTTGACAATAATAAATCCTCAAAGGATAGTAAAATTGCTTCTACTGAACAGGGTATATTTAGATCTGCGGGAAATCCCATCCAAAACATTGATTTCACATAATATTTATTTGCAACATCAGAACTTTAGAAAAGAATTGAAATCGGGAGCCATTTAAGCAATAGAATTGATCTTTTCACTTCTCCTATCAGTCTAGGGCAGAACATGCTGCACTTAATCCTAAGATATACTGTAACATCTTTTCATACAATGTTCTTGCAAATAAAGATTTTGTTATAACATTAATTAATTAACTGAAAAATTAAGTAATTTAATTTAATGACTTCGGCGAGTTTAAATGAAGACTTAGGTACCTATATGAAATTAATATCGAAAGTGCTATACCAGGATTGTAGCAAGTAGAAAATCATAGTATCAGGTGTGGCGTGATATTAATGTACACTTTTTGCACCTGCTGCTGATACATACCTGACAAAGGTCCATACGTGCTCACTCATATAAATAATACAATTATGGCCGACGTAGACAACAGGCCCATAATTTATTGGCGATATCACGCGTCCACATAATCGTTTTGCGCATCCGACAAGCGCAAAGAGTAATTTAGTGTATTTTGAATTGCAATCAACCAAACAGATTTAATTAACGTTGGTGGCAATGTGATTGTTGGGACTGAATGGAATTTATTTGCATTTGACACGACGAAATAGGCCTCTGTTCAATATTTATGTCAACTGGAGTGATCTGACGGCGAAAATTTTGTATGTATTAATATGAATTAGATGGCCGAGTTGATTGAATTCTGGTGGCTGGTTTTGATGCAATTTGACTTTAATTTTGATAAACGAAAAGCATTAGTGGCTACAACAAGGCTATTTCTCTACACATCTTTTTTTAACAATGTCATTTTGGCTGGCCTCGTGGTTCAGCGGTTAGTATCATTGCCTGACTATTATGATTACCTATGATTCGGAGGTCGTGGGTTCGGTTCCACCAAGGAAAAAGACCCTCGCAACTTTGTTTAAGTCACATAAGGTCAATGAAAGGAGAGGTATTTCTTCATCAGACTCCTAGGAGCGTGTGGAACTGCCCTGTTTGCTTAATCTTTAAGCTCTTTTATGACTAAGCAAACACGCCAGTTTAGAATAACCATTACATTCAAAGGAACCTTTGAACTGTAGGTTTAGCGAAAGTTGAGATGGCTGTAATTTCTGAACTACAAACCCCTCAATATTGAAACTTGTGTGAAACGATCCTTAAAGTACTCCCTTTTCGACACAAATAGATATTTGAAATCGAACCACGCGTTGAGAAATTACAGCTAAAAAAGCTACAGACAGACAGACAGACACATTTTTTTTAAATTACATATTCGGCTCCTGTATCGATTAGAAAATGCCCTACAATTGAAATTTTCAAAATACCTTCCATGTACGGACTCTCGACCCTCTACAGTTTTATTATATGTATGTATTTGTTTAATTTGGGATAGATAATGTTGTGTGAGATGTCCACAAATATTAAATTATTATTGTATTATAAATATTATTATTGATTTATTAAATACAAGCCGTTGCCCGCGACTTCATACGAGTGAAAATTAAATATGCTATAATATTTACACAGATTCATATTGTTCTCTGCCATTTCTGCCAAACCCTCATATTCCTGCAATGTTTTCGTTAAATAAATCCACCAGCTTACATATTTGATTGTTCTCTGCTTAGCCCCTAGGATAGATAGCATGATAATATATAGCCTGTTTGAAGACCGTACCTCTAGTGTGTAGTTGTGCAAAATTTGAATCAAATCTATCGAGTACTTTTCGAGATCCTTCCGGACAAGTAAAGCAAACAGACAAACAGACAAAAAAAATCTAACTGTATTTTCGGCTTCGGTATTATAATGTAGAATACCCAGCGAGTATTTTTTTTAATATATCCAATGTACAGTTTTGACTTTACTATTATTTTATTATATGTATAGATTTGATATTCCTGCGAAAGTGTATTGGAACAAAACTTATTGTAAGAGGTAAAAGCTTTTTTTTTAATTTATATTGTTTCAAAATTAGTTTGAATATTTCTTTAACACAACTTGTTTATTACAGAAGCAAGCTTAAGTCATACCTACGCACAATGTGTCACTACCACTAGTCAAGCTAATGCAGGAATTGATGTACCTAAACACCAACAAAGAAAGCGCACGCGACAGAAATGTAAAAAAATCACCCTCCAGTGCCAGTGATGTGCAAATGTGTTGAACGTTTGTATCGATATGTTTTTGTAACAACGAATTGAAATAATGATCTAGTAAAATAAAAAACTTTATTGCTAACAATCGTTTTCAATACGACGCTGTGTTTATAAAAATAGTGTAGACATGAAGCAATCTCACTTGTCTGAAAATATTTTAATGGAGTAGGTACGCGGAAGTGTTGTTATTTTTCAAGCTTAGGATATTGTTACTTTAAATAAACTTAGACGATATACCTATAAAGGCCACAGACAGCAGGTGATTTGTCTTATCTAGTAGCTTGCCTTACACAGTTTACGTACGGATAGCTGCTAGAAGCAGTTACGATACGACTTCTTATTGATTATAACCCTCCCTTCGCTAGAGCGCTGTACGTATATCATATCAGCAGGTTATCTACTTATGGGCCTTAAGTTTTCAAGGAACGGCTCAGGCTGTGTCAAATCATAATTATATCTAAAAATAGCTAGCAACTCTTTTTTCCTGTATTCTCGTGTTCCCAGTATTTTGAACAACAAGTGTGACCACAAGGGATTACTGTTTCTCGTGATCCCACTACGATAACGGATGTAAATATTTTCATCAGTGCACGTTGTAAGTAGTCCGATTATTTGCTTCATTAATATTGAATCTGCAACTAACAAAAATCTGCTCAATTCCAGTAGTTCTATTGTCTAGTTCCGTCATGGAAGTGAGTACTTGCAATGCAGTGTCCAGCCGAAACTGTCTTACACCTAGAGGCTAGAAACATAAATCTATAAATTATTTATACTGTTGATTGATAGCATTTGGTGAACTTGCTGCACATATCGGAAACGATACTTGTACTGTTCCACAATATATATTATTATAAACCTGACAGGTTACGCTTCACAGCATTTTCAAAGGACTAAATTGAAGGACAAGGTAGTACTGTCTCTAAAGCTATTAGCTTAAAGGTACTTTCACATGTGTGTACTGTACTTCATTTATTTGTATGGTGATATAACCAACTAGTTTGCTTTTATTATGAAATTGTACTTCATCGATAACAAACAGCGCACATCTCTTTCTTGAAGAAGACGTCCTCTGTAATTCGTATTTATTTTATTTAGTGGCTAAGCACAAGTAATGTGGTTGACAGGGAAGAGACAGAAGCGCGGGGAGGAAGGATTGCTTTACGACATACTCGCACGTAACGGAACGGACTCACACTAGATGGGAAATTTCGCTTTCGTTCGACGGTAGTGTTGAATATTTATGTTATGGTTTGAATAAGTAATTTATGAAATACATAATTATAATGAAGTCATATTTCCTCGCTGGAATAAATTTAAACATAGCTGGCTTGTAAAACGTATAATTTAGATGACGTGAGGTCTTATGTCTCTGGGGATCGTAAAAGTCGATTATTTAATACTTGGGTTCTGATACATGATAGGTACCTAGTTATACACTAAAAAGACAAGACCATGGAATTGATCAAAAGAAGTTATTGAATCGAAGTGGTAATCTAAGTCACATAGGTCCAGTTCCAATTCCTCACTGCAATAACATTCAGAACATTCACTCTCTTTTCTTCATAGTGTTGTACGTAGTCACCCCTCATTTTCAAAAACATGTAAATATACATTAGCGACGTTCAGTTTGAACGCCCCCAAGAAGTTATCCCGGCAGATTTCCCGTCCGCATATCTTGGGTGTGATTTATTCCTTTATCCTGTATCCCATTTCAAAGGTCAAATGGTTCGGATCTTTTTAAGAAACATTTATATTTTTTTTTGTCGGTGGTTGATATTTTAGTGATGGTGGGTTAACATCAACATTTTGTGTAAGATTTCGATTCGAACGATAAGCTTTTCACGGTTGCCTGCCTTTTGTTGCCGGTTTTGTCTGACACATTTTCTCGCTTAGCAGATTCGTGGTTACACAGCACTTTAATCTATGGGTTTAATGGTAATTGAAAATTCTAGAATTTCCGTTATGCTCTCCAGTTAACCTACTTCACTTGTGCTTTGAATGTATTTAGGTTGATAATATAGTAGCCAGAATAAAGCCCCATTTCCGAGATTCTTGCTTGTTCTTCTCAGGCTAAAGGCGTGGCTATATGTTGGTCTGGATGGTACTACTTTCGTTTTATATTTCTGACGTTTCGTAAGTGCTTACAAGTGCTTGTACGTATTATGATCATGCGATGAAAAGAAAGTCTGATTAACAAAAGTGCAACGTATTAGTATATATCCCTGAGGTGTTGACCAAGCATACTACCTACTTCGCCGATAGCTGGCTCCGCGCAGTCTTCCTTGCATTCTTCCAAAGCCTCACTAAAAGAACTCTATACTGTGGACGTTTGGGAAATCTAGGGTATGCACATCTTATTTAGATCATGATTTAGAATTCTCATTATTAATGCATGGCGGTATACACTACTGTTAAAAGTTCAGTACCTAGAGAGATATTATGTAAAGCGAATAGCAAACAAAATGCCTCATACTGCCAATAATTACGCTGTCACATTAACGTCACAAAGGCTTAACTTCTGCGTGTCAGTTTGGCAATTACTGTTCTGTTTGTGACTGCACTCCATCAATTTGATGTGATTTACGAATTTCTGTCCAATGATGTATTGTGTTTTCCTATATTATTTAAAACTTATACGTTTCTATAAACACAGAAAATCAAACTATGTAATAACGAAGAGAGAGTCGAACTCACGCAAGACAAATTCCGTACCGAAAACGGGCAAAATATTATGATTTTTTGCCACTTTAAAATATTTATTTAATATTTTGTTTTTAGTACTATGTGATTATAATGGCCCAACAGAACTTCTTTCTACAAAGGGACAGGACAAGTCACTGTTTTCTCTCCCACTATTTTCTATTTAGAAAATGTATCTTTAAAAACTTAGCTTAGAAACGAACCACGAAACCCTACAATGTCAAATCATTGTCCTATTTTCCTGTATATTCGACCTCGGCTTAAGTAATTACGTAGTTCCTGGTCTTGTCGCGTATAGACTGCGCCCTCAGCTTACAACAGAGTGTGGCGTAAATCAAAAGTGTAAACGTAAAGCTAAGTAAAACTTTACATGTACCAGGTACCTATCCTACAACTATACTCTCAGAATACGAGGGTCACGTGGTATACCCATTACTTTGTCAACCTAATTATAGTATTTGAGTTGTTTTTCTCACAATATAACTATAGATATGTTTAAATTAGAATTTTTGCGAACCCATCTTCATAGCATAATAAAATATTGCCAAAATACAGGTTGCATAATAGTTGTGCCCATATTTTGGCCTAAGCACTCCTTGTGGGGAGGTCTTTGCTTAGTAGTATGCGTCAATAGACTGGGCTGATGATGATTTGTGCTACAAAGCATTAGGTATGTGTTACACTTCATAACGACACAGTACCTAAAATCAACGAAAGGGCTGCCATTCGCCGAGACAAAATTGGATGCCTGTAGCTCTAAAGTCTAACTGACTTCTCTCGTCCAGATGGAAGGGATTTTGTGCGGCACTTTTATGTCATTGATTTTTCTCTTAACGGCGAATTCAATAAATTTATGTAATACATCTATTGTACCCATATTCTACGAAATAAATAAAATGAAATGAAATGTATTTCTGTGGCCGCCATTTGTGGTACGGAACCCTCCGTGCGCGACTCCGACTCTCACTTGGTTGGTTTTGTATATTTTCATATTTAGCTTGCCAGATTGACGCTGCCCTCTTGATGGAGAGCTTATGGCGACATCTATTAGAATTGGAGGCGACTCTCATCGTCTCCCACGTGAAATTAATACCATGTTTTTCTTTGCAGTTGTAACTAATGGAATCAGGCGTTACATGGCGGAAATCCATCCTAAAATGATACTAAAAGGAGGGGAGGGGGGAAGAGGAACCCGCCTCACACCCTCGATTCGTCAATCCTAACTTACAACCGTTAAGGATAACCCCTCATGTGTAGGCGAAACACGTGTTGACAAATTAGTCACATTGTTAAGCGGAGTAGTGCTAATTACCAACAATCTGGAGGGTACAGGTAATTTTTCCTATCCCACATCCAAAATTGCTTTCCTGAGGAGTTCGGTTCGTCATTCCTCCCATACAATTAGTTGGGGTTATCCTTAACGGTTGTAAGTTAGGATTGATGAATCGAGGGTGTGAGGCGGGTTTCTTTTCCCCTCTCCCCTCCTTTTATTATCATTTTGCAGTTGTATTTTTTTATTGGTATTTTACTTTGCACCTATTTTGTTGTTACACTGTGGACAGTTTTCGTAAAATCTGTAACGCTTTTTATTCTTCTAACAGCGAGTTTATTCAAACACTTTACAGGACAAATCGCAAGCATCTCATGTTGTATACCAAGACGCCTCCGATCGTTATCTTTTCACTAAATTAGAGGCAGTTGGCAGAAAGGGTTCAGTTTATCTTGCCCTTTAATGTGAACAGATGCGGGCTACTATTGTTTCCTCTAAGTCTAAGCACTGTATTTTTATTCCAGATCCTATTTAGAAAAGTAAACAATGTTGTATGGGGTTTATTTGAAAGAATTTCTCGGCAAAGAGGTTTAACACAAAAATGTGACTGTCATTTGTTTGTGTCGCCAAAAGTACATCTATTTTATTAGGACCTGTTTCTTTGAAATCTCCTGGCGGCGCGGACGTCGGAACTCATTAACTTTTTTATGCTGATATTTCAAGTTTAATTTTCATTTATCGAGATGAAAAATTGGCTTATTAGGATATATATATATATTAACTAAGTACCGCAAGTCGATGTCTGAACAACATTGTGGCACCATGTATGAAAACCATTTGTTTATGGTTTGATCTTCCATAAATTAATATATTTTATAATCACTTTCCATAAATTATAATCACTTCTCTCACTATTGAGTAAAAGATCACTATATGTCCTTTATTTCCCGTGGTCCACCTCGTAGTCCACCCAGGTGAACCACGGGAATTTTTTTTTACCCGTAGTCCACCAGGTGTACCACGGGAATTTTTTTATTACCCTTAGTTCACCTAGGTGTACCACGGGAACTATTTTTTACCCGTGGTCCACCTGACACTTAGCGCTCTTCTATCAACACTTACAGCTATGGTAACCTTTTTATGCAAGTGCCCTTTATCCACTAAAATCCATTAAAAAGATTCATCATGTATCTTTGTGGACATATCATGTCCACTTTAATACCTTAAAGTATTTTTTATGAAAAATGGATGTTTTAGGACATGTCAGTGGAAAAAGATCCATTATAGGTTGTGGTATACGAAGAACATCTAAAAGGTAAAATGTATAAAGTAATGAAATAATTTTCAAAACAAATGAAGATCAACAAAACAAAAGAAGATCGACGAAACAAATGAAGTCAATGAAACAAATGAAGATCAACGAAACAAATGAAGATTGGTAAAACAAATGAAGATTGGTAAAACAAATGAAGATCGACAAAATAAATGAATATCGGCGAAACAAATGAAAATCGGCGAAACAAATGAAGATCAGCGAAACCAATTATGATCGACAAACAAATGAAGATCGGCAAAACAAATGAAGATCGAAAAAACAAATGAAGACCGATAAAACATATGCAGATCAATAAAACAAAAGACTATAAGCAAGTTTATAAGGTCAAAAACTACTCGCAGCCATATTTTGTAATCTAGATGCGATTGCCATTCAAAAACATAGGTGCAAGCAACTCTCGACCTTAATGACACATCTCAAAAAATGTGCTCTGTGGCGTTTATAGACCTCACTGATCAAGAACATGTAAAAAATCAATAAATATTATGCATGTTTATAAGGTCGAGAATTGCTTGCACCTATTTTTTTGAATGTTTATCGCATCTAGATTACAAAAATGGGTCCAAGCGAATTTCGACCTTAGGAGCATGCATAATATTTATTTATTTTTTATATATTCGTGATCAGTGATGTCTATAAACGCCTAAAAGCACATTTTTAAATAAGTGTTGTTAAGGTCGAGAATTACCTGCACCTATTTTTTTTAATGGCAATCGCATCTAGATTACAAAATATAGCTGCGAATAGTTTTTGACCTTATGAACTTGCTTATAGACGTTTGTTTTATTGATCTGCATGTTTTGCCGATCTTCATTTGTTTTGCCGATCTTCATTTGTTTTGTCGATCTTCATTTGTTTCACCGATCTTCATTTGTTTTTGTTGATCTTCATTTGTTTTTTCAAATTTCATTTGTTTTTCCGATCTTCATTTGTTTTTTCGATCGTCATTTGTTTTGTCGATCTTCATTTGTTTCGCCGATCTTCATTTGTTTTTGTTGATGTTCATTTGTTTTTTCAAACTTCATTTGTTTTTCCGATCTTCATTTGTTTTTTCGATCTTTGTTTGTTTTTTCGATCTTCATTTGTTTTCACCGATCTTCATTTATTTTTGATCCAGTAGTACCATGGGTTACCAGTGGTACTACTGGGACCACTTAGTAGTACTACTGGTAATTTTTTACTTTTTTGATCATAAGTATATCCATAATTTTATTATATCATTTACTGTTACAAACATATGGCTATGCAGGTGGACCACGGGTAAAAAAAAATTCCCGTGGTTCACCTGGGTGGACTACGAGGTGGACCACGGGAAATAAAGGCTATATGTAGGTAAGCCACATCAATTCTAAAATTTTATTTGTAAATACAACATTATGACAAACAAATAAAATGTTGAAGTAGCCAGAAAAAATGACAAAAAAACATTCGCAGGAACATTGTAATCAATTAAATAATTTTAAACTTCTGTACTTCGTCCTAATGGAATCCAACTTACAATATTTTAATCCCAGCTTCCAGTTGGTAAATTAAAAAACATATTTACGATTGTTCTTTTAATTCTAAACCAGCCCCACAGTGAAGTATAAGACGCTAAATTATTTAACTCATTCCCGCTTTTCCAACCGAACAAGTTGTCATATAAATTTTGTGAAGTGTTACCATTATTTATAAGAATTTACTGCTGCCCTAAAGTTTTGTTTCTCACTTTTGAATTCTTCGCGAGCGCGCTTCAAATTTGTCTTCAAATATTTTGATACTTAGAAGGAATATTTTGCAGATTGTAATGACAAATGAGGTCAAGCCAGCTTGTTTAATGTATGTGACCCATGTCACGGGTTAACGTTAGCAAATTATAATACTCTATCAGTCTTTAATTGAAAATTCTAGATGTACTTCCTATCTAGGATGAATAGTTTTTAATCTTCTTGTATCTTTTTGAGATCTTACTAAATTTACTCTAAAAATTAGCACTCTAAATATATTTTGAAAACAGTTTCGCGTATGAGAAAGCTTAGCGATATTCAATAACATGACCTAGTTAACAATAGCTCCATTTACCATAACAACTATCTAACATAACCATAAAAACCTGGAACGACCTGCCACCGCACGTGTTTTCCTCCTCTTACAATCCCGGGTTCTTCAAGCGGAGCGTGAAGAGGCACATTATAGGGCCACCAACTAAAAGACTACTGTCTACAGTCTTACAGACTGGGACGGTGGCCCCCATCGCTAGATGTCGCTGTGACTTTCCATCGAACGGCGGCATCATTTTGGCGAGCTAAATATAAGAATAAGAATAAAAAACTTAGAAATTAGTTAAATATAAAATTCTAAGCTATAATTTGGCGATTTGGCTTTTCACATTATTTTGGAACTAAGCTAAAAAGAATGCAATTAGGTTTCTAATAGATACGTAGCGTAGGTGGTACATTATAAGCAAGCAACGTATGTTATCCTATAGGACCGCAGGCAACAAATGAAAGTTTTTTTCTAACATATTTAGGTTACGGAAAGTTTTGAGAGATTTGCATATATTTTATGTCAGAAACATGGTCAGAGGCGACCGATCGCACAACAATGTGATGACAAACTTAATGTGACCAAAACGATCCAAGAATGGCAGGTTGCCTGTGACAAACGAGTCCCAAAGTATACTCAAAAATTGCTACATGATTGCTTATATTTGCTATACGTCTCCAAGAATTGCTACATATAATACATTTTGAGAAACAAGAATATTTTTTTGACCAGCGGTCCTGACGTTTAGATGGCTGGTTGCCTACGCGTTCAGCATGAAGGACTCAGAATTCCAAAACTTTTATTGCATGAATAATTGCTTAATAATTGCTTCATTCACGAATTTCAGGTTTGAGCTTCATACGTACATCCGGTAAGAAGATACAGCTATAAACGAAGAAGTGCCTGAAATATTGGAATAGCAACAACAATTTGTGTTACTGCAGCGTCATGTTCTAATCGTGCAGGCGCTAATAAATACACAAACTTGTGTATTTTGTCTGTTATCAAGCACATACTTAGATACGCGCTGAGGAATAAAATATGAAAGAAAACGTCGTTAGTTAATCGTACAATTTTACTATAATACCTACACTCATTTGCAAAAAAAACGGGCACCTAAGCAATGAACCATTTCAAATGTTAATATTGCTTTGTTTGAAAATTAAAGGTAGTTTTATCCTCACAATTTGGTAAATTAATAAGAAAATAATAGTTTTCATCAGTATTTCATAAAATTTTGTTACAATTTATGGGAAATAATGCTAAACCTCGTTAGTAGTGTATGTTCGCTAGTAGTGCATATGCTCATGAAGTAAAAATAAAAAAGTTTTTTTTGTTTGTTTTTCTTTAATAAAGTAAAAGCAGATAAATGTTTAGTATCGAGTGTGATCCCCTCTAGCTAAAATCACAGCTTGAATTCGTCTGGGCATGCTAGCGAGTATATCCCGGATACTTGCTTGCGGAATACGTTCCCACTCCGCAGTAATCACATTCTTCAGCTCTCTGATGGTCTGCGGAGCCGGGTGTAATGATCTCACACGCCGTTTTAGAACGTCCCAGATATGTTCTATGGGATTGAGGTCGGGACTTCGAGCTGGCCAATCCAAACGACGAATGCCGACCTCTTGCACATACGCATTAACATCGCGGGATCGGTGGGCGCAAGCATTGTCGTCCATAAAAATCGAGTCTTGACCTAGAACGGCCAATGCGGGTTGTGCATGAGGAATTAGAACTTCCGTTATGTATCGATGCCCAGTCAGTGCGCCGTTTTCAATGAAGACTAGCTCTGTACGTTCCATTGAATTTATTCCTGCCCAAAACATAACAGAGCCCCCACCGTAAGGTGTGATTTCTTCGAAACATGCATCTGCAAAGCGCTCTGCTAGTCTTCTTAGCACTCGCCGACGTCGATCTTCACCGAACAGAGATATCCTGGCTTCATCAGAGAACAAAACCCTATTCCAATCTTCTTGAGTCCATGATTCACAATTTCTAGCGAACCTAAGCCTGTGAACTCTGTGCTCACGGAGTAATTTGGGGCCGCGGGCCGGGCGGTGACTGCGTATATTGGCAGCGAGAAGCCTCCTCCTGACCGTTCATAGACTAATATGCACATTTCTTACTTCTTGGAGGTTGTTCTTAAGATCCACATACGAAGATTTGCGATTTCTCAATGCACGACTCACAAGAAAACGATTATCCCGTGGTTGGGTACATGGTTTTCTTCCAGAACCAGGCCTTCTCTCGACGGAACCAGTCTCCTGATATCGCTGCCAGGTCCTTTGGACCGTCGAGCGACTAACATTTAGCCTCCTAACCACGAAACATTGGCTGCAACCCTCTTCAAGCAGCGCGATAATTTTGGTAGCTTTTACCACTTTATCTACCATTTTTGATACAGCCAAACAGCAATAAATAAAGCTTTGACAGTCAAGGATATGAAATTAATCGATAAAAATTGAATAAAAGTTGGGAAAGTCGATGTTAACTTCTGGAACTTCGCGCCAAAAATGTAGGATAAAAAGGGGTTTTCTGTAAAAATGAGCATCAAATGAAAATTTGAATTTAGAACGTACTTTTTTAAATACCAGGGCATTTTTAAAACCGGCCAGTAACGTGTACAAACGATTGAAACCTTTTTGGTATTGTATCTTTTTAAAGATGAATGAAAATCAAAACCGCCCGTTTTTTTTGCAAATGAGTGTATTACTTCTACGTGTAGGTACTACGTACGTAGTACTATTTTTGTTATATTACTCTATGATAAAAAAAAAATATTAAAAAGTATTATTACCAGACAGAGTGTCACAAACGAGCCTATCCTGTGGGTTTCGTAACGATTATGAACCTTTTTGGTAACAGGTATTTACGTGGGTACGTATCATAATGAATAAGTTTAAAATCTATAAGTTTACAATGTATAAGTTCAAAATATATAAAATCAAAAAGTATCATAGTCAGATGAAAAAATCATCAATATGCGCCGATAATTCGTTTACGTTTTATACAAACCCTTGACACCTCTCAAGTTAAAATTTGTGAGAATAACCCTTAATTATTAGCGCCTGCACTATTAGAACATGACGCTGCAGTAACACAAATTGTTGTTGCTATTCCAATATTTCAGGCACTTCTTCGTTTATAGCTGTATCTTCTTACCTGATGTACGTATGAAGCTCAAACCTGAAATTCGTGAATGAAGCAATTATTAAGCAATTATTCATGCAATAATAGTTTTGGAATTCTGAGTCCTTCATGCTGAACGCGTAGGCAACCAGCCATCTAAACGTCAGGACCGCTGGTCAAAAAAATATTCTTGTTTCTCAAAATGTATTATATGTAGCAATTCTTGGAGACGTATAGCAAATATAAGCAATCATGTAGCAATATTTGAGTATACTTTGGGACTCGTTTGTCACAGGCAACCTGCCATTCTGACGGTGACGTTTTGGTCACATTAAATTTAGAAATATTCACCTTTGTGGCATAAGCGGGGAAATAATTAGAAGGATGGATACCTCATAGGGATACCAAAAACGGTCTAAAAATTACGTTTGTTGCATAAGACTCCCTTAGATTATTTTAATCCGCTTTTAGTAGGTATGCATTGTTAAAGTGGTAACAGAAATACATCCTCTATGAAAATTTTAATGGTCTGGCTATAATCACGGCTTGTAAGACACAGACTGGGGATAGATAGTAGACAGATGAATGGGCAGAGAGCATCCTTTTACTAATGCCCGCCTTCTACTGCGAGCGAGTCGGACCCATTACGGACTCCGCTTTACTCGTAGCAACGATTTTCATACATGTCCTTCCACCAAAGCCGACATGACATGTATCGAAAATCATCGTTACGAGTATAGCGGAGTCCGTAATGGGTCCGACTCGCTCGCAGTGGAAGGCGGGCATAATACAGTACTATACTGTATTAGTAAAAGGATACTGTTTTTATCTATGGATACGAAATCCCAAAAAGAAAAGCCCTACAAAGTTTTGATTACTGAACTCAGACATCACGGAAATTCTTCTATAATGGCATTTTCAGAGTAAGGCCAGGATGCACATTCTGGATTCATACGATGACGTGAATGCGTGGACGAAATTTTACAGATGAATCGTCACATGTGTTATAAGTAAAACGGCAAATTATGAGACAGATTACGTCTCACGCGTAAATTTTCTTCCATACATTTGCGGCGTGTGGTCGAGAATTGACGCCTTTATCTAATAATATTCCCTTATTTTGGGCATGATCAACTCCATGCCGAACTTTTGTCTTTATGAATCCTTTCGGAGATTTTCTGATTGGCATTACTTCTGATAGAATTTCTTTTGTAGTAAGGTAAGGCTAACCCTTACCTTATTATGTCCAAGATTGTAGTCGACTTTTGTATAACTACGAGTACTATTAAGGCTGGTTTCTACTGTGGGCTGAGCGTGCCCATTACTGAATCCGCTCAGTAAACTATAAATATATTTGTTTTTTTAGTATTCATAGAGTTATTTGTTTTGCGCGTTATTTCTTTAATACAATCCTCTAATACACCACACAGGATTCAAGTATTATTTTAGTACCAGTATTTGTAGGTAGTATTATGTTTAGCGTTTTAATAATAAAATTATTATTCTAAAAAGGTGAAATGTGGGCATATCTATAATATGCCTCTGCCTACCCCTTCGTGAATAAAGGCGTGACCATATGTATGTATGTATGTAAATAGAGAAAGGGCCCATTAAATTTACACGGTTCTTTAATCATTATTTTGACTGGTCCTCCAAGTATTTCTTGAATTGATCATATTATACATAGAAACACGCAAACTCCGTCACAAATATTTGTAGATAATACAAAATAATTGCACTGAGTGCATTATAATATCTTTAAGCTATTTACGTTAAGACTCTAAAAAGGAAATAATGTTAATTAAGATTAAGAAAAACAACCCACACTCACAAGAATAATATTTTGCCAGTAAATTTAAAACTAAATTGTGTATATCTTTTTACAGCGTTAGTATGATAATTTTATATAAAACTAACTTCCAACCGCAGTTAATTTTATATGCAAACTAACCGCTTTGCGTTTCCTAGAAAGTCGTTTCATTAACCAGAGATAATAACTATATTTTTGTTGCATCCTCAAGTTTTACAAGGAAGCCCGAAATTGTGGGAATTCTGGGAATGAAGTGCGCAGATAAAATGGAGCTTATTTACATAAAACTTAAATGCAATTTTACATTTAATGATTATGTAAATGAACTCCTTTTTATTTTCACTGAAGTTTTTGATGAATGTTAATATAATCACGCTAGGGTTGGGGAATTAATTAAAAATCCCTCATATTGTTGGGGTTTAGGAAAATTGAAGCAGGGAGCTTCAATTTTCCCAAACGCCAACAATATATGGTTTTTCAAAAGTGGTCTTAGACTCACAGGGCCGCCAACTTGAGGACCACTGTCAGAAGTCTTGATCTCCCTCACTACGTATATGGTTGTCTACTCCTACGTAGGTGACAACTCCTAAACCCCCAATCGCTACATGCGCTACGGCTTTCCATCAGTGGCGACGTCAATTTGGCGAAATTAATATAAAAAAAATCTGCCAAAATATTTAACTATTTTAAGAACTTAAATATCTTATCGTGATATAATGCTTTTAAGATCTCAGTACCCAAAGGGTAAAAAACGGGACCCTATTCATGCGATTCGCCGTCCGTCTGTCTGTCTGTCACGAGGCTGTATCTCTCAGGAACAGTGATAGCTAGAGAGCTGAAATGTTCACAGATGATGTATTACTGTTGCCGCTATAACAACTAAAACGAAAATCAGAAAAAAGGCTGGATTAAGGGGACTCCCGTATAAAAACGTAATATTTTATAGATTTTTGGTACGGAACCTTCCGTGCGCGAGCCCGATTCGCACAGGCCCAGATTTTTATTTAATTTTAATAAGATTAAATAAAAATCTGGGCCAGTGCGAATATATAGGTTATTACACAAAGAATTATTGCAAAAGACACGTTATTATTTAAACGTGTTCTTTGCATGTTTTTGCTTACAAAAAATCTCTAGTAATGTGTTAGACATTTACATAGCGGTAAATAATAATACACACAATGCTGGCAATAGATAAACCACGTAATACTCGTAGTACTTCCCTACTCATAACTGCTTAGAGGCTGTAGTAGAGAACAATCAGGTTATATCAATTAGTGCAGTATTTTACATACAAACCTTTATCTCTAAAGGGGTAGCCAAAGGCATTGTATACGGCCACATTTTATATTTTTCGTCCCACGTAATAGGTGGTGAGCCTATAGTCGTATGAACGGGCGCTGTTTGTGTCGCCAAGATTTCTCAAGCTTCCCAAGGCTTTCAACTAAGCTAATCACTACTGCCATATTACTGGCAACCTGCAAGGCACTTCCTGTGCCTTCCAAAGCAGAGAAACAATCGTGCCACAAAGTGATCACCCATCCGAGGAACAGCCATAGCGAAAGCGTTTACAGAACATGAAGACGGTGGGGATAAGATTCGATATGCTGTATTTTAAGTAGATTTTTTTTTAAGTATCTTATCATATCCTCTACTAAGTATATCCTCCATATATCTCACTTATTTAAGTAATGCATCTCTTTCTCATTCCATTTCTCATCATACTGACATACAAATATGTAAATGATTTTGATTTGATTTGATTTGATTTGACAAATTTATTTACAGAAATGAAGAGGTACAATCCTCATTAACTTCACGATGAATTAAATGATATTATTTCCACTTAGTTGAGGAGCACATAATCGTACTCGATGGCCGGTGGAACTTCGGACATCACTTCCGAAGGTTGGTCCCAAAACTGAGGGGGGCATCAGCCGCATTAGCGCGGCTGATGCCCAACATCAGGGGACCCAACGCTCCCTACAGGAGACTATACCTGGGGATCGTGCGAAGTATGGCCCTATACGGGGCCCCCGTATGGGCGGAGACCCTGTCGGCCAGTAATGTGGCCAGACTGCTGAGTCCGCAGAGGACGATGGCCATCAGGGTGATAAGGGGATACCGCACGATCTCCGGTGAGGCGGCATGTCTCCTAGCCGGGACCCCTCCATGGGACCTGGAAGCGAGAGTCCTTGCGTCACTGTTTAGATGGCGCAAGGAGGCACTGGATCGGGGCCAAAGGCCTGCGCCTCGAGAAATCGAGGCCCAGCGGACCCTGCTCCACCAGGAAACCGTGGAGACATGGAAGGTGCGACTTGAGCAACCAAAGGGGGGATTCGCCACAATCGCGGCCGTCAGACCGGTCATGGACGAGTGGCTGGAGAGGAGACACGGTGCTCTCTCCTACCGGCTGTCACAGATACTAACCGGGCACGGTAGCTTCGGTAGGTATCTGTGGCGAAGACACCGGGAAACCACGGCCGAGTGTCAGCACTGCGAGGACCGCAGCGATGACACAGCGCTCCATACGCTGGTGGAGTGCACTGCGTGGGCGCAACAGCGCCAGGTCCTCGTAGTGGGTCTGGACGTGGACACTCTCTCGCTCGAGACCATGGTGCGAGCCATGCTCTCCAGCGGGAGTAAGTGGGACTGCGCCGCCTCTTTCTGCGAGCAGGTCATGCTCGTGAAAGAGGCGGCGGGGCGGGTACGGGAGAGAACTCTTCCCCCCGAGTTCCGCAGTCGGCGGCCTGGACGCCGCCGACGTGTCTTCGCCGAGGACTATCGGCCTCCATGACCGGGGGTCTGAGGACGGTGAGAGAGTCGCTCACCGTCCTTACAGAAGCAGGCCCATGACGGCAGCGTGACGTGAGGAACTCACGCACGACCCCCCTTAGAAGCGGGATCACACCCGAAACCCACCCCCAAAGACGCGGATTAGCACCCGAACCACCCCCTGGGCGAGGCTGCAGAGGCGGCTGTAGGTCTGTTGGGAGTCCTGGGACATCCTTCCGAGGGCTTACCCGGGGCTCACAACCATAGGCTGTTGGGCGTTGCGTGAGGTTTTTTAGTCGGTAGGAGTCCGGCATAACATCCATGAGGATTTTCCCTCACGTAAAATAAAAAAAAAAAAAAAAAAAAAGGAGCACATAAAACTATTTTATTGGAATATAATTAAGTGAACGATGGAAGTTACCACAGTCCGCTTAATTTATATTTCCATAAAATTTAAACCATGTAACAAATTTTCATAGCAATATAATAAAATTGTAATCAGAATTGATGAACTATACGATATAGTGTAAAGTTGTATTCAGAATTGATTAACTAAACGATACAATGAATGAAGAACGGGTACTGTAACGAGACGAATCCCTGAACACTAGCCGCATTATTGAGTATTACGCATGATATACTCAAACAAATACCTACTGTAATAAATTTCAAATAAGTAGGTATTAAGTTTTATCATTTATACCAAATAAACATTAACCTTAATTTAGTGTTCTTTATTTTAAGGATAAATTGGATCGGATCGATATTTGACTCAATGTCGCTGTTAATTTGCTATCTATACTCGTTGTTGACGATTCTTCATTAAAACGGTAAATATAAATTATTTATCCGGTACTTAATTGCAATTTGTAAAGCAAACTTGGTCCATAAAAGCAGCGGTTATCTCTAACGTACTACATTAACGATGTAGGTACAAAAAGAGTATACAATTGCCAATATAATCCTGGTTATTCTAACTTTAACCACGCCACGATGTGGTCGAGTAAAGTATTATTTTATTCAGTTTGCTGTCTCATTGCAATTGTGTTTGTTTTTAATTTAGTGCAGTCAAAAAAGATCACGGATGAATTAAACAAGAGAGACTACTGTGAGTGATAGATGTTCCTAATTTATGAAAATATGATACCTATCTAAGTTCATTATTATATTCGAAATCCAAGATGCATAACTATCAAAGCACTGACGCGTAATATTTTTAATAGAGCAAAACAAAAGAATATTTCTTGAAGCCCAGTAACTTGTATTGTAGACGATCTGTATTGTACTTGTTTTTCATTCAATGTTGGTATAATGGATTATGGTTAGACAATCCTCGAAAATTTGTATACCAGAGTTCTAAGTTACAAAAAAAAACCGGTTTCAAATCTAGATTCTAGATCTGAAACCGGATTAGTAAAGATGTTAATGATTATTTAGATTTAAAAGGTTGCAGTCTTCATATTGTGTAAATAAATCTACTCATTCTCAGATGGCATATTTATATACGTGCCTATACGATAGTAAAGACGCGAACAGACATTGCGAGGCATGCGTCGCGAATCGTTTGCCACACATAAATAAATAAATATTCATGGACATTTCACACAACGCTATCTGATCCCAAAGTAAGCTAGAAATAACCTGCTTGCGTTATGGGTATCAGACCACGGATATTAATACTTATATACTTTTTAAATACATACATATTATGCAAAGAAACACCCAGGCTTTTGAGACATACATGTATGGGTCACACAAATATTTGTCTCCGGTGGGAATCGAACGTACGACCTCCAGCGCCGCAGGCGGTATCACTACCGACTGCGCCACAGAGGCAGTCAAACTTAGCCTTAGCGCATGGCGCACCCTGAGCTCACTGCGAGCAGACACATTCAGACATAAAAAGGCATGCGTCACGAACTATTCGCGACACTTGTGTTGCTATGTCTGTACCCGGCTTAATGATTAATTAGGTTACCCTTTGTTATCCAGCTCAAGGCCTACCGCTATATGAACTACCTTGTATGACGGTGGCTGGTATATGTGCGAAAGAAGATGAATGTCCCGAGGGTTCCTCGGTGACCGTCAAAGGCCTGTGTCCATTGCAGCAAGAACAAGGAGTTGAATGCTGCAAACCAGGTGTGTGTAAATAAGTTATCAGCGCATTGATTGTAAACTATTTTCTATACAGTTACCAATTTTTACAATAAGGAAAACATGATGGTTAAAGGCATTGCGTGGCAAACGCAAGTCAAATATTTACATTTTGGAATATTTTAACTATAGCTTTCAAGGGCTACATTTCCTAGCTATAATTAAATTACTTCAAGAGATAAAAAGGCAATTATAATAATAGGCGTTAATTTACACTAAACAATAGTTTGATCATTTATCTAATAGTTATACTGACCCTCGCGCATAAGGTGTTTGAAAAGAGAGATATTTTTTCATCAGAATCATAGGAGCGTATGAAACTGCCCGGCTGGCCTTAAAAGGCAACATTGTGTGTTTCATAATGAAACATACAATGTTGCCTTTTTAGGCCATCTGTTTACTTAATCACAAAAGAGCTTAAAAATTCAGCTCTTTAAAGAGCCAGTTTAGGTTTACGCTTACATTGACAAATTGTGCCAAGTATAATTCAATTGATTCAAGAGTTTCTGTAGTTTAGTCAACAACATTTTTAAATAACATTTTCGGTTTTAGTATAGATTAAAAAATGCCCTACAATTTTAAAATATTTTTCATTTACAGATTGTCGGTCCTCACAGTGTAATTGTAGCTATGGATTAAAATGGGCAAATAGATTTATGTAAATAGCCCATGAATGACTAATCCCACCACTTTGAATCTACAACAACTTTCGTAATTAAATAACTGTGTGAAAGCACGCACCAAATGCCTACGTCGTTATTACTTTCCAAGTTCAAAATTATGTACTCGTAATTTATCATATTTCCAGACAAGCGGCAAGTCAAATGTCGATCCAGAGGTGGAAGCTGTGAATCAATTGATGAAGTCGATTGTCCTCCATTATTTACCGTCAGAGGCACTACAGACTGTGCAAGCAACGAAGTTTGTTGTATTTTTGTAAAATAAAATACCTGTCATTGCAATTTTATTTGATTTGTGACAAAATAGCTCCTTGGTTTATTTTCTTTATTAAGAAAATTTAAAGGCTCTTTACAAATATTTTTTTTTTACAAGGTGACAACTTACAGAGAAACGTATGGCCCACCTGGCGAAAACTGGCCACCAGTGTAATAAGACGTTTGTTACTATAGAGGTGGTACAACCGCGCTAGTGCTACCTTAATTGTTGTATTGAAAAAATAAACTGGACAGCCATCCGCAAAAATTACTTGGCACTAGTATCAAACTTCAGTTCATATAATTATCAGATGATCGTTGATATATTATTATGTTTAACCTATTTTGTAACAAAACCAAGGATAATTATTATTATCTGTATGTAACACTATTTAACCTCTTCCCCCCACCGAGCAAACTCCTGCCACAGCCGTCAGTATAGTTAGAGGGACATTTTGACGGAACGCTTGATTAGCCTTAGTGGCCACACACATATTAAAGCTCTGTACAAACATACCGAGCTTTTAGTCTAAGATGATAGAATTAAAAACGAATCATTTGCATGGAGTTTCCGCCTTGTGACAAAACTGAGCAAAGTAGTTACGAAGTAACACTGTACACGATAGCTAGCGATTAATATCCCCCATGAAACCACGATGCTTCACACTAAGCGCCACAAATACGCAAACATCACCTGTTGTAAAACAAACGGTGAACCAACAAATATATTTTGGAATACGGTTATACGCGTCGTGCGGTCGCGCAACAAGAACACGCAATTTGCGTATGAAGCGACATGCCGGGACAAATAAATGAAACTTCCAAAATTTAATCATCTTCTTTTAATAAACAAGAAATTTGGAATATTTTAACCTTATTTTTTTTTGAAATCTAATAACAAACTACGCATATTGGAATGACCGCATCGCATCCAATCTTTGAAGTTCCTTTCTCTTAAATAAAATAAAATACGTTAATATAAAGTCTTAAAGGTTTGATTGATGAGTTTCTTTTATGGCCAGGTGGCATATCATAATGAATACTGAATAAAATCTTGAAGAAAAGAAAATTAAGTAATTAGTACACTATAGCCATTGTTGCTTAGTTAAAATTGATGCTCTAAGAATTTGGGCCTTAATTGTAACTGAAAAACAATGGTTGCAACCTCTCTTTGTGTGTGAAAGACTAAATATACGTAATTTTGAACATCATAAGCCTGAGTGACGTATTGTTGCTCCTCTATTGTGGTACCCGCTTTAACAAATTTATACAAATTTACAGAAACTTGTACATATTATTTAGTATAATTATGAGCCTTATTCCTTAGGTATATGAGCGTCTGCATGTAACAGATTTTACGAATGACAGTAAAAGCATTTTTTTTTTCAAGTTAAAGTCGTTTTTTCTTTAATTTCCGACATTTTATCTACTCTACATTACTTTTGTAGCAATATTGTAAAGGAGAAAGTCTGTTAGTTCGTTTATCCAACTTAAATTTCAACATGAAGACAGTTGCAGGGTGGGAGACGTTTTATACTGAACAACATTTCTTATTTCCATGGGAAACACGATTGAGCTAAAGCCAAAGTCTACGCTTGCAGAGTAGCAAGTCGAGCATCGGACGTTACCTAGCTATTATTTTTTATCCACTCATTCATCAGTCATCAGTCTTATTATTTCACTTTAGAAACTAGGGGATGAAAAATTGGTAAACACACATTAGTGATTTGTGGTTCAGTTCTTCAATGTTGAAGTAAAATATAAAGTAGCGATATTCATAAAGAAATAAAAAAAATAACAACTTAGGCGTTAAAAACAAACCACAAAGGGACTGAAAAAGTATGTCATGTTTGAATAAATTTATTCTTTGACAACAAATAACTGTAAAATAGTAACTTTATCTGCAAAGGGGTATGCATATTATTTAACCATTTCACACAACATTTTTTTATGTATGACGGCACAATGCTTAATTTTTCGCACATTCTTCACATTTTATAGTTTCGTATGAAGAATGGTCTCATAGATAATTTAATGTCTTTAAAATACTGATCTGTATTCGCATTTATAATATTAGCAGGGAAGTAGGGCGGCCCAATCTCACTTAGGAGATCGGGCCATACTTTTATGACAATTATGATTGATTTTTAAACTTTTGTTGCCCAAAAAATCATTTTATTCACCAACTTACAGGTTTAATTGAACTAGGGTTCATGCTGATAGAGTGGTCTCAGTAATGCTCTGTCAGCATGTCAGTTGCTCCATACATGAGTAGACTCCTAAGAGTTACCAGTGTACGTACATTATGTGTAGTTTGGGAAAGGTCAAAATAGGGACTCGTTGGTGACCTTAGATAAATGTAAATACGTAAAAAAAACGACAATAATGAATGTAGGGTTCGGTGAATACCTAATCAACTACTATCTTTAAAATATAAAATCTGAAAGGTTAATATTGATTGATGAGTTTCTTTTATGGCCAGATGACATATCATAACCTCTTATCTGTGTTGGTTAAAAATTGCTAACACCAAATCAGTGGCTAGGTCGATTACGTCATCCAGGATGACCTAGACGACCTTGATTAAAATGATTTTATCTCGTAACTTTTGTATAGTGGCTGTATATCATTTATATATCACTAGAATCGTTAAAAAACAAGCTAAAAACAATTTCGGCCTTTAATTGTTGTGTTTTTTATTGTTTTTTTAATAAATAATTGAAATCAGAATTTGTGATTTTTTTGCCATTTTTTTGCATAAAAGTTTTTTTTATGTAAAAATTACATCGAAAAAAAATTTTTTTTTGTATTTTTTCTAAAAACAGACTTGAATACTCATTTTAAAAATATTTAAATACACACCTGTTTACAATTTTTTTTATCACCTAGCCTCATAAAAAAAGGTACGCCCCATGCGGCGTCGACCGTAATTATGTAAACAAAGACTTACCACTCGATCTCCGAGAAACGGCACTTCAGATAACCTTATGACCTTTACAAAAATGAATACTGAATATTACTACAATTAAATCAATTTAATCACAAAAGAAAATTTAGTAATTAGCAATTAGACATTGTTTCTTAGTTAAAATTGATGCTCTAAGAATTTGGGCCTCAATTGTAACTGAAAAACAATGGTTGCAACCTCTCTTTGTGTGTAAAAGACTAAATATACGTAATTTAAACATCATAAGCTTGAGTGACGTATTGTTGCTCCTCTATTGTGGTACACGCTTTAACAAATTTATACAAATTAGCAGAACCTTGTATATCTTTAGTATATGAGGCTTATTCCTCGGGTATGTGAGCGTCTGCATGTAACAGATTTTACGAAGGAGAGTAGCCACGTTTTCCTTAAAGTAATTTTATTTATTAATTTCCGACATTTTATCTAATATAATATTTTCCGAAACTAATATTACTTTCGTAGCATTATTGCAAAGGAAAAAGTTCGTTCGTTCGTGTATCCTTCGTTCAGGTCTTAATATACCAATAGATGTACTAATTTTCAAAAATTAAGACAGCTGTAGGGTTGGAGACGTTTTATACTGAACAACTTCTTATTCCCACGGGAAACACGATGGAGCGATAGCCAAAGTACGCTTGCAGAGTAGCAAGTAAAGCATCATTCTGACGTTTTGTTATTATTTTATCCACTCATTCATCAGTCATCAGTCTATTTATTTCACACTAGCTGTTGCCCGCGACATCGTACACGTGAAAATTATGTTATAATGCCAATTTGATTGCTCTCTGCTTAGCCCCTAGGATATGTATCTTGATAATATTGAAGACCCTACCCCTAGTTAATATTTGTGCAAAATTTGAATCTAATCTATCGAGTACTTTTCGAGATCCTTCCAGACAAAGCAAAGCAAACAGAAAAACAGTCAATTTTTTTTTCTAACTATATTTTCAGCTTTGGTATCTTATTTTGAACACCCAGCGACTATTTTTTTTTTAATATTTCCAATGTACAGTTTTCACTTGTCTATCATTGTATTATATTTACTATAATAATAATTATAAAGAGGAAAGATTTGATTGTATGTTTGTTTGCATCGAACAGGATCCGGAACTCCTGGACCGATTTAAAAAAATGTCACTGTTGGGAAGCTACACTCTTTGCGGTGAACATAGGCTACATTTTATTCTCGTGTTCCCACGGGAAGAGGAACTACGCGGGTCATACCACGTGACGTTCGCTAGTAAAGAAATAAAAAGAATAACAACTTAGGCGATAAAACCCCTCTCTAAAAAATTGATTGCAGAGGGGCTTACGGTGAGACTTGTGTCTGTAGTCTGTGACTCTGTTGCATTAAATTACGTCACTAGGTCACGTGGACCATCTGTTCAAAGTTTGAAACAAAACAAAAATGACAACGTCAATCGGATTGAACTTTCACTTTCACAATTAATGTTAGAGGGGCAGTCGAGTGAGACCGCCTCACGGCTTCTTGTTGTGTGAAGAATGGTCTTATAGATAATTTAATGTCATTACAAGTATTTGTACAGGTGTGTTGTTTTGTTTCACAATATTGGCAGAGCTGTCTACATATACTTACACATAAAGTACGCAGCAGTAATCAATACCACAGACATCTTGATCATTGGTAGGTAAAAACGGCATTCATTTAACATTATGACGAAAAAACGCGGTCAATAAATATTAGTGTACAGTATTATTACTGTACTTACAAAAAACTATGACTGAGTCTTGATTGACTTTTGCCTCTCCTTTCTTTCCCACGACTGCCTTAAAATCTCCTACAGAACTGAGTTGAGACTGATTTGAGTCTGGATTTATCAAGTGGTTTTCAAAATTGGTACCTATTTATGCATTCAATAGGAGTGACTTTGGTTTCCAGTCAACGGACAAATTCATTTTTTATGTGTCTGATCCTCATGGCTCCATATAATATCCACACAAGTTGTCCTACAAGTGTCAATGGAAATATTAGGAATTAATGTTTATGTTTATTGTATTTTCTTAAATCATTATGTAACCTATCGGGGAATAGCATTATCTCTTATGACGTCAACATGACGTGTGGTCACTATTATAGTATTTTTTGGCTATGGTAATGACTCTCAATTTCCTGAACATTTTGGTTAATATCAAGTTAAAATCCATTTACTAAATAACAGATTTCCAATATCGCCATTTCTAATCCAATTAGTGGAATGTTAAAACAAGTGCAGTTTATCAAACTGTCCTTGTTGACTACAAGAAAAAATAGCGGACTCATTCCGCTGAAGATTTTAATTCGAGTGAAAGGAAACTTTGCTGTTTCCGAGAACTTTCCACGCGAGACTGGAGTCTGATTAATGGTGCTACTAAGAGATAAAAATAATGCTTGTTAAAAATGTTCGTTAGACAGTCACAATCATGAACAAGGAACTATATTATCATAATAAAATGAATGTTTTGTGTAGATGTGTTTTATTAGCTTATTCTATTCTATGTTGACCAATTCTATAGTCGATATTTAAGTTTTACAAAACGAATCTATCAAGAACATACTATGAATACTGTAATTAGACTGTCATCACCTTAATGTAGGTAGGACATGGATGAATCTACCTATATTATTACATCTTTATAGTAACAAACATACATACATCAGTACACCAATTAATAACTTTTAGTACTAACAGAACAAATTCATAATATTTTATTATAAAATGAAAAGAGACAACTTGGTCCAGACGGGACTTGAACCCGCAATCTAAAAATCTTAAATGGCGGTGAAGAATTTCAACTTGTATCAGTACGGCTCCCGTAGCTCAATTGGTTAGAGCATTGCCCTGGATTAGGCAAAGGTTGCGGGTTCAAGTCCCGTCTGGGCCAAGTTGTCTTTTTTCACTTTATAATAAAATATTATGACAAAGTTAGCATACTAATTGCTTTAAATATAAAAAATCGAGAGAACAAATTCAGTTCAAATTTGACACATAATTACACTTCTTTCCCATCGGGGTAGGTAGTTAACCATATATTGCTAAGAACGGAAAGGAAGAGGCCTTTAGTAAGTGTTTTCATACTCGCCCGTCGGTCAAGGGCACTCTTTACCTGACCTTTTCCTAAAAGTTATTTAGAATAAAACATACATACATATTGCATTACGCTAAAATCGACCCCTGCTATTTGTCCACTCACGCTTGCTCCATAAATCTGTTTCGTCAATCTGTTTTCATTTAAACGCTCCAAGTGTCCGAATTCGTTTTTCTATCAGTCACTACATCTGATGCTATTAATTAAATTTTACACCGAGCTATTTTATGCTGTACGCATCCACTTGGAAAGAATTTGAGTCTTCAAATGGTAAGTATTTGTCAAAATACTAAGTCAGTGCATGAACAAAAGGTAGTATTTTTAGGAATATTTTTAAATGCACATCTGTTTAATTTTTCTGCACACTAGGTATCTCCACTAATTTACTGAATGTAAACCAGAAAATTAAATGCTGTGCAAAAAAACTTAAATATTACTCAGAACGAGATGACCTTTTTAATCGAATTCCCACTAAAAAGGTGGTTAGTACACCCATATATGGTATGTAAAATAGAAATACAAATTGTATGTCAAAAATACTAACTTGCAGTCTAAATTGTACAATCGTATAACGGAATAGGTTAGGTTAGGTTAGGATTTTATTATTTTGATCAATAAAATTTAATTTTGTAGAGGTGACTGATAAAATTGGGATTTTATTTAGAATAAATTATGATGTTCCTAAAAGTAAATTAGGTGATGGTTTTCCTTAAAAAAGTTTTAATATTTTTGTTGAACTAAGGAATTGTTAGATAAACTATTTTGATAATAGTTATTCGTTCAGTAAAATAATTCTGCAAATACTATAAAACAGTGTAATGAATTTGCTTTATTTAGTGTGCAAGTCAGTATTTTTGGTTTATCTTTGAAACATTTAGTTCGGAAAAAGGTACAATATCAATACAGATATCAATTTAAATACATGCCGTTTTTTAACACCGCTGCAGTGACGAAGGGACCCCTTACCCTGACTACAAGTCGTTACCACTTTCGCTTCGCTACACCATAGGTGTTACATTCGTGCCAGTTCAGTACGAGTATAAGATTATTTGTATACATAAAAGTAACGGTTAGTACCTATTGCTAAAAATATCGACTAAGTACTTGAGTTCCGGTAAAATACAAATCCACTTATCTTTTACGATAGCAAACTGAAATTTCAATTGCGTACATGATTTAGTAGGCACTATCATCTCATAAAACGATTCATTCACTATAACCGCTACGATTTTAAAGCCTTTAGAATTGATTCTTCCTTCTTAAACCGGTATTTCAAACAAATAGTTGGATCATACTCACGTAGCCGACGTAACTGCATATGATTACACCGTATGCAGTATTCAACTCAACATAATAATATTATTTCCGAACGTGCCTGCAACCTCTGCCAACATTCGAATGCACTTCTGCAGATTTTGTTAGGAAAATAGGGGATATGGGTACTAATACTGAACGATAACAATTTTATTGAAAGAAATTTATGCCAAGCAGTTGGTAAGCTCTTGCTTATGCCTTTCACATACCGATATCTTTTTATTATGTAGCCCTCTCATGGGCTTAGGACTCCTGTACCCAGAACCCTTGAAGCTTTAGTTAATTGCGATGTAAGCTTATCTGAATTAATTCGACTAAAATTATACGGGCTGTGCATGCAATCTTATAGGACCGAGAACGATTACAATAACTTGTAAATAGGAGGGAGTTATTTGTGATCAGATATATAGGTAATTATGTTCCCCAAACGCCTACAGTATGATGGGATGCTTCATAACGGAATATAGAAGGTTTTTACAGGATTTGTATCACGAAAAAAGCTCTTCTGGTATTACAAACGTCCACAGACTACGGTGACCACTTTCTATCAGGTGGGCTGTATGCATAATTGTCTGCCACTGCAGTGGTATGAAAATTATAAACAAAAGTAGTATCTAGCAATCTCAGTTTCTAGCATTTGATTACATTGCACTTTTTTGCCGGGTTTACTTCCCATAATGATTTCTCTGCTAATACTGTTCACTGTATTGAATATAATACATATTATTCATGCTAGACTCATTTTGGACACGTTTTATTTCTGTGTTCACAAAACCCACCTTACATAAAGACTAAAATGGTCTGGAATCATTGAAGTGTTCACTCTAAAGAAGCAACTCGGATAACTTCATTGTTAATAAAACCCCTGTATAAGGGTGCTCCAGAGCGGTACATTTTATCTTTAAAGTGAGAGGCATGTACGCATTTCTTGCACAAATGTCTCCCTGGACGCCAGAAGCCACTTACGGTCACTTCGCCTCAAACTATTATTGTCAGCCTTTGTAAGGAATCGTAATACCATCTCCAAGAGGATAATAGGAGTCATTTCATAGTTTACGTGTTGGTGTTTGTTGTTATGAGTGCTCTTAGTGCCTTTATATTGTATCGAGTATCAGTGTGGACAATACCAACTTGTTGTTTTGTATTAATTTTAAATTGAAGCTCGCTTTCTTTATAACTTCATTAATCGATTCCACAAAGCAACCTACTCTTTATTGCGCATGAAGTTTATAAGTTGCAAAAGGTATTACAAAATTCTTCTTAATATTTGCGGCGGATAATATATAAATGTTTGGCATATTTTACAATAAGCGACCCGGCTTACATTTGGTTAATATTAACTACATAATATAATATACATATTGAGGCCTCCGTCCAACAGTGGATTGCCATAGGCTGATTTGATTGATTGATTGATACATAATTTGAATTGAGCTTATCATACAAAAATTCTACTAGTGGTATGTATTAATTATAATTATGGTTCCTTAGTCAAGCACCATAACTTCTAGAACAAGATGCTAGTCAGAAAATGCATGAGTCAAAGACCATAAGTTTCTCCTACTGTTGCTCCAGGGGGCATCGATCTTTCGCCTTTAAAGAAAACCCATTGCGTGGTGCCCATTTTTGGGCATGAAAATGTTTGGTGGTTAAGTGAATAGTCTGGTACATCTCCAGGGCTGGGAGTTAGAAAAGTACCTTAAAGCATTTCACCACTTACAAAAGTAAAGAACTACTAGAATTCCAACATTTTCTTCGAATATAGTCTGATTAGAAATGGTACATGTTTTCCTTCATTCCGTTATAGGTAATGATAGATAACATACTTACAGACTAAGCTGCATTTTGGTATTTGTATGTACGACTCATTATCGTAAATCCATTATTCTATTCCATTAATAAATGAATGAATGTTTACGAGTATCTCGGAGCAAGAAAACTTCTCCGACAACGTAATAAACTAAAAATTAGTTCAAAGTTAAAAATATATTCGAAGTTTTTGCCTCGATAAGTTAGCACTAGTATAAATTGAGCATTGCCGTCGTGTGAGACCGTTACCCTCGTTAGACTAAGTGAGTTTCGATGTAAACACGGCTTTATGCAAACTCCTTGGGAATAATTGAAGGATTTCACACTCCTCCTCTTACTTAATGATTTTTACGGCTTTGAGTGATTTAAGGGCAAAGAGATAAACACAAATTGGGTTTTAAGCTCAAGTCTTTATTATCTTCCAGTGCATAATTTTCGTAGTGTATTTGTTGCATTTGCTTGACTACTAAACCTTAAACAATAAAAGCTCGAACAATCAGATAAACTGCGAGATGAGACTGAGTTTGGAACACAAACACGACTTTGCGTTGAGGTGAGGTATCTGCTCATCCTACTATATTTCTAGTAACCTACAATATCTCATTCGTTAAACACCTACAACTAAGTTGAATTAATTGACCACCACACTTCAGTCAAAATATCATAAATCAACACATTTTCTGTTTTCGTTGCATTCTAATAAATAAATATCACAGATACTAATACAATTTTAATCGCAACAAAACATCTACTGTAAAGTTGTTCACAATTTTCTCAAAGCTTTTCACAATCGTCGACTGTCAACGTAAATGAAAGTTGCAAGGAAAGAATATCCAGTGAAACTGTGGCACTATCTGTAAGAAACAATAGTAATTTTTAATCTGGGACCGAGTGCAATACGTCTCGTCACTGTGAAACTGTACAAGAGATAAATGAAATAGTGTTTTATGATTATGTACAACTCCACCACAGAAGATATTACAGTAATCTTTGTAGTATATAGCAATGCTGTTCGTTTTTCTTGCTTAAAGTCGACAATGGCTAGACCGATTTGCCTAATTTTGGTATGGATACGTTTGTGAAAAGTTAAGGACAGTCTTAAAATATGAGGACAGATTACTGAACACATTATTCTAAGACTAATGTGATGTTTTATTTTAATAGTTTTCCACTCATTTGTTAGTAAACCAAATTCAAATCACATTACAATATGCTAAGATTTATGTGAGTACGTGGTAGAACAACATTGGGTCTTGTAGCAAACAACTAAACGTTCAGACAAATTTGTTGACCCATACCCTCACATTTTGCCTACAATATTTACTTTTCCGAGCAGGTTTACTCTTTTACTATGCGGCATAGAGACATTAGTTTTTCTAGTTTTATCACAAAGTAAGTACAGAAACGTTCCTAGAAACTTATTCCTCACTCAGGTGGTTTTAGTTCGCCAAGTTATCGATCAATTAGTACTTCTGGTCGGATTGTTGCCAGAGCTTACAGACTCACGAAGTTTACAGATATAAAATACATAAAGATTTCTAAGCTTGACTTGAGGTACTTACATACTAAATAGTGTAAAATAAACAGGGTCAATAATAGAGGGACCCTTTATTGCACGTGCTGAATTCCTACGTAATAAAACGCCACGCTGTCCAATCATCCGTCTATAACGGCAGTTCAGCCCTTTGATTATGTTGAGGTATGGTTAATCTGTTGGTCCATAGAAACATGGAATACTCTTGCAGTACTCGTTTAGTGTTCTAGTCTTGAATCTCCGAATGGCGCCAGGACTTTCTATGAGGTAAGTAGTAATATGAAAAAAAAAACTTGTGATTGGCATAATTACCTAAGTCATTTAGGTCAATGTGTGTTAGTTGTGATGAATAGTTAGTTGCTATCCTCATTAAGTGGGTTTGTGTCATTCATTTACTTGTCATTTCAGTCGGTTGTAGTATCTTTTTTATACCACTGTTGTGACAGAAAAGCATGCAACCAACCTAAAGGAAAGTGATCACCGTGGCCTATAGAAAATAAAAAAGTAGTAATATAAAAAGCTATGTTTTAATCTAGATCCTCTAAATAAAGCATAGCTCTATGGTGAAGTAGCACTATAAAAACAATTCTCTATATTTTTAATTGAAACTGCGATTCCGTTCCATCGACAATTACGTACTGCTTTGCAAGTTCATAACTGATTTCATTAACACTGGAAACTTTCTTCATCTCTTTGTTTGCAAAAATATTTAATGTTTTCTTTATTTCACGCTCTAGCATTGGTAGAAAACGTTACAGAAGGCAGCAGCTGTGATCATATTGTCATCCTTCTCCCTACGTGACGTATAAGCTAGGGAATTACCAGACCTCGAGCTTCACTCAATGGATACAGTAACTGTTGTCAGAATTATTTCAGAAAAAAACTAGTATTGGCCTACATCTTTGCATGCTTTAATTCTCAAATATTTACATATTTTTTAGAGGAAGATCTATTTAGGTTGTTTTACCATACCTTCCTCATTGAACCTATCTTACTAGTCTCTACTAATATTATAAACTAGCTGACCCGCGCAACTTCGGCGTCACATGGGAGTGAGATAGAGAGAAGTGTGGTATAAATATGTAAAGTGATATAATGTTTCCCGTCGCATTTACTTCCGTCCGTCTTTTTTTGGTACAGATCCGACTGGCACTTGACCGGTTTTTATCGTTCACTTGACTTGCTACCACTGCAGACCACGATTACTGCCGTCGTCGCCTCGCTCATATTTTAAAACTTATTAAGAGGTTATTATAAGCGACCCTTAAAAGATAGACATATGCTGTCGCGGACTTTTTTTTAGAACTTTTTAAGAGGAACAATTTTGTAATACACAATTTTTACGTAACTATAACCATTTACGCAGCGTACGCTTCGGAAGCTCTCCGACGGTAAAAAATATTCCCCGTTTTCGAAACATTCTTGATTGCTGCTCCGCTCCTATATGCCTTAGCGTGATGCTATAAATAGCCTATAGCCATCCTCAATAGATGGACTATCAAGCTGTTAAAGAATTTCCGAAATCCAACGAGTAGTTTCTGAGATCCTAGCGTTCAAACAAACAAACAAACAAACTAACTCTTCAGCTTTATAATATTAGTATGGATGCGAAAGTAACTCTGTCTGTCTGTTACGCTTTCACGCCTAAACGGCTGGAGAGATTGAGATGAAATTTGGTATAGAGATTGTTCGAGGCCCTGGAAAGGATATAGGTTACATTTAACCAACTGCAAAAAATGAGGGTTATGGTTATAAGCGATAACGACTTCTACGCGGTCAAAGCCGCTTGGAACAGCTGGTAGTATTATAAATGCGAAAGCTTCTGAGTGTGGATGTTTGTTACTCTTTCACGCTCGAACGGCTAAACGGTTCTAGCTGAAATTTGGTACAGGGATAGATTATAGTCTGGAATAACACATTTTATTTTTATTATAAACTTTTAAAGCGCTCGTGGCCTCGCGGACTCAGTGTTCTGAAAACGATCACTGCAGTAAGCAACTTTCACTATGGCCGATCCATGGATGGGTGACCATTCATGTGATCACTTTGTGACATTTATTTGAGCGTTTCCGTGCTTCGGAAGGCACGTTAAGCCGTTGGTCCCGGTTGCCAGTAAAATGGCAGTCGTTAAGCTAAGTTGAAGGCTTTATTTCAACAGCAGGCAGTCACAACCTGCGCCTGTCCATTTAAACACGGCAATACGGCTCACCACCTATTACGTGGGACAAAATTATACAAAAGGTAAAATGTGGGCATATAATATGCCTCTGCCTACCCCTTCGGGGATAAAGGCGTGACCATATGTATGTATGTATGAATGTATAAACTTTTAATCCTGGGAATTAGTTCCCACGGGAAGTGGAAAAAAAATACGCGGGCAGCGCTGCGGGTATCAGCTAGTAGTATATAACTTAATTTCCTTCCCATTTCTTTTGAAAAAAAAAAAGTAGCTTGCCCTTTCGTAATAGGATACCTACGTCGAAATTAGTAAAGTTCAGTAGTTTGAGCTGTAAGTTGACAGATCATTCAATCACCGTCTCCTCGAAGAACAATGTCAATCATTAAGAAAATTTACGTTCGTTTGCAAGAGAAAACGTAGTAATATACACTGCCAAAGTCCCCCGTATAGTTCAACCAAAACTTAATGTCACTGCAGCAAAGTTCAGCACATTAGAAGCACTAAACACTTAATTCTATCTAAGCCCACTTATAGCTATACTCAGAAACTGGCACTACAGCATTAACGCGAGCATTTAACAACTTTCAACTTGGATAAGCAGGTACTACAAAAGGATTAGACAAGTTATAATGCTTTGAAGAATTATGGTATGGAGAAGGTAAGGCCTTTTTAAACGGCTTGAAATAGTTCAACAGCAGGCAGTCACAACCTGCGCTTGTCCATCTCAATACAGCAATACGGTTAACCACCTATTACGTGAGACAACTTCTAAAAAAAAGGTGAAATGTGGACATAATCAATACATATAATAAAATCGTAACAGGTCGCTGTCTGTACATGGAAGATAAATAAGAAAACATATTATAGGGGGGCTTTATGAACGCAATAGAACCCAAAACAATGATTTTTAGAATTTTTGTCTGTTTGTCTGTATGTCTGTATGTCTGTATATCTGTTTGTCTGTACGGTTGTGCACGCTAATCTCAGTAACCGCTCAACCGATTGCAATGCGGTTTTTTGTATTGTGTTGAGGTTTGCTCCAGTTAACATTTAGCGTTTGTTTTATGTAAATCGGTTTAGAAATAAAAGAGTTATAACACTTTTAAGAATCAGATATTTTGAAAATTTTAATTGTAGGGGTTTCTTTGAATGTGAGTGAACCTAAACTGGCGTGTTGGCTTAATCATAAAAGAGCTTAATGATTAAGTCTATTTTAAAACAATTCAGTCAAGGCGTGGACTGAATTGTTTTAAAATAGACTTAATCATTAAGCTCTTTTATGATTAAGCAAACAGGGCAGTTTCAGACGCTGCTTGATGACTCTGATGAAGAAATACCTTTCCTTTCATACACCTTATGTGACGTAAACGAAGTTGCGGGCTCAGCTAGTAATATAATATGCCTTTGTCTACCCCTTCAGGGATAAAGGAACATAATAAATTAGAAAATGTAAGACTCAGAAGAAATATATAAATAAAAGCAAGATGTGGCACTTAGCAACTCATCAACAACTTACTGCAATGATCGTTTACCCAGAACCCTGAGCCAGCGGGGCTACGAGTTGTGGCTGTTCCTTGTATTATTATTGGCCAATACGTGCCTTTTTGCGATTTTTTATTTACGAGCGTTTTCGTGCTTTGAAGGGCACGTTAAGGCGTTGGTCCCAGTTGTCAGAAATATGACTGTTAAGCCAAGTTGAAGGCCTAACGGGCAGCTTGAAGTGTGTCTGTACCCAGCGGTTGACCATTGCCTGCGTGGTAACGAATTCATTAAATAATTAGATCTATATTAGTTCTATCGAGATATGTATAACACGCAATTTGTTCCGTTTTAGTTTTTACACAAAATTACTTCTTCTATAACAGTTACCCAGCGATGTATTTTTAAATTACGCACTTTAAAAAAACAAAATCTAGACAGGCGATTAGATCTACATTAAATCTAACTACTTATGTACTTTTTACTTATAAAATTCTTTACATTAAGTTAAAAAAGTCGATTGAAAAAAGTAAACCTAGCGATGTGGTTAATCAATTTCGTGCGCTTATAATGCGACAGTTTTGTCCCCATTACAATTCAAATTAGGAATTATTAATATTTTTCATTTTATATTTGTTTCGTGTAAAAACTAAAACGGAACAAATTGCGTGTTATACATATCTCGATAGAACTAATATAGATCTTATTATTTAATGAATTCGTTACCACGCAGGCAATGGTCAACCGTTGGGTACAGACACACCAGATTGAATAATTCCAACAGAGGGTTATCACAAACTGAGCCTGTCTTTTTCATCACGGCATATGCTCTCTGTCTATTACATAGAACAAAAACTGTGAGAAATGTGGGCGCATACTATGCCTCTACTTATCAGGGATCATCAAGGCTAAAGGCGTGAATATATATTATACATGTATTCTGAAGATCCGTCAATATCATTATAACATCAAAATAAGTGTTCATCTATTACATCAGCCTGTATAAGGCTTCTCGATATAACAGTATTTTACGCTAGTATTTTTCTTTCATTTCCTAAATATTTTTATATGGAGAATATATTTTTGCCTTTATATTATAAATCTGCACCAAATCCTAATCGTAATACGAAAAGTAAGAAACATAAGGAAACTAGTGTCCTTTATCGCGGGCTCATAAATAAGAATTTTAGCGGCCGATGTAATGCAAGAATATCCTTTATACTATCACATAAGAAGGGATTTATCGCGCTGTGCTTGATCACGATTTACGCCTCACGCAAGGCATAGGAGTCGGCGGGTAGCTGAAGTGATTTGTGTCTACCGTTTTATGAAAAACTCTTTCAAGCTTTAGCTTCAAAGATATTATTTGACTGACGTAAAATGTGACTTTTGAAAACATTTTCAAAGGTGCAAAAAAGGGATTCTATGATTTTCTCTGTCTTATTTTACTTCGTACAAATCGTCCAGTAAAGATATCATTTTTGCCATCAAGATTTATATAAAAATATTCTATTCCATAAATAGTTTTACTTTGAGAATGAAATAACAATTTTGAAATGCACTAAAAATTAAATTTAACAACAAGCAATAATAAATAACGAGAAAGATACCTACCAAATTAATCACTAAGGAAATCGTTTAGTTTTCTTTCGCCTGACATTATCGCCAAAGGTAATCCCATCAATAGTGCAATAAAACTTTTATCGAGTTTAAGATGTCGTTTGCGAGTTTTGGATTGCCACACTTTGTCATATTTTGGTTCACATTTGTATACACATGTAGAATTTTAATTTGAAACGCATATACCTACCAAACGGTGCTAGATTATTCTCACAGCAGCGTCCGCGATAGGAGTCATGAAATATTTCACATTCATAAAAAAATTCACTCAAAAAGAAATAGCAGCATCCTCTAGAAAAGTATTATCACATTACTGAACATTTTTGAGCCATTAGTGGTGATGCCGTGAAAATGGTTAAGATGTAAATGATGATTCAATCATCAGCATTTTCATCTCAACCATTTTCACGCCATCACCACTTGAACTGTCGCCGCTTGATTGACCATAATGTTGTAAATGTGACACAATTCAATTATCCTTTTGACAATAGCCGCGGCCTTAAATATTAGTAGCTACTAATATTTAAGGCCGCGGCTATTGTCAAAAGGAGTAGAGTTCCATTATTTTACATTACGATCAGCTGATCGTAATGTAAAATAATGGAACTCTATACGGTATGATTTAATTACCTAGTATTAATTTCGGTTTACACAGTGGTCATATATGCAACAAACAATAATAATATAAATCAAGTGTAGTAAATTTAAAGCACAATTTAATATTATTATTGTGCTACATGTAGCCACTCTTTTATATCCGAAGTGGTAGGCCGGCCGAGTGATGGTTTGCTTATAGTTATGTCCCACATAATAGGTGGCCACAGAGTGATTACGGAAGGCGCAGAACCGCGTTTTGGGGATATTATTTTTAAACTATCAATCCTTTTGCTCTCATACGTCTACGTTATACGTATACGTATCAAATGCGTTGCAGTGTCTTTAGTGGCGGTCGGACTGAACTACAGCTACCGAAACAGCGGTGTAGGAAAGAAAGGTTATTTCGTGTGACGAATTAAGTATGAGCATACCCCCAGAGCAGTGAACTGCCGTAAGCTAAACGGGATTGCCACAATAATCTTAGTTCGCTTACAACTTGAGCTGTATATCAGAAAAAAGCCTGACAAGGAAATATGTAACAGTGTTTTGGTACGCATTGTGTATTGTTGTGCTCAGTAAACTGTGTGATATTTAATGTCGCTCAGTTTAAAGATTCGTGCTTTGTGATTGGAAAATAAGAGTATTCTTTTTGAATTGGTTTTCAATATCTGCAAAAATATTTATACCGTATTATTTAATTACTTTTCAATGTCAAATAGGTAACTACTTAAAATATGCATATTAAGAGGGTGAAAATATGCCAAATATTACAATTTAATAAATCACTCAGCCTACGCAATCTACATTTGGATGTAAGCCTCATGATATTTTTGCCATAATATTGCGGAGATTAAGATTTGGCTTGTTGTGCTTACCGCACTGACTTCTCGGGTAGAACAACGATGTCTTCACGACAGAAAACGTTGTCGCGACGGGAAACATGTTCTATCTTTAAATATCTCTCCTTACTTGACGCAAATCAAGCTGCGCGGGTCAGCTAGATATCTACAGTCTGTCATGAGATTATTGACTACGTGCTCATTTAAAGTACTGCGTAGCACCAACACACTTAGCCCCTTTACGCACATTATCATGATTACATATTACAATTGTTTAGTATGCCATTCGCGAGCGTCAATTCAATCTATGCACCATATAAATGTGTATAATTTGTATTATTGTCTGTCATACATTTAATTTATCTGCTGCATACCTAGATTCTTGTATAACATTTTTACTGCCGAGTATAATACAATAATTGACACGTCATGGCTTTTCAGTTCATCACTATGTTTTGCCACCCTTTATAATTAATATCTATATATATTAGTAAAATGATAGAAAAGTCAAAACTGTACAATGGAAATAATAAAAAAAAAACTTGCTGGGAGTTCAACATACATAAGATACCGAAGCCGAAAATATAGTTACACTTTTTTTCTGTATGTCTCTTTGCTTTGTCCTGAAGGATCTCGAAAAGTACTCAATAGATTTGATTCAAATTTTGCACAAATATTAACTAGGGGTCTTCAAATAGGCAATATGTTATCACGCTACATATCCTAGGGGTTAGGCAGAGAGCAAATAAATGGGCATTATAACATAATTTTCACGCGTACGAAGTCGCGGGCAACAGCTAGTAAGAAATATAAAAATAAAGATCATATTGCGTATATTTAAAATAATTTCGTAGCCATTTAGCAGTCCTTTGGTTGTAGTGGTCAAACTGGACAAAACTACAAAGAAGATAAACGACAAAGATTACTACGAGTAACTTATTGCTACAAAAATACCGCCAATGGCTCTCAATAATAATATAAAAAAGCATAAACTTTAAGTACAATGTATGTAGATTTAGTTGTGTCATTGTGGTAATTGTGTCATGGGCAAACTATTTTTGGAAACTCGTTCCCATTGCGACGATGAATGACAGGTTGCCAAGATTATTTTTGAGATATAATAATAATGTTTGATGACATTCTCACACAACGTCCTCTAGCCCAAATTAAGCTAATATCAGCTTGTGCCACGGGATCTAGACCTTAAATTCATAAGCATACCTATTTATTTTTAAATACATACAACATAGTTCACCCAAATACCGAAACTAATACCTATTTGTGGATTTCACAAATATTTGGACCCGCCTGGTAACCGAACTCAAGCCCTCAGCATGACACTCGGTTACACCACCGAATATTATAAATCCTACTAATATAAATCCTAATTCCTAATAATATTATAAATGTGAAAGTTTGTGAAGATGTTTGGATGTTTAGATGTTTGGATGTTTGTTACTCAATCACGCTCTAACGGCTGAACGGATTAGGCTGAAATTTGGAACCAGTGTAGGTTACGGTCTGGAATAACACATAGGCTACGTTTTATCCCAGGAAAATGTTCCCACGGGAAGCGGGAACGGCAACCAAATTTCACGCGGGCGAAGCCGCGCGCATCAGCTAGTATATAATAATTTTAAATTCTACTGATATTATAAATGTGAAAGTTTGTGAAGATGTTTGGATGTTTGTTACTTAATCACACACTAACGGCTAAACGGATTGAGCTGAAATTTGGTACAAAGACAGCTTATAGTCTGGAATAACACATAGGCTACTTTTAATCCAAGGAATATGGTCCTACGGGAAGCGGGAACGGGTACCGAAATTCACGCGGGCGAAGCCGCGAGCAACGTCTAGTAATAATATAATTGTAAGAACGATAGGATTACACACATGAAATTACAATACAAACGAAACCAAACAACATTTTATTATACGTACATAACTACAACTTAGTGAACCAAGATGCAACAAACGGTAGATTTTGGACAGTCCGTAGCCTTCTTATATTTGAGCCGATCGCTGCAATGCTTCATGCACTCTCCACCGTGTTTTCGACACCTGGTCTCTTTCATTGAAACTGTAAGAAATGAGTTCAAGTTTATCATCCTACTACTACTTATACTACTACTTAGGTGGCAGACAAGCTTACGGCCCACCGGAAGGTTGGTAACCGTAGCCTATAGACGTTTGCAACACCAGAGGCGCTACACACGCGCTGCCGACCCGGGTGCAGGCTGTGACGACCCACAGTTGAAATTTTTCAAGCCGCCCGTAAGGCCTTCAACTTGGCTTAACGACTGTCATTTTACTGACAACCGGGACCAACGGCTTATCGTGCCTTCCGAAGCACGGAAACGCTCGTAAATAAATGTCACAAAGTGGTCCACGTGGTGGTCACCCATCCATATCCGGCCATAGTAAATGTTGCTTACTGCAGTGATCGTTTACAGAACACTGAGTCCGCGGGGCCACGAGCGCTTCTCTACTAGTAGTACGAGTATTATAAATGTGAAAGTTTGTGAAGATGTTTGTTACTCAATCACGCTCTAACGGTTGAATAAAGTTTAGTGGGTGTAGACAGGGGTAGATTATAGTCAGGAATAACACATAGGCTACTTCTCATCCTTGGATATGCGCCTATGGGAAGCGGGAACGACAACCGAATTCCACGCTGACGTAGTTGAGCATTATTTAGACGGATGTAACGGAAATTTGGTATTTTTATTTTGTTTTACTAATTGTTTTCTCTTAGCACTAAGGCAGCAGACAAGCCTGTGGCCCACCGAACCGAATGGGCCTTCTAGCCTGTAAGCGTTGACAAAACCAGAGGCACTTCACGAATGGAATTCGGGAGCGGGAATAGAATTTAATCATATATATTGCCAATACAGTTCGTTCAAAGTAGAGATAATTTAAAACTACTGATAGAAAGAAGTATTTACCAGCAGAACAGCATTCAACGCCACGGTTCTGTTGCGCGGGACAAAGTCCTCGTGCCAAGAGACGACCAGGCGGGCAGTCGGCAGCCATAACACACATGCCGCCTTGTCTTGAGCACGGGGCTTCAGGGTGCAGTGAATCTATCGCACGAACTGAAAAATATATTATGAAGCTTAAGTATGTCCGTCATGGATGCTATGCCAGACTCTTATCAACTAAAACCACACGGTGCCCTACCACTGGAAATCCATTAAAAGAATGTGCTAGGATTTCCGACAGACTTTGGCCACCGTTCACCAAGGGGTTCGCGTCTTTAGTAGTTGGAAATATGGATGGTGGTGTAATTTCTTCTCACATTACACTTGGACCTAACAATGTTTTAAGTTGATTTTATATTGTAAACAGAATTTTATATCTTATTCCCAATTAAGTTTTACTTGGCAAAGAAACAGGTTTATTAGACTGTAATTAGGAACATTTCCTGTTGATGAATAGTAATTGAAAATAAGACAGCCACAAAGCAATAATGTTTTTCATGTAATTCTAATGTTTTCTTGGAGTTTTGTCATTTAAATGAGTTTCTTGCCAGTTCTTCTCAGGTGGGTCGCGTTGTGAACTTATGTTATTTCTTTGGTTTATATAGTTAACGTTTTACAAATGCATCTGTATCGTATGCCTAAGTGAAATAAATTTAATTTTGTTTGCAATAGGGCTTCTTCAAGTTTCTCTTCAAATTAAACTTAAAAAGCATTTAGAGACTGTGACTAGAGAGACAACCAAATTGTTACGTTCTTTCCATGAATTTCTGTTTCCCATTACACTTCGCTTGGAAGCATATTATTTCAGGAATAAAATGTAGCCAATGTGTTTCTCCAAACTGCTATCTAATCCTGTTCCAAATTTCAGCCAAAGTTAAAGTTTCTGCAGACATTCAAACATCTTCTCAAACTTTCACATCCATATATATAAATGTATCTGCGAAATGTACATACGCGAATAACTTCTGAACGGGTGGACCGGTGTAGAGGTGGTCTATTACTGGGTCAGAGGCTTATTACTACATATCGATAAGACTGGGTCTCTATCCCTATCTAATGAACTAGATCTCGATTGGACTAAGTCTCAGTTGGACTGAATCTCGGTTCAACGAAGTAGCGTAATGACTAAAGTTTATTGTGTGGTTTTTCCTTTTTCGTCATAGCAGCAGGTAGAGGCCAACTACGCGCCAAGGCTTTGCGTATAATCTCTGCTCTATACTAGATATTATTAGATGAACTAGTGGTAAAGTAAACCGACCTTTTATAGCTATACATATTATTACTTACAAAAGGTGCAATGTACGTCACTTGCCCGCATAACGGCAATGTTAGTATAGATAAACGAGCATACCATTATCATCAATTTGCCCAGAACATGACATATTTCGTAATAAACTGAGAACGATCTCGTTACACGTAAATGTGTAACTGAAAAATTCTTAACCCTGTGTCATCATGACCAGAATCGCGAAATGGACCAATCGCGCCTAAAGGCAAATTTGCATGAAAATTGTAAATAAGGCCACAAGAACACAAACTTACGTACAGAAAGAGATCACATTATAAATAACGATTTGACGTTCGATGATCTCAACATCAACGATTGTGTTATTCAAAGGAGATTAATCATTAGGACGCGTACTACAGTCCTTCATTATGATCTCACAAACACTATGACCTGGTGAGCTCCCTATTAACAAACAAAGCAGTATTTTATTAAAACTAGTCTTTTATTGTACGTTACTCAATTAGCGCTCTCGATCAAAAATGTCTATTGTCCAAACTAGACTAAAATACTCGTGTTAGATTTGGCAGCATTAACGATACGTGGTGCAGTTTCTTATTATTGTAATGTAGACGCCGCGCCGTTTTGCAATCAATCGTTGTAATGATGCGATTGATACAACTGAATAAATTAACACTCGATTGAAGGTAAACTCTGATTGTTTCGCAAATAGGAACTGATCTTTTAACCTACACTGTAGTGGTTGCGTTTGTAGAGCTGGGGGAATTCCGGAGAGCTAGTGACTAATATAGCGTACTACTGCAGATGCTTTAACTGTTAGAAATTTCATTTATTCCGTGTGCTTTGAAAAACGATGGAATATTAAAGATGAGTAAAATAGGGGCATATGGGCGTACCTATTAACTATAAGTAACAAGGTGCAAGCATAGGGATTATGAAATACAGTACTAAATAAAAAAGGTTTAAAAATAGCAAGATAAACAGATAGGATGTTCTCGGACAAACACAATTACCCAGGATTCCCGGCCGTCGGCGTCTTCAGAATGTGGGGTACCGTGTGGTGTATGCCAGTAGGAGTTTGACATGGCATTCATAAATGAGGATGTTCACACGTAAAACATAATTGTCGTGTCGTATGTGGGTCGGCGACCATCAATAAGTTAACTAGTCCATCTGACTCGAATCACACATGAATATTTCATAACTTCAAGAATTTAATACTTACAATCTTCATCAGAGCACCAAACAAAACCACAACCGTAAATCACAGTCAAAACAAATAAATACTTCATTGTAAACAAATTGAATATGGCACGGCCAGTCACACCGGTATTTACGTCGCCACTGAGTAACACGACCGTATGCAAGGCATGTCTGGTTTTTTTATTGCGACATCTTTAATTAAGTAATGAACGAGTAAAGGGTAATGTATACTGAATTTACAAGTAAACAAAGATACGAGATTAGCTCATTGCGTATACAGCAGAGTTCTGAATGCCGACTGCCTTGTCATCTGCCTCGGGTGGTGCAATGCTTGTACCTATATGCCCTGTTGTTGCTCGCTTACCTTTGGTAATGCTGAGCAGGCCTTGTTAAGTCATTTTTCTGTTAGTATTTGTCAAACTATGGAAAAAGTCATGGGGCCGCAGGCTTACAACCACTAAATGAAAAGGTACAGAATATTTGACTTTGCAATACTAACTGAATATTACTTTAACAATAAAGAGCATCGACTTGAACCATTGCGAGGCATCCCTTTGATGCTATTACACCTGCAAGGTACCGATGGGATGAATTTTGTGTAAAACTGCAAGTGGGATTCACTCTCCGAATGACTCGCAAATTAAAGTTGCGTAGAATATATTTTTTAATTTTGTTGAATGTGAAACAAATACCTATTATATAGAGGTAAATACATTATTTTCATACAAGGTACGACGACGAAGGTTACGACCCAAAGGGCCTCATGGAATGGCGGAAATCATTCACTCAATTAGTCTATGGCAGTCCACTGTGGGACGTAGACACGGTAATATACAAATAATTACCGTAACGTGGGCAGCTCTCACTTCACGTTGCAACACCTGATCCGGCGCCATTTCCTTAGCCTTTACAGGAATGTTCTCCATGACTGCAAAGTCACAGACTTCAAATTTACCTCAAAATGTAAAGTTAAACAGCTATACTTCATCAAATTATTAAAATAACAGAGTCATTCAATATAATGAATGGCTTATAACTTGAAAATTCGGTTTAATGACGGCCAATTTACAGCAAAAGGGTAAAGGATAACGATTTTATTATCGCTCGTAAGCGACAACTTTGCCAATTAGGTGGAATAACACCGTATTGAGACAAAGAATATCATCAACAACGATAATAACACTACACGTATTAACAAACCTTTCCTTTCTTGTGATTTCTATCAAAGTTCCTTTTTTGCAAGAACAATGGTCTTCAGGGCCCTATCTACCGAATACCCAATAAACCTCGAACTAACACAGAAATAGTAAATAGATGTGGCTCAAGGTAGAAAAGTAATTAAACTTACCATTTCAGAGTTAAAATGTAAACCGATCATTGGGCTAAGCTAAACTAAATGACAAAGGTAAGAATAATTATATTTTCAGATCGGGATTACAACTTTTTTTTCAAGAAAATGTTAGCTAAATTTTCTAAATCAAAAAAAAGAAAAGTAAAGGAAAAATTGTTTAGATATTATTTGAATATCTTACGATAGTTTGATTTTTTTAACGTGAATAAAATCCTACAAGGACGCTATGCCGGACTCCTACCGACTAAAAAGCACACGTTTCCTACCTAATGCCTACGGTTGGGAGCCCTGGGTAAACCCTCGGAAGGATGACCCCAGGATTCCCAACGGACCTTGGCTACCACTCACTTCGGCCTCACCCTATGCGGTTTTGGTGCTATCCCGTGCCTTTGGGGGTTTGTTCGGGTGTTATCATGCTTCTGGGGGCGTGTGGCGTGCGTCAATCTTCCACGTCACTCTGTCGTCTTGGGCCTGCTTCTGTAAGGACGCTGAGCAGCTTCCCTACCATCCTCAGACCAGCGGGCTTGGAGACCGATAGTCTCGGGACTGCGGATTTCGGGTGGGAGAGTTCTCTCCCGCGCATGACCTGCTCGCAAAAAGTCGCACCGGAGCCCCTCTTACTCCCACTGGAGATCATGGCTCGCAGCATGGTCTCCAGCGAGTGTGCTCCAGAGAATGTGCGATATTTAACTTACTGTTCCTAACATTTTTACAGTTCATATAATTGTGTTTGCTCTGTAGATCTCGCTGAAGTTTTCTTGGTAAACACAACACATTCAACAGAATTCCTTTCCTTTAATAAGCTTGATGTCACTCTTAATCGCAATTTGTCTTAATATGTGGAGCTTACTGTTTTTGTTTGAATTGGCATTTTCATTTCCTACATTTCGATGGTCCCTACGTAAAGTATCGAAATTACAAAAAGGCAATTTTTTTTATTACTGTTTTGGACAATTCATGCTATTCATTTTTTGACCCGTGAGCAAAAAAATAAAAAAAAACATTACTTTTCCGTTTTTTAGAGACGTATTTTATCGAAACGTATCAGTCCATCCGTCCTATAACAACGAAATTTAAATTTCGCGGGTTTACGCTGCATGACCGAGTGTGTGACAAGGACGGAACTACCACTACCGCGAGTGTACGCCGTAACGTCGCCGTCGCGTCGCCCCGCCGCCAGAGCATGCGTGTCGTGTCGTTGCGATTATAAATAAATAAATAATTTAATACATAAATAATTTTACTGTTTCCCACGTAATATATCGATTCGGGCAGTTTTGATTGTTTATGACGGGTTGTCATATTCCTGGTACAACGAAAGTGGCACTTACCATTATGTACGTAGTATTTTCTTAAAGCATTTTTATCGAAACTGCCGATTTCGATACTGTACGTGGTATGACGAATTTAAATATTTATTGAAAGTGCCAGTTTCGATTCACAGAGCAAGTTCATTTACGTGTTATACTATCGTAACTCAATTTTCTCGAAAATGGTTTATAATTTTATTATTGATTTTTGGTACAATAGAATAGTTTGTGAACTCAACGAAACTGTAAATCCAAATTAATGACAAAGTTATGCAAAAAATTAACTTCAAACAGCTCTCCTGTAAAGTACCAATTTTCAATTTCGATACTTTACCTAGGGACCATCGATTTCTTGTAACACAATTTTTATCTCCAACCAATTTGTACAAAGTGTCCTCTATACAACTAAGGTGTGAAAATAGTAATTTTTTTAGATTATTAAATTTGGCACAGTCATTTTGCTCTTTTTTAGGGTTCCGTAGCCAAATGGCATAATCGGAACCCTTATAGATTCGTCATGTCTGTCTGTCTGTCCGTCCGTATTTCACAGCCACTTTATTCCAAAACCAAAAGGCCTATGCTGTTGAAACTAGGTAAGTAGATGTAGGTAAGTATTCTGTGAATTAAGAATTTTACATAAAAATGAAAAAAAAAACAGTATACTTGAAACTGAAACTCGATTTTTTTTTCATTAAAAGAAAGGTCTTCATAAAACAAAAAATACCATTGAGGTTTCCCTCAATAGCATTTTTCTCATCATTCTTTTTTTTTTCAAACTATTCAGTTTCGAAAAAAAAAAGTTTAGAAATAACTTAATATTTTTCTTTAATAAAAAGTTATTTATAGATCTATTTATGTATTCAAGAAATCAGAATAAAATTTACATAAAAAATATCAACTTTTAGAAACTTTCTAATAAATAACAAAAAATTACTAATTAACACTTGTTTTGGAATGACAAATGTCAGATATTTAAGAAAATGTATAGAAAAATCCTAAAGAATCATAATGTCAATCACTATTCGCACCGTCATCTGCGCAACCGCCACAGAAAGAAATTATGTGTTCAGGGCAGATCATTTGTTGCATCTATGACAGGTATGGATAGTTTTCCTGTCTTTTATAGCGGGACATATCTGGCATTTGTTTATGAACACCACGGCATTTAGCAGGGGGCTCCTCTGATGTTTCTCGCTAACGTGATCATCTTCCTCGTATTCTGAAGAATTTTCACCTTCTTCCGAGCCGCTTTCTTCTAATATTGACACAATTCGCTGCCTTTTGCGTTTTTCTTTTTCCATTATTCAAATATAACCTAAAAATAATAAATTATAATGCAATACGCAGTGACGGTATAAATAAATAACGATATAATCAAATAATGAACTCAACGTAACTGGCACGAAATGGTATCATCGAATGTATAGTTGGGTCATATTTACCTTTTTGTTGTTTGACCGCGTCTATCATCCTGCGCAGGCGCACACCGTCTAAGTTGACATAAGAAATGAGGGAGGCGCGGCACTAACCGCAGCTACTGAGAAGCGTGGTAACGTTACACTATTATTTTAATAAATACCCGCATTTAAAAACATCACGGGTCATTATGACCCAACCAAGCAGATGCCGGGTTAATGAAGGTACGGCGTCGATCTGATGATAGAGTCGAAAGACAGTCGAGGGCATTCCTAAACAATTTACAGCAGTTATCTTGTGTTTGGGCTTGATTGATTTGTATTGATGAGAACTTTACACCTAGATTGATAGATCCAACTTCAAAAAAAAAGAAAGGTCTTAATATTTTATGTATGTTCACCGTCAATAATTATAGGCGGATTTCAATTTTTTTTGTTGAATAGGGTTTACTTCTGAGGTGGTCCCATTATAACCAGGTTAGGATCTGATGATGGGATCCTGGAGAAATCGAGGGCAACCACCGAAAATTATAGGCACAACTAGTGCGTTTGTTAACTTTTTAATTTAGTGCTTTAATGTACTACCATTAATAAAGGTCTGGAGTCGATCTGATGATGGAATCAAAAGAGATTCGAGGGAATTCCTTAACGATTTACAGCAGCTACCTTGTGTTGGGGCTTGATTAATTTGTATTGATAAGAACTTTCACCTAGATAGATATATTTTTCCGTTCACCCGTCACTTAAAATAATGAAAAAAAATATTATAACAGATATTGAATAAAAAATCTGATAAATCAACTACATATTACTTTGTGCTAAGTAAATTTTATTTTTCAAGGTTTCTTGGAAGTCGGTTGTATTTTTTATTGAAAATTTTTTTATGAACTTATTTACTTCAATACACTTTACGTTACGTTAATAGAAAGTCATCTGAATGTTTTTCAATGTTTTTGACATCAAGTTGTGTTAGTTCGACATGCTCCGCTTATACCAATAATAAGAACAACCTGTAACCGTTGAATGCCGCATGAAACCCGAGTTGCCATTAATTAATTTACCTAATGCAAAGACAAAAAGAGACCGCAACTTCGTCATTCGCAAGGAATACGTAACAATTGTTGAAAAATATCAAGCCTTACGCCCGCCTGACACTCCAATCAATTGATTTTTTTCTACAATATCGAAACGGAAAAGTGTGTCAGACAGCAAAATTGGCAGTTTCCCCACAAAAAATAGTAACTTTTTTTGAACTTCCGGAACCCCGTTGTACACGAGTCATTGTTTCCGACGAACTTCAGCCACACTTTTCGCCGATTCAGGAGCTGATCTTCATCCTGTCCGTTAAGCGCCATAGAGGTCCAATGCGGTTGCAGAGGGATACATAGAGGATTCCATCCAAAATAAGTATAAAATATGTAAAGGCATTGTGGGCAATTCCATTATGCTGAAATAGCCTCAGTCAGATCCATGGACTGGCCCTTCTACATCAAAAATGAGCTGTTACGATACAATTAACCATCGCCCTCTCTCGCCAACGTTTACGCCAAGGGAATCCGCTGAATCGGTACCACTATTAGGTATGACAGATAGTTTACCAATAACAGTAAGTCAGTAAAATTACACTAAAAACTTAATTACCTATTTAGAATACAAAAAACCCGACTGCCAAGTAAACATACGACTGAAAAGCAAAATACAAGCTCTACATTTCTTTTGTGGTTTTCTTTAGCTTCTTATTGTTTTACTTTGTCGGCAACATTTGCAGGCGGGAAGAAGTTATGTCAAGCGAGTGGTGGTTTACAAAATAGCTACATGTTCCCATAGCTTGTTACCATTACTACTATAACTACCACTATCACTACCACTATCACTACCACTATCACTACCACGATCACTACCACTATCACTACCACTATCACTACCACTATCACTACCACTATCACTACCACTACCACTACCACTACCACTACCACTACCACTACCACTACCACTACCACAATCACTACCACTATCACTACCACTATCACTACCACTATCACTACCACTATCATTATCACTATCACTACCACTATCACTACCACTATCACTACCACTACCACTACCACTACCACTACCACTACCACTACCACAATCACTACCACTATCACTACCACTATCACTATCACTATCACTACCACTATCACTACCACTATCACTACCACTATCACTACCACTATCACTATCACTATCACTACCACTTTCACTACCACTATCACTATCACTACCACTATCACTACCACTATCACTACCACTATCACTACCACTATCACTACCACTATCACTACCACTATCACTACCAAAAGTGTCGTTACAACTTTTCGTGAGAATTTTTTCCGTCACAACGCGCGTTAAGGAACTTCGTTCCAATTATCAAACTTTACATTTTAGCGCCATAAGTCTGCCATTTTGATTTTTTTGAATTTTTAATATACCTGGTGTCACTCACACAATCACGACAAATCAAATGACACCCCGGACCTATGTCAAAATCCGTCGAGCCGTTCAGGCTATGGGACGTGGCTGTGATACATACATACACACATTATCTCGTAAAACATTACCCTCCTGTCTTCGGCAGTTCGGGTAAAAACATTACACACAACATAAGTAACTGTAACAATATTACTTTCAATTTTTCCTAATTTATACCTAAATATTATTTGTTATAATTGAAAGGGGGGGATGTAGTGTACCTTCACGAAGAGCGTTACCTGTGCTCGGGCCCTCCCCGTAAGTAGCGGCGAAAGCGAAACCGCGAAACAAAACACTACCGATGAGTGCCGACAGGGCTAGGGCGTCCCCCCGAGGCGACGCGTACCGGTATGCTCGTCGGTACGACTGCATGCGCACGCGGCGAAGGGGGCCCCCACCCTTCACGCAGCGCCAACTCTGGCGGGATGCGCGGAGCCGAGTGCCGCATAGGCACGTGGAATGTGCGTTGTGGTACGGAAGGTAAGATGAATGAATTGATGGATGTAATGAAAGAGCGATGCCTGGATGTATTGTGTGTCACAGAGACTAAGCGGAAGGGGAGCGGCATCGACGATCTTCCTGGTGGAATAATTGCTTTGTGGTCCGGAGTGGACCAAAAGGATCATGCCAGTAAGGGAGTGGGTGTCTTGCTCTCCTCCCGTTTGGCCTCTGGAGTGAAAGATTATGAATTGGTAGGCCCAAGACTCCTGTGGGTACGTATAAAACTGGGGATCACGAGAGTTTTTTTGGTCGCAGCCTATGCTCCCGTCAGCTCGGCTAATCCCCAAGTGCTCGCGGAGTTCTGGGAATCCGTTAGGGACGTCCTCGATTTGGCTGACGGGAATGAAAAGTTGATCATGTGTGGTGATTTGAATGGATGGGTGGGGACCAAGCGAGATGGCTTCGATGCTGTCCTTGGTCCGTATGGAGATAAGAGAGCGAATGATGCTGGTAAGTCAATCTTAGACGTATGCTTGGAACGAGACCTCCTTGTGGCGAACAGTTTATTCCGTCACAAAGATATCCACACGTATACATGGAGACGGAAGGAAGAAAAAAGTGTGATTGATTTGATTTTGATAGACAATCGTCTTTGACAGGCTATAAGGGATACAAGAGCCTACAGAGGCCCCACTCTTGAAACTGATCACTACCTGGTGGTAAGCCGGTTTGTTGGTCTTTTCAAGAAGTGGAGGCACTGGCGAGTGCGTGTCCCTTTCGGAGACTATGAAAGGATAAAGAGTGAAAAACTGGAAGATGAAAGCGTAAGGAGTATGTATGTTGGCTTAGTCATGCTTGCAAACGCGAGCCTTTCCGACTTAGATGTGGATGAATGCTGGAATATTATGAAAGAAAGTATAGTGGATAGTGCAAAAGAAGCATGTGGGAGTGCAAAGAGACATGAACATTCGAAAGGTGATGCCTGGTGGGATGCAGAAGTTCAATCCTGCGTAGCAAGAAAGAAGAAAGCGTGGTTGGATTATGTCTCATCTTTGCAACTGAATGACAGTATGAAAGACACGAAAAAAGAAATTTACCGCCTCTGCAAGAATGAAGCCAAAGCTTTAGTGAAAGAGAAGCGTGAAAGAATAAATATGATTGCGGAAGAGAAGCTGACGAGGAACTTCGAGACGAATACCAAACTCTTTTGGAGGGAGGTCAAGAAGTCTCGGAGCTGTTCGTCAGTTTCCAGAATGGATAAGATAAAGAGTAAAGCTGGGGACATTCTTGCGGACCCCTTAGAGGTGTTAGAGCGGTGGAATGAGTACTTTGGAGAAATGTATGAATATCTCCCGGATGCGGGCACTGCGAGGGAGGCGATGACTGATCTTGCGGTGCAAGCATCAAGCGGAGATATTACTTTGGAAGAGATTGAATGATCGATACGAAGCTTGAAAAATGGAAAGTCTGCGGGAATTGATAGGATATCTGCTGAAATGATCAAATTAGGTGGTCCTTGCGTCCGGGACGCCTTCTGGTCATTGAGCAATCTATGCTGGAAGACTGGAAGGTTCCCAATGGACTGGAGGCGTGCTATCGTCGTGCCCTTGTATAAAGGCAAGGGCTCACGTATGGAGTGCGCCAACTATAGGGCCATCAGTTTGATCAGTATAGCAGCTAAAGTGAATGGCAAAATTATTAAAATGAGAATGAGGGTAGAATCTGACGGATTACTGTGGGAGGCGCAGGGTGGTTTCCGAAATGGAAGGGGATGTATGTACCAAGTTTTCTCACTCCGCAACATTGTAGAGAAGCAGCTGGCTGTAGGCCGGAAGGTTTTCTGCGGTTTTGTGGACATGGAGAAAGCATTTGACAGAGTTGTACGGAAGGATCTCTGGGATATATTGCCAGGATACGGGATTGATGGTGCGCTGCTTCGTGCTGTGCAGTCTACATATGTGGGATGTACGGCATGTGTGCGGGTGGGCGGCAGCCTGTCTCCCTGGTTTGACGTCAACATTGGCGTCAGACAGGGTTGCGTACTGTCGGCTCTGCTGTTTGTCCTGTACCTGGACGATTGTCTTAAGAGAGTAAGATCGATGAATGTTGGATTGCGAATGGGTGACTTACTTGTGAACTGTTTGCTGTATGCAGATGATGCCGTGCTCATAGCCGAATCGCCATCAGAACTACAGTCACTAGTCACAACGATGAAAGATGATTGTCTAATGAGAGGCTTACATTTGAACGCGACTAAAACGAAAGTGATGGTATTCGAAAGAGAAGAGGACAGAACGAATGCCAGGATAACTGTAAATGATGTAGTGCTGGAACAGGTGGATGAGTTTGTATAGCTTGGATGTGCATTTAGCAGGGATGGACGGTACACCGCTGATGTAGAAAAGAGGGTAACTGCGGGAAATAGTGTAAATGGAGCGTTAGGCAAACTTTTAGGTACCAAGGCCTTAAGTCAATAGGCCCAGCTCGCAGTACACAATGCGGTGCTGATACCTACGCTAACGTATGGAAGCGAGAGTTGGGTATGGCAGGAAACGCATGAAAGTAGAATAAACGCGGTCGAGATGCGCGCGCTACGCAAAATCTGCGGAGTAACGCTCGCAGATCGCGTTCGGAATGAAGATGTAAGAAAGAGAGTTGGTCTGAAAGAGAGTGTCGGTGTTAAAGTAAGGAAGGGCATGCTACGATGGTTCGGGCATGTGAAATGAATGGGAGATATAAGAATGACAAAACAGATATACAACGCGAAAGTGGATGGACGTAGGAGTCGGGGAAGGCCACGACACACCTACCACGACCAAATTAATCATGTGTTAGTGGAGGGTGGTGTCATGAGCCGTAGGAACCGACGTGCATGCATGAAAAGAAAAATGAAAGTTGAAGAGGCGAGTGAGGTGTGTATGGACCGTGCCGTGTGGAGCTCGGTTCTTTCTGCCTACCCCGCAAGGGATTTGGCGTGAAGATAGTATAGTATAGTATAGTATAGTATATAATTGAAAGATTTTTCTTTTTTATTTACCTATCATAATGTAGTATTTAATACCTAAACTTAAATAAAAGTATCTTGTGATTGTAAATGATTTTTGTATTTCGTCATTCAAAGATTTTTACCTCGTCCTTTGTTGATTCCCTCGCTTACGCTTAGGATTCTTATTTTTGAATCACTCGCTGCCTTCGCTAGCTCGGTCATCAAAATTAAGCACCCGGTTAAAAATCAACTTTGCACTCTTTTATAACAAATAACTATGATAATAATCATTGCAAACAAAACTTAAAATTCACCCGCATGATTTCTGACACTAGCACTAATTATATTGTGAAATCGCCATTTTACATGCTCTTTAGGTATTGTAAATTTCTAGATAGCGAAATATTAGGCAATTTACATTATGATAATAGCAATAGTGTTTTTAAATATGAGTCCGTCCAATATAATGGTAGCGTATTGAAGGTAATCAATTCCATCGCTAGTTGTAACTGTAATGTTTTATAATACACGTAGTCATAATAGACAAGCCTTGATCCCTAAGTGGGTAGGCAGAGGTGTTGTATACGCTCACATTTAACATCATAGTTTTTGTCCTACATTATAGTTAGTGAGCCTTCTTGCTGTGTTGATATGTACAGGCGCAGCTTGTGCTGAGAACTGGGACCAAGCAACGGCTTAACGTGCTTTCCGAAGCACGGAAGCACTCACAAATGAAACAGCCACAGCGAGAGTTTCTTACTGCAGTCTTCGTCTACATACCACTTTACCACTCAGTTAGCTACTCTCCAACTTACTCAGAGGAGCTGACAGAGGACTCTTTCCCAGGGCGCCTTTCTACAGAGTTGGTTGTGTGTATGCACGGGTAAGTTAGGGCTCTAACGAAAACAACTGGTAAGGTGTACACACATATATTTAGTAAAATTGAGTACAGAGCTCCAAGACAGAAGATGACGCTATATAGTAATAGAAATTACAGATATATTTTAGATATGGGACAGTACTATGATTATAAGGTAAGACAACACGTAGACAGACAGAAGTTAAGATTAGGAAGACGCGAAAATAGTATAAGCGTGAGCCGGTTACAGAAATCTTACGTCACATATGCATTACACTACGAGCAGGTGGTGAGTAATAAAGTACTGGCCGTCAATGTGAGCTGATAACGACACAGGACTGTTATAAACATCAGGCGGAGACGGCAGGTCCCTCTCTAAATGTACCCAGCTCGTGCTGTCCACGTACTTGAGTGTGGCTCTCAGATTGTCTAAGACTGGGCCGCTTCGGTACGTACTAAGAACCCTGTCGTGAAACAAACAACAAATAAGTTGCGGACAACACGACAGGCTTGTATCGAAACACATTACAAACAGAAAAAGAGACTTACCAGTTTCCTAGGTAGAATGTAGCAAAGCGGAGTTGAAATCCTAACCTCACTTCTTTTGAGATGCGAAAGATTATACAGTGCTTGAGTGAATAAAGTCTTGAGTCTCAGAGTAAGTAGCAGAAGTCCTGGAACCTCAGAGCAGGGCTATTTATCACCTCGCGTTGGAATACTCGAGAACAATCCACAAAATGTGTCTCTCATCGTGATTGACCAAGGTACCATATTTGGGAACCTACTAGCGCCACCTCGACTGTGGTCGAGAACTAACGTACGAATAGTTCCGAATGAAGTGGATAGATGGCACTGAACCACGGAAAATCGATACGATTATCTCTGTGAAAAAATAAATGTTACAACAATGAGTCAACGGGTTTATGAGCGCTTAAGCATTAGGTAGGTAGCCTAAATTGATTAGCTACATAGGTAACTATGAAAAAAATAGTGAATTCAGCTGAATCGGTATTTTTAAGTATTTTTAAGTCCGCAAAGTAGGTAATATAATATAGGCTACTTTATATCCAGGATTTTTTTTTATCGGAAATACGTTTGTGGGTTATACAGAAACGTGGGGAAGCATATTACATAAATACCATACTGTATTATTGTAAGAGAAGGCCATTGCTCTTTAGCAATGTTACGCTTCAGTATAATCGATGTTAAGTAAGATGGATTTTATAAAACAGCTCGAGAGTTTTATCATATTACATTGTTAGCATAAAATATACTTAGTGGAGTATGCTTGGGGCCATATTGCGAACAGATTCGTTCAAATATTTGCACGTTATCGCCCGTCGATGGATCCCGCCATTTTAACAAATTTGAATTTTTTGTCCTGTTTACCTTATGATATGAATTAAAATTTTCACCATAGATTGCATTTTAAACACAATATAGTAGGTAAATTATAATGAGACAAAAGTTTATGTACTTAATTATCCTTATATAGGTACAAGACGAACATGGAGGAAAAACAAACATAAAACAAACGTAAAACAAACGTATTTTTAGCCATTCTTTTGTACGGCAGCTTCTGTACACGAATCCGACTCGCTCTTGTCCGGTTTTTAATCTACCAGTACTATGTTTTTTTTAATAAGTAAATTCTTTATTTTCTAACAATAACAAAAAAAAATTTACGCTCAGTTAGTTCTTAGTATACCTAATAACACTCTTTAGAGTGAGCTGAAGTCGAGAATATTTTATTTGTAACTAGTTGTTCCCCGCACCTTCGTTCACGTAGAAGTCGTTATCGCGTAAAATCATTACCCTCTTTTTGCGTAGTCAGTTAAGACGTAACCTATGTCCTTCTCAGGGACTCAAACTATGTCTCAAACCAAGGCAGGGACCTGCGTGGAAGAAAACCCCTGTCAACCGGAAGATGTGAGTATGAACACCCTGTCTGTGGCGAGCGGAGCGATGCTAGAACGTAACCGTGGCCATCACATCAAACAATTCCTTAGAGCTAGTTAGACTCCTGCGCTGCAGCAGTAGCTGAGGGGATCTTGGCGGGCATGGAATGTTATATTCCTAACCGCTGGATCCCGGCAGGAGCTAGGAAACGACCGTGGTTTAATCGGCTTTGTAGAGAAACTAGGATGTTGAAAGAAACTGCCTACAGAGCTTGGACCACGGCTCGCGCTAACTCAGATCCTAGCATCTCTGAAGTGAAACGCAAACTGAATGCCGCCTCGAGGGCCAGTAAAAGAGCGGTTGCCAGGGCTAAGTTCGATTTCGTCGGCAGAATTGGTCAGCGACTAGCCGGCTACCCTTCTGGAAGTCGTGAATTCTGGTCGCTCGCCAAAGCTGCCGAGGGAAACTTTTGTCGATCGGGATTACCACCTCTACATAGACTGGATGGTAGTCTGGCCCAGAGTGCCAAGGAGAAGGCCGACCTTTTGGGTTCTCTCTTTGCCTCCAACTCGACCATGAACGATGGAGGTGCGCTTCCGCCTGGTATCCCTTGGTGTGGCACTTCAATGCCAGAAATTAAATTCAAGCAACGGGACGTCAGGTGGGAGCTTCAATCCCTAGATATTCATAAGTCGAGTGGGCCGGATGGCATTCCCGCGGTGGTACTTAAGCGGTGTGGTCCGGAGTTGTGTCCGGTGCTTACACGTCTTTTCACGCTTTCATACTCCATGAAGCAAGTCCCGGCGTCGTGGAAGATCGCGCACGTGCATCCTGTGCCCAAGAAAGGTGACAGGACCGACCCGGCCAATTATAGGCCTATAGCCGTCACCTCCCTTTTATCTAAGGTGATGGAGCGTGTAATTAATACACAGCTCCTGAGGTACATTGAGGAACATGACCTGCTCAGTGACCGGCAGTACGGTTTCCGTCACGGTCGCTCGACGGGCGATCTTCTTGTGTACCTCACACACCGCTGGGCGGCGGCTATCGAGAGTAAGGGTGAGGCTCTAGCAGTGAGCCTCGACATCTCGAAAGCCTTTGACCGGGTCTGGCACCGTGGTCTTCTTACGAAACTGCCCTCCTACGGATTGCCCGAGAGTTTATGCGGATGGGTGTCCAGCTTTTTGGCCGGTAGAAGCATCAGGGCCGTCGTTGACGGCAGCTGTTCTGACTGCATGGCCATAAACGCTGGAGTACCACAAGGCTCAGTGTTGTCCCCTACTTTGTTTCTGCTGCATATCAATGACATGTTGTCTATTGACGGCATTCATTGTTATGCGGACGACAGTACGGGCGACACTTATTACACGGGCCGTCCCGGTATCTCTCGGGTTGCAGTGGAAGAAAGTCGTGAACAACTTGTGTCTGAAGTCGAGGCTACTCTCACCAGAGTGTCCGATTGGGGTCGACAAAATCTTGTCCAATTCAACCCTACCAAGACACAAGTTTGTGCTTTCACCGCAAAAAAGACCCCATTCACTGTGGCGCCACAATTTCAGGGCACATCTCTCACCATCTCTGAAAGTATAGGGATCCTTGGTGTTGACATCTCCAGTGATGTGCAGTTCCGCAGCCACTTGGAGGGCAAGGCCAAGCTGGCGTCCAGGAAGCTCGGAGTGCTCAGAAGGGCGCGGCGGTACTTTACTGCGGCGCAAGCACTGCTTCTCTATAAGTCGCAAGTGCGTCCGCATATGGAGTACTGCTGTCACCTCTGGGCGGGGGCACCCGAATACCAGCTTCGTCCATTTGACTCGGTGCAAAGGCGAGCTATGAGAGTTGTCAACGATCCCATACTTGCAGGTGGTGTGGATCCTCTTAGTGACAGGAGAGACTTTGCTTCTCTGTGTGTGTTCTACCGCCTGTACAACGGTTTGTGCTCTGAAGAATTGTTTGATATGATGCCTACGGCTACATTCTATCATCGCACCGCTCGCCATAGACAGGGTGTTCATCCTCATACGTTGCATCCTGAGCGCTCGAGCACGGTGAGATCTAATAGAGGCTTTCTTCCGCGTACGCTTAGGTTGTGGAATGATCTCCCTGCTTCGGTTTTCCCAAACGCCTACAGTATGGGGTTCTTCAAAAGGGGACTTAGAAGGTTTTTAAAGGGTCGGCAGCGCGATTGTGGCGCCTCTGGTGTTACAAACGTCCATAGGCTGCGGTGACCACCGGTACATGTGGTGGGGCCGTATGCTTGTCTGCCACTCTAGTGGTATAAAAAAAAAAAAAAAAAAAAGAGCACCAGGCTCCACACCACCTGTAAGTATTGGATCGTTGACAACTCTCATGGCTCGTCTTTGGATGGTCTCTCCTTATTGACGCCACAACACACGGTCCTTCAACTTAAGCATCCAGTCCTTTACCTTCTGCAAGTCGTCAGTCCAACTGGCAAGGGGTCGTCCTACCCCACGTTTATCAAGTCGCGTCTCCACAAATATCGGTAATATACGTTTATCGAATTAGGAATACCAGTTACTTTGCAAATCTTTTTGGTATAAATAGTAAAAGTTGATTCTAACAGGTACATCACATTCGAGTGTTGACCCATTTATCGGCTCGCTGCACTCGACACGTGCAAACGTTTTACAATACGTAGAGTGGAGCTCAAAACAAAAGCTATCTTCACGAGCCCGTGTCTGCAAGGTAACGTCTGACGATATTTTTCGTAGGTGACAAATATATTTTATACAATCCTAAGTGTTTACTGGTGAACTTTGTATTGCCTTAGAATCCGCTTAAGTACTTAGAAAGTATTTTTTTAAAGAGATTTTCACTTTATTTACACTGCTATTCAGTGTCAATAAGGAGGTGACAGACTAAGTAATGACGAATTAAGAAAATACTGTCTAGGAAGTAGTAGAATTAGGAATAGAGGAATGACAATTCCGGAAAAGGACGACGTTGGAGTGGACATTTTAGGAAGTGGTCAAGTTAGGAAATGGACAAAGTCGACCGGAAGGAATAAATCAAATATTACGAAATCGGTATGCTCAGTCTTGGTTATAAGTACTGTAATAAACCAGACTTTGTTTTACATGATATTATATTATTGTTATTTTCAAACACGAATTTATTTTGATAGTAACAATTTAAAAATAATTTTGTCACAGTTAAGTTGTAAAGTTGAAACTATAGGACTGGACTGATAATTGTCAGTCCGGTCCTTCAGTTAATTATGATTATAAGTATCACTCCAGTCCATAATATGTGGTGATAAATTTAGCTATGCAGATTAGTGTGGTGAAAATTCTTAAAAATAGTTTTTCCTCTATTGAAGTGACTCAACTCACTAAATTAAATGAATTTCGGACACAGGCATCAAAGGTAAAATTAAATAGAAGATTATTTATTTTTCACTATTTATACATTGTGGAAAAATTAAAAATGTACGAAGGGTGGCCATATTATTATCACTCCGACGGCTATTTTATTTCAACAAGTTCTAACAATAAGTAAGTCATTTTCAATCTACGCAAGTATGATCATGTCTCAGAATTTCGCAAGAAACTCAAGTGGCTCCCTATCCGACTTCGTAGGAATACTCGAATATTATGTGTTTTGTTTAATATCCTTCACAATCGCCTTTACCCTTCCTACCTGCGAGAGCGTTTTTCTTACATGCGTGGGTCTGATGCTCTTTGTAGGTCACTTCTTAAATATCTTCTTACTATTCCTCGACATAAATCTGAACTCTACTCTTACTCTTTCACTGTTCATGCGGTAAGGCTGTGGAATGCTCTCCCACCGGCGATACAATCTTGTCAAACCGTATCACTATTTAAAAAGAAACTGAAAGAACATTACCTCTCTTCTTTGCCGTAACTATCTGAACTTAGGTATATTTAAATGGGATATGTATGTATGTATGCATGTATGTATGTATATATGTATGTATGTATGTATGTAGTAATATGAGTATATATATTTATTTATGAGTATTTATATGCCTATGTATATTTTAATAATTTATGCTATTATTTTTAACTATGGTCCTTAACTTGCACACACTTGTTACTTTTGATCTCATCTTAATATCTCCTCTCACGGGCCTACTGGAAGAGATTTATTTAGAAACTAGCTGACCCGCGCAACTTCGTTTGCGTGATGAATGAAGAACCGCTCGACCGATTTTGTGCAAACTTCACATAAACCATCAACTAAATATTCCAAACAAAGCCTAGACATTTGGTTTGGATAGGTGGGCTCGTTCTTGAGTTATAAAATTACAACGAAAAGTGGTATGGTTTTTTATATAGATAGATTTGTTGTTATGTCGGCAACAAAAATACGTCGTCAAATTCATAATGCATAAAATATGAGTCAAGTAAATTTATTTATTAAATACATTTCTTAATTCAATGGCTAAACTACTACTTGACACAACTTCTCTTCTAAGCAATTGACATCGTAACTTAGTTGCTTCTTCAGGTAGTCCCAGCCTACGACGTTTAAACAAACCGAACTACTGTAGGCTTTGTCCTCCCAATACAGATGGTCCAACCAAGACCTGGTAACGTAATAACAATGTAAATATCATCAGCTGAGCATTCATGTTCATTGTAATGGCTCTTTTCAGTCCTGTCGAATGTAGTCTTCGTAGAGGCCATTCCCGTATTTTACAAAGACGTGTTGACCAGTGGATACTACCGAAGATTTTATTGACCAGTGGATACTACCTGAAGCGTGAAGCGTGGTCTTTCATTTTTTCTGGCAAGCCATCTTAGCTTTTCTTCTCACAAATGTATTTTTGTCACACAAAACTTCCGTATAGCATATTTGGTTAATATTATACCAATAAAGCGCTTTTTATTTAACTTTATAGCCTTGTAGTAAAATCATCTCTTTGAAGTCTGAAGTAAAACCATATCCCTAACATAAATGACAACGCTTTCACAAATTATGTGTCAAAATAAAAAGTAATTTAAGTATAAAATAAGAGTATTTAAGGAGTATTGATATCAACTCCGGAGAAAATCGACCCCAAAATAATTTACATTCCCTTTTTAGCTCGTTATAGCATAAATTTTAATAAAATACGAAACACGTCTTCAATAAATTATGTTAATAATGCTATATGCCAAATTTTAAGTAGATCGGACCAAGGAATCACGCTATCCCATACAAACTTTACCCTCCTTTTTTATACCTTTGAAGGTGGAATTTGCAAAAATGTTACTATTCCTTTTTTCAAATTGTAACAAACAACGCTCATGCTTAGTTTCATCATCGTATCATTAACCGTTTAAGCAATAATTGATAATAACTTTGGGTCTAGGGATCGAACCGCAAAATTAAGTTTGCTTTGAATTCTATATACTTTTCCGGAATAAAAAGTACCCAGTGTGGTGCCCAGGCTATTAAAGAATAATTATACTAAGTTTCATCGTAATCGAACCGGTAGTTTTTGCGTGATGCCTGAACAAACAGACAGACAGACAGACAGACAGACAGACAGACAAAAATTTTTTTAATCACATTTTTGGGTTCGGTGTCGGTCTAGTAAAACCCCCTGCTATTTATTTTTTTGATATTTTGAATGTACAGAATTTTCACTTCTACAGATTTATTATAAGTATAGATAAGTAGGCCCTTGTACAATACTGTTTTCTTTAATATGTTTTCTCTGTCTATTGTAATTTGTGTGTACATAAACTAATAAATAAATAAATAATATAAATAAGTCAATTAGGAGAGAAATAAATGTTAATAATTTCAGAGAGAACTCTACTTACTGAGGATGAACTCTTTAAAGATGGAAAGGACAACTACGTTAAAAAACCGGGCAAGTGCGAGTTGGATTCACGTACATAGTGTTCCTTACCACAAAAAACCGGCCAAGTGCGAGTTGGACCCGCCCATGAAGGGTTCCGTAGCAGCAAGTAACATAATATAAAAGTTCTTGTAGTTCGTTGTAACTTTCATTTTACAACGAACGTTTCACGTTTTAACACGTTCGCAGTGGTAAAGATTTTTCTATGCGAAAATTACTGCTTATGACGTATTAAAAAAAACTACCGACTCGATCTGGTTCAAACCAATTTTCGTTGGTAGATTTTATGACAATGTACATCTCATATTATTTTTTTTAGATATATCGTTTTCTTAGTTCAGAAGTTAGATTACGGACACATTTTTTCACTTTGGAAGTGGGTCTTGCGCAAACTATTCAGTTAAGAATAAAATGTTGTTAGGAACCTCGAGAGCATTTTTAAAGACCTATCTATAGATAACCCACACGTATGGGTTTGCTAAAAAAAATTTTTGAGTTTCATTTCTGAGTATAAAAAAATAGTTTTATATAAAAATCTTGATGCGGTTTACAAATTACATCTACTTACCAAGTTTCGGACAAAAGTGACTGTGACACACGGACATACAGACAGACAGCCAGACAGACATGACGAATCTACAAGGGTTCCGTTTTTGCCATTTGACTATGGAACCCTAAAAACCAGGCCTTATATTATTTTGTTGTATTAAAGCCCTATTACTTTTTTCTGTTTTAATTATCTTTTTGTTATAGCGGCAAATAAATACATAATCTGTTAAAATATGAGCTCTCTAGCTATTTCTGTTCATGAGATACAATCTGGTGACAGACGGACAGTTACAGGTTCTCGTTTTTACCCTTTGAGTACAGAGCCCTAAAAAGTAATTCCAAAGTCAAGGCTTACTCAGGTCTCATTTGAACACCTGTTGTACCTAATTAGATTAAATAATTAAAAGGGCACTAAATTTGATTAGGTACTAAGGTTCTAAATTTTAAAACAACTTTGCATCAAGATTAATTAATAGAGTTTTTAATTAAAGGGATTTCAATGAACTCTACGCAGGTATTGAGGGTTGTATAATAAGCGACCTCTTTACCAGCGTTAATCGCAATTTCATTCATTTTCATCTTTTGAGGTAGGTACATCATTTAAGATCAAAGAAGGTACCTAATTATTTTACTTAAATACACATTGCTGACATTGCATGAATTTATTTAAGCTGAATGGCGAGCTCAAACCACCTTAAAGATATGTTATTTTTAATTCTTCGTCTGTAATCTGGTAAAGAGTGGAATATTCTACATATATATATTAATTACTAGCTGAGCCCGCAACTTCGTTTACGTCACATAAGGTGTATGAAAGGAAAGGTATTTCTTCATCAGAGTCATCAAGCAGCGTCTGAAACTGCCCTGTTTGCTTAATCATAAAAGAGCTTAATGATTAAGACTATTTTTAAACAATTCAGTCCGCGCCGAAGGCGTGAACCAACACGCCAGTTTAGGTTCACTCACGTTCAAAGAAACTACAATTAAAATTTTCAAAATATCTGATTCTTAAAAGTGTTATAACTCTTTTATTTCTAAACCGATTTACATAAAACAAACGCTAAATGTTAACTGGAGCAAACCTCAACACAATAAAAAAAACCGCATTGCAATCGGTTGAGCGGTTACTGAGATTAGCGTGCACAACCGTACAGACAAACAGATATACAGACATACAGACATACAGACATGCAGACAAACAGACAAAAATTCTAAAAATCATTGTTTTGGGTTCTATTGCGTTCATAAAGCCCCCCTATAATATTTTTTCTTATTTATTTTCCATGTACAGACAGCGACCTGTTACGATTTTATTATATGTATTGATGATTGATTGATGATGATTGATGATAAGGTAATTCTATGTGATTTATTGATGTTTATGTTATGTACTACTTAATTTTTAGTTGTACCTATGTTGTTAATTCTAATTTAAATTTCTTTTTGTATGACATGTGATTTAGTTATGGCATAAAATTCTAATAATTGTGTTACATTTTAATGGGTTTATACCTGCCAATAAAGAAATATTATTATTATTATTATTATATATTATATGAGTAAAAGTTTGTTATAAAATTTTTACCATGAGAGCTGAATTTTGAAATGATTAGAAAATTTGCTAAGTAGGTATACACTGTCTCTATTATACTATTATATAAGTTACGATCTATTGTGTTATAATTAAGTTGCAGAAGTTTTTTGGTGTGAGTTTCAAACAGAAATCTCTCTAACCTTTAAATTGAAAAAGAGATAAGGAGGTTAGAGAGCAGGACAAAACGGCTCCTAGTGGAGATTCATTATGTAAAGTCAAATTCCTAATTCAAGGCTTTGGTAGACTAAATACACGTCTATTTAAAAATTGTGCCAAAACTGGATTGAAATGTGAAAGTGTCTACATAATTGTTAATTGTTATCAATTTTCTGTAAACTTTAAATTTGTACAATGTTATTGTGAAAAATGACCTTCGAAACGGTAAAAAGCACTTTGTTTTGATAATAAACACGTAAAAATACACAAAATGAAGTACAATTTTTGTGAGTTGTATAATACCATAAAATGCGCCATTAATAATCGTTTGGTAGCTGACTAAGGGTACTCTTAAGAGAACCGGCGCGTTTCCCTTAATTGACTCGTAAAAGTTAAAAGCCAATAAACTGCTAGCTTAATTTTCTTTGACCTCAGTATTTGCCTATAAATAATGACTTCCTTAACTGAAATAAATTAGAATGACCATGAAATTAAATCCAAATGACCCGTTGATGGTTATCTTGTTAAGCTCGTAATTGGTGATTACTATGATAATACCTAGTCAATACTTCTGGGAAAATCACCCCTCTTCTGTTAATTACCTTTCACTGAAACCAGCTTTTGAATTTTTCATTCAGAGCATAGCTACAAAAAGCTGACCAACGGTTTTAAACCTAAGTAGTCCATGATTAACTCGAGTCACGTTGGGACACCTGAGAGGCTTATAAACATTAATGACCACTGCTGACCTTAGACTTTCTGCTGAGATCGCTACAACTTATAAAGTCAGCACACATTGAGCGAATTTTACAACTCTCAGTCTCCGCTGTTTGTATCACAAGGAACCAACCAACGAATCACAAGGAAATACAAATAAACCAGCCAGATAAAAATAATAATGAAAATGTCCACAGTGATACGATTCCAGTTTATTGAATTTCCAATTCTGATTACCCACTTGCCACATCTATTACTACTTTCTGTAGGAGGCTGTGAGATATTGAGAAAAGCAAATTTAGAAACGGCGGCGCCATTATCTCAAAGTGTATGCCGTAAAAAGCGTATAAGAGATTGTGTCGCGTAAGGCAATGTACCCGTACATAAATCGTTTCAATAACTGTAGCCTCCTTTATAGGTCTGGGGTTATAACTGAGAGAAAGATTCACCAGGTGTACAAATACCGGATGACTCTTTCCCTGTATATTTAGTTATTTACACTACCTATATATCGTAGGTTTCGTTACAAACAGACAAAGCACTGGACACAAGCCCAAGTTATTTTAAAATCCGCTTGGCTTTCAAAAATAATATAAGCATTATAATAAAAAGACATAAAACTTGGCCTTCTACTTAATGTTTCGTAAGGTCAGCAACATTCTGTTACGCACAGATAAAGGCATTTCCAAAGAAATAGTGCCACCTCACCCGTACACACAAGTGACATAATTTCAGCGTAATCCCTTATCGTTTGTGAGTGATGTACCCGCATTACGCCTGTATCACCTGTACTGCGTGATTAATGACCCTCGTGGTTTGTGTGAACGGGATAGATGGTGTTGTGTAAGGCTGTGTAAAAGTGGAGCTGGCAAAGCGATTTTAAATTGGAAAATTATTGAGGTGACATTGTGGAATTCGGTCCAACCCTTTGGACGACGCTGAACGAATTGCTGGATGTGCACCTTTACTAATATTAGGTACCCTTAAATTTTCGGGTGAACTAATATCAAGTAGGTATATTTTTATTGTGCTAAAGGGGTTTCAAGGCTAAGCTTCCTTGTTTGATTTAAAATAAAGATTTATGTTTATTTTAACGTAAGGGAAGATCCTCATGGGTGCTATGCCGGACTCCTACCGACCGAAGCCGCCGACTGCGGAACTCGGGTGGGAGTATTCTCTCCCGTTTCCGTCCCGCCGTCTCTTTCATGAGCATGACCTGCTCGCAGAAAGAGTCGGCGCAGTCCCACTTACTCCCGCTGGAGATCATGGCTCGCACCGTGGTCTCGAGCGAGAGAGTGTCCACGTCCAGACCCACTACGAGGATCTGTTGCGTCCACGCCGTGCACTTCACCAACGTGTGGAGCGCTGTGTCATCGCTGCGGCCCTCGCAGTGCTGACACTGGACCATGGTTTCCCGGTGTCTTCGCCACAGATACTTACCGAAGCTGCCGTGCCCGGTAAGTATCTGTGAAAACCGGTAGGAGAGAGCACCGTGTCTCCTGCATAGCCACTCGTCCATGACCGGTCTGACGGCCGCGATTGTGGCAAATCCCCCCTTTGGTTGCTCAAGTCGCACCTTCCATGTCTCCACGGTTTCCTGGTGGAGCAGGGACCACTGGGCCTCGATTTCCTGAGACGAAGGCCTTTGGCCCCGCGACTCCTTGCGCCATCTAAACAGTGACGCAGGGGCTATCGCTTCCAGGTCCCATGGAGGGGTCCCGGCTAGGAGACATGCCGCCTTACCTGAGATCGTGCGGTATCCCCTTATCACCCTGATGGCCGCTGATCGCTCTCTGTGAAAGATTTATGATAGTAGACATTTTATGATTAGGATCTTCATTGTTGTGGTTTCGTAACGATTTTGAATGACTGCTTAGTGATGTTTTAGGAGCGCTACACAAGCCCCGGGGCGCGATAATGCGTCATCATGCTATGACTGGTCCCTATTGACTAGAACGGGTAACTTCATGGAGCAAATGGTAGCCATGACAAGCCTTTCCGTGGCATAAAGCAAATAATTATAACAATAGCACAACCAGCGTCTGTTCATTTCAACGCGGCAAAACTGTAACGTGGAAAAAATGGAAATGCTGAATTGGAGGCGTGTAGTGTAACTCTGTATACTCTTTCAGGATTAAAGGCATGACAGAATTGACTTGTATATGTGTATATAGAATTTAGCAATAGCAACAGTGTCTCAGATAATAAGAACATTTAGTATCCATTACAATCACAATATAGCAATCCATATTTAATCATAGGATTATAAGTTGACGATTATTGTGAGCGTTAACGATCCGTAAATGAAGATATTATAATAGTGTCGCTCCACGCAACGCTGTAGGTACAAAGCGACTTAATCTCCTCTACTGGTGACACGAACAGAACAAAGGTACTCGAAACGCCTACGGCCGTAGCTTTGTGTCGTTTCCACCGTCATAATATAACTGTTTTGCATTTAAACAAAACAGGTATTATGTATGAAATAAAACAGCATTGACTTGAAGAAAGCTATTGTGTTTATGCCATTAACTAAGTGTCTATGATTAAAAACTTACCCGTTTCTCTATGGTTTATATACCTGTCTCGCTCTCGCCAGCGTGTGCCGTCTCCTTCAAACGGCACTCTTGTTTTGACAGTGTCAGGTTGACAGCTCAAATTTCATAGTGTCTTCAAAGATTACCAGCAAGAGCATTGCTTCAATGCTGTTTTATTTCATACATAATACCTGTTTTGTTTAAATGCAAAACAGTTATATTATGTTTTCATAAAACAGCATTGACTTGAAGACCTGTTTGGTATCTGCTGGTAGAGAGCACAAACGCTATGATGATTAGACGGTAATGTGTCAATTTAAAATAGTATTTTAAAGATTGTCTATTTAAAATCATAATTATAATTGAAAATAACCCAATAATAAACTAAATTTAGTTAAACTTAATTCTTCGAATTAACTTTTAAGTTTAAATTATTAAAAATAAAAACATAAAGTATGTAAATACTTATGTGTGTCAATAATAAAGTTGTGAAGATATTTGACTCAAAACAACACTATCTGTGGTGTTAAAAGAGAAGGAAACTGCATTAATTAATGAAATGTAGGTTACAATTTACTATTTGTGTGTCTCTGCCTACCTCTCCAGGGTCAAAGGCGGGACTACGTCTCTATAAGTACACACTAAATCAAATAACCAAATATTGCTTGCAATAAATTAGCATTGACATTGTAACTGTTGGGGCTTTAATGTTAGCCTCTCTAAAAATACAACCTGCAACTATTTTTCTTGAGACTGGTTGAAGTCTACCTGCTTAGTTATAAATAAAAAATTAAAATATGTTAATAAATAAAAAATGTGGACTTTTCATTCATGGCAAGTACCATGATTAATACAGAATTCAATAAATAGAAAATGATTCACTAACTTTTTCATTATATTATTTCATTATATTTCTTAATTTGTCTAACTGGACAAATATAATGGTCAGATTGTTGATAAAGCAACCAGCCAGATTGCCAATGGGTACTTGAATCAGTATTTGACCCGAACTTAGGCTGCAATATGATTTCTATAATGAAATCCTTGACCTGAAATCTGCGATCTGAGACTAACATAGTAATTGATGTTATCCTCCTGACAATTTCAAAGAATAAGATGAAATTCTTAGCCAGTTAACTGACAGCTACATTCCCCTACTGGGGGTTCTGTTGTTTCAGGTCTAGCCAGAGTGATTGCTCTTAATGATAATTTTCTTTGAAATGTCTAAATCCGTTTTAGCACAATATGTTGAGATAGCCAACTTTACACAAGTTGGTAAGATATATCATGTCAACTTACCTTCTATAAATAATATTGCAAATGAAAGAGCCATTTGTTGACAAACAGGCAACGTCAGGATAACCTGATTGGTCTGACACCACCCTAGGTAATTTTCTATTGGAGAACATGCAAAAGTTGAAAGTTGCAAAAGTTGACTGTCACCAACTGCCTACTAGCAAACTTGTTCTAAAACAGACCAATTTGTGTATTTATTGTCAACCCCCCCCCCCTCCCTTCCTTGTCGAATTAGGGAGGGTATGTGCCTGTATCCTGATCTATTAAGACCTTCCGCAGATCATTCATTGGGATCAGTTCAGCTCGGACTCTGGTCTGCAAATCCGGCAGTAAAGAGCTCTATTCTGACTCTGATGTTTTTAGGAACTATGTCCCTTTTACATGATATAGGAGAGCTAACACTCTTATTATTAATTTGGGTAGATGGATTTCCCAGCCCAAATAAAAGTTCCACTCTGATGCTATTAGGAACTAACATATTATTATGTTCCTTTCGCATGATTTAGGAGAGTTAACACTGTCAGTATTAAGTTGAGTGGGTGGAATGCTCAGCCCAACTAAGTCCCAATGATGGCTGAAAATGTAGTCTAGAATTACAAACTCTTGTACAACGTTGGGTGGGTGGAATGCCCAGCCCAACTGAAAATCCGAATGACAACTGAAAATGTCAAAAAACAAAAAAGAGGATAGAGTTGCATATTATTGTACAACAGCCAACTCATTTGATGCGAACAAATCGTATCTGGGACGCCCCACGTATCATACATAGCCTCCGCGGCCTGGGGAAGAAATTGCCACTGTAGTATTCTGCAACCTCTTTAAACTTCACTATTTCCGTTTAGCCTCTCCGGGAGATAAGTGACAGAGCTATTTGCAGTTGCCCTGTGAGCTTCGGAAGCTGGGTTTCAGCAGTGCAAGGGACTTTCTCCCTCATTTAACAAGGGTTTTATTGTCTATCTGTATGGAGTATGTGTGCATCCTTTGAAGTCATTCGCTGTTTATCTACGCTGTTAAGCCCATTACCTTGACAGATGTGTCATTTAACTGGGCACCTCAGCCTGCATCTGCTGCATCTGATGTTAAAGAAAATGTGTGACGCTGTCATCCGCTGACTGTTTATGGTTGTCTACACTGGACTGGTAAGCACATTATCTGACAGATGTGTCATTTAACAGGGCACCTCATACTGCATCCGCTGCATCTGCTGTTAAAAGAAAATGTGTGACACTGTCATCCGCTGACGGTTTATGGTTGCATACACTATTAAGCCCATTATTTTGACAGATGTGTCATTTAAGTGGGCACCTCAGCCTGCATCCGCTGCATCTGCTGTTAAATGTACAGAACAGTACCATACAATGTCTAGTTACCAACCACAATGACCTTTGTAAGAGAGATAGCCTTCTCTTCAAGTGCGGCTTGTTCTGTTTGAACTTTTCCAAGAAATAATTGCAATTGAGGGCAATAAAGACAAGCAGTTTGCCAAGTTCAGTGAACTAAACAAACTCTCTGGGGAAATCAGACAGAAAAGGCGGTCGCACCGTCCGCTCGGCATTTTTTTTTTTTTTTTTTTTTTTTTTTTTTCATTATAACCAAATGCAACTCAATTACATACTCAATTCTCAATAACTATCTTTTCTTTTTAAGTCTGACTCAATTTTGTACTGGGATGTTCTATTTCCTGAGAAATTTCTAACACAGATTTCTGATAAACTATGTGCCAACCCCCTACTCACAATTTTATTGTCTCCGCTTTCTGAAAGGCTCATCATGTTATATTATGATAAACAATTCAAAAATCCTTGGGTACTTAGGATCTCCGCGATCCAATTTGACCAATTTGAATTTAAAAAACATCTTTTAGAGTTGAACGTTGGTCAAAGGGAGGTTGTGATACCACATATTTGTGAAACTCCTGTGCAATAATTGTCAAGTGAATACAAGCATAATGAGCATCTATTTCCACAAGCCAATCAATTCTTTAGTTGCAATTAGTCTGAAATATCAACTAGAAAAGGCTTTACTGCCCGTCGTAGATTGTACCTAGTCTCTCATATGACTTCTTTACTAAAAACATTTGACAAAGAATATTTGATTGCTTTAAGTTGTTCACAATAGATGTAGGTATTATAATCATAACACCTCCGAGGTGTTTCCATTAATATATTTTTATGGTAAATTTGCTGTATGTAGCTCCAATATTTAACTTCAATATGTAATAGCTAGCACCTTGGCGTGTAGGTGAGAACAATTTTTTGAGACATGAGACAACCTCAAAAATTTATGGTTTGATATTGAAGTTAAGCGAGTTGTAAATTTGTTTCAAAAACCGAATTGTTTTTAATTGTGGGCTATTAAAAGTCACACTTTACTACACTCAACCTTGTTTTCACAAATAGTTATTTGGTAAGTGTACGAATTCATTCAAGTGAAATAGTTACTGCAGTTTCAGGATCTTTCTGAAACTGTAAGTCTGAATTAAAAGTTCAGTCATAACAATGAGTCAATATTTAGATAGTCTTGTTCTTAGATGTCTAACCAATTACTAAAACTTTGAATACCACATCATTTTTAAATATGAGTCTCTGTATTATCTTGTTATCATTGCAAACTTCTTTATTTTGTTTGAGGCCTAGAACCTCTGGACTCGCAAGGTCTGTCGGAAAGGCCTTCTTGTATAAAATAACTTTTCAAGAGGCTGAATCAGTTTCATCTAATTGTAATAACTCTTGTAATTTATATCAAAGTCTTTGATCAAACTTTGTGCTCGCCCAAAGATAAATTACGAGAAGATGTGGACGGATGTCTCAACAAGATGTCGATGAATTGGTTTCAAGATGTGCAGAAGTATGAGTACCAGTCTGCAGGTTAGGTTAACGCGATAATAATTGGGAAAAATTCAGTAGGTATCACTTGATCTAACAAAACATGAAAAACATTCACGGTCGTAATGTAAATCGTATGAACTTGTAATAACTGGATTGTACTTACTTGGGTACAGCTTAATTACTTCTACTGTTTGGAGGAGGTGATGCTAAGTCATATTCATCCTCCGAGGATAATGAACTTATTTGAAATTCTCACTGATCACCTCCGGAACGTACGTTTATTTCGGACTTAGTACAAAACACGTCCAAAACGCTTTTTAACTACTGAAACGCTTTTTATTTACGCTGTTTGATATTTTCACACTAGAAAAACTATATTTCAATGGTTTTTCCAATTTTCTACACTTAGGGAAAATTTTTGATTCTTTGCGCGGCAAAAATCACAACGCTATGAAATTTGAGCTGTCAACCTGACACTGTCAAAACAAGAGTGCCGTTTGAAGGAGACGGCACACGCTGGCGAGAGCGAGACAGGTATATAAACCATAGAGAAACGGGTAAGTTTTTAATCATAGACACTTAGTTAATGGCATAAACACAATAGCTTTCTTCAAGTCAATGCTGTTTTATGAAAACATAATAATAACTAATGGTATACATTGTAGGTACATACCTTATGACATTTACATACTCCACCAGGTTTTAGGAGATTTATTAGGTAGATTCCTTACTGAGTTTGTATCTATAGGAATTCTCTCGTGATATAGGTTCAGCTGTCGAGAATTTTACGACAACTATAGGTATCTTAAGTGATGATTTGTAAAAAAATTATAGACGAGGGGTAAGCGGTGGTGACGCCGTGCGTCGCCACGGCGGGTGACAGCTCGCCAGGGATATCACACAGATAGAACTCGGAATTCTGAATTTTATGCAGATTTTGGATTTTCACATCTGGCAGGGGCTCGTGCTGGCCTACACTCTTTTTAAATGAAATTAGACACACAATTTTAGGTAGATACAAAGAACGCAAAAATATTGAAATTGACATTTAAAGCATTTGACAGCAGATGAAAACATTTCGTTCAATGTACTTCACAAGCAACTATCGTTACAGGGGTGAGACCATCATCAAGAGTTTTATGTTCTTGCATTTCAGCATTTCATTAATGATATGTTTTTAATGATAGCGCGCGGTTGACTCATAAAATAAACCTGGTATCGGGCCGAAAACGTTAATCACTCGAACTCGGACTCTCAAAGGTAGGTATACAATTTCCTGCAATATTGCAGGAATTCGTATACCTTTGAGAGTCTTCATTGTTTGATAATGCCGTGAAAGTAATTTTATAAAAAATTCTAAATCTATAGTCATCGAGCAAATCATAAAAGCTCCTGCAACAATTTAAACGACAAGTAACTACATACATTTAAGCTTGTCATATTAGCATTTCATTACGTACGATAGTACGAATTGTAATACTCGTAATTTACAGAAGCGGTAAATTAAATACCACTTCCGTGAAGTATGCTGCTTTAAATTTAATGTTAATTTTATGCTTAGCATAATACAACGATGTAGAAATAATTTTAGTATTTAATAGTCATTCAGCAGTTTGGAGTTATTGCAGTAGTATAATTTTGTTGTTAAATATCTTGCTAGATTAGTGTTTACTGAAATGCAAGATGAGAAGTACTTCCTGCAGTGACCGGCAAAGACTCAAATATCTCTCTAATTTGTAATGACATTTTGTCTTTTTCGTGACATTTCTTTCCTCCGTGCAGCGACGGGGCCCCGTGTTCCTACGGGAAAGAGTACAAAATGTCCGAGGTTTTATTTGTGAAAACATGTGTAGGTACATTAGGTGTTTCAGTATATAAGGGAACATTTTCGCAAAACCCGGTTGTCAGTCAAATGACAAGTTGAAAAAGAAAATGGGCAGCTTAAAAAATTTTAACTGCGAGTTGTCAAGACCTACACCTGTCCATTTCAACACGGCCAATAAGCTCACCACCTAATACAAGGGGAATATAGTTATAAGGTGAAATGTGGGCGTATGCTATGCCTCTGCCTACTACTTCGGGAATGGAGGCGTGACTATATGTATATTTATATGTACGTGAGATTTCTGACAATCTTAGGTAAAACAGTTCCTTATCGTTATGCAAGTAATTTCATAAAAAATGCTTTTATCCTCTCGCTCGCTCTCGCGTTTAAGAAACAACTATGTCCACAACTAAAATGTAGCATGCAAATGATATTCCAAACTGTTGGTTGGTAGCAACATTGTGTGCAACAAAACCTGCTTTTTATTGCTCTGATTATCGCAAATCTTTAGGTGCTTTCTGTTTGTGATAGAGTTTTGAGGACCAAACGGTTTTAGTTTCAGCATTGAATGAAGAAGAAATATCTATTCACTTCAATGTGTATTCATTTTCTTTTATTTTCAATGATATTATTTACCTATACCGTAGACAAAGCGGTTTGTACATTGATGTTATAAAGTGGCTTAACAGTAAGAGAGCGAAATTTGGTCCAGTCTTTACCTTTTGGTTACGGAACCCTAAATAATACCCATTCAAACTGTCACAATGAATGTTTCCGGAAACACCTATTCAATTTTCAACAAATTTAAATCAAATCTTTTCAATTCGCGGCGCTTCGATTGATTCTTTTATTTTTCACCTGAAAACCGATTTTGCCCAAATTCAATACACAGTTACAAATGGCTTCAGAATTTACAGGCGCGATTTGATTTAAAGGCCCTGAATAATAACGGCACAGTGTACCTGGACAGCTAGTCCAGACATGACCTGACCAGAAACCTGGTAGTAATAATAGTATTTATTTAAAAATTTCAAAACCTAGACCTCTGAGACTTCTCATAAGTACAAACATGGTTCTTCTCATAAGTACAAAAAGGCTGTCGGGGCTATCTATGGTATGGGGTTTCGGGAGTCGTTAAGAGAAAAGTTTAAGGATATTAACATCCTTACTGTGTATTCACAGTACATATATGAAAACTTATTATATACTCATAAAAATAACTGTAAATTGATTAAAAATAGTGATATCCATAACCTAAACTTAAGAAATAAGAATAAATTGGCTGTACCTAGATTTAGGCTTAATAAAATAAGCAATTCTTTTGCGGGCAATTGTGTTCGAATGTACAATACATTGCCGACAGCCATAACAGGTTTGTCAGTTAATAAGTTTAAAAACTAATAAAACTTAAATTGTGCCGGAAAGCTTATTATAGCATTAAAGACTTTCTAGAAGACAAGGCTGCCTGGACACGAATTGCTCCTTTCTACATACATATGGTCACGCCTTTATCCCCGGAGGGGTAGGCAGAGGCATATTATATGCCCACATTTCACCTTTGTATAATTTGTCCCACGTAATAGGTGGTGAGCCGTATTGCCGTGTTTAAATGGACAGGCGCAGGTTGTGACTGCCTGCTGTTGAAATAAAGCCTTCAACTTAGCTTAACGACTGCCATTTTACTGGCAACCGGGACCAACGGCTTAACGTGCCTTCCGAAGCACGGAAACGCTCAAATAAATGTCACAAAGTGATCACATGGATGGTCACCCATCCATGGACCGGCCATAGTGAAAGTTGCTTACTGCAGTGATCGTTTACAGAACACTGAGTCCGCGGGGCCATGAGCGCTCCTTTCTACATTAAAACAAAAAAATCTGTATTAGACACTAAGATGTATTAAGAGGGACCAGACTGAGTTTCTTGGGGTGTTCTTCTCAGTCTGTAGCATTTCCGAACCCCCGGTAGAGTCACAAAAGTTTTGACAAACCTATTTTTTTTTTTTTAATTTCAAAGGAAATAAATTTTATTTTATTTTATTTTATTTATTTTGGTATAAATCCCGTAATTTTCAAATGGGTTCCGTACATTCCACAGACTACTTGATCGTTCAGCCAGTTTCCCAAATTGTCTATGAATCGGATCCATGAATTTTAATGAAATCCCTTCATTATTTAGGGAGCAAACTTATGATCTAATCATCTCGGTCACATCAGCTTTCGAACAAAATCATTTTTTATAGCTATGATGCGACAGACAGACACAAAATAAAATTATACACACATACACAGCTTTTAACACCCCTGCATTTTCCCCGGGTGTTAAAAATAATAATACCTGTATCATAATAATCAAGTACTTTATAAGTTATATAGACAAACATCCCAACATCCTTCGTACAACACCGCACTCAACCCTGGGACATCCTTCTTACTACCCGTTCGCTCTAACTTTGCCGCTGGCTTAAAGGCGTATACCCGAATTGTGAATTAGACGAAGTAAATTGACAGTAGCTAATGTCACTTCGTCATAGAAAATACGCAACATTGTATGAAGAAGTGACATTAGTTGCTGTCAATTTACTTTGTATAATTAAAAATTCGACTTTAGTATGGAGCCGAGCGGCAAAGTTAGAGCGAACGAGCAGTAGGGCTTACCCAGGACTTCGGGCCGTAGACAGTTAAAAGGAATGGTGTTGTTTTATCTATTTATTTATTAGGACAACCGGTAGTAATAGTGGTAGTTTTAGTCGGTAGGATTCCGGCATATTCATGAGGTTTTCCAAACGTAAGAAAAGAAAAAAAGCGTTGCACCCAACAAGACAAATCGTTTTATTTATTCTTTTTCCTCTTTAGGCTCAACTTTTCACATTTAAACATTCAATGAGAATGCAAAACAAGTTTAAATTGCTTTCAAATTAGATTATCACAAGTCTGTTATTGTTTATTGTGTTTGTGTTGCTGCTAACCACTTGGCGCCATTTTGTAGCCTCTGTGTAGCATTGTAAAGTTAAGATTAGTTTGGGATGACGCAATTTCCACTTCAATGTTTTGAAATGACTTAGAGAGACTACTTCGAGTAGATAGTCAGGGAGGTTTAAATGAATTCTTTTCATTGGCTTGGAAGTTTAGTATAAAATATGGAACATTACCTTGTTTGTTACTTTGATATTTTAATACCACACAAAAAAAATGTTTACAATTGTGTAAAATGTACGCGGGTATTATTAAATCCCAAAGGATTACAGGAATAGATTATGTGCTTACTTTTTGTACAGGAAACGGCTTTACCTTTACGTTATTAAAATGAAAATTTTATATTATGCCATTAAAATATGTTTAATAAGCTGTACTTCATGGTCTCGCCCAGAATCTAGCTTAAAATATCCCGTGCAATTCTTTCCAAATAATATCGCCGTCATTAGTACTTTGTGTAAAATGTTTCACCTTATTTCAACAGTTCTTGAAACTTGCTATGGAATACTGGCAAAGGCATTTTGATAAGGGTCACCATCGTAGCTATACGAGGTCAAGGAATCAAATATGAGGTATAATGCGGTGTTGTGTGAATGGCAACTTGTTGCGATAGAGTGTGATTCTGAATTTTTTATGATCTACTTCTAGAGATCATAGAATTGTAGACCACATCAAGGAAATATATAACACTAGCAATGCCCCACAGCTCGTTTGTGATATATTGCGAACAATTGTAGCACCGTAGCACCTATTTATACCTTAAGAGTGTAATGATTGAAAATATACTCAATTATTGACCCTTGGGATAGTACCATGATGATACTTAGTCAACGTAACTTCAGAATTTTGTCTTTTTATATGTTTCTTTCAAAAATTCGATTACAAATAAATATCTTCTCTTTAAAAAATTGTTACCTATTAGATAACATTCAACGATACACTCTTGTAATCGAACTCCCTCAGAATATTAAAGAAAAATGTGTACAATTACTCTTGATCGAGAAGGTATTCGCCGTATATGCTGCAGTTTCTAAACAGAGATTAATAGCTTTGCAAACAGAGTTCAGCGTGAATGCGCTAAGGGCGGCTTCACAAACATAATGTTTTAAGACAGTTTAAAGTAATGTGAAGTGTTGTTGGAAGTGAAAACTTTCCGATACTCTGTACGGATTTTTTACAGCACAGGCTACTAGCCTGCAGGTTGGACTCCGTAGATCTTGATAAAATAAATTATGAAAGTGAAGTTGCAGTAATTTATACGTCGTATTGTCCTTGACTGTAAGTTGTAACTTGTAGGTATCATATTCTGTCGCATTTTCAGTTTATCAAAGTAATCAATTGCAGTCCATTGCTGGGCATTTTTCTTATACAACTTTTCATATCCAAGGCTATCGATCTCTATCTCTCTACCTTTAATGGTTGCATTAAGGGTATTGATAAGCCGGTGGAAAGCGTTATCATAGCGCTCTTCATACACTTAATGCAACTATTAAGGAAAAGGAGGACAAGTGAGTGAAAGGTTAGACATCTTACAAACAACCTTGTCCTGCCTTTCACTTGACAAATTACAGTGTACACCCTAGAATTCATCTATTCTATTCACCAGTCGCGGATTCTCTTTTTTTTTGTTTCCTCGAATACAAAATTATCTGTCAGAGAACCTAAGTTTAGACAGTGTTAGCACGCTAGAGTATGTACTTCATGTTAAAAAATATATCATATAAATAATATTTACAAGTACCTACAATAACGCGTTGTGAACCAGCTATTACATAGTAGATATCGTTACCAAGCAGTGCTATATCGCATTATTCGTCTCTGTAAGTTCACAAAGTGCTCTCGACTTTTTATGAAACAAAGGTAACATATAAAATGTATTCCGTTGGATTATTTGGAATTCAAGTGGTACATCATCATCGGAAAGGTAAAGATTAAAATTCTGGGCCTTTGAAGTAGAGCACGTGAATTTGTTATACTGTATTTTGGTTAGTTTGCTTTGAAACTTTTGAATACCATTTTCTCACGGTCAGATGCCTAGGGTTTAATATATTAAACTTCGAAGTTTTACAAAAATAATTAAATTAAGGAATAGATTTTCAGCAAACTACACACTATCATTTTCTTTTTTCAAGCGGAAGCCCCTGGGCATTTCTCAACCGCATCCTAACTGCACGGTAGCCGAAAGCAAAAGCGAGTCAGGAAATAATAATCCGACGGCACGCAAGTCGCCTCCGTACCGGAATAGAGATGTTTGTGGACGTTTCGAAAAATTAAAACCTGATGCAAGGTCCAACCATCCAACGAAAACGACGTCGCATCAAAAGAGTTGGGAGACATTGTTAGTTGAAAGCCTCTTTAGTTAATGGATGAGAGGGGATGCTATGGATGGGCGATTTATACGGATGATGAATTTGCTGTTTTTGTCACTGGTTTATTCAAGTACATACTATTGTTGTGACTCTGTATATATATTATTTTCCACAATTCATATTCTATCGATCGGTCTAGTTAGTAGGCACAACATCATAAATGTTTACGTAGTCACAAAATTATAAGGAAAAACTGTTTGTTGCGTTGAAATTTTGTTTTAAGAACAAATTTTCCCCTTGCCTCGGTTTTTCCGATGTAACTTTAGAATATGAGAACTTAAACTAAACTAAACTAAACTATCTTCAACTAGGCAGAAAGAACCGAGCGCCACACGGCACGGTCCATACACACCTCACTTGCTTCTTCAACTTTCATTTTTCTTTGCATGCATGCACGTCGATTCCTACGGCTCTTGGCACCACCTTCAACTAACACACGATTAATTTGGTCGTGGTAGGTGTGTCGTGGCCTTCCCCGACTCCTACGTCCATCCACTTTCGCGTAGTATATATGAGAACTTAGATAAGAATATGAACTTAGATAGTTATTCCGGGGTCTGCAGCAGGTAGCAAACGTTCATAGGCTACGGTAACCACTTAACATCAAGTCCGTATATCTTTTCCGCCACCTCAGTTGTATAAAAAAATAGGTTTTGAATGAAGTTGAAACTGAAAAAATGGACGGTAATTACATTTCGTAAATGAACCCAGAAATGAATATAATCTATAAATCACTTCAAATGAACAAATTGACGAGGTTCACTTAGGTGTAGAGGGTTATCCTCAACATTAATAGGACAACCCTTCACAATTTGTTCTGTACTCTTCGGTCATAAAGTGTCCCCTTTAAATAACATAGCTTCCAAATCATTGAATGAGACAGACTTTGTTTAAGTTTAGACGTTGAAATAACAAGGGTATCGAGGGGTCCATTATCGGGCCCACTTCAAACTACTGTCAACAGTGATTAATCTTAATTCACCTTAGAGTGAGGTTTCGTAGTTTTGATTAGTACGTGCTTGAGTAGATAGTTGGTGGCCTGCCGGCGTAAAAAGTTTCACTGCGATGTTACAGTATCTTGAATGAAACACACTTTTCAGACGAGGCTCCACGCATTTAGGTACCTACCTGCGTGCCAACTGGTACCACGGTTGAGTACCACCGGGCAGCTGTGAAAAGGCCCACCCTCCCCCAAGTAACCTAGCCCCGGTTGAAATGCATTCGAGATTCAAAAGCTGCACAGCCAGCTCCGGGGCAATGTTTGATGCAGCAGGAGGGGACCAGAAGGCACTGTGGAGTCTAGTGTGGCAGACGGGGTCGACCCGCCAGCCGAAATAAATTGTTGTTATTATGGCAACAGGCTTGTCACCTATTCATAAAACAAAATAGTGACAGGTAAGGCTTGTAGTATGTTTCTGTCTATGCTTACCACTTCTGGGATAAAGACATGACATGTACTCGTAGGTATGTCTGTTACTATACTTTTACTTGTTTTTTTCATTTTCACATGTTAGATGACAAACACGTAGGTAAGTATAATAATTACCCACAACTTGCAGGTACCCTTGATATCTGTATGTGGATGCTGATAAGCAATAATGTGTTAATCCACAAAAGGTCAAATTCAAAGGTTTTGATATATTTTAGTAAAGCATCACGTATTTTACAATCTGCAAAAGTTTTTCAGGGTCCATAAAACATACAAGTACGAAAAAAATGGATTTATAGCATAAAACAAATGGGAAATCACATATACCACATTCTTTAATAATGCTTTAAGTTCCTTAACATCGTCGAAATTCAAAGTAGTGAAAAATATGTTATGATACTTGACACTGTGTTGCTAAAATGTCATTCAGCTATTCTGCGCTGCGCCAAACAACGAGCTCATAATACATAATTAAGGTCTTAATTTATACACCCATTATAAGTACTAAAATACAATAAACCCATGTATTAGTGAATTGTAAGCAATCCACGCTGGAGTCATCAAGATATGTCTGTAATTTTTGTTATTAAAGATTGTCATGAGTGATTATTTTAAAGGTTAAAATATTGCCGGTTTAAATTATATAACGAATTAATTAAATAATTGTGTAGGCATATGTCAACTTTTAAGGTCTTTCTCATGCTATAATGATATGATTTGGTCCGATCTGATTGACTTATTGTAACTTTTGTCACTTAACTGATTATTGCTAAACACAACGCAATACCGTATGCCGTACTATGCAGCATCACACGTTGTTGCTAAACAATAAAAGCTCGCTTAACAATGCATAAAGTACATTTTATGGTGCTTGACATATTATTACCGAATATTGACAAACTTTTTATGAGAAATAGTTTTATGTTAAGTACCTTGATGTTGTATTGAAAAATCATTTTTATTCGTAGATCTGATAATATAGTCCCAATAAAAAATGTATATCTATGTTGTTGTGGAGAGATGTCACCGCCAAGATAAAGTAGATTTTTTTCCGGAAGTTAAATTCACTAAGCGGGATTTTTAACGGGAGCTTCAACCCCTTGACGTTCATAAGTCGAGTGGCCCAGACGGTATACCCGCGATGGTACTCAAGCAGTGTGGTCCGGAGTCATGTCCGGTACTTACACGTCTTTTCACGCTTTCATATTCCATGAAAGTAGTCCCGGCATCGTGGAAGATCATGCACGTGCATCCTGTGCCCAAGAAGGGTGACAGGACCGATGCGGATAATTACAGGCCTAATAGCCTCCTGTAAGATGTGTATTAATTACATGCTCCCACTTTTATTAAAAGTGATGGAGGATGTAATTAATACACATATCCTGATGTAAGTTTGAAGAACACGACCAGCTCACGATTTAAGTCACGGTCGCTCGACTGGCGATTTTCATGTGTACCTCACACACAGCTTAGCGACGGCCATCGAGAATAAGGGTGAGGTCTTAGTTGTGAGCCTCGACATCTCTAAGGCCTTCAACCGGGTCTGGCACAGTGGCCTTCTTACGAAATTGTCCTCCAATGAACTGCACCAGGGGTTTCGCGGATGGGTGTCCAGTATCTTCGCCGATAGAAGTATGAGGACTGTCGTTCAGGAGCTGTTCTGACTGCATGGCACAAGGCTCGGTGTTGTCGGCCACTCTGTTTTTGCTGCATATCAATGATATTCGGTCTTGTGACAGCATTTATTGCTATGCAAATGATAGTACCTACGGTTAATACTTATTATACGGGTCGTTCCGATATTCCTCGCTGCGCAGTGGTCGTGAACAACTTGTATTTAAAATTCCGGTTATTCTCATAGAAATATAGCCGCAATTTCAGACAAAAACACCTACCAAGACTCAAGTTTGTGTATTCACCGATAAGAAAACTCCATTTACTGTGGCACTGTAATTTCCTGGCACATCTCTTTTCACCTCCAATAGTATAAAGATCCTTGGTGTTGACATCTCCGACTCAAGTTTGTGTATTCACTGTTAAGAAAACCCCATTTACTCCGGCGCTGTAATTTCTTGGCACATCTCTTTCCACCTCCAATAGTATAAGGATCCTTGGTGTTGACATTTCCAGTGACATTCAGTTCCGCAGTCATTTGGAGGACAATTCACAAGCTGGCGTCCAAGAAGCCTGGGGTGGTCAGTGGGACGCAGCGGTACCTATTTCAGTGTGGCACAAATGCTGTCTTTGGGCTGGGGCACCTGAATATCAGCTTCGTCCATTCGACTCGGTGCAAAGGCGAGACATGGTAGTTGTCGACGATTCTATACTTATAGGCGAGACAATACCTTCTTGTGCGTATTCTACAGTCTGTACAACGGTTTGTGCACTGGGGAATTGTTTGATATGATGTACCTTCCATCATCGCACCGCTCACCACGGACAGGGTTTTCATCCTCACACTGCGTCCGGAGCGTTCGTTCCATGCACGTGGAATGATCTTCCTAAGTCGGTTTTCCGAAACGCCTATAGTATGGAGTTCTTCAAAGGGGGTCTTAGAAGGGTCTTGCAGGGTAGGCAGGGCGAGTGTCGCGCCTCTGATGACCACTTTCCATTAGGTGTGAGCGTAACCTTGTACGCCACCTTAATATAGTATAAATATTTTAAAAAAATACTTTTTATTTCAGTACATTGATGAAAGAAAACTGCTGTTTCTAAACGACGATCTAAATCTATACTTATAATAAAACTGTAGAGGGTCGGGAGTCTGTACATGGAAGATATTTTGGAAATTTTAAGTGTAGGGCGTTCTCTAATCGATACTGAAGCCGAAAATGTAATTTAAAATTTTCATGTCTGTCTGTCTGTCTGTCTGTCTGTCTGTCTGTATCCCGACTAAGTATCATGCCGAAACTACTGAACCGATTTAAATGATACTTTGTACGATCTAAGCTTATAGTCCGAGGAAGGTTCTTAGATACTTTTGATCCCGATATTTTGCGCGGTTCCTTCAGGAGAGGGGATGAAAGGCAAAATAGGTTTTTAGCTATAACTTCTCACTGCGTGGTTTGATTTCAAATATTTGTTTGGTGTCTGAAAGGGAGTACTTTAAGCATTATTCCATACAATTTTCAATATTGAGGGTTATGTAGTTCAGAAATTAGGGGCATCTCAACTTTCGGTAAATCTAGAATTCAACGTTTCTTTTGAAAGTGAGTCTAAACGGGCGTGTTGGCTTAATCATAAAAGAGCTTAATGATTAAGGCTATTGTAAAATAATTCAGTCCGCGCCGAAGGCGTGGACTGAATTGTTTTAGAATCGACTTAATCTTTAAGCTCTTTTATGATTAAGCAAACAGGGCCGTTTCACACGGTGCATGACGAGTCTGATGAAGAATTACCTCTCCTTTCGTGCACATTATGTGACGTAAACGAAGTTGCGAGGGCCAGCTAGTATATAATATAATAATTATGTTGCAAAAATATGTATGTAATATGATTCTGAGGACAAGAAAAATATATTTCTCGTAAGAAGAAGAAAAATGAATATTAAATTATGTTTATTGTTGCACTAGATTCATGACTTAGTAATAAAGTTTAGGTTTCTTATATTTTTCATATTATTAAAGTTTAAATTCGAGTTCACTTAAAACTATTTGATAAACTATTTAAGTGATAACATGTGTTTATCAATAATCCTTTATGTTCCTCAACATACATTTATTGTCATTCGATCATGGTACCGTCATTTAGCAAAACAGTGTTATGTTGTTTAATTTAATGTTTCGATTATTACAGCGTGTTCCATATTTTGCAATATGCATTAATCCTCTTTTTTTGGAAGAATATACTAGCCTGCTGTCTTTTTATAATCGCAATCTTTTTCAAATCCATTTTTCTTTTAAATAAACAGAGAAAAGAATAATAAATACATATTTCTCTTAACAAACTATTTAAGAATTGGTTTAACTTCTTAAGACGCCATTTTCTCAAAACAAGGTTCATGAGGGTTAACACATTATTGCTTATCAGCATCCATGTAGTCTTGAACTGTAGAAAATGCTTACGACGCGACGCAAGGAGTATTATCCGTGTTTATAACCAAAATTATCATAAAAAGTTATAATAATAAACCAAGATTAAAGCTAAAACCAACATTTGCGCCACAATTCAAGGAATTAAATATTAATGGTTATATCGTGAAATTCCTGCAAACGGGGCAATTATCACATAACAGCTAAGTGTTAGGGACTAACTAGCTCTATGAAGTCGAGTAAGTTCAAGTTTCATACAATGACGCGCTTAATAATGTTGTAAGTAATACTGCCCTTCACAACTTAGAACGAAAGCCGTAGTATAGTAGCTATCAGCAGGCAGTCCGATTCTCGACCGTTCGACGTGAAATCGTAGGCGAAGACGATGTTTACTGTTGAAATGTATGTTTTCATTTTTTGCTGTTTTGTAATGAACTAAAATGACGTTTCACTAGTAAATTTTCGTTGTATGGTCGACAATCTCCGCCGAGTTAGGGCTTGTCCACATCACCACGGCACGACATCGTCGCCCTGGAACGATGCGGTGCCGTGGCGTGGCACGTTGCCGCGCCGTGACGTGGGAATTTGCGTTGTCGTACCGTAAAAATGTACGTCACGCGACGCCGCAAAGTTACACGTCATCTTGCATAGTACATTTTTGCTACATTCTTAACTAAATTCCAGATAAATAGCAGTCTCATACACGGCGTTCCACACGCTGGTGGAGTGCACGGCGTGGGCGCAACAGTGCCAGGTCCTCGTAGTGGGTCTGGACGTGGACACTTTCTCGCTCGAGACCATGGTGTGAGCCATGCTCTCCAGCGGGAGTAAGTGGGACTGCGCCGCCTCCTTCTGCGAGCAGGTCATGCTCGTGAAGGAGGCGGCGGGACGGGTACGGGAGAGAACTCTCCCACCCGAGTTCCGCAGTCGGCGGCCTGGGCGTCGCCGACGTGTCTTCGCCGAGGACTATCGGCCACTATGACCGGGGGCCTGAGGACGGTGAGAGGACGGCTCACCGTCCTTACAGAAGCAGGCCCATGACGGCAGCGTGACGTGAGCAATTCACGTACGCCCCCCCCTTAGAAGCGGGATCACACCCGAAACCCCCCAAAGACGCGGGATAGCACCCGAACCACCCCCTGGGCGAGGCCGCAGTGGCGGCCGTGGGTCTGTTGGGAGTTCTGGGACATCCTTCCGAGGGCTTCCCCGGGGCTCCCAACCACAGGCTGTTGGGCGTGACGTGAGGTTTTTTAGTCGGTAGGAGTCCGGCATAACATCCATGAGGATTTTCCCTCACGTTAAACAAAAAAAAAATAGCAGTCTCATTGTTGATATGGACCGCACAAAACGTAATCTGGATTTCACTAGAAAATATGAGGCGTTGAAAACATGTGACATCTTTTATTCACACGTACAACTAATCGCTAAGACAATAAAGGTGATTTGCCACCAGAGTGGTGAGACGAGACAAGGCGCGAAGAGAATTGAAATCACACTGACCCTTTTGCCACTAAAAATAGTCATCGCGAATTTGCGCGTAACCGCCGCGCCACCCGTAGGCTTCATTCCTTCCGTTTTGTAAGTCGCGGTGACGTCGTTCCGTGGTGATGTGGACAGGCCCTTAGTTTGTATAAACGAGTAACTTACGAATTGTCTCAGTTTCATTCTGATCAATTGATAACTAAACAAATGCTCGGCTAAAATAAATCAAAATAAAATCAACCATTGATAAAATATTTTAACAATTATTCAGTGATGAATTCTTATGTTCCATGTATTGAACACACAAGCAATACTGTGAATGTACAAAACATTGACAGTAATAGGTACCCGGCGGTCAAGGGTTAGGCTTTATACGCGATAAGGTTATGACAACAACTCCATTGTCATCTAAAACAATTATTACGCCCGAAGTGGAAAGTATTGTGCTGCGACTGCAGAAGCAATAAATAATAATTTTACTGAAATCCCGTTATCTCCATCATCTTGTGAATACAAATGGAGCACAAAGATTATAAGGGACATACATACACACTTTTGAAGATCGATTTGGTATAACTTGACATTTCAGATAAAAATGTATCTCTAATATCAAAACATGTAGGTTCTTTTAAATAAACGAGTTAGTGAAATATGCATATTTAATTATATTTAAAAAAAAAATATTAAAAATAAGTACCTTTTTTTTATACTACTTAGGTGGCAGACAAGCTTACGGCCCACCGGAAGGTCGGTAACCGTAGCCTATAGACGTTTGCAACACCAGAGGTGTTACACACGCGCTGCCGACCCGGGCGCAGGTTGTGACGACCCACAGTTGAAAATTTTCAAGCCGCCCGTAAGGCCTTCAACTTGGCTTAACGACTGTCATTTTACTGACAACCGGGACCAACGGCTTATCGTGCCTTCCGAAGCACGGAAACGCTCGTAAATAAATGTCACAAAGTGGTCCACGTGGTGGTCACCCATCCATATTCGGCCATAGTAAATGTTGCTTACTGCAGTGATCGTTTACAGAACACTGAGTCCACGGGGCCACGAGCGCTTCCCTACCTACATAAATGCATTTAAATTTATATTAGCATCGTGTAAACATATCCTGTAGGTACTAATAATTATTTATTATTTATCGAATGATGAACTCTACTTTGACGACTCGCTTTTAATTTAAATGTGACATACGGCCAGTAGATCACTATTCTGTGGCAGCTCTTCTCTGTATGCATAATCTGCTTAGTTATGGAATATTAAGTTTGTGCTCACTCGAGACGCCGCCTATCGTGAGCTCGGCATTCGCTGACAGATGACGTCATCAGAACTAATTAGAATAATTACATTTACTTTTGAGACAGACATATGGGCACCCATCTTATATATTGTAATATTGTACACATTTGTAATGTTAGACTGTCTTGAGCAAATAGTTCTAGAGTATTTGAATTTGGCATGTATTTAAATCTTAGATCATCTAACCACAGGATGCGCCTTACTTAAGCATTGTTTTCTGCCATTGCACATGACCATTTGGTCTTTTGGCTTAATGAAAAGCCTGTACATCAGTACATCATTTTATATGATTAAACTAGTACATTACATTGTAGTTGACTGTACAATAACAATTAACACACAACAGCCATTACGCGTTTGTCGATTAATACATTTTTAAATGCAATGAAATTTTATATGTCGTTGTGTTTCCCCCTTCACTTGTATGAAAACTGGCAGAATATTTTTGTATGCGGTGGTTCGCAAAGGCTAGTCCCGTGTTATATGGTCTAAGATTTAAATCGATATCTGTTTATTCCCTTTTTTCCAACAATATATTTCAAAGTTAAACCTAAAATACTGACTTGCACACTAATTATGCACACAAAATAAATCAAATTCAATATACTGTTTAACGGTTTTTGCAGAACTATTATACTGAACAAATCACTATTATATTAATTGTATATCTAAAAATTCCATAGCTTAACAAACGTATTAAAACTTTTTTATGGAAAACCATCGTCTAATTTACTTTTAGGAACACCTTTTTTTCTAATTAAAACCCCAATTTAATCAGTCATCTTTACAAAATGAAATTTAATCAATCAAAAAAATAAAAAAACTAACCTAACCTAACCTATTCCGTTATAAGATTGTATAATTTAGAGTGCAAGTTAGCATTTTTGGTAAGCAATTAGTATTTTTGTGTAGCAAATCATATATCCGGTGTACGAACCACATTTTTGGTTTAAATTCGATAAAATAGGTCATCTCGTTTTGTGTAAAATTTTAGATTTTTATTTAGTACATGTTTAGTTAATCAATTGGTTTTTTTGCACAGCATTTAATTTTCTGGTTTACATTCAGTAAATTAGTGGAGTTACCTAGTGTGCAGAAAATTTAAACAGATGTGCATTTAAAAATATCCCTTTGAATTTTGTGGTTAGCTGAATATAAAGAGTTTTGTATACTACAGGCGTGTTTATAAAATAAACAAAAGTAGTGTGAATATAAATAGATGTGTTGTGATGAGTTGTTGAACGTAGACCTTAGTGCCAGACTGTTCTACTTGATCAAAGCATCAATGATGTGAGTATTGATCATGATTAAGGTCGCTTCGTCACCTTCACCTCCTTCCTATCATTTGATTTGAGGAAGATGTTTGCGTAGGGTGACATTTCCCATCATAACATGGGAAAATCCACCAACAGATCTTATAACTTCGTCGGGCTTTGATGAGATGTGTGAGACCTCAAAGACATCATGTCTTGCAGTGTTCTGACCCTGACCAGTGTACGAGTATTAGCTGTTTTGAGAATATTGCATTTGCAGAACAATATTAGCTATGTTTATTTGGCATGATTACATCTCTATCGATTTATAGTTAAAATTTCATTTTGTAGAACACTATTATTGGCGTTTATTTGGCATGTTTTGTCAATCAGCGTTCCTTTATCTCAACACATCCATTCACTGTGCAACATTATTCACAGAGCTGATAGCAAATTCGTATGTACAAACGTGTCGCTAAATTTGGTTAATAGCTAGTGTTTTTAACAGGTTTCCGATACACTTCCGACCACACTAATAATTAGTCCATGAATATTTTAGTGTTTAGTTAAATAGATTCCATTATTATCCCATCACATCTTGGATGAAACATAACTATGTTGTTTTATAGCACAAACCCTACTCTCCTTACGTTTTTTATTATTCTTATCTTAACTGTTTATGTTTTTAAGTTTCTCCTTATTTCCGTTTTGTTAGATACCACTTCTTCATTTTTTATGATTATTGGATATTGCTATTAGATATTATATTAAGACAAAGACGGTAAAAATTCTTAAAAGGAAAGTCTATAGACTACGCCGTATAAAATTGAAGAGGTATATCACCTTAATTATGTTATTAGCTACTCCGTAGTTCATCACTTAAAAATACAATTTCTCAATTTAAGTATCAACTTATTGTTCTATTACAAATGTTACATAAAAAGCTACTGCGAATCACGAGGTCGGGGGTTCGATTCACATCGGACACTAAAATTATATGTTGTTGTCCATAAATATTAGTTTTGAGAATCTGGGTGTATTTATGGGTTATTAGTACTTCCCTATGTATTGACAATAACGTGGTCTGATTCCAATTACACAAGCAGGTTAATCATAGCTTACTATGGGATAAGATGTTAATTAATTATTATTATTGATAGGATCAAATTTACGCCAAGCTTTCTTACATAATACTTATCCGAAGATATTATTTACAGGTTGTAATAATTGTAATTTTTTTACTTAAAAATAAGATATATAAAAATTGCAATTTACCTTTGTAAAGGATACAAATATTGTTATAATAATAAGCAAATTGTACTTCAAAACATTTCATTTTGTTACAAGAATATTTACGTGCAAAAAATTTCAGCAGCATTTGTACAACCGAGTACCTTCGTCTCGTAATGTATGTCACAAAATTGAATTGTAAAAGACGCTCAGAGGAGAAAGGAAGCTTTAAATTGCTCATTATGCATCTCATACACGAGTCGGTGGAATTTCAGGGAATTGTGTTAAGACATTGTCAAATTTTAAGGAAAAGTAATGTGTAGTCTAGTGAAAACTAAAAATTACATTTTGCTTACTATTCCTTTACTTCAGTTTTATTAAAGATTATTTTGAGCTTTTCCAACTATCTTATAACAGCGTCCTTGATTACTTTTATAAGCTTAAAATTAATTCCATCAATGTTGAACTGAATTGCACTTTAATAAACAAAAGAAGGTAGTGGAATATATTTTTTTAAAGTAAAGATATTTCATACTGTACATTATAATAATCACTTCCATTAGACTTATCTGGCATTGGTGTGGGAGTACAAATGGAACCGATATTAATTTATAATCTTTTCAAAGTGGAGCAAGTGAAGACGTTGACAATTATTTATGAAAAAAATCACTCATGCAAACTCGACGCCAATTCGGAACTCAATTTAGTGCGGAGATATTTTGTCTATGTGCAGAGCTATGTGTTTTCAAAGATCAAAATAAATAGACATGCCAATGTATTACCTGGTACGGCATCGTCAATTTAACACTGCTTTGTCATTATTATCTGAAGCGCGAGTTGAAAATACTTACTACTATTTCAAAACCTGTCTTATTAGTAACAATGAAAAAATGTTGAAACATATAAGGGTTTAAGCTTTTTACAATAGAATGTAAAATATTAATATTTAAGACATTAAAATTCAAATTAGTTAAGCATCTTCTGATTTTTTTACTCTATGTTCTATTTTTCCCCTACCAGTACACCATACATTCTAAAGTTCCGAAAGCGTTTCATTTTACGCTCTCTCGTGTTTTTGCTCATCTCTTTTCTTTATGAGAATAATATTGTTTGAAAAAAAAAATGTGTCTGTTTTATTTTTCACTGTTTATAATCAAAATTTCGTTTTATTGTACTATGCAAAATGTAAACATCTAGTAGATTTGCAAATTATTTTTTATGCTAATAATTTAAAGGAAAAAAAAAGATTAGTTGTTTACATTGAACAGATTCCGAAACTACTGAACTATTTTGGATTTCTGTCACTGTCGGGAAGCTACACTATCCCGGGTAGACATGGGCTATATGTTATCCCCGTATTCTTATGGGACAATATTATTAAATAAGCCTACTTGACTGACATTTGGCAGTCACAAATCACATAGATCCTTTATACTTTTGATTGTTGGACTTGATGGAACTTGTTATAATACATTATGAAAACTCACTCACTTGTACTATTCCACAACTTTTACTATGATTTTAATAATACCTGACCGGTTTCGCTATTAAAGCATTCTCAAAGGTGTTTTCTTATGTCAAAGGTTAGTGTAAACACCTTTGAGAATGCTATAATAGCGAAACCGGTCAGGTATTATTAAAATCATAATAAAGGTTGTGGAATAGTACAAGTGAGTGAGTTTATTGAGTATGATGTATGTGATTCATTATGAATCATTATGAATCATACTACTAGACACATCAAGAATGAGCTATGAGTGTCTTAAAGAAATAATTACTTCATGAAGCTTTTTTACGAATGATAATACTCACAAATGCTATTCTACATACCACACACATATCATATACGATTCTTACTCATTCGTCTATCACCGGCGCCGTGAGTCCGGACTCGTTTCGTCTAAGCCCACACGATCCCTACCTATTCCTCTATCACCGACGTAGCTAGTAACTCCTGGGAAGATGTTCCAGGATTCTGGGTAGATTTTTAGGTTCCGGTACTATCTACTTCTTTTGGAGGGTTGGTTCGGGTGTTATCCGCCAGACATATGGGTTGTGCCATTCAGTAAAACGGTTAGAGAATTTTTATTGTATTACCAAAACTCTGTCATCTGTCTCGGCCAGAAAATAATGATAGGTATCTTGTCTTTAACACTACTAGACTTCGTCATGCCTGTAATTAAATTTACCTTATTTTATGCCAGTTTCAATTATCACTTCAGATAGAGATGATGACTTAAATTATTTCAATGTCATTAAGAAATTTTGATCTATTGACAATACTTTTGAAGTAATGTGATATATTATAGTTTTATTTAATTAAACCAGTATTGCAGGAAGAGTAAAATAGGACCATTTTAAAGTCAACTATTTCACCAGACCAGCTTTCCATAATATATTTCATTCATTTGTAGATGAAAAAATCAAAAGAAAAAAGTTTAAATATTCATAGTCGTAACAAATCACATCGGAACAATGAGAACGCACGTGCACCAGCCACCGGCGTGACGTAATAAGGCTATGCTTCGTCATTAATATTCAAAAGATGCGCATACCAATTAAGTGTCATAATTTAAATTTGCTGACAGAAGAGGTACAGTTTAGTTCATTCCAGTAAATTGACTTGGTAAACAAATTTTATAAACTGAACTGAAAGTAGAGTTTCTAATACTTTATGTTAAGAAGTCACATAGTGACTACTTGTGACGCTCGGTGTTGCTTGGAGACCTAGTGTTGGGAGGTTTATCTAAGTTTGGTTTTGATAACCATCAAAAATGTTTACCAATTATATACACTACTAGCTGTTGCCCGCGACTTCGTGCGCGTGAAAATTATGTCAAAATGCAAATTTGATTGCTCTCTGCTTAGCCCCTAGGGTATGTAGCGTGATAATATATATCGTATTTGAAGACCCTACCCCTAGTTAATATTTAGGCTGAAATTGAATCAAATTCATTGAGTACTTTTCAAGATCCTTCCGGACCAAGCAAAGCAAACAGAAGACAAACCAACAAACAGACAAAAAAAATACCAACAATATTTTCGGCTTCGGTATCTTATGTTGAACACCCTGCGAATATTTTTTTTTAAATATTTCCAATGTACAGTTTTGACTTTTCTATCATTTTATTATTTGTATAGATTACAACTTGTTATTATATTGTAAGAAAGTCGGTTATATCTCTATCAATATTAAGATTCTTTGATCAATTTTCAAAATAATAATTCTGCCAATAGACTCGCAAATTAACCATTTCTCAACATATAAAGCAATAATGATATTTATATTGAAATTAGTTTAATTAAATTAATATAATGTATAAATGTAGAGTCCTAGATGTGAACTGCCAGTACCTAAAATACACACAAAATATCACATTGAGACTATGAAATGTAATGCCATCATTATACAAGAAACGTAATGTTGAAATGAAGCCAAAACGTCAAAAGGGGAGAAATTTCAATAATAAACAAATGAGACTATTACTAACAATAATGAATTTACTAAATACTCGTTTTCAGAAACGATTACAAACAATTTATTTGTTATCAAGAATGTTCTCTTCAGCTTATCGTATATTAGCGATTTTGATTTATGAGTGTATCTAAAAGTAATCTAACAATGGATACTCATCTATCTTGCGGACCAACAGCTCTGAGGGCCAAGTGCGAGTTTTTGCGTGAGCTTGTCGACATTAACGGCCCGCCAATTCGTATGGAATCGACAACCCGCCACCTAGCTGTAAACGCGGGAACTTGTCTCGGTTCCATACAAATCGGTGATAACGCGCTCACCGTGAATGTCGACAGGCGCTCGCCGGAACTCGCACTTGCCCCTCTGATCCCAAAAATCCCAACCTAATTTCACACGTAGCGTACGAGGCAATAGTGTTTCCTAGTCTTAATCATCCGGTCTTTGGCTCTACGGAAATGTGCCTTTGTGTAAATTCTAACAAAGACCTCTCTAATTGAAATCTATATTCTACTTTTATAATAAGATTACGGTGTTGTTGTAGCCTTGGTATTTATAAAAATAACATAAACGAGTGAATTCTTTCTTTAAGTGTAAGTAAATTCAGGTCGGCAGGATCATTGATTTATCGAACTTGCCTTTACCACTAAAATAAATAAACTTACAATAATTGTTAAATCTCGTTAAAATCTAACATTTTCCGACAAATATCTTCCCAGTTTCGCAAAAAGTGCTTATCTGACCAATCTTAAGAGATTAACTCACATAGAAAATAGCTTAAAGATGTCTCTTTAAGTGGAACGACGGATCCGCAGGGATTTGACTAAGACAAACGACTCGTTCGCTGAGATAATATATACTAAAATGTCAACCTAAGAAAATATGAAGTATTTTTCTTGCATAAGTAAATGTATACAAACATAATAATATATGGCATTTGATGTGAGGTACCTAGGGAGTTACTAGAACTTTTTATGAAAGAAAAGGGTTTTGTCTAGACGAAAAATAATAAGAAATTGGTATATTACAAAAAAAGTAAAATATAATGGGTATTCTGTATCACGTCCGTTATACTTTCGATTGCTGGCACTTGATGGAACTTGTTATAATACATTATGAAAATTCACTTGTACTATTCCACTTTTATTTTAATTTAAAAATACCTGACCGGTTTCGCTTTTATAGCATTATCAAAGCTTCTTTGATAATGCTATAAAAGCGAAACCGGTCAGGTATTTTTAAATTAAAATGTATTCTGTATTATGATTTTGAATGATATTAATTTATCTTTGTCTTCTCTATCTGAACGTTAGTTCTGATTGCAATTAACATTTATAATCTTGGGATCCGGGGTTCACATTGATAGGCAGTATTCTAAACAAATTATAAAATTATATTAGTAAGGAAAGGCTCGCCTGACCTTCCATTCCAACCTTTTTTCGCGTACCTATACCATATCCTCGGGGCATCACTAGCAGGTCAGATTGGCATGGGCTCTGTAGACTTTGGTACAGAATAAAAGGTACCTAACTCCTCAACAATACGTACTAACAACAAAGACTTCTATATAAACTGAGGTAGACACGCCGTACTCTAACAAACGAGATTTCAAAAGCAATCCTCAAACACACACGTTGCTAAGACTACACTCACTTATAAAAAATATTTACGTAATTGTCACCACAAATAGCAATAGGTATACGAAAACAACAAGAGTAAAAGAGAAGGCGTATGGACTCCGATTGCAAGCCGAGTACCTACTCTCGAAGTTTTGACTCACTACAGTGCGAGCAACGCTGCTAATTAGCTCAGTTTATAGGTTGCAAAAATCGGTGCGTAGGGCATGTCTAACTCAGTTTATATAGAAGTCTTTGACTAACAAGACATTTTAGTAATATACATACTTAGTTTGATTGTATGAAAAATAATGTCTGATGGCTGTCAACTTTATTGAAGTTTATCATTTTATCTATCCCTCATTAATCTAGAAAATTAAAAAACTATTTTATTGAAAATAGGTACTAAACTTTTAAATAAAAACGTACCATTGTCAAGCCGATAATAATTATTATGATGCTTTTATATATGTAACTAAATGTACAAAAATTTTTAGCCAAGGCCGACCTTTTAGAAGACAGTCGCCGCTATAAAACCCTCAGCACTTTAATAATAAAATTAGGTACTCTATCATTAGAGATAATTTTAAAAAGCAATTAGTATGCTGACTCAATCACAAATTTAATGTGAAAAAATTTTTGGTCTCGAGCAGGATTTGAACCCGCGTCTTCTGGTTTGCCGGACCAGACGCCTTAACTCTCGGTGGTCCAGTTGGTTGAGGCGTCTGGTCCGGCAAACCAGAAGACGCGGGTTCAAATCCTGCTCGAGACCAAAAAATTTTTCACATTAAATAGGTAGGTACTCTATCTACCAGGAAACTTGTTTACCACGCTCTACTTTAAATTCTAGAACAAATATTTATTCGCCTCTAGGTAAAACAAAGAAAAACTCCAATCCTACGCGTCTGAGGAAGCAGGAGTAAGCATAAAAGTTTGCAAAAAGACAGGTAGGACTGCAGGCGTATCCAGACACAACGCTTGTGCAATAGTACTTACTAAAAATACTAGTTAAAAGCGTAGTTTTGGCTCGGGGAATGGCTACCGTAACACCAGGTCAATGATTACATTAGTTTATTGTATTAGAGCCCCAATCCTTTTTTTCCGTTTTTAGTATTTTTTTGTTATAGTGGCAAAATAAATACATACTTAATCTGTGCAAATATGAGCTCTTTACCTATCACGGTTCATGAGATACAACCTGGTGACCGAAGTTTCGGTAATAGGTTCCCGTTTTTAACCTTTGAGTACAGAGCCCTAAAAAGTAATTCCAACGTCAAGGCTTACTCAGGTCTCATTTGCTTACTCAGGTCTCATTTGAACACCTGTTGTACCTAATTAGATTTAATAATTAACAGGGCACTAAGTTTGATTAGGTACTAAGGTTCTAAATTTTAAAACAAAAACTTTGCATCAAGATTAATTAATAGAGTTCTTAATTAAAAGGATTTCAATGAACTCTACGGAGGTATTGAGGGTCGTATAATAAGCGACCTCTTTAACAGCGTTAATCGCAATTTATTCATTTTCATCTTTTGAGGTACACCATTTAAGATCAAAGAAGGTACCTAATTATATTTACTTAAATACACGTTACTGATATTGCATGAACTAATTTAAGTTGGATGGCGAGCTCGAACCACCTCAAAGGTAGGTTTGTTATTGTTAAATCTTCATCTGTAATCTGGTAAAGAGTGAAATAATATTAGAATAATATTCCACTCTATCACTCACGGTCAGTGTCTACATAATTTTTAATTATTATCAATTATCTATAAACGTAAAATTTGTACAATGTTATTGTGAAAAATGACCTTCAAAACGGTAAAAAGCACTTTGTTCTGATAATAAACACGTAAAAATACACAAAATGAAGTAAAATTTTTGTGAGTTGTATAATACCATAAAATGCGCCATTTATAATCGTTTGGTAGCTGACTAAGGGTACTCTTAAGAGAACCGGCGCTTTTCCTTTAATTGACTCGTAAAAGTTAAAAGCCAATAAACTGCTAGCTTAATTTTCTTTGACCTCAGTATTTGCCTATAAATAATGACTTCCTTAACTGAAATTAATTAGAATGACCATGAAAATGAATCCAAATGACCCGTGGATGGTTATCTTGTTAAGCTCGTAATTGGTGATTACTATGATAATACCTAGTCATTACTCCTGGGTAAATCACCCCCTTCTGTTAATTACCTTTCACTTAAACCAGCTTTTGAATTTTTCATCATGAGCATAGCTACAAAAAGCTGAACTACAGTTTTGAACGGGTACTGACCCGTGGTCCACCTAAGTAGTCCACGATTAACTCGAGTCACGGTGGGACACCTGAGAGGCTTATGAACTCTTATGACCACTGCTGACCTTAGACTTTCTGCTGAGATCGCTACAACTTATAATTTAAGTCAGCACACATTGAGCAGGTACCGCGACTTTTACAACTGTCAGTCTCCGTTGTTAGTATCACAAGGAACCAACCAACGAATCACAAGGAAATACAAATAAAGCCAGTTAAAAAATAATAATGAAAAAGTCCACAGTGATACGATTCCAGTTTATTGAATTTCCAACTCTGATTACCCATTTGCCACATTTATTACTACTTTCTGTGGGAGGCTGTGAGATATTGAGAAAAGCAAATTTAGAAACGGCGCCATTATCTCAAAGTGTATGCCGTAAAAGCATACAAGAGATTGTGTCGGGTAAGGCAATGTACCCGTGCATAAATCGTTTCAATAACTGTCGTAGGATCGCCTCCTTTATAGGTCTGGGGTTATAACTGAGAGAAAGATTCACCAGATGTACAAATACCGGATGACTCTTTCCCTGTATATTTGCACTACCTATATATCGTAGTTTTCGTTACAAACAGACAAAGAACTGGACACAAGCCCAAGTTATTTTAAAATCCGCTTGGCTCTCAAAAACATATAAGCATTATAATAAAAAGACATAAAACTTGGATTGTACTTAATGTTTCGTAAGGTCAGCAACATTCTGTCACGCGCAGATAAAGGCATTTCCAAAGAAATAGTGCCACCTCACCCGTACACACAAGTGACATAATTTCAGCGTTTAGCATTACGCCTGTATCACCTGTACTGCGTGATTAATGACCCCCGCGGTTTGTGTGAACGGGATAGATGGTGTTGTGTAAGGCTGTGTAAAAGTGGAGCTGGCAAAGCGATTTTAAATTGGAAAGTTATTGAGGTGACATTGTGGAATTCGGTCCAATCCTTTGGACGGCGCTGAACGAATTGCTGGGTGTGCACCTTTTCTAATATAAGGTACCCTTAAATTTTCGGGTGAACTAATATCAAGTAGGTATATTTTTATTGTGCTAAGCTTTCTTGTTTGATTCAAAATAAAGATTTATGTTTTTTTTAACGTGAGGAAAGATCCTCATGGATGCTATGCCGGACTCCTACCGACTAAAAAACCTCACATAACGTCCAACAGCGTATGGTTCGGAGTCCCGGGTAAGCCCTCGGAAGGATGTCCCAGGACTCCCAACAGCTCCACTGCCGCCACTGCGGCCTCGCCTAGGGGGTGGTTCGTATCCCGCGTCATTGGGGGGGTTTCGGTTGTAATCCCGCGTCTAAGGGCGTGCGTGAGTTTCTCACGTCATGGGCCTGCTTCTGTAAGGACGGTGAAAGACCCTCTCACAGTCCTCAGACCCCCGGTCATGGAGGCCGATAGTCCTCGGTGAAGACAGGAACTCGGGTGGGAGTGTTCTCTCCCGTACCCGCCCCGGAGCCTCCTTCACGAGCATGACCTGCTCGCAGAAACAGGCGGCGCAGTCCCACTTACTCCCGCTGGAGATCATGGCTCGCACCATGGTCTCGAGCGAGAGAGTGTCCACATCTAGACCCACTACGAGGACCTAGCGCTGTTTCGCCCACGCCGTGCACTCCACCAGCGTGTGGAGAGCTGTGTCATCGCTGCGGCCCTCGGAGTGCTGACACTCGGCCGTGGTTTCCCGGTGTCTGCGCCACAGATATATACCGAAGTTACCGTGTCCGGTAAGTAGGTATCTGTAACAACCGGTAGGAGAGAGTACTGTGTCTCCTCTCCAGCCACTCGTCCATGACCGGTCTGACGGTCGCGATTGTGGCAAATCCCCCTTAAGGTTGCTCAAGTCGCACCTTCCATGTCTCCACGGTTTCCTGGTGGAGCAGGGACCTCTGGGCCTTGATTTCCCGGGACGCAGGCCTTTGGCCCCGCTCCAGCGCCTCCTTGAACCATCTAAACAGTGACGCAGGGGCTCTCGTTTTCAGGTGGAGGATGGAGGGATCCCGGCTAGGAGACATGCCGCCTCACTTGAGATCGTGCGGGGTACCTATCCCCTTAAAACCTTGACGGCCATCGCCCTCTGTGATAGATTTATTATAATATATTAGACATTTATGATTATGATCTTCATTGTTGTGGTTTCTTAACGATTTTGAACGGCTGCTTAGTGATGTTACAGGAGCGCTACATGAGCCCCGGGGCGCGATAATGCGTCATCTTACTATGAACAGTCCCTATTGACTAGTATGGGTAACTTCATGGAGCAAATGGTAGCCATGACAAGCCTTTCCGTGGCATAAAGAAAATAATGATATCAACAGCACAACCAGCGCCTGTTCATTTCAACGCGGCAAAACTCTCCAACTGTAACGTGGGAAAAAATGGAAATACTGCATTGGAGGCGTGTAGTGTAACTCTGTATACTCTTTTAGGAATATAGGCATGACAGAATTGACTTGTGTATGTGTATATAGAATTTAGCAATAGCAACAGTGTCTCATATATAGAACATATAGTATCTATAACAATCACAATATAGCAATCCATATTTAATCATAGGATTATAAGTTGACGATTATTGTGAGCGTTAACGATCCGTAAATTAAGATATTATAATAGTGTCGCTCCACGCAACGCTGTAGGTACAAAGCGACTTAATCTCCTCTACTGGTGACACGAACAGAACAAAGGTACTCGAAACGCCTACGGCCGTAGCTTTGTGTGGTTTCCACCGTCATAATAATAACTAATGGTATACATTGTAGGTACATACCTTATGACATTAGACATGTATTTACATACTCCACCAGGTTTTAGGAGATTTATTAGGTGGATTCCTTTCTGAGTTTGTAACTATAGTAATTCTTTCGTGCTACAGGTTTAGCTGTCGAGAATTTTTAAGACAGCTAAATCTTTAGTGATGATTTGTAAAAAAAATATAGACGAGGGGTAAGCGATGGTGACGCCGTGCGTCGCTACGGCTGGTGACAGCTCGCCAGGGATATCACACAGCCGGAATTCTGAATTTCATGCAGATTTTGGATTTTCTCATCTATTAGGGGTCTCGTGCTGGCCTGAATTTTTTTCAAACGAAAATAGTCACACAATTTTTAGTAGATACAAAGAACGCAAAAAATATTAAAATTGACATTTAAAGTATTTGACAGCAGAGGAAAACATTTCGTTCAGTGTACTTCCCTAGCAACTATCGTTACAGGGGTGAGACCATCATCAAGAGTTTTATGTTCTTGCATTTCAGCATTTCATTAATGATATGTTTTTAATGTTAACGCGCGGTTGACTCATAAAATAAACCTGGTATCGGACCGAAAACGTTAATCACTCGAACTCAGACTCTCAAAGGTAGGTATACAATTTCCTGCAATATTGCAGGAATTCGTATACCTTTGAGAGTCTTCATTGTTTGATAATGGAGTGAAAGTAATCTTATAAATAATTCTAAATCTATAGTCATCGAGCAAATCATAAAAGCTCGTGCAAAAATTTAAACGACAAGTAACTACATACATTTAAGCTTGTCATATTTGCATTTCATTACGTACGATAGTACGAATTGTAATACTCGTAATTTACAGAAGTGGTCAATTAAATACCACTTCCGTGAAGTATGCTGCTTTAAATTTAATGTTAATTTTATGCTTAGCATAATATAACGATGTAGAAATAATTTTAGTATTTAATAGTCATTCAGCAGTTTGGAGTTATTGTACATACATACATACATATGGTCACGCCTTTATCCCCGAAGGGGTAGGCAGAGGCATATTATATGCCCACATTTCACCTTTGTATAATTTGTCCCACGTAATAGGTGGTGAACCGTATTGCCGTGTTTAAATGGACAGGCGCAGGTTGTGACTGCCTGCTGTTGAAATAAAGTCTTCAACTTAGCTTAACGACTGCCAATTTACTGGCAACCGGGACCAACGGCTTAACGTGCCTTCCGAAGCACGGAAACGCTCAAATAAATGTCACAAAGTGATCACAAGGATGGTCACCCATCCATGGACCGGCCATAGTAAAAGTTGCTTGCCACAGTGATCGTTTACAGAACACTGAGTCCGCGGGGCCACGAGCGTGATAGATATGCTTATATGTATATAGGTAAGTTACTTGGTTGACCGTACAGTTCATATGGCAACACGTTAGAAGGAACCATTATTTATTGTACAGTAAACATTTAAATATTTTGTGGTTGGTACTATTGGCAGCACTTTGTATCAATTTAGCCAACATGCACAATATAAGTTTAGTTTCAAAAGAGTTTTTGAGAAACTGTATAGTATTAATTATTAATATTGTTTCACAGCATATAGATATAAAATTGTAGAATAATTATATTAGAACTATGATCAGGTTAAGAATCGTCTTCGTCAAAAGAAATCGTAAGAGTCTGTGTTATTGATTGGATGTAGTCGCCTTTCCGGTAAACATCTGTAGTCGTTACATGGAGTAATATTATATAAAATGTAATTATTGAATAGATACTATGACGTTACACATTGATAATTAAATTAAGTTATTTTAGATATTAGTTAGTTTGTACATTATATCATTGTCGTATCTAATTAATTGATTTATGTTTGTTTGACCCTTGTGAATAGTGTAATGCTGTTTAGGCGCCAAAATTATATGAGAAATGCACAATGTTAGGCAGACCAGCTCAGTCGCTGAGCAGCCGTCTTAAGGGTACGTTCCTCATTAATAACTTATGTAATTTATCTGATCTGATGTGATGTGTAATATATGTGTTGAAATTAACAGAGGTCTACGTCCAGCAGTGCTGGACTGCCATAGACCGATTTGATTGATTGTATTCGAGGTTATTTTATACTGCCCATGACTTGGTTTAAAAGATAATGTATAGGCACTATCCTACTGAACTATCTGTAAAGATATGACCCGTGTTGCTATTAATTGTAATGACGTGTACCAACTATTGATGGAATTAGATTATAGTAGAAATAGATGTATAGCAATTAATGTGACTTTGAAAAGAGTGGCCGTGAGTTTTATTGCCAGGTTCTTTCTCATAGGCTCTACCTATTGCGAATCTGGCGGTAAATATAGAATTGGAAATCTTGACGAGAATAAAGATATTTTTATCTCATATTCATTTCTTTTCATTTCATAACTTGTTAGCTAATACCCTCCTTACAGAATAAGCCTCTGGCTATCCCTTCGGGGATAAAAGGCGTGACCGTATGTATTGATATACCTACCCTCTACGAGACGAATCTAACAAGCGCTTCTTTCTCTTTCTGGAGTTATTGTAGTAGTATAATTTTGTTGTTAAATATCTTGCTAGATTAGTGTTTACTGAAATGCAAGATGAGAAGTACTTCCTGCAGTGACCGGCAAAGACTCAAATATCTCTCTAATTTGTAATGACATTTTGTCTTTTTCGTGACATTTCTTTCCTCCGTGCAGCGACGGGGCCCCGTGTTCCTACGGGAAAGAGTACAAAATGTCCGAGGTTGTCGTAAGAGGTGACTAAGATAAGATAAGATAAATTTTATTTGTGAAAACATGTGTAGGTACATTAGGTGTTTCAGTATATAAGGGAACATTTTCGCAAAAACCGGTTGTCAGTCAAATGACAAGTTGAAAAAAAAATGGGCAGCTTAAAAATTTTTAACTGCGAGTTGTCAAGACCTACACCTGTTCATTTCAACACGGCCAATAAGCTCGCCACAAGGGGAATAAAGTTATAAGGTGAAATGTGGGCGTATGCTATGCCTCTGCCTACTACTTCGGGAATGGAGGCGTGACTATATGTATATTTATATGTACGTGAGATTTCTGACAATCTTAGGTAAAACAGTTCCTTATCGTTATGCAAGTAATTTCATAAAAAATGCTTTTATCCTCTCGCTCGCTCTCGCTTTTAAGAAACAACTATGTCCACAACTAAAATGTAGCATGCAAATGATATTCCGAACTGTTGGTTGGTAGCAACATTGTGTGCAACAAAACCTGCTTTTTATTGCTCTGATTATCGCAAATCTTTAGGTGATTTCTGTTTGTTATAGAGTTTTGAGGACCAAACGGTTTTAGTTTCAGCATTGAATGAAGAAGAAATATCTATTCACTTCAATGTGTATTAATTTTCTATTATTTTCAATGATATTATTTACCTATACCGTAGACAAAGTGGTTCGTACATTGATGTTATAAAGTGGCTTAACAGAAAGAGAGCGAAATTTGGTCCAGTCTTTACATTTTGGTTACGGAACCCTAAATAATACCCATTCAAACTGTCACAATGGATGTTTCCGGAAATACCTATTAAATTTTCAACAAATTTAAATCAAATCTTTTCAATTCGCGGCGCTTCGATTGATTCTTTTATTTTTCACCTGAAAACCGATTTTGCCCTAATTCAATACACAGTTACAAATGGCTTCAGAATTTACAAGCGCGATTTGATTTAAAGCCCCTGAATAATAACGGCACAGTGAGTGTTGGAGTTACGCCTCTTCTACTTAAGTTGTTAGACATAACCTTCACACTTCCGAATACTTACCCAGGGTTCCATGAGGATATCCCTCGTAAAAACCTTCATCTGTTTACGTAAAACAAAAAAAAAATAACTACAGCTAAACTGAAGATGCAAATAACTTTTAAGTTTTCTTGTGATCTATAGTTCCTTATTCCCTAGCTCTATTTTTTTTTTTTTTTTTTTTTTAACGCGGGGACTGCAGGTTAGGCACTTCGCCGCCTTGTTTCGGGGGAGCAAGGCGGCTTTGTGTGGGACTCACGGTCAACATGGGACCGTCCTACCCACTAAACCCCGCGGTGTTCCGCCTCGCCTTAACCGGGTCGCAGGATAGGCCGGTGGATAAATCACTGCGGCCCGGCAAAGGGTCGCCCCGTTACATCGGGACTCTCCACGGGGGGGCTTGATGGGCTGCCCCCTCCCTCAATTCCTAATGGAGTTGGAAGTGCTGATTCCGTCGGTCCGCTCTCGGATGCCCCTCTGTAAGCAGAGGGGGTAGAGAGCGGCCAAGCGGGCGGGCGCTAAAAGCACCCCCGGAACGAGAGGCACTTCCGGAACACGGGGAGGTGCCTACCGCTGTGTGATCATCGTGGGCGGGGTCCCCCGACCACCGTCCACGTTTCAAGAACTAGTCGGGGGCGCGCATCCACGCCGCCATGCGGCGCCCCCGAACGGGACGGCGGGGCGGGAGCGTCTGACCAGCACGCTCCCGCACCCGCAACTCCTCTCGTTTGGCCGCCATCACCTCGCTAGCAAACGTGGCGACGGCGACCCAGCACGATTGGCTGCCGACCATAGCTCGCACCACGGCCGGCAACGACAGGTTCCTACCGATACTGCCCGAGAGGGCGATACGCGGCCCATCCCATGCCGCACACTCCGCGAGAGTGTGTTCCGCCGAGTCTATTGCGCCGCTTGGGCAGTGACGGCACACAGGGTCCGACTCCACGCCCACCACCTCCCACAGGTACTTGGCAAAACAGCCATGTCCTGTGAGGAGCTGCGTGAGGTGGTACGCCGGCGCTCCGTGTGTCCTCTCATCCCTAGCTCTATTGAAAAGGTACCTCATAACTTAAAAACGACTTAACTAAATCTTAGACACATTTTTGTTTTGTTTGTTATGGTCTGAAGAAATAGAAATCCGTGCCGCGACAGTAAGAAATGTACCTGGACAGCTAGTCCTGACATGACCTGACCAGAAACCTGGTAGTAATAATAGTATTCATTTAAAAAATTCAAAACCTAGAACTCTGAGACTTCTCATAAGTACAAACATGGTTCTTCTCTTAAGTACAAAAAGGCTGTCCGGGCTATCTATGGTATGGGGTTTCGGGAGTCGTTAAGAGAAAAATTTAAGGATATCAACATCCTTACTGTGTATTCACAGTACATAATTATATGAAAACTTATTATATACTCATAAAAATAACAGTTAATTTATTAAAAATAGTGATGTCCATAACCTAAACTTAAGAAATAAGAATAAATTGGCTGGTACAGGCTTAATAAAATAAGCAATTCTTTTGTGGGCAATTGTGTTCGAATGTACAATACATTGCCGACAGCCATAACAGGTTTGTCAGTTAATAAGTTTAAAAAACTAATAAAACTTAAATTGTGCCGGAAAGCTTATTATAGCATTAAAGACTTTCTAGAGGACAAGGCTGCCGGGCAGTGACACGAATTGCTCCTTTCTACATTTAAAAAAAACTATTAGATACTAAGATGTATTAAGAGGGACCGGACTAAGTTTCTTGGGGTGTTCTTCTCTGAGACAGTAGAGTCACAATTTTTTTTTTCCTTTGTACCACCATCATAACTGATCTTTCGTAACCAGCTACGAACACGGAATTATTTTCTTCCTTTGATAACCAGCTACGAAAACAGAATTAATTTGTCGTTTTCGTAACCAAGTTTCGTAGACAGCTACGATAGAAGATTATTATTTCCTTTTCTTGTGAAGGTATAGTTATAGATCTATAAAACCTCTTTGTGTAAATAATATATAAAGATGTTCATTGTAATAAATGAGATAGTATTCAGCAGACAGTCGTTTGATTGGTATCCCGACACCCAACTTTATATGGCGACCCTGCCATGTCATGTCTTAGGTTTCGGATTGCATTCGGTCGAAGTGCCTACTAAGACAATGTGTAACTTAAAGTATTTTGTGCCGCCGCGCGTGTATATAGAACCGAAAGTGAACTTACTTCCATAAATTAAAAATGTGCAATTCAAATTCAAAACCCCAAGATCTTACCATTAACCAAAATGGTATTGGTGCAACAAATGGAGCCACTACGGATCAGCTACAATTCCACCTATCCACTATAAGTATTGTTATGGTGATTCTTCTTGGACTGTGCCTGTTGGTCGGCGCCTACTTCGTTTTGCGATGCTACAAAAAATGTCACCATGGATGGATCAATGACCAAATAGTTCGTGACAATCTGAGGAGGTCATTTGCTCGACGCAGAGATCCTTCAGCTGTATATGATGTAAGATACTCTACGTCTGAAGGAGGACAGAAAATTAATTCGGCAAATTGTGATAAACACTAAGAAAATTATGTGATTGTGTGTACCTATCCAATAACAAAGAAGAAACAGAAAGTGTCGGACAAGGTCATTATGTGGTGTAACTCGGTAATTTTAAATTCCATACTTACTCGTATTTTAATGAACTTTTAATATAACATTTTATTTTATGTTTTCGTTACTTTAAAGGAATTGTATTGTAGTTATAATGGAATATTATGGCCCAAGAGCTCAAGAATAGACTAGATACATTGAAATTAATTAAAGAAAACTTGATCAAATTGAATTATGATCGTAGGACACCAGAGTTTTTACAAGAAAAGTTAAATAAAGCAAAAAGTGTCTATAATCAGTATGTTACTTTAAATTTTGATGATAAATTTTGCACCAGTAATTTAGTAAAAATTCAAGAGTATAGGGATAAAATTAAGGAATTATATTTAGATATTAAGCAGTTTTGTAATAAGACTCACATAAAAGCCTCAAATAGTAAAATAGTAGAGTCGAAATCATTTACAAAAATGGAGTTTAACTTAAAGACGGCCTTGAGTTTGTTACCAGTCATGGACGACAAAGAATCGACTACTAGGCGACTAATAGACGGCATTGATTACTATAGTTCCATGTTAGAAAACGATACATGTAAGTTCAATTTAATTAATTTTATATTAAAGAGTAGACTGTCACAAGTAGCGAAGTTGAAACTTTCGTCTAATTATACCTCTATTGGCGCGTTATTGACAGATATGCGAGCGATTCTTTTACCGAAGAAAAGCGCAGTTGCTTTGCAAAACAAATTGCAGACTTTGCGACAGGAGCAGAAGTCTATTGATGACTATGGCAAAGAGCTGACGGAACTGTTTATGGATTTAACTATTGCCCAAGCTGGAGGCAAGTCCGAATCTCTCAATATTTTACGCCCTTTAAATGAAAATCAGGCGATTAAGCGTTTTGCTGATGGTTTGCGTAATAGGCGACTTAGCACTATAATAGCCGCCCGTAATTTTGAAAGTTTAAAGGATGCTATACAAGCTGCGTTGGACGAAGAAGTTGCTCCGCCATTGCAAGCGGAGAATAAGCTATTATCTATGGCCAAAAATAACCGAAATAAGTTTTCAGGTACTTTTTATAGGGGTAATTTTAGGTCTGGGACATTCAACCGACCAAATCGAGGTGTAACTTTTAATAATAACACCTTTAGCTACAATAATCGTGGTAGTCCAGGTCACCGAGGTGGTGGTGCCTATCAGAATTCAGCCAATCGTGGGAGATCGACGTGGTACCGAGGTAAGTACCCTAATTTCAATAATAGGTCTAGTAATTTTAGAGGTCATCCGAATACGCGCCATAATGCAAACATCCGTGTTGTAGAGGAGGAACCCAGGGAGAATAAAGAATTAAAATTTTTTCGTGAACAACAAAACTAATGGTTATATTTGTTCAACAGACAATACTTGTAATATACAGTTATATGTTGGTACCTATAATTACTCATTCTTAGTTGACACGGGAGCTTCAATAAGCGCTATTAAGTATAAACATATCAGTGCCTTAAACATACCGATCCATAAAGAAAACATTAAGATAAGCGGAATCGGAGGCACAGTAACTGCAATCGGATATGTTTATATAACGCTTAGCAACACTTGTAACTTAGCTGGAGAAACATTAGATCATAAGTTTTATGTTTTTAATTCCTTACCATGTAAGGCGCATGCTATTTTAGGACATGACTTTCTGGCAAAATATAACGCTGTTTTGAATCTTAATTGTTTAACATTGACTTTACAGAAAAACCTGCATAATAATATTATTTTACCATTGCAAAATAGTAGTACCAATAACAATTGTTTGACCCTACCGCCAAGATCTGAGTCTTTACATTATATTCAAACTACCTTTACAGAAGAATGTCTAGTCTGTTCAACAGAATTACGCGAAGGAATTTTCATAGCTAGTTCTTTGGCAAAACCAGTAAACGGTATGATACCTATTTTAATCTTAAATACAAGCGAAAATACAGTTCAGCTTCAAGATTTTACACCAAAAATAGAGAGAAGTAGCGAGTACGACATATGTAGTTTTAATAAATGTGAAAATATAAATGCGGATCGAGTGAAACAGTTATTAAGGTCATTAAATTTGAAACATTTGAATGATGAAGAACAATTAACAATTGAAAGTATTTGTGCAAAATTTTCGGATATATTTTTATTGCCAGGAGATAAATTGACAACCACAAACATTTATAGCCACCGCATTAATTTAAAAAATAATATTCAACCAGTTTATAGTAAACCTTACCGAATACCGTACTCACAGAAATCAGAGGTAAATAAACAAATAAATGATATGCTACATCAGGGTATAATAGATCCATGTCATAGTGAGTGGTCTAGCCCAATTTTAATCGTTCCTAAAAAAGTAGATAATTCCGGCAATAAGAAGTGGCGATTAGTAATTGATTATAGAAAACTAAACAATTGTATACAGGATGATAAATTTCCTCTTCCAAATATAACTGAGATTTTAGATTCGCTTTCAGGATCTGTATACTTTTCTACCCTTGACCTTTCTAGTGGATATTATCAATGTGACCTTGATAAGGATAGTCGCAAATATACGGCATTTTCTTCGGGGCAGTTTAAAATTTCGGATAGTAGGAATGAAAATAAAAATTGCATTACTTCCGCTTCGTCACAGTACCAGATGACTAGGATGCCCGTAGGCTTGAAGACGAGCCCGAATTCTTTTTCAAGGATGATGTCAGTTGCAATGTCAGGCTTGACATTTGAAAAATGTCTTGTATACTTAGATGATCTTGTAGTTTTTGGAAATTCATTACAACATCATAACAAAAACCTAATAGATGTTTTTAATAGATTGCGACAAGTAAATTTAAAATTAAACCCTCATAAATGTAATTTTCTGAAAAAAGATATATTGTGTTTAGGCCACGTAATTTCGGGTGAAGGAGTATTGCCCGACCCTGAAAAAATTCGTGCATTAAGCGAATGGCCGGTTCCAAATAACGTAGAGGAAGTAGTAAGATTTGTTGCCTTTTCGAATTATTATAGAAAGTTCATAAAAAATTTCGCTGCCATATCCCATCCCCTTACTCAATTAACGAAGAAAAATACGCCCTTTATTTGGGATTCTAGGTGTCAAACTGCATTTTCTACATTGAAATCTATTATATCATCCCCTCCAATTTTACAATATCCGGACTTCTCCGAAAACAATAAATTTGTACTGCAAACTGACGCTTCGAAATATTCACTAGGTGCAGTTTTGTGTAATTCAAATAACAAACCTATAGCTTTCGCAAGCAGGAATCTAAACAAAGCCGAGGTTAACTATCCCACCATCGAAAAAGAGTTATTGGCGATTGTGTGGGCTGTAAAACATTTCCGCCCTTATTTATACGGCAGAAATTTTGTAATTGAAACTGATCATAAACCACTTATTTATTTGTTTGGGATGAGAGATCCATCAAGCCGCCTTATGAAATTTAGACTTTTACTCGAGGAGTATAATTTTGAAATTCAATACATAAAGGGATCTGACAATGTAGCAGCCGATGCAATGTCACGACTGCCTACTATAACATCAACTGAATTGAAAAATATGCATGAAGGTTTAATTACGGTTATGACGCGAGCTCAACGAATGAAGTTGCTTGATTCTCAGAGTTCTCCGAGTGCTATGGTTCCTGCCAACGATCGGCCTGCGCTACCGAAAGTTGTAGAAATTCATAGTAAACCGAAAATTTCTGTAGAATTGCAATTTATCGATCTTAATAAGTTGAATAAACTACGTAGTTCCAACGAAATAGACTTAGAGAATAACGTGTTCTGTTACTCGTCAGCGAAAATGACGTTGTATATAAATCCAGTATCTCAATCACAACTGACGTCAACCGCTTTTGCGAGAGAGCTGAGATATTTTTGTAATAAAATAAACGTGTACGAATTAATTTTTATACGAAATAAAATATATGATGATTTTATAAAAAAGGTAGTGTTAGAAATAAAAAACTACACAAATTGGTCCGGACCCCGTTTATGTATTTTAAATAATATTAGAAGAATAACTGATAAAGACGACCAAAGGGTAATATTGAATGATTTTCATCTTTTACCATCTAGTGGCCACGCTGGTATAAGACGAATGTATAAAAATATCAGAAAATATTACTTTTGGCCTGGTCTTGAAAAGGATGTGACAAATTTTATAAAAAAGTGTGACAAATGTCAAAGACATAAACATAATTCCCATTACATTAAAGAGCCTTTGGTTATTACAACCACAGCCAAATCGGCGATGGAAAAGGTCTTTTTAGATGTTGTAGGTCCCCTAGATAGAGACGATTATAATTATTCTTATATTTTAACTATACAATGTGAACTTAGTAAGTATGTTGAAGCATTTCCTTTGAAAACTAAATGTTCTGTAGAAATAGCTAAAACTTTTGTAAATAACTTTATTCTAAGATACGGAATTCCTGACAGAATCGCGACTGACAGGGGTTCCGAGTTTTTATCATCAGTTTTTAAAGAAACGTCAAACTTCTAGAAATATCTACTTTACAATCTACTGCCTACCATCATCAGTCTATAGGGTCCTTGGAAAATACTCATAAACATTTAGGTAATTTTTTAAGGATTCAAACCGATAACCATCCGGGGTCATGGAGTACATGGCTGCCCTTTTGGTGTTTTACTTACAACACATCTGTGCATGATTCCACTAAATATACACCCTTTGAATTATTATACGGTAAGATATGCAACATCCCATCTAATTTAAGTCAGAATAAAATAGATCCACTTTATAATCATGGCGATTATCCCTTAGAATTAAAATATAGACTACAAACATCTCAAAAAGAGGCTAATCAGAATTTATTACACAGTAAATATCATAGAAAACAAAAGTACGACCGTAACTGTAACCCTATAACATATAGACAAAATGACTTGGTACTTGTGAAAAATGAGACTGGAAACAAACTCCAAAGTATTTATAACGGCCCGTATCTTGTGATTAGAGATGTATCACCAAATGTAGAAATTCTAAAAAATGGTAAATTAGACTTAGTCCATAAGAATAGAACAAAATTATATTGTTCTTAGTTTTATTTTTATGTAATTACAGATTTTTTTTATATTGTTTTACAAAATATACCTTTTATTTTTTTTTACATTCTTTACTATATTATGTGCTTGTATTGTAAGTTAATACATATACTTAAACAATTTTATTTTTGGAAAAATGTATTACTTTTAAGATTTATTTCGCAATGTTTAAATGTTGGTAACTTAGCAATTAAATAATAATTTTTGTTATCATTATTATTTAATTTCTTTTCGGGGAAGGTGTGAAGGTATAGTTATAGATCTATAAAACCTCTTTGTGTAAATAATATATAAAGATGTTCATTGTAATAAATGAGATAGTATTCAGCAGACAGTCGTTTGATTGGTATCCCGACACCCAACTTTATATTCTGTAACTGGTTACTAATCAAGAATATTTATTCCAGGTTTGTAACCATGTATTTGGGAAAAAAATACACTGAGTAATATACTATTACAACAAATAAATATATTTTAAGATTTTATTTCCCACATGGTATTGGCATAGTTACGTATAGAACTATGCTAGATATTACTACAAGAATTCCTCTTTTCGACTTCTCTGGAACCTAGTAGTAAAATAAAAAAAATTATCTAATACTAAATTCAAATAGGTAAGTAACCAAATTACTATAACATAAAATTAAGCATATGAACTAATAATCATTTTGCGGTAATCTCTAAACAGTGACCTACACTTATAGTGTTATTTTCTAAGTCTTGAACGGCGGTTTTTATTTCAAAATCAATTTCGTGATATTGTTTCATTTTATTTTATTTTGTGTATGTACGAATCTTCGTTTCTCTTACTAAAATATCTCTGATATATCTAATATATCTGACAAAATGCTTACCTACCTTTTTACTTTCCTACTCACATGGTTACAAACATGGAATAATTATTCTTGATGTGTGAACCCCACAGATGCACCTGCGGTTCCATGGTGGAGGCTGACGGTCATCACGCGCTGAGTTGTCGTCGGAGTGCAGGTAGGTTCCCTCGTCACCATGCCCTCAATGATCTCATACGGAGAGCTCTGGTTTCGGCGGATGTGCCTTGCGCTCTCGAACCCCCTGGTCTTTCCAGATCGGACGGCAAGAGACCGGACGGAATGACGCTCGTACCGTGGAAGGGGGGTAGGTCCTTGGTGTGGGACGCGACCTGTGTGAGCACTGTGGCTGCGAGTTACTTGGGCCGAACGGCTCTTTCCCCGGCTGCTGCGGCTGAAGACGCGGCAAGCAAAAAACATGAAAAGTACGCGGCCCTGGAGTCACGCTACATTGTAGTGCCAGTTGCATTCGAGACGATGGGCAGTCTGGGCATTGAAGCTAAAAAACTTGTGTCAGATATTGGCCGTAGAATAGGGGAGAAAACCGGGGACTCTCGCTCTGGCTCGTACCTGGTGCAAATGTTATCTATTGCCATTCAGCGCGGTAATGCAGCGAGCGTTATGGGCACCTTTGCATCGGGTGCAAGCCGGAGTGGGTTATTTAGCTAACAAAATTTTGTTAGCTTGATATTAAATTATTTTTGACATCCGTGATAAATAGTTTCATATGAGAAATATAATATATATTTCTTGATTAGTAACCAGTTACAGAAAAGAAAGTAATAATCTTTTATCGTAACTGGCTACGAAACTTGGTTACGAAAACGACAAATTAATTCTGTTTTCGTAGATGGTTATCAAAGGAAGAAAATAATTCCATGTTCGTAGCTGGTTACGCAAGATCAGTTACGATGGTGGACCTAAGGAAAAAAAAACCCTTTTTGACAAACCTAAATAATTTTTTTTAAGAATTTCAAAGGGAATAAATTTTATTTTATTTTATTTTATTTATTTTGGTATAAATCCCGTAATTTTCAAATGGGTTTTGTACTTTCCACAGACTTCTTGATCGTTCAGCCAGTTTCCTAAATTGTCTATGAATCGGATCCATGAATTTAAATGAAATCCCTCCATTATTTAGGGAACAAACTTATGATCTAATCATCTCGGTTACATCAGCTTTCAAACAAAATCATTTTTTTTCATCCGTTAAACAGCTATGATGCGACAGACAGACACAAAATAAAATTATACACACATACATAGCTTTTAACACCCCTCTTTTTCCCCGGGTGTTAAAAATAATAATACCTGTATCATAATAATTAGGCACTTTATAAGTTATACAGACAGACATCCCATCATCCTTCGTACAACACTGCACCCAACCCTGGGACGGGGGCCGTCGTCGACGTCCTTCTTAGGGCTTACCCGGGACTTCGGGCCGTAGACAGTTAACAGGCAGCGTGTGGTTTTATCTATTTATTTATTAGGACAACCAGTAGTAATAGTAGTAGTTTTAGTCGGTAGGACTCCGGCATATCCATGAGGGTTTCCACACGTAAGAAAAGAAAAAAAGCGTTGCACCCAACAAGACAAATCGTTTTATTTATTCTTTTTCCTCTTTAGTCTCAACTTTCTACATTTAAACACTCAATGAGAATTCAAAACAAGTTTAAATTGCTTTCAAATTAGATTATCGCAAGTCTGTTATTGTTTATTGTGTTTGTGTTGCTGCTAACCACTTGGCGCCATTTTGTAGCCTCTGTGTAGCATTGTAAAGTTAAGATTAGTTTGGGATGACGCAATTTCCACTTCAATGTTTTGAAATGACTAAGAGAGACTACTTAGAATAGATAGTCAGGGAGGTTTAAATGAATTCTTTTCATTGGCTTTGAAATTTAGTATAAAATAAAATATGGAACATTGCCTTGTTTGTTACTTTGATATTTTAATACCAAACAAAAAAAATGTTAACAATTGTGTAAAATGTACGCGGGTTATAATAAATCCCAAAGGATTACAGGAATATATTATGTGCTTACTTTTTGCACAGGAAACGGCTTTACCTTTACGTTATTAAAATGAATATTTTATATTATGCCATTTAAATATGTTTAATAAGCTGTACTTCATGGTCTCGCCCAGACTCTAGCTTAAAATACCCCGTTCAATTCTTTCCAAATAATATCGCCGTCATTAGTACTTTGTGTAAAATGTTTCACCTTATTTCAACAGTTCTTGAAACTTGCTGTGGAATACTGGCAAAGGCATTTTGATAAGGTTCACCATCGTAGCTATACGAGGTCAAGGAATCAAATATGAGGTATAATGCGGTGTTGTGTGAATGGCAACTGGTTGTGATAGAGTGGGTTTTTGAATTTTTTATGATCTACTTCTAGAGATCTTAAAGTTACAAATCATAGAACTGTAGACCTCATCAAGAAAATATATAACACTAGCAATGCCCCACGGCTAGTTTGTAATAGGTATAGTGCGAACAATTGTAGCACCGTAGCACCTATTTATACCTAAAGAGTGTAATGATTGAAAATATACTCAATTATTGACCCTTGGGATAGTACCATGATGATACTTAGTCAACGTAACTTCAGAATTTTGTCTTTCGATATGTCTCTTTCAAAAATTCGATTACATATAAATATCTTCTCTTTAAAAAATTGGTACCTATTAGATAACATTCAACGTGTATTGGATACACTCTTGTAATCGAACTCCCTCAGAATATTAAAGAAAAATGTGTACAATTACTCTTGATCGAGAAGGTATTCGCCGTATATGCTGCAGTTTCTAAACAGAGATTAATAGCTTTGCAAACAGAGTTCAGCGTGAATGCGCTAAGGGCGGCTTCACAAACATAATGTTTTTAGACAGTTTAAAGTAATGTGAAGTGTTGTTGGAAGTGAAAGCTTTCCGATACTGTACGGATTTTTTACAGCAGAGGCTACTAGCCTGCAGGTTGGACTCCGTAGATCTTGATTAAATCAATTATGAAAGTGAAGTTGAAGTAACTTATTCGTCGTATTGTCCTTGACTGTAAGTTGCAACTTGTAGGTATCATATTCTGTCCGTTTTATTTTATCAATGTAATGAAATTGCAGTTCTTTGCTAAGCATTTTTCTTATCCATTTTTTCATATCCAAGGCTATCGACTTCTCTAACGTCTTATCCATACCCTTAATGGTTGCATTATGGGTATTGATAAGCCGGTGGTAAGCGTTATCATAGCGCTCTCCATACACTTAATGCAACTATTAAGGGAAAGGAGGACAAGTGTGTGAAAGGTCAGACAGCTTACGAACAACCTTGTCCTGCCTTTGACAAATTATAGTGTACACCCTAGAATTCATCTATTCTATTCACCAATGGTTGTTTTTTTTTTTTTTGTTTCCTCGATAACAAAAATATCTGTCAGAGAACCAAAGTTTAGACAGTGTTAGCACGCTAGAGTATGTACTTCATGTTGAAAAATAAATCATATAAATAATGTTAACTAGTACCTACAATACGTGTTGTGAACCAGCTATTACATAGTAGATACCGTTACTAAGCAGTGCTATATCGCATTATTCGTCTCCGTAAGTTCACAAAGTGCTCTCGAATTTTTATGAAACAAAGCTAACATAAAATGTATTCCGTTGGATTATTTGGTATTCAAGTGGCATATCATCATCGAAAAGGTAAAGATTAAAATTCTGGGCCTTTGAAGTAGAGCACGTGAATTTGTTATACTGTATTTTGGTTAGTTTGCTTTGAAACTTTTGAATACCATTTTCTCACGGTATTCGTTTTCAGATGCCTAGGTTTTTATTTCTTAAACTTCGAATTTTTACAAAAATAATTAACATAAAAATTAAGGAATAAATTTTCAGCAAACTACACACTATCCTTTTTGTTTTTTCAAGCGGAAGCCCCCGGGCATTTCTCAACCGCATCCTAACTGCATGGTACACGAAAGCAAAAGCGAGTCAGGAAATAATAATCCGACGGCACGCAAGTCGCCTCCGTACCGGAATTGGGATGTTTGTGGACGTTTCGAAAAATAAAAAACCTGATGCAAGGTCCAACCATCCAACGAAAAACGACGTCGCATCAAAAGAGTTGGAGACATTGTTAGTTGAAAGCCTCTTTAGTTAATGGATGAGAGGGGATGCTATGGATGGGTGATTTATACGAATGATGAATTTGCTATTTTTGTCACTGGTTTATTCAAGTACATACTATTGTTGTGACTCTGTATATATATTATTTTCCACAATTCATATTCTATCGATGGGTCTAGTTAGTAGGCACAACATCATAAATGTTTACGTAGTCACAAAATTATTAGGAAATACTGTTTGTTGCGTTGAAATTTTGTTTTAAGAACAAATTTTCCCCTTACCTCGGTTTTTCCGAGTGCATTAAGTATGTAACTTTATAATATGAGAACTTAGGTAAGAATATGAACTTAGATAGTTTTTCCGGGGTCTGCAGCACCACTTAACATCTAGCTTTTCCGCCACCTCAGTTGTATAGAAAAAACATGTTTTGAATGAAGTTAAAACTGAAAAAATGGACGGTAATTACATTTCGTAAATGAACCCAGAAATGAATATAATATCACTTCAAATGAACAAATTGACGGGGTCCACTTAGGTGTAGAGGGTTGTCCTCAACATTAATAGGACGTCCTTTACAATTTGTTCTGTACACTTCGGTCATAAAGTGACTCCTTTAAGTAACATAGCGTCCAAATCATTGTATGAGACAGACTTTGTTTAAGTTTAGACGTTGAAATAACAAGGGTATCGAGGAGTCCATTAACGGGCCCACCTCAAACTACTGTCAACAGTGATTAATCTTAATTCACCTGAGAGCAGATGGCGCTTGACGTCGCTGGCAGTTCGTGTCTATGTTTACATTGTCATTAAAAATAATTGTATAGTTTAATTGAAGTAAACTAAGTGGAATATTTCGTGGAAAACTATAATAAAAGACATATATTGTTATCCAGTGCCATATATTTGTGAACATTTAAATAAATCTAAAATTATAATATGTACAATAACAGTGACTAGAATCTACCCTATAACAACAAAAAAAAAACAGTGTAATTAAATTATCAATTTTATATCCCTGTGTGTGGACCAGTAAATTGCGATTAAAACTTTCAGTGAGTTAATCAGGGATTGTGATTGGAGAGGCCTGAAACAGACTATTTCCAAAAGTGGCGACAACGCCATCTGTTGTCCAGTAGGCGAACTATTCGTACTGTTGTTGTAATATATTTATGGTTCGACCTGAAATAGTTGAGAATATGGCTGGCAAGTGTTCAACATGCGGGAAATTTCTCTCCATGAAGGGAGGTGCAGCATGTAAGTGCAGAAATAGGACCAAGGTCAACAAAGATATCACCCGAATGGCTCCTTTGGCAGGTGACGTTGATGTGGATACGCCCCCCAGTCAGCTGGATTCTTCAGTCTCTGCAGGCGGTTCGGGCGTGTCTGTCGGGGGGCGGGCCACCTGTCCGTCGCCTGGACTTGATCTAGCACACGAAATGCGGCTCCTGAGGGGAGAGATTCGGTCTATGAAGGATGGCCTGACGTTGGAGCTGAGGGAATTTAGACTGGAAGTGGCCGACCTTCGACAGTCCTTGGCAACGTGTAGGAAGAAGGTTGATTCTCTGGAGAGTCGCTTAGCTCTGATCGAGAATCGTCAGAGGGACCCCCAACCAGCACACGAACTGGAACATACAATAAATAACTTGAGACTGGAGATTAACGATAGAGAGCAAGATCTTCTGCTCTCTGACGTGGAGATCTCAAATCTACCCGAGTGTGCTGGGGAAAATGTGGTCCACACGGTCGAGCTGTTGGCAAGGAAAATCGGGGTAACCCTGGATAAAACCGACATAGTGTATGCCGAGCGAGTGGGACCCCGGACGGAGCGGACCAGGGGAGCGGACGGCGCGGGCGCGGCCAGGAGCAGGCGCATTGTGGTGCGGCTGGCGCGGCGCGGGCTGCGCGACGAGCTGCTGCAGAGCGCGCGGGTGAGGCGCGGCGCCACCACCGCTGACCTGGATTGCTTTGAGGGGCCCCCGCGCCGCTTTTACTTTAATGAGAGGTTGACCAGGACCAACAAGCAGCTGTTTTTCCTGACACGACAGACTGCCACACAATTAGGTTGGAAATATGCATGGACAAGGCGGGGTAGAATTTTGACAAAGGAAGCTGATGGTAAGCGAACCCACGCTATTCGCTCGGAAGAGGATCTGGAGCGTGTTTTTGGCAAAATTAATGTTAATACAACAAAGGATTAAGTTGTCTATCGCTGTTCCATTACAGTTAATTTATTTTATTACTGAGTACTCTTTTGTGGCCATAAATATATATTACTCTTTTGTAGCAATAAAAATGTTGTATATTAACATTGATATTAAAAGAAAAGGATCTGTGGCGGGATACATACAAAAATATATTTACAGTATTTGCATAAGAATGGATGTGTGTTATGTTGTTTATGTTTGCAATGTGAAAACTGATTTCCAGAGAATTTACAATATTTACATAGGTTTTGATTTAAGGTATACTAATTTTAAAAAGATATATATATATATATTTACCAACGTTTTGTGGTTTTTCCGGCTTGTTATCAAAGCGTTGTTGCAGTCGCAAGTTCACCAAGTGTAGGCAACTATTTAGTCGCCCGCCTAGTCGTCAATTCACATAATAAAATTGGTTGTGAAACATCAACAATAACCATATTTGACAGTGTCGGACGCTATAAATATGTTGCTATGGAAACGGTCCGAAGACAGCCGATTTGTGCGTTCCACATCGGATAAAGTGTTAAATTTATCTTAATATTATTTTTCATCCTTTTTCTTCTTTATCTATCTTCTCAAGTTTACCATATATTATTGATCACAATTTCTCAACAAGACCTGGAACGAAGCTTTTGACATTATAAAATTTACCTTTCTGTGTGTTGTATTTGTACATAGTTTTAAATTTCGTGTTTCAGTTTATTTTATTTTGTTAGCTATATATTTCTGTGTGTATATAAAATTTAATTGTGAGTATTTTTTAAGTTTATGAACAGTCAGCGAAACAGCAGCAATGGCGATAGGAGCGCTGGTCAACCTGAGGATAGCCTAGTGAGATGTCCCCTATGTCCCCAGGCGCGTGTTTTTAAAGGTGTACGGGGTTTGAAAGTACATTTTGGGAAGGTTCATAAGCACCAAAATGTGCCTTTAAACCCCAACACCTCTTTTGGCAATCACAACTCCACTTCAGTGGATCCCCTTTGGCAAATACTTTCCAAATTTAAGAGAACAGTGCCCGTTTTGAAGCGAATACCCAGGAGTGCGAGGCCATCAGTGGCTCTCAGTTTAGCCAATTGTATGCGCCTCGCCTCCCGTGAAAATTCGATCACCGCCTGGGAGCATTTGTTAACGTTTCCATACCGAATTCTACACGTCAATAGAAATATCAGTACAAAACAATCCTTGACGAAACAAATAAAAGAAAATTGCAATAGCCCGATTACATATCCTGAATTAGAATCATTAAAACGACATCACAAAATAGAACTTCACCAACGTGTAGAATCGAAGTTAAGTGATGGAGATATTCGAGGGGCAGCTAGGCTACTATTTAGCAGCGACGTGGTGGCACCTTTCTGTGCGGAGACTTTAACAGCTTTACAGAATAAGCACCCTGCCGCTGCTGATAACCTCTCCTTTCCCGACCATCCCGATTCATTAGAAAATCTTTCAGTTACAGCTCAGCAGGTGTCCGCAGCAGTGAACTCCTTCCGCTGTGGTTCTGCCGGTGGTCTTGATAGCTTAACTCCGCAGCACCTTAAAGACCTTACAGGTGCTACCGCCGGCGAAGCAGGTGAGTCACTGTTGCGTGAATTATCAAATTTGGCCAACAGAATGCTCTCCGGTGATGTGAACGAAGCCGTCATCGATGTCTTATATGGGGCTAATTTGTGTGCCCTGCGTAAGAAGGATGGCGGCATTCGTCCCATCGCTGTAGGTTGCACATATAGGCGTATGGTGGCTAAAATCTGTTGCAGGCACATTAGCGATGAGTCTAGTCAGAAGTTCCAGCCCCTTCAATTGGGTTTCGGTTCAAGAGGGGGCTGTGAAGCCGCCATACATGCCCTCCGTTCTTTTCTAAATTATGGGAATGGAGAGGTTGTCCTTAAGGTTGACATAAAAAACGCGTTTAACTCTGTTAACAGGGACACCCTTCTGGCAGAAGTTAAAAAAGAAATACCCCAAATTTTCAATTTTCTTTGGCAATGCTATAGAAATCCTTCTAAATTATTATATCAAGACACACTTCTGGAATCTGCTGTTGGCTGCCAGCAGGGTGACCCGCTTGGGCCGGTTATTTTTAGTTTGGCCATAAATCCAATCATTAGGCGTCTAAATTCAAAATTTAATGTTTGGTATCTCGACGATGGTACTCTTGGTGGTGACATTGATACAGTTTTACAAGATTTACAATTTTTGATTGAAGAATTTTCCAAAATTGGCTTAGATTTGAATTTCTCGAAATGTGAATTATTTATAACGGACAATGCAGACCGACTGAGTGTATTACAAAAAATAAACGATTTGTTTCCTGAAATCAAAATTATAAATAAATGTACTTTTCAACTCTTAGGGTCACCAATATTTGAGGATTCATTTCCGTCATTTTTAGACGAAAAAATTCAAAATTTTCGGGATACTAAACAGCGGCTTTTACAAATTAATTTACATTCCGCTTATACTATAATTCGTTATTGTTCTTTTGCACCAAAATTAATGTATTATCTTAGATCTTGTCCGTTTTGGAAACACCAAAATCTTTTGGAAAATTTAGACCAAATTATCCGAGAAACACTAGTAGATATTTTAAATATTAACTTGGATGACAGAGCTTGGACACAAGCGTCCTTACCTATTCGGCTAGGTGGTCTCGGTGTCCGCAAAATTACCAGTATTAGTTTACCGGCATTCTTGTCATCGGTGTACGGTACAGATAAGCTAACCAGGAAAATTTTATCTTCGTCACTGGTTAGCTTCGAAGTGCCGTATTTATCTGATGCCCTGAATGCCTGGAAAATGGCTAGCCCAAGCGCAGAGCTACCCGTCATCTACTCTTCCCAGAGACAGTGGGATGTGCCGCTAAGCAAGCTAGTTCAAAAAGAACTTATTGAGACATCATCCAGTGCAGCAGAGCGAGCGCGCCTACTGGCTGTGGGGGAGTGGGAGTCGGGTCTATGGCTTCATGCTTTACCTTCAGGCCATATTGGCACACTTTTAGATAACAGCACTTTTCGCATTGCTGCTTGTTTACGCCTCGGTACTTCCTGCATCGCTCCACATCGTTGTCACTGCGGTGAAACTGTCGACCGCCTAGGTCACCACGGTTTATCGTGCTGCAAAAGTGCAGGTCGGTTTCCGCGACATGCTAGCATAAATGACATCATCCGTCGAACCCTTTCCGCCGCCGGCGTGCCAGCAATTCTTGAACCCAAGGGTTTGGCTCGAGACGATGGAAAGAGGCCCGACGGGATGTCATTGGTGCCTTGGAAAATGGGAAAACCGCTTGTGTGGGATGCCACATGTGTGGATACCCTTGCGCCTTCCCATGTTCCAGGCACTGCTAGTTGCGCGGGAGCTGCTGCCGCGTCTGCAGAGGCCCTCAAACGGCGAAAATACACAAATCTTGTTGGATCGTATTTATTTGAGCCGTTTGGGGTCGAGACTCTTGGACCGTGGGGTCCTAGTGCAAAGCTCGTTTATAGAGCTATATGTAAACTATTGGTCGGCAGTTCTCGTGACCAAAATGCTGGTGTTTACTTGGGCCAGAGGCTCTCTATTGCCATACAACGTGGCAACGCCGCCAGCATTTTGGGCACGGTTGTTGTTGACAGCGATGTGGAAGAGTTTTTTGATGCATAATTTTATTTCCTATTGCCCTTTTTTTTATGGATGTTACCCTTGTAAATATGTTATAAATTGTATGTATATTAGTGTCAAAGAAAGTTAAAATTATATTCCACATTAGACTTGAAAAAAAGATATTGATGTATAATATTTACAGGTTTTATATACATGTTACTTATACTTACTATGACTTAATTATGAAATATCCAACAAATGCAGACTTGGTATTATATAAGGTCAGCAGGTGTACACATAGCATGTTACACGGTCTTTATAATTGTAACTATAACAGACAACCAATTATAGTACTAAGTATGATAGTATGTGACTGTCCGGGTTGTGAATCTGGTGTGGAGATACACATTTTTAGGTATATTTTTGTATTGGTTATGCTAGGTATTGGGTCAAGTATTGCCATAGGATTCCTTTACTTATTGTATTATGGAACTTTAATTTTTTTTATTATAGCAGTGGGATTGAATAATCAAATAATCATACACAAACATAAGCCTGAAGGATTTTTTGATGTTTTGTTTAGTACACCAATGGGTTATACTTGCATTAAAATGTTTAAAAAAAAATATCATGCTAACTTCTTTAACATATGTTTTGTAGACATTATATATATTTTTTCAATTCTTGTTTATAGTGATTAACAAAAATAAATATTTAAAATTTGGACTTTTTAATGCTGGTTCACTTGGAACTAGGCAGGATGAGTTTTTAATAGCCATGAACCACCATTCAGTTGACATAATGGCCATCAATGAGACCTGGCTAAAGTTGGGAGAGGATGGCAGAGCTCCATTAGTGCCGGGTTACAAATTGAGGCATACTCCAAGACCTACAGTGGTAAAGGATGGAATCGGTGGGGGTGTCGGGTTTTACATAAGAAATGGGGTCAGTGTTAGGACCAGAAGTCACCCGGTGGATTCACAGGTAGAGGAGTATTGGTTGTCCTTGACTACTTATGGCAGGAAAATTATAGTTGGCACTGCATATAGACCGCCCTGGCTGGGTTTGGATAGGTTCATAGACAGTTTGACGGATAGTATTTGTGCAATGGCTCCCTATGATAATATAATCCTATTGGGTGATTTTAACACAAATATGTTGATCCAGTGTGCGACAAACACAAAAAAGTTTCATCAATTTTTAGAATATACTAATATGCATCAGGTTGTAAATGCACCAACACATTTTACTGATGATAAGAGCACTCTAATAGATGTTATTTGTACGGACATGAATGTTTATAATGTCACAGTTACCCATGTTCCAGAACTGGGTAAACATGCAGTGGTAACTTGTGAGTCCACTTTAAAAAAAGTTAAGGAGAAACCCAGGTGGGTTATATACAGACCATTTGGAGATATCTTGCCAGAACTTTTTAATACTGACATTGAATTGATACCTTGGTACCACATGAATTCACAGGTTAATGTTGATGACATGGTGGAGGCTTTGTCTGCCTGGATTGTACATCTATTCGACATGCATGCCCCTGTGAAGCAAAAGATGTTCAGGACCAAGAAAACTCCATGGATTACTGATAATGTTAAATTGCTTTTCCGTTTGCGAGATAAAGCGAGGCTTATTTATCAGAATACTAAACTGGAGTCCAAGAAAAAATACTACTTAGAGCTAAAACATCAGGCTGTGGTGGCGTTGCGTAATGAGAAGTCTGTGTATTTCTCAAAAAATGTTAGTGAACATATTAATAACCCTAAAATTATGTGGAAGAACTTGAAAAATCAGGTACTCCACTCACATAAGGATTCTTGTTTGCCGAGTCACTTTAACAACCCAGATACCATCAACAAAGCCTTCCTGGATGTGCCGGGACAGGGTGTAGTGAGTTTGTCTCAATTAACATACTATGAACATCATAGGCATAACCCTAGTGTAAATTTTGAACTCAGACCTGTAGACCAATCAACAATTCTAAAGATTCTGAATAACATTAAGACACAGGCACAGGGTATTGACAAAATCAGTGCACAGATGTTGACACTCACACTCCCCAACTCACTAAAAACAATCACCCAAGTAATCAACACATCGATCGCTACACACACATACCCGCAGTTGTGGAAGTGCTCTGTGGTTCGGCCTATACCGAAAACTAGCCACCCGAACTCCATTAAAGATCTCCGGCCTATAAGCATTCTTCCATGCTTGTCTAAGGTGTTGGAAAGGGTGGTGCATATGCAGGTTATGGAGTACCTAGAGCAAAATAGCATTCTCCCTGATAAGCAGTCCGGTTTTAGGAAGGGGCGAGGTACGGCTATGGCCTTATGTGATGTAGTTGGAAACATCTTGGAAGCTAGGGATCGCGGAGAGGGAACAGCCCTAGTCCTATTGGACTATTCCCGCGCTTTTGATGCCCTAGATACTTCACTATTATTGTCCAAGTTGGCTTACTATGGATTTGCGTCGGGTGCTGTCAGGTGGTTTGATAGTTATCTTACAAATCGATCACAGTATGTGGAGATACAAGGTGTGGATGGTGCAGTGATGTCTTCACCTCCCCTTAAGGTGACTAGGGGGGTGCCGCAGGGATCTATTTTGGGTCCACTGTTGTTTATCTTATATACAGCAGACATCACCAGTTCCTTTCAACACTGTCATTTCCACATGTATGCAGACGACACACAATTGTATCTGTCATTTAAACCTGATGACACACTTACAGCTGTGTCCAGATTAAATGAGGACCTGGAAAGGGTAGTCCAGTGGTCAAGGGAGCACTCACTTATCCTTAACCCTCTAAAATCTAAATTTATGATACTAGGCAGTAAGAAACAAATTCAAAATATCTTGCAATACGACCCAGCAATAGTTATAAATGCTCAAAGAGTGGCAAGAGTTGAAGAGACCACCAACCTAGGTCTCGTGATGGACCCTCAGCTCCAATTTGAAGGGCATGTGAATAAAATTGTAAAAAATTGTTTCTATAGACTAAAACTTCTCTACAACATTCGGGACTATTTGGGGACGGCACTAAGGAAGCAACTGGTGGACAGTCTCATTCTATCTAGATTTAATTATTGTGATATAGTGTATGGGCCGTGCTTGCTGGCCAAGACTAAGAATCTTATACAGCGCATACAAAATGCTTGTGCTCGGTACTGTTTCCAGATACCAAGACGGCAACATGTAACACCTTATATTAATGCCAATAATGTATTGAAAATGGAGGCCAGAAGAAAATTACATTTAGCCACTATGCTCTTTGACTTATTAAAATTTAAAAAGCCTGACTATCTATATAAAAAAATTTGTTTTAGGAAAAGTTACTATCCTTACTCTATTAGGTCTACAACTTGTACTATATCAGTGCCCAGGCATAGGACTACAGCTTTCCGAGGGTCTCTGAAGTACGCAGCGATGCGAATCTGGAATGATCTGCCTCCACCTATTAGGGACCTGAAATCCAGATACACATTTAAAGTCAAGTACAAAGGATTTCTACTATTATATCAAAAGAGTTCATGTGTGTGATTCCCAGATGTGAGTGTTTGGGTTTGGGCATTTTCTATATGACCATGGGTTGTCTGGATATCATGACCAGGCTTGTGTTGGCATGGTTGGGGTAACATGTTGTTCTGTTACTTACCGGATTTATTAATAAAGAGAGAGACATGTTCTCACGGGGCTGTCTGATCCTGGGTAAGCGGGGAATGGCCTGCTTGTGCTGTGGGTATCACAGCACAGGCATTGGCACTTGAAATGCATGGCAGCGCCTAGTCTCTGGGGTCGGGCATTCCTGAATTTAACAATTTTTTTTTTTTTTTTTTTTTTTTTTATGTCTCTCGTGGGAATCTAACTCATAACCTTATGGCCCGCAGTCACACAGTTTGATCTCTAGATTAACGAGGCGGTCAGAAGAGACATATGGGTTGTGTATGTATGTTTATAAATACTATTGTTGCTATTATTATATGTGTAGTATAAATCATTGGCATACCTTGATGTTTGTCCCAACAGCCGGATCATTTCGGAGTCGCCTCTCTGTGATGTTTGGGCACCTCATGGCTATTTATTGTCAACAGTAGGTATTAGAGAGGTGATATCGGTCTTCTGGTGGTGCTACACTTTGTTGGCCCTGTGATGGGAGGAGTGAGTTAGCAAGGTTCCAAGTAGTAATAAGGTCAAAACCATGGCATACTTAGGGGAATTGTGCATTGTAGGGTTTTTTTTTTGTGTTTTTTCTACTTACCTTTTGGCGTTTGAAGTATTCTCCTTCTTTTTTAGGTATAAGTTTCTAGTTTATAATTGAGTGGGTATGTTTCACTGTATTGATTCATGGCACGATATTGCCGGAAGGCGTCAGGTGACACTATAAAAGGGTGGCACTGAAAATCAGTACTGGGATGGCTGATACCCATCTCAGTGTATGCTGAGTGTCTATTCCTAATTGCGGGCACAGCGTACATAATAAAGTTAATAGTAAAATGTTGTAAAAAGTACATTAAATGAAAAAGCACGTGTAGCCACGTAGTAGTAAGACACGTAACCAACATTATGTTAGTCATAATGACGTTGTCACGTTGACGCGTGCAATTGTCACTTGTCATGACTGTCATGCTCGGACGGCGGACATAGATGTTCCACGTTCCATTGTTTCTTTTTTTTTTTCTAGAATGAAACCTAGAATAAACTTTCACCGCTGCCTGAGCAGATCACACTACGTGGCAGATATTATTAATTAATGTTAAGTACTTTATATACAATGTCGAAATATGTATGTGCGTTGTGGTTCACAATAAATATTTTTCTTTCTTTCTTTCTTTCTTTCTTCTTTAGAGTGGGGTTCCGTAGTTTTGATTAGTACGTGCTTGAGTAGATAGTTGGTGACCTGCCGGCGTAAATAGTTTTACCATGATGTTATAGTTTCTTCAATGAAATACACTTTTAGATCGGACGAGGTTCCGTGCATTTAGGTTCCTACCCATATGGTGGTTTAGGCTCCCATGTGGGTGCCAGCTGGTACATTGTGTTGGATACGACCGAGTAGCTGTGAAAAGTCACAAAGATACCCAGCCCCGGTTGGGTTGCATTCGGGGTTCAGCAGCTGCAGAGCTGGGTCCGAGGCAATGTTTGATGCAGCAGGAGGGGACCAGAAGGCACTGACGAGTCTAGTGTGGCAGACGGGGTCGACCCGCCAGCCGAAATAAATTGTTGTTATTATGGCAACAGGCTTGTCACCTATTCATAAAAAACAAAATAGTGACAGGTTAGGCGTATAGTATGTCTCTGACTATGCTTGCCACTTCTGGGATAAAGACAGTAGTAGGTATGTCTATTAATAATTTAATTAAATCCTTGCCTTGGCCTTATACTTTCAAAAGTTAGATGACAAATAGGTTAATAAGGACAATAATTACCCACTACTTGTAGGTACCCTTGACATTTGCTGTAGTCTTGAACTGTAGAAAATGCTTACGTCCGACGCAAGGAGTATTATCTCTGTTTATTACCAAAATTATCATAAAAAGTTATAGTAATAAGCCAAGATTAAAGTTAAAACCAACATTTGCGCCACAATTCAAGGAATTAAGCATTAATTGTTATATCGTGAAATTCCTGCAAACGTGGCAATTATCACATAACAGCTAAGTGTTAGGGACTAACTAGCTCTATTAAGTCGAGTAAGTTCAAGTTTCATACAATGACGCGCTTAATAATGTTATAAGTAATACTAAACTGCCCTTCACAACTTAGAACTAGAGATGGGCGGAGGGAAAAAACCCGGAATTTATGTGGGAAAAAACCCAATGGACGGGTATTTTCATTATTTGACGTAATTGTCACGATTCTAAAAACATAAAGATTCTTTTATTATCTTTAGGACAAATGCAACGAAAAATAGGTACTTTGTGATGCGCACATACTTTGCGCCGATGCATCTAGTGCAGTAGCTGTTGCCTGTTGTTCGAAATGTCAAAATGTGTAGCAGGATTCAGGAACTAAAATAAAACCAAACTGTTATTATAACAACAAAAAGACGATTTGTTGTTTATATCATAAGATTCTTTCTGCGTATCGTGGCGGAATGTTAATTCATTGCAGATTGAACGTATATTGAAACTTTCAAGATTCTTTGACCAAAAAAACAAACAATTATTTAGTACACCTTACAAAAGTGCCTGCAGAGGTCGATGGCCGTCAGGGTGATGAGGGGATACTGCACGATCTCAGGTGATGCGGCATGTCTCCTAGCCGGAACTCCTAGCCCATGGGACTTGGAAGCGAGAGCCCTTGCGTCACTATTTAAATGGCACAAGGAGGCGATGGAGCTGGGTCAAAGGCCTGAGTCTCGATAAATCGAGGATCGACGGTCCCAGCTCTACCAGAAAACCATGGAGACATGTAAGGTGGTGCGACTTGAGCAACCAAAGGGGGGATTCACCACAATCGCGGCGTTCAGACCGGTCATGGATGAGTGGCTGGAGAGGAGACACGGTGCTCTCTCCTACCGGTTGTCACAGATACTTCCAGTAAGTGTTATTCCAGTATCACGCGGGAGCTTCGGTAAGTATCTGTGGCAACTCCCGCAAAAAAACCCCAAAGATGCGGGATAGCATTTCGGATCTTATCCCTCAGAGACATCCCATCGCTGCGCAAAGGGCGTGGACTAGCCCCACTGTGAGTGTCCACGTTTTGGCAGCGTAGGTATGGATAATTGGTATAACGCACTGGTTGAAGACTTTCGTCTTTATTCATTGCGGTATCGGCAGGTAGAAAATCCGACGCAGTTTGCTGACTGCTGCTCAGCCCAAGCGAATCCTTCTGGCTATTTCCTTATCCAGGTTACTCGTTTTTCAAATGTATAATCCTGCCCAAGGTAGGTGTATTCATGGACAAACTCAAGCCTCGATCGTTTAAAGTATAATGGTCCCGGCACGACATGCTCATTGAACATGACCTTGGTTTTGTCCAAGTTCATGCAGAGGCCAACACGTCAAGACTCTTCACTAAGACCATGCAGCATACTGCTCACCTGTTTCAGCGCTATTAAAACGATGTCGTCAGCAAACCCAAGGTGTAGATACATTCACCGGTTATATTCACGCCCCATCGATTCCAGTCCAACGACTTGAAGACGTCTTCAAGCGCATTAGTGAAGATCTTAGGAGATATAACATCTCCCTGTCCCACACCTCTGAGTAGGGCTATGGGATAGGTCTTCTTAGCGGTATCGTACAAGCACCTCATGACCTCAATATATCGCCAATCAACACGACACCGCTGCAATGCTTCTAGGATTGATTCAAAGGACTCTGCTATTCTAAAATGCTGAGTAGGGTTGCAGTGAGTTTCGGCAACATTTTTCCATTTATCCATATAATCTCTATGACATTAATGATTGGCCAGCTTCCTGAGCGGGCGACATATACGGGTTCTCTGTGATGGTCAGGCTTCCTGATTTTTGCAGGTAAATGCCGGAGTACCACAGAGATCGGTATTGTCCCCAACTCTTTTTCTTCTGCATATGCATGACATGCTGTCCCTTGGATACATTTATTGTTATGCGGATGATAGTACTCTGCATGGGAGCTATTCTGGCCGTCCAGCGGATGGGTGGAGGAAAAGAGACGGCAACTCGTGGCCGATCTCGACCGGGACCTGGGTCGCATTGCTCAGACAACTTGGTCAAGTAAAATGCCAGAAAATCACAGGCGTTTGTGTAAATGGCTAAGAAGTCCCCATTTCTACCCCTACCCTCTCTTTAGAACATTTCTACACTAAAGGACAACCTGGAGATCTTCGGTATAGACGTCCGGCGTGAGCTCAATCACAAAAACTCCATAGAGAGTTGTATTGGGCTGGCCTCGCGGACACTAGAAGTCCTAAAAAGGTGAGGCGGTACTTCACATCACATCAGAGATGTTAGCACTACAAGACGCATTTCGCCCCTGCCTCGAATACTGTTCTCACCTTTAGGATGACTCCGCGAGGTACTTAGTTGACGCGCTTGACGCTATGCAGAGAGGCAGAGCCGTGCTATCTGAATCATTGGTTGTCTTGAGGTGGTGGAGGTTGGCGTTCGCGCGATCGTAGTTTCGGGTTAGCAGATGAATACACACACAGAGTCAGGCTTGTTATTTAATTTCATTTTATTTGATTAGATAGCACAGAATATTAAAACGTATTTATTGAATTATTATAAAAATAAACAGAGTTAGATTATCTCTAACTAGTTAGTAATACTTAAAAAGTGCGTACTAAATGATATATACATGTAACTATACATTACCTAGATGTTACATATGCTAAATATGAAAAAACCCGAATAAATTCCCAATTGGGATTTTTCCCTGGGTTTTTTCCCGGTTTTTTCCCACATTTGGGTTTTTTTCGGGCAAATACCATCTCTACTTAGAACAGACTTAAAAGCCGTAGTATAGTAGCTATAAGCAGGACGTCCGATTCCCGACCGTTCGACGTGAAATCGTAGGCGAAGACGATGTTTACTGTTGAAATGTCTGTTTTCATCTTTTGCTGTTTTGTAATGAAACAAAATGACGTTTCACTAGTAAATTTTTGTTGTATGGTCGACAATCTCTGCCGAGTTAGTTTGTTAAAACGAATATGTACTAACGAATTGTCTCAGTTTTATTCTGATCAATTGATAAATAAACAAATGATCGGCTAAAATAAATCGAAATAAAATCGGCCATTGATAAAATATTTTATTAATTCAGTGACGAATTCTTATGTTCCATGTATTGAATACACAAACAATACTGTGAATATACAAAACAACGACAATAATAGCTAAACCCAGGTCATGGGTTAGGCTTCATACGCGATAAGGTTATGACAACAACTCCATTGTCATCTAAAATAATTATTACGCCCGAAGTGGAAAGTATTGTGCTGAAACTGCGGAAGCAAATTTTAATTATTATACTGAAATCCCGTTATCTCCATCATCTTGTGGATACAAATGGAGCACAAAGATTATTGGGGACATACATACACACTTTTGAAGATCGATTCGGTATAACTTGACATTTCAGATAAAAATGTATCTGTAATATCAAAACATGTAGGTTCTGTTACATAAACGAGTTAGTGAAATATGCATGAATATACCTATATTTAAAAAAATATAAAAAATAAGTACCTACATAAATGCATTTCAATTTTATACAACGAGTCAACGCCATCTATCAGGATCGTGTAAACATATCCTGTACTAATAATATTATTTATAGAATGATCAACTCTACTTCGATGACTCGCTTTCAATTTAAATGTGACATACGGCCAGTAGATCACTATTCTGTGGCAGCTCCTCTGTATGCATAATCTGCTTAGTTATGGAATATTAAGTTTGTGCTCAGTCGAGACGCCGCCTATCGTGAGCTCGGCATTTGCTGACAGATGACGTCATCAGAACTAATTAGAATAATTACATTTACTTTTAAGACAGACATATGGGCACCCATCTTATATATATTGTAATATTGCATTTATAATGTTAGATTTATTGAGTAAATTGATCTAGAGTGTTTGAATTGTGGTAAGCCGTTTCTAAAGAGCTTTGTACATATACTACAGGCGTGTTTATAAAATAAATAAAAGTAGTGTGAATTTGCATAGATGTGTAATTTTTTTATGAGTTGTTGAACGTAGACCTTAGTGCCAGACTGTTCTACTTGATCACAGCATCAATGATGTGTGTGTTGATTATGATTGAGGTCTCTTCATCACCTTCACCACCTTCCTATCATTTGGTCCGAGGAAGATGTTTGCGTAGGGTAACATTTCCCATCATAACATGGGAAAATCCACCTACAGATCTTATAACTTCGTAAGATTTTGATGAGATGTGTGAGACCTCCAAAACATCATGTCTTGCAGTGTTCTGACCCTGACCAGTGTATTAGCTTTTTGACAATATTGCTCTTGCAGAACAATATTAACTACGTTTATTTGGGCATGATTACCTCTCTATCGATTTCATTTGTAGAACACTATTAATTGCGTTTATTTGGCATGTTTTGTCAATCAGCGTTCCTTTATGTCAACACATCCATTCACTGTGCAACATTATTCACAGAGCTGATAGCAAATTCGTATGTGCAAACGTGTCGCTAAATTTGGTTATTAGTTAGTGTTTCTAACAGGTTTCCGATACACTTCCGATCACACTTATAATTAGTCCATGAATATTTTAGTGTTTATATAAATAGATTCCTTTATAATCCTATCATATCTTGGATGAAACTGATCTATGTTGTTTCATAGCATAAACCCTACTCTCCTGACGTTTTTTATTATACCTATCTTCACTAATTATGTTGTTAGGTTTCTCCTTTTTTCCGTTTTGTTAGATACCACTTCTTCATTCTTTGAGATTTTTGGGCTATTATTGCTATGGACATTTTAAGAGCATGTCGGTAAAAAATTCTTATAAGGAAAGTCTATAATCTACGCCCTATAAAAAATTAAGAGAAATATCACCTTAATTATGTTATAAGCTAGTCCTACATCGTGTAGATTGCACAGAAACTTCTTACAGAACCAAGAAACACATTTCTGCTTCGACGTCTCTACTTTTTGCGGACTTTGGTAAAGACAGCATTACGCTACTAAATACATATTAAGTACTTAAGTAGTTCATCACTTAAAAATACAATTTCTCAATTTAAGTATCAACTTATATTATCTATAACAAACGATAAATAAGAAGCTACTGCGGATCACGAGATCGTGGGTTCCTTTCCCACCGGAGACAAAAATTTGCAGTCCATAAATATTCATCTCGGAAATCTGGGTGTTGTGTATTTTTAGTACTTCTACGTATTGACAACAACGAGGTCTGATACCAATTATACAAGTAAGTTCATCTTAGCTTAATTTGGGATAGGACATTAATTATTATTGATGGGATCAAATTTCCGCCAAGCTTTTTGACATAATATTCATTCGACGATATTACTATCGGTTGTACAGGTACAACTCACTATAATTCTTACTTAAAGATAAGGTACATAATAAATTGCAATTTACTTTTGTAAAAGATACAAATATTGTTATAATAATAAGCAAATTGTACTTAAAAACATTTCTATTTGTTACAAGAATATTTACGTGCAAAAAATTTCAGCAGCATTTGTACAACCGAGTACCTTCGTCTCGTAATGTATGTCACAAAATTGAATTGTAAAAGACGTTCAGAGGAGAAAGGAAGCTTTGAATTGCTCATTATGCATCTCATACACGAGTCGGTGGAATTTCAGGGAATTGTGTAAAGACATTGTCAAATTATAAGGAAAATTAACGTGTAGTCATGTGAAAACTAAGAATCCCATTTTTGCTAACTAATATTTAATTTTTGGTAGAGATTGCTTTGCGCTTGTTTTGATTTTAAGAAAAATCTTCAAACTGTTATAGTGCAGCGTCCCTTGGGAGTTCTGGGACATCCTTCCGAGGGCTTCCCCGGGGCTCCCAACCACAGGCTGTTGGGCGTGACGTGAGGTGTTTTAGTCGGTAGGAGTCCGGCATAACATCCATGAGGATTTTCCCTCACGTTAAACAAAAAAAAAAGAAAAAAGAGCAGCGTCCCTGATTACTTCTAGAAGTTGAAATTACACTTATCTGGCATTGGTGTGGGTGTGCCTAGGAGTATAAACGGAACAGACATTAATTTATAATCTTTTCAAAGTGGAACTAATAAAGACATTGACAATTATTTATGAAAAAGATCACTCATGCAAACTCGACGCCAATGCGGAACCCAATTTAGTGCGGAGATATTGTGTCCATGTGCAGAGCGATGTGTTTTCAAAGATCAAAATAAATAGACATGCCAATGTTTTACCTGGTACGGCATCGTCAATTTAACACTGTTTTGTCATTATTATATGAAGCGCTCGTGACCCCGCTGACTCAATGTTGTAGTTGATATAGAGTAAAATTATGACGATGAAAATTATGACTGCCTCTGTGGCGCAGTCGGTAGTGATACCGCCTGCGGCGCTGGAGGTCGTGGGTTCGATTCCCACCGGAGACAAATATTTGTGTGACCCATAAATGTTTGTCTCAAGAGTCTGGGTGTTTCTATGTATACTATGTATGTATTAAAAAAGTATATAAGTATTAATATCCGTGGTCTGATACCCATAACACAAGCAGGTTATTTCTAGCTTACTTTGGGATCAGATAGCGTTGTGTGAAATGTCCGTGAATATTTAAAAAAAAAAAAAGAGTAATAATCATAACCACAAGAAATTTCCTAGAAAGGTTCTCTAAAAGAAGAAAATAAACCTGATACCCAGCAAATGAAAACATTCACTTCCTCACTTGGTAGACAGGGAGCGGAGAATCTTTAAATTTTAAACAGTCCTTCTAAGCAAATGAATTGACATAATTTGTCATCAGGAATTGAACACTGTTAGAAAGGTAATTCAATTAGCCTAGGCCCACGTACAGTAGCGTTCATAAGTCCGATAGCAATTTGACGAAAGTATAGCGCGTCAACACTAGTCGTACTTATGACCTTATTATTCGAAGACAATTCACACTTACTCTCACACACACACGTCAGCACTATTATGACTTTATTCTTTGACGACAATTCACACACATTAACTGTGGCGGCCAATCAGATCACAGTATGAGATATGCGAGAATGAGTACAGCGCCATCTAGATATTAGTTTTGAATTATGATAAACTACATTTACAATTATAGCCGCTAGATGTCTTATCTCGATCAACGTATGACATTCGAAAATCGATCTAGCTGTTGTTAACTTGAGTTAACACATTGTTCACTCGTTGATAGATATTGTTAATTTCACTATTATACGTAAGCGGCTCTGTGGCTTAGTGGTTTAAGGTGCGGGCTGACGAATGATAATGGTCGGGTGGGTGGTTCAGAACCAGATATGTGAACTATTAACTTTTTGTGTTTTTATATTTAACAGTTATGATTTAAATGTTGACAAGAATATAAAAATGTTTCTTATGTAGAATTATAAACTTAACGAAAAATTTTAGAGGGTGGATTTGAAATTAAAGGTATTTATTTGCAGTGAGTGAAGTTGTTGGTTGGTGAAATCAGTTACGACTGTTCGTGTTTATTACTACTATTGCGATTAGATTTCTTCTATAATAAATCAATATGTCGAATATAAGTATTGAAGCAAAAGCTAATATTGTGGCCCTATATTCGAATGGTTTGAATATATCTCAAATTTCTAACGAGACGGGCTTATCTGTAAGTTAATTAATTAATTAATATTGTTGTAATGCAATTTTGTTCATTGGTTGCAATTGTGTAATATAGTTGTTGTTTTTTAGAGGAACGCCGTGAGTCGTTGGGTGAAACGATTTCGAGAAGAGGGCAACTTGCAGAGCCGGAGGAGAAGTGGAAGACCTGCTATTATTAACAGGGCTCAGCGACGTTATATGGTAGCGGAATATGAAACAAATGGTATTATACCAACCAAACGATTTGCCGATGAGTTTCATACGTCATTACTCACCGTTCGCCGTGCACTTCATGCTGAAGGTTTACATCACCGAAAGCCAGCGATAAAACCTTTTTTGACTCAAAGGCATAAACAGGAGCGGTTACGTTTTGCACGAGAGTATTTAGACTTTAACTGGGAAACAACAATATTTTGTGATGAAAAAACGTTTAAATCATCTCAAAAAGGAAGATTACATTTGTGGCGTAAGGACAACACTCGTTGGTGTGAAAACAATATAATACCGAACACTGAATCTGGTAGAATAAGTGTAAATATGTGGGGGTAGATTAGTGCGCAAGGGCCGGGTGAATTAGAATTTATATCTACGCGTGCAAATAGTGCAAATTATGTGGACGTGCTAGAAGATATAATGTTACCCACAGTGCGAAATGTCTATCCAGGTGTTAATGATATAAGTTTTCTGCACGATAATTGTCCTATCCATCGAGCTACCATAGTTCGTGAATGGTTTAGTCAACATCCGGGCATTAAAGTTATTCCTTGGCCAGCACGATCCCCTGATTTGAACCCGATTGAAAATATATGGGGTTTGATGGTGCAAAGATGGGTAGCACAGGATAAAAGATGTCCCGAGCGGCTCAAGACCCACTGCATGCAGTTGTGGGACAGTTTACGTGGCACAGATATCTGTGCAAATATTGTAGCCTCCATGCGTAGACGTCTTCTGAGTTGTATTGAGAATAACGGAGGTCACACAAAATATTAATAATATAAAATTTAGGCTTTTATATATATAAAAGTTATTTCTACTTAGTCCGCGCTAAGCTATTCTGTTTAAATATTTTTATTAATTAATTTCAGTTGAGCCTATTGAGACTACTGAGCCTATCAAGGGACGTGCTGGCCTGTAATTAGTATAAGACTGTATGGTTGAGGTTAAGTTTCAATCCTCTTTTCCACGAGAAAATGAATAATTAAGCTATAACCTCAATAAGCAATATTAATTATAAAAAAGTATATTTATGGATAAAAATATTATAGCCACAAATTAACAGTGGATGATTATTTTAATTTCAAAATTGAAATAAACATTTTCTGAAAGCTTTTGTTTTATTTATGATCTATTGTTAATTACCTAAGTATAGCATTTTTCTATTTGTAAATAATTATTTCTAATTCCGTTAACTTGTTCCTAAAAGTTAATGAAAACAAAACAAAAAGAGGTTTAAAATAAGATCCGAACCCAGAACATCTAATTTCAACACTATCCGTAGTAGCCCCGTTACCGACTTAGCTACGCGCTGCCTTACGTAGATTCTCAAATTTTGGCATCACCTTATATAGCTTCAGTGCAGTGCATACTTCGAACATAATAGTATGAAAAGGCAAGTATTATGTTATCTTTGTTTCGCATCACACACATTCATGTTTTCTCGTATTGATACTGTATGACATACAAAAGTATGAGTTGAAACATGACACACATAGATAGGTACGCGTTTAACCGGACAAGCCATTATAATCCTTAAGGTGCTAACACACTCATGAACGTTGACTGTACATAATAATTTGCCGTAACCGATGTATACCCAATCAATGCCTCATACATAAAAGTAAAATGTTTTATTAAAACAGAAAGTATTTTGACCTTTGTCCAGGGGCAAGTAAAAATTTTCTACTATTTCAAAATCTGTCTTATTAGTAACAATGAAATAATGTTGAAACATAAAGGGTTTAAGCTTTTTACAATAGAATGTAAAATATTAATATTTAAGACATTAAAATTCAAATTAGTTAAGCATCTTCTGATTTTTTTACTCTATGTTCTATTTTTCCCCTACCAGTACACCATACATTCTAAAGTTCCGAAAGCGTTTCATTTAACGCTCTCTCGTGTTTTTGCTCATCTCTTTTCTTTATGAGAATAATATTGTTTGAAAAAAAATGTGTCTGTTTTATTTTTCACTGTTTATAATCAAAATTTTGTTTAATTGTACTATGCAAAATGTAAACATCTAGTAGATTTGCAAATTATTTTTTATGCTAATAATTTAAAGGAAAAAAAAAGATTAGTTGTTTACATTGAACAGATTCCGAAACTACTGAACTATTTTGAATATCTGTCACTGTCGGGAAGCTACACTATCCCGGGTAGACATGGGCTATATGTTATCCCCGTATTCTCATGGGACAATATTATTAAATAACCCTACTTGACTGACATTTGGCAGTCACAAATCACATAGATCATACCACTAGACACAGTCAAGAACGAGCTATGAGTATCTTAAAGAAATAACAACTTCATGAAGCTTTTTTACGAATGATAATACCCAGAAATGCTGTTCTACATACTAATACATACGATTCTTACTCATTCGTCTATCACCGGCGCCGTGAGTCCGGACTCGTTCCGTCTAAGCCCACACGATCCCTACCTATTCCTCTATCACCGACGTGGCTAGTAACTCCTGGGAACATGTTACAGGATTCTGGGTAGATTTTTAGGTTCTGGTACTATCTACTTCTTTTGGAGGGTTGGTTCGGGTGTTATCACGCTTCTTTGGTCGTGAGGCGTGAGTGACACTCTCACTTCACGCCGCCACCGTCTTCGGCCGGCTTTTGTAAGTGTAGTGAGCAGCTCACACACCGCCAGACATATGGGTACCATTGAGTAAAACGGTCAGAGAATTTTTATTGTATTACCAAATTTGTCATCTGTCTCGCGAAGAAAACAATGACAGGTATCTTGTTTTTAAAACACTTCTAGACTTTGTCGTGCCTGTGAATACTTTTACCTTTTTTTATGCCAGTTTCCATCCGCACTTCAGATAGACGGTGACTCAAAAATCTTTCAATGCCATTGAAACTGTTTGGTTTAATCTACAATAGTTTTGAAGTACATTGATAATTTGATAGTTCATTTTATTAAAGTAAACCAATATTGGACAGGACAGGAGGAGTAAGAAAGAACCATTGTAAAGTCAATCATATACGATTCTCCAGACCATCTTTCCACATTGTACAACATTCAATCATAAATGATTTAATTGTTTAAGTCTAAATATTCACAGTCATAACAAATCACATCAAAACAATTAGAACGAGCGTGCGCCAGCCACCAGCACTATATTGACGTGACGTAATAAGGTCATGCTTCGACATTAATATTCAAAAGATGCGCATACCAATTAAGTGTCATAATTCAAATTTGCTGATAGAAGAGGTACAGTTTAGTTCGTTCCAGTAAATTGACTTGGTAAACAGATTTTATAAACTAAACTGAAAGTAGAGCTTCTAATACTATGTTTAAGAAGTCACTACTTGTGAGGCTCTGTGTTGCTTGGAGACCTGGTATTGGGAGGCTAATGTAAGTTTTGTTTTGCTAACCACCAAAAATGTTTACTAATTATATACACTATTACAACTTGTTATTATATTGTAAGAAAGTCATTTATATCCCTATCCTATCCTATTTATATCCCTATAAGATACTTTGATCAATTTTCAAAATTATTATTCTGCCGATAGATCACACAAAGTAACCATTTCTCAACAAATATAAAAGAATTTATATTTAAATTATGATAATATGATGTACAATGTAGAGTCCTACATGAGTGTGATTGATCTAAAATCCCATGAAATACCTGTCAACTGCTAGTACCTACAATACAGAGAAGATGCACCTTGAGACTATGAAATGTAATGACATCATAACACACGAAACATAATATTGAAATAAAGCCGAAACGTCAAAAGGGGGGAAATTTTAATAATAAACAAATAAGGCTCTTAATCCATAATGATTTCATTAAATACTCGTTTTCATAAACGATTACAAACAATTTGTTATCAAGAATGTTCTCTTCAGCTTATCGAATATTAGCGATTTTGATTTATGAGCGTATCTAAAAGTAATCTAACAATGGATACTCATCTATCTTGCGGACCAACAGTTCTGATCCCAAAAATCCCAACCTAATTTCACACGTAGCGTACAAGGCAATAGTGTTTCCTAGTCTTAATCATCCGGTCTTTGGCTCTACGGAAATGTGCCTTTGTGTAAATTCTAACAAAGACCTCTCTAATTGAAATCTATATTCTACTTTTATAATAAGATTACGGTGTTGTTGTAGCCTTGGTATTTATAAAAATAACATAAACGAGTAAATACTTTCTTTAAGTGTAAGTAAATTCAGGTCAACCACGGTCGAGTGTCAGCACTGCGAGGACCGCAGCGATGACACGGCGCTCCACACGCTGGTGGAGTGGACTGCGTGGGTGCAACAGCGCTAGGTCCTCGTAGTGGGTCTAGACGTGGACATTCTCTCGCTCGAGACCATGGTGCGAGCCATGCTCTCCAGCGGGAGTAAGTGGGACTGCGCCGCCTCTTTCTGCGAGCAGGTCATGCTCGTGAAGGAAGCGGCGGGCCAGGTGCGGGAGAGAGCTTTCCCACCCGAGTTCCGCAGTCGGCGGTCTAGGCGCCGCCGACCTGTCTTCGCGCAGGACTATCGGCCTCCATGACCAGGGGTCTGAGGACGGTGAGAGGGTCGCTCACCGTCCTTACAGAAGCAGGCTCATGACGGCAGCGTGACGTGAGCAACTCACGCACGCCCCCCTTAGAAGCGGGATCACACCCGAAACCGCCCAAATACGCGGGATACCACCCGAACCACCCTCTGGGCGAGGCCGCGGTGGCGGCCGTAGGTCTGTTGGGAGTCCCGGGACATCCTTCCGAGGGCTTACCCGGGGCTCCCAACCACAGGCTGTGGGGCGTTACGTGAGGTTTTTTAGTCGGTAAGAGTCCGGCATAACATCCTCTGAGGATTTTCCCTCACGTAAAAAAAAATGTAAATTCAGGTCGCCAGGATCATTGATTTATCGAACTTGCCTTGACTACCTACTAAAATAAATACACTTAAAATAATTGTTAAATCACGTTAAAATCTAACATTTTCCGACAAAGATCTTCCCAGTTTCACAAAAAGTGCTTATCTGACCAATCTTAAGAGATTAACTCACATAGAAAATAGCTTAAAGATGTCTCTTTAAGTGGAACGACGGATCCGCAGGGATTTGACTAAGACAAACGACTCGTTCGCTGAGATAATATACTAAAATGTCAACCTAAGAAAATATGAAGTATTTTTCTTGCATAAGTAAATGTATACAAGCATAATAATATATGGCATTTGATTTGAGGTACCTAGGGAGTTACTAGAACTTTTTATGTAAGAAAAGGGTCTTGTCTAGACAAAAAATAATATGAAATTGGTATATTTCAATAAAAGTAAAATATAATGTGGATTATGTATTATGGTTTTGAATGGAACTAATTTATCTTTGTCTTCTCTATCTGAACGTACCTAAGTTCTGATTGCAATTAACATTTACAATCTTGGGATCCGGGGTTCACTTTAAGAGGCAGTATCCTAAACGAAATATCACAAGGAGCGTCTCGCCTGACCTTCCAACCTCTTTTCGCGTGCCCATAATATATCCTTGGTGCATTACTAGCAGGTGATATTAGCATGGGCTCTGTAGGCAGCGTAATAGGTAGTTACCTAACTCCTCAACAATAATTGATAACAAGGCATTACAATATACTTAGTTTGATTCTATGATAATAAAATAATGTCCGATGGCTGTCAATTTTATTAAAGTTTATCATTTAATATATCCCTCATTTATAAAGCTGATAATTTTGATGCCTCCACATTACAATCAAATGTACGAGTGTTTTAAGCCAAGCTGACCTTTTAGAGCACAGTCACCGCTATAAAACCCTCAGCACTTTAATAATAAAAGTACTCTATCTACAAGGAAACTTGTTTTCCACGCTCTACTTTAAATACTAGAACAAACATTTATTCGCCTCTAGGTAAAACAAAGAAAAATTCCAATCCTACGTGTCTGAGTAAGCAGGAGTAAGCATAAAAGTTTACAAAAAGACAGGTAGGACTGCAGGCGGATCCAGATACAACGCTTGTGCAACAGTACTAACTAAAAATACTAGTTAAAAAGCGTAGTTTTTGCTCGGGGAATGGCTGCCCGACCCACTTTATTAGACCCGGACTGTCGGGCCAGGAACATTAGACGCGAGCATGTCTAGTTTCTACTTTAAACATTTATAGTCCTACATAGTAATTCTACCCTTAAAACAACGTGTGTGCGTATACTACTTAAAAGAACAAAGTTGTTATGACATAATTGAGAAGTAAATTGAAGTTAAGTTTAAGTCTTCCAGTTATTTCATAATTTGATTATATAATATAAACTCGGATTTCAATTATTTATTATTAAAACAATAAAATACAAAACAATTAAAGGCGAAACTTATTTTTAGCTTGTTTTTTATGAAAATCGAATCTATAATCTTAACTCTGAAGATATGTAATAATGTTATTTCTATACTTACAAGTTTTAATCTAACCACATTAAACCGAAAGCGACCTCGAATACTGAGTGATAGCGACCTCGAATACTAAGTGATTTTAATGATAAGCCTATTTGTAAAATCTGTATTATCAAACAGAATCATTTGCCGCATGGCAACGAGAAAGGGTCCAAAATATCGCCATCCCAATTCATTTTAGATTTTAAATTTATTGCACACAGAAATAAAATACATTAACATTAAATACTAATAACAATGATGTACAAAGGCGAGCTTGATTCAACACTGAGTTTTTTCCCAGCAAACCTTTGGGTGAAAGGAAAAGCGCAACGGAAGGTTTAGGGGCGCCTTCAAATTAGAAGCGCCTGAGTCGCGCCACCTAAAATAAATCATTCCGAGGGTGTCGTAAGAGGCGACTAAGGGAAGACTTTTGCAAAAAAAAGCCATTACGTAGAGAAGGAAAACTCGAAATGAAACACGGTCGTCAATAAAATGACAGTCGTTAAGCCAAGTTGAAGGCCATATGGGCGACTTAAAAATTTGATCTGCGGGTGGTCCCGACCTGCGCCTGTCCATTGCAACACGGCAATAGGCTCACCACCTTTTACGTGGGACAAAAATAATAACGTGAAATGTGGGCGTATACTATGCCTCTGCCTACCCCTTCTGGAATAAAGGCGTGACTATACGTATGTCTTTAGTAAAATCAGTATGACAATGATGTTTGCAACATATTCCTGTGCCAATAATTAGGATGGATAACGGAAAATGTACATTATCGCCTCCGTGCTGGCCCCACCACAGTTGCAAACTAGCAGTGCAGTTTCAGCACAAGCGTGGTTTGTTTATTTAAAACTTTTTTCCTCCATGAGGTGTGCTCGTCCGTCCTGCAATTTGATGATGTCGACAGACTTGTCATGTGACGGACTCTATTCATAATTTAAAAACTCAAAGATATGACCTATCACTCGTAGTGCATTTCTATTTTTAATAATAAAACATTATTATGTGAGTAGCCACTTCAGAGTACATCCTTATTCGAGTACCTACTACCTGCCATGTATAGTATATCAGTTATCCTTCCGAGGAAGCAAATGTAATGTAAGGGTTCCGTGTGTTTCCGTTTGGTGAAATCGGTGACGATTTTCACACGAAAAAAAGGGGTTTAGCGTAAACTTGATACTGCCCCTCTTCTTAGGAAAATCGCACGAATAAATTACAGCGCTCGTGGCTCCGCGGACTCAATGTTTTGTAAACGGTCACTGCAGTAAGCAACTTTTATTGTAACCGGTCCTTGGATGGGTGACGACCATGTGACCACTTTGTGACATTTATTTGCGAGCATTTCCCGGCTTCGGAAGGCACGTAAAGCTGGTCTCGGTTGCCAGTAAAATGACAGTCATTAAGCCAATTTCATGGTATTATGAGCGTGCGGCTTGAGAGTTTCAATAGCAGGCAGTCAGAACCTGCACCTTTTCCCTTACACCGCCTATGCCGTGGAACAAATCCTAAAAAAGTGAAATGTGGGAATATAATATGCCTCTGCCTAACACTTAGGGGATGAAATCGTGACCATTATGTATGTTTGTATAAATGAAGAAAAAGTGAGTAAGTTTTTAATGAACAGAATGAGTTAGATCGTAAATTATCACATCATACAAAAACTTCAATTCCAAAAAAGATGTGCGATTTCAAATAATTCAGCATTCTGATACATCTGCTATTTAGTTACGGAGGCTGCTATATTATGCCCAAGTAAAATGAAAGTCATTTTTCAAAAATAATTTCAATGTTTTCATCTACGTCAAATATTGACTAAAATAAAAAGGTTCAGGTTCTTAGCAATATAATTCTGTCATCTTGATTTATATCCTCTACTTACAGGGAAAATTTTTGTGCTGCCCGGTGTTGAGTTTCGATTAATCTTCCTCACTTAGCATTTTGATCTTTCCAATGATTTTGTTTCTATTATTATGATTAATGTTTGCATGCACTTTGATATTTTGGATAGGGGACGAATGAACCTTAGCTTAGAAAAGGTTTGCGCTCGTTTCTTTATTGACTTTCCCGGTGATTAAAATCTCAACGATTCTCTTTTTCTTTAAAAATACTTTATTTATTTTGTCTCTTAAATCATCCTTGCAATAAAAAAGTTCATCAGAAGAAAAGATTATAGCTAGATTTTAAACATGCATGTCACAAGAAAAAATATCAATCTACATTTTGATAGTATTTCAATTTAATTTGACTGACTTCTTGTGTTCGACACTACAATGTTCCCTTGCCTAAACTGCGGAGGATAACATTTTGTACAAATAATATTTACCCAAAACATCCATATCCGCAGCATGGGGCTATGTCGTAAATAATAGCTGGAACCCCAACAGTTGTTACATTGCGTAATGGTTGTAAACGTATTATTTAGTGGCCAGTGCTTGTACCAAGAGATTGAACACTAACTAAATATAATACGAGTACAGTTCAATTCTCAACATGATTTGACATGATGAAATTCAACTAGAGTAGCGGATTATAATGTATAAAAACGACTTCAAACAAAAACTAAAAATTGAAAAATAAAATAACTTAGCACAAAGTTAATTTTTAGATTTATACGATATTATTGAATGTAATACTGAAATCGGCGCCAAGTAAAACTATAGGTTTAGGTACGTACCTATTATTAATCTCTCATAGAAATATTGGCACCGACCTCAGTATTACATTCAATAATATCTGATAAATCTAAAAATTACCTATTACTTTGTGCTAAGTTAATTTTATTTTTCTATTTTTAGTTTTTGTTTGAAGTCGGTTTTTTTTGTAAATTTTTTTTTTCATTATTTTTAGTGACGGGTAGACTGAAATTATATCTATCTAAGGATAATGTTCTCCCCAATACAAAATAATCAAGCCCAAACACAAGGTAACTGTTGTAAATCGTTAAGGAATTGACTTGATTCGAGGGATTTCTTTGATTTCTCCAGGATCCCAAAATCGGGGAAAGGGACCACATGGAAAGCACCAGCTTTCAAATAAAAAAAGAATCATCAAAATCGGTTAACTCTTTCAAGCGATTTGCCGGTAACAAACATAAAAAAAAATACAGACAAATTGAGAACCTCCTCCTTTTTTGGAAAATGACTTCAATGAATAATTTTCAAACATACATCTAAAGTCTCCATACAGTGGTTCAGACTGAACGTATCACAAATAGAAAATACCTGTTCTGTAACAAACACATAATACGATGGTCGCATTCTGATGGACCATGATGCCATGGTCTTCGGTGGGAGTAAGTGGGACACCACTTGTCTTTTTGCGAGCAGGTCATGTTCGTAAACGAGGCGGTGGAATTGTAGCCAAGGTCCGTTGGGAATCCTGGGGACATCCTTCCGAGGGCTTACCCGGGGCTCCCAACCATAGGTAGTAATAGGGAACGTGTGGTTTTTAATCGGTAAGTGTCATAGTGCATAGCGTTTATGACGGATTTTACACACGTAAAAAATAGGCTACTTTCAAATCTTTAAGTCGAAGGAGGTTTGCTTGACAAGATTATCACTTAACATTTATCACTGTAATAGCTAAAGAATTAACTGAAAAATCATCCAAAAATCATGCTAAAAGATATAATAACAAATAACATTTTTGGTCAAAATACCTAAAATTTGATAATCCAAATAAAATCTTAATTAACTAGGAATGTAAAATGAGAAAATATTATTGGTAAGATTGAATCATAAAATCCGTAGCAAAATACTGATAAGTTACCCTTCATTTCTCTGAAAATAATGTAGGGCATGAGGTTTACTTATAGCTTACATCATTTTTTCTCATTTAAAATATGATGATCATAGTTCAAACCATTTTTATTTTCTTAATTACACAATGGAATGGTTTAAGAGGTTCTTCATTCTCGAGTGTAATGGAGCCATTAAAGCTAAGATAATATAAATTTTGTTGATGGTTGAGGAAAACAGTTGATCTTTATAATTGACTGCTCAGTAAATCTCTATTCTTTTTTATTTATTAATGCAGAACATTACGATACCTATACAATTACACAGTATATTACTAATGGTAAAAAACTATGTTATTTTATTTAATATAATATTAGTATAATAAGTGTGTAAAAATGTGTGTTTAGGGTCGGCTTATATGCTTAGGAGTGGGCGACTAACAGCTTTGATAATAATGATGATAAATGATAATGGCAATTTCTAACTGGCAATTACATTTACACACTTCTACAAGAGAAAGCACTGAAGCAATGTTGATGATTTAAGACAGTTCTTAAAGTGTGACCATTGCTACAAGTACATTGCACTTAAATTTGTGACGTCAAGGAAATAAAATAAACGCTAAGGTGACAAACTTTAATGTAGTATTAATATTACTTCAAAAGAAACTTAAGGTATAATATAGTGTCTTGAGAGGTCCACATGAGCCATTATTGAATTTGGAGGGTATCCAAACTTGATATTTGTGTCAGCCAAGTGGCGGTGCCAGATTTACGCGTTGCAATCGTGTTATACACCATTAATTTTGTTATAACTGTTAGTGTTTGCACCAGACGTTTAGGAGTTTTTTTTTATCGTGTGTTAATACTACATGGATGCTATGCCGGACTCCTACTGACTAAAACTACTCGGTGCCTTACAACAGTCTATGGCCGGGAGTCCCGAGAAAGCCCTTGGAAGGATGTCGCAGGGTAGACTTTTAGGGGTAAGTTAGATTATCCTTAGCAAAGATACAAGGATGTCTTGATAAAAATACGTTTAAAACTAGCGAATTTTTACCTTCAAAAATTCCAAATATTGAGAGCATGTTGTAATAGATATCGTGCTGAACGGAGGTGCTACTCATGCACATTGGAGAAAATCTTCGCCAGAACCGAGCGATTCAAAGGATTGTGTCTCTATCGAACTTTAAAAACCTGGAACGACCATCCCCCGCATGTATTTCCCTCATCTTAATCATATAAAAATCAATGCCACTTTTCGTTGTAATTTTATAACTCAAAAACGGGTGGACCGATTTTGCTAATTCCTTTTTTTGTGTTAGTTATAGCCCGGGCAAGGCTTGTATTGAAAAAAAAAATCTGAATATAATAAAAAAATACATATCAACTTGATATGGCGGAACAAAGGAAGAAGCCTTTTGACGCACAATGACCAATACGCACAATGACCAACAGGTAATACGAATATAAATAAATAATTAAATAAATCTTACAATCCCGGGTCTTTTAGCGGAGCGTGAAGAGTCACATTACGGTGCCGCCGTCAACTTGAGGATCACTGTCAGAAGTCTTACGGACTGTGAGAGTGGCCCCCAATTGCTAGATAAGCCATTTCTTTTCATCAGGTTAGCGACGGCAATTTGACGAGCCTAATAAAAAAGACTCATTATAGTTTTATAACAGACCACTGCAATATAGGCATTGATCAATCATTTTTCAGAAAGCGATTGGCTGAACTATACCACGCAGGCTAAATTGGTTGGTGAAGACTTTGGTTTCTGGTCTTCTTTATCTGCCTAATTATCTTGTCCGTTTTAACAACATGTACCATACACCGGTGCGGTTGACCTTGGCTTTGCTGCATTGAACCTGGATGCAAAGCTCAATGACTATTACGTCAGTTAGTTTTATCTCACCTGATTACCTGTAGCGAAACAGCCAATATTGAACAATTCTACGACATTAATATTTTCTCTCATTGCCACTTGAAATGTTGAGACTCTGATCTGTATCCTCTTCGGAGCCGAAGCTTTCCAAAAATCCGATCAATTTACACTGTAAGAGAAAACATTATTAGATCTAGTTCAGCCAACAGACTTAGCTTAGGTAGTCAAACTTGTGTTGTTACAAAATCTACGATTTACTATGCTTATTTTCATAATCAAAAGAACATTATGATAGAACGTTAAATACACAGAATTTTTTTTCTCTGTAATACTGGCCCCTAAAACAAACTTTTCCCATCTGCCCATCATATTCAAATTCGTCCTATTAATTCATTATATCGGGGACAAAATACTCTGTCATGTTTCATATTAAAAAAAAGCCCGAACTCGGCTCTGTCACTCTCAAAATGATTGATCGCGATACATGGGTAACTTTGCACATTTATGGATAATGTATGAATAGCTTTTTAATTTTCACAGATGTTTTCTTTTGACGATATTGATGGGACGGATGGGAACCCTTTTTTGTAACATTGATAGAATTATCGAAAAGCAATTACTGGGTACGTAAAAGTCGATAACAGTTGTTAGACAATAAGGACGTTAATATTTACTTGGGGACAATTTTTTAAAATTAATATTAATTCCTAAAGACAACACAATATAAAACGCCAAAAGCTAACTTACAATATTTAAGAATAGGTACATGGAACAAATAATAAAAAAAAAGATGTACTTAATTCAAGAAGTCATAAGTTACTTTTAGTTGTAAAAGCAACTAACTGCATGCATACACATCGTTTAATACCAATATTTTTGTACTGTTTTGTTTGTATCGCAAATTCTGATCTATAACCAAGACATGAGGACTGCATCTTATATCGTAAACAGGGACCGTACGGTTCAATCCACTTACTCGACGAGTTGACCTTCATCTCCATAAGGCTGCCGCTTGGTGAATATGATTTATGGCACAAGTCTTGCATCACTTACCCACTTCCGAGTAGTATACTTCGATCATAAATATCGTTGAAATATAATTTTCTTTGTAATGATACATAACATTGCTAATAAATGAATCACTACTCTGTAGGTTGTAGCATTGCTAAAAAATATTCTGGAATCAATTGAGTGATAAAGAGATTTTGGTCAATACGTTTCTTAGGGGTGTCTCCTAGCACTCGATTGTTCTTTCAATCATCAAAAAGTTGCCCTACGAGGTTAAAAATGCCCATGCAACGCACTCGTGGAGAGCGTAAGTATAGGCTACCACGGACAATAGACATTGAGGTAATTCTAATACTTATTTTAATGATCAAAAACCACTTTGGTTGAACTTTACGTTTATTACCTGGAGACTGAATAGAATCAGATGTACAAAACGGGAGAGCCCCGAGAGGATTACGTTGGCGCTGACAGAAACCAATGTTGATAATCCCGTTTCATTTGAACAATAAATAATGAATAATTCAATCAGCCGTTGTCAGGTAAAACAGACAGGATAACATCGACATTTATAATTAAAACCAAATACAAAAACTGGAGCGGTGACGATGAGTTTACACAGAGACCTTTGTATTTACTGGACAATTCCATTTAAATTTAAAAATGTAATATGTAACGGTTATGTCTCTAAAATCAAAGCTGGAGGTAAGCGGCACTTTAAAATAATAAATAAATGTTCGCTGACATTTTCACGCTGTCTGATCCCAAAGTAGGCTAGGAATATCCCGCTTTTGTTATGGGTATCCGAACACATAATATTTATATACTTTTAAATACATACTTATTAGATACACTCAGTATCTAGATATAGAGATGCAGATATAGAGACAAACGTTTATGGATCACACAAATTTTGTCCCCGATGTCCGTCAAACCCCCGACCTCGTGATCTGCAGTTGCACATTTCGACCTCTACGCAGTGCTTCAAAACACAGTTTATGAATATAAAAATCAATTAATAGTTCAAAAAAATATTACAAAAAAAATTAACAGTTAAATAGAACGTAGCAAAGCGTGCCACATCTACCGTATCTACGAGAGATGCAAATAAGTATACAGATATAAAATGAAAACCAAACAGAAAAATAGAGCTGTAGTTGAAACTGAATCGAGCTAAAACCGATTTCACGTTAACTGCCGGTACACTATGAATACGAATACTATCAGAGTGCTATGTTGGTTCACTGTTTTAGATGACCATTGCGCTCAGTGCAACTACCTGTACTATTAAGTTAACATAAATAAAAAAAAAATTAACTTGAAAGTGTACTACTTGTTCCGTTATTTTGCTTGACTGTGTTAATTTAAATAGTTATACTAATTTTCGTGTTGATTATATTTTCGTATGCTAAGGCTTAAGCACACTCGCATTTTGTGACGATCTTCTGAAGAACTAAAACTGTAACTGGAGTTCAAACCCTCGAAGAGTATTATTAGACCGCAGCTGGTAGCGCGATTCTTTGTAAACTTTGTGAATTCAACACACGTTGGTAAAGTGCTTAGTGCCGATCGCCAGGTCCTCGTGGTGGTTTGGAAGTGGATGGTGCAAGCCATGATCTCCAGCGGGAGGAAGTAGGACGTCACCGCGTCTTTCTGCGAGCAAGTCCTGCTCGGTAAAGAGGCGGCGGAGAGAGAGCGAAAGAGACTTCTCATAACCGAGTTTCGTAGACTTGTCCCCATCCAAGACTATCGGCCTCCACGATTGGGGGCTTGAGGATGATGGGAGGGCTGCTCGGAGAATCGGAATAACACCCGAAACAATCCCCAAAGATGCGGCACAGTACCCGAACCACTAGACAGCGAGGCCGCGGTGGTAGCCAAACTCTGTTAGGAATCCTGAGATACACGTAAAAAAAAGACTAATGCTATTCAGTCAAATCAAGCAAATGCAAAGTATTCATAGCATGATAGATACATAAAATACGCGCCTTTAAAAATTACTTTAAAGGCGAAAAGTCGGATATTTTGGAGTAAGGTTTACGATGAGAAAAAAATTAAATTGATTAAAAATACAGAAACAGCGGCAGAGTTACCGGTAACGCTACATCGCGCACTCGTATTTTTTCATATATTCTCTGGAGTGTCATAACTCATGAAAAAATTGGATCAGCCACACCACATAGCTTGTATATGCAGTAGGTATGTTCTTTCTAATAGCAACGAAGATAAGGTGGGTCTAGATGCGGGACATGGTTCCTAACTTTAAAGTTTGTATTATGGTACATACAAGGTTGGAAATGCGATAAAAAAAGTTAAGTTTTTCAAAGATAATTGTACTGACAGGCGGTGTGCAACCCCTCCGTGACAGGAGACTTAAGGTCAAAGCCCACTTTAACGACTCCGCTCCCACCCGGCAAAAACAATATAATTCAAATATAGGCTTTAAATATTGCTCTTTAGATATATTTTACATTGCCATCATCAATTAGCAGACAGCTCGATTTCAGCGAGCTTACCGCCGTCAGACTGCTCGGGAGTGGACGCCTCGCTGGCCGTGGCTTTGACCTTATGTCTCCTTGTGAGTGTATGTGTCGGGCTATGCAGGTGTCCACGTCTCTCAATTATTACTATCTACAATTAAACTAGAGTCAAATAATTTAAAGTACAATATATAGAGAAAACCTGTAGTAGGCAGGACGGTATGTATTCGTATACCTTCAATTTAAAAACAAAAACTAAATAACTGCCATCCCCAGTTCCCCAATCTTTTAAATTTTTCGGCAACAAAAGATCTGACCCGAGCCTTACCTTTATACTCGTATATCCGAATATATTTACGTGTTTCAGCCACATCCAGCCGCACTAGGCACACCTCCGGCGGCGGCGGCGTCCGATCAGGTACCGTGTGTGATTTATTCCAGCGGCGTGGCCACAATATGTCACCCGCTACAAACGACATGCCGTTCTCTGCGTGAACTGAACGGTCGTTACTGCTTTTACGTTTTAACTTCAGTTTTGCAATCTTATCTAATACCTATTCATATATTCAACGTAAATTTTGAAGGTCTTGAGGAGAAATTTTATCATGTTATCGATTGGTTTCAGCTGTTGGCTACCTATGATCTAATTAAACTTGTGTACAGTTTTCTAACCGTCAGCGTCGTCATCTCTATACATAGTCATTTCGAAAAGATTGCTGGTCGCAATAAAGCCGCTCACTGTATTTTTTTCATATAATAGTCTATTTGTTTAGTAAGTCTCGTACTATATAAATCACTGCAATCATGAATGACTCACTATTATACTTAAACTAACGGCTTCACCTACGTAACTCCCGTCCCCCTGGAAGTACGGAAATAAATATAGGCTATGTTCACCGGGGATAGTGTAGCTTCCCTGCAGTGTAAGATTTTTTTAGATTGATTGGGTAGTTTTGGAGACATTTGGGTGAAAACAAACAAATAATCAAATAATTCCTCTTTATAATATGTATTATTTTAGTACAGAGTAAGTACATATATCGATTTTATACTTAAATAAGTACATACATAACATCACGCCTGTTTCCCAACGGGGTAGGCAGAGACTATGGTTTTCCACTTGCTACGATCCTGACATATCACTTTCGCTTCTTCTACTTTCATAAGTGTTTTCATACATGCTCTCCTATTAAGGGCACTCTTGACCTGGCCTTTTTCCAAAAGGTGTCCAATTTGGTCGACATAAGTGCGACGCGGTCGACCCCTATCAGATTGTTCATTCACTCTCGCCTCATAAATCTCTTTTGTCAGTCTGTTTTTAAATAAGTAGTGCCTCGTAAATTAAAATTCTGACTTGGTAATGCACTCTGTCTTAGTAAAATATTTCACTTGAAGTCTTTGAACTGGAGAAGGCTATTCAGTCTACTTCATTTTGATATTCCCTACAAACTTGAAAATTGCGGATATTCATTCAACCATCAACAACAACAAAAAAGTGGTATGAAACCCAATGCAAGTGCTGCTATAAATTATTCAAATTAACAAGGTATCGTATCTGCACATTTTATTAAGTACTACATTTTCAACCTAATCCTTGAATATTATGTCGTAAAAACGTCATAAAATGTGTACCATGTAAAGTTTACGTACCGTAACACAATTACGAATCTGTAAAGTAATTGAAATTTTATTGAGCCCTAAAGTGTCGGCGAGCACAATGAGTAGTAACGCAAATTAAATATTAAGATTAAAGTAATCATCCAAACCTGTGTCTTTAGATTTTATCGTTAGGGACATTAGAAGAAGGTTTTTACAGTGTCAGCACAATGAATGTCTAAGTCTAGTTTTGCAATGGGTCCATTAGGCTACCGGTGATCGTTTTGGGCAAATGCGTGCTTGCCCACTTAGTGATATTAAAAAGTAGTTCATATAAATATTGCGTAAAACTGGTCACGAGTTTAATCATTACTTTAACTAAAATATTACTGCAGACAAACACAAGCCAGTCGGGTATGACAAGGTTTCTTGCCAACATGGCGAGCTCAGAATCTTTATTCAATTTATTTCCTTTTGAAAAATCTATGCTGAAACTACTCGGTATGCGGTATGAGTAAACGCATAGACATGAAGTAAAAAAAACCTATTCATGTAACAAGTCTGAATGTGGTTTGATTCTAATATTTTATTTTTTTATACAGAAGCATGTTACTCCCTAATGTAAACCAGCAGGTACCTATTCATAGCGTAGGTACTCTTAACATATTCTGGATATTCTTATTAGCCGAAGGTAACAATAATTTATTGTTCTTTGCTTAGAGTTCAACGAAAGCACAATCTCGTACGCGTTAATATTCTTAAAAATAATAAAAATAAAAGTCATGTTAACCATAAGACAGGGAATGCACGTAAAAGGGCAATTTCTCAAGGGCTAAAGCAAATTATCCGACCGTCTACATACATTACCGTTCCGTTTACCGTTACCGTGCGTTTTACCTAAAGGTGTGTGGCACTTAATAAAAGTGGGTTATTTGACTGAAGACTGCCTCTGTGGCGCAGTCGGTAGTGAAACCGCCTGCGGCGCTGGAGGTCGTGGGTTCGATTCCCACCGGAGACAAATATTTGTGTGACCCATAAATATTTGTCTCAAGAGTCTGGGTGTTTCTATGTAAAATATGTATGTATTTAAAAGTATATAAGTATTAATATCCGTGGTCTGATACCCATAACACAAGCAGGTTATTCCTAGCTTACTTTGGGATCAGATAGCGTTGTGTGAGATGTCCGTGAATATTTATTTATATTTATTTATTTTATTTATTTTACAAATGGCGGCGTGATGCATGGGAACTGTTTCAAAACATCTAGACATTGCTATGCGGTGAATAAAACACTTTGTTTTTTTTTAACAATTATGGCGATTTTCTCGGGACAAAAGTAGTTCATGGCTCTCAAATAATCATTTTGGGAACACTCTCCCATAGACCATTTTGTTCGAAAATGATGTGTTAGAAAAGAGAGTGGAAGTAGAATATAGGTATGGTTATATTGACTCACTAAATGGCTTAGAGTATACAGGGTGGAATTTAAAGACGGTAGCTGGAAGTAAAGTACCTTCAATGTTGATAATGGCAAGTTTTGCTGAAAGAAAACATTTCTTTATTTTTAAAAGTAAGTTCAACTGCATTTAAAGATTTTCGAAATACCACCTGCTTGAGCCTGGAATCGAACCTGGGGGATGTGAAAAAAACATCCTGTATTTTATGATACCAACCGAAAAAATATTTAATATGGAACAATTTCTTTTAAACAACATAGTATCTTAAAGGTTGCCTCGCAGAAATTGCTTTAAGCAATAAGGCCGCCCATTGTATTGCTTCCTTTTGTATAAGTATTTATTTATATTATATTGGTTATACTACTTTGGCGTACAATAAAGTATTTTCTTTTTTTTTATACCACTAAGGTGGCAGACAAGCATACGGCCCACCAGAAGGACCGGTGGTCACCGCAGCCTATGAACGCTTGCAACACCAGAGGCGCCACACTCGCGCTGCCGACCCTGTAAAAGCCCTCCAAGACCCCTTTTGAAGAACCCCATACTGTATGCGTTTGGGAAAACCGAGGCAGGGAGATCATTCCACAACCTAAGCGTGCGCGGCAGAAAACCCCTATCGGATCTAACCGTGCTGGAACGCTCCGGACGCAGAGTGTGAGGATGAACTCCCTGTCTGAGGCGAGCGGTGCGGTGATAGAACGTAGCCGTGGGCATCATATCAAACAATTTCTCAGAGCACACACCATTGTACAGTCGGTAGAACACGCATAAGGAGGCAAAGTCTCTCCTGTCGCGAAGAGGTTCCACACCACCTGTAAGTATAGGATCGTTGACAACTCTTACAGCACGTCTTTGCACCGACTCAAATGGACGAAGCTGATATTCAGGTGCCCCCGCCCAGAGGTGACAGCGGTACTCCATGTGCGGCCGCACTTGCGACTTATACAGAAGCAGTGTTTGTGCAGCAGTGAAGTATCGCCGCGCCCTGTTGAGCACACCTAGCTTGTTGGACGCCAGCTTAGCCTTGTCCTCCAAATGACTACGGAACTGAACGTCACTGGAGATGTCAACGCCAAGGATCCCAATACTTATGGAGATGGAAAGAGATGTGCCCTGAAATTGCGGCGCTACAGTAATTGGGGTTTGCTTAGCGGTGAAAAAACACGCTTGTGTCTTGGAAGGGTTGAACTGGACAAGATTTAGTCCACCCCAATCGGACACTCTAGTAAGAGTAGCCTCGATTTCAGACACAAGCTGTTCACGATTTTCCTTCACTGTGTCCCGAGAGATACCGGGGCGGCCCGTGTAACAAGTGTCCCCCGTACTGTCGTCCGCATAACAATGAATGCCGTCAATAGACAACATGTCATTGATATGCAGCAGAAACAGAGTAGGGGACAACACTGAGCCCTGCGGTACTCCAGCGTTTATGGCCATGCAGTCTGAACAGCTGCCGTCAACGACGGCCCTGATGCTTCTACCGGCCAGGAAGCTGGACACCCATCCGCACAATCTCTCGGGCAGTCCATATGAGGGCAATTTCGTAAGAAGACCACGGTGCCAGACCCGGTCAAAGGCCTTAGAGATGTCGAGGCTCACTGCTAGAGCCTCGCCCTTACTCTCGATAGCCGTCACCCATCGGTGTGTGAGGCACACCAGAAGATCGCCCGTCGAGCGACCGTGACGGAAACCGTACTGCCGGTCACTGAGCAGGTCGTGTTCCTCTAGGTACCTCAGGAGCTGTGTATTAATTACACGCTCCATCACCTTAGATAAAAGGGAGGTGACGGCTATAGGCCTGTAGTTGGCCGGGTTGGTTCTGTCACCCTTCTTGGGCACAGGATGCACATACGCGATCTTCCACGACGCCGGGACTTGTTGTTTGGAATATGAAAGCGTGAAAAGACGTGTAAGTACCGGACACAACTCTGGACCACACTGCTTAAGTACCACCTCGGGTATACCATCCGGCCCACTCGACTTATGAACGTCCAGGGATCGAAGCTCACGTCGGACATTCCGCTGTGTAAATTTTACTACCGGCAAGGAAGTTCCACACCACGGTATATCCGGCGGCAAAGCACCCCCGTCGCTCATGGTCGAGTTAGAGGCAAAGAGAAAACCCAAAAGCTCGACTTTCTCCTTGGCACTCTGGGCCAAACTACCGTCGGGTTTAAGTAAAGGTGGTAAACCTGACCGACAGAAATTTCCCTCGGCAGCTTTGGCAAGTGACCAGAATTCGCGACTCCCTGAAGGGTAGCCTGCTAGCCGTTCACCAATTCTGCCGACGAAATCGAACTTAGCCCTGACAATTGCTCTTTTGCTGGCCCTCGAGGCGGCATTTAATTTGCGTTTCACCTCAGAGATGATTGGATCTGAATTTGCACGAGACGTGGTACAAGCCCTGTAAGCAGATTCTTTCAACATCAAAGTTTCTCTGCAGAGCCGATTGAACCACGGTCGCTTTTTTGCTCCTACAGGGATCCAACGGTTAGGAATGTAGCATTCCATGCCCTCCAAGATCCCCGCAGCGACTGCTGCAGCGCAAGAATCCAGATCCTCTGAGGCAAAACAAAGCCGGCTCCATGGGTACGACGCGAAAAACTCTCGCAGTCCATCCCAGTCTGCTGACTAATAGTGCCATACATGTCGCCACTCCTTGGGCCGAGGTGGTTCAGGCCTTGCGAGAGGCACATGCGCCCGAACGACACAGTGGTCCGACGATCCGAACGGAGCATACACTGAAATACTGTATCCGTCCGGACGCGTTGTCAGCAGGAGATCTAGCAATGCACTATGCTTGTACTTCTTGTCTGGTATCCTTGTGTGGGATTTAACTTGTTGAGAGAACCCATAGGTCAGGGCAAATTCGTGAGCAGCTTTCCCCGCAAAGTCGGTGGTCCGGGAGCCCAACCAGTCAACATGATGTCCGTTGAAATCCCCCAGAATCACTATCTCCGCGGAGGGATACTGCTCAATCACCTTGTCAGTCGATTGTTGCAGGTGGTGTTACCACCGCTGTGAGACCTATGCACGCACGCGTAGATCCGAGTGTGGCCCCCGTGATCCAAGCGTGCCCATAACGTAGAGAAGTCCCTGTCTTCGAAACTTGTAAGACGACGACAGCAGACATCATCCCGGACGTACATACATACCCCGGCTTTCTGCCTAAAGTGGTACTCAAGCTTGTAGCCAACTTCATTCTTTAACTTCCTCCTTTTTTTTTAAGTTCGATCAAGTTGGTTGGTTAAGCGACCAGAACGAATATTCCCATTCACAGAAACTTGAACATTTTTTTAATCAACATCAAAAAATAGGAGGAGGTTCTCAATTAGACTGTTTTTTTTTCAATTCAATTCATTTATTAATCGTAAACATAGGTACACAAGATGTTACAGTTAATCACATAATAAGGATCACTATGTTTTGCTGGTTATACCTAGCATACAATTATCATTTAAAAATTAGTGTAAAATTATAATATGTAATTACAGATATTCAATATTTTACAATCTTCTTTACCCTTAATAAACGATTTTATATATTACCATACTTTATGAAACAATTACCTATTTAAGTACACTGACATTTCAAATTTATTGTATTAACAATTTTTTAAATAATGATAATCAAAACATTAAATCAAAACATGTCAATACAAATAATTATGTCAATGATTGAATGTCAGGTTTATGTCAAAATTGCAACTGTAATTAGTAATTAAAATAATAGATAATATTAGTCCATTGTTAGTTTGTTATGTCAACTTATTGCTATTTCGCTTTATCATTTAAGAATTCTTTAACTGAATAATAACACTTTTCAGACAAAAATGAGTACAAGCACTTTTTGAATATATTTAATTTCTTTTCTCTCTTTATAGACACTGGTATACTATTATATATCTTCGGACCCATTACTAATATACTCTTATTGAACAATGTAGTATTATGTTTTGGTATGCGAAGTGTATCAGAACTGCGTCAGGGAGGCGCTTATCTATCATGGAGTGCCTCCCTACCTCCGTCGAATTGTCGGGGCTTATCTTTCCGAGAGAGCCATAACTTACCCGAGCTGGCTAGGGCCGGGTCGGCGAGATGTGTCGTGCGGTGTTCCACAGGGATCGGTTTTAGGGCCGCTCCTGTGGAACATCGGTTACGACTGGGTGCTGCGTGGTCCGTTGCTCAGAGGGGTCGGCGTAACATGTTACGCCGACGACACCCTCGTTACGGCGCGGGGAGCAACGCACCGTGCCGCAGCACTTAAGGCCACGGCAGGGGTTGCTCAGGTCGTGGGTCGAATTCGGCGGCTGGGTCTTGAGGTCGCCCTTCACAAATCCGAGGCTCTGTGCTTCCACGGACCTCGGATGGGGCCACCTGCGGGATGCAGCCTACAGGTGGGGGGCGTCAGCATCGGCATCGAGCCCTCGATGAAGTATCTGGGGCTCGTACTCGATGGCCGGTGGAACTTCGGACATCATTTCCGAAGTTTGGTCCCAAAACTGAGGGGAGCATCGGCCGCACTCGCGCGGCTGATGCCCAACATCAGGGGACCCAACGCTCCCTACAGGAGGCTGTACCTTGGGATCGTGCGAAGCATGGCCCTGTACGGGGCTCCCGTATGGGCGGAGACCCTGACGGCCAGCAATGAGGCTAGACTGATGAGCCCGCAGAGAGTGATGGCCGTCAGGGTGATAAGAGGATACCGCACGATCTCCGGTGAGGCGGCATGTCTCCTAGCCGGGACCCCTCCATGGGACCTGGAAGCGAGAGCCCTTGCGTCACTGTTCAGATGGCGCAAGGAGGCGCTGGAGCGGGGCCAAAGGCCTGCGTCTCGAGAAATCGAGGCCCAGCGGACCCTGCTCCACCAGGAAACCCTGGAGACATGGAAGATGCGACTTGAGCAACCAAAGGGGGGATTCGCCACAATCGCGGCCGTCAGACCGGTCATGGACGAGTGGCTGGAGAGAAGACACGGTGCTCTCTCCTACCGGTTGACACAGATGCTTGCCGGGCACGGTAGCTTCGGTAGGTATCTGTGGCGAAAACACCGGGAAACCACGGCCGAGTGTCAGCACTGCGAGGACCGCAGCGATGACACGGCGCTCCACACGCTGGTGGAGTGCACGGCGTGGGCACAACAGCGACAGGTCCTCGTAGTGGGTCTGGGCGTGGACACTCTCTCGCTCGAGACCATGGTGCGAGCCATGCTCTCCAGCGGGAGTAAGTGGGACTGCGCCGCCTCTTTCTGCGAGCAGGTCATGCTCGCGAAGGAGGCGGCGGGCCGGGTGCGGGAGAGAACTCTCCCACCCGAGTTCCGCAGTCGGCGCCCTGGGCGCCGCCGACGTGTCTTCGCCGAGGACTATCGGCCTCCATGACCGGGGGTCTGGGGACGGTGAGAGGGCCGCTCACCGTCCTTACAGAAGCAGGCCCATGACGGCAGCGTGACGTGAGCACTCACGCACGCCCCCTCTTAGAAGCGGGGTCACACCCGAAATCCCCCATAGACGCGGGACTGCACCCGAACCACCCCCTGGGCGAGGCCGCATTGGCGGCCGTAGGTCTGTTGGGAGTCACGGGACATCCTTCCTGAGGGCTTACCCGGGGCTCTCAACCATAGGCTGTTGGGCGTTACGTGAGGTTTTTTAGTCGGTAAGAGTCCGGCATAGCATCCTACGAGGATTTTCCCTCACGTTAAAAAAAAAAAAAAAAAAAAAATGCGAAGTGTATCAGAATGACGCTTAGATTGCAGAGTGTCGTAATCTTTTAATTTGCACCTTACGAATACTGCCACCTCGAAAATATATATAGAAGGTAAAGTTAGTAATTTCAATTGTTTGAAAATAGGTTTACAGCTATCTGTACGACTCAGTTTGCAAAAGGATCTCACACATCGTTTCTGGGCCACAAAAGCCTCGTCTTTATTTGTTGAATTGCCCCAAAAAATGATCCCATATCTAATATTGCTGACCACGTATGCGTTGTAGGCCGTTAGGATAGTGAAACGATTCGCTACTTTAGACAGATTATATAAAGCATAGGAATATTGACTAAGTTTTTTACACAAATGTTCTAAATGTATTTTCCACGTGAGTTGGCTGTCAATATGGAGACCGAGAAATTTTGCACTGTCTGTTTTATTAATTTTAAAATTTTCGTACTTTATATCAACGGCAGGTGGAACTTTTTTCTGATGGAATGCTATCATATTGGTTTTACTTAAGTTTATTTGAAGGTTGTGCATGATTAACCAATCAATTATGCGAGACACGGAATTATTTATGTCACTTTCGTAAGTGTCTATGTTGTTACCAGTGCAAAGGAGAGTACTGTCGTCAGCAAATAGTACCAACTGATTTTCAGTGCACCTAGGCATATCATTAATATATATAATAAACAATAATGGGCCGAGAACCGATCCCTGAGGAACTGAATACATAGTTTTCCGAGGCTGAGATGAATGCATGATCTCGGTTTTCGTCTTATGACACAATCCACTTAGACAAGTTATTTCGACCATTGAACTAATACTACTACGTATGGAACAGACATCGCGAACATAAAATTTGCAACGGTGAGGTTGAGACGACCGGCTCATGTGCGTTCAGTCGCTCGGCTAACTGCGTAGTAACCGCCCGCAACAATCGCTCGTAAAAATGCCATCGTGTGTGTTAAAACAGTGTAAAAACAATACAACTACCACGAAAAAAGATAGTGGTGTCACTTATCATCGGTAACTAAACAAAATATTAAGTAAATTACATTTGTTTTCAGTATTATAGAATAATTTTAATGCCCATTACTCCCCCAAACTTATGAATGAAATCATAGATCAATAAAAGTGACCTGCTCAGATACGTCACGTAGGTACTAATGTTGGTTGAACTAATTTGTAATGATACATTTTATAATAATATGAAGATCAGTTATTTATTTAGAATTTTTAAATGTATTTCATAGTTTGGTCGTTAAGTCGGTATATTATAATAATAGAAGAGATTATTATGATTTAAGTAACTATAAACATGTAAAACTAAAAATGTTAAATAAACCTTAAACTTGTAGTTTTAAAGTATATTTATCAAAATATGGATTACTAGCACATGTTCAATCATGTTTTACCGCCTAAAAGAAATAGTCTTGATTATACATATAATTATGTATGTATGTACCTAATTTCATTGTTCTAATTCAACGAAAAATATCGTACAAATTTTGATTGCCTGGAGTATCTCACCGTTTACGAGTAAAATAAATAACCGAATTTTGGGTAAAAAAACGGAACCCTATTCATAACACTTCGCCGTCCGTCTGTTGAAAGTCTTTATAGGCGGCTTGAAAAGTTTCAACAGCGAAGAAACTGCGCCTGTCTATTTCAACACGGCTCACCACGTGGGACAAATTCTAAAATAGTGAAAAGTGGGCATATAATCTGTGGGCCTCTGCCTACCCCTACGGAGACAAAGGCGTTACCATATGTATTTATATTACTTCCTAAAAAGACATACAGAAAAACCCTAAAAAAGTATATTATTTAAATCTGATAAATAAATTACTATTCTGGAAGTAGTAATTCAAATAACCTTTGGGTAAAAACGTATGCGTGTCCAGTCTATAGTGTATAATCTTTTTAAGTGACTTGTTCTTAGAATACGTTGAAGGATACGCGTAAGCGCCTTGATATTCCCGGCGCCTAAGACCTTTTGGTCGTGAAAAAACTATTACTAAGAAGCGGTTTAGCGCTTGAATATTTATATTACTATTAAACGACTAATTTTTTGTTCAATCGCTGCAAAAGCGAACTTTATGCTTGCTATTTTTTTTTTTTTTTTTTTTTTTATACCACTAAGGTGGCAGACAAGCATACGGCCCACCAGAAGGACCGGTGGTCACCGCAGCCTATGAACGTTTGCAACACCAGAGGTGCCACACTCGCGCTGCCGACCCTGTAAAAACCTTCTAAGACCCCTTTTGAAGAACCCCATACTGTAGGCGTTTGGGAAAACCGAGGCAGGGAGGTCATTCCACAACCTAAGCGTGCGCGGAAGAAAACACCTATCGGATCTAACCGTGCTGGAACGCACCGGACGCAGCGTGTGAGGATGAACTCCCTGTCTGTGGCGAGCGGTGCGATGATAGAACGTAGCCGTGGGCATCATATCAAACAATTCCTCAGAGCACATACCATTGTACAGGCGGTAGAACACGCATAAGGAGGCAAAGTCTCTCCTGTCGCGAAGAGGTTCCACACCAGCTGTAAGTACAGGATCGTTGACAATTCTTACAGCTCGTCTTTGCACCGAGTCAAATGGACGAAGCTGATATTCAGGTGCTACCGCCCAGAGGTGACAGCAGTACTCCATATGCGGCCGCACTTGCGATTTATAGAGAAGCAGTGTTTGCGCCGCAGTGAAGTACCGCCGCGCCCTGTTGAGCACACCTAGCTTCTTGGACGCCAGCTTAGCCTTGTCCTCCAAATGACTACGGAACTGAACGTCACTGGAGATGTCAACACCAAGGATCCCTATACTCTTGGAGATGGAAAGAGATGTGCCCTGAAATTGCGGCGCTACAGTAATTGGGGTTTGCTTAGCGGTGAAAAAACACGCTTGTGTCTTGGAAGGGTTGAACTGGACAAGATTTTGTCCACCCCAATCGGACACTCTAGTAAGAGTAGCCTCGATTTCAGACACAAGCTGTTCACGATTTTCCTCCACTGTGTCCCGAGAGATACCGGGGCGGCCCGTGTAACAAGTGTCCCCCGTACTGTCGTCCGCATAACAATGAATGCCGTCAATAGACAACATGTCATTGATATGCAGCAGAAACAGAGTAGGGGACAACACTGAGCCCTGCGGTACTCCAGCGTTAATGGCCATGCAGTCTGAACAGCTGCCGTCAACGACGGCCCTGATGCTTCTACCGGACAAAAAGCTGGACACCCATCCGCATAATCTCTCGGGTAGTCCATATGAGGGCAATTTCGTAAGAAGACCACGGTGCCAGACCCGGTCAAAGGCTTTAGAGATGTCGAGGCTCACTGCTAGAGCCTCACCCTTACTCTCGATAGCCGCCGCCCATCGGTGTGTTAGGTACACAAGAAGATCGCCCGTCGAGCGACCGTGACGGAAACCGTACTGCCGGTCGCTGAGCAGGTCGTGTTCCTCAAGGTACCCCAGGAGCTGTGTATTAATTACACGCTCCATCACCTTGGATAAAAGGGAGGTGACGGCTATAGGCCTGTAATTGGCCGGGTCGGTCCTGTCACCCTTCTTGGGTACAGGATGTACATACGCGATCTTCCACGACGCTGGGACTTGTTGCATGGAATAGGAAAGTGTGAAAAGACGTGTAAGTACCGGACACAACTCTGGACCACAATGCTTAAGTACCACCGCGGGAATGCCGTCTGGCCCGCTCGACTTATGAACGTCCAGGGATTGAAGCTCCCGCCGGACATTCCGCTGTGTAAATTTGACTTCCGGCATGGAAGTGCCACAACTCGGAATGCCCGGCGGTAAAGCTAGCTTACTTGTGGCAAAAGGCGCACGTTTTTTGTTCTGGATAGCTTCTCTATACGTAGTAATAATTACTCAAAGATTTGGACACGGTTATTCAAGTAAGATCTCACAAGTGCTAGAGCATTTCCCCGAATTCCGTATCTTTCCAATTTATCAATTAGTATACCATGGTCCACGTGATCAAATGCCTTGGTCATATCCATTAGTATAGCAGCAACTGGGGTTTTTATATCGACATTAGAAAGCACCTTACTCATTACATCAAATATGGCCATATTAATAGATTTCCCCTTACGAAATCCATATTGCTCCTTAGCTATAATATTGTTGGTTTCAAAGAAATTGTATAGTCTATTATGAATTATCTTCTCTATTACTTTCGCAAATACGGGTATTAACGCTATTGGCCTATAGTTGCCAACCATGGTTTGGTCACCTTTTTTGTGTACTGGTTTTATGATAGCTATTTTTAATCTGTCAGGGAAATGTCCATACTCAATACACAAATTGATGATGTGGCATAAAACGGGTGCTATATGAACTGAAACTGATTTAATTATTTTTGTTGTAATACCATCAAAACCACAGCTATTAGTGTTGCTTAATGAGTAAATTGTATTAAGGATTTCAGAATTGCATGTCGGTTTCAAGAATATCGATTTATTATTTAAGTTTATATATTTTCTATAGTCAGAACAATTTTTGTGTTTAGTATTACATTTAATATTGTCTATAAAATAGTCATTAAAATATTGCGCGATCATTTGCGGATCCCGGACTTCCATATGATTTATTCGTATGCTATTAGGTACATCTACTTTAGGAAACTGTGATTTTTTTCTATTTATAACATTCCATGTAGCCTTCATTTTGTTTCTAGCCATATTTACACTATGCATATTCTGCGACCGCTGAGTTAGATATATAATTTTCCGCAATCGGTTTGTATATTGCTTTAATAGTTGCTTATTAGTGCTATTTGGGGAACATCTATATTTCCATAGCATTGCTCTTTTTCTTTTACAGCATAATCTTATGCCCTTAGTTATCCACTTGGGCTTCCGACGTAAGAGAACCTTTACTCTCCTTACGGGAAAGCACAAATCATATAATAACTGAAACATGTCATGAAAAGAGTTAAAAGCTCTTTCTGGATTAAGATCCTCATAGATTTCACTGAAACTGAGTGCCTGAACACTGTCAAGAAACTTTTTTGTAGTTCTTTTTCGTTTCATTTGGAGCAGGAGCAATAATTTCCTTTACACCACACAAAATATTTGATGAACTTTTTGATGAGAATTCTTCCGAACTTTTTCTAGGAGACACAGGTCTGTCATGCTCAAAAGTCATCCTATTATTATGGTCATTTGTTATTTTTTTGAGTGGTGTATTATATATGGGCGTTGAAACGCTGCTATTTGTGTTTGTTCTGGCTTGCCTTCTCAACGGGGTACGACATATCATGTCTGAAGTGGTAAGTTTTTTGTAAATATCAATAATTTTATTTGTCCTTATCATCTCGGTCTTTAATTGTTCATTCTCATGTACCAAATTGTCTATTTCATTGTGCGCGCTGTGTAGTTCAGTTGTCAGTTTAAGTATTTGGTCTGTTAATTCTATCAGATTTTCACTATGTGGTTGCGACATATTCAAACTAACCGTACAGTCATGTTGGAATGATTCTGTCCAGTCCAGAGACGTCGATTTTACAGGTTGTCTTATTGTCACATTGCTTCTCATGCTATCATTGATTATAATCTCCTCTGAAGAACTCATTATGAAAAAATTGCACACAAAAATATATTTAGTATAATGCTTAAATTTGAACCGCCGACCTCTTGCGTGTTAGTCCACCACTGTTTCGAATAGGCTATGCTAACTGTTAACGAGTAAGGTAAAATATTGGTTCAGCTTGTATCCCTAATCATAGGTTGTAAATTCTTTTTTCTTTCTTTTAGCTCCAATTAATTTAATCCAATATTGATATACCACTCATCACACACTATCTTTGTTTTATTGCTGTCTATGAACTATTGTTATAATCCAATTGTTTTATTTTTCATCACACACGAGCGAAGTCATTGAGAATTTACTTCACTATTATACAAGACTATACGGGGTTGAACATTGAGATAACAATAACTATTGATTCTCTGTTACACGTAATTTTACACATAATAACGATTATTTGTTTATTTATTTACAACTTATATACGGAGCTTTGTAAAAAACAATGTTCACTTTTTAAGAGCTACCCTCTTTTTTTGTCATTGTGTTTTTCTTTAGGATAGTAAGTAAGTTTTACAATAAAAACATATTTTAATTGATCTTTATTTAATTTGTGTTAATCTTTAAGCTCTTTTATGATTAAGCAAACAGGGCAGTTTCACACACTGCTTGATGAGTGTGATGAAGAAATACCTCTCCTTTCATACACCTTATGTGACGTAAACCAAGTTACGGGGTCAGCTAGTACCTAATACATGAATTCTCTAAGTAACAAATTTCAGTCTGATCCGCTCAACCATTGTAACGTTATAGAATAACAAACATCGACGCCCACCAACTTTCGCCTTTATAATAAAGTAAGATTGCAGTCGCAGCACCGCTGACTCAGTGTTCCTATCACTGCAGTTCGCCACTTTTACTATGGCTACTCCTTGGATGGCACATTATGCCACTACTTCTGGTTGTCAGTAACAGGCAAGGTGAAGCAGGCGGCTTGATAAAATTCAGCTGCGCGTCGTAATATCCTGCGGCTGTTCACTTTAACGCAGCAACAGGCTCATCTACATTTTTCGTGAAGTAAACCACAGCAAAGGTAAATTCTGAGCGTATGCAATGTCTCTGCTACCTTAGGGTTAAAGGCATGAACATTGTGTATGTATTACATCTACAATACTGTGGCTAACATTGATACCTTAACAAATATTATAACAACTCATTGAACCATTATCTATCACTCCTAGTTGCATACAAGTCTAATATCACCCACAGTAATAGCTTGTATGGAACAATGCTGGTATTTCACGTATAATTAAGTCATCAGACGTAATCCCTAGAGGAATAATCGTATCATGCGCAATGCAATTATGTAATGCACTGGTCTGGAAGATACATTCACTAATAATAATTATAACCTACTAAACAAGCAGACTGGATAATTATTAGTCTAGATATAGAGTAATGTAATAGGTTTCTCTCTAAATAATCTATTTTATAGGTAAGCTTTATTATACATACATACATATGGTCACGCCTTTATCCCCGAAGGGGTAGGCAGAGGCATATTATATGCCCACATTTCACGTTTGTATAATTTGTCCCACGTAATAGGTGGTGAGCCGTATTGCCGTGTTTAAATGGACAGGCGCAGGTTGTGACTGCCTGCTGTTGAAATAAAGCCTTCAACTTAGCTTAACGACTGCCATTTTACTGGCAACCGGGACCAACGGCTTAACGTGCCTTCCGAAGCACGGAAACGCTCAAATAAATGTCACAAAGTGGGTACATGGATGGTCACCCATCCATGGACCGGCCATAGTGAAAGTTGCTTACTGCAGTGATCGTTTACAAAACACTGAGTCTGCGGGGCCACGAGCGCTTCAGCTTTATTATAGTCCTAACTAATATTATAAATATAAAAGTCTGTAAGTATGAACGTGTTAATGATTGTTAGTAAGTTACTCTTTCATGATCTGGTCACGGTGGCTGGATCACGGCTGAGTGCATCAGGTTGAAAATTTTGTTAAAAAAATCAAAGTAAAAAGTAACTTCGTCACAATTTTTCGCATTTATGATATAGTAAGATGTAAGACTAGCTGATTACCCATTTTCCACAGGAATTTCTTTCTGGGATACAAATGTTTTACCAGTTATATGGGTACCAAATTACAGCTAAATTATTTTAGGATATTACACTGTGATTAAGTAACAATCAGAACATAAAAATTGCTTTAGACTTATTTTAATTGTTCTGTTAAAATACAAAAAGCTCGTTCTAACAACAACGATACAAAAAAAATCATTTTGGTATTTTATTGGTATTTAAGCAGCACAAAAAAAACACTGCTTGCTTATGTTGCCTGGACGATATCGCTGCGTGAAATAAAATCGCTAATTGTACTGAACTTTAAGAAACCACTGTAATATCTCAGAATAATATTTATCTATTCATTGCGTTATCCAAGTACAGAGGCATCTCACTAATCATTTAATAATTACGAGCAACCTCCTTCCCCTATACAGCAAATTTTCAACTAAAATATTGAAATTTCACAAAGCAATCAATCAAAAGGCTTTAATAATTATATCTATCCCTGACAGAGCATTATGACCCTTAACGCTATAGTCATAAAGGATTAATATTGATAAACGAAATAGGACACAAAAAGGGTGACAGTAACAAAACTGCTAACTTCCAAATTGTTGTGCAAAAGTTTAATTTATGCAGTAAGTTTGCTATGAAATTATTTTATACATATGGACATTTTAGATAGTCAACATTATTAGAAAATTCGATATCACTATATTCAGAGCGGGATTTTTTTTCAACGATTTCGATGTTTAGACCCTATTCTTTATTTTAATAAATATTATTTATTTATATTCGCTTATCCTGGGCGTATTCTTCCGAGGGCTGAACTGAGGCTCGAGGAACGTGTTGGTTTGTTATAAGTATGAGTCCATCATAGCATTCATGACGGATTTTCCACACTTAAAAATGAAGGACCCTATTCGCTGCTAATACCTATACCTATTTTGTTTTTAAGCTAGACCAGTCTAATGGTTTTTCTTTACTTATTTATTAACAATTTGGAGCATACAGGCATTTTTTCCTTCATCCAAAGTTCCTATCCTGATGAATTCGATTCGTCATTCTTTCATTATTATTAGTTGTGGCTGTTGTACGTAAGATCAACGAAATTGAGGGTGTGACGTGGGTTCCTCACACCCTCAATTCGTCAATCCTAATCTTCTCCCTTTCCTCCTTTATAATAATTCTACGATGGATTTCCGCCATGTAACGCCTAATTTCATTGGTTACTACGTAATAATTAATCTCTAAAATATGGCTTAATTCTATAGATGTATGGAAATACGGACTTGTTAAACGGGCAAATGACAAGCGAAGCTGGCAGCCACAGTTAGCATTGTGCTGTTGTGCTATTTATATTAAATTCTTTAAACATATTTAAAATACGTCAAGCCCCTTGGCTCAGTTATATGGCCGTGTGTAGCATTTGTCATAGCAAAGAGAAACAATTGCATTTAATAAGCCCGCCAAAAGTTACACGTTGTCAAAATAATACCATCTATTAGTGATATCGTTGTTCGGATAATGATTTATAACACCATTTTACTCAGCGTTTTACATGTTTCTACTGTCGTTATAAAAGAGCTTCGAGTTATATAAAACATTTTACATAACACAAAAAACGCAAAGATTTCACAAGAAACCCCGTACAGGAATCCTTATAAACACAATAAGTATTCTAAAGGAACATTAACTTTGGACCGAGAACTTTCCCACAATATAACTTAACTCAGATTGTTTAGCTGCTGTCCAAATCCCATGGCGTTGTATTGCAACCAGCGGACTGCGTAATTACAAAACTTCAAGTCAAGTAAAACTTGTACAGGTGTTGTAATTTGTCCGACTGAAATATTATAGAGTCGTTTATCGAACTCCTTGAAACTGTGGTTTGTGAGATCACAGTTGAATATTTAACTTTTGGAAGTGGATTAACTGTATTTACTTAGCTCGTTTAAGTCCTTGAGAGTAGCTCGGTTATGTAATTGAAAAAGGACTGTTATTTGTCGGATAATGGACGAATTATTGGCTTGAATAATCACATTGTACGTTTCTTGAATCGAATGTTTTGTGACAAACCCAAGTGATAAGAAAATACCAATAAATTGAAGTCACGCTTCTGTGACTTTTATTAACTTGTTGATAAAATGTTTGTGAGGGACTGGGTGAAACCAAAAACAGCGCTCAGATTTCAGAAAGTATTTCAGTATTCAGAGGGTCAGTTGTTTTTGTTAAGAAACATTCTAGTGAATATACTAGCTTCGAGTTTAACCTATAAATAGGGCAGCCATTTGTTAACGAAACTATTAGAACGGTTTTCAACTGAAGTCCACTTGATTTATTATTCTCTTTATTTGCTACTAGCTGTTTCCCGCGGCTTCGACCGCGTAGAAGTCGTTATCGCGTAAGATTCGTTATATCGTAAAATCATAACCCCTTCTTTTGCTCAGTCGGTTAAAAGGTAGCCTATGTCCTTCCCAGGGCCTCGAACTATCCCTGTAAAAAATTTATTTCAATCGCTCCTGCCGTTTAGTCGTGAAAGCGTAACACAGACAGACAGAGTTACTATAACATTTACAATATTAGTAGGGATTTTGCAAAGTATCAAAAAACCTGAAATGCCTGTAATAATGCTATGAAAGTCGCCATCAAATGCAAAAAATAATCTTGCATTATAACAATTTCAATGAAAGGACGAAATAGGTTCAAGTTTAATGTCAGGCCCTAAATTAAACTGAAACTGTCAGATTGGCACAAACTGGCTAATAGATAAAGTCTGACTGTATCGACGAGTTGCTATGTCAGATGATCACCGTTTGTAACAATCTTGAAAATAGAGGTTATAGAATAATTATTTGGGTTTCAATAGGGCTTGTGAGCTTAAGCATAATATGCAACCGCGGTTCAAAAATGAGAAAACCAAAATCAGCTATGGCAGTCCCCCTCTGGACGTAGGCCTCGCCCAAATTACACCTCAATACTCTGTCCTGCACTTTCTGCATCATCACTAATGCAATGCAGCATTACTCTCTGCAATCGTTTTTTGGAACATAGAGCATAATTTTATTTGTGGCAACAAGAATCGTTCTCATTGTGAGTTCCGCATTTTTTTTATTTCATGTTTTATTATATCCGCGTAGCTTACGAGTGTCTTGTAGTTTCCCACTATCGTGATAATAATTATTAAATCACTGTGACAAGTGTAACACTTAGCTAAGTAAACATAAATTATAATAAGTAAGGCGGACATCGATCATAGCGGCAGCAGGGCCGGCTTAATTACTTAAGTTTACATGCTGTAAACCCGACGCGCGTCCACACCAATTTGTACGGAACTTACTGGGCACGAGAGATGCGCTTTGGGGGTTGTAATTTCTTTCTACTTAGTCTATGTGATGGGTATATTATAATTGTTACTCGGGATACATAATTATGTTCTAGATACTAAACATACTCGTAGTAAAGTAAGGACTTTTGCGATCCGATCCTGGCTCCCGTGGACGTAAAAGCAGAACCGAGCCTATCATCGATGTACTCGTGGGCTAAGCGTAAATCTCTCGGGTGCAATATTTATTAAATACTAGCTGACTCTCGCAACTTCACCTTGTTATCCAGTCCACGCCTTCGGAACGGACTGGATTGCCTATTAACGCTTGCAACACCAAAGACGCTACACTCGCCCTGCCGATCCTGCAAGAACCGTCTAAGAAACTTTTGCAGAACTCTCATACCTATTCATATTCCCTACTGTCTAAGTTACGACTTTGCAACAATGACCCTCAAGTACCTCTATAGACATAAACCAGTCTTCGCAAGTGGTTAAAATATCATACATTCTGCAAGACGATTTAAACATTCTCGAACACAATAAAGTAGAGTTGAAATCGAAAATTCGTAGTTTAGTGTAGAGAAAACATGAACCATGATATTATTATTCCAAATTGATTCTATTGATATATTTTATAAACAACTTTGGACTGAAAGGTTTTTAGATACCAACGCAACGGCGCTTGGCAACGAATCGACGTAAAAGAATTACATTCGAATTACAAAATTAGGTCAGAAACAGTAAAAGCAAGTATAGAAGAACCTAAAAAACTTAAAGAAATGTTAATTCCTGTACCTTATCAGATGCTTTGGAAAGAAAAAGAATTGTTCAACTCGCTAAGGCGCTCAGTTCTTTCACAACCGAAAACTTTGAAAGTAGAACGAGCGAATATTTAGGTATTATTATCTAACGTATTTTTTTTTAGTTTTAATGTTTTGTCTGAAACTGTAAACGTAAAGAGTCTTGACAGACAGACGCACGAACGGACAGAAACTGATCCTATGTGTTCTGTTTTTTTTCCTTTTGAGCCACAGAACCATAAAAATAATTTTCAATTGGTTTAGTTTTTAACTCACCGCTTTTTACCTTTGGTTACCAACAACTATGCGGCTGTCGTTCAGCTGTCGTGTAGTCTGATTCCCATTGGGAGGACTTTCCGAATTCGTAGGTACGGAATTAACCGAAGCTCTGGGTATTCAAATAACAGTAGCTCGATGTATATTGAAAATAGGTTTACATATTGAAAAGGAGTGCTTTCGCTTCACAATGTTGGTTTGGGATAAATATACCTAGTATCGATTTGTGTGTTTGTGAAATCGAACTTTATTGGAACAATTTTTGATAAGTAGGTAGGTACTTACGTTTACCTAATAACACAAAGTCAGGCCCTTTCTCCAAACGGGTACGCAGGGGCATACTATTCATTATTAAACAATCTATAGTTAAAATCGAGTTGAAATAATAGCGAAAAATTAAGTCATGACATAGTAGTCTAAGTATGGTATAAATTTTCTGGGACAGCTTTCACAGGGATGAAGCGGGACTTCCGAGCGAAGGCAGTAGGCAATTGCAAGGCAACGCGTTGTTTTAGTCGATAGGAGTTGGTAACCACGAGGTTACACACGCAAAAAATATGGTACCTAATCCCAGTGAGTTTGCAAGTTTACTATCGTAGTGGTTTGAATGGTCCTTGTATTATAAAAAATCTTAATATGTACTCACTTCATTATTAACACTTTCATTACTTTCATATATTTCAGAATCTCCAATAGTTTATACTTGCGCAAGTCTAGGAGCCGTCTACACGAGTGGGAAAATCGCAGTAATATTATCTTCGAATGATCATATCTCCACTAAATCTCTCGTTGCAAAAATATCGGCGTTTACAGAAAGTGTGGCCTACGGCCTTTAGACTTATACAAGTAACTTTGTATTTATGTCGGCTGGCCAGTAGGCTACTTGAGAGGATAATGATTATTTCAATAATAAAGCTGCGGATGCTTAAACTTCCCGATCATAAGATCGAAAAGCTTGGAAAAACCGTGCATTGGGTACTTACTCAGTAGGTTGTGAAAACATTTACGAGTATAAACGCACACTCATCGATTCTTCGAATACAATCAAAATATTGCTATACAAAAGTTTTTACAATTTAATACTTTGAATGCTTCATTGCACAAAACATTCCATTTTATTGAAAATACGTTACTTAATAAAATATTTATATTGTTGGATCCAAGCAGTTGAAGTGGTATTCGAAACATTTTATTTATCTTGCTTGTGAAATTACTGTTTTACGATAAGTGTTTCTCAATTTTAGAATTGCAACTCATCCCTAAAAATATGCAGAACTAATGAAATAAATGCTTTGTATTTTACTATAATTTCTACTGAAAGTTATGAGTAATTGTTTTTAATTATAGGCATAACAAAAATTGATATTAATTATAAATTTATTTTTGATAGTCTTACAATTCAATTCATCTCAATAAGGCCAATTACAAAATTATATTCATCATTACAGACACATGCTTTGTACATTAATCCATGGGCAGTCTTGCACATTATTTCGTTAAATTGTATTTTACTGCCATCTGAGAGGTTTTATTGGTCGCTCATAAATCGCTCGTGTACGTTACCCCAGCAAAAAAGTAGCTCCTAAACTGATTTGAGTGGAACCTATATTTAGAGCGTATTATGCCATATATGTGCGCCGAAAAAAAAATTTGTGCGTATTGACGTTGTGGAAAAAAAAGGAAAAATCGATTTCTGCTGGAGTAACGCCGTTCCAGCAGGAAAATTCTAAACGAATAATCTTAGAGAGAAATATTTTGCATGCACCGAGGGCTCATACTTTTACAAATATGTGCCCTTAAAATAAAATTTGTGCGTTTTAAGGTTTTCGTTATATTGAGTTTTTTGCTGGGGTAACGTTTTGTGAAATGCTGTATCTCGGAAACCACTACATGTGCGCCTCTAGAATAAACTTACACGAGTAGCTCTTAATTTGTGCGAATTTGTGTCATAAACAGATTCAGGAAAATGTGTATAGTTTTCAAGTAATCACGCTTTGTTGAAAATCTGAAAAAAAGTTGCACCACCTAAACGAGAACACCTACGAACTCGCTAAAAACTGTATTCGATCCTGCTCGACACTTACAGTGATCGTAAAAAGTTTCATAAGTGCACATGCATGCGTTAACGAATAATATTACTAAAACTCAAAAAAACGGCGTCAAAACTTTGACATCAAAATACAAAGACTGGCTCAACGCAAGATAAGGAAGTATAAATAAAAATTTTGTGCGTATAATTAAATAATATATGGTGAAAATTCAGCGTGAAATATTTCGTATTTAAGAAGAAATAAACAAAAAACAAAACATACTAACAACGGATGGTTATCCGACTAAATTCGAATGACTACAAAAAAGCGACTGTTTAATACATTTCGATGACCTTCTTAACTGAACGGATTATACCTAAAGTGTTGACCGAACAGTCGCGTTCAAAAGTTTGTAACCTAATTTTAGAGTTTAATTATGACCATATCAAATGATAGACCTTGTTGATATGTAATTATTTTTTTATTATTGACTCTTAAACTAATTATTGCATCAAATCACAGATCAAATTTCCTACCTATAAATATCAAAACAAAAATAAAATTATATTATTTATATACTATGTGTAGTCCTTATCAATTTAAATCACAGATCAGGTTTTCATTTAAGTATGAATTTACAAATAGCGAAGTCGCATAATCACAGAAAATCACAGTTTGGTATTAAATCTATCTACAGGGTAATTTTACCTGACTGCGCCAGAAGTAGGGTAATCTTTGTCGAGTGTGTGTACATATGGTTGGCGTTTTCTACAGCTTACATGGCTTGACGGATTTTAATAATCGAGGTGTCGTTAGATTCGTCTCAATTGAGATAGGTACCTACTGCATTAAGATACATAATGTTAACCCTACAAGGCTCAATTTTTTTTTATTGGCTGATTTAATTATATGTGATGTGGTTAGTGTTTAGAAGTTCGGGAAAAGCAATGAAAATGATGAAAATCAAATATTTTAGTAAAAAATCGAAATTTTATTTCGGTTCCACATGTGGTACACTGAGCCTTAACTCTATTTTTTTGGTAATTAATTAGAACATTTTAGAAATAGTTTAGCTTATGAATTAGCTCGTATGTGTGCCTGTGAGTGTATGTGTTTTTTATATTTAGCTCGCCAAAATGATGCCGCCGCCTGATTGAAAGTCACAGCGACATCTAGCAATTGGGGGCTACTGTCATAGTCTGTAAGACTATAGCCAGTGGTCCTCAAGTTGGCGGCCCTATGATGTGCCTCTTCACACTCCGCTTGAAGAACCCAGGAGTGTAAGAGGAGGGAATACGTGCGCTGGTAGGTCGTTCCAGATTCTTATGGTACGACAGAGAAACAATCTTTTGAATCGTTCAGTTCTAGCGAAGACTCTCTCCACTGTGTGAGAGTGGCATCTCTGTCCAGCACGCGTTGTTCGGGATCGGAAAGGACAGGGCGGGATTAGGTTGAAGAGTTCTGCAGAACACTCACCGTGATAGATACGGTAGAATGCAGCCAAAGATGCAACAGTTCTTCGCTGCGCCAATGGCTCCAGACTCTCCGACACCTCCGGGCAGTTGATAATGCGAATAGCACGCCGCTGCATAGAGTCCGGCGCATCAAGCAAGTACCTCGCGGAGTCGTTCCAAAGGTGAGAGCAGAATTCGACGCAAGGACGAATCTCTCAAGGGAGAGCATGTCATTGATATGCAGAAGAAAGAGGGTTGGGGACAACACAGATCCATGTGGTACCCCGGCATTAACCTGCATAAAACACCAAGGCTGACCGACACAACGGACCCGTATCTGTCGTTCGTACAGGAAGCTGTCCATCCAGCTGCACAATCGGGGCGGTAGCCCATATGCCGGAAGCTTGGAAAGAAGCGACGCATGCCATACTCTATCGAAGGCTTTCGCAATATCGAGGCTTATAGCCAACGATTCGCCGTGCCTCTCCATAGCCTCACCCCAAACATGCGTCACGTACGCCAGGAGGTCACCGGTAAATTGTTTTGGCCTAAAGCCATATTGCCGATCATTGAGTAGCGAGTGGTCCTCGAGGTAACGCATGAGCTGTTCGTTGATGATCAGCTCAAATATTTTACAGGTAAGTGAGGTGACGGCTACGGGGCTATAGTTGGCAGGATCTGACCGATCCCCTTGGTATATCCTCACTACCCAAGGGTATACCAAGATAATCTTGGATTGAATGGTCATGTAACAATCTACGTGACATTGTCTGAAAAAAAAAACGAAGAATTCATAAGCACATTTGTGGTCCATATACATACATTAGAATGAGAGTTAAAGCTCACGGTACCATATGTGGTACAACCATAAAAATACAATTTTACTATACAAATACTAAAAGAATGAAAAAATATTGCTAACCTTGGTTCAATAAAGACTTATCACGTATCGAAATATTTTTTAAGAATTTTTGAAACCACGCAAACAGCCAATGTGACACTTTACCTCAAACTCTGCACTTTTGCTGACCGCTCGGCAAAACTAACGACATCTATGCGAGATGTCTTATCTTATATTGTTACTACTCTTGTAGTGTATCTATAAATAATCAACAGATATCACTACGAGTATTGGTTAAGTCTGTAGGAAGGATAAAAGTGGTTGTACCGTATGTGGCACTGGGTGCTCTGTAGGGTTAAAAAATTACCCCCGCAGTTGAGTTTTTGTTTCATTATAATTTACTTGTTAAATCGTCAACCACCTCTCGCTGGCAGGTTCTATACATAATTCCCATCAATATTGGCATCTAAAATTAAAATGATATAAATATGTACCATGTGTAGTCCTTATTAATTTAAATCACAGATCAGGTTTTCATTTCAGTTTTAAAATACAAATAGCGGAGTCGCATAATCACAGAAAACACAATTTGGTAATTAAATCTATCTACATGGCTATTTTACCCGACTGCGACAGAAGAAGGGTAAAGGTTCTGTTGACTTTAGGTACATTTACACCAAGCACAGCTCTCAAAACTGTACCTAACCTATATATGTTTACCATGGCTAGAACACTGTTATTATGAATGAATAAATAAATTAAGCAATACTTAAGTGTACAAAGTTTCTATATCATTTTTATATCTCTAATTTCATCTTTACCGTCAATGTATCTAAAAAATCCTTTCACATCGAAGCCTCAGGTCTACAGGAATGACAGCAGATTAGCAGATGTACTAGTTGACAGGTGAGTTTGGGTTGGACAGTTTGGCTTGGACAGGTTGTTTTGTGCTTTTAACACTGTTGGAAATGCATTCTGGACCCATAGTCCGTGGTCTGATACCCATAACACAAGCAGGTTATTCCTATTACTTTAGGATCAGATAACGTTGTGTAAAATGTCCGTGAATATTTAAAAAAAAACTGTGTCTGTGACACAAGTATGTCACGTTTTTACTTTTTTCTACCTACTCTTTTATAAGTAGTAGGTAGTATAAACTAATTTTAATGCAAATATAATATGGATGTACTTAATCATGTGCAATTTCGCGGAAACCGCTGGTAAGAATATAATCCAAGAGCAAGTTTATTTAATTTAATAGTACTTTTCTACTTCACTGTACTCAGACACAATACGTTTCAAATTGTTCGAGAGTAAAATTAAGAAGGTCATCGATATGTATTAAACAGTCGCTTTTTTGTAGTCATTCGAATTTAGTCGGATAACCATCCGTTGTTAGTATAAATAAATAAATAATAAATAAATTAATAAATAAATATTCACGGACATCTCACACAACGCTATCTGATCCAAAAGTAAGCTAGGAATAACCTGCTTGTGTTATGGGTATCAGACCACGGATATTAATACTTATATACTTCTAAATACATACATATTATACATAGAAACACCCAGACTCTTGAGACAAACATTTATGGGTCACACAAATATTTGACTCCGGTGGGAATCGAACCCACGACCTCCAGCGCCGCAGGCGGTATCACTACCGACCGCGCCACAGAGGCAGTTAATAAATTTACTGTTATTTTTATGAGTATATAATAAGTTTTCATATATGTACTGTGAATACACAGTAAGGATGTTGATATCCTTAAACTTTTCTCTTAATGACTCCCGAAACCCCATACCATAGATAGCCCGGACAGCCCTTTTCTGCAACACAAAGATACATTCGATGTCGGCAGCGTTACCCCATAATAGTATGCCATAGGTCATGACACTGTGGAAGTAGCTAAAGTAGACAAGACGCGCTGTTCTAATGTCTGTCAGTTGTCGGATCTTTTTAACGGCATAGGCTGCAGAGCTCAGTCTGCCCGAGACTTTCTCGATATGAGGCCCCCACTGCAAGTTGGAGTCTAACTTTATGCCCAGAAAGACAGTTTCATCGACCAATTCTACTTGATCATCCCTAATCCTAATACTGGTGTTAACGAGCCTAACATTTGGCAAGGTGAATCTTATACATTTTGTTTTAGTTTCGTTTAACAATAAATTATTAGCGTTAAACCAGTGGACTACCCTAGAGAGGGCATTGTTTACTTCGTCAAGATCGCGTTGTCCACGTTCAACTTTAAATATTAAAGATGTGTCATCAGCAAACAAAACTACCTCGTGATCGTCTCTTATAAGGTGAGGGAGATCATTTATGTACACTAAAAATAGAAAAGGTCCCAGAATTGAACCCTGAGGCACCCCCAGTGTTACAGCAGAACCATTTGACTGTTTACCATTTATAACTACTCTCTGTACTCTATCTCTAAGGTAAGAACTAATTAAATCCAAGGCCGTCCCCCGGATTCCATAATGATCAAGTTTTTGAATTAAAGTCTGATGCTGGACACAATCGAAGGCCTTAGATAAGTCGCAGAATACACCATAAGCATCATACGACTCCTCCCAGGCCTCATATATACACTCTAACAATTTGATGCCAGCATCCGTGGTAGACCGACCTCGCGTGAAACCGAATTGTTTAGTATGGAATAGTTTATTTGTATTAAAATGATTTTGCATTTGATTAAGCATTACCTTTTCAAAGATTTTACTAAACGTGGGTAGTACAGAAATAGGACGAAAGTTGGACGGATCTGAGGTGCTACCCGATTTAAACAGAGGAGTTATTTTACTAAACTTCATTAAGTCAGGAAACACACCACTATCAACACAATTATTAAATATTATTGATAATTCAGGGGCAACCATTTCAATTAACGAATTAACTAAATAACAAAAAAAAATTAAATAAAACACATATATGGCATAATACGCTCTAAATATAGGTTCCACTCAAATCAGTCTAGGAGCTACTTTTTTGCTGGGGTAACGTACACAATCGCTTCCGCAACACGAGTCAGGCACAAGTTAGACAATCGGTCTGATCGTAAAGTGTCAGGGTACCTCCCATTTGTTTGGAAAAAAGGATTTGAATTTAAATATTTTGTTTTGTCTGTTGTTAACGGCTTTACTAGAATATACTACTGCCCTAGATTGTTTCTGTGCATAGATATTTTATGAGATAAGACCATTTGAATCGTGACTGTGCGCTATATACCTGCCTGAAATATCCTGTGTGTAAGTAACTGAAAATTTAGATACAAATAAATCTACTTGACCTCAAAATGGATTTTTTTTCTCATCGTTCGATGATATTTCTAGTAATCTTATTAATATGTAATTGTGTGTAGTCAGCTATTACCGTTTTAAAAACAATAAACTAGGTACACTACAAATAAAGAGATATCTTTGAACATTATAACACAACGTCACCAAGCTAATTTATGCTTGTGCTATTTAAATACCTGATAAGCATACTTAGATATTTCTAAACACATACATTAATAAATGTTAACACACTCCAAAACAACATTTGCGGGCCACAAGTTCAAATACATTCCTTCCTCCAAGTATTTATGCAAAAAAATAAAATGTATCGAAGAACATAATTGCTGTGTAAACACTTACTTCATTTTAATAGCAGTATTTACATCTCTATTATAATGTTTCTATAGAACAGAGTACTATATCCATTAATGGCAATAACGTTTAATGGATTGAATGCAACCTGCTCACTAACGCAAGGGTTGAAGCTTTTAATGTTTTCAATTAGCTGCCACCGCGGTACGAGCGCTGCCACTGTTCTGAGTACTCATTATTGCAATTAATGTGTGCGGCGTATTACATTACCTCTGTGCCTCTACGTATAGTAATAATGATGAATGAAATCTAAACGTTAAACCTACTCATTTGATACATTAATTCGTGTTCAGCATCGCTTTCTATGATTATTATAGGTAAGCCTTACTTTTATAAATCAATTGTTGAATGTTTCCGGTGCCATTCAATTGTAATAGGGCACCATTTTCATTTTAGATTACGTAACAAGAATATCAACCCAACTTTAGATGACGAACATTCAAATACCCGATATTCTTCCCAATTACAATGTCAATCCCAAGAATTAGGTAACGTAGATGCTGTCCCAAATACACGTGGCCACCCTCTAAAGCTCTCGTGTCTCGCACATCCTTCAACGTGAGCCCACCCTACTTAGCGTCGTTTCTGTCTCATTACTGTTCAAACTATTTTTATGACTATAATTTATATCTGCGATATTGGGACCAAATGCTATAAAACTGCCGTACTCGGTTGCTACCTAGTCGGGTTCTCGGGTTTTCTTTACGATAGCGAAACAATAGTAGTGGTATAAACCAAGCGATTACTAGTAAAATTTGTGATTAAAACTGAATTCAATAATACATAGGTAATTTGTTTAAATCAATGAATTAGCGATGGCCTCTCTCATACATCTTAGCTTAGGAATAGGGTGAGGTTTAGTGTACCTACCAGGGTATGACCAAACGGGAGCACAGAGATTTGTTGCGAGTTTCCTTTCTTTTCGCTAGTACCGTAAAATATTATTTTGAATATCTTTTAGCGTTTTAGGATAGCACATCTTAATTTTATTCTGAGTATTACATGCAGAAAAGGAATATTTTTAATTTTTTTTTAGCACAACTCATGGCATAATTTATGTTCGCCTACATAAAGAAAAATGCCTATGGTATACACCTTTTCTTTGTAATGTAAAGTCCTTTACCAATAAATCATTCTGGGTAGCTCTACCCTAATTAAAATTCATGTTGCGAAGTTTGAAAATAAAGTCATTGAACGATAAGGCGCTTCCTCACCGGGAGCATTCGCGTGTACTGTAACGTTAAAGAGTCGAGCATTACAGCAGTGAGGGAGGAGAACTGAGCATTACAGTGCACAAACTGTAATGATACAAGACGAGGCTACATCAGTAAAGGAGGAGAACTGAGCATTACAATGCGCACCTTGTTATTCTTTGATACAACTTGCGGCATCAATGCGATGACATAATGAAAAATCAATACTAAATGGTACATTACACGCGAACGCTCGTTGGTCACGGAGGTAGTATTATTGTAACGTAATGCTCAAGTCGAATCTATTAGGTATGTTACATTACACGCGATCGCTCGTTGGTCAGTGAGGCAGTATTGTAACGTAATGCTCTAAGTCGAATCTATAATATTACATTACACGCGAATTCTCCCGGTGAGGAAGGGCCTTTACGCACGACAATAGGGAAATAGGCAACTTTTTCGTAAATGTATATGCAAATACAGTCTGTATATTAAAGAGGGAATGGAGGCTACATCAAACACACACAGTCTGAAACACTGCGCTCGCCACAAACAGGGTGTTGATCTGTTTATACTGAGTGTACAACCTTCAACTTTGCGTTCCAAGCGCCCGTGCACAGTATGGTCCATAACCTTTTCATGTGCGCGCGCTTAAGGCCGCGTGGGTCAGATTTTGAGTTTTTTGAAACAATCCTAGTCAAAAAGTAAAGGGTTTTTAAATCTGAAAAATATATATATATTAGTTAAGGATATAAGCTAAACATATTCCGAGCCCGTTACACGATCCAATAAATTTCACTAGATAGAAAAAAATTCCAAAGTTGACTCTCTCAGAAAAGTTTTTTCAATACTGTGGCTAAACTATTAACATTTTATATATTTTTTTTGCACTCAATTAAAGGTATTAAGTTTTTATACACATTTTCCGAGCGTTTTTCTATAAACAACTATTTACATAGTTACCATGTACGAATATCTACCAAACGCAATAGAATTGCGCCGCTGACGGCCGATCATTCTCGCCCTGGCGCTTGTGGAGGCAGGACCTGTGTCAGTTTTTTTCGCAACTATTTCGTAATTATTATGCCAAATTACGTTGAAATCGCGCCACAGTATAAAAATATCAGTAGTGGGCAAAATGTTATTAGATTAACCGTTACAAATACATACGCGACTCATGGTAAAAATGTGGTGATCTTTTACTTTTTAAGTGTTTTCACGGCATGGTAACCAGCTGCCTAATGCATTAAAATGTCTACGAATTACATGATAATTTCGCAATCCAACATGGCGGCCACGCCGTAATCACAAAATTTCATGATGGGTATCGTTTAAGGGGTTTTTTGGTATGCTGAGTACGAATCACGTGATAATTTTGCAATCGAATATAGCCGCCGCGCCGTAATCACAAAATTTCATAATGGGTATCGTTTAAGGGGTTTTTTGGTATGCTGAGTACGAATCGCGTACTAATTTTGCAATACAAGATGGTCGCCGCGCCGTAATCACAAAATTTCATGATGGGTATCGTTTAAGGGTTTTTTTGGTATGCTGAGTACGAATCACGTGATAATTTTGCAGTCCAATATGGCCGCCGTGCCATAATCACAAAATGTCATGATGGGTATCGTTTAAGGGGTTTTTCGGTATGCTGAGTACGAATCACGTGATAATTTTGCAATCCAATATGCCCGCCGCGCCGTAATCACTAAATTTTATGATTGGTATCGTAAATGGTAGTACCGTAAGAATGGTAGTATCGTAAATCATACGTAGCAGACTGTAGTGTAAAAGAGATAGAGACACATGTTCCATTCTTCGTTCTAACATTTGTGTGTGGTTGGCAGTGATGGGCAAAATGTAATTAGTTATTTTTAAACTATCGCGGTTTTTAATACTCATAATTATAGAATTCGGGACTTCACGCGAAATACTATTTACTTACATTCTACCGACGTTTCGAGCACGTTGCAGCGCCCGTGGTCGCGGTTGGACTGTAAGTAAATAGTATTTCGCGTGAAGTCCCGAATTCTATAATTATGAGTGAAAATGTAATTAGATTAACCGTTACAAATTACAATTCCTTTGTAATGCTTAATTCAATTACTCTGTAACAGATTACTTGAGTAATTAATTACAATGAGTACTAGCAGTAACTAATTACTGAGTAATGGAACTACACGTTAATTAATTACATTGTAACTAGTTACTCATTAATTCAATTAACCAACTCTCATAATTAACATCTCTGTCCTAAGGATTCGTCACGGCCCAAGGGGTGGATCGATTTTGATGCGGTTTTTCGATCGTTAGTCAATGTATCCATGATGGTACTTAGCTATACATTTTGAAGACCATCAGCTTAATTCCTGAGTGATGAAGGGATTTCATTAAAATTCCCATACGCGAATCATGGCAAATGTGGTGATCTTTTACTTTTTAAGTGTTTTCACGACATGGATACCAGCTACATACTTAATGCATTAAAATGTCTACAAATTACACGATAATTTGGCAATCCAACATGGCGGCCGCGCCGTAATCACAAAATTTCATGATGGGTATCGTTTAAGGGGTTTTTTGGTATGCTGAGTACGAATCACGTGATAATTTTGCAATCCAACATGGCCGCCGCGCCGTAATCACAAAATTTCATGATGGGTATCGTTTAAGGGGTTTTTTGGTATGCTGAGTACGAATCACGTGATAATTTTGCAATCCAACATGGCCGCCGCGCCGTAATCACAAAATTTCATGATGGGCATCGTTTAAAGGATTTTTTTGGTATGCTGAGTACGAATCACGTGATAATTTTGCAATCCAATATGGCCGCCGCGCCGTAATCACAAAATTTCATGACGGGTATCGTTTCAGGGGTTTTTTAGTATGCTGAGTATGAATCACATACTAATTTTGCAATCTAACATGGCCGCCGCGCCTTAATCACAAAATTTCATGATGGGTATCATTTAAGGGGTTTTTTGGTATGCTGAGTACGAATCACGTACTAATTTTGCAATCCAATATGGTCGTCGCGCCGTAATCACAAAATTTCATGACGGGTATCGTTTAAGGGTTTTTTTGGTATGCTGAGTATGAATCACGTGATAATTTTGCAATCGAACATGGCCGCCGCGCCGTAATCACAAAATTTCATGACGGGTATCGTTTAAGGGGTTTTTTGGTATGCTGAGTATCACGTACTAATTTTGCAATCTAAAATGATATTGGATATTGTATTGCATATTGGCCATATTGGATTGCAAAATTAGTACGTGATTCGTACTCAGCATACCAAAAACCCCTTAAACGATACACATCAATCATGTACTAAGGGGCTGTGGTATTGATTTGCTTGAATGTATGATAATTACAAAGTAATGAATTACAAAGTAACTAGTTATAAAGTAATCTAATTACTTTTTAACTAGTTACTTAGTAACTAATTAACCGGAACATCCAAAGTATTTAAATTACAAAGTAATTAATTACTGAGTAATTAGATTACATTGTAACTTAATTATATTGTAATTCAATTATTAATTGAATTACTTTTGTAATTAGTTACGCCCATCACTTGTGGTTGGATTGCATGGAACGACACAGACTAAAAAAACTTGTTCGGTTTACTGTGAGTTAGTTAACCGCGTGCCAATTTGCAACTGTGCAAGACGTGGTCAGAGTTATGAAGTTATTTATTTAACTCAGAGCTTACTAACTCTATATTTATATATTTAACTCGACTATCCGTGCAAGTGGGCCTAAATAGCTTAGGCGGCCAAATTGAATTCCAAAATGATCATGTTATTCGTACTCAGCATTCGAAAAAACCCATTAAACGATATTCATCACGAAATTATGTGATTACGGCGCGGTGGCCATTTTGGATTGCAAAATTATCATGTGATTCGTCCTTCATACCAAAAAAACCCTTAAACGATAACCATCATGGATTATTGCGATTACGGCGCGGCGGCCATATTGCATTTCAAAATTATCACAGGATTCGTACTCAGCATACCAATACACCCCTTAAACGATACCCATCATGATATTTTGTGATTACAGCGCGGCGGCCATATTGCAATGCAAAATTATCACGTAATTCGTACTCAGCATACCAAAAACCCTTTAAACGATACTCATCATGAAATTTTGTGATTACGGCGCGGCGTCCATATTGGATTGCAAAATTATCATGTGATTCGTACTCAGCATACCAAAAAACCTCTTAAACGATACCCATCATGAAATTTTGTGATCACACCGCGGTGGCCATATTGGATTGCAAAATTATCATGTGATTCATACTTAGCATACCAAGAATTCCCTTAAACTATACCCATCATGAAATTGTGTGATTACGGCGCGGTGGCCATATTGGATTGCAAAATTAGTACGTAATTCGTACTCAGCATACCAAAAACTCTTTAAACGATACCCATCATGAATTTTTGTGATTACACCGCGGCCGCCATTTTGGATTGCAAAATTATCACGTGATTCGTACTCAGCATACCAAGAAACCCCTTAAACGATACCCATCATGACATTTTGTGATTACGGCGCGGCGTCCATATTGGATTGCAAAATTAGTACGTGATTCGTACTCAGCATACCAAAAAACCCTTTACGACACCCATCATGAAATTTTGTGATTACACCGCGGCGGCCATTTTGGATTGCGCAATGATCCCGTGATTCATACTTAGCATACCAACTTTAGAAAACTTTAGAAATTTTTATGACCAGCTATTATGTAATTTACATTTTTTACGCAACTGTAGCAAACGTAGGCAAGGGAAACTCTCAAAAGAAATGAAATATCCTAGTTGTCGAAAAATGTTTCGTTGCTGCTAAGCTCTTATTCGCCTTAGCGTGATGTTATATATTTTGGTATTTTTCAAAAATGGACATTCTGTTAAGCAACTCTTGAAATTCAACTAGCAGTCTCTTAGACTCTAGAGTTAGAACAACTAAACAAACAAACAAACTCTTTAGCTTAAAAATAATAGTATAATATACATAATTTATTTACGATTAACTAATTTATTTTTATTTACGACACTAATAAATCACTACACTTAATAAAGTTAGATGCATTTACTACGTCAAACAAAGTTAGCATGCCGTTTCTTTCTACTATACTGTATACTGTGGCATAAGAGTTGACTGCCGCTGCCGGCGCGCGGTGTGTCTTGCGCCCGGGGCGAGGGGAGCGCCAAATGCCTACTTGTGCGGGTTAACCGCCCCTTAACGCGTGGAATGAACTCTTTGGCTCTAGGTTTTCCCGAACTTCTAATAGTCCATTGAAATGTTACAATATAAGGACCGAATATTGCATTTCTTAGAGAACGCAATTTTATTTTTGGGACATGTGTGGGGTCAATAGAAGCTTAACCTCAAGTTTGTGGGGTCGCCACCCTTGTCCCCCGGCCGCAATCTTAAAAAGGGGTGGAAACACTTTTTTCGCAATATCTTGGAAACTATGAGTCTTAGAAAAAATTTGTGAAGTCATAATTTGTAGCAAATTGTTTTGCCTAAAATATGTTTAAACAGATTTTTGCCCTAAATTAAAAATTAAAGAAGTTATAAACAAAAAATTGAAAATAAAATTACAAAAAGTTTCGTTTTTGCTCTGTGACCCTTTTTTATATATATTTTACAAAAAAATACCTCAGACCAATTTTTTATAAAAATTTTCTCAATTTTTTGTAAAAAAATTTGTTAATTTTTATATACATATTTGTAGGCATAACCATTTGCTATAAATTATGCCTCTACAATTTTTTTGTAAGACTCATAGTTTCCGAGATATTGCGAAAAAAGTGTTTTTTTTATCCCTCTTTTCAAGATGGCGGCCGGGGGACAAGGGTGACGACCCCACAAACTTGAGGTTAAGCTTTTATTGACCCCCCACACATGTCACAAAACTAAAATTGCGTCCTCTAATACATGCAAAGCTCATGTAACATTTCAATGGACTATAAAGTAATATAGTCATAAAAGGTGTTTACAGCGTCAGAAGCGCGAGTGTTGCAGTCATCCATAGACTACGGTGAACACTTCGTATCAAGAGCTTGTCTACCACCATAGTGGTATAAATTTGGTTTTACTTCAAAATACTTTAGCTTAACATATTTTAATAAATCAGAAAATATTGTATTTATATTCGAGCAAAATCAAAATCAAAATTATATTTATTTCACATAGGCATTATACAGATGCGCTTGTAAAACGTCCAGAATATAAAACAAAACTCTACCACCAGTTCGAAGCGACCCACCTGAGAAGAACTGGCAAGAAACTCAGCGGGTTGTTCTTTTTTTGCTCTATTTACAGTTTTAAAGAATCTAAAAACTATATATTTTAACAATTTTTTTGAGAATCCAGCAGAGCAGGTCATTTCCAGGCTTCCTTATCCAACAAATAATCATTGATTGTATAGTAGCCCCTGCAGTACAATTTATCTTTTACAGATCTTTTAAACTTATTAAGGGACATACTTTTAATTTCGTCTGGTAGCCTGTTGCAAAAGCGTATACAGTAACCCATGAAAAAATTGCTGGTTTGGTGCAATCTGCTATGAAAAACAGCAAGGTTATTTTTATTTCCAATGTTGACATTGTGTCTATCACTGAACTTAGCGAAACTATGTAGATTACTTTGAACATACCTACATCAAGTTTTCAAAAATATATTGTGATGCTACAGTAAGAATATTAACCTTTTCGAATTTTTCGCGCAGAGAAACCCTTGGACCTAATCTATATTATTGCTCTTATGACCCGCTTTTGTAAAATAAAAAAAATATTTATATCTACAGCATTGCCCCACAGTAGAATACCATAAGACATTATACTGTGAAAGTAACTGAAATAAACTTTTCTAGCCGTATCTACATCAGTCAAGTGCCTTATTTTTGTACAGCAAATGCTGCTCAACTTAATCTACTAGCTAGTTTTACAATATGTGGACCCCATTGTAAACCAGCATCAACCGTTAACCCTAGGAATGTGGGTTGTTCTCACGTTATCCTAAAATTAGTTACGGAGAGTTTGTGCACCGCATCTATCACGAAGGCAGCATAGTATTAATCTTCATATTAAAGTTATGTAGAAATATGAAATCAATATACATTACGTATCAGGGTAAAGGCACCTAGTTCATTACATTCCAATACAATGAACACTAATCACTAAATCAACTAGTAATTTGAATAACTGATCTGTCAACCGTGTACAAGTTTCTCGATATTAGTTGCGGTGTTACCACGGTATTACGCTCTTATAGATGCTTCGGTATCGGCTCGGTATCGGCATGCAGTTAATTAATCGTTTCGTATAGGTGTATGTATATATCACTGAGTGTATTCATCAATGGAGTTCCGTACATGTTTGAAACTAACAGTAAAAGATTGATCAATCAATATCGCAAGCAAGCATACATACATACATAGCGGCGCTTAAGGCCTTCAACTTGGCTTGACGATTGTCTTTTCGTCACTAATAACCGGGTTTCATTTCGAGTTTTCCTTCTCTACGCTATGGTTTTGCGAATGTGTTCTTTTAGGTTCCTCTCACTACGCCCTAGGCTTGAATTGGGTTGTCGAAACATTGTACTCTTTGCCATTGCCACACGGAGAACCAATTGCAAAAACGTTCAAAGAAGAGAAAACGTTCAAAATATTCTGCAAAAAGTTAAACAGACGTAGAACAGACATGAGAATAGTTCATACTTTTTCTTTTAACATAATTTACAGTTAAAACAGCTTGAAGGTATCAAAAGTAGATTGGAGTCATGCCAACTGACAGAAAATCATTTCACAATAGGGAACTATCGTTAGAAGAATCGAGAATTGAAGAGAAAATCGAGACAGAAACAATACTGATTTTATTTTTTGAACTGCTTATGCCTATATTATTTGATTTCTCGCAGCTCAGCGGACTCAGTGTTCTGTAAACGATCGCTACAGTACGCAAGTTTCACTGCGTATGGTCCTCGGATGAGTGACCACTTTGAGATATATCAATTTGCGAGCGTTACTGTGCTTCGGATGGCACGATAATGCTGTTAGTCTCAATTGTCATTAAAATGGCAGTCGGCCAGCAAAGTTGAAGGTCATATAATGGGCAGCTTTGTGCGTTCAAGGTCAAAGAGGCATCACAAACTGCGCCTGACCATTTCAACATGGCAATAGAAAAACGAGTCAGCCAAAAACTAAGGAACTGCTCAACTCATTATTAACTCCTTACACGGCCACATCCATAGGTGCTTGAATGCTGCCCATACCAACCACGTTAAGTTTGACTATTTTGTATTTCTCAAATTGGAGCCTACCTGACTGGATGGATTGTCCTTAGTGTACGCCATCCATAACTTCCACAGTAAACTCTTGTAATTGCACAACGCAATGCTGAGTGAGGTCAGTGTAATATAAGTTCAAAATGTTTAGGGTTCCGTACCCATATTCCTATATAACAACAAACGTGATTATTCCTAACGTTTAAACTTTCACGTTGCATTACCTGTGTTTTTATATTATTATTGGCAATTCACGGGTACGTAACCCAGTTGTTCTTAAAAGGCTTAGTAAATCTCAGCCTAACGTAATCAGAAGATCAACATTAGCGGTTCAACCTTATTCTCATTGTCAAAAAACTTATATTACTTTGGTAGGTAGGTATACAATATTAGTGGTTGTCTTGACGGACCCACCTAATACGATTACCTCCCAACATTTATTAGGTAATGAAAGCACACCTGATGTCTGGGATATATCCGAGTACCGTATAACATATACGGTCTCAAACTGTAGTTTTATGGGCAATAGAAGTATTTCTAGTACCTATATAACGTTGTATATTGTTGTGTTATGTGTTTGCGAAAATACAGGAAGCACTCATTAGTGAGTGAGTACTGGTTTTTGGGTAAAAACAGGGCCCTATTCTTGAGACTTTGCTGTTCGTCTGTACGTTTTTCTGTCTGTTAGTCTGTCTATCTGTCTGTCAGTCTGTCTACCCGTCACGAGGCTGTATCTCAGGAACCGTGATAGCTAGAGAAATGAAATTTTCGATAATATTTAAGGGGGGGCTCCCATACAACAGACGTGTTCATATTCTGTTTTTCGGAATGGTACCCACCATGCGCGAGGACTAGCTGGTTAGCCTTGGACTTGGCTGGATATTTTTTTGTATTTTAGCGTGTGGGGAATCCGCCATAGATGTTATGCCGGACTTTTACCTGCTAATAACCCCGTATAAGCCCTCGGAAGGATGTCCCCAGTAAATTATTGTCATTCCCGATTATTCAAAGATTTGCAGTTAAAAGGTGGAGTTACTTGATTCTGCAGCAGAGAATCCCTAAAGCGCTATTTGAATAAACTGATGTTAGCCATTTGGCGACCCATTTATTGCTAAATCGATTACGCTCTGTTACTTTACAATGTAGCAAAAAAGAATACGGTACAAGATTGTGCCTGGAACTGCGCCAAATGTCGTGTGACCTAATACTTTTCTGTGCTAAGTGCGACGTATGGAAATATCGGCAGCGTCGATTTACGATACTGAACGGATAATACGTACGACTCGGCGTTTTTATAGGATGTGAGCAGAGAGAACGAAATATCGTCACAGCCTTGTTTTACATTGTTACTGTATACATTTGTATGACAATGCAATCATAAATAACTTGTAACACTGATACAATTCTGTCTCCTATATTAGGTTGGAAAAGACAGAATACAGAGTGATTATTCTGCTCCTGAATGACAAAGATAGTATTATGTTACACTGAGAAACCCAACCGGTAAAGTACCTACCTGTCTTGGAATATAGAATTTCCAATTTCATAACATATATTGGCAAATATTAATAAGTAAGTTCTATAATTTTTTTTTTACTGCACACATAAGTATTCATACTCACAAACAACCCAGCAAGAATAAATAGAAGCTCCCTAGTAATTGGACTACATTCATTTAAACATAAAGAATGCTTGTCAAGTTGTTAGCATGTCCTCTTAGTAATCTCACAAAACTTCCAGATTTGTCAGCAACATTCTTCAAAACAAAATTTTACAACGGCTCCATGTCCGAAGTTCGTCGAATACAAAATTTCATTGAACCATGTAACGCGGGTGGCACGACATCGCTCTTGTTTATAAGTTTAAGCACGTAGTGAGGGCGCTGACTGCCTTGTCATTCACCACTAGCTCTGTTAAAAGCTAAGGATTACTCTAATAATTACGATTAAAGCGACATACAAACGCTTCTACTAATATAAATTAATGAGTAGATAATACAGGAAAACTTGGGCTAGGAACTTTTGCAATCTCAGTAGCTTCTATTATTTTTGACATTGATAGCAAAAATCACATGCTTGGTACTTCTTCCCATAACCTGATGGAGGAGACATAATAAGTGCCTGAAAATGTCTCCTCCATCAGTTTATAGCAAGAAGGCAGCCTTAAAAATGCTATTGCTTGGATGGAACGCTTAAATGGATAAAGTGAAAACGCGATAGCAGGACTCGAAGCGAGAGTTCCAATCCATTAAAAAATAAGGCTCGCATGACCATGACAATAGTGACTGGAACTGTATGATTGAAAGCATATAATTAAGTTTAAGTATTACGTACCGTGGTTTAATGAGTAGCGGAAAATTCTAAATCTATGGTTTTAGCCTAGTCTAGCAGTTTCGTGTAAAAAAAATAATAATATAAACAATAGGATTATGTACCAATATTGTCTTCCATTGTAGGGAATTAAACCATGAGTATTAATAAATAATATCTTAGTAAATTAATCTGTAATGTACATTAAATGTCAACATACAATTTACACACACAATTAAACAAATAAAAACAAAAATATTCACCCGTTCCTTCATGGCTGGTCCTGGTTAAGTTATAAATAAATAAATAAATAAATATTCACGGACATCTCACACAACGCTATCTGATCCCAAAGTAAGCTAGGAATAACCTGCTTGTGTTATGGGTATCAGACCTCGGATATTAATACTTATATACTTTTAAATACATACATATTATACATAGAAACACCCAGACTCTTGAGACAAACATTTATGGGTCACACAAATATTTGTCTCCGGTGGGAATCGAACCCACGACCTCCAGCGCCGCAGGCGGTATCACTACCGACTGCGCCACAGAGGCAGTCAAATACGGGATAACCCACCCCCGCCCATACCTGGCCCAAATGTGCCCAATACACTCGCGGCGTTGCCTCTCTGTATGGCTATGGCTATCCTTTGCACCAGATATGACTGGGCGCGGGCATCCCGAGTCTTATCACGTACTCTACGCCCTATCTCCGAAATCAAAGCCTTGGCCACGACCCCCCAACAGCCCATAGTTTCCACGGCCACCGGTACTACAAGGTATTGCGACTCTATCCCCGCGTATTTTAGTCGCTTTTTGTAGGCGGCACCCTCTGCTGCGGCTGCCGGTGTGTGAACGGTGCGAGCAAGGTGACTGGCAGCAAAAGTATTGACGCATATTGCGTCCCACACAAAGCACCTGCCATTCCTCCAAGGCACCAGGGTCAGACCATCTGGTCTTTTGCCATCAGTGCGGGACAATCCTGGTGGTTGGAGCACACATGGTACATCAGCCGACACCAGCGCTCGTCGGATTAAATCATTAAGAGCATGGTGACGCGGATGCCTGCCCATGCATCGACGACAACTCAATCCGTGACGACCATCGCTCTCCACCCGGGCACCGCAGATGCATATGTGAGGTTCGCAAACCCTGCAGCCAAGTCGGAGAGCCACAGCCACCCGCAAAGAGTCGTCGTCCAACAAAGTACCTACGTGGGGTAAGGGAGGCGCGTAAAGCCAAGCCCCAGACTCGGGCTGCGCCACTGCACGCAATCTGGCAAGGTCTGTCCCCGCGGCAACACCCACCAATGACTCAAAATTTTGACGTGCGAGGACGTCACACCACGCACGCTGGACCTGAGGACCGCTCGGGCACGGCGCTCCCGAGGCTAGAGCAGACCAGGTCGTAATCGCCCCAGACACATAGGGTACCCTGAACTCGCTGCCATCTGACTGGAGTATGGTAGCAACGAGCCCCGCCACCCCATGCGCCGATGCAATAAAAGCCGGCAAGCCCACATCCCGAGCACGCCGTATCTCGAGACCCCCATACCGGACCGGAGATGATGCCTGGAGCCACTGCGACTCACTAAGTGAGACGTTGAGAATTGACTCGACAACCCCCCTCAATGAGTCATCGAATGAAGATACCTCTTGACTGCACCGCCATGTAGGTGCAGTCCTCAGGAGGTAATTAATTTTGGGGAGGGCAAAGCACATACGCAGCAACACTATGGCGACATGTGCTGACAGATCCTCGAGACACCGCTGTGCTGCAAGAAGAAGTTGCCTCCGGGAATCAATTGCTCCCGGCACAGCACCGAGAAAGATAGGGGAGCCCAAGAGAAAAAAGGAGTTAGAAGAAAGGGAATTGAGGCCTGGTAAAAGCTCGCTAAAGCGGGCGAAATGGGAGCTTAGTTCAGTGCAGCAAGGTCGTCCACGTCCAGACCTAGTGTCTTCAGTTGAGGTATGAGAACTTCTGGGTCCCGAAGAACATCCACCGGTGGCCCCCCAATTATGCCATCATCCAGGTACCATAGGTTTAGGGACGACTTCAGCTCTGCAATAACCTTATGAATGGCTAAGCTGAAAATCAATGGCCCCAGTGGATCTCCCTGCTGCACTCCTACCTCGGAGGAAATGAGTTTACGACCGAAATAAAGGTGAGAAGGTGAAAAATAGACTTGGTGGAGGAAGGGATAAATAGCGGGAATATTCTCCCTAACCTCACCCAAAGAATGTCTCTTTCGACGGTGTTAAAAGCATTGCGTATGTCCAGGTTGACGACTACACTACCAGCGTTCAACGGGTCCATCACAAATGCGCGCGTGGCGTGTATCGCCACCTCGCAGCCGCGTCGCGTCCCGAACCCCATATCTTAGTTGATCGAAAGCCATTTCTTGTTTTTTAAAGTTTGCGGTGGCACTATTACAGTACAATACCAACCACCTTCTCCGGAATGGTCCCTAGATTAATCACAGAATACCTCTGAATAAAATATTTTAACAAACGATTGTTGCTGGAGTATTTTAAAAACGAGAAACTTTAAATATGGCTCTGAGGTTATGACAATAAATGCAAATAGCGTCTCTTTTTTCAAGTTCCTTGCTTTCCTATTCCAAGATTGTGGCTTAGTTTTGAATAAATTGGAAACTTTTGCACTGAATTGTTTTTTAAACATAACTGTTATGATAAAGCATTCGGTCTACAATCAGTCCCTATTTTTTTACACCACGTCTTCAAGTGAAGGTGGACTATTGTCTCTTTTGGCAAGTTAAAGTAATGGCTTGATGTAAGTTCCAAAATTTTATTACTTTACGGCAAATATACACAGGCATAAAACAAGTCAAAGAAATAAGATATTTAAGTCACCTCTTATTACACACGTATCTCAAGTTCAATGTGCTACTAAAATGAACGGTATCAAACTCTAATTCAACGAGATATTTTATTCAAAATTATCTTCATTACAGAAAATGTTATTTCCTATCCAACTGAAAATTTTAAAACACGCAAACATACCAAGTACCGCCTGCTACCTACGATAAAAGTGTTATGTCCAAACATATATATTTTAATGTCGGTTCTAACTTGCGGTTCCAAGTGCTGAAACTTACACTGTGATGACAAAATGTTTCTGGGAAAACTTTTAATAGAATCATCCATCTTAAAGCATCGGTTTGGGGTAAAACCAAAACACGTTAGTGTTAGTCTATAGAATCGTGAAGGCTTTTGTGGAGGTGAAAACTTCAGCAATACTGTTTAGTTAGTTCTTCTTTATAAATCAAAAAGTAACGTCCACCTTAGCTAAGAGTACAAACATATTTTAATTAAATAAATTATACGAAACTTGTTGTTGCCTGCGACTTTGTTCGTGGTAATTGTGACGTAATGGAGATTAGAATTGTTTAGACCTAGCCAGTAGTAAAGTAGTGTAATAGTTATTGCATTCCATATGTAGATAAAGCTACGACTTGATGCGGAAGGCGCAGTGTAACGTAAATACACGTTACCTTGTGTAAAATAAATAATTATCTATAAAAACCCTTATAATTTAAAAATAATAACGAACTTACCTAACAAAACCTACACTAAAATAATTCAAATAGCCTAAATATTATGTACAAACAGTATTTACAATATATACCAATTAAATAAAAATATTAAAACTAAAAAAAACAATAAAATATCAAACCCAATGCAATTATTTCATTGACTTATATCCTTGACTGTACCGGGCCATCGGATTCTATTGTGTTCGCGTTGCCTCCTTGCTAGAACGTATGATTCTTACGTCACGAACCAGCGCAGGCGACATTGAATGACCGCAGCCTAGGGCGCGGCCATCTCAGTCGGCGAAAAAGTTAGTTAGCGGTTGCACGTACTGCGCCCCGATACTAAGTGCTAAACACGTCCGCACGTAATTGTGGATTCAAATTTAGTTACTTTTGCAAACTTGTTAATCTGCCTGGTCAGTGGTATAATTATGATATTATTAGTCAACAGTTTAATCCAAATTGGAATTTAACCCCGGATTGGGTAAGTGTCTAACATGTTTTGTAACATTGCTAGGAAATGCTCACTCTCACTATTGTAGTACCTACCTGTATATAATGTAAACAAATGTACATTTCGCTATGATAATTTTGCATCCCATAGTGAATACCTAATTGTGAATCGATCCTGATTTAAAAAGTCATTCACCATCATTTTATTTTGCAATACATGACTATCCATAACTATCCATGACCCGCTCTGATTGCTACACTGCACTGCACCTTCCGCATGGCAAACTTCCCAAGCGCTTAACGCGGGACATCGTCACCATCACCATCACCATCTGACATCATCGGTGTCGCTTATCGCGGCTATATTTGGGACATAGCTTGACTGGTTCCATTGTTTTAGGGTCCAAGATTTGGGTTTGGAACCGGCACTACATTATTACTGACCGCGGTCCAGTCCCCGGCTCCACATCACCAGCCCCAGCGACGACCTTCCACGCAGCCGACCAGCGGAGTTGCTATCGTCGCATCGCGCACGGGAAGTACCGCTACCGGAGCAAAAATTGACGGGCCTTTACCACCCACGACCTTCGTTCGTCCTTGTTTTTTTTTTTGTAAATAAAATTTGCTAGCTAAGTACTCCATTAGTTTAATTTAACCGAGTACCTACGCTACAGTGGCGCCAACGTGGTTTAAACAAGGTCATTTTTGCTTTGGTAGTAAGTGGTTAGTGTGTATGTGCTTGTGTTTTTTTGTTTTTGTGATACGTACCTTGTTTTTTTTGTTGATTTGGCTAATTTGCTCATACCGTTTCTGCATCGGAAACATAGGTAGTATTTTGTTATACCTAAACTGACCATTTATTTTTGATCTCAAAACGGGACATAAGTTTTTATACCCCAGTTAGCAGGTTAACAATTAAAATAAACATAATTTCGTTATATAGAAAAAACCGGCCAAGTGCGAGTCGGATTTGAGCACAAAGGATTCCGTACCAAAAACGGCACACAAACTGTTCTATGGAAGCCCCCCCCCCTGTCCCATTTCCCCGCCCCCTTTTTGTAGCACTAAGGTGACAAGCAAAGTGTGAGGACGAACACTATGTCTATGGCGAGCGGTGCGATGATGGAAAGTAGCCGTGGGCATCATATTAAACAATTCTTCAGAGCACAAACCATTGTAAAGGCGGTAGAACACGCACATAGTCTGTCTCTCCTGTCGCGAAGAGGTTCTACACGACCTACAAGCATAGGATCCTTGACAACTCTCATGGCTTGCTTTTGCACCGAGTCGACCGGTCAAAACTGATATTCAGGTGCCCCCGTCCAAAGGTGACAGCAGTACTCCTTGTGCGGCCGCACTTGCGACTTAGAGAGTAGCCGTGTTTGCGCCGCAGTAAAATTGAGCCGTTGAGCGCACCGAGCTTCCAGCCTGGCCTTGCTCTCCACCTAGGATACCTATACTGTCGAGAGATGGGGAGAGATGTGCCTTGAAATTGTGGCGCTACAGTAAATCGTTTTTGTTTTGCTTGTACTTTGCGTGCACAAACTTGTGTCTTGGCAGGGTTGAATTGAACAAGATTTTGTTTACCGAAATCGGACACTGGTGAGAGTACTCTCTATTTCAGAGACAACCCCGTCCCGTCGTCCGCATAACGATGAATGCTGTTAATAATAGACACCATGTCATTGATATGCAGCAGAAACAGATTACGGGACAGCACTGAGCCTTGTGGTACTCCAGCGTTTATGACCATGCAGTCAGAACAGCTGCCGTCAACGACGGCCTTGATGCTTCTACCAGCCAGAAAGCTGGACACCCCACCGCTTAAACTCTCGGGCAGTCCATAGGGGGGCAATTTCGCAAGAAGACCACGGTGCCAGATCCGGTCAAAGACCTTAGAGATGTCGAGTACCCACTGCTAGAGCTCCACCCTTACTCTCGATAGCCATAGCTCGGTAGCCCAGCCGTGTGAGGCACATCGAGCGACCGTGACGGTAACCGTACTGCCGGTCACTGAGCAGGTCGTGTTCCTCAAGGTACCATAAGAGCTGTATATTGTTGACACGCTCCATCACCTTTGATAAAAGAGACAAAATGACTACCATAGGCCTGTAATTGGCCGGGTCAGTCTTGTCACCCTTATTGGGCACAGAATGTACGTGCGTTTTTTTTCTTTATATCCTCCACGAAGTATTTTCCTATAGGTATCTCGTTTTTGTCTGATTTTAGTAACTATTTTTTTTGATAGCATCAAATAAACCTATGGCAGTCGAATCCTGGACGTAGGCTTCTCCCAATCTACGCCACAATACACGGTCCTGCGCCTCCCGCATTCAGTACCAGCCAGCGACCTTTTCTAGATCGTCGGCCCATCTGTCGGAGGGGTTGTCCGTCGTCCTACCTCACGTTTACCAAGCTGCGAGCTCAAGAACTCGTTTCCTCGTTCGGCCATCGGTTGTTCTACATAATGTAGCTAAACCCAGTACCACTTCTAAACGCAGACTCTCCAAACTATGTCGACCACTCTAGTTCTCTGATGGAGACGGTTGCTCGCTGCGCAACTTTAAGGGTATGGACTGCCCCACTGTAAGTTTCCACGCTCGGGCTCGGCACCATAGGTAATAATTGGTCGTTTGCTCAATAAATGGTTACTTTGCTTGTATGTTGACATTAAATGAACACTTTTTGAGTTTCGGCATTCGTAAAATTCCAAAGCAAAAAAGAACTTCCATTTAGTTACCAGTTTACCACTAAACGACTTCATGAATTTTACACAAAAACAAAACAATAGTGTAGGTAGTGAAAACACGGACTGGCTCTAAAATCCCCGACCGCTGATGTCTCAAGAGCTACTAAATTTAAAAAAAAACGCAATGTTTCGGAAAACGGGACAATTTAGCGTCCCGAAGCTATGTTTGGGGACAACGGGACAAGGGACCGAGAAACGGGACAGTCCCGTTCAAAACGGGACGTATGGTCAGTTTAGTTATACCGTACTTGCTACGTAAAGTACAGTCACGTACAGTCGTCAACAAAAATTAATATTTAATAAAAAAAAAATTGTATTGTTTATTAATTTCAAACTACTTGTTACGACGTACAGTCAGCAACATAAATTAATTGCAAACTGTAATATGTGCAAATTAGCCACAATATTTTTTTCAATTTAGATTTCTTTTCTTTTCTTCTGCTTGGCTGAGTATTTTTTCGTTACGGTTAGTATCGTAGTATTTTTTTAGTATACAACTTGGACGTAGTAACTCGTAACGCTCATTGTAACAGAGCTGGGTTTTTAGTTCATCAGTAGCTTAGTTTTATTTAGAATTTAATAGCTTACTTCTACATTTACCCAAGCCTTTTATTTTACATCATTCTTTATAATGGCGTATAATATTAAATTTTTATCACTGAACAAGGCAGAGCTAGAGTATGAAGTAGGCATTAGAGGCGAAACTCCGGCTGGTACAGTCCAGGAATTACGTAAGCAAATATCTAAGTTAGCTGTACTTTTCCCTTCGGACGATGTTCTGAATAGTAGTTTTACTACCGAAAATGATCTAATTGGTATCAATACGGTTATGTCTAAAATTTCCTCGGTCCTAGATTGCGAAGACTTGCCAGATAAAAACATATTGCTGCGCACTCAAAACTTATTACATCACCTCTATCATCGTCTTAAGCGTATACAAACTGACGATGATAGAAATAAATCAATCCGTGATTCATTTGCCGCAAAATTTAAAGAGTACTATCTTAAATATAACTCTATTAAAGATAGTGTCGTGGATTTTCTTGATTTACAAACTCCTGAACCAGAAACTTCTAGTCCTTTAAAGATTAAAGTTACTTGTGAGCGAGGAATTTCAAATGAAATCACTAAAATTAAATTTGATGGCAAATCTTGCGTGCGCACATTTATTCAACGTGTTTCTGAATTTTGCAAAGCGAGAAGTATTGAGGACTCAAAACTTTTAGCTTATTGTACCGAAATTTTTACCGGAGGTGCACTTCATTGGTACAGAAGTATTAAAGATAATATTAAAACGTGGAATGATTTAGTTGTTTTGTTGAGAAAGGATTTTGATCAGGCGGATTATGACTACAGACTTATTTCTGAAATTCGGTCACGTACACAAGGCGAATCTGAGAACATTACCATTTATCTTTCTATAATGACCGGCATGTTCTCTCGTCTCTCAAAACCATTGTCTGAAGAGGAGAGATTGGAAATAATTCTACATAACATCAGGCATGCTTATACTAGCACTTTAGCTGCCGTTTCTGAGGTTAAAGACATAGAAACCTTAAAGTCTATTTGCCGTAATTATGAGAATTTCCAAGCTCGCCTCGCTCACTTTCATGAGCCAGCTAAGGCCTCTGCTGACACCTTACCTCCCGAATTTGCATACACTGGTAATACAGCTTTCAAAACACAAAACAAATTTTTCCAAAAACAAAATTATAATAATCAAAATAGAAACAAACCAAATAATGCATATTACAGGAACAACAACTACAATAATTACAACAATAAAAGTTATAATAATAATAAAAGTGAAAGAAATGAAAATTTAGATGCTATCAATACTAATACTGGGATTGAGAGAAAGCGTTTCTGTCCTCGTTGCCGTGTAGACAGTCACAATTTACGTCAGTGTACAGCAAACAAAGATGCGATATTTTGTTTTGTGTGTGGTCGTAAAGACGTTAAAACACCACAGTGCCCTGATTGTTCTAAAAATAGGTCTTCTAATTCAAAAAACTAGGTGATCAGAATTGTGCCAATACATGTAGCAGTAAATTCGATCAAGATGATTGGAATTCTTGGCTTAAAACTGTTCGCAATTTCTTTAGAACGTTTAGGATTGACACAATTCTGCATAATATACCAGAAAATTACACTAGACCTTATGTTTCTGTAGATGTAAATAGCTTTCAAATTGCTGGTCTTTTGGACTCAGGATCTGCAATAACTATTATTGGTAATAATGCTCATTCATATTTAATAGAACGTGGTCATCTGATGCACTCTGACAACAGCATGACGGTTCAAGCCGCAGGTGGTCAATTTATGCAAAGCATCGGTTTTATCCTCTTGCCTATCAAGTTTGATAACCGATTCCACGTAATTAAGGGTTTTGTAATCCCATCTGTTACTTCCAATCTCATTCTAGGTGTTGATTTCTGGCGTGACTTTGGCATTTGTCCTAAGTATTTAAATAGTATTGACATTACAGATGCCCCCAAAGCGTTGATTAACGAAGAGTCAGGTAGGCACTTACACGGATATGACAATTTAAATGAGGTAGAACGTCGGTTAGCAGATAATGTCATCGAGCAGTTCAAAGATATTTCGTATGAGCGAAAGGGATTAGGAGAAACCAGCCTTATAACGCACAGCATCGACACTGGCGATTCACAACCTATTCGTCAACGTTATTACCGGATGTCGCCGGAAAAACAACGGATTCTGGTTGAACAGGTTGATGAAATGTTGTCTTTGGACGTCGTCGAGCCCTGTGAAAGTTCTTGGTCTTCCCCAGTTCTTCTCGTTACAAAGAAGAATGGAAAACCGCGTTTTTATCTTGATAGCCGCAAATTAAATTCCATTACTAAGCGTGACGCCTATAGCTTGCCGTACGTCTCAGAAATACTTGACAATCTTCGCGATGCTCGCTATCTGTCCAGTATCGATTTGTCAAAAGCTTTCTGGCAGATCCCTATAAAAGAGAAGGACAGGGATAAAACCGCTTTCTACGTTCCTGGCAGAGGCACGCTGCGCTTCAAAAGAACTGCATTTGGGCTCACTAACGCACCAGCAACACAACAACGGCTCGTTGATCTTTTATTTAGAGATTTTGACCTACAGGTGTTCTGTTATTTGGATGACGTCATCGTCGTTTCCCAAGACTTTAACAGTCATTTTTCTCTGTTGTTGCGTGTACTAGATAAACTTAAACACGCAAACTTGACTGTTAATCTTGAGAAATGTAAATTTTTTAGAACCCAACTTAAATATCTTGGCTACGTTGTAGATAGCAATGGACTACGTACCGATCCAGAAAAAGTCGAGGCGATCCTCAATTATCCGACACCATCTTGTCGGAAGGACCTCAAACGCTTCCTTGGTACTGCAACCTGGTATCGTCGTTTTGTCCCCAACTTTAGTACCGTAGCTGGTCCTCTTAATAAGTTGACTTCCAATAAGAAAGGTACTCCACCCTTTAAATGGACGCCAGAAGCCGATTCTGCCTTTCAGAATCTTAAAGAGGCCTTAATTTCAGCACCGGTTCTCTCATGTCCAAATTATAACATGCCTTTTGAGGTACATACAGATGCCTCAAACTATGGTGTTGGTGGCATGTTGACACAAACAGTTGATGGCAAGGAGCATCCTATCGCTTACATGAGCAGGTCTTTGTCTGCCGCCGAGAAGAACTACAGCATCACAGAACGCGAGACATTAGCTGTCATCACCGCTATCGAGCAATGGAGGTGTTATTTGGAGAATGGGCGACGTTTCACTGTCTATACCGATCACAGTGCCTCGAAGTGGTTCCTTTCCTTGAATAACCCCACCGGTAGATTAGCACGATGGGGCGTTCGCTTGTATGCTTTCGATTTCGAGATTAAACACCGTCGCGGTGTAGATAACGTTATCCCTGATGCTCTTTCAAGAGCCGTTCCTGTCAGCGCTATCTACACAGCCAACTCTTATAAGAATACTGCTGACACATGGTATAAAGATGTTTTTAACGGCGTATTAAATTCAGCTAAAAATTACCCTAATTTTCATATTAAAAATAACTCACTGTACCGTCTGACAAAGAATAAGCATGAGCTAACTTCGGAGTTCTCATGGAAGGAAGTTGTGCCTATGGAACTTCGCGATCAAGCTATTGCCGAGAACCATAGTGAACCTACAGCTGGTCACTTAGGGGTCTATAAGACTTACCGCCGTTTGGCTCTCCGTTATTTTTGGCCAGGAATGCATAATGACGTAGTCAAATACGTAGGTTCTTGTATTAAATGTCTCGAATACAAGCAACAAAATCACAAAACTTTGGGAGAAATGGGTCGTCCCAAGCAATGCTGTCGTCCATTCCAAATGATTTCGGTCGATCTCGTAGGTCCTCTTCCAGTTAGCCGTGCACAAAATACTTATATATTGGTAATAACCTGTTGTTTTTCGAAATTTTGCCTTATTTTCCCTATTCGAAGGCCTACAGCGGATGCCGTCGTAAAGTTATTGGAAAATCAGGTGTTTCTAGTTCACGGCGTGCCACAAACCGTGTTAATGGACAATGGCACTCAGTTTATTAGCAGTACAACAGATAATTTCTTTAAAAAATATAACGTACCTAATGTTTTTTACACGCCAAAGTATACGCCACAGATTAATACCGTGGAGAGGTATAATAGAACCATAATGACTTGCATTTCAACATTCGTGGAAAATGATCATAGAACATGGGACACTTTTATTCCCAAAGTCCAATTCGCGATAAATAGTTCTGTTAATGAAGCTACTGGTTACACCCCTGCTTTCCTAGTATATGGTCGTGAACTTGTCCCATGTGGCTCTCATTACGTTGATAATGACCTAGGATCTGAGATTTTCTTTCTGCCCAGGATATATATGCCGAAAACTTAGGATGTCTATCAAGTATCTTTGACGAAGTTCAAAAACAACTATGGCACGCCCATGTCAAAAATACCTCACATTATAATTTGCGTCGTAAATCGGCGGAATTTCAGGTGGGAGATTTTGTAATGAAGCGCACTTATGTCATTAGCGATAAAGATAAATATTTTAGCAAAAAATTGGCTCCAAAATATATAAAATGCAAAATTATAGGTAAAAAGTCACCTCTTGTTTATGTCTTAGAAAATAATAATAATAATAATAATAATATATTCTTTATTGTACACCAAAGCTTATAAATATTAACACAATATAGGAGGTATTCTACGGTACAATGGGCGGCCTTATTGCTAGAAGCAATTTCTGCCAGGCAACCTTTAGATGGACTGGACTGTGTTATACTTTAATAATGGGGTTTCAGGTTTGGTGTCACATAATACTTATTAGCAAACTAAAATAAAATAAAATCGATCAATATATACCTACATAAATACATACATACCTACACATATACACACATAAATACAAAAATATATATACTTAAATACATATATACATACAGACATACAACTATACATATGTTATTACACTTCCTACACATATAATATACGCACAAAAACTCAGTATACCGGTGGTTTAAATTGAAAGATAGTATTCCTTCACCCTTACCTTAAATGCGCCCAACGTTTGTGCACGCCTGATATGGACCGGTAGTGTATTCCACAGCCGTACTGCTTCAACAGTAAAGGATTTATTGGCAAATTTTGTCGAATGTGCTGGCATATGCAATCGCAAGTTCTTTGAAGACCTCAGGAATCTGGAATGAGTATCACACTGGAACTCAAAGCGTCCCTTGAGGTAGGAAGGAGCTAGTGGGTTAAATAAAATAGTATAGAGCAAAGAAAGAATATGAGTATTTCGTCGAAAGCGAATTGGGAGCCACTTGAGTTGATTGCGGTATTCAGAAACGTGGTCATATTTGCGTAAACCAAATATAAACCTTATACAGAAGTTTTGAAGGCGCTCAAGCTTATCTAGTTGCTCCTGCGTGAGATCAAGGTAGCTGGCATCGGCATAGTCTAAATATGCAAGGAAAGAATATTGGAACCTGGCATATTAAAGATTTAAAATTGTTCAATAATTAAAACAGACACTTAACTTAAATTACCAATTTTTACACTACTTTGCAAACTTTTAGTTACTTACCCTATCAATATTCTACCATTACTGTATTTGTTAGGTTATTTGTTCGTAGCAACAATACCCTTGCTTATAATGTACTAGGTGGCGGCTGTGTGATTATAAAATATACACAGCCGTTGTTTAATTGCGTGACGTATGAATATTTTAATATGATAGATGATGTATGAATGAGTAAACAAATACGTAAGCGCATTTGTTACGGATTTTATTTTAGGATAAAATCCTTTCCGTGCCCGAGGGGGTAATGTAACGTAAATACACGTTACCTTGTGTAAAATAAATATTTATCTATAAAAACCCTTATAATTTAAAAATAATAACGAACTTACCTAACAAAACCTACACTAAAATAATTCAAATAGCCTAAATATTATGTACAAACAGTATTTACAATATATACCAATTAAATAAAAATATTAAAACTAAAAAAAACAATAAAATATCAAACCCAATGCAATTATTTCATTGACTTATATCCTTGACTGTACCGGGCCATCGGATTCTATTGTGTTCGCGTTGCCTCCTTGCTAGAACGTACGATTCTTACGTCACGAACCAGCGCAGGCGACATTGAATGACCGCAGCACTGTATACTGTAGTTTGACTCGGCCGGGTTTTAGAAATAAATGCCTACAGCCGCGCGGTACTTAAGCATGCGATAGGGCTGCCCACCTACAGCATTTTAATAATATGTGCCTACTTTGACTTTCTATTTAGTATTGCGATTGTAAATATGTGCATACCTACATACATTCATATAGTCACGCCTTTATCCCTGAAGGTGTAGGCAGAGGCATAGTATACGCCCACATTTTACCTTATAGTTTTACGTACGCGTATATATAGTGAGCATAATGCAGTTCAATTTCGAGTAAATATGTACCTTTTTTATTTAAACAAAAAAATACTTTGTGAGTAATAATATAATATCCCCGCAACGGCTGGCGGCGCGGGGCGGCGGCGTGGTGGCGCAGCGCCCGTTATCTACTAACGATGGAGTGAGACGGGTATAGAAATTTGAAAACGAGTACGCAGCGTAGACAATAATATTCCTAGTCTTTATAATCATTGCGTTAAATTTTTGATTTACAAATTTAAAACTATTTTTCGATTTGAAAGTACTAGTCAGTCTCTAGTACACTAGTACTTTTCGTACATTGTCAAGTTGTGTTAAATTTTGGAAGTTCATATTTGTCTCTATGCGTGTAATAAAAATCAAAGGTAACAAAAATGCTGTCAATCAAAGTCATACGGTTTGTTTCTTTGTGGATGACCGATGTTACAGTACACTGCGTGTACTGTAACATCGGTCATCCACAAAGAAATGAATACTGTTGAAACATACCTAAATCATTGCTCTCAATTAAATAACTACGAACTGACAACGGAACTAAATGTACTACCTACACGTACTAGAGTTCTGAACTAGTTTTTTTTGGATATTGTACTATATTGGATCGCACCGTTCACTGACTGAGCAAGCACAAGTCTAGTTTTAAACACAAACATACCTACTTCATATAACTACCCAGTTCACTAGTGTCAATCACTTTGTTTAACTTTAGTCAACTAGTAGTAGTATAGTACCAATTAGTACTTAAGAAAAATCAATTTATAGTCTTACCTTTCGGAGTTTCCAGGTAATCTAAAAAACGTTATCTCTGGGTATTGACGAATTCATGCAACCAAAACAAGCACAATAGACTCTAGTTGTCATATTAAATATTTTTAGTAAATAAAACACGCGCGGTTACTATTTAAAAAACGACACACCGTCCATTCGTCTACTCGGCACAATCGCCTGCTAGCGTGCTGAAAGGCCTGCCGAAAACGAGAATCGTAGGTATAGCTTGCGCTTCGTCCGTTTATAGGGAGCTACAATACTGGTTAGTACTCTTTATACTGTGACCGCAGCCTAGGGCGCGGCCATCTCAGTCGGCGAAAAAGTTAGTTAGCGGTTGCACGTACTGCGCCCCGATACTAAGTGCTAAACACGTCCGCACGTAATTGTGGATTCAAATTTAGTTACTTTTGCAAACTTGTTAATCTGCCTGGTCAGTGGTATAATTATGATATTATTAGTCAACAGTTTAATCCAAATTGGAATTTAACCCCGGATAGGGTAAGTGTCTAACATATTTTGTAACATTGCTAGGAAATGCTCACTCTCACTATTGTAGTACCTACCTGTATATAGTGTAAACAAATGTACATTTCGCTATGATAATTTTGCATCCCATAGTGAATACCTAATTGTGAATCGATCCTGATTTAAAAAGTCATTCACCATCATTTTATTTTGCAATACATGACTATCCATAACTATCCATGACCCGCTCTGATTGCTACACTGCACTGCACCTTCCGCATGGCAAACTTCCCAAGCGCTTAACGCGGGACATCGTCACCATCTCCATCACCATCTGACATCATCGGTGTCGCTTATCGCGGCTATATTTGGGACATAGCTTGACTGGTTCCATTGTTTTAGGGTCCAAGATTTGGGTTTGGAACCGGCACTACATTATTACTGACCGCGGTCCAGTCCCCGGCTCCACATCACCAGCCCCAGCGACGACCTTCCACGCAGCCGACCAGCGGAGTTGCTATCGTCGCATCGCGCACGGGAAGTACCGCTACCGGAGCAAAAATTGACGGGCCTTTACCACCCACGACCTTCGTTCGTCCTTGTTTTTTTTTTGTAAATAAAATTTGCTAGCTAAGTACTCCATTAGTTTAATTTAACCGAGTACCTACGCTACAGCAGGACCGTGTATTGTGGAGTAAATTGTGAGAGGCAATATGCTGATTGATTGATTGAACGATATGTAGATCTCTTGTTACAGGTGTAAAATTTAAATTTAAAATATCTTTTCAATTGTGTCATCGGCACTATAATTAAATCAAATAGCGTGGTATGAATGGATACGGGAGACAGCGATGGTTGATGAGCACTAATGTGGGATGTTCACTATGAACCATCTCTCCCGCCTATTATTATTGAAAATGGAATTATAAATCATAAATTTATTTGAATCAAGTAAAATAGTGATTACGAAGCCGCTGTATAATACTTGGCTTACAACGGCTAAGACTTCTTGTATCTCAGCTCTGATTTAGCTTCGTCAGTACTCTCCCAATATTAGACCCATTTCCGCAATTAAGATGAGTTAGCGTCTTTTGTGCCTCCGTTACTTTCCTCAAGTTGCCGCGTTATATCAGCTAAGTTTTAGCCCATTATTTATAGATCTCCAATGAAATGCTGTTCGCAAGAAATGTTTTTTCTTTTTATATAAATCTTAACAACATTAAACTGTCTTTTGCCAAGTACAAGTAAGTGATATTGAGAACATTTTGTTGTCTCTTATATATTTGTAAATATAATTATTATCCTTGCTGTACGCAGCTTGCTAGCTCTTATATGTAGGTTTTCAATTGGTTTCAAGTTTTGATGTTGGTACATAATAAGGTAGCTACAAATATCTGTCAGATACGGCAATAGGCTCACCACATGTTCGTGGGACATAAAACTAAAAGGTGAAATGTGGGTGTATAGGTACTATGCCTCTGCCTACCCCTTCGGGGATAAAAACGTGACTATATGGATGTATGTGTTCAAATATCTGAGAGCTTTGTCTGATCTTCTGAGAATCGCCCAGGCATAGGTTGTTAGTCAAGAATAACACAAAGGTTACTGACTTTTTTCTCTACAATACGCTCCCTTAATCTGCGGGAATGGGAATAGAATTCTAAGCAAGCGAAGCCACGGTCATCACCTAGTAGATCTATAAACTCCGATAATGTGATGGTACTCACTTCCATCAGATCAATAGCTTAGAAGCCTTTTTATCGCGCATTCTTTTATGAAAATTGAAAAGTCAAGTTCAAATACCTTGGGGTTGGCATTTTATCCTTCAAATTGTAAATTCTCGAAGTCTGTCATTTTGATTCCAATTTTTCACTGTCGAAATTGGTACGTTAATCCAATAATGTATTATTTGTGACATTGTTTGCCAATTTAATTATATTTTATTTGTGTACAAAGCATTAGACGAAATCAACTGTTTTTTAGTCGTTATTTCAAAAAATGAATGTAATACCTACTTAGTAGTCTGTGACACAAGATGATGTTACAAAATAAACAGTAAACAGTTCTTGCGCTTGCTACATAATCTCCTTACTTAATGCATTCTGTGACCGCGACTTTGTTGTTAATTAATATTTTCTTTCGTTGTCTCCACTTTGTTTCATTAGACCTTTAGCCGTGTACATATTATATACTCGTACATTAGCAAGAACTATGCTTGTTAAAACACCACTATTTTCTTTTTCATTTACATTATTAAAGCTAGTGGCAAATTTTTTGTTTTAGTGTGATTGCTGATTCCAGTTATATTTTATCTATGTGTATTACTGTTTTATGATGACTTGATTTAACTAATTGCATTTAATCATCTATACTAATATTATAAAGAGGAAAGATTTGTTTTTTTGTTTGTTTGTTTGTTTGTAACGAATAGGCTCCGGAACTACTGAAACGATTTGAAAAATTCTTTCACTGTTGGGAAGCTACACTCCTTGCGGTGAAGATAGGCTATATTTTATTCCCGTATTCCCACGGGAACGGGAACTACGCGGGTGAAACCGCGTGGCGTCCGCTAGTAGAATATAAATATGGATACCTATCTAAATCTCCTCCAGAGAGTATAACCTATTCCCGTCGCATTTACTCCCGTCGCGTTGCGTTTACTCCCATAGCGTCTCGTCGTTAATATTCAATACTACGTGAGAGAGAGGGAGAAAGAGAGATGGAAATGTTTCTCGTCGCGTGTATTCCCGTCGCATTAATTTTAAGAACAATTTCGTTTATTAAAGAGGTATCCCGTGGCATTATTGTAGAAAAAAATTGATTGCCATTAAAATAGTTATTGTGCACCAACCCAAAGATAGACACATGCTATCGCGCAATTTTTTTAGAACTTTTTTAAGAGAAACAATTTTGTAGTTCATATCTTTTACATAACTATTAATATTTACGCAGCACACGCAACGAAGCTCGCAAAAGGAATAACTTTTCCCCTGTTTTTGAAACATTTACTATTACTGCTTCGCTCCTGTTCGGTGTTGCGTGATGCTGTATAGCCTATGACACTCCACAATAACGTAGCTTTCCTATTGGTGAAAGAATTATATAAATCGGTTCAGTAGATCCCGAGATTACCCCTTACAATTAAACAAACACACAAACTTTACTTTCTTAAAATATTTGTATAAATACATCAAATGTAACAATACTTTATAGCGTCATTTAGATGTCGCCATGTAAGTGTAATTTTTTTACCTATGAATGAATTATTTATATCAGTAAAATAAAAGTGGTACATAATTAGTTTTATTATTTCATTTTCGATTTCAATAAAAGCTCTGAAAAGAACGATTAAGTTTAACAAAATATGTTTCATTCAAATTATTTAAGTAACCCGTTTGTAGTTTAATATTTTGTAGGTAGTAGATCTTAATATTATTATAATATAATATACATGATAGGTGTACTACATGCCATCGTCCCTTTCCGTATAATTGAATCCCTTTGTAGTAACAAAAAATCCCTACTTAATTTCTTATAAAAGGTTCGAAGTTTAACTTGAGTTTTTCCCCTCTTTGCGCAATGCTTTTGAAGTTACGTTAACGCCATTAATTAATATACTTTTAGTTATTAATTTTGATGCAAATTAACAAAGTTACTTCAGGTTAACAAAGTAAAAAATTCGTACTTATTTTTAAATTTACCAATGGGCTCATTAATTTGGTGATTAAACATTCACTTAATCAACTCAGTCAAGTGTAGTTCACTACTGTGCTAAGTTCGGTCTCAATTTTACGATGACCTTCCTCAGCAACCCTTGGCTTTGCTGGGTTATGATAGCGAACAATTAAAAAAAAAAAAGGTTACGGAAAATTTTCATTGACTTGAACCCGCCCCCAAAATGCTATGACTATTATGCCTCATATCGCCAGAATCTACAGTAATGAACTAGATCAGCAAAATATTACATCCAAACTCCCATCATAGTTGTTGAAAAAGTTAAAATTCATTTAAAGCATAATTATCTTCATATTCGTTCAGCATTTTCGGAGATTCCAACGAATGCCATGGTAGACTAGAACCACCTAAAATCACACATTTATGTATGTAAGTTAACATTCAGCTTATGAAAAGTAATTCATTGTAAGGGCGACTATTGTTTTATTCCAAATCCTTAAAGGTGCTCCCGCTATCAGAGAAGAATTTAGTGCACTTACAAATAGGGCTCATCTGAAATTCTGGTAAAAGGTGGTAAAAACTCTTTATTTTTTTATTCATCTTCAATAGGTATGTAACATCAAACTTTGGGAGTCGCAGGTCGCTCGATGTGTGATCTGTGCTTCTACATTATTCTCGTACAATATAAACAACAACGAAATTCTTGAGACAAAAGTTGCTTATAGGATAAGGCTTTCAAACTTATCTAAAGACTTAAAACTCGATAGAATTCAGAATAAGTAGCTCAAAGGTATTTATGATTAATTTTCTTAAAGTTCCTACATCCCGTGTAGTCAGGTAGCAGGTAGGTACCACACTCCAGTGTAATGCTTTAATTTTGTGAACAAGCCATTGTAGGGCTTATGTACTTGGGTATAATGAGGAATATGGCAGGTACAAATTATTTATAAGTATTTATTATAGGTACGTATATGGGTTGGCAGTATCTTGTTAAGAGATTTTGATTAAAGATGATGAGGGAATCTTTACGGCTTTTGAGGTGAGTAGTAGCGAATTTATTAACTTTATGAAAGAAAACAAGCTTCGTTCGTTCATCGTGTTCATGATGCCCTAAATTACGCCATAATTTTTTTATTGAGAATTAGTACAATCATATTGGAGTATCTCGTGTATTCTTTGAGGTTTTATGAATTTATTATTACGGTGTATTATTTCTGTAATAATGTTTTAGTATAATAAAATGTTATAATATTATAATATTTTATTATACTAACATTTTTATGTTCAAGAATCAAAATCAACTCATTGGTTATTGGGTAAATTGATATCTAGTGTAAACTATAGAATTGATTAAAGTAAAGGATTGCAATATTACTGAAATATGAGACGGTCTAGTATTCGAAGTCACTATAAAACCTTCTATACGTTGCAATACATTTTCACTCAATGCTCTGCCTTCAGACTGTCCCCCCCCCCCTCTAACTTCTAAATTAAGAGAATGATAAATCTAAAAAAAAAAGATGTACGTTGCTATTAAAACTTCCAATGAAAACATGTTTGAACGAGATCTAGTTAGTAGTTTTTTTTAATACGTTATAATAAACCGCAATTTACGCCTAGAAAAATCGCTACCACAGCGAACGTGTTAAAACATCAATCAAAGTTACAATGAACTAAGTACTAGAACTTTTATATTATGATACTTGCTGCTATGGAACCCTTGAGCAACTCGTCAGAGTTCAAGTCATTTGAGATACTTAGATTTGAATAATAACGAAAAATACCTTATTACTTAGACAGGCGTTGTTCTAAATTCCACGATGCCATGTTAATAAAAATAAAATATTATTTTTTTTCACGGAGACTGCCAAGAATCGCTCAAATATTTACGTATAAAATATCAGATAGTCCCTGCGAATTATGTTTAAATGAGATTTGAGAAGCGAAGCAAAATACGCAATTTAATGATCTCGAGGTTGACTGTTTACAAATAGACGGCAACGGATACAGTGTAACGCGGTGAAGCGTTCCATTCAAAGTCTTTACCATTTTGCTCCCGATCTTATTACCCTTTACCTTGATTATTATTACTGAAAGCTTTAGGAAATACATTGGGATTCTGTTAAAGAATTCGAAGGTGCAAACTGTTTTCTGTTGCTAATTTATCTAAACCTTCGCAATTATAATAACTAAGATGAGAATTGTGAAGTTACATTCCTTCTTCATACTTATTAAAATTGTGTAAGTTTAGATGACTCATGGCATTTGCTTGTCAAGGGTAAGAATTTAACAAATCCGTATAAAATAAAGACTGATTTAAATTAGACCATTTATTTTTTCAAATTACGTAGTTTCAGCGTACAAAGGCAAAGACTTTAGGGCAATTGATCAATAGTTTGTACTAAGTTTCGAGTTAGACTAGAAGAGAATAAATGAGTTACAACTAATAACAAATATAAATTTCCTTACTTTCTAATAATTTTCGATGCGAGTCGGACTCCCGCACAGAGGGTTCCGTACCAAAAAACAACAAAAAGTCGTACTTATTTGTTGCATGCCCTCTTTTTTCTTTTTATTTAACGAGATGGAAAATCCTTAATGGATGATATGCCGGACTCCTACCGACTAAAAAACCTCACGTAACGGCCAACAGCCTACGTTTGGGAGCCCCGGGTAAGCTCTCGAAAGGATGTCCCAGTAAAGGTCCATTTTGTTTTAATTATTATTTTTTTATGAAAATACACTGCTCGATATTCTGTGAGTATTTCAAGCTTCTACGGGTTACCCTCATTACCTATTAACACAGAGCAATGCGTGCCTTAGACAGTTCGCGTTGCTCTATAGTGTTATACAACGCGTCTTTAGACAGTTCGCGTTGCTCTATAGATAGTGTTATACAACGCGCGTCTTTAGGCAGTTTGCGTTGCTCTATAGTGCTAACAACTATCCTTGTATAGATCCTCTACGGTAGGTACAGTATATATTTCAAAATGAGTTTGTAAACTCTATGTTTAATTTCTTTTTCAGAATATTGATGACATTTGAATGATGACATTATAAACACGATATCTACGTCTACAACATAAATTGTGTGTTTGTACGTAAATTGTTTATACTGGAGAAAAATCTAAAATATGGACTACTTGTTTACTATTTCCTATGAAATAGCTATCTTTGAAATACTACACCTACCTAAAGTAATCTGCTGAAAGCGTTGTTCACTTTTTAAAGAAAAAGTTACTTACGTTGAAAGTCGAAAAATAAGTTAGTATGTGACCCGTATAATGTTCAATCATGGCGACACGAAATTAATTTCATTGAGCAACATTTGATTGTGCTATACCTCCTAAAGTATTCTTTTGATTTGCATCGTGTAAAGGGAATGAATGATCTTGATGTAATGTTCAAATTAGCTAACGTTTTTAAATTGAGAAGGATACCTTATTACCGAATATATAAGACAAAATCGCTAAAAAACACGTTTGTTGTATGGAAGCCCCCCTAAAATATTATTATGTTTTTATTTTCAGTATTTGTTGTTATAGCGGCAACAAAAACACATAATCTGTGAAAAATTCAACTATGATTTCAGACACGATTTTCTGTAAGTTTCTTTCAAATGTTTTTCTGTGTCGCTCACAAATTATACACGCGAAATTTCCTTACAAATAACCACTGTGCATGCAATTTGCGCAGAGAGTAAAAAGTGAAATAATGTGAAAAACTCTGGTTTAACAACCTTATCGAGATCGCAGCACGATGTTAACAAATGCTATCATCAATCAATGTCCAGGAGTAGGGTTGTGCAAACTTGTAATTCATAAAACGATCAAACAATCTGGGTTTTATTACTTCATAATTTGGAACAAACAAGTATTTCATCTCAATATTGATAAACTTTATTGAATGAAGTTATGCGTTTTCCGTTAGATTATAGACCGAGAAAACTATGAAAAATAACTAGCAGTTTCTTACAATAATTTACTTAATACCTACTCAATATTTAAACTAAAGTTTTGGAGAGTTCAGTATTTTCCCCAAAAGAACCATTTTATCTATATATGTATCTTTTACGTCATAAATTTCCACGCTAATGCCACGTAATAGCGGGGAGTCTATTGCCGTATGAAATCAAAAGGCATTCGAGTGAGCGATTTTTGGACCTAGGCCTACAATATTATAGGATCTGGACAGCTGACAAACCTTTGCAGTAAGGTTCTACCTGGGATTTGAGTCCACGACCTTAGCACGGCAGCCGTAGACACTACCACTTAGCCACCGAAAACTAATATTTTGCAACTTGTAAAAATATCACTATCAATAATTTCTGTGTAATTCTCTGTGTTTATCTTTTGTTAAGGTTTCTTGGGGAAAGATTAAATTAATATACAGAGAGAATTGCGCTTGTTTAAGCGGGAAGGAAACTGTGACATCAATTTTTTTTGCAATTTCACAGTTTCTGAGGACTTTCTAAAAGTACACCATTTCAATTTATCTGTGACAAACGTAGCGGGAAAGTAAGCAAAAGTGTTTCCCGACTAAAATGGCGACTTTTACAATGCAAGAATACTAATAAAAAATGCAAAGAACTTTCTTGAGTATTTCAAAGTTTGCTCTCTTACCTACTGTTCCCATATTATTGTTCTTCTTCACCCATTTGTTACCACTATCTGGAGCAACGGTGACTACCTTATATTTCAAAGTTTTAGTAGTTCCATATAAGTATATATCATTTTGCCACATTACAAATAGGTATGATGAAACTGCTCAACACATATTTTGGGCATGTCCATACCTATGTATCTCCTGTGATTTCGTCTGCCTCATAGTGTGGGGTATTGTTGTATACTTTAAATAAATTTTATGTAAGCTTGTTAAATTTTAAGTGCTCAGTGTCAACGTGTTGTTTCTGGTCATGAGAAAAATCATGGTAGATTCATGTAACGAAATGAAAAAGGAAATATCACAGAGAAAATTTCACACAAAGGACATCATTCATTTTGGACCAAAAACTGAAAGTGCCGGCCAGAAAAAGAAAATGTGATATTCGCATAGAACACATAATTTCTAGCAAAAAATACTACTACATTAACCCTGTGCGTGCTATGGTTTTTTTGTTACATGCTTTTAAAATTCGTGAAAAATGTTATTTCAAAGGTGTCATTCTAATTGATATGAGCAGTTGAATAGTGATTTATTTTATTAATTATGTCTTTCAGCACACATATAAGCACACATAATATAATTATACCTGTTTCTCCGAAGGATGAGGCAGAGGCATATTTTATGCCCAATTTTGATTTCTCGTTCCTACATAAAGGAGCATGTAAAATAAAGATAAAGAGTATTTTATTTTGATAGATTCAAAGGCCTTCTCGTAGTCCACAAAAGCCATACACAGCGGCTGATTGTACTCGTTTGTTTTCTGTACAATCTGCCGTACAGTATGGATGTGGTCCACGGTTCTGAAGCCTTTTCGAAATCCGGCTTGCTGCTTTGGCTGAAACTCATCGAGCCTTCCGGCGAGGCGGTTTATAACTACTCTCAAGAACAACTTGTAAACATGGCTCAGGAGTGAGATGGGTCTGTAATTCCTCAGCAAGGTCTTATCACCTTTTCAGTTGTAATTCCGTCCTCCCCAGGGGACTTGTTGTTTTTAAGTTGCCCGAGAGCCGCCCTCACCTCGCCCTGATCGATGTCCGGAATGTCCTCGCTATAGTGGCGCGATAGTGGGACTCGGTGGTCACAATCAGTAGGGTCCTACTCGTCGGCCTTTTTGTCCGTGATGCATATAGGTCTCTGTAAAAGCTCTTAATTTCCTCGAGAATCTCGAACCTGGAGGTCACAGTTCTGCCATCCGCTGTCTTCAGTTTTATCAGACGGGGTCTTCCAAGCTGTTGGGCAAATACTTTGGTACCCTTGTTCTGCTCGATCGCTGCCTCGACGATGCTGGTGTTATAGCGTCTAAGGTCGCGTCGTATCAGCTTTCGGATTCTGAGATTTCAATCCCGCTGGTCTGACGAAGACGAGTGCGTAGATGGCGTTTCTCGTCTTATTCTCATAAGTTCGAGAGTCTCGGGCGAGAGCTAAGAGCACCTGTTATTGCTTTTTCCGGACAAAAACCTTCGGGACACTTGCTGTAGCGTCCTGACCACATTGTCGGCCTTATCGTGAATATTACCAGTGGTTTCCAGCAGATCAAAACGATTTTGAAGTTCTAACTGGAACCTCTCAGCTCCTGAGGCTAACTGGAGCGCGGTAGGTCGGAGAGTAGGCTTCATCATACGGGCCCTTTCAGCTCGGAAGTCCAAATTCAGAGATGCTCGTACAAGTCGGTGATCACCACCGGTATTAAACCTGTTAACCACAGAGACATCTCTAAATATAGACTTCCTGTCCGTCATGATGAAGTCTATCTCTTTCCTTGTGACCTTGTCGGGGCATCGCCAAGTCCATTTTCTGTGGGGCTTCTTCTTAAAGAAAGAGTTTATCAAGAAGAGCCCCTGAGACTCAAGAAAACTGACAAGCATATGGTCATTTCTGCGCCCTACACCAAAGGGGCTGATCTTCGTTTCGCCGCATTCTTGTACTCCCACTTTGGCATTGAAGTCCCCCATCGCTGTAGTGACGCAACTGTAGTGAGTCTTGGCAGTACTATGTAGTGCTTTGCTATGTCCTCGTACACGGTCTCAACTGCCTCGACAGTGCTTTTCGAGGTCGGAGCGTACACTTGTATCACCTTCAAGGTGTACCTGTTGGTGAGTCTCAGTATTAAGTACGCTACCCGAGGCGAAACACTGCTGATCTCCACAAAGCTGCTAACGTGGTCCTTTTTCACCATAAAGCCAATCCACCTTGAAGAAGAATGTCTTCCGTCACCTTCCCGAAAGTAAAACAGGTCGCCTGATGCAAGGGTTAGTGTGTCCTCCCCCTTTCTTCGGACCTCACACAATACTGCATGTGCCAGTTAATACCACCTAGTACTACCTCGAGTTCGGTGAGCCGCTCGTCCAGGCGCAGAGTAGTTCCATTAAACGTAGCCAGGGTCAGTTTTGTACGGCAGCCTCCCGTAACTCGGAGATTCTTAGCACCCCCCCCCCCTTCCCGCCGTCACTCCGACCGCTGCCGTGACCGGGAACAGTGGGAGTGCCGGGAACTAGGGGCCGTTGTTTTGTTGTGTGTATCATAGGAGGATATTTGACCTTACTGTATCACGCTGGCCAGACGGGTTGGTACAGGGTTTAGTTTCGAATTTTCCTTTCCTGTGCGCCATGACCTCGTCCGTTTATCAGCAGGTTCACCACTCGCAGGTGAGGCTGGCTTGGACCCCGGGGTTGGTAGTAGAGCCCCATCGCACCCATCAGGCGTCGGGAGGTGGCGGGGTGATTTGCCAGGTACCTGTCGCTTGAGCCTGGGGGGCTGCGCGCTCGGCACCTTTGTCTAAGTTTTTTGAAACAAGTTTTGACTTGTTGTGCGTCGTTAGGTACGTTTTGTTTGTGCGTAGGTACGTAGATAATTAGTAAAATGATAATTATTTCATATTACAATAGAATAACGTAAAAACAAATCATTATTCAAGTGATAAAATGTATCAAAATACATCATCAAAATAACATTTTTCTCGTGTTTTAAAAGCATGTAACAACAAAACCATAGCACGCACAGGGTTAATGTAGTAGTATTTTTTGCTAGAAATTGTGTGTTCTATGCGAATATTACATTTATTTTTTCTGGCCGGCACTTTCAGAATTGGCCCAAAAATGTATGAAACGTGAATGATCTCCTTTCACATCATAAACAAATTACTGTTATTACGTCTTATGTTCCATGAAGTAATAAGAAAAAACGAACAGAGCAACGGATCCCTTATTATATTTCTCTCAACTAGGAGCAATTTGGATAACACTCTGGTATAATAAACTCAGATCGAGGCTATAAAACAGTCTTATCTATCTAATATTACTAAACGCCTTATCCATATAACACAAGAAGTTCGTTGTAACACAACGGTGAGGCGATGTAATATCTAGAGTAATTAAAAGTAGAGGCTCAAGGTAAGGTATAAAGAATTCTATCAACTCGGTGTTCGCGCCTCTTAGCATTTGGTCTACGCGTCTGTAAGGCGCATGGTGTGATTGCAAGCGAGTGACTGTGCAGTGGGAATGCTAGCAGACTCAGTGTTAATATGATTACTAATTATAATAATGGTATTAAGAAATCTCGGTATGTCTAACATTGATAATAAAGCCTGGCATTTAAATCAATAAGTTAGACATTATTCATAATACATGACGGTAGATACATAAGTATGCCACGATGATCATTTAATATATTTATGATCATGAGCATAATTATGTAATTGAATTTATTTTATATATTCAAAGCACTTAAGTTTTATTGAACTGCTTAGTAGGTCATACAGGTCACATAAACTTAAAGGAAAGATTACCAACTAATAAATAAACCATGTTCTACAAAGAAATAAATTGAAATTAACTTTCAGTAGCTGTAGGTACCAGTTTACATGATGTAATAAAATATTCACAGTGCGGTAAAATATGCTGAGCTAAGTTACCGTTATACATAGTGCCCACCTACTCGCTATGAACCGCGTGTAGGTTATCGAAAACAATAAACTTAATAACTTTCATATAACAACAACGCACATTATGCAAATCGCAAAAGTTCACGGCCAATTAGTATTCTTCAAGCACCTGCTAATGTATTTGTATTGCGCGTCCTTTATAACCATTCGGTATTGCCTGATGTAATTAATCTATTAAATTTATAATAAGTTACTTTTAGATGAAATTTGCAATAAGTATAAACTTGTAGGCACACACACTAGCTATACATTATTGCTGAGTACGCAAATGTCGAACGAGAGCGCAAACGTCTCAAACTCGACAGTTGTCCCTAACCATCGTGCCCGCTCGCTTGTGTGTCCCTGCCTCACCCTCGCGCGTTCACTTAGCGTAGTAATTTGTTTGTGAATGTGATAATATATTGCCGGAAATTACAGTGACCAAATTAACACGCAACCTATCTTTGATTTATCTCTCCGCATCTTCCCCATAAAAACTTATACGACTTGTCAACTCCGTTCAGTTCCAACTTACATCAGTTATGTTTCTATATTGCATTAGATAGTCGTTCATGACTTAATCAGTTTAAAGAATTAGGTAATAGAGTTCTCACTTTTAAATAAGTTTTCGCTTTATTTTAAACTAGCGGACGTCATGCGGTTTCACCCGCGTGGTTCCCATTCCCGTGGGAATATGGAAATAAAATATAGCTTACGTTCACCGCAAAGTGTGTAGCTTTCCAACAGTGAAAGAATTTTTCAAATCGGTCTAGTAGTTCCAGAGCCTTTTCGTTTCAAACAATAAAAAAAAAAAACAAATCTTTCCTCTTTATAATATTAGTATAGATGAGTCTTCGCTCTAAGTTAATGATAGTAATTAACGCAATCATGATTGGAGTTACGTGACTGTTTGAATTCAAGGAACACTATGACAAAACGTCTTGATAATAACTAATCATATTTTTAAATGCGGGCTACACTCAACCAGATTTTGAAGTAGTTATGATTATATAGTCAACTAGCTGTTACCCGCGACTTCGTCCGCGTGGAAATTATGTTATAAGCAAAGTTTGAACCGTATTCTATTTGAGCCTCTAGGATAAGTCGTAACCAAAATGTGGGAACAAATTTAGGACATCCTCCAACTTACCCGGGGAGTTATGCGCTAGATGGATTTTTTTAACGTGAGGAAAATCCCACATGAATGTACTATGACTCCCACTGACTAAAAACCACACGTATCCTACCTAACAGCCTACGATTGGGAGCCCCGGGTAAGCCCACTAAAGGATACCTTAGGACTGCGCTAGATGGATAGGAAGAGACCTCATGGTTTTAGTGGGTCCAAGGCCGGTATGACGTACGTGTTTATTAATTAGCCCCTTTAATAATTATAAGAGTAAGTAGTATGGCGAAGCGCGAATACGAAACGTTTGTTAGATTAGGGCCACAGACTGAAAACTTTACGCATAATCGGAAGAGTTGAGACGATAACACTAACGCTAACGGTAGCCAGTAAATGGCAGTCGTTAAACCAAGTTGAAGACCTTATAGATTTAATAATTTTCAAAAGTAGGCAGTACTAACGCCTGTCCATTTCAACACGGCAATGCGGCTCACCACCTATTACGTTACGTGGAACAAATTAAAAAAAGGTAAACATATAATATGACTCGATAACCCTTTGGGGATAAAGGCGTGACCGTATGCATGTACTTATTATGTTTAAGGTGATTTAATTTATGTACCTATGTTACTGTAGCCAAAGCTCAACATTTTTCAGTAAAGTTGTTTTAAGAATGTTCATTATAAACAACGTTTGTGTGGCGTGTTGGCTTAATCATAAAAGAGCTGCTTAATGGTTATGGCTATTGTAAAATAATTCAGTCCGCGCCGAAGGCGTGGACGCGGGCGTGAAGCGGGAAGTTGAAGACCTTATAGATTTAATAATTTTCAAAAGTAGGCAGTACTAACGCCTGTCCATTTCAACACGGCAATGCGGCTCACCACCTATTACGTTACGTGGAACAAATTAAAAAAAGGTAAACATATAATATGACTCGATAACCCTTTGGGGATAAAGGCGTGACCGTATGCATGTACTTATTATGTTTAAGGTGATTTAATTTATGTACCTATGTTACTGTAGCCAAAGCTCAACATTTTTCAGTAAAGTTGTTTTAAGAATGTTCATTATAAACAACGTTTGTGTGGCGTGTTGGCTAAATCATAAAAGAGCTGCTTAATGGTTATGGCTATTGTAAAATAATTCAGTCCGCACCGAAGGCGTGGACTGAATTGCTTTAGAATAGACTTAATCTTTAAGCTCTTTTTTGATTAAGCAAACAGGGCAGTTTCACACGCTGCTTGATGAGTCTGATGAAGAAATACCTCTCCTTTCATAGATCTTATGTGACGTATACGAAGTTGCGATGGTTAGCTAGTCTATACATATAATAAAACTGTTGAGGGTCGAGAGTCTACTGAAGCCGAAAATGAAATTACATTTTTCATGTGTGTCTGTCTGTCTGTATTCCGAATAAGTATCACGCCGAAGTTACTGAATGGATTTGAATGAAACTTAGTACAATCAGAGCTTATAATCCGAGGAAGGTTCTAGGATACTTTTGATCTCGATATTTTGCGCGGTTCCTTTGGGAGAAGGGATGAAAGACAAAACGGTTTTTTAGTTGTTACTTCTCAATGCGTTTACGGATTCCAAAATTTTTTTTTAGTGTTATAAAGGGAATACTGTAAGAAATGTTTCACACAAGTTTCCATGTTAAAGGTTTTCTAGTTCAGGAATTAGAGACATCCCAACTTTTGCAAAACCTAGAATTCAAGGATCCCTTTGAATGTGAGGGTAAATCTTAACTGGCGTGTTGGCTTAATGATAAAAGAGCTTAATGATTAAGGCTATTGTAAAATAATTCAGTCCGCGCCGAAGGCGTTTACTCACGCCCCCCCCCCCCCCTTAAAAGCGGGATCGCACCCGAAACCCCCAAAGACGTGGCATAGCACCCGAACCACCTCCTAGGCGAGGACGCAGTGGCGGCCGTGGGTCTGCTGGGAGTCCTGGGACATCCTTCCGAGGGCTTACCCGGGGCTCCCAACCATAGGCTGTTAGGCGTTACTTAAGGTTTTTTTTAATTGGTAGGAGTCCGGCATAGCATCCACGATGGATTTTCCTTCACGTTATAAAAAGTATACTACATATTACATGGCTTGTACAATAGTATAGCGTAGCCTGAAATTTGATTTATATTAGTGTGAGCTATGAGATCTAGAAAACTGATAAACTTACTTATTATGTTATATACTAAATGCATATTTAAAAACAAACACGTACTCTAATGAATTTGATTATTGTTCTTTATCAAGCATATAAATTACTACTACTAATCTTTACAGTTAGGTACTTTTGATTGTTGCCCGTAAATACATAAACAAATATATTTTGTGTCTGTCAAGCCGTTAGAATAATTATATGAAAGAATATGAAATATAATTTCATTGACTACCTCCGTGGCGTAGTCGGTGTAGTGATACTGCCTGTCGCGCCGGAGGGCTTGGTTCGATTTTTGGGTTGTTCCAATTAGTTGTGTGTTCCACAAATGTTTGTTTCGGAGTTTGGGTGTTTTCTATGTATAATATGTATGTATTTAGAATTATATAAGTATGTATATCAGTCGTCTGGATATCGTAGCAAACACAGAACTTAATTTTTCCCTACCGGGTCTCCAAGATATTTAGCGTGATAATATGTAACCGGTGTGTAAAACCAATCTCTTACTAATATTACTGCAACGTTTTAGTTTAATCAATCCACATACTTACATATTTCATTAGCCTCTGCCTAGTCCCTAGGATATGTAGCGTGATAATATATAGCCTATTTAAAGATCCAACCTCTAGATTGCTATTCAAATAAAAGATTAATTAAAATTATTCAGTAATTTCTGTATTTTGCAAAAAATATACAAACAGATTTTCATTGTTCTCTGCCGAGGTCCTAAAAAATTTAGCGTAATAATATGTTGTCTGAGTGTAAAACCTATCTCCTACTAATATTCCTGCTGCGTTTTAATTAAATCAATCCAACGGTTTAAACATTTCATTGCTCTCTGCTTAGCCCCTAGGATATGTGGCGTGATAATATATAGCCTATTTTAAGACCACACCCCTAAGTAATATTTGTGCAAAATTTGAACCAAATCTGTTCAGTACTTTTCGAGATCCTTCCGGACAAAGCAAAGCAAACAGACAAACAGACAAACAGACAAACAGACAAAAAAAATTCTAACTATATTTTCAGCTTCGGTATCTTATGTAGAACACCCGGCGAGTATTTTTTTGTTAATATTTTCAATGTACAGTTTTGGCTTTTCTATCATTTTATTATATGTACTAGCTGTTACCCGCGACTTCGTCCGCGTGGAAATTATGTTATAAGCAAAGTTTGAACCGTATTCTATTTGAGCCTCTAGGATAAGTCGTAACCAAAATGTGGGAACAAATTTAGGACATCCTCCAACTTACCCGGGGAGTTATGCGCTAGATGGATTTTTTTAACGTGAGGAAAATCCCACATGAATGTACTATGACTCCCACTGACTAAAAACCACACGTATCCTACCTAACAGCCTACGATTGGGAGCCCCGGGTAAGCCCACTAAAGGATACCTTAGGACTGCGCTAGATGGATAGGAAGAGACCTCATGGTTTTAGTGGGTCCAAGGCCGGTATGACGTACGTGTTTATTAATTAGCCCCTTTAATAATTATAAGAGTAAGTAGTATGGCGAAGCGCGAATACGAAACGTTTGTTAGATTAGGGCCACAGACTGAAAACTTTACGCATAATCGGAAGAGTTGAGACGATAACACTAACGCTAACGGTAGCCAGTAAATGGCAGTCGTTAAACCAAGTTGAAGACCTTATAGATTTAATAATTTTCAAAAGTAGGCAGTACTAACGCCTGTCCATTTCAACACGGCAATGCGGCTCACCACCTATTACGTTACGTGGAACAAATTAAAAAAAGGTAAACATATAATATGACTCGATAACCCTTTGGGGATAAAGGCGTGACCGTATGCATGTACTTATTATGTTTAAGGTGATTTAATTTATGTACCTATGTTACTGTAGCCAAAGCTCAACATTTTTCAGTAAAGTTGTTTTAAGAATGTTCATTATAAACAACGTTTGTGTGGCGTGTTGGCTTAATCATAAAAGAGCTGCTTAATGGTTATGGCTATTGTAAAATAATTCAGTCCGCGCCGAAGGCGTGGACTGAATTGCTTTAGAATAGACTTAATCTTTAAGCTCTTTTTTGATTAAGCAAACAGGGCAGTTTCACACGCTGCTTGATGAGTCTGATGAAGAAATACCTCTCCTTTCATAGATCTTATGTGACGTATACGAAGTTGCGATGGTTAGCTAGTCTATACATATAATAAAACTGTTGAGGGTCGAGAGTCTACTGAAGCCGAAAATGAAATTACATTTTTCATGTGTGTCTGTCTGTCTGTATTCCGAATAAGTATCACGCCGAAGTTACTGAATGGATTTGAATGAAACTTAGTACAATCAGAGCTTATAATCCGAGGAAGGTTCTAGGATACTTTTGATCTCGATATTTTGCGCGGTTCCTTTGGGAGATGGGATGAAAGACAAAACGGTTTTTTAGTTGTTACTTCTCAATGCGTTTACGGATTCCAAAATTTTTTTTTAGTGTTATAAAGGGAATACTGTAAGGAATGTTTCACACAAGTTTCCATGTTAAAGGTTTTCTAGTTCAGGAATTAGAGACATCCCAACTTTTGCAAAACCTAGAATTCAAGGATCCCTTTGAATGTGAGGGTAAATCTTAACTGGCGTGTTGGCTTAATGATAAAAGAGCTTAATGATTAAGGCTATTGTAAAATAATTCAGTCCGCGCCGAAGGCGTTTACTCACGCCCCCCCCCCCCTTAAAAGCGGGATCGCACCCGAAACCCCCAAAGACGTGGCATAGCACCCGAACCACCTCCTAGGCGAGGACGCAGTGGCGGCCGTGGGTCTGCTGGGAGTCCTGGGACATCCTTCCGAGGGCTTACCCGGGGCTCCCAACCATAGGCTGTTAGGCGTTACTTAAGGTTTTTTTTAATTGGTAGGAGTCCGGCATAGCATCCACGATGGATTTTCCTTCACGTTATAAAAAAGTATACTACATATTACATGGCTTGTACAATAGTATAGCGTAGCCTGAAATTTGATTTATATTAGTGTGAGCTATGAGATCTAGAAAACTGATAAACTTACTTATTATGTTATATACTAAATGCATATTTAAAAACAAACACGTACTCTAATGAATTTCATTATTGTTCTTTATCAAGCCTATAAATTACTACTACTAATCTTTACAGTTAGGTACTTTTGATTGTTGCCCGTAAATACATAAACAAATATATTTTGTGTCTGTCAAGCCGTTAGAATAATTATATGAAAGAATATGAAATATAATTTCATTGACTACCTCTGTGGCGTAGTCGGTGTAGTGATACTGCCTGTCGCGCCGGAGGGCTTGGTTCGATTTTTGGGTTGTTCCAATTAGTTGTGTGTTCCACAAATGTTTGTTTCGGAGTTTGGGTGTTTTCTATGTATAATATGTATGTATTTAGAATTATATAAGTATGTATATCAGTCGTCTGGATATCGTAGCAAACACAGAACTTAATTTTTCCCTACCGGGTCTCCAAGATATTTAGCGTGATAATATGTAACCGGTGTGTAAAACCAATCTCTTACTAATATTACTGCAACGTTTTAGTTTAATCAATCCACATACTTACATATTTCATTAGCCTCTGCCTAGTCCCTAGGATATGTAGCTTGATAATATATAGCCTATTTAAAGATCCAACCTCTAGATTGCTATTCAAATAAAAGATTAATTAAAATTATTCAGTAATTTCTGTATTTTGCAAAAAATATACAAACAGATTTTCATTGTTCTCTGCCGAGGTCCTAAAAAATTTAGCGTAATAATATGTTGTCTGAGTGTAAAACCTATCTCCTACTAATATTCCTGCTGCGTTTTAATTAAATCAATCCAACGGTTTAAACATTTCATTGCTCTCTGCTTAGCCCCTAGGACATGTGGCGTGATAATATATAGCCTATTTTAAGACCACACCCCTAAGTAATATTTGTGCAAAATTTGAACCAAATCTGTTCAGTACTTTTCGAGATCCTTCCGGACAAAGCAAAGCAAACAGACAAACAGACAAACAGACAAAAAAAAATCTAACTATATTTTCAGCTTCGGTATCTTATGTAGAACACCCGGCGAGTATTTTTTTGTTAATATTTCCAATGTACAGTTTTGGCTTTTCTATCATTTTATTATATGTATAGATAGATTACAGAAAGAATGTTGGAAATGTCCCTTGAGAAAGGTTTTAAGGAAAATTTGAATTTCGCTTCGCTAGACCTGGCACAAATATTATCATCGTTACACTTTCCTCACAACCAGGTTCTAGTAATAGTAAGAAATAACTAAAAAACGCTGCCACTGTAACCGCACGTAACATCTTATTTCGCAGAGCAAGTGTAAATATGACATGACTTGTCGACTCAGATGAAATAAACTGTGCAATTTGAGGCATCATTTTGATGTGTTAACTCGCTTGTGATATGAACATTTTAACTGACATGTAGGTACAGGTACATCTCACATAACATCACGTGTAGATTGTGATGAACAGTTACAAGTTATTTTGAAACACACATCTTATTTTCATTTGAACTTTAACGCCCAATATTAAGTAAGTATGAGTTGGAATAATCACTAATACCTACCTACCACAAATAATTAGATTACCGTTGCCATAGATTTAATTTTTTTACCATTAGTTCGCCAAGTAATTGGGTTTAATAAGAAAAAAAGGCTTTGTTTGAAAATCTCAAATCAATTAAAGTCCGACTGATCCCCGTGCATTCTTCCAAATACAATCAAATCTTTCCGCTTTATAATATCAGTATAGATGGAATTCCACTCAAAAGTATTTGTAAACGACGCCTCAAATCTGAAGTGCATAAAAACTAACAGATTAAACTCAACAAACAACTTTATAGCTTACTAACGTAAGAAAAACACACATAAGTAAGTTGGAAACACTGAAACATAACCTTTGCTCCCCAGATGTTTCATAAAGAATCTCGTGCTCAAAACACATATCGTTTGAGTCCCAATGTTTGCTTTCGACGGACTGTGACCTGAACAAACATCGCAGAGTACAGATCATTTGTGAGGTAATCAAATCAATGCCAATGTCTAGTGTGGGACCCTTTGAAGTGTCGCTTGGGAGGCTTAATTTTGGCAGAAAATGTTGGGATAGTGCCAAATAAAGTTTGTGTTTGGGTTAAGTCTTATAAGGCAAGTTATTTCTGACAGACATCATCATGCGTCAATGCTTTCATCACTTTGTTTCTGCACTACAGGTCGTGATGTTTCTTTTTCTGTGACAAGTTTATATGACAGAACAAAGTTTTTCGGTCAGTTAGTCATAATCATAACTTACTAACACAAGATTTTATCTTTGTATAGAAACTAAAAATCTATGCTGTTGTAGAACTATATTTCCTGTACTATCGCATGAACAGTGATGTGACCGTAAACGAAAAGCAACAAATTTAATAGCATGAGGCGCTGGAATAAAACTGGTACTTGTAGTGTAAGTCTCAAACTGGCATAATAAAAACAGTAGTTAATAATGCAAATAGAGTAATTTATATTTTTTTAAATGAACTACCTAGTAGAAGCGAATAATAAACTGCTTCTAATAAAAAAACTCAACTCATTCAGTGCCTACCTACGAAATAAATGTAAGGCTTATTGTAACAAAGAGGTTCAAAATATTTTATCATTTTTACTTTCGAAGCCTAACAACAAGAGAACTTCGTCTGTACATCACGTGAACGTCTTGTTTCGATAAAGTCACGTTTCCACTATGTTGTTGCGGTTAATTTATCGAACAACAAATATCGTCTCGAACTGCTTCCATTACAACGGCTGCTTGTCGTCAGACTATCGTGAGCACGATAGATAGTCGTAACAGTAGCATACTTGCCGTCACAATATGTATTCGTTGCGATTGACTATCGTTTTACAACTGTCATGCTTACTATTTCCACTATCCTGGACGCGTTTCCAAAGTCATAAAGGACATTTCATTCTAAATATGTGAACACCTCTATTTAAATAAACAAAGACGTGTTGCAAACGTTCATAGGCTGCGGTGAAAAATACAAAGCACGACGCTTTGAACGACACGATAATTTGTCGTCACGACATAATGCGAGCGCGCCCGAAGACTCCCTGCTACGTTTCCCTATGTTTTCTAAGGCCAATATTATTCAAGACTGAGAAAGACGTTAATGGTGAAATTTTTGTTGTATTAATTTTGTGTGAAGCCTCGCAGCTGCTGCTGTATAAATAAACTGGAATACCTGCGCTCTGCTTTAGTACAGGGGGATTACATAAATATTTTGATATTATTTACGTCTAATTTTATTACAACTTTAAAGCCTTCTTGACATAAGTTAGAGCTAAAAAACCTTAAAGGTGAATAAATGTGTCTTTGTCTTTAGAATTAGTGAGTAGGCGTTGATTTCAAAATGAGATCTAATATTGATTTGAATTTCTATCAAAGATAAATCTTAAACAGTGCTTTGATATACTGTATAACATTAAAAGGTTGTCCTTAACAAAAATGAAGTGAAGTCTGATGATGGTACATTATTATTGGTTTCTCTACCTAAAAAAAATATTCAACGCAATATTTGAAACACAAACTTTAATATCATCGAGTCTTGTAATAACAAAATCTGAGTATCGTGAAATATGCGATGAGCCTGAGATTATTTAAGAATGCCATGAATCCAAGGCCATGGTGCGAGCCATGCTCTCCAGCGGGAGTAAGTGGGACTGCGCCGCCTCTTTCTGCGAGCAGGTCATGCTCGCGAAGGAGGCGGCGGGCCGGGTGCGAGAGAGAACTCTCCCACCCGAGTTCCGCAGTCGGCGCCCTGGGCGCCGCCGACGTGTCTTCGCCGAGGACTATCGGCCTTCATGACCGGGGGTCTGAGGACGGTGAGAGGGCCGCTCACCGTCCTTACAGAAGCAGGCCCATGACGGCAGCGTGACGTGAGCAACTCACACACACCCCCCTTAGAAGCGGGATCACATCCGAAACCCCCCCAAAGACGCGGGATAGCACCCGAACCACACCCTGGGCGAGGCCGCAGTGGCGGCCGTGGGTCTGTTGGGAGTCCTGGGACATCCTTCCGAGGGCTTACCCGGGGCTCCCAACCATAGGCTGTTGGGCGTGACGTGAGGTTTTTTAGTCGGTAGGAGTCCGGCATAACATCCATGAGGATTTTCCCTCACGTTAAACAAAAAAAAAAAAAAATGCCATGAATCCACATTACTAAAGTCTTTCACTCATTTGTATTCAGCATATGCAGTCCGTATGATGAAAAATACATAAACATCACGCCAACCACTAAGAGGGTTATCAAGGATGATGGCAAATGAATGAATGAATGAATGAATTTATTTAATAAAAAGCAACAATGGCTCATATTTGTTAGTAGTGCTTATATCTAGGTTAGTATATTCCAAAAACAAATGTATGTGACACTGAAATACAATTAGGTACAATAATTAAATGTCAATAAATACAATAATTAAAATGTCAATAGATACAATAATTCAATAAATACAACAATTAAAATGTCAATAAATACAACAATTAAAATTTCAATAAATACAAGTACAGTAGGTAAATTTTATACAATTACAATAATTAAAAATTGCAATAAATAAGTTTATAATAATTAAAATTCCAATGCATAAAATAAATAAATTACAATGAATACTAAATTCCAATAAATTAAATTACAACAAGGTTAAAAATACATTATAAAGGCCATTCCTGCATTACACCCCCCGCTATGGCACAGCAATGGTTAACGTGGAGGCTGTCCAGTCTTCGCGCGATCATGTTCAGGACGCTGTTGCCGCTCTCGCGCACCCTGCGCACCAAGGACGCGCACCTCTTACGCATGGTCGCATAAAAGCAATCCACCCGAGCCTCTGCGAACATCCCAGATGCGCTACAGAAGCGCGGTAGCCCCAGCAGCACCCTGAACGCGTTGTTGTATTGCACACGAAGGGCGTTGTAAGCTTTTCGAGTGTACCCCGCCCACAGGCCGCACGTGTAGAAAGATGTACAAAAAGATCTAAACAGTGTAATTTTCACCTCTCTTGAACAACGTGCAAACCTGCGAGCCAGCATATTTGCTCTCACTGACAACGCCCTCCGTTCCCTCTCAATGTCTTTATCGTCCCTGAGGTCGGAAGTCAACACATGGCCAAGGTATTTAAAGTTATACACTCTTTGTAGCGATTGATCATTTAGTGTAATCGGTGGTATCAGGTCATATCGTCTACTTCCGGCCTCAAAGACCATAACCTGGCTCTTTTTCACATTATAGGCCAATCCGTGAGAGAGTGCGTACGACTCGCATCTGGCAACTAAAGATCGCAGGCCACAGACAGACGCAATCAGCAACGCCATGTCGTCCGCGTAGCTAATGTTGTTAACGCAGACGCCGTCCACGGAACAACCGACACTGGCGCCACTGAGCTCCTCTATCAGTTCATTCACATACAGATTGAAGAGCGTAGGCGATGATAACCCCCCTGCCTCACCCCGCACTCCAATCTGTATGGTTCAGAAAGTGTACCCGACCATCTCACGCTATTGACCTGGTTGCTGTACCAATATTTAAAAATATTTATCAGTTCTAGCGGGACGCTAGCCTTTTCAAGCTTTTCCCATAGAAGATCGTAAAAAACCAGGTCAAAAGCTCTAGAAAGGTCTAGAAAACATGCGAAGACCGGCGTTTTGCGCTCCGTGTAGTAAGAGACAGTGTGCTTAAGACACAGTATAGCGCTTTCTGTTGACAATTTGAGCTTAAATCCGAACTGATTGTCATGAAGTTTAATTAACTTATTTAACTGTGTATTAAGCACACTATCAAACACCTTCCAAGTTATAGTTGCCAACGAAATAGGTCTGTAGTTGTTCTTATCTGCAGGATCCCCGGTTCTGCTTTTAACTATTGGTACGACTATTGTACGCATCATATCAGCCGGCATATAACCATGGCCCACACAGAGGTTAAAAAGCAAATACAGTACTCGCGGTAGGTGCGGACCAGCAAACCTAAGGTGCTCAATACTGAGCCCGTCGTGGCCAGGGGATTTACCTCTAGACATAGATTTAATTACGGCCGCTATGTCTTTAACTGAAAAGGAAATCTTCCTTTCCACGCCGGGTCCAATATTCAGCGTCGAATGAGATGGTCCAAGTGGCGACTTCACGGTAAAGTGATCGACGAACAGGTTGGCAATGCCTGATGGGTCACTTACACCATCAATGCTCACAGGTTGACCCGGCCTACATTGCAATTTGTTGGTGTGTTTCCAGAAAGAACGGAAGTCGTTATTAGAGTGATGGTAAGCTAGGATATCCATCTTAATTTGAGTTTCATGGTCTTGGCACCACCTTAAACGCGATTTGAATATTTTCCTAGCCTCCAACATTTCCTCATATGCGACACCGGTTGCAGGTTTACCCTGCAGATTCCATAACTGAAATTTCAGCTTTGCCATCCCGTGAGCCTGAGCAACATGCTTGTTCCAGCCCGCTACAACCTTTTTTCTAGGTTTGTAATTTTCACGACCCGTTACAGAGGAATTCCTAAGGGCGCGTACTATCCCTTCGAAGGTCAAGTCGCTACAGTATAGAAAGGAAAAAAATGCTGGGAACGGTCAAATCGCTTAAAAAGAGATTGCGTTTTCGCCAATTCTTGCCGCGGTCATAAAATTCCACTCACTGTGTCTATCTTGCTCAAAGTTATACCAATCTTTAGAGGAAAGAACAAGCTAGACATATTGGTGCATGCGAAGTCTCTAAAATAAGTTGAATTGTAATACTCATTCATTTAAAAAGCGCGCGGCGCGCGCCGCCCACTTGAGGCAGTCACTCGCCGCGCGCTGACGATAATGGTTGATTATTGTGTACGAAATAAATGATTTCCTAAAAGAAATTTATGATTCAGTGTCGCTGTTTAATGTGCTAATCGATTAGTGAAGTTATTTATACAAAAAGTAATCACTAAGTTTATAAAAAACGCGTGCCAAAGTTCGAGAGAATCTATAAAAATCTCTGTGTGAAGTGATGTGAATTGTTTTGATAACAATCCCATATTTTATAAACAACCCACTTATTGAAATCGAGACTGTGTTTATAATTAAGAATGTTAAGTGCTTCAAATGTTTTGTTAACATCAACAAGCGATTCGGATGCAGTTATCTCGGATTTCAAGTGCTGTGTGTTTGTTATTGTTAAGTGGGGCCGTTGCGGATGGTGCGCGACAGATGTATGAGGTCGGGTATATAAAAAAAAGGCTACCCACATTTTTTTTTATTTTTTTATATTGCGAAATAATGCCTATTGAAGTAAAGTGTGTAGAGACTGTCTACGTGCAGGCAGGAGAAGGTTAGTGGAGGCTGGGCTGCTCACCACGTACCGGCCTTGCTGCTATACTTACTGCTGCGAAGTCTGTTGCGTGATCGTAAGTGCTCGTACAGAATGAATCGAAGGTCATGAATGAATACTACTGAAGTTAGTGAACCGAGTGTATTTCGACACGAAAACCGTTTACATGTCCTGTTCGGACCAAGGGAAGGAATTGACTGCCGGGGCACCGCCACGCTCTTAATACATGCAACTCGGTAATCGGATTGCATCAGCCGATGATGTCATCATGGCGTGTGTCCCCACAGACATCCCCTTCTTACAAAAAATTTTTGAAAACTTAAAATACTTTCATAACTTACATTATTTAAAGTTACAAGTTAGAGTGCAGAAGGCACACAGGAATGCGCTGCGTTTGCACATTATGTCGCCTCGGCAAACGATGAGTGACGTAATATTAGTTATCAAGTTACGAGTCACACAGTTGATACTGTGTTTAATTAAAATGACTTGTTACAATGTTCTTTATACAAATAAAGGTGGCAAACAATCTTATGGTAACTGCTATTGAAGCGTACGATTACAGCATCCCACATCTAAAATAAATTTGCAGATACAGATTACTGATAGTTTTAGCATAATAATGATTGATATAACATTGTAAATATTTTCAGAAATTACCTTTATACATTTTGCTGTTCCTGACAATTTTGTATCTGTTGAACAGTCCTTTTCATTTCTTTATGTACCCAATTTTTAGTTCTGGTGCGACATGCACCGCAACATCTATATGCTATGAATAGTAGGAGTATTGTAACAATCACAATAGTTATGGTGCCATAAATTTTCATGTAATTTTCTACCATACTGGTACTGGCTTGATTTGCACCGTTTTGGGCAATAATGATCTCTTCTTGCTTACTATAAGTTTTACCCATTTTGAATATAATTTTGAAATATGACAGAAAAATCGTGTTACTTTGACTATACTCTGTACTCTTTTGAGTTATGAGACTAATTAGTGACAATTTTGATGTAAATTTAATGATGAGTCGATTATAGGTATTGCTTTAGTTAATTAGCAATAAAGGTATGACAACCTACTTTTTGGTTGTGATTTCGACATTTCACGATTTGCAACAAGAGCTTGATTTCTATACTAGTAATAATACAGGATATTCTTGCTGGTTATTGTTATGAGAAGTTTTAAGGTAATATAATTATAATGTTCGGTAAGTATATCTAATTATAGATTAAATCTGACAGGCTGCTTAACTATTCTGCCTGTTCTAGTTGTGCGACAATTTGGCATTGATTGAGATATTTTACTCTGTTGACAATTTTCAGTAAGGCTATGGTCACTAGTTACACGGTTTGTACTTTTAGATACATCTACACATGCTTCTGCCTCTTTTAATATGTAGGCTGGTTTCAACCTATCAATGGATACATAAATGTTTCTACTTGGCAAACTTATTTGAAATATCTTATCAGTTCTACTTATGACGCGGTAAGGACCTTCATAGGTAGGGGTCAGGGATTTTTTTACCATCTCGTTTCGCATAAACACATGAGTACAAGTGTTTAAATCCTTACTTACGAATATTTTTCTAGAATCACTTGCAGATCTCGAATGTGGTTGTAATGCACTGATAGTCTTTCGTAACTTATCTATATACTCATAATGACTGCTAACCTGTTCTTTTTGGTGGAAAAAATCTGACGGTAATCTTAGTGATTGTCCGTAGATCATTTCTGCGGCACTAACTTGTGTATCAGTTCTCAGAGCACTTCTTAATCCTAGCATAACTATAGGTAATTCGTCTGTCCAGTCTGTATTGTCAATCATGCGTGCTGCTAATGCGTTTTTTAGCGAGCGATGCCATCTCTCTATTCGACCATTGCTCTGTGGATGGTATGCGGTTGTATGAATTTTATGAATACCTAAAATTTTCATTAATGAGCTAAAAAGATCACTTTCGAACTGTCTGCCCTGGTCTGTGGTAATTCTCAGCGGGCAACCGAATCTACTAATCCAAAATTTGAATATAACTTTTGAGACCGTGTCAGCTGAAATGTCTGAAACTGGGATTGCTTCTGGCCAACGCGTGAAACGGTCTATAATAGTTATACAATATCGATAACCTTGACGTGATGTCGGTAAAGGACCTATTATGTCCGTATGTATATGTTCGAATCTAGTACACTTGGGAAATTCGCCTAAACCTGATATAGTGTGTCTACTTATTTTAACTTTTTGGCAAGGTATGCATGCTTTGGCCCATGTTGTAATGTCTTTGTTCATTCCAGGCCAAAAGAATTTTTTACATATTAGTTTTCTAGTTGAACGAATACCTGGGTGACTTAAATTGTGAATACTGTCAAAAGCTACTTTTCTGAAATTTTTAGGCAAATAAGGTCTGGCATTTTTAGTTGAGACTTCGCAATATATTTGTTTATCTGAATATGGTACTACTATGTGCTTGAATTCGAGCTTACTGTTTGATAAGGTTGTAACTAAATGCTCCTCGTCCTGTGCGCGAGCTATTTCGTCGAAATCTAGGCTTGCGAGACAAGCTATAGACTCAACACGCGATAACGCATCCGCTACTGCGTTATCGGAGCCGTTGATATGCTGGATGTCGCTGGTAAATTCACTAATGTACATAAGCTGCCTAATTCTACGCGGAGTTTCTTTATCTTTACAAATTTTTGTGAAGGCATATATTAAAGGTTTGTGATCTGTAAATATTGTTAGTTGTCGCCCTTCGAGCATATTTCTAAAATGTAACATAGACATGTATATAGCGCTAAGCTCTTTATCGTATGTACTGTATTTTTGTTGAGTATCAGACAGTTTCTTTGAGAAATATCCTAATGGATACCATTTGCCGTGTACTTTTTGTTGTAGTACGGCACCTACGCAAGTATCAGAGGCGTCAGTCATCAATGCTAACGGTACTTCCTCCCTGGGGTGAGACAATGTAGTAGCGCTTTTTAGGCTGTCTTTACACTGCTCAAAAGCTTGAAGGCTTCTCTCGTCCCAGACGATTTGTGTTTTGTCCTTTCTCTTGGAATTATGCAAAAATTTATTAAGTAATGCCTGGTATGATGCTGCATGTGGAAGATGCGACCTATAAAAATTTATGATACCTAAGAATCTGCGTAATTGCTCTACGGTTTCTGGTCGTTTATAGTCGGCAATAGCCTTAACCTTGTCCGGCAACGGGCTGATACCTTTTTCCGACACTAGATAACCTAAAAATTCGACGTTCGACTGACCAAATGAACATTTATTAATATTTATAGTAATTCCTAATTTATTAAATACGTTAAATAATTTCCTAATATGTTCTTTGTTACCTGCTTCAGTTTCTGACGCTACGAGTATGTCATCTATGTAACAAAAGAGTGCGGACTCACCTTTTTCGTTCGTATTTTCAATCTGCTCTAAACCTTTGAGGACTTGCTGGTCCATAAACCTTTGAAAAGTTTGAGAGGCGTTACGGAGACCGAAGCTCATACTGGGAAATTCCATCAGGGCAAAAGGAGTGCAAATGCTGGTCTTCTCTATGTCTTCTGCTGCTACAGCTATGTTATGATAAGCTCTATTTAAGTCTAATCTAGTAAAAACTTTCTTATTATGTAACATGTAAGTAAAATCCTGAAGCCTGGGCACTGGGTAACGATCAGGCTTGGTGATAGCGTTCAGCGCTCTGTAATCGCCACATAGTCGTAAGTGTCCGTCTTTTTTCGGGACTACATGTAGCGGACTAGACCATTCGCCATTCCCTGGTCTGCATATACCCAACTCCTGCATTTTCAAGAATTCGGCTTTGACCTTCTTGTACCGGTCCGGGGGTAGTGGCCTTGGACGCGCACATACCGGGGCACCGGTTGTGATGATATGGTGATATACGGAATGAGATGGTTCTTTATAAACTATGGGCTTAGTAATACTAGAATATTCTTCTAAGATATCTCGATAGGGATTGTCATTTTGGATACTTTTTAATGAGGGTTGCATGTGTTGTACGATGGACCCTATTACACATAAGCTAGTTACACTGTCAGTTATTTTCTTATTATATAAGTCTACTACTAGTTTATAATATTCTAGGAAATCTGCACCTATAATAGCTTGTTTAACATCGCAAATTATAAATGTCCATTTCAAGGCTCTACGCAATCCTATGTTTAATTCTAATGTTTTTATACCGTAACTTTTGATTTCGGTATTATTAGCTGCAAAAAGTTTATAATCACTGACTGTACGTTCACATTTATATTGACTCACCGGTAAGACGGAGACGTTAGCGCCAGTGTCCACAAGAAAACGTGTTCCAGTTTTTCTATCCCTTATACATAGACGGTGGTTACCTTGGGTGTCTATGCAGTCGCCCACCGGATTCGACTGCATGCTTGCTAGTTTTCCGCCTTGTAATCCTTGTGTCCTGGGTTTTGACGTGGTGGCTCGGTCTGCTTCCAATTGCATGGTTTCTCACAGTTTCTAGCGTGATGCCTGAATTTGAAGTGATATTTGCAGAGCCAGTTGGAGTTTCCAGGTGTACGTGGACCTGAAGAGCGTGATCGCGATCTGTCCGTGTAAAAACGTCTACCACGCTGCCATTTACGTCCTCTTATCTCATTTATTTCGACACGTAAATTCTTGATTTCTTGAGTCATACGTTCTAATTGATTCTGTAGATCGGGTGATTTTGAAGTTGATGTTGAAGGCACTGAAGTTACTGCTGAAACTTCGTTGGAACCCAAATTCTCAACGATTTTGTCGGCTAGTGCGGCGAGTTCGTCTAACTTTGTTTCGTGAGCGACCGATAAAACTGCCTTTACTGTGCTAGGTAATCTAGATATCCATAGGCGTCTCAATGCTTCTGTGGATACTTGAGTATTTGTAGCCAGTTCTGACATTCTCCTTAGCAACTGCGATGGACGTTGAGTCCCTAAATCCATTTCCGAAAGTAATTTGTTGAACTGTCTCTCAGCACTTTCTTCGTAAGCGGTTGTCAAGCGGTCTCTGATAGCTTCATATTTATTTTTCTCCGGCGGCGTAATAATTAAGTCGTATACCTGTTGTAAGGCATCTCTACTTAGTTTCGCGACTACCATGTTGAATTTAGCCGTGTCACCTTGTTTTTGCGGATCCATAATTGAGTCGAATTGAGCGAACCATAATTTAGGCATGTCCTTCCAAAATTCTGGAATCTTTGCGGAAACGGAAATCACTGCTAAATCTGTTACAGTTTGTGTGGCTTGTAGTTCTTCCTTTTTAGAAGCGTTCGCCATGGTGAAGTAATAAAGTTCGTACCACCGGTTCACTAAATGATTCACTACACGAAAAGTCTAAACTAACCTGCACGCGACGGCTTTGCAGGGAGTCAATTCCGGCCGAATGTCCTGATTCACGGTTCACTGATTCTAAAGAGTCACTATTGTATCACTGTTCGGTCAAGGTCACTTATTTTTCGCGTTACTTTTCGGCACTTTTTAACTCTTGATTACCACTGTAGAGTAGTGTTAAATTTTCAGCACTTTTTCGACTCGGGGAGTAGTGTTCAATTTTCGGCACTTTTTTTCGACTCGGGGAGTAGTGTTCAATTTTCGGCACTTTTTTTTTTCGACTCGGGGAGTAGTGTTCAGTTTTCGGCACTTTTTTTTCGACTCGGGGTCACCATTTGTAGAGACTGTCTACGTGCAGGCAGGAGAAGGTTAGTGGAGGCTGGGCTGCTCACCACGTACCGGCCTTGCTGCTATACTTACTGCTGCGAAGTCTGTTGCGTGATCGTAAGTGCTCGTACAGAATGAATCGAAGGTCATGAATGAATACTACTGAAGTTAGTGAACCGAGTGTATTTCGACACGAAAACCGTTTACATGTCCTGTTCGGACCAAGGGAAGGAATTGACTGCCGGGGCACCGCCACGCTCTTAATACATGCAACTCGGTAATCGGATTGCATCAGCCGATGATGTCATCATGGCGTGTGTCCCCACAAAGTGTATAAATAAAATTCCAAATATCGGTAAAGTTTTTTCATACTAACTAATTTTATGCCATAAAAAGAGGAAAATTTTAAAATTCTGATTTTATTATTTTGTTATAAAAACAATTACAAACAAAACGATAAAAGCCGAAAATAGTTTTTAGCTTGTTTCATAACGATTCTAGTGATATAAGTATCATAGAGGTACTATACAAAAGTTATGAGATATCGTCGATTGAAGAACACCCGGGCGGGCTACCGGGCGTCGCTCGCGTCACCCGGTTACCGGATAGAAAGTTGGCGTGCGTGACGCGCCGACGTGCGACGGGCTATACTACCATACAACCTGTCTATTATAGATATATGATTACTATTATTACACATTTTGTCACAGCAGTTACGTAGTTCCAAAGGGAAGTCAATATTTTTTAGCATTTCATGACAATTCCGTCGATATATATCGATCTGGGCAGGTGTTCTTTCTCCCCATATGACCCCATCGAAACCACGCGAGTTGCTGACACATTTCGTTGGCACAAATATATCTAAATTACATTCGACTACAAGGGGGTAATGATCGGACCATGATACGTCATACCTCACGTAAATATTCAGAACAGACTTAACAGCTGATTTTGTGACTATACAATGATCGAGCCACCGTCTTTTTCCATTTATCTCACTAACATATGTGTAGGTATTACTAGATATACCTAACCGCTGAAAATCAATACAAGACCAGTCCTGCTCAGTACAAAAGTTCAACAATTCCTCATAAAATTGTGTGTAGGGATGGGCATTATAGTCTCCCAGCATGTAAACACAGTCTACGCTACAGCTGTCTACAATAGCACTCACCGAACTTAGTATATCCGTGAACTCCGCTAGGTTATGTTTATCATCCGTAGGCATATACACGCACATCACTAGGAATGACCTTTCATTTGACACGATCTTTATAGCACAAATACGGGGATTATTACACTCAATTACGACCACATTTTGGAAAACACTTTGCCTCCAGAGCAAAGCCACCCCTCCATACGGCCTGCCGCGTAACACGCCCGCCGCAGTGTCTATCGCGGACACACCAGTACAACCGAACTCACAGCTAATAGTATTTAACAAGGGCAAGTCTTCACTATACAGCCACGTCTCCTGCAACGCAATTATATCGGACGTCATACATAGCTCACGTACATGTTCTATGGACCGCTTAATGCTTTTACAATTAAATGTAACTAATTTGTACGTCATGTTATTTGTGCACTCGAGCCGTGTCGTCTTGTTTATTAGACGTTACATTATTACGGGTCACTTTAAAGTTAATGAAGCGACGAAAGATTATTCCTTGTGGCCATATATTGTCGTCAAGAAACAGCGATAGTTTGGTCTGTGGAACAAAGAATTTATACGCGCTGTAGTCACATTGGCGCTTAATAGCTATTTTTTCCAATCTCAATGTTTCCTGTGTCTTCTTACAAATATAATTTACAATATCAGATGCGCTTGTATTTTGGTGAACATTCGTTATGAACACCGGCACTCTCCGCTCCGCCGCTCTGAACATTTCGTTAGGTTCCACTAAGTAAGTGCCTGTTTTCCCCTCCATGCGATTTTTCGACTTTTTCCCTCTTTTCTGAACCAATGTCCATCCCTTGTCATCTCTCATAGCTACTCGCGCATATGAACCGTTTTCATTATTCACTGAGACTTTGGTCAGCTGATTAAACGGCGACGCCGCCCGGCCGCCCGTCAGTGCTAGCTACATGCTGAGGTGAGTCATCGCAGTGCCTGTGCCGATGCGGCGGTTAAACCGTGCTAGGTATAATATGACTACGTGAGTCATCGCGCACATCCACGTCGCTCACTCGTTCCGATACTAGACTCGCCGCCTGTAAATTACCCTCAAACTGTTTACAATTAATTGATCGGTAATGCAAATCACAATTATCAGCAGTCTCCTCATTATTTGTTAAAGACTCTTCAAACAATGACAAACCCGATGGCCCACTATCGCGATAAGCACCTCGCTTCATATTTATTTTTGCCGCAGAAAATGGTGGCGATACGTTTTTCGACTGAAGGCACTCGTTCTTAATTGATTCAAGCTGCTCAACTGTAACGTAGGATGATTTAATTCGCGTAATATCCGCCTGTACTCGCGCTAGGTCCTTTAACAATTTTGATACATCCAAGTGATCAAACGTTATCGGCGGCAGCCTTTCCAAATCTCGAGCTACGAAAACAGGCAGCATATCAGGCTCGGTAACTTTCAAAAAGTGCAAAATATCATATATCAAACGATCCTCCTTTCCTTTTCCTCTACGTGAGATTTTACGAAGCTCGGTAGGCACTGATTCAAAGAGTAACGTATGAGATTTTACAATTTCATCACTAGTAAACGTCGACACACATATTCTCACTAGGCTTTCTTCATCAGCCCTTGATAACTTGGCCCTCAGAAAAGCTAAGAGCTCATCTATCACAATATTACAGCCACTACACTTCACTGTAACCGACATTTTTTTTTTCGGACAAAAAGTCACGATACCGCAAACACGCACGACCCGTAAGGATGCGCTCGCGCGACTCATGGACTCATGTACATATAAGTACACTTCTTTAGCTAAAGATTCCAACTAGTTTGGTTTAAGTGTTAAAAATGTTATTATACTAAAGCACAGTATTGAACATTATGCAATAATATTCTATGCCACTGGGTCTCAATATTATCACTCTCATAATTATTACATACTCATTACATATATTATTACACATAATGTCGTAGGCTGACTAGAAAATTATGAATCCGAAATGTATTTCCAAACTTGAACCAAGTACGAACGGTAGGGAGTTCGCTAGTTGTAATAACGTCACATCCGGCTGATGGATTTTAAGTAGGTACCTACTGTAAATTTAGCAGAGGTGGCGTTTCATTCTGCATTCATTGAGCACCGCAAAGACTAAGTAACTCGCACAACATGCTGAGCCGCAATACATACATACCCACCCATACTACATGGTCACGCCTTTATCCCCAAAGGGGTAGGCAGAGGCATATTATATGCCTATATTTCACCTTTGCAGAATTTGTTCCACGTAATAGGTGGTGGCATCGGTACGGGTTGACGAGACTTTGTCAGCAGACTTTCACCCCAGTGCAGGCGTCCGGCAGGGCTGTATAGCATCACCGCTCCTCTTTAACACCTATACGGAACTTATAATGCGGATGACCCTGGAAAATTGGACGGACGGTGTCTCGATTGGCGGATATAAAATTACCAATTTGCGATATGCCGATGATACTACCCTTTTTGCATCCAGTCGTCTGGACTGGATGCAAAAAGGAGGAGTTGCTTCTAAGAATGGAACGTGTAAGTCTTGCCTTTGGATTGAGAATAAACCGCAGGAAAACCAAAGTTATGATTGTCGATCGTGCTAACGACAACTCGCCGGAAATAACCCAAATTATGAACTGCGATGTAGTATCTACCTACGTATACCTGGGAGCTTTAATATCAAATAACGGTGGATGTGAGGGTGAGGTGAAAAGGCGCATGGCAATAACGAGAACCTCTATGGACAAGATGAAAATCATTTGGAGAAATAATCACATTACCACAGCTACTAAGAGCCGGCTTGTGCGAACACTTATATTCCCCATATTTTTATACGCAGCGGAGACGTGGACGATGCGAGAAAAAGAAAAGAAGAGGATAGATGCTCTGGAAATGTGGTGCTGGAGGAGAATGCTGTGAGTATCGTGGACAGAATTTCGCACCAATGCCTCGATACTACACGAGCTCGGCATTACACAGCGTCTATCAACTTTGCTACAAACTCGTATACTAAAACTGTTCGGACACGTCTCCAGGCGGAGTGATGATTCTGTGGAGCGCCTTGTTGTGCAGGGCAGAATAGAGGGTACCAGACCGCGAGGACGATCACCGATGAGATGGACCGACCAGGTTAAAGCGTTGGTGGGAGGGCCCTTACATGGGTGCACGAGGATGTCCGCTAGCCGAGAGAAATGGCGAGAGATCGTGAGGCAAGTTACATCTGCCACAAACACTTCAACTTGTTGACCACGACCACTCTGTTAAGAGTGCAACGACTGAGAAGAAGAAGAATAGGTGGTGAGCCGTATTGCCGTGTTAAGATGGACAGGCGTAGGTTGTGACTGCCTGCTGTTGAAATTTTTCAAGTCGCCTATATGACCTTTTTTTTGACGTGAGGGAAAATCCTACATGCATGCTATGCCGAGCTCCTACCGAGTAAAAAACCCACGGCAAAGAAAAAACGTCACTACTAAAAAACAACCTCACGACTAAAAAAACTTACGAAAAGGCCTTTAACTTGGCTTAACGACTGCCATTTTACTGGCAACTGGGATCAACGGCTTAACGTGCCTTCCTTAGCACGGAAACGCACAAATAAATTTCACAAAGTGGTCACATGAATGGTAACCCATCCAAGGACTGGTCATAGTGAAAGTTGCTTACTGCAGTAATCGTTTACTTCACTGAGTCCGCGTGGCCACGAGCGCTGAGCCTCAAAATAACGCAAATTACTGATGAAAAGTATGACTATTGTTAAACTATCACACAGCATTGATAGTGAGTCGTACATCCTTCCCATCACGCAATACATCGCTCGTAGATGTATGGAAATCGCTTTTCACACCTGATTATTTACACACCGCTTAGCAAACGAAACTACCAGTAAATTTATAACTCCCTGTATAAGGTTTCCTTAAGCTCAGATCATGTTGTGAAAGAAGTTCAATAATTTTGTTTACAAACTTGCGAAATTCTTACAAAGAGATTTAATTAGAGTTTTGAACAAAGTTATCATTTGCTTAAAAAATTTAGCGTAATTTCAAGTTGACTCAACTTTAACTGCGGTGTATCTAAGCAAACAAACTTTTTTATGAAATATTTATTGTAAAAGTTGTACTTTACACGTGATCCAGAGCCGAGGGCAGAACCAATTTCCAAACCGAGGGCTTTTGTGTAATTAATCATGAATAGCTCTTGAATGGCATTGTGTATTATATTGATATACACACATACACATTTTATACCCAATTATGCTTCAAATCTATTGTGGATTAGACAAACGGATAGATATACCTACTAATATACTTTTCTAAATACATAGGTCCTAGGTCGAATTCGGACTCATAACCTCCGCATTATGCACGCGCAACACTCAAGGATTATCCCAATCACTTGTAACGGAGGAGAGACGCATCGAACCCCTCAAGTGAACTGATTTAGGGCAGATAGGGTACCCTCCATATTGTTACTAATACGCAATTTTCTACTTTACTATATTAAACTGACACGTGTTTTGCCTTCATCATCCATCTGTCAAAGACATCGGCCATTATAATATAGACATTATAACAAACTTTAACAATTTCACTCATCTATTTAAGCTCTAATCCTGCTTCAAAATCACTTTACCTCCGGGAAATTACTTGGGGAATTTATTCATGGCGTTTTATGTCCCTGTTTTTGTTAACGCAATTTTCCGATCACAGTATAAGGACTCAAATGGGAAATGAGATCAATGTGGAGCCAATACGGAAATTGCCGTGGCCAGTTTGGTGTTTACAAAAAAGATATTGGATTCATCGTTTTTCGAGAGTGAAACGTAGGATAAGTAGGTTGTGATTTGGGTGAGTTGGTTAAATAAAGATAAATGTGTCAACTCAAAAGGTAGATCTATTGTTATTTTTGAAAAGCAATTAGTATGCTAACTGATCATAAATTTTTAACATGGAAAAAGAATTGGTTTCGAGCAGGATTCAAACCTGCGTCTTCTGCAAACCTTATTCACTGGGCTACCGAAACCTACTCGGAACCAACCAGATCTATTTAGTCTTAGACAAACTTTAACGAAATTGTATTAAACAAAATGCACCCCTTTAATCAGGAGTCTGTTTCCTTTTATAAGCAGACAATAAACGATGTATTTGCTATGATAAATATTACTATACACTATTATCGAGCGACGAACACCCAACGCCAAGGGTAGCGATGTTGGCAGGAGGCAAGGATGAGTTTGTGTCAGTGTTTTATTTCAAACTACTACTTAGTGCTAAATTTAATGTCTAAGGTTAGTAGGTAAATTGTTTTGAATACCTAATCTCTGCACTAAAGACCACTTCTAGTTTGATCCACACGTCTCACTCACTTTTCAACATCATGACATCTTTCATCCAGTCTTTGAAATGCGTCTAGACTTTCAGCTCAGTATTAAGATTTAAAACTGGGTCAGTTATGTTTGCTACACAGACATGCAAATCACTTGTGTCGTTTCTATTTTCGCGTTGAGAAGTAGATGTCAATGGGCTTTGAGGTGAGCTTTGAAATGAATTGCAATTCTAAATAATGCAAAATTTAAGAAAAACACTGAATTGAATACCTACATCCCGACTTAGTTTTATAGAGCCTTACACTCAGCTGTCAATGTTATTCTCCGTTAGATAGCCTCTATAGTCAAATTAGTTTAAAGTAAATGTAGAGATACTATTTTTGTATGAAACCAAACGAGCCTTTGTTGTCCTATAAATATATAAAGCATACAATTTGGCAACCACAGGCAAAACAACTTACTGCCTCTAATTACTGTAAAATGTCCTTCGGGAACACGAGACCGCAATAACATAGCATTTAGCAAAATAAAACCCGATTTGCAATATTGGCAGTGAACTGGTAAATTTGTTTTGTACTGAATGTTATTTTGTGTTTGAATTACGGCGATAATGACATTTCACAGAGCAATAACGAATCATTTGATACTTATTTTCTTTACCCTTTGTATAATTGAACGTAATATGCCATCTGAACTCAAATTGGATATAGAGATGATGAAGTGATGATCGTGCGGACTTTCTCTGTGGAGTAGCGAGACACAATGGGATGATCCTCTGACTAGGCATAGTGATCACAACTTAGGTCCTGCACCTTTCGCATCCAGTCCTTCCTGCAACCGTTCAGAGGTTCATTTGGTCCGTCCAAGCCAACAAATTACTTATTTTATTATGCCGTTTTTTTAAATTTGGTTTAAATAATAAATCAATATCACCCACAACTTACCTTAAATGACATTCGATTTTTTTCGGAGTCTATCCAGTTTTATCGTATTGTCACTGGTTCTGGTAATGGCGGCCATGTTGCACTCATACGAAAAATGGCGAAGTGGTAGCATTCCATCGTAACCGCCAGCGACAAGGGAAATATGTCAACATCACATTTATGTCATCCCGTTTGTATGAAGGCTGATATTAAAAATACCTAATATGCTGTGAAGAATACAAAATACTTATTAAAAAAATTATAAATATAGTGATCTTGCCTGTGTGGATGTTTGTTACCCTTTACCGCTCAAAAGGCTGTAGAGATCTAAAAATTGCTTCAGGGATAATAATAAAGGCTGGAATAACCGCCGTATTCCAGCAACTGTAGTAACATTGCTACTTTTCAGGGTTCGTAACCCTATGGTTACGAACCCTGAAAAGTACATTATATATTATTTATTATTATACAGTCTCGTTTTGGCCCTATAGTCAAAACGGGACTGTATTCGTGAGACTTTGCTGTCCGTCTGTCTGTATGACTGTTTGTCTGTCCGTCGCAAGACTATCTCAGGAACCATGATAGCTAGAGATCTGAAATATTCACAGATGATGTAATGTATATCTTTTGCCGCTATAACAAAAAATACTAAAATCAGAAAAAAAGCGGGACTAAAGGACAGGCACTCATACTAATTCTGGATTAGTCCGTTAATCCACCCCAAAAAATCCACCCAATGGCTACCCCATTGGGTGGATTTTTGGGGAATAATCACATGTTGTGGTATGTCCGGAATTCCACCCAATGGGTGGATTTCCGGATCTTATGATGATGAATATAAAAGCGAATAAACGGATACGTGATCTTTGCCGTTTTTTGATACGCGTGCACGTGTTCGACTCGCACTTGGCCGTTTTTTATCCCCGAAATAAGTTTCCATAGGATGCGGCAACAGAAATAATATCCAAGTGACCGGGGCCGCGAGCGACGTCATTAATTTTGTCTCCGAGCAATATGAAAAAATATATTTTAGTTATTGAAAAATATTATTATGATGTTGAAAATAAAAGAAGGTCTAGAAAATCAAGTTCAGTTACGGTAATAGTGGTCATAGCAGGTCATTACTTTCATAGTTTAGGTCATTCATCAAAGTAATAATATGAAAATGCTAGTTTTCACACTAAAATCCAACCTATTTAATATTCAGGTTTCCTTCTTCATTTTTACTTGTAAAGTCTCAAGCTAAGTAGCATTCCTGTGTTGCTTACAACATTAAATCATTTTCTGCTCTGTGAAATATATCTTGGAGTAAACATTTTCTACGATAAAGCTGAAGATTGTAACAAACGTCGTTAATTACAGTTACCAGAGATAACAGCTTATAATAATATTACTGCTTAGTGCAAATCCCGTATACAGTACAAGAGTTTCGCCATGACAAAATTCTGGGTAATTAACATGTAGGTACCAACGTATAGTCATGATTTTTTTCGTTGAAGAGGTAAGCAGAGCATAGGCCTACATATCTCGTTAACTTTTGGTCCACGTTGGCGCTGAAAATTTTCGAGCTGTTTTTAACCTTAAATCTGATAACTACTGCCATATTACTGACAACCGAGAACAACGAGACGGTGATGGGTGCTACAAGCGCTTCATCTTTAGCATGTCTCTTTATTAATATATAACCTTGAATGTAAACATACCATATTATTTACATTTCCGATCTCACCGATATTGCGCTACTTTTGAAAATAACGTAGGGCAAAATGTACGAACACAGTACAACAAGTATACCTACAACAGCAAGACCAATAAAAATGCAGTAGGTAGGTTATTTTCCCCGACTTATCTCAAAGAACGATTTATGTACACATTCAAGATCCTTGAGGTCGTCGGAATCTTTGGAACTTACAGTACCTACCCACTCAAACATTTTTTTATGACAAGACGATGAGACGGACGGCCGTCATCGTCATCCACCATACTGTTCTGTTCTGATCTGTTCTGTTCTGTTCTATTCTGTTCTGTTCTATTATATCTTACCTTTTTAGGGCTCCGTACCCAAAGGGCAAAATACTAGGCCCTATTCTTGAAAGTTTGCTGTCCGTCTGTCTGTATGTCTGCTTGTCTGTCTGACTGTCTGTTTGACGGTTCGTCACGAGAATGTATCTCAGGCACGATAACAGTTATTATACACGGTGAATTTTTGAAACGGGCTTGCATGGCTAAATCAGAAACTACAAGGAATAACGAAAAATACTAAAAGGAGTCATGAGCCCGATTTTGATGAAACTTAGATTTTTGAAAAACCAATAATCCTAGCTGGGAGTCAAAATCGTTGATTTAAAAAAAACACAGCTTTCATTATTATACCATTCCATAGTGTCACTGTAAGGATCAAATTTTGCGAAGTAATGATAACGGTAATCCATCTGTCCATCCAATCCCTTTTTGAAAAATTTACCCTGTATATGTGCCTCTGTGTAAAGTCTTCTGGAAGAGATTGAAGAGAACTTAAAAAGTCAACCCCGCAGATCTGTTGTTAAGTAAGTTATATCACTGAAATCGGGTTTGATTTTTTTTCACTTTAAGTGAGGGTATTGTAAGTTTTCACTGCAAGTGCCCAAAAGTGCCGGCACTGCAGTGGCCGAGGCAAAATACGCGAATGTAAGACGCAGGCTCAGACGCCCCCGCCCCCCGGCATCTCTAGAATTAGGTAAAGAAGCCCTGCGGGGCTAGACTCTTATAATTAGTAAGCTAGTACGAAAACTGTTAAAAATTCACTTGCATTTAATCTTATTTTTAAGTTCTCATATTGGCTCAAAAATCCATACAAGTATACATATTATGATCCCCGAAAGGGTAGACAGAGACATATTGTATGCCCCCATTTCACCTTTAAGGTTTTGTCCCACGTAATGGGAGGCGTATTGCCGTGTTGATATGGACAGGCGCAGGTGGTGACTGCCCACTGCTGAAAATTTTCAAGGCCTTTAACTTGGCTTAACGACTGCCATTTTACTGGCAACCGGAACCAACGGCTTAACGTGCCTTTCCAAGCACGGAAATGCTCGTAAATTAATGTCACAATGTGGTCACGTGATGGTCACCCATCCATAACCGGCCACAGTAACTGTTTCTTACTACACTGATCGTTTACAGAACACTGATTTTGCGCACAAATCCATAGACTTAGATAAATATGCCTCGTGAAGTATATTTCAGACTTGGCATTCAGTGCCTTCAGTCTAAGTGATTAACTTCGCTTGAAATGTTTCAATTCGAGAAGGCTTTATTACATCCAGTCTTTTTTTCATTTTAATTTGTTTAATAAGCTATTGAAAAAAGTGCGGGTAGTTGAACAAATAAGTGCGATAAAATTTCGTCTGTAAATATTTTAATTTAAAAACTATAATTTTACTTATTTTGACAATTAAATGTTATATAAACATTGCTAAATCCCCCGACTGCCGGATACAATAATATCCTGTGTGAATCTTTCCTTATTGCGATTTATTTCTTCTTCATACTTCTCTTTGCCGTTGCTACTGACATTATGGATTCCATGCAAAGTAGTATTAATGCCCTGGCTGAAACTATCAATAAAAGGATGGACGCATTTGAAATACAGGCTGTAAAGTCGCCGAATGCACCAGTGAGTCTTGCGGGTCTGGGCACTGAATTTGCAAGTTTTAGAGTATTCGTGACCCAGTCCTTGCGGTTGTTGCAACAGCAGATGGACGCCCTGGCGCATTTGCTTAATAGCGTGGAAATGCAGAGGCGACGGAGGATATTGCTTTTGCACGGAGTTGAGGAGGTGAAGGATGAGAATCCAGTGAGTGCAGTTGTGAATGTCATCCACAATACTCTAAATGTGCAGGACTTCAACGCAAGTAGCATCAGTCGTTGTCAACGTTTGGGTCGTGCAACATCAAGCAAGAAGCCTCGACCTCTACTCTTCAAGCTCCAGGACTCGCAAACGCGTGAAAAAGTTTGGTTCACTAAATCCAAGTTGAAGGGCTCTGGTATTACGATGACAGAGTTTTTGACGAAAACCAGACATGATGTGTTCATGGCAGCTCGAGAGAAATTTGGAGTTGCGAGGTGCTGGACTAGGGATGGAGTAATTTATGTGTTGGGCGCTAATGATGTTAGGCACAGGATAGTATCCTTTGCTGAGCTCAATAAGATTGGTGAAGTTCCAGCAATAGCTACGGCCACAACTTCAAGGGTGGTTGCAGCGAAGTCCAAGCGAGCGGTGACGGCGAGAAAGTGAGATGGACTTCATCGTAACTTTTGTGGCACAGGTAGATCATTGAGGTGTAATAATATCACTAGTTTCCTTCATTCACGAAAATTGCTGTAATTCTTAATGAAGTAGTAGTTTATAACAAACATTTCATATATTTCTTTTCGTTGCTGATGTATTATTAATTGTATTTATACACAGGCGTATTAATTAATTTTGTAGTAAGTAGTGAGTTTTCAATATTTTGCTGCTGACCTAATAATATAATTGTACTTGCGGCATTAAATACCTATAATGTATTTCAATGGCTTTGTGCAAAAATGTAAACAAACACATTTGATCCTATATATCCATAGTTACTTGCAATTGAGTATTCACCCTGATTATATTCTGGTATCCAGAAGACATACAGTGTTCTTACAATCATTTCGCCACCAAATAACTTCTTTATGATAGTTTATTTTCATTTAAAATACCTACTCAGGATAGTAAAAAGATTCAATGATTTGTCATAGGTGCTGTATTTTTCTACTCATCTGTATTACATTATTGCCAGATTGGGCAGGATTGGACTATACCTACACCATAGTGTAAATGTAATAGCCCACATACATCCCACATACGATTGATTATGTATCGGTACTGATGTTATGGTTGTGTTATTCAACATTGATTTCTACATTATGAATGTTGAAAAATAACAATACCTAAGTTACCAGATTATTATCTATACATATAATAAAATGATAGAAAAGCCAAAACTGTACATTGAAAATATTAACAAAAAAATACTCGCCGGGTGTTCTACATAAGATACCGAAGCTGAAAATATAGTTAGAATTTTTTTTGTCTGTTTGTCTGTTTGTCTGTTTGTCTGTTTGCTTAGCTTTGTCCGGAAGGATCTCGAAAAGTACTGAACAGATTTGGTTCAAATTTTGCACAAATATTACTTAGGTGTGTGGTCTTAAAATAGGCTATATATTATCACGCCACATATCCTAGGGGCTTAGCAGAGAGCAATGAAATGTTTAAACCGTTGGATTGATTTTATTAAAACGCAGCAGGAATATTAGTAGGAGATAGGTTTTACACTCAGACAACATATTATTACGCTAAATTTTTTAGGACCTCGGCAGAGAACAATGAAAATCTGTTTGTATATTATTGCAAAATACAGAAATTACTGAATAATTTTAATTAATCTTTTATTTGAATAGCAATCTAGAGGTTGGATCTTTAAATAGGCTATATATTATCACGCTACATATCCTAGGGACTAGGCAGAGGCTAATGAAATATGTAAGTATGTGGATTGATTAAACTAAAACGTTGCAGTAATAATAGTAAGAGATTGGTTTTACACACCGGTTACATATTATCACGCTAAATATCTTGGAGGCCCGGTAGGGAAAAATTAAATTCTGTGTTTGCTACGATATCCAGACGACTGATATACATACTTATATAATTCTAAATACATACATATTATACATAGAAAACACCCAAACTCCGAAACAAACATTTGTGGAACACACAACTAATTGGAACAACCTAAAAATCGAACCAAGCCCTCCGGCGCGACAGGCGGTATCACTACCACTGACTACGCCACAGAGGCAGTCAATGAAATTATATTTCATATTCTTTCATACAATTATTCTAACGGCTTGACAGACACAAAATATATTTGTTTATATATTTACGGGCAACAATCAAAAGTACCTAACTGTAAAGATTAGTAGTAGTAATTTATAGGCTTGATAAAGAACAATAATCAAATTCATTAGAGTACGTGTTTGTTTTTAAATATGCATTTAGTATATAACATAATAAGTAAGTTTATCAGTTTTCTAGATCTCATAGCTCACACTAATATAAATCAAATTTCAGGCTACGCTATACTATTGTACAAGCCATGTAATATGTAGTATACTTTTTTATAACGTGAAGGAAAATCCATCGTGGATGCTATGCCGGACTCCTACCAATTAAAAAAAACCTTAAGTAACGCCTAACAGCCTATGGTTGGGAGCCCCGGGTAAGCCCTCGGAAGGATGTCCCAGGACTCCCAGCAGACCCACGGCCGCCACTGCGTCCTCGCCTAGGAGGTGGTTCGGGTGCTATGCCACGTCTTTGGGGGTTTCGGGTGCGATCCCGCTTTTAAGGGGGGGGGGGGGCGTGAGTAAACGCCTTCGGCGCGGACTGAATTATTTTACAATAGCCTTAATCATTAAGCTCTTTTATCATTAAGCCAACACGCCAGTTTAGATTTACCCTCACATTCAAAGGGATCCTTGAATTCTAGGTTTTGCAAAAGTTGGGATGTCTCTAATTCCTGAACTAGAAAACCTTTAACATGGAAACTTGTGTGAAACATTCCTTACAGTATTCCCTTTATAACACAAAAAAAAGATTTGGAATCCGTAAACGCATTGAGAAGTAACAACTAAAAAACCGTTTTGTCTTTCATCCCTTCTCCCAAAGGAACTGCGCAAAATATCGAGATCAAAAGTATCCTAGAACCTTCCTCGGATTATAAGCTCTGATTGTACTAAGTTTCATTCAAATCCATTCAGTAACTTCGGCGTGATACTTATTCGGAATACAGACAGACAGACACACATGAAAAATGTAATTTCATTTTCGGCTTCAGTAGACTCTCGACCCTCAATAGTTTTATTATATGTATAGACTAGCTAACCATCGCAACTTCGTATACGTCACATAAGATCTATGAAAGGAAAGGTATTTCTTCATCAGACTCATCAAGCAGCGTGTGAAACTGCCCTGTTTGCTTAATCAAAAAAAGAGCTTAAAGATTAAGTCTATTCTAAAGCAATTCAGTCCACGCCTTCGGCGCGGACTGATTTATTTTACAATAGCCATAACCATTAAGCAGCTCTTTTATGATTAAGCCAACACGCCACACAAACGTTGTTTATAATGAACATTCTTAAAACAACTTTACTGAAAAATGTTGAGCTTTGGCTACAGTGACATAGGTACATAAATTAAATCACCTTAAACATAATAAGTACATGCATACGGTCACGCCTTTATCCCCAAAGGGGTATCGAGTCATATTATATGTTTACCTTTTTTTAATTTGTCCCACGTAACGTAATAGGTGGTGAGCCGCATTGCCGTGTTGAAATGGACAGGCGTTAGTACTGCCTACTTTTGAAAATTATTAAATCTATAAGGTCTTCAACTTGGTTTAACGACTGCCATTTACTGGCTACCGTTAGCGTTAGTGTTATCGTCTCAAATCTTCCGATTATGCGTAAAGTTTTCAGTCTGTGGCCCTAATCTAACAAACGTTTCGTATTCTCGCTTCGCCATACTACTTACTCTTATAATTATTAAAGGGGCTAATTAATAAACAGGTACGTCATACCGGCCTTGGACCCACTAAAACCATGAGGTCTCTTCCTATCCATCTAGCGCAGTCCTAAGGTATCCTTTAGTGGGCTTACCCGGGGCTCCCAATCGTAGGCTGTTAGGTAGGATACGTGTGGTTTTTAGTCAGTGGGAGTCATAGTACATTCATGTGTGATTTTCCTCACGTTGAAAAAATCCATCTAGCGCATAACTCCCCGGGTAAGTTAGAGGATGTCCTAAATTTGTTCCCACATTTTGGTTACGACTTATCCTAGAGGCTCAAATAGAATACGGTTCAAACTTTGCTTATAACATAATTTCCACGCGGACGAAGTCGCGGGTAACAGCTAGTTATAAATATATACCTATTTTATAGTGTTGAAGTTGACTGACACTACTGACAGTTGATAGTGTTTTTGTTTGATTGTTCGTTCCGAAGGCATTGAAGAACATACTGCCAACTCTTGTAGTGTTCAGTTGTATAAATAATTTTGCTCAATCCTAGACTTTTTTTTTTCTATTTTTTTCTGCATCCATACATTAGGTGACTGGTGGGTGTTTGATGGTCATAATGTTGACACCTTTATTTATTTTTATAAAATTAAAAGAAGGCACGAGTGAATTTTAAATACGGACTTACGATGATCACTATCACTGATGGCAAAAATTGTTAATAGGTACCTAATGTTTTTTATTTATTTTCTTTTATTTCTTTTAATGTTCCTAATTTCGACACCATAAATTGTGATTGGATAGGCCTTGTGTTCCGTTTTATGTAAATTCATAAAGCTTATTACTATTGTACAATATGTACTTAACGTATGTATATATTATTGTACATACGAGTAATGTATGAATAAATGCTAGTGAGGTCAATGAAGGACACACCATTGTGTTACTGTGCCTACTATTTAGTCTAGTTCATTGTATGTTCGTGAACTATGTTTGATTGCCTGTGCTACTGTTATTAATGTATATCTTCATTAAATCATAATTTATTAGTGTAAATTGGCACCGGCAGATGGGGTTTTGTGTGTGCGATATTGATACAGAAGTATACTTCTGAGTCGTAAAAGGTATATAGTAATACTTATTTATATATTTATTTTATAGATATCTGATTCTATTGTATATATATATTTATATATATTAATTATATTTTTTGTTTTGTTATAATATATAGTTTAAGATATAATGTTCTCACCTAATAGCAGTGAGGACAGTGATGTTTATTACTCGGCGGATAGTAACTCTAGTTTTGAGAATGTACCTTCACCCAACATTCCAATACCTTCACTTGCAGGGTTCCTGACGTCTCAGTTTTCAGATGTTATTGGGAATTTTAATGTGGTTCATATAAATGCTCAAAGTATTCCGGCTCACATAACAGAAATGCTGGCGTCTTTTGACTGTACAAATATTCACGCTATACTTGTGTCTGAAACATGGTTGAAACCATGCTTGCCTTCCACTCCTTATATTCTGCCAGGGTTCAACCTCATCCGTAATGATCGTGGTCCGGATGGTTACGGTGGTGTTGCTATTTACTTACGTTCTCAGTTTTCGTATAATGTTGTAAGCACATCACCTCAGCCACCTCTGCCATATTCAGGGGAGCACCTTTTTCTAGAGGTTGAACTCTTCCATAGCAAGGTTCTCCTTGGGGTTTATTACGGTCCTTCTTCAAATATAAATTACTTTTCTTCTTTCGAAACCCTTCTGGAAAGCTTTGCTTCAATGTGCAGTCACACTATAATCATGGGTGATTTCAACACATGTCTCCTTAAAAATGACTCCCGCTCCTCCACCTTCCAATCTCTTATCCAGTCTAATAACTTGTCGATTTTACCCTCTGGTGCCACTCATCATTGTGCTAATCACCCTCCGTCACTACTAGATCTAATAATTGTTTCCTCATCAAGTAGAGTGGCTAAACATGGTCAGCGGAATGCAGATCAGTTTTCTGTTCACGATTTGCTCTATCTTTCATATCGTCTTCGTTTGCCTAAGCTCAAACCCCAGCTTCTTGCGCTGCGCAACTTTAATGGCATGAATCTTGATGATCTGCGCAGGGACGCCGGTGGCATTGACTGGCATCCGCTTTTGAACTCGGATTGCATTGATGAAAAAGTTCAGCTGCTTACAACTAATTTAATATCGCTGTACGACGTGCACGCTCCAGTTCGCAAAATTAAATTGAGGCACCTGCCGTCACCATGGCTCACAGATGAGATTAAGGGACTGATATCCAAAAAAGCCGAAGCAAGGTCAAAATATAATCATCGGCCAACAGCATCAAATTGGAAAAAATACGCCTATATACGAAATCACTGCAGTAAAGTGTGTAGGAATGCTCAACGCCAACATATTCACAACTCTGTTGAAAATGGAGATCCAGCTAAAGTCTGGAAATTTCTAAGGTCATTGGGAGTGGGAAAGTGTGATCAAGACTCTTTGCCAAAATCTTTGAATCTGAATTTACTCAATCAGCATTTCTCTACGTCGTCAAATTTTGATAGAATGACAAAAGAAGCAACCCTTAATACTCTTTCATCGATATCCCCTCCCGACTGTTCTCCCTTCAGCTTTAGTCAATTATCTGATTGTGGTGTGAGGAGGACTATTATGTCGATTGGTTCTAATGCAGTAGGCTCTGACTGTCTAAGCCGTAATATGATTATTCCCATCATTGAAGAAATTCTCCCCATCATCTGTCACATCTTGAATTACTCAATCACAAAAAGTAAATTTCCAGTGGCGTGGAAAGACGCCCAGATTATTCCCATAGCTAAAAAGAAAAATCCTTCCTCTTTTTCTGATTACCGCCCTATCTCTATTCTTCCTTTTCTCTCCAAGGTTCTCGAACGACTCCTTTCCACTCAGCTCATGAATTACCTTTCTACTAATCAACTCTTGAATCCCTATCAATCTGGTTTCCGTATTGGCCACAGTACAACCTCTACGTTAACTCATATTACGGACGACATCAGAGCTGGTATGGAAAATGGCAACCTCACAGTACTGGCACTGCTTGACTTCAGCAACGCCTTTAATACGGTGGACTTTGACGTTTTACTCGGTATACTAGCCTCCCTTAACATATCTCCAACAGTAATTGATTGGTTTCATAGTTACCTGTTTGGCCGCCGGCAGCGTATTAATCTTGAAGACACCTCTTCGTCTTGGTGCAATACATCAGCTGGTGTGCCGCAGGGTGGCGTTTTATCTCCTTTACTCTTCTCGGTTTTTATCAACTCAATCACTAAGAATTTATCTTCTTCCCATCACCTTTACGCAGATGACCTTCAGATATATTCTCAAGCCCCACTGGACAGGTTGAGCCAAGCTGTTGGTAAATTAAATGACGATCTTCAGATCATTTGTAGATGGAGTGAGTCGTATGGCCTCAAGGTGAATCCTTCTAAGACCCAGGTCATGATCGTTGGTGGCTCCAGGATGATGCCTAAAATTGACTGGTCACATCTACCTAAAGTAATGTGCAACGGCGTTATCATATCATACAGCGATAAGGTAAAGAATTTGGGTATTTACTTGGACTCGCGTATGTCCTGGGGGCCTCAAATGCAAGAAGTGAGCCGTAAAATGTATGCTGCGGCGGGGTCTCTGCGCAGGCTGAGAAATTTCCTTCCTATTGCAACTAAGGTTGCGCTTGTGCAATCGCTCCTTTTACCTATCCTTGATTATGCAGACGTCAGTTATCTGGATCTTAATGAGGACCAACTAGATAAACTTGAGAGACTTCAGAACTTCTGTATAAGATTTATATTTGGACTGCGCAAATATGATCATGTTTCTGAATTTCGAAAAAAGCTCAAGTGGATACCTATTCGCCTTCGCCGGAATACTCATATCCTCTCCTTATTATATAACATACTTTTCAACCCATATACTCCTTCCTATCTCAAAAAACGTTTTAATTTTCTGAGCGTTTCCCACAGTAGATTCTTGAGATCGTCGGAAAACCTGAGCTTGAGGATGCCTGGACATTCCACTAACTTTATGGACAATTCCTTCTCCGTTCAAGCAGTTCGATTATGGAATGCACTGCCAGTATCTATCAAACGTGCGCAAAGTCTAGCAACTTTCAAGACCCTTGTAAATAGCCACTATTTGAGAGACATCGGCTATGTCTAGTACTTGTTTTTTTTTTTATTTGTTTTTTTTTTTTTATTTTATTTTATGGGTATGTATGTATGTATGTATGTATGTATGACATGTATGTATCAAATTGTATATATATATATATGTATATATTTAGGTATATATGTGTATTTCTGTACAACACACAATTGAAATGTAATATTTATCTGTTTACCAAAGTGGTAACACTCAAATGTAACACCATTCTGCCCCAAATGTTTGCTTATCACAAAATCTCCATACTAGGTTGCCTGTAAGAAATTGCCTCTGTGCGATAAGGCCGCCAATTGTAAAACCATTTAAGTTTAACATTACATAAGTGTACAAAATGTATTTTGGTGTTACAATAAAGTATAACTAACTAACTAACTAACTATTGTATTTCACACAAATTTAGAAAACTGCTGAAATTTTTTCAACCATGAACAGAAAAAGTGGCATGAAATACAATGCAAGTGCTTTTGAGTGTTTAATGAATTATTGAAACTAACAAGGTAGGTACATCCCATGTTTTATTAAGTACTACATTTTCAACCTAATCCTTGAATATAATGTCGTAAAAACGTCATAAAATGTGTACCATGTAAAGTTTACGTACCGTAACACAATTACGAATCTGTAAAGTAATTGAAATTTTATTGAGCCCCAAAGTGTCGGCGAGCACAATGAGCAGTAACGCAAGTTAAATATTAAGATTAAAGTAATTATCCAAATTGTGTCTCTAGATTTTATCGTTAGGGACATTAGAAAAAGGTTTTTACAGTGTCAGCAGTATGAATGTCTAAGTCTAGTTTTGCAAGGGTCCATTAGGCTACCGGAGATCGCTTTGGGCATATGCGTGCTGGCCCACTTAGTGATATTAAAAAGTATTTCATATAAATGTTGCTTGAAACTGGTCACGAGTTTAATCATTACTCTAACTAAAATATTACTGCAGACAAACACAGACTAGTCAGGTATGACAAGGTTTCTTGCCAACATGGCGAGCTCAGAATCTTTATTCAATTTATTTCCTTTTGATAAATCTATGCTGAAGCTACTCGGTACTAGTGAGAGTATACGCATAGACGTGAAGTAGAAAAAAAACCTACTCATGTGGTAAAAGGGTCTGAATGTGGTTTAATTCTAATATTTTATTTTTTTTATACAAAAGCATGTTACTCCCTAATGTAAACCAGCAGATACCTGTTCCTAGCGTACTCTTAACATATTCGGGATATTCTTATTAGCCGAAGGTAACAAAGGACATCATTCATTTTGGACCAAAAACCGAAAGTGCCGGCCAGAAAAAGAAAATGTGATATTCGCATAGAACACACAATTTCTCGCAAAAAATACTACTACATTAACCCTGTGCGTGCTATGGTTTCTTTGTTACATGCTTTTAAAATTCGTGAAAAATGTTATTTCGAAGGTGTCATTCTAATTGATATGAGCAGTTGAATAGTGATTTATTTTATTAATTATGTCTTTTAGCACACATATAAGCACACATACATATAATTATACCTGTTTCTCCGAAGGGTGAGGCAGAGGCATATTTTATGCCCAATTTTGATTTCCTACATAAAGAAGCATGTAAAACTTTCGCCGAGGACTATCGGCCTCCATGACCGGGGGTCTGAGGACGGTGAGAGGGCCGCTCACCGTCCTTACAGAAGCAGGCCCATGACGGCAGCGTGACGTGAGCAACTCACGCACGCCCCCCCCTTAGAAGCGGGGTCACACCCGAAACCCCCCATAGACGCGGGATTGCACCCGAACCACCCCCTGGGCGAGGCTGCAGTGGCGGCCGTAGGTCTGTTGGGAGTCACGGGACATCCTTCCTGAGGGCTTACCCGGGGCTCTCAACCATAGGCTGTTGGGCGTAACGTAAGGTTTTTTAGTCGGTAAGAGTCCGGCATAGCATCCTACGAGGATTTTCCCTCACGTTAAAAAAAAAAAAAAAAGCATGTAAAACTTTATTTTACATGCTTCTTTATGTAGGAAATCAAAAGAGTATTTTATTTCGACAGAGTCAAAGGCCTTCTCGTAGTCCGCAAAAGTCATACACAGCGGCTGATTGTACTCGTTTGTTTTCTGTACAATCTGCCGTACAGTATGGATGTGGTCCACGGTTCTGAAGCCTTTTCGAAATCCGGCTTGCTCCTTTGGCTGAAACTCGTCGAGCCTTCCGGCGAGGCGGTTTGTGACTACTCTCGAGAACAACTTGTAAACATGGCTCAGAAGTAAGATGGGTCTGTAATTCCTCAGCAAGGTCTTATCACCTTTCTTGAAGAACAGAGCCACCGCACTCCCGCATCACGCTCCGCCTTCAGTAGTTTAGTTGTAATTCCGTCCTCCCCAGGGGACTTGTTGTTTTTAAGTTGCCCGAGAGCCGCCCTTACCTCGCCCTGATCGATGTCCGGAATGTCCTCGCTATAGTGGCGCGATATATTCGGTGGTCACAATCTACTGATTCCTACTCTACTGGGTCCTACTCGTCGGCCTTTTTGTCCGTGATGCATAAAGGTCTCTGTAAAAGCTCTTTATTTTCTCGAGAATCTCGAACCTTGACGTAACAGTACTGCCATCCGCTGTCTTCGGTTTCATCAGACGGGCTCTCCCAAGCCGTTGGGCAAATACTTTGGTACCCCTGTTCTGCTCGATCGCTGCCTCGACGATGCTGGTGTTATAGCGTCTAAGGTCGCGTCGTATCAGCTTTCGGATTCTGAGATTTAGATCCCGCTGGTCTGACGAAGACGAGTGCGTAGATGGCGTTTCCCGTCTTATTCTCATAAGTTCGAGAGTCCGGGCGAGGGCTTAGAGCACCTGTTATTGCTTTTTCCGGACAAAAACCTTCGGGACACTTGCTGTAACGTCCTGACCATATAGTCGGCCTTATCGTGAATATTGCCAGTGGTTTCCAGCAGATCAAAACGATTTTGAAGTTCTAACTGGAACCTCTCAGCCCCTGAGGCTAACTGGAGCGCGGTAGGTCGGAGAGTAGGCTTCATCATACGGGCCCTTTCAGCTCGGAAGTCCAAATTCAGAGATGCTCGTACAAGTCTGTGATCACCACCGGTATTAAACCTGTTAACCACAGAGACATCTCTAAATATAGACTTCCTGTCCGTCATGATGAAGTCTATCTCGTTCCTTGTGACCTTGTCGGGGCATCGCTAAGTCCATTTTCTGTGGGACTTCTTCTTAAAGAAAGAGTTCATCAAGAAGAACCCCTGGGACTCAAGAAAACTGACAAGCATATGGCCCCGGTCACTTCTGCGCCCTACACCAAAGGGGCCGATCTTCGTTTCGCCGCGTTCTTGTACTCCCACTTTGGCATTGTAGTCCCCCATCACGAGGTCGGAGCGTACACTTGTATCACCTTCAGGGTGTACCTGTTGGTGAGTCTCAGTATTGAGTACGCTACCCGAGGCGAAACACTGCTGATCTCCACAAAGCTGCTAACGAGGTCCTTTTTCACCATAAAGCCAATCCCGCCCTCGGAAGAATGTCTTCCGTCACCTTCCCGAAAGTAAAACAGGTCGCCTGATGCAAGGGTTAGCGTGTCCTTTTCTTCGGACCTCGCACAATACTGGATGTGCCAGATAGTACGACTTAGTTCTACATCGAGTTCGGTGAGCCGCTCGTCCAGGCGCAGAGTAGTTCCATTAAACGTAGCCAGGGTCAGTTTTGTATGGCAGCCTCCCGTAACCCGGAGATTCTTAGCACCCCTCCCGCCGTCACTCCGACCGCTGCCGTGATCGGGAACAGTGGGAGTGCCGTGAACTGGGGGCTGTTGTTTTGTTGTGTGTATCATAGGAGGATATTTGGCCTTACTGTATCACGCTGGCCAGACGGGTTGTTACAGGGTTTAGTTTCGAATTTTCCTTTTCTGTGCGCCATGACCTCGTCCGTTTATCAGCAGGTGCACCACTCGCAGGTGAGGCTGGCTTGGACCCCGGGGTTGGTGGTAGGGCCCCATCGCACCCATCGGGCGTCGGGAGGTGGCGGGGTGATTTGCCAGGTACCTGTCGCTTGAGCCTGGGGGACTGCGCGCGCGGCACCTTTGTCTAAGTTTTTTGAAACAAGTTTGGACTTGTTGTGAATCGTTAGGTACGTTTTGTTTGTGCGTAGCTACGTAGTTAATTAGTAAAATGATAATTCTTTCTTATTACAATAGAATAACGTAAAAACAAATCACTATTCAAGTGATAAAATGTATCAAAATACATCATCAAAATAACATTTTTCTCGTATTTTAAAAGCATGTAACTACAAAACCATAGCACGCACAGGGTTAATGTAGTAGTATTTTTTGCTAGAAATTGTGTGTTCTATTCGAATATTACATTTTTTTCTTCTGGCCGGCACTTTCAAAATTGGCCCAAAAATGTATGAAACGTGAATGATCTCCTTTATTGTTCTTTTCTTAGAGTTCAACGAAAGCACTTCTCGTACGCGTTAATATTCTTAAAAATAGTAATAATAAAAGTGATATTAACCATAAGACAGGGAATGCACGTAAAAGGGCAATTTCTCTTTAGCTACGGCAAATTATCCGACCGTCTTCATACATTACCGTTAGAGGGAAGTAGAATAAAAATCTATGTGATCCTATCTTTCAAGCGTTTTACCTAAAGGTGGGTTATTTTACAAATGGCGGCGTGATGCATGGGAACTTTATCAAACCATCTTGATATTGCTATGCGGTGAATAAAAACACTTTGTTTTTTAACAAGTATGGCGATGTTCTTGGGACAAAAGTAGGTCATGGCTCCCAAATAAAATTTTAGGAACACTCTCCCATAGACCATTTTGTTCGAAAACGATGTGTTAGAAAAGAGAGTGGAAGTAGAAATAGAAATAGTTATATTGACTCACTAAATGGCTTTGAGTATAGGTATATATAATTAGAACGTAATAGGTATATACTCTAAGCTAAATGGCAACCGCAGCTCTGCCCGCGAAGAATTCTGTTTACGTTCCCGCATCCCAAGGGAACTTATATTGGGAATAAAAAGAGCTTACCTGTTTTGGTCCCTACATACCTAATACAACATGGATTCTCTAAGTACCGAATTTCAGTCTGATCCACTCAACTCAACCATTGTAACGTTATAGAGTAACAAACATCCACGCCCACAAACTTTCGCGTTTATAATAATAAGAAAGATTGCACTCGCCGCACCGCTGACTCAAGTGTTCCTATCACTGCAGTTCGTCACTTTCATTATGGCTACTCCTTGGATGGCACGTTATGCCACTAGTTCTGGTTGTCAGTAACAGGCAAGGTGAAGTAGTAGGCTTGATAAAATTCAGCTGCACGTCGTAATATCCTGCGGCTGTTCATTTTAACGCAGCAACAGGCGAATCTACATTTTACGTGAAGTAAACCACAGCAAAGGTAAATTCTGAGCGTATGCAATGTCTCTGCTACCTTAGGGTTCAAGGCATGAACATTGTGTATGTATTACATCTAAAATACTTTGGCTAACATTGATACCTTCTTAACAAATATTATAACAACTCATTGAACCATTATCTATCACTCCTAGTTGCATACAAGTCTAATATCACCCACAGTAATAGCTTGTATGGAACAATGCTGGTATTTCACGTACAATTAAGTCATCAGACGTAATCCCTGGAGGAATAATCGTATCATGTGCAATGCAATTATGTAATGCACTGGTCTGGAAGATACATTCACTAATAATAAATTATAACCTACTAAACAAGCAGACTGGGTAATTAGTAGCTTAGATATAGCAGTGTAAAGGTATTTCTCTAAATAATCTTTGGTATAGTCCTTACTAATATTATAAATACAAAAGGGTATGAGTATGACGTGTAATTGATTTTTAGTTTGTTACTCTTTCATGATCTGATCATGATGGCTGAGTGCATCTGGCTGAAAAATTTGTAAAAAAATCAAAGTATAAAGTAACTTCGTCACAAACTTTCGCATTTATAATTTAGTAAAATATAATATAGTAAGATGTAAAACTAGCTGATTTCCCATTTCCCACAGGAATTTCTTTCTGGGATACAAATGTTTTACCAGTTATCTGTGTACCAAATTACAGCTGAATTATTTTAGGGTTTACACTGTGATTAAGTAACAATCAGAACATAAAAATTGCTTTAGACTTATTTTAATTTTTCTGTTAAAATACACAAGGCTTGTTCTAACAACAACGATACAAAAAAAATAATCATTTTGGTATATTTTTGGCATTAAAGCACATAATCCTAAAAAAAACCACTGCTTCTCTAAGTTGCCTGGACGATATCGCTGCGTGAATTAAAATCGCTAATTGTACTGAACGTAAAGAAACCAGTGTAATATCTCAGAATTATATTGATCTATTCATTGCGTTATCCAAGTACAGTGGCATCTCACTAATCATTTAATAATTACGACCATACGCAACCCCCTTCCCCTCTACAGCAAATTTTCAACTAAAATATTGAAATTTCACAAAGCAATCAATTAAAAGGCTTTAATAATTATATCTATCCCTGACAGAGCATTATGACCCTTAACACGATAATCATAAAGGATAAATATTGATAAACGAAATAGGAAACAGAAAGGGTGACAGTAACAAAACTGCTAACTTCCAAATTGTTGTGCAAAAGTTTAATTTATGCGGTAAGTTTGCTATGAAATTATTTTATACATATGGACATTTTAGATAGTCAACATTATTAGAAAATTCGATATCACAATATTCAGAACGGGATTTTTTTTCAACGATTTCTATGTTCAGACTTATCCTGGGGGTATTCATCCGAGGGCTGAACTGAGGCTCGAGGAACGTGTTGGTTTCTAGTCAGTATGAGTCCAGCATAGCATTTATACGCTTAAAAATAAAAGACCCTATTCGCTGCTAATACATATACCTATTTTGTTTTTAAGCTAGACCAGTCTAATGGTTTTTCTTTAATTATTTATTAACAATCTGGACCATACAGGCATTTTTTCCTCCATCCAAAGTTTCTATCCTGATGAATTCGATTTGTCATTCTTTCATTATAATTAGTTGTGGCTGTTGTACGTAAGATCAACGAATTGAGGGTGTGACGTGGGTTCCTCACACACCCTCAATTCGTCAATCCAAATCTTCTCCCTCCCCTTCTTTATAATTCTACGATGGATTTCCGCCATGTAACGCATAATTTCATTGGTTAATACTTTATAATTAATCTCCAAAATATGGCTTATTTCTATAGATGTATGGAAACACGGACTTGATAAACGGGAAAATGACAAGCGAAGCTGGCAACCACAGTTAGCATAGCTAGTGCTATAATAAATTCTTTAAACATAAATACGTTAAGCCCCTTGGCTCAGCTATAAAGCCGTGTGTAGCATTTGTCATAGCAAAGAGAAACAATTGCATTTAATAAGCCCGCGAAAAGTTACACGTTATCAATATAATACTATCTGTTAGTGATATCGTTGTTCGGATAATGATTTATAACACCGTTTTACTCGTTGAAAATTTTCCTACTGCCGCTATAAAGGAGCTTTGAGTTATATAAGACAGTTTACATAACACAAGAAACGCAAAGATTTCACAAGAAACCCCGCACAGGAATCCTTATAAACCCATTAAGTATTCTAAAGGAACATTAACTTTGGACCGAGAACTTTCCCACAATATAACTTAACTCAGATTGTTTAGCTGCTGTCCAAATCCCATGGCGTTGTATTGCAACCAGCGGACTGCGTAATTACAAAACTTCAAGTCAGGTAAAACTTGTACAGGTGTTGTAATTTGTCCGACTGAAATATTATAGAGTCGTTTATCGAACTCCTTGGAACTGTGGTTTGTGAGATCACAGTTGAATATTTGAGTTTGGAATTGGATGAACTGTATTTCGTTCGTTTAAGTCCTTGAGAGTGACTCGGTTATGAAATTGAGAAAGGACTGTTATTTGTCGTATAATGAACGAATTATTGGCTTGAATAATCACATTGTACGTTTCTTGAATGTAATGTTTTGTGACAAACCTAAGTGATAAGAAAATACCAATATATTGAAGTCACGCTTCTGTGACTTTTATTGACTTGTTGATAAAATATTTGTGAGGGACTGACTGAAATCAAAAACAGAGCGCAGATTTGAGAAAGTATTTTCAGCTGTTTTTGTTAAATAACATTTTAGTGAATATTCTAGCTTCGAGTTTAAACTATAAATAGTTTAGCCATTTGTTAACGAAACTTTAGAATTGTTTTCAACTGAAGTCCACCCATTATTCTCTTTATATTTTCTATTTCGCTGTGAAAGTCGTCAATTGGCCTCACACGTTCAATGTTAGGCTCTAAATTAAACTGAAGCTGTCAGCTTGGCTCAAAGCGGCTAATAGATAAAGTCTGACTGTATCGACCAGTTGTTATGTCAGGTGATCACCGTTTCTAACAATGCCAAAAATAACCATGTTCCCAGGCTGGAGAACTTGGGATTCAAAATGGCTTGTCGGCATAGTATGCGACAACCGTGACATACTTATCAAATGGAACTTTACACACAGTAAATCAAAATCAAATCAGCGCGCAGTCAGCATGGCAGTTAACTGTTGGACGATGGCCTTTCTCAAATTACGTCACAATATACGGTCCTGCACCTTCTGCATCCAGTATATAACTCTGCGACTGCTTTTTGCCGTCTCATCTCATAATGTCCTTTTCTCGAAATGTCCTTTCTCATAATGTCCTTTTCTCGAAATGTCCATTCTCGTAATGTCCTTTCGCAGATTGTCCTTTTCTCGAAATGTCCTTTTCTCGAAATGTTCTTTTCTCAAAAAGTCCTTTTCTCGAAATGTTCTTTTCTCAAAATGTCCTTTTCTCGAAATGTTCTTTTCTCAAAATGTCCCTTTCTCAAAATATGTACTCTACAGAATTAACCCCGCTCAATCCGACTTGGATAGGTTAGGTTAGAAGGCTAAGGCGGGAGCGGAGTGCAGCGGAGCTTCCGCATTAGCCTTCGTGGTTATTTTTTTTTATAACCACCTAAGTTTTGTTTACGTGGTTATAAAAAAATAACCTCAAACTTACCAAGTGACTGGTGGTAACTTGGTGGTTATAAAAAAAATAACCACGAAGGCTAACGCGGAAGCTCCGCTGCGCTCCGCTCCCGCCTTAGCCTTCTAACCTAACCTATCCAAGTCGGATTGAGCGGGGTTAATCTTGTAGTGTACATATTTTGAGAAAGGGACATTTTGAGAAAAGGACATTTCGAGAAAAGGACATTTTGAGAAAAGCACATTTCGAGAAAAGGACATTTTGAGAAAAGAACATTTCGAGAAAAGGACATTTTGAGAAAAGAACATTTTGAGAAAAGGACATTTCGAGAAAAGGACAATCTGCGAAAGGACATTATGAGAATGGACATTTCGAGAAAATGACATTATGAGAAAGGACATTTCGAGAAAAGGACATTATGAGATGAGACCCTTTTTGCGACAAAGAAAATTATTTGTGTACTGCACATTTGTATTCAAACATCATTCTCATTGTGTAATAGTTCAGTAATTTTTTTATTACATGTTATATGAAATCCGCGTAGCTTATCTTGTAATTTCTCATTACCGTGATAATAATTATTAAATCACTGTGACAAGTGTAGCACTTAGCTAAGTAAACATAAATAATAAGTAAGATCACAGCGGCAGCAGGGCCGGCTTAATTACTTAAGTTTACATGCTGTAAACTCGACGCGCGTCCACACCAATTTGTACGGAACTTACTGGGCACGAGAGATGCGCTTTGGGCGTTCTAATTTTTAATAATTATGTTATTAAGTTTCTACATAGTCCATGTGATGGGTACATTATAATTACTCGGGATACATAATTATGTTCTAGATACTAAACATACTCGTAGTAGAGTAAGGACTTTTGCGATCCGATCCTGGCTCCTGTGGGCGTAAAAGCAGAACCGAGCCTTTCATCGATGTACTCGTGGGCTAAGCGTAAATCTCTCGGGTGCAATATTTATTAACCTCTAGCGGCCCAAGGTCCTTTCAAATACCCTTATTAACTTATGTCATTACAGCCCAAACCAATATTATTAATTTCTTATTTACCGCCCACGTCCTTTTTAAGGGACCAAAAACATTTAGTTGATTTTTTTTGCCGTAGAATTTTTCTGTTTGATTTGTCAAACTTGTCAGTCTGTCGCGAAATGAATCGACTAGGTTTTCTGCCTAAAGAATAAAGAAAATAGTGCAATAAGAATATTTCCATCAAGGCGTCATCATGTCGAAAAAGTAAGCAACAATTTAATCTTATTTTATTCTAGACATATTACATTTTTATTATAAAACATAAACCATTTTAAAGCCATTGAATTACACTAAAGAAAGAATTAATTATTTTTGTGGAATTATTAGTATTTATTATAATTTATTAGTAGAAAAGCACTCTGAATTCCCCTCAGGACGTAGTTTGCGTGTAGTGTTATATGATTTAGTGCCTTGTAAGGGACTTTGGGCTTTAATTAAGTTAATAATTTTTATTTATTTGACTTTCTGCACCCAATATATAGATGGTTTAGTCCACGTTCAACCCCCAAGGTTTCAACCCCCGTCCATGTTCGTGTGGCGCTCGGTTCTTTCTGCCTACCCCGCAAGGGATTTGGCGTGAAGATAGTATAGTATAGTATAGTATAAAATAATTACTCCAATTATTCCAGTCTCCAGGTTTGCCTATTAACGTTTGCAACACCAAAGACGCTACACTCGCCCTGCCGATCCTGCAAGAACCGTCTAAGAAACTTTTGCAGAATTCTCATACCTATTCATTTTCCCTACTATCTAAGTTACGACTTTGCAACAATGACCCTCAAGTACCTCTATAGACATAAACCAGGCTTTGCAAGTAGTTAAAATATCATACATTCTGCAAGCCGATTTAAACATTCTCGAACACAATAAAGTAGAGTTGAAATCGAAAATTCGAAGTTTAGTGTAGAGAACATGAACTATGATATTATTATTCCAAATTGATTCTATTGATATAAGCATTGTATAAACAACTTTGGACTGAAAAGGTTTCTAGATACCAACGCAACGGCGCGTGGCAACGAATCGACGTAAAAGAATTAGGTACATTCGAATTACAAAATTAGGTCAGAAACAGTAAAACCAAGTATAGAAGAACCTAAAAGATTTAAGAAATGTTAATTCCTGGACCTTATCAGATGCTTTGGAAAGAAAAGGAATTGTTCAACTCGCTAAGGCGCTCAGTTCTTTCACAACCGAAAACTTTGAAAGTAGAACGAGCGAATATTTAGGTATTATTATCTACCGTATTTTTTTTTAGTTTTAATGAATTGTCTGAAACTGTAAACGTAAAAAGTCTTGACAGACAGACGCACGAACGGACAAAAACTGATCCTATACTTATAGGATCAGTTTTTGTCCGTTCGTGCGTCTGTCTGTCAAGACTCTTTTGTTTTTTTTTCCTTTTGAGCCACAGAACCATAAAAATAATTTTCAATTCGTTTATTTTTTAATTTACCTCTTTTTACCTTTGGCTACCAACAACCCTTGCGGCTGTCGTTCAGCTGTCAAATAGTTAACAAATTGGATTCAGTCGATTCAGTATTGTGAGCGCACGGTAGCCTGATTCCCATTGGGCGGACCTCCCGAATTCGTAGGTATGGAATTAACCGAAGCTCTGGGTATTCAAATAACGGTAGCTCGATGGATATTGAAAATAGGTTTACATATTGAAAAGGAGTGGTTCCGCCTCACAATGTTGGTTTGGGATAAATATAGTATCGATTTGTGTGTTTGTGAAATCGAACTTTATTGGAACGGTTTTTGATAAGTACGTTTACCTATTAATACAAAGTCAGGCTCGTTCCCAAAAGAATACGCAGGGCCATAATATTCATTATTATAAAATCTGTGGTAAAATTCGTGTTGAAAAAATACTGAAAGAATAGAATTTAAATTATGAAATTAGCCATAAGTACCTCTACCGCTGTAGTTAATTTGACCTCATAAAATATTTTGTTAATGTAAGTGTAAATTGTCCGATTCACATTAAAATTTACACTTACAGCTTGGGTTGAGTTTGAGATTTAGGTACCTATCTCAATCACAGGGGAACATCTCACTCCGTTGTTGACATAGTAGTATGGTTGGCCTTTTCTGGGACATCCGTCAGTCAGAGGGATTGCAGGACTTCCAGTCGTAGGCAGTTGCAAGTCACTAAGTACAAGTGCAACTCATTCTTAAAAATATAAACGTAGGTTCATTGAATAGCTAAACTATAAGCAAATAATCAATTCAGCATTGCGTTATTCTGTAGTGACCTACTGCTTCCCATGTAAGAGTTGAAGAAGTCTACTGTCTGGGTGGAATCACACCTTCAAATATGCATGTGCAAGTCTAGGGGCTGTCTACACGAGCGAGAAAATTGCGGAATATTATCATCGAATGATTGTATTGCCACACTTTCGTCGTGAGAATATTGCCGTGTGAATACACGTTCACAGAGAGAGTGGCCCAAATATACTTGTACGTTGTGGCTGAGCAGTTTGAGAGGATTATGATTGTAATTGATAAAACTGCGGATAGGTACTTAAACTTCCCGTCTTATAATTATTTTCGACGATGGTTCAGATTTTCGACAGCCGTACATTTGGTAGTGGAAGTGAAAACATTAACGAGTGTAAAAAACACATTCATCGACTCTTCGAATACAATTAAAATATTGCGATACAGTAAATGGGGCACAAAATTTTCGTGGTTGTGTACCTCGAACATATGCGATTGTTTTTACATTTTAATACTTTGAGTGCTTCATAGCACAAAACATTCCATTCGTATCATTTTATTGAAAATACATTACGTAATTAAATATTTAAATGTTTTAGCATCCGAGCAGTAAAGTGGTATTCGTAGCATGTTGTTTATGCAAAGGGAATAAATTTTATTTTATTTTATTTTATTTGTTGTGAAATTACTGTTGCATGATAGTGTTTCTCCATTTAAGAAGTGCAATAACTCATCCTTTACAATATGCAGCACTAATGAAATATTTTTTTTTATGCATTGCGCTTTACTATAATTTCTTATGAAAGTTATGATTTAAATTTTCAAAATTATAAGCTAACTAAAATGTATAATTCAATTCATCTCAATACGGCCAATTACCTGAGTTTATTCATGATTACAGACACATACTTTGCTAATCCATGGGCAGTCTTGCACATGTCGTAAAATTTTATTTAACTGTCATTTGAGAGGTTTTATTGGTCGCTCATAAATCCCCCCGCAACACGAGTCAGGCACAAGTTAGACTGTTCAAGTTAGGTTTGATCGTAAAGTGTCAGGCTACCTCTCGTCCGTTTGGAAAAGAGGATTTGAATTTAAATATTTTGTTTTGTCTGTTGTTAACGGCTTTACTAGAATATACTACTGCCCTAGATTGTTTCTGTGCATAGACATTTTATGAGATACGACCATTTGAATCGTGACTGTGCGCTATGTACCTGCCTGAAATATCCTGTGTGTGAGTATCTGAATATTTAGATTCAAATAAATCTACTTGATCTCAAAATATACTTATTTTTCCTCATCGTTCGATGATATTTCTAGTAATCTTATTAATATGTAAATGTGTGTTAATGCTGTAAATCAGCTATTACCGTTTTAAAAACGAATAAACTAGGTACAATACAAATAAAGAGATATTTTTGAACATTATGACACAACGGCAGCTAGCACAGATTAAGCTAATTTATGCTTGTGCTATTTAAATATCTGATAAGCATACTTAGATATTTCTAAAAACATACATTAATAAATGTTAATAAATAATTATACATAGAAACTGTTCAAACTCCAAAACCAACATTTGCGGACCACAAGTTTCTTCATTTCTTCCTCCAAGTATTTATATGGGCAAAAATACGACAAGTATATAATTTTAAAATGCATCGAAGAACATAATTGCTGTGTAAGCACTTACTTCATTTTAATAGTAGTATTTACATCATTATTATAATGTTTCTATAGAACAGTATACTATATCCATTAATGGCAATAACGTTTAATGGATTGAATGCAACCCGCTTACTAACGCAAGGGTTGAAGCTTTTAATGTTTTCAATTAGCTGCCACCGCGGTACGAGCGCTGCCACTCTGCTGAGTACTCATTATTGCAATTAATGTGTGCGGCGTATTACATTACCTCTGTGCCTCTACGTATAATAATAATGATGAATGAAATCTAAACGTTCAACCTACTCATTTGATACATTAATTCGTGTTCAGCATCGCTTTCTATGATTATTATAGGTAAGCCTTACTTTTATAAATCAACTAGCTGACCCGTGCCCACTTCGTTGGGCATAATGTTAATAATCCCTTTTTAGTACAAAGTGTTATGTTTCAGTTTCTAACTGACAAAAGGAGGGTTATGCGTAGGTATAGATTGTATTTGCATGCTAATACAAAATTCGAAAGTAACTCTGTCGGAAAGAAAAAACATTTTCTGCGGGATTTGCGATAAACGAATTCCATGAGAACCATGTCGCGGGAAAAGTTAGTTTAGAGGTAATTTTAATTGTTCAAAACTTCTCTGTAAACTATATTGGATGTAATGTTATCATTTGCAAATATTTTGTCTATTAGGAGTTCCAACCCGAGATAAGCCAACATTATAACTGCCCATGGGAAAACACGGCTTTCTCAGGTCAATGCCCACCAGAGAGAATGTTTGACCTTGGGACTTGTTAATAGTGAGGGCAAAAGAGATCTTTACTGGAAACTGTAGCCTTTTAAACGGTATGGGTAAATCTGTAGGAATCATGGGTATCCGCGGAATATAAGCCAGTTGTCCAACTGCTGGCCTTGTGAGAATGGTCGCCACGATTATATTGTCCCGTAACTCTTTTGTAAGCAGCCTTGTCCCATTACACATGTTGGGGGCTCAAGTTTCTTTATAGCATGATAGGAATGTCAACTTTTAACACAAGGTCGTGAGGGGGTAGGCCAGAAGGTTCAAAGACTTTAAAAATTCTTGGGGATAGTGCACTGTATCCTCAATATTACACACCGTATGAATAAACTTATGGTGTATGACCTGATCGGGAATTTTCTCTAAAATGAGTTTATTTATTTCATTCACTGTATCGTTTCTGGGTGACACTTTTGCCCTAGAACAAAGCCAATGATAATCTCTCTCCAATAAATTTTCAAGACCGGGATATATTGCGTCAATAAGATGTTCCAACCTGTGCAATATGTGTGTCCTAATGTCTCGTCAAGTTTAATGTCATTGCTGTTGGTGTTAGGAGAGACAATTTTTCCTTCGTCAAGATTGAGTAGTTTACGCAGAAAGTCGTCATCGTCGTTGTCGCTCAAATGGGCTCTCATGTTTGTTCGTAAATTGAGAAATGTAACCGAACTCCATAAGTGAGAGGTTTTTAAGCAAGCTCTGATGACATCGGCGCGTGTTCCTTTTATTACTACAGGCAGTGTTTTCCGAAAATCACCCGCAAAAACAAAAGTAACGCCACCCATTATAGCATCAGAGTTTCTGAGGTCTTTGAGCGTTCGGTTTACTGCTTCAACATGAGCTCTATAACTCATGGTACATTCGTCCCATATAATTAGAGATGTGTCTTGTAAAATTTTCCCGAGTGGCCAATTTTTACGTATGGAACAAACTGACTGTTCTCTAGTGAGCCTGTCAGAGGTAGCTTAAAGGTGGAGTGTGCTGTTTTCCCATCATTTAACAGAGTAGCGGCAATTCCCGAAGAGGCAACGGCTAGTCCATTTCTCCCGGATTATCTTACTTTTGCCAATACCAAATTTGCAAGACACGTTTTGCCAGTGCCTCCCGGGGCGTCAAGAAGGAAAATTAACAAACAACTCCCTCAACTTCAAGGCTTCTCGTAGAGTGTTTTTCCACTGGTTATCGTCTTCTAACAAACCTCTCTCACGGCATGCAGCTTTATTAAAAAACTACTTTTTGTGACTTAAATATAAAAGCATGCTGTCGTTGACTTTGTAGGCATTCTCAAGCTCCACATCTTTTCTCTAGAACTCATAAATATATCTTTCATAGTTAAACGTTCGTAAGAAACGCTTCATTGAACCGTTTTTTCTCCGATTCACTTTGCAAAACGGACTACCACGTAAAAGTCTTTTTATTTTTCGGTTTTATATATAACCTTTGACACTCAGCAATAATGTGGCTTTCAATTGGTAAAAGAATTTTTAAAATCGGTTCAGTATATCCCGAGATTACCCCTTTTTTTTATACTACTTAGGTGGCAGACAAGCTTACGGCCCACCGGAAAGTTGGTAACCGTAGCCTATAGACGTTTGCAACACCAGAGGCGCTACACACGCGCTGCCGACCCGGGCGCAGGTTGTGACGACCCACAGTTGAAATTTTTCAAGCCGCCCGTAAGGCCTTCAACTTGGCTTAACGACTGTCATTTAACTGACAACCGGGACCAACGGCTTATCGTGCCTTCCGAAGCACGGAAACGCTCGTAAATAAATGTCACAAAGTGGTCCACGTGGTGGTCACCCATCCATATTCGGCCATAGTAAATGTTGCTTACTGCAGTGATCGTTTACAGAACACTGAGTCCGCGGGGCCACGAGCCCTTACAATTTAACAAATATACAAACACACAAACTTTACTTTTTTATAATATTATTATATTATATTATATTATAATTATTAGTATAGATTGTTGAATACTTCCGTTGCCATTCAATTGTAATAGGGCACCATTTTCATTTTAGATTACGTAACAAAAATATCGACCCAACTTTAGACGACGAACATTCCAATACCCGATATTCTTCCCAATTACAATGTCAATCCCAAGAATTAGGTAACGTTGATGCTGTCCCAAATACACGTGGCCACCCTCTAAAGCTCTCGTGTCTCGCACATCCTTCAACGTGAGCCCACCCTACTTAGCGTCGTTTCTGTCTCATTACTGTTCAAACTATTTTTATGACTATAATTTATATCTGCGATATTGGGACCAAATGCTATAAAACTGCCGTACTCGGTGCTACCTTGTGGAGCGAGAACTCCACGATATCGTTTTCTTTACGATAGTGAAACAATAGTAGTGGTATAAACCATGCGATTACTAGTAAAATTTGTGATTAAAACTGAATTTAATAATACATAGGTAATTTGTTTAAACCAATGAATTAGCGATGGCCTCTCTCATACATCTTAGCTTAGGAATAGGGTGAGGTTTAGTGTACCTACCACGGTATGACCAGACGAGATATACGGCACAGAGATTTGTTGCGAGTTTCCTTTCTTTTCGCTAGGACCGTAAAATATTATATTGAATATCTTTTAGCGATTTAAGATAGCACATCTTAATTTTATTTTAAGTATTACATGCAGAAAAGGAATATTTTTAAATTTTTTAAGTACAACTCATGACAGAATTTATGTTCGTTTACAAAAAGAAATGCCTATGGTATACACCTTTTCTTTGTAATGTAAAATCCTTTAGCAATAAATCATTCTGGGTAGCTCTACCCTAATGGTCTAAGAGCCAGCGGCCCCCAGGCATTCGTTAAAGTATAAAAGCTGTAAGTTTCTCAATGTATGTCCCCAACACAGGTAAGAACGAACCCCGCCTATGAAACTTGAGTCGCGGTGGCTTTCGCAGGTATCAGGTAGTAAAGGTGTGTAAAATTGTGTGTTAAATTTGGTAAAGTATAAAACTCAGTTTTTACATATTTTACTTATAATAATCCTAAAAGTCACCTTGTCGAAAGCCAGACACTTTGTACGGTTGCAACCCTCTGCCAGACACCCTTAAAGTATATTTAATTATTACTATACTTACGGTATAGTATAAAAGCTGCAATTTATATATGTTATTTGGAGAACTATCAAATGATGTTTTCTCAATAGCCAGACAGTTTCAGTAGTTCCTTTATGTTGCCAGGCACATCAAAAGTCTAATGTAGGTGCGAGCGCGAGGGATATGTGTGTCTGAGGGTGCGAGTGAAATACCGCGTTCGGTCCACTGCAACGTTATACTGCGCATCAGCTATCATTTATTGTGTATAATGAGAACTATTTTCTAGATTTACTATGAAAATTCATTATGTACCATAACTAAGGATCAACGAATAAATGTTTAGAAAATTCTTTTATAAAATTTCTGTGTTTAGGAATCATTAAATTAACAATTAAATAATATATTTAAATAATTATTTTAATAATAGTTATTGGAATAATATAATTAATCTAATACAATAATTAATGGAAAAATATTTCAAAGATATTCTATGAATCGTGGTCGTCAATATCTTGAGTGTCCTCATCACCGCACCCAAAGACGCGAGATAGCACCCGAACCACCCCCTGGGCCATAGGTCCGTAGGGAGTCCTGGGACATCCTTCCGAGGGCTTACCCTGGGCTCCCAACCATAGGCTGCTGGACGTTACGTGAGGTTTATTAGTCGGTAAGAGTCCCTCGTAACATCTGTGAGGACTTTCCCTCACGTTAAAAAAAAGAACCCTCATGGGATTGTTCGATGATTGTATTTTCCATCAAATTTGTGAGATCTTCGCTGTGTTGTAAACATTAATTTGATTTTAGACAAGCATACGGCCCACCAGAAGGTCCGGTGTTCACCGCAGCCTATGAACGTTTGCAACACCAGAGGCGCCACTCTTGCGCTGCCGACCCTGTAAAACCCCCTCACTGTAGGCGTTTGGGAAAACCGAGGCAGGGAGATCGTTCCACAAAGAAAGCCCCTATCGGATCTAACCGTGCTCGAACGCTCCGGACGTAGAGTGTGAGGATGGATTCCCTGTCTGTGATTTCTATTTTGTGCCAAATTTGACAATAACTTATTCCTTCTGCTATGTTATTATAATAACACTGTACTACGGAATGTAGTTGAATAAATCACAGATTTAAGAATAATTAGTACGCAAGCTTTAATACGTCAACCTCCCGTGACGAAACGGTCAAGTATCTGATACCTTTGTTTTTAAGAAGTGAGACGCGCCAAATTTTTCGACGCATACACGTACAAGTGTATAATGCCCGTCTGTCTTTTTATACGCTCCAAAATACCACTAAATATTTAAAAATATAATAAATATGGCCAAATGGAAGACAAAATTCTTAATTCAATAATGTAAAAAAACGATTTTCGCGAAAATGCAGATGTCCGTTTGCTCTTTGCTTCCGTCGATATATCCCTGGCGCTCGCATCTACATTAACTTTTGATGTGCCTGGCAACATAAAGGAACTACTGAAACTGTCTGGCTATTGAGAAAACATCATTTGATAGTTCTCCAAATAACATATATAAATTGCAGCTTTTATACTATACCGTAAGTATAGTAATAATTAAATATACTTTAAGGGTGTCTGGCAGAGGGTTGCAACCGTACAAAGTGTCTGGCTTTCGACAAGGTGACTTTTAGGATTATTATAAGTAAAATATGTAAAAACTGAGTTTTATACTTTACCAAATTTAACACACAATTTTACACACCTTTACTACCTGATACCTGCGAAAGCCACCGCGACTCAAGTTTCATAGGCGGGGTTCGTTCTTACCTGTGTTGGGGACATACATTGAGAAACTTACAGCTTTTATACTTTAACAAATGCCTGGGGGCCGCTGGCTCTTGCTCTATAATTAAAATTCATGTAGCGAAGTTTCAAAATAAAGTCATTGAACGTTAAGGCGCTTCCTCACCGGGAGCATTCGCGTGTAATGTAACGTTAAGTATCGAGCATTACAGCAGTGAGGGAGGAGAATTGAGCATTACAGTGCACAAACTGTAATGATGCGCACATTGTGACTTGCAGCATCAATGCGCTGACATAATAAAAAATCAATACTAAATGGTACATTACACGCGAATGCTCGTTGGTCACGGAGATAGTATTATTGTAACGTAATGCTCTAAGTCGAATCTATAATATTACATTACACGCGAATGCTCCCGGTGAGGGAGGACCTTTACGCACGACAATAGGGAAATAGGCAACTTTTCCCTAAATGTAAATAATTTATCGAGTACTCCTAACAGTGTGTATGCAAAAACTTAAAATGGAGGCTACATTAAAGTCACACTTCTGAAACACTCCGCTCGCCACAAACAGTGTGTTCATCTGTTTATACTGAGTGAACAACCTTCAACTTTGCGTCCCAAGCCTCCGTGCACAGTAAAGTCCATAACCTTTTCATGTGCGCGCTTAACGCGTGGAATGAACTCTTTGCCTCTAGGTTTTACCGAACGTCTAAGTAATAGAGCCTTAAAAGGTGTTCATAGCGTCAGCAGCGCGAGTGTTGCAGCCATCAGTTCGCATCAAGAGCTTGTCTGCCACCATAGTGGTATAAATTTGGTTTTACTTCAAAATACTCTAGCTTAACATATTTCAATATAGCAGAATATATTATAATTCTATACGAGCGTTATTCTAAAATTAGTTAAGAAGAGACTATGCACTACATCTATCACGAAGGCAGCTTAATATTAATCTTCATAATAAAGTTAGTAAATGCTATTTTCTGTGCAAAATTGATATCAATCAATATACATTACGTATCAGGGTAAAGGCACCTAGTTGATGACATTCCAACACAATTAATACTGCGAACTAGTAATTTGAATAGCTGATCTGTCAACCGTGTACAAGTTTCTCGATATTAGTTGCGGTGTTACCACGGTATTACGCACTTATAGATGCTTCGGTATCGGCATGCAGTTAATTAATCGTTTCGTAGGTGTATATATTTATCAATGAGTGTATTAAAATCAATAGTGTTAGGTACATGTTTGAAACTAACAGTAAAAGATTGATCAATCTATATCGCAAGCAAGCATACATACATTCATAGCGGCCCTTAAGGCCTTCAACTTGGCTTGACGATTATCATTTCGTCACTGATAACCGGGTTTTATTTCGAGTTTTCCTTCTCTACGCAATGGTTTTGTGAATGTGTTCTTTTAGTTGCCTCTTACCACACCCTAGGCATGAATTGAGTTCTCGAAATATTGTACTCTTTACCGTTGCCACACGGAGAATCAATTGCAAAAACGTTCAAATAAAAGAAAACGCTCAAAATATTCAGCAAAAAGTTGAACAGACATGAGAATAGTTTATACTTTTTCTTTTAACGTAATTTACAGTAAAAACAGCTTGAAGGTATCAAAAGTGAATTGGAATCATGCCAACTGACAGGAACTCATTTCACAATAAGGAACTATCGTTAGAAGAATCGAGAATTAAAGAGAAAACCGAGACAGAAACAATACTGGATTTTATTTTTTAAACTACTTATACCTATATTATTTGATTTCTCGCAGCTCAGCGGAATCAGTGTTCTGTAAACGATCGCTACAGTACGCAAGTTTCACTGCGTATGGTCCTCGCATGAGTGACCACTTTGAGATATTAAAATTTGCGAGCGTTATTGTGCTTCGGATGGCACGATAATGCTGTTAGTCTAAATTGTCATTAGAATGGCAGTCGACCAGCCAAGTTGAAGGCCATATGGGAAGCTTTTTGCGTTCAAGGCCAAAGGGGCGTCACACTGCGTCTGTCCATTTCAACATGGCAATAGGAAAAAGAAGTCAGCCAAAAACTAAGGATTTGCTCAACTAATTATTAACTCGTTACACGGCCACGTCCATAGGTAGTTGAATGCTGCCCATCACAACCATGTTAAGTTTGACTATTTGGTATTTCTCAAATTGGTCTATTCTATAAGTATGAGTTCTCAAATTGGAGCCTACTTGACTGGATGGATTGTCCTTAGTGTACGCCATCCACAACTTCCACAGTAAAATCTTAGGTCTTAATTGGACAACGCAATGGTGAGTGAGGTCAGTGTAATATAAGTTAAAATTTTTTAGGGTTCCGTACCCATATTCCTATACAACAACTAACGTGATTATTCCTAACGTTTAAACTTTCACGTTGCATTACCTGTGTTTTTATATGATTATTGGCAATTCACGGGTACGTAACCCAGTTGTTCGTAAAAGGCTAGGTAAATCTCAGCCTAACGTAATCAGTAGATCAACATTAGCGGTTCAACCTTATTCTCATCATCAAAAAACTTATATTACTTTGGTAGGTAGGTATACAATATTAGTGGTTGTCTTGACGGACCCACCTAATACGATTACCTCCAAACATTTATTAGGTAATGAAAGCACACCTGTTATGTCTGGGATATATCCGAGTACCGTATAACATATACGGTCACAAACTGTAGTTTTATGGGCAATAGAAGTATTTCTAGTACCTATATAACGTTGTATATTGTTGTGTTATGTGTTTGCGATAATACAGGAAGCACTCATTAGTATATGAGTAGTGATTTTAGGCTAAAAACGGGGCCCTATTCTTGAGACTTTGCTGTTCGTCTGTCCGTCTCTCTGTCTGTCAGTCTTTCTGTCTGTCAATCTGTCTGTCTGTCATTCTGTCTGTCTACCCGTCGACGAGGTCCGTCTCTCTGTCTGTCAGTCTTTCTGTCTGTCAAACTGTCTGTTTGTCAGTCTGTCTGTCTACCCGTCGACGAGGCTGTATCTCAGGAACCGTGATAGTATATTTACAGGAGGGCTTCCATTCAACAAACGTGTTCATTTTCTATTTTTCGGAATGGTACCCACCATGCGCGAGGCCAACTAGCTGGTTGGCCTTGGACTTGGCTGGTTATTTTTTTGTATTTTAGCTATAGATGTTATGCCGGACTTTTACCAGCTAATAACCCCGTATAAGCCCTCGGAAGGATGTCCCTAGTAAATTATTGTCAATTCCGATTATTCAAAGATTTGCAGTTAAAAGGAGGAGTTACTTGATTCTGCAGCAGAGAATCCCTAAAGTGCTATTTGATAAAACTGATGTTAGCCATTTGGCGACCCATTTATTGCTAAATCGGTTACGCTCTGTTACTTTACAATGTAGCAAAAAAGAATACGGTACAAGATTGTGCCTGGAACAGCGCCAAATGTCGTCTGACCTAATAGTTTTCTGTGCTAAGTGCGACGTATGTAAATATCGGCAGCGTCGATTTACGATACTGAACGGATAATACGTACGAATCGGCGTTTTTATAGGATGTGAGCAGAGAGAACGAAATATCGTCACAGCCTTGTTTTACATTTGTATGACAATCCAATTATATATAACTTGTAACTCTGATAAAATTCTGTCTCCCATATTAGGTTGAAAAAGTCAGAATACAGAGTGATTATTCTGCTCCTGAAAAACAAAGTTAATAATGTTACAATGCGAAACCCAATCGGTAAAGTACCTACCTGTCTTGGAATATAGAATTTCCAATTTCATAACAGATATTGGCAAATATTAATAAGAAAGTTCTATAATTATTTTTTGTACTGCACACTTAAGTACTCATACTCACAACCCAGCAAGAATAAATAGAAGCTCCCTAGTAATTGGACTACGTTCATATAAACATAAAGAATGCTTGTCAACTTGTTAGCATGTCTTCTCAGTAATCTCACAAAACTTCCAGATTTGTCAGCAACATTCTTTTAAACAAAATTTTACAACGGCTCCATGTCCGAAGTTCGTCGAATACAAAATTTCATTGAACCATGTAACGCGGGTGGCACGACATCGCTCTTGTTTATAAGTTTAAGCACGTAGCGAGGGTGCTGACCGCCTTGTCATGTACCACTAGCTCTGTTACAAGCTAAGGATTGCTCTAATAATTATGATGAAGGGGACATACAAACGCTTCTAGTAATATAAATTAATGGGTAGATAATACGGGAAAACTTGGGCTAGGAACTTTTGCAATCTCAGTAGTATTTATTATTTATGACATTGCTAGCAACAATCACATGCTTGGTACTTCTTGCCATAACCTGATGGAGGAGACATAATAAGTGCCTGAAAATGTCTCCTCCATCAGTTTATAGCAAGAAAGCAGCCTTAAAAATGCTATTACTTGGATGGAACGCTTAAATGGATAAAGTGAAAACGCGATAGCAGGACTCGAAGTGAGAGTTCCAATCCATTTAAAAATAAGTCTCGCATGACCATGACTATAGTGACTGGAACTGTATGATTTAACTTGTTACGGCATCCGTGGTTCTGCTCTCGATGTTATGCGGTCATATTTGAGAGGTCGACATCAAAAAGTAAAGGTGAATGACGTTGTATCCAGCGGGTCTAATGTAGAAATGGGTGTGCCGCAGGGTTCGATTTTAGGCCCGTTTTTGTTTCTCGCGTATATAAATGACCTCCCGTACATGATAGAGGGTCTGTGCGACATTGTGTTATTTGCTGATGACACATCGTTGGTATTCAAAGTCGATAGAAAAGATAAAGAGTTAATAAATGTCAATAACACACTAGATGTTATTACGGACTGGTTTTCGGCAAATAACCTACTCTTAAACGCGTCTAAAACAAAATGTATAAAATTCTCGTTACCAAACGTTCGCCCGGTCGAATCCTCTATTAAATTAGATGGTACCCAACTAAAACTTGCCACAAATACAAAATTTTTAGGACTAGTTATCGATTCCAAATTGCAATGGGGTCCTCACATATCGGCACTCTCTGGAAGGTTAAGCTCTGCTGCCTTTGCAGTTCGAAGGATTAGACAGTTGACTGATGAGGAAACTGCGAAAATTGTTTACTTTGCATATTTCCATAGTATACTATCATATGGTATACTATTGTGGGGTTGCGCAGCTGACATTGAATCAATTTTCATCCTGCAAAAGAGAGCTTTTCGCGCAATTTATAACTTAGGGTCGCGTGTTTCATTAAGAGACCGTTTTAAATCTAGCCAGATTCTTACCGTTCCTTCACTTTACATATTTGAGAACATAATGTATGCCCGTCGTCACTTATCTGAGTTTATTGTGCGCGGGGATCGCTATGGTTTTAATTCGCGAAATCGTCATAAGCTTGCAGTTATTAAGTCAAGGTTGGCGCGAACCAGGAAATCGTTTATTTGTCGTTGTGTCGAATTTTATAATAAACTTCCTGAGGCGGTGACTAAGCTCAGTGAAGGGAGATTTAAGACATACATTAAGACAACGTTAATGAGTAAAGCATATTATGGCATTAATGATTACATTCTTCCTGCACCTGCATCTCAACTCACTTGCTGAACAAAATGTATTTTTTTTTTTTTTTTTTATTATTATGTACCTACCTAATGTAATGCTTAATTTTATTATTATTTTAACCGGCGGAGTTGCTTGCCGATTCTTCTCTGCTGATGTCTGTAAATCGGAGTGACGTTTATCAGAGCCTCTTTGGGGCCTAAATTGAATAAATGTTTATGATTATGATTATGATTATTATAACGCATACTATTAAGTTTAAGTTTTACGTACCACGTTTAATGAGTAGCAGAAAATTCTAAATCTATAGTTTTAGCCTAGCCTAGCAGTTTCGTATAAAAAAAAATAAAAAATATAAACAATAGGATTATGTACCAATATTGTATTCCATTGTAGGGAATTAAACGAGTATTAATAAATAATATCTTAGTTGATCGAAAACCATTATTTTCTTGTTTTTTAAAGTTTGCGGTGGCACTATTACAGTACAATACCAACCACCTTCTCCGGAATGGTCCCTAGATTAATCACAGAATACCTCTGAATAAAATATTTTAACAAACGATTGTTGCTGGAGTATTTTAAAAACGAGAAACTTTAAATATGGCTCTGAGGTTATGACAATAAATGCAAATAGCGTCTCTTTTTTCAAGTTCCTTGCTTTCTTATTCCAAGATTGTGGCTTAGTTTTGAATAAATTGGAAACTTTTGCACTGAATTGTTTTTAAAACAACTGTTATGATAAAGCATTCGGTCTACAATCAGTCCCTATTTTTTTACACCACGTCTTCAAGTGAAGGTGGACTATTGCCTCTTTTGGCAAGTAAAAGTAATGGCTTGATGTAAGTTCCAAAATTTTATTACTTTACGGCAAATATACACAGGCATAAAACAAGTCAAAGAAATAAGATATTTAAGTCACCTCTTATTACACACGTATCTCAAGTTCAATGTGCTACTAAAATGAACGGTATCAATATAGTAATTCAACGAGATATTTTATTCAAAATTATCTTCATCACAGAAAATGTTATTTCCTATCCAACTGAAAATTTTACATAAAACACGCAAACATACCAAGTACCGCCTGCTACCTACGATAAAAGTGTTACGTCCAAACATATATATTTTAATGTCGGTTCTAACTTGCGGTTCCAAGTGCTGAAACTTACACTGTGACAAAATGTTTCTGGGGAAACTTTTAATAGAATCATTCATCTTAAAGCATCGGTTTGGGGTAAAACCAAAACACGTTAGTGTTAGTCTATAGAATCGTGAAGGCTTTTGTGGAGGTGAAAACTTTAGCAATACTGTTTAGTTAGTTCTTCTTTATAAATCAAAGTAACGTCCACCTTAGCTACGAGTACAAACATGTGTTTCAATTACGAAACTTGTTGTTGCCTGCGACTTTGTTCGTGATAATTGTGACGTAATGGAGATTTGAATTGTTTTGAACCTAGCCAGTAGTAAAGTAGTGGAATAGTTATTGCATTCCATATGTAGATAAAGCTACGACTGGATATGGAAGGCGCAGGACCGTGTATTGTGGAGTAAATTGTGAGAGGCAATAGGCTGATTGATTGATTGAATGATATGTAGATCTCTTGTTATAGGTGTAAAATTTAAATTAAAAAAATCTTTTCAATTGTGTCATCGGCACTATAATTAAATCAGATAGCGAGGTATGAATGGATACGGGAGACAGCAATGGTTGATGAGCACTAATGTGGGATGTTCACTATGAACCATCTCTCCCGCCTATTAATATTGAAAATGGAATTATAAGTCAAAATTTTATTTCAATCAAGTAAAATAGTGATTACGAAGCCGCTGTATAATACTTGGCTTACAACGGCTAAGACTTCTTGTATCTCAGCTCTGATTTAGCTTCGTCAGTACTCTCCCAATATTAGACCCCTTTCCGCAATTAAGATGAGTTAGCGTCTTTTGTGCCTCCGTTACTTTCCTCAAGTTGCCGCGTTATATCAGCTAAGTTTTAGCCCATTATTTATAGATCTCCAATGAAATGCTGTTCGCAAGTAATGTTTTCTCTTTTTCTATAAATCTTAACAACATTAAATTGTCGTTTGCCAAGTACAAGTAAGTGATATTGAGAACATTTTGTTGTCTCTTATATATTTGTAAATATAATTATTATCCTTGCTGTACGCAGCTTGCTAGCTCTTACATGTAGGTTTTCAATTGGTTTCAAGTTTTGATGTTGGTACATAATAAGGTAGCTACAAATATCTGACAGATACGGCAATAGGCTCACCACATGTTCGTGGGACATAAAATTAAAAGGCAAAATGTGAGTGTGTAGGTACTACGCCTCTGCCTACCCCTTCGGGGATAAAAGCGTGACTATATGGATGTATGTGTTCAAATATCTGAGAGCATTGTCTGATCTTCTGAGAACCGCCCAGGCATAGGTTGTTAGTTGAGAATATCACAAAGGTTACTAACATTTTTTTTCTACAATACGCTCCCTTAATCTGCGGGAATGGGAATAGAATTCCAAGCAAGCGAAGCCGCGGTCATCACCTAGTAGATCTATAAACTCCGATAATGTGATAGTACTCACTTCCATCAGATCAATAGCTTAGAAGCCTTTTTATCGCGCATTTTTTTATGAAAATTGAAAAGTCAAGTTCAAATACCTTGGGGTTGGCGTTTTATCCTTCAAATTGTAAATTCTCTTAAAAATGTAATACCTACTTAGTAATCTGTGACAAAAGATGATGTTACAAAATAAACAGCAAACAGTTCTTGCGCTTGCTACATAATCTCCTTACTAAATGCATTCTGCGACCGCGACTTTGTTGTTTATTAATATTTTCTTTCGTTGTCTCCACTTTGTTCCATTAGAGCTTTAGCCGTGTACATTACATATATATACATTAGCAAGAACTATGCTTGTCAAAACACCACTATTTTCTTTTTAACCGACTTCCAAAAAAGGAGGAAGTTCTCAATTCGTCTGTATTTTTTTATATGTTTGTTACTGGCAAATCGATGGAAAGAGTTATCCGATTTTGATGATTCTGTTTTTATTCGAAAGCTAGTGCTTCCTTTGTGGTCCCATATACAGGAAGTCAGAATCTGATGCTGGGATCCTGGAGAAATCGAAGAAATCCCTCGAATCGAGGGATTTCCTTAGCGATTTACAGCAGTTATCTTGTGTTTGAGCTTGATTAATTTGTATTGGGGAGAACATTACCCCTAGACAGATATAATTTCAGTCTACCCGTCACTAAAAATCATAAAAAAAATATTTTTAACAAAAAAAAACCGACTTCAAACAAAAACTAAAAATTGAAAAATATAATTAACTTAGCACAAAGTAATAGGTAGTATATTTAGATTTATCAGATGCTAGCGGACGTCACGCGGTTTCACCCGCGTTGTTCCCGTTACGTCATACGGGAATAAAATATTATATATATAATGCCTATGTTACCCGCAAAGAGTGTAGCTTTCCAACAGTGAAAGAATTTTTCAAATCGGTCCAGTAGTTCCGGAGCCTATTCGTTACAAACAAACAAACAAAAAAACAAATCTTTCCTCTTTAAAATATTAGTATAGAAGTATAGATTATTGACTGTAATACTGAAGTCGGTGCCAATATCTCTATGAGAGATTAATAATATCTACCTAAACCTATCGTTTTACTTGGCGCCGATTTCAGTATTACATTCAATAATATCTGATAAATCTAAATATACTACCTATTACTTTGTGCTAAGTTAATTTTACTTATCAATTTTTAGTTTTTGTTTGAAGTCGGTTTTTTTTTTGTTAATTTTTTTTTTATTTACATTATTAAAGATAGTGGCTAAACTTTTGTTTTAGTGCTGATTCCAGTTATATTTTATCTATGTGTATTACTGTTTTATGATAACTTGATTTAACTAATTGCATTTAATCATAGAATATAAATATAGATATCTAAATCTCCTCCAGAGAGTATAACCTATTTCCATCGCATTTACACCCGTCGCGTTGCGTTTACTTCCGTAGCGTTTCGTCGTTAATATTCAATACCACGTGAGAGAGAGGGATAAAGAGAGAGAGAAAGGTTTCTTGTCCCGTGTATTCCCGTCGCATTAATTTAAGAACAATTTCGTTTATGAAAGAGGTATCCCGTGGCATTATTGTAGAAAAAAATTGATGGCCATTAAAATAGTTATTGTGCACCAACCCAAAGATAGACACATGCTATCGCGCAATTTTTTTAGAACTTTTTTAGGAGAAACAAATTTGTAGTACATATTTTTTACATAACTATAAATATTTACGCAGCACACGCAACGAAGCTCTCAAAAGGAATAACTTTTCCCCCGTTTTTGAAACATTTACTATTACTGCTGCGCTCCTATTCTATTGTAGCGGGATGCTAATATGGCCTATGACACTCCACAATAACGTAGCTTTCCTATTGGTGAAAGATTTTTAAAATCGGTTCAGTAGATCCCGAGATTACCCCTTACAATAAATTTAACAAACACACAAACTTTACTTCCTTAAAATATTAGTATAGATACATCAAATGTAACAAAACTTTATAGCGTCATTTCGATGACGCCAAGTAAGTATAAATTTTTTACCTATGAATGAATTAATTATGGCAGTAAAATAAATGTGGTACATAATTAATTTTATTATTTCATTTTCGATTTTAATAAAAGCTCTGATAAGAACGATTAAGTTTAACAAAATAATATGTTTCATTCAAATTATTTATGTAACCCGTTTGTAGTTTAATATTTTGTAGGTAGTAGTTCTTAATATTATTATAATATAATATACATGATAGGTGTACTACATGCCATTGTCTATTTCCGTATAATTGAATCTTTGTAGTAACAAAAAGTCCCTACTTAATTTCGTATAAAAGGTTCGAAGTTTAACTTGAGTTTCTTCCCCTCTTTGCGCATTGCTTTTGAAGTTACGTTAACGCCATTAATTAATATACTTTCAGTTAAGTATTAATTTTGATGCAAATTAACAAAGTTACTTCAGGTTAACAAAGTAAAAATTTCTTAAATTTACCAATGGGCTCATTAATTTGGTGATTAATCATTCAATAAATCAACTCAGTAAAGTGCAGTTCAGTACTGTGCTTAGTTCTGTCCCAATTTTTACGATAACCTTCCTCAGCAACCCTTGGCTTTGCTAGGTTATGATAGCGAAAAATAAAAAAGGTAACGGAAAATTTTCATTGACTTTAACGCGCCCCCAAAATGCTATGACTATTATGCCCCATATCGCCAGTATCTACAGTAATGAACTAGATCAGCAAAATATTACATCCAAACTCGATCATCACTCGTCGTCAGGTAGCAGGTAGGTACCACACTCCAGTGTACCTAATGCTTTTATTTTGTGTACAAGCCATTGTAGGGCTTATGTAGTTAGGTATAATGAGGAATATGGCAGGATCAAATTATTTATAAGTATTTATTATTCGTATTTGGGATGGCAGTATCTTGTTAACAGATTTTGATTAAAGATGATGAGGGAATCTTTACGGCTTTTGAGGTGTGTAGTAGCGAATTTATTAACTTTATGAAAGAAAACAAGCTTCGTTCGTTCATCGTGTTCATGATGCCCTAAATTACGCCATAATTTTTATATTGAGGATTAGTACAATAATATTGGAGTATCTCGTGTATTATTTGAGGTTTTATGAATTTATTATTACGGTGTATTATTAACACGCTTCTATTAGCTTCACTTGTAACTACAAGAAACTCTTGGAATGTTAATTGGACCCACTTTCCGTCCTTCGATCAGGCTGAAATTTTGCACACGCTCTGAGTTCTGACGACAATACATGACTAGCTAAAAAAACGTCATTACAAATCCAATATGGCGGCCTCCCCAAAATGGCGGGCTCGCTGTTTGAAATCCACCCCCATGATATGGGTATCGAATGAAAGGGTTTGCTGTCAGAAATATGAAAAAAATAGTCACGTGACTTAAATCCAATATGGCGGACGTCCAAGATGGCGGACAGGCTGTTGAAATGCACCTCCATGATATGGGTATCAAATGAAAGGGTTTGCTGTCAGGAATACGAAAAAATAGTCACGTGACTTAAATAAAAAATGACGGACCTCCAAGACGGCGGATTAGCTATTTGAAATGCACCCCCATGATATGGGTATTAAATGAAAGGGTTTGCTGAATAGGATACGAAAAAGTATAAAATAATTTTTTTTTAGTGCGTGCTAAAAGCGTTTCTTTTTAGTTTTTTAAACTATTAATTATTTCTGTAATAATGTTTTAGTATTATAAAATATTTTAATATTTGAAGATTTGGATAGGATCAAAAACAAACACTTTGTACATTTTTATGTTCAAAAATCAAAATAAACTTATTGGTCATTGGGTAAATTGATATCTAGTGTAAACTATAGAATTGATTAATGTAAAGGATTGCAATATTACTGAAATATGAGACGGTCTAGTATTCGAAGTTACTAGTCGGTTTGTTACTATAAACCTCCTTTACGTTGCAATACATTTTCACGATATAGAGGTAGGCGGCTCACAAATTACCTATGTTGAAGAATATAAATACCTTGAACAACTGATATCACCAAAAGATAACATTAACAAAGAAATCGATCGAAGAATAGCAAATAGTTGGAAAAGGTATTGGGGCCTGAAAGAAGTAATGTAGGACAAAAACCTACATGCAGCAACAAAGGGCAAATTATTTAATGTCTGCGTTCAACCAATATTAATGTATGGAAGCCAAACGTGGGCCATAACCAAAGACATAATCAACAGAATTGCTACTTGTCAACGAGCAATGGAGAGAAGCATGATAGGAGTAAAGAGACGGGACAGAATAAGAAACATCAATTTAAGAAAAAAGACTAAGGTACAGGACGTGACCTTAAAAATAAAAAGGCTAAAATGGAAGTGGTCGGGACACATGGTAAGAGGAAAGGACAAATGGAGTAAAATAGTTACACATTGGTACCCAAGGGAAGATAAAAGAAAAAGAAGCAGACAACACAAAAGATGGGACGATGATATCAGGCAGGTAGCAGGCATAGCATGGAATAGAGTGGCCAGAGAGAGATCAGAATGGAGTAGGTTGGAGGAGACCTTTGCCAACTGGCAAACGGACTTACAGAAAGTTTCTAAACACCAAATACGGGAATTTTAAAAATACAAACATTTATAACGGTGCAGTAGTAGTTTATGCGATTTAAATTGTATATCTGTTATCCGAATAAAAGGCTTTATTATTATTATTATACATTTTCACTCAATGCTGCAAACCATATTAATTGAATATTCTCCAATCTGCCTTCAGACTGCCTCGGTCATCCGGAGAGTATTGACCAATCTTCGGCTCCCTTTGCGCAAGAGACACTTTCAGAGAGGAAAATGTGCGTGTCCCCCTTTAACTTCTAAACTAAGAGAATGATAAATCTAAAAAAATATAGGATGTACAGTCACCTCCAATATTGCATGGGCCCCTTAAGATCTATAATCCCATGCACATTTGAGTCCAAACTACAAAAACTCTGCTAGATGGCGCAACTTTACTCGAATATAATATTGCATAGACACCTTAGAATCACAAAAAATGTACTAGGTAGATGGCATATTTACATTACTCAAAATATAAATGAGTTGCTATTTTGACAATAATTGCGTTCCTGTGTGAGATATTAAAAAAATCGGCAACGCTAGATACTTGACTTCCAATGTTACCCGATAGATGGCGTCAATTCTTAGTGCAAAGCAATTTCGTTTCGGATTGACCATGCATTCTCAAATTCGTCTGTACGTTGCTTTAAAAACTTCCAACAAAAATTGGTTTGAACGAGATCTAGTAAGTAGTTTTTTTTATACGTCATAAACCGCAATTTACGCCTAGAAAAATCACTACCACACAGCGAACGTGTTACAACATCAATCAAAATTGCTACGAACTGCTAGAACTTTTATATTATGTTACTTGCTGATATGGAACCCTTCATGAGCAAGTCCGACTCGCACTTTGCCGGTTTTATCTTTTTTAACGTTAGGGAAAATCCTCATGTATGCTATGCTGGACTCCTGCCGACTAAAAAACCTCACGCATCCTGCCCAACAGCCTACGGTTGAGAGCCCCGGGTAAGCCCTCGGAAGGATCAGGACATAAATTGTAGCTTAGTGCCTTAGTGTTAATTGTTGCCGTATAAAAATCGCATGCTAGCGCCAGATTATGGTTACGCTGAATTGTTAGTTTTCTTGCGAACCTTGCTAGTGATGTTTCTCATCAAAAATGCTGAATTAAAAGAGACATCTCGGTTGAGCAACTCGTCAGAGTTCAAGTCCTTTGAAATATTTAGATTTGAATAATAACGAAAAATACCTTAATACCTAGTAAGGCGTCTGTTCTAAATTCCACGATGCCATTATAATAAAAATAAAATACAAACATTTTTCAAGGAGAATGCCAAGAATCGCTCAAATATTTACGTATAAAATATCAGATAGTCCCTGCGAATTACGTTTAAATGAGATTTGAGAAGCGAAGCAAAATACGCAATTTAATGATCTCGAGGTTGACTGTTTAGAAATAGACGGCAACGGATACAGTGTAACGCGGTGAAGCGTTCCATTCAAAGTCTTTACCATTTTGCTCCTGATCTTATTACCCTTTACCTTGATTATTATTACTGAAAGCTTAAGGAAATACTTTAGGATTCTGTAAAAGAATTCGAAGTTGTAAACTGTTTTCGATTGCTTATTTATTTAAGCCTTCGCAATTATAATAACTAAGATGAGAATTGTGAAGTTACATTCCTTCTTCATACTTATTAAAATTGTGTAAGTTTAGATGACCCATGGCATTTGCTTGTTAAGGGTAAGAATTCAACAAATCCATATTAAATAAAGACGGATTTAAATTAGACCATTATTTTTCAAATTCCGTAGTTTCTGTGTACAAAGGCAAATACTTTAGAGCAATTGATCAATAGTTTGTACCAAGTTTCGAGTTAGACTAGAAGAGAATAAATGAGTTACATTTAATAACAAATTTAAATTTCCTTACTTTTTAATAATTATAAAATATTAAAAAATATGATTTCAGACACGATTTTCAGTAAGTTTCTTTCAAATGTTTTTCTGTGTCGCTCACAAATTATACACGCGAAATTTCCTTACAAATAACCACTGTGCATGCAATTTGCACAAAGAGTAAAAAGTGAAATAATGTGAAAAACTCTGGTTTAACAACCTTATCGAGATCGCAGCACGATGTTAACAAATGCTATCATCAATCAATGTCCAGGAGTAGGGTTGTGCAAACTTGTAATTTTATAAAACGATCAAACAATCTGGGTTTTATTACTTCATAATTTGGAACAAACAAGTATTTCATCTCAATATTGATAAACTTTATTGAATGAAGTTATGCGTTTTCCGTTAGATTATAGACCGAGAAAACTATGAAAAATAACTTAATACCTACTCAATATTTAAACTGAAGTTTTGGAGAGTTCAGTATTTTCCCCAAAAGAACCAAATTATCTATATATTTTTTACGTCATAAATTTCCACGCTAATGCCAATATAATAGCGGGGAGTCTATTGCCGTATGAAATCAAAAAGCATTCGAGTGAGCGATTTTGGGACCTAGGCCTACAATGTTATAGGATCTGGACAGCTGACAAACCTTTGCAGTAAGGTTCTACCTGATATTTGAGTCCACGACCTTAGCACGGCAGCCACAGACACTACCACTTAGCCACCGAAAACTAATATTTTGCAACTTTGTAAAAGTATCACTATAAATATTTTTTGTGTAATTCTCTGTGTTTATCTTTTGTTAAGGTTTCTTGGCGAAAGATTAAATTAATATACAGAGAGAATTGCGCTTGTTTAAGCGGGAAGGAAACTGTGACATCAATTTTTTTTGCAATTTCGCAGTTTCTGAGGACTTTCTTAAAGTACACCATTTCAATTTATCTGTGACAACTGACAAACGTAGCGGGAAAGTAGGCAAAATTGTTTCCCGACTAAAATGGCGACTTTTACAATGCAAGAATACTAATAAAAAATGCAAAGAATTTTCTTGAGTATTTCAAAGTTTCCTCTCTTACCTACTGTTCCCACATTATTGTTCTTATTCACCCATTTGTTACCACTATCTGGAGCAACGGTGACTACCTTATATTTCAAAGTTTTAGATTTAGTAGTTCCATATAAGTATATATCATTTTGCCACATTACAAATAGGTATGATGAAACTGCTCAACACATATTTTGGGCATGTCCATACCTAAGTATCTTCTGTGATTTCGTCTGCCTCATAGTGTGGGGTATTGTTGTATATTTTAAAGAAGTTCTATGTAAGCTTGTTAAATTTTAAGTGTTCAGTGTCAACCTGTTGTTTCTGGTCATGAGAAAAATCATGGTAGATTCATGTAACGAAATGAAAAAGGAAATATCACAGAGAAAATTTCACACAAATTTCACATCATAAACAAATTACTGTTATTATGTCTTATGTTCCATAAAGTGATAAGAAAAAACAAACAGAGCAACGGATTCCTTATTATATATATCTCAACTAGGAGCAATTTGGATAACACTCTGGTATAATAAACTCAGATCGAGGCTATAAAACAGTCTTATCTATCTAATATTACAAAACGCCTTATCCATATAACACAAGAAGTTCGTTGAAACACACAACGGTGAGGCGATGTAATAACTAGAGTAATTCAAAGTAGAGGCTCAAGGTAAGGTATAAAGAATTCTATCAACTCGGTGTTCGCGCCTCTTCGCATTTGGTCTACGCGTTTGTAAGGAGCATGGTGTGATTGCAAGCGAGTGACTGTGCCGTGGGAATTAGGAAGTATGAACGAACTATGCTAGCAGACTCAGTGTTAATATGATTACTAATTAAAATAATGGTATTAAGTAATCTCATTATGTCTAACACTGATAATAATGCGTAGCAATTAAAGCAATAAGTTAGACATTTTTCATAATAAATGACGGTAGATACATAAGTATGCCACGATGATCATTTAATATATTTATGATAGCTGACCCTCGCAACTTCGTTTACGTCACATAATGTGCACGAAAGAAGAGGTAATTCTTCATCAGACTCGTCAAGCACCGTGTGAAACGGCCCTGTTTGCTTAATCATAAAAGAGCTTAAAGATTAAGGCTATTTTAAAACAATTCAGTCCACGCCTTCGGCGCGGACTGAATTATTTTACAATAGCCTTAATCATTAAGCTCTTTTATGATTAAGCCAACACGCCCGTTTTGATTTACCCTCACATTCAAAAGAACCTTTGAATTCTAGGTTTACCGAAAGTTGAGATGCTCCTAATTTTTGAACTACATAACCCTTAATATCGAAACTTGTGTGGAATTATCCTTTAAATACTCCCTTTCCATCACTGAAACAATATTTGAAATCGGACCTCGCGTTAAGAAATTACAACTGAAAAACCATTTTGTCTTTCATCCCCTCTCCCGCAGGAACCACGCAAAATATCCGGATCAAAAGTATCCTAGAACCTTCCTCGGACTATAAGCTTAGAATGTACCAAGTATCATCCAATTCGGTTCAGTAGTTTCGGCGTGATACTTATTCGGGATTCTGTATCCCGAATAAGTATAGAGACAGACAGACAGACAGACATGAAGAAATTAAATATATCTTCCATGTACAGACTCTCGACCCTCAACAGTTCTATTATAAGTATAGATCATGAGCATAATTATGTAATTAACTGTATTTTATACTAGCTGATGCGCGCGGCTTCGCTCGCGTGAATTTTGATTCCCGTTCCCGCTTCCCGTGGGAACATTTTCCCGGGATAAAAAGCCTATGTGTTGTTCCAGACTATACTCTATCCCTGTCCCCAAATTTTAGTCAGATTCATTCAGCCGTTAGAGCGTGATTGAGTAACAAACATCCAAACATCCAAACATCTTCACAAACTTTCACATTTATAATATTAGTAGGATGTTCAATGCGCTAGAGTTCTATTGAACTGCTTGGTAGGTCATACAGGTCACATAAATTTAAAGGAAAGATTACCAACTAATAAATAAACCATGTTCTACAAAGAAATAAATTGAAATGAACTTTCAGTAGCTGTAGGTACCAGTTTACATGATGTGATAAAATATTCACAGTGCGGTAAAATATGCTGAACTAAATTACCGTTATATACATAGTGACTACCTACTCGCTATGAACCGCTTGTAGGTTATCGAAAAAACTTAATAACTTTCATATAACAACAACGCACATTATGCAAATCGCAAAAGTTCACGGCCAATTAGTATTCTCCAAGCACCTACTAATGTATTTGTATTGCACGTCCTTTGTAGAACCATTCGGTATTGCCTGATGTAATTAATCTATTAAATTTATAATAAGTTAGTTTTAGATGAAATTAGCAATAAGTATAAACTTATACGACTTGTCAACTCGATTCAGTTCCAACTTACTTCAGTAAATGTATTGTTTCAGTATTGCATTAGATAGTCGTTTATGACTTAATCAGTTTAAAGAATTAGGTAATAGAGTTCACTTTTATATAAGTTTTTTGCTTTAAGTAAGTGATAGTAATTAACGCAATCATGATTGGAGTTACGTGACTGTTTGAATTCAAGGAGCACTATGACAAAACGTCTTGATAAATAACTAATCATATTTTTAAATGCGGCTACGCTAAATCGGATTTTGAAGTAGTTATGATATATAGTCAATCACAGAAAGAATGTTGGAAATGTCCCTTCAGAAAGATTTTAAGGAAAATTTGAATTTCGCTTCGCTGAACCTGGTACAAATATTATCATCGTTACACTTGCCTCATAACCAGGTTCTAATAATAGTAAGAAATAACTAAAAATCGCTGCCACTGCGACCGCACGTAACATCTTATTTCACATAGCAAGTGTAAATATGACATGACTTGTCGACTTAGATGAAATAAACTGTGCAATTTGGGGCATCATTTTGATGTGTTAACTCGCTTGTGATATGAACAATTTAACTGACAGGTAGGTACATCTCACATAACATCACGTGTAGATTGTGATGAACAGTTACAAGTTATTTTGAAGCACACAATGTGTGCTTCAAAATAACTTACTTAATATAGGGCGTTAAAATTCAAATGAAAATGAGATGTCATCTCATTTTCATTTGAACTTTAACGCCCAATATTAAGTAAGTATGAGTTGGAATAATCACCAATACCTACCTACCACAAATAATCAGATTACCTTAGCCATAGATTATATTTTTTTTTACCGTTAGTTGGCCAAGTAACTTGTTTTAATCTATACTAATATTATAAAGAGGAAAGATTTGTTTTTTTTGTTTGTTTGTTTGTAACGAATAGGCTCCGGAACTACTAAACCGATTTGAAAAATTCTTTCACTGTTGGGAAGCTACACTCTTTGCGGTGAACATAAGCTATATTTTATTTCCACATTCCCACGGGAACGGGAACTACGCGGGTGAAACCGCGTGACGTCCGCTAGTAAGAAATAAAGGCTATATTTGAAAATCTCAAATCAATTAAAGACAATCAAATCCTTACGCTTTATAATATCAGTATAGATGAAATTCTACTTTAAAGTATTTGTAAACGACACCTCAAATCTGAAGTGTCCAAAAACTAACAGATTAAACTCAACAAACAACTTTATAGCTTAGTAACGTCAGAAAAACACACGTAAGTAAGTTGGAAACACTGAAACACAATCTTTGCTCCCCAGATGTTTCATAAAGAATCTCGTGCTCAAAACACATATCGTTTGAGTCCCAATGTTTGCTTTCGAGGGACTGTGACCTGAACCAACATAGCAGAGTACAGAGCATTTGTGAGGTAATCAAATCAATGCCAATGTCTAGTGTGGGACCCTTTGAAGTGTCGCTTGGGAGGCCTAATTTCAGTAGAAAATGTTGGAATAGTGCCAAATAAAGTATGTGTTTGGATTAAGTCTTATAAGGCAAGTTATTTCTGACAGACATCATCCTACGTCAATGCTTTCATCAATTTGTTTCTGCACTACAGGTCGTGATGTTTCTTTTTCTTTGACAAGTTTATATGACAGAACAACGTTTTCCGGTCAGTTAGTCATAATCATAACTTACTAACACAAGATTTTACCATTGTATAGAAACTAAAAATCTATGCTGTTGTAGAACTATCTTTCCTGTACTATCTCATGAACAGTGATGTGACCGTAAACGAAAAGTAACAAATTTAACCCAGTAATGCCTAGCGTGTCCATATGGACACACAAATCGTGGTTAAATAAAAGAGTTGTTATGGTAGTATTTTATGACTTTTGTAATTATTTTATTAGTCTAACTCTACATTCAAATGTCAAATTTTAATACAGTGTTAACATCACTGTTACAATAATTTTAGTTTTCCAAGTATATTCATTTATTTGCCGCCTTTAACCAGTACGCAGAAAAAATAGACCCGAGATGAGAGTAAGTAGTTATTATTTTCAAAACTATAAATTATATTCATGTTATTATAGCACAAATTTATTGCGATAGTGTGTATTTATTTATATAAAAGCATAAAATACTGCCAGAATGTAATTTCCTATGTAATATATAGCACTGAACTTCATGTGTCCATATGGACACGCTAAGCTTTAGCCATAGCATTACAATATGTTTCGTTTTACTTTTAGATCGTGCGATTTTGAATAGTTTCTAGGTAGAGACACTATAAATCAAGCGTCAGATGTGAGAAGAGTAAAAAGGTGGTTGTGGTAGTGTCGTCTACAGTGATATCGGCGGTTGACAGCAAACCAAATGAGGAAAAGTCGAGAGGTTATCATGATTTAGCCATTAGAAAATGTTTTTTGTCAAACCTTTTGGGTGTACAACAGCTATACATAATAAAACAATAATCCCAAAAGTACCATCACATGCATGTGGCACCACCACCTTTATCCACAAGCCTTACTCTTCAGATGAATCCAAAAATATATAGGAAAAGATAGGATTGTCTACTACTACAATCCATTTATTAGACTTCTCTAAAGACTATTGGAGAAATACATACTTATAGGTACTTATATAAATATGTAGATAAATATATTAGAGAGGAAGTGGTTATTATCCCTATTTGTATGGAAGCTGGAGGCTTGTAATAATACCTAATGCTTGTGATTTTCAAAATAAGATGCCACAGCTGGAGCTTCGTAGAGCAAGAGTATTGATATCTTACCTAAAAAACTTTTGGATTAGGTACCAAAGGTGCAGGTAGATCATCTACCTTCAAACTATACGGTAGGTTTGATAAGATATATCATTCTGTACGGAAAATTACGTAAAAAAAGATGTACGGACCCAAATGCAAAACAATAAGTTCGATGACCTCAGGTATTGATTGTACTGTACCTACTAAAAAGAATAATAAACTTTTATATTATTATTTAAAAATGTTTCGTTTATGTTTTTGAACAAATAGCAATAAATTTACATACATACATATCATCACGCCTGTTTCCCATCGGGGTAGGCAGAGACTATGGCTTTCCACTTGCTACGATCCTGGCATACCACTTTCGCTTCTTCTACTTTCATAAGTGCTTTCATACACGCTCGCCGGTTAAGGGTACTCTTGACCTGGCCTTTTTCCAGCAGGTCATCAATTTGGTTACCATGCGTACGCCGAGGATGACCCCTACCAGCTTGCCCATTCATTCTCGCCTTATAGATCTGTTTAGTCAGTCTATTTTCATCCATCCTCTCAACATGTCCAAACCATCTCAGCATCCCTTTTTCTATCTTTGTCACTACATCTTCAGTTATACCACATTGTTTTCTAATCACGCTATTCCTTTTTTTGTCCATCAATTTCACTCCAGCTATACTTCGCAGACTTCTCATTTCCACTGCATTAATTTTACTTTCATGCTTCTTCTGCCACACCCAACTTTCACTACCATACATAAGTGTGGGGATAAGCACACCCCTATGCACAGCCACTCTTGCCTTCTTAGACACGTTTTGACTGCTCATAAAGGTATGCATCGCCCCATTCACTTGATTTCCTGCCAAAACCCTTCTCTCAATATCCTGGTCACACTTTCCATCCCTCGTAAATTTTGAACCCAGGTATACAAATTCTTTCACCTGTTCCACTCTTTGCCCTTCGATAATAATAGGGCAATTCGTCATACATTTCTCTCTTTCAAAAACCATTACTTTAGTCTTACTTACATTCACTTTCATTCCTCTACCTTTCAGCGCCTCATGCATAATATTAACCATCAACTGCAACTCCTCCGCCGATGCAGCTAAGATCACCTGATCGTCAGCATATAGGAGGCATTTGATGGTCAGCTCGTTCAGTTTTATACCACACGCACTCTCTTGCAATTCTTTCAAACAACTGTCCATGTACAGGTTAAACAGCCACGGTGACGCTACACAACCCTGTCTCACACCCCTTTCTATGTTAAAGAAGTCTGTGCAAGCTCCGTTGATCCTGACACAAGCACTCGAGCCCTCATAAAGAGATTTCAGTGCTCGTATCAAGCTGCTGCTCACCCCGTACAAAGACAATGTTGACCATAGTTCATTCCTCACCACTTTGTCATAGGCCTTCTCCAGATCTACGAATACGCAATATACCTTTTGGCTTTTCGCCAAAACTTTTTCTGCTATGCGTCGTAAGGAGAAGACCTGATCCGTGCACCCCCTTCCTTTCATAAATCCTGCTTGAACATCCCACATTTTTCCTTCACTTTCATTCATCACTCTTTTTATTAACACTTTCGCATACAGTTTACCGACGATGCTGAGCAGGCTTATGCCGCGGTAATTTTTGCACTCTTGCTGCGACCCTTCTTATGTTCTTGTCTTTTCAGCTATTGCAAGTGCTTAGTGTGTCCATTTGGACACGTAATTTTTTTTAAACTTCAAAATTATTTATAAAAATAAAATTTATGATTTATGTCTAGTAATACCTCATAAAATCATATTTAATGTCTAGATTTACCAAAATCTCAAAAAAAAAATTCGGGCATTACTGGGTTAATAGCATGAGGCGCTGGAATAAAACTGGTACTTGTAGTGTAAGTCTCAAACTGGCACAACAAAAACAGTAGTTAATAATGCAAATAGAGTAATTTATAATTTATGAAATGAAGTACCTAGTAGAAGCGAATAAAAAACTGCTTCTAATAAAAAACTCAACTCATTCAGTGCCTACCTACTAAATAAATGTAAGGCTTATTGTAACAAAGAGGTTCAAAATACTTTATCACTTTTACTTTCGAAGCCTAACAACAAGAGAACTTCGTCTGTACATCACGTGAACGTTTTGTTTCGATAAAGTCACGTTTCCATTATGTTGTTACGGTTAATTTATCGAACAACAAATATCGTCTCGAACTGCTTCCATTACAACGGCTGCTTGTCGTCAGACTATCGTGAGCACGATATATAGTCGTAACAGTAGCATACTTGCCGTCACAATATGTATTCGTTGCGATTGACTATCGTTTTACAACTGTCATGTTTACTATTTCCACTATCCTGGACGCGTTTCCAAAGTCATAAAGCACAGTATAATTTGTCATTCTACATATGTGAACACCTCTATTTAAATAAACAAAGACGTGTTGCAAACGTTCATAGGCTGCGGTGAAAAATACAAAGCACGACGCTTTGAACGACACGATAATTTGTCGTCACGACATAATGCGAGCGCGCCCGAAGACTCCCTGCCACGTTTCCCTATGTTTTCTGAGGCCAATATTATTCAAGACTCTGAGGAAGACGTTAATGGTGAAATTTTTGTTGTATTAATTTTGTGTGAAGCCTCGCAGCTGCTGCTGTATAAATAAACTGGAATACCTGCGCTCTGCTTTAGTACACGGGGATTTAATAAATATTTTGTTATTATTAACATCTTCTTTTATTACAACTTTAAAGCCTTCTTGACATAATTTAAAGTAAAGAAACCTTAAAGGTGAATAAATGTGTCTTGGTCTTTAGAATTAGTGAGTAGGCGTTGTTTTCAAAATAAGGTCTAATATTGATTTGAATTTTTATCAAAGATAAATCTTAAACAGTGCTTTGATATCCATACTAATATTATAAAGCTGAAGAGTTTGTTTGTTTGTTTGTTTGTTTGTTTGTTTGTTTGTTTGTTTGAACGCTAGGATCTCAGGAACTACCGGTTGGATTTCAAAAATTCTTTTACAGTTTGGTAGTCCATTTATCGAGGGTGGCTATAGGCTATATAACATCACGCTAAGACGAATAGGAGCGGAGCAGCAATCAAGAATGTTTTTAAAACGGGGAATATTTTTTACCGTCTGAGAGCTTCCGAGGTGTACGCTGCGTAAATGGTTATAGTTAGGTAAAAATTGTGTATTACAAAATTGTTTCTCTTAAAAAGTTCTAAAAAAATGTCCGCGACAGCATATGTCTATCTTATAAGGTTCGCTCACAATAACCTAATTTGTCTATCTCTTAAGGTTCGCTCACGATGTAATGAAACTGAAGAGTTTGTTTGTGCTAGGATTTCAGAAACTACTGGTTGCATTTCAAAAATTATTTTACAGTTTAATAGTCCATTTATTGAGGCTGGCTAATGGCGGTATAACATCACGCTAAGACGAATAGGAGCGGAGCAGCCATGAATAATGTTTCGAGAACGGGGATTATTTCTTTCTTTTGAGAGCTTCCATTGCTGACGCTGCATAAATAGTTAAAGTTAAGTAAAAATTGTGTACTACAAAATTGTTTCTCTTAAAAAGTTATAAAAAAGGTCCTTGACAGCATATGCCTATCTTTTAAGGTTTACTTACAATAACCCTCTTATTAAGTTTTAAAGTATGAGCGACGTGACGGAAGTAATCTTGGTCTGCAGTGGCAGCCAGTCAACTGAACGATAAAAATCGGCCAAGTGCGAGTCGGACTCGCACACGATGAGATCCATATCGAGAAACGGATGGGTGGAAGTAAAAGCGACGGGAAACATTATATCACTTTAACATCTCTTCCCTTCTCACCCTCATGTACGCAAACGAAGATAAGCGGTTCAGCTCTAATGAATACAAACGACGCGACGCGACGAGAATAAGCGCGACGGGGGTAAATGCAAAGCGAAACATTATAATACTCGAAATATTAATACCATTCCTCACTCTCATGTGACGCAAACGAAGTTGCGCGGGTCAGCTAGTACTGTATAACATTAAAAGGTTGTCCTTAACCACTGAAGTCTGATGATGGTATAGTATTATTGGTTTCTCTACCTAAAAAAATATTCAACGCAATATTTGAAACACAAACTTTAATATCATCGGGTCTTGTAATAACAAAATCTGAGTATCGTGAAATATACGATGAGCCGGAGATTATTTAAAAATGCCATGAATCCACATTACTAAAGTCTTTCACTCATTTGTATTCAGCATTTGCCGTCCGTATGATGAAAAATACATAAACATCACGCCAACCACTAAGAGGGTTACCAAAGATGATGGCATATAAGTACACTCCTTTAGCTAGAGATTCCAAGTACATAGTTTGGTTTAAGTGTGAAAGATGTTTTTTATACTAAAGCACAGTATTGCAATAATACTCTATTCTATGCCACTGGGTCTCAATATTATCACTCTCAAAATGATTACTCATGACATACTTATTACACATAATGTCGTAGGCAGACTAGAAAATTATGAATCCAAAATGTATTTCCAAACTTGAACCAAGTACGAACGGTAGGGAGTTCGCTAGTTGTAATAACGTCACATACGGCTGATGGATTTTAAGTAGGTACCAACTGTAAATTTAGCAGAGGTGGCGTTTCATTCTGCATTCATTGAGCACCGCAAAGACTAAGTAAACCGCACAACATGCTGAGCCGCAATACGTACATATATGGTCACGCCTTTATCCAAGAACGGGTAGGCAGAGGCATATAATATGCCCACATTTCACCTTTATAGAATTTGTCCCACGTAATAGGTGGTGAGCCGTATTGCTATGATATGATGGACAGGCGTAGGTTGTGACTGCCTGCTGTTGAAATTTTTCAAGCCGCCTAAAAAGGCCTTTTTTGACGTGAGGGAAAATCTTTCATGGATGCTATGCCGAACTACTACCGACTACAAAGACCCACGGCAAAGGAAAAAACCTCACGACTAAAAACCCCACGACTAAAAAAACCTCACGACTAAAAAAACTCACGAAAAGGCCTTCCACTTGGCTTAACGACTGCCATTTTACTGGCAACTGGGACAATAAATATCACAAAGTGGTCACATAAATGGTAACCCATCCAAGGACTGGTCATAGTAAAAGTTGCTTACTGCAGTGATCGTTTACAGAACACTGAGTCCGCGTGGCCACGAGCGCTGAGCCTCAAAATAACGCAAATTACTGATGAAATGTATGACTGTTGTTAAACACTCACACTGTATTGATAGTGAGCCGTACATTTCCCATCACGCAATACATCGCTCGTAGATGTATGGAAATCGCTTTTCACACCTGATTATTTACACACCGCTAAGCAAACGGAACTACCAGTAAATTTATAACTCCCTGTATAAGGTTTCCTTAAGCTCAGATCATGTTGTGAAAGAAGTTTAATAATTTTCTTTACAAACTTGCGAAATTCTTACAAAGAGATTTAATTAGAGTTTTGAACAAAGTTATCATTTGCTTAAAAATTTTAGCGTAATTTCAAGTTGACTCAACTTTAACTGCGGTGTATCTAAGCAAACAAACTTTTTTATGAAATATTTATTGTAAAAGTTGTACTTGACACGTGATCCAGAGCCGAGGGCAGAACCGATTTCCAAACCGAGGGCCTTTGGTGTAATTATGAATAGCTCATGAATGGCATTGTGTATTATATTGATATATACACATACACATTTTATACCCAATTATGCTTCAAATCTATTGTGGAAATTAGATAAACGGATAGATATACCTAATAATATACTTTTCTAAATACATAGGTCCTAGGTCGAGTTAGGACTCATAACCTCCGCATTATGCACACTCAAGGATTATTCCAATCACTTGTAACGGAGGAGAGACGAATCGAACCCCTCAAGTGAACTGATTTAGGGCAGGTAGGGTACCCTCCATATTGTTACTAATACGCAATATTCTACTTTACAATATTAAACTGACACGTGTTTCGCCTTCATCATCCATCTGTCAAAGAGATCGGCCATTATAATATAGACATTATATCAAACTTTAACAATTTCACTCATCTATTTAAGCTCTAATCCTGCTTCAAAATCACTTTACCTCCGGGAAATTACTAAGAGAATTTATTTATGGCGTTTTATGTCCCTGTTTTTGTTAACGCAATTTTCCGATCACAGTATAAGGACTCAAATGGGAAATGAGATCAATGTGGAGCCAATACGGAAATTGCCGTGGCCAGTTTGGTGTTTACAAAAAAATATATTGGATTCATCGTTCTCCGAGAGTGAAATGTTGGATAAATAGGTTGTGATTTGGGCGAGTTGGTTAAATAAAGAAAAATGTGTCAACTCAAAAGGTAGATCAATTGTTATTTTGAATTTGAAAAGCAATTAGTATGCTAACTGATCATAAATTTTTAACATGGAAAAAGAATTGGTTTCGAGCAGGATTCAAACCTGCGTCTTCTGCAAACCTTATTCACTGGGCTACCGAAACCTACTCGGAACCAACCCGATCTATTTAGTCTAAGACAAACTTTAACGAAATTGTATTAAACAAAATGCACCCCTTTGATCAGGAGTCTGTTTCCTTTTATAAGCAGACAATAAACGATGTATTTGTTATGATAAATATCTAATCTAATACACTATTATCGAGCGACGAACACCCAACGCCAAGGGAAGCGATGTTGGCAGGAGGCAATTGATGAGTTTGTGCCAGTGTTTCACTGCAAACTACTACTTAACGCTAAATTTAATGTCTAAGGTAAGTTGGGAAATTGTTTTGATTACCTAACCGCTGAACTAAAGACCCCTTCTAGTTTGATCCACACTTCGCTCGCTTTTCAACATCATAACATCTTTCATCCAGTCTTTGAAATGCGTCTAGGCTTTCAGCTCAGTGTTAAGATTTAAAACTGGGTCAGTTATGTTTGCTACACAGACATGCAAATCACTTGTGTCGTTTCTATTTTCGCGTTGAGAAGTCAATGGGCTTTGAGGTGAGCTTTGAAATGAATTGCAATTCTAAATAATACTAAATTTTAGAAAAACACTGAATTGAACACCTACGTACCGACTTAGTTTTATAGAGCCTTGCACTCAGCTGTCTATGTTATTCTCCGTTAGATTGCCTCTATAGTCAAATTAGTTTAAAGTAATGTAGAGATACTATTTTTGTATGAAACCAAACGAGCCTTTGTTGTCCTATAAATATATAAAGCATACAATTTGGCAACCACAGGCAGAACAACTTACTGCCTCTAATTACTGTAAAATGTCCTTCGGGAACACGAGACCGGAATAACAAGTAGCATTTAGCAAAATAAAACCCGATTTGCAATATTGGCAGTGAACTGGTAAATTTGTTTTGTACTGAATGTTATTTTGTGTTTGAATTACGGCGATAATGACATTTCACAGAGCAATAACGAATCATTTGATACTTATTTTCTTTACCCTTTGTATAATTGAACGTAATATGCCATCTGAACTCAAATTGGATATAGAGATGATGAAGTGATGATCGTGCGGACTTTCTCTGTGGAGTAGCGAGACACAATGGGATGATCCTCTGACTAGGCATAGTGATCACAACTTAGGTCCTGCACCTTTCGCATCCAGTCCTTCCTGCAACCGTTCAGAGGTTCATTTGGTCCGTCCAAGCCAACAAATTACTTATTTTATTATGCCGTTTTTTTAAATTTGGTTTAAATAATAAATCAATATCACCCACAACTTACCTTAAATGACATTCGATTTTTTTCGGAGTCTATCCAGTTTTATCGTATTGTCACTGGTTCTGGTAATGGCGGCCATGTTGCACTCATACGAAAAATGGCGAAGTGGTAGCATTCCATCGTAACCGCCAGCGACAAGGGAAATATGTCAACATCACATTTATGTCATCCCGTTTGTATGAAGGCTGATATTAAAAATACCTAATATGCTGTGAAGAATAGACAAAATACTTATTAAAAAAATTATAAATATAGTGATCTTGCCTGTGTGGATGTTTGTTACCCTTTACCGCTCAAAAGGCTGTAGAGATCTAAAAATTGCTTCAGGGATAATAATAAAGGCTGGAATAACCGCCGTATTCCAGCAACTGTAGTAACATTGCTACTTTTCAGGGTTCGTAACCCTATGGTTACGAACCCTGAAAAGTACATTATATATTATTTATTATTATACAGTCTCGTTTTGGCCCTATAGTCAAAACGGGACTGTATTCGTGAGACTTTGCTGTCCGTCTGTCTGTATGACTGTTTGTCTGTCCGTCGCAAGACTATCTCAGGAACCATGATAGCTAGAGATCTGAAATATTCACAGATGATGTAATGTATATCTTTTGCCGCTATAACAAAAAATACTAAAATCAGAAAAAAAGCGGGACTAAAGGACAGGCACTCATACTAATTCTGGATTAGTCCGTTAATCCACCCCAAAAAATCCACCCAATGGCTACCCCATTGGGTGGATTTTTGGGGAATAATCACATGTTGTGGTATGTCCGGAATTCCACCCAATGGGTGGATTTCCGGATCTTATGATGATGAATATAAAAGCGAATAAACGGATACGTGATCTTTGCCGTTTTTTGATACGCGTGCACGTGTTCGACTCGCACTTGGCCGTTTTTTATCCCCGGAATAAGTTTCCATAGGATGCGGCAACAGAAATAATATCCAAGTGACCGGGGCCGCGAGCGACGTCATTAATTTTGTCTCCGAGCAATATGAAAAAATATATTTTAGTTATTGAAAAATATTATTATGATGTTGAAAATAAAAGAAGGTCTAGAAAATCAAGTTCAGTTACGGTAATAGTGGTCATAGCAGGTCATTACTTTCATAGTTTAGGTCATTCATCAAAGTAATAATATGAAAATGCTAGTTTTCACACTAAAATCCAACCTATTTAATATTCAGGTTTCCTTCTTCATTTTTACTTGTAAAGCCTCGAGCTAAGTAGCATTCCTGTGTTGCTTACAACATTAAATCATTTTCTGCTCTGTGAAATATATCTTGGAGTAAACATTTTCTACGATAAAGCTGAAGATTGTAACAAACGTCGTTAATTACAGTTACCAGAGATAACAGCTTATAATAATATTACTGCTTAGTGCAAATCCCGTATACAGTACAAGAGTTTCGCCATGACAAAATTCTGGGTAATTAACATGTAGGTACCAACGTATAGTCATGATTTTTTTCGTTGAAGAGGTAAGCAGAGCATAGGCCTACATATCTCGTTAAATTTTCGAGCTGTTTTTAACCTTAAATCTGATAACTACTGCCATATTACTGACAACCGAGAACAACGAGACGGTGATGGGTGCTACAAGCGCTTCATCTTTAGCATGTCTCTTTATTAATATATAACCTTGAATGTAAACATACCATATTATTTACATTTCCGATCTTACCGATATTGCGCTACTTTTGAAAATAACGTAGGGCAAAATGTACGAACACAGTACAACAAGTATACCTACAACAGCAGACCAATAAAAATGCAGTAGGTAGGTTATTTTCCCCGACTTATCTCAAAGAACGATTTATGTACACATTCAAGATCCTTGAGGTCGTCGGAATCTTTGGAACTTACAGTACCTACCCACTCAAACATTTTTTTATGACAAGACGATGAGACGGACGGCCGTCATCGTCATCCACCATACTGTTCTGTTCTGATCTGTTCTGTTCTGTTCTATTCTGTTCTGTTCTATTATATCTTACCTTTTTAGGGCTCCGTACCCAAAGGGCAAAATACTAGGCCCTATTCGTGAAAGTTTGCTGTCCGTCTGTCTGTATGTCTGCTTGTCTGTCTGACTGTCTGTTTGACGGTTCGTCACGAGAATGTATCTCAGGCACGATAACAGTTATTATACACGGTGAATTTTTGAAACGGGCTTGCATGGCTAAATCAGAAACTACAAGGAATAACGAAAAATACTAAAAGGAGTCATGAGCCCGATTTTGATGAAACTTAGATTTTTGAAAAACCAATAAAGGATTATTGGTTTTTCAAAAATCTAAGTTTCATCAAAATCGGGCTCATGACTCCTTTTAGTATTTTTCGTTATTCCTTGTAGTTTTTGAACGATTTTGACTCCCAGCTGGGAAGCTGGGAGTCAAAATCGTTGATTTAAAAAAAACACAGCTTTCATTATTATACCATTCCATAGTGTCACTGTAAGGATCAAATTTTGCGAAGTAATGATAACGGTAATCCATCTGTCCATCCAATCCCTTTTTGAAAAATTTACCCTGTATATGTGCCTCTGTGTAAAGTCTTCTGGAAGAGATTGAAGAGAACTTAAAAAGTCAACCCCGCAGATCTGTTGTTAAGTAAGTTATATCACTGAAATCGGGTTTGATTTTTTTTCACTTTAAGTGAGGGTATTGTAAGTTTTCACTGCAAGCGCCCAAAAGTGCCGGCACTGCAGTGGCCGAGGCAAAATACGCGAATGTAAGACGCAGGCTCAGACGCCCCCGCCCCCCGGCATCTCTAGAATTAGGTAAAGAAGCCCTGCGGGGCTAGACTCTTATAATTAGTAAGCTAGTACGAAAACTGTTAAAAATTCACTTGCATTTAATCTTATTTTTAAGTTCTCATATTGGCTCAAAAATCCATACAAGTATACATATTATGATCCCCGAAAGGGTAGACAGAGACATATTGTATGCCCCCATTTCACCTTTAAGGTTTTGTCCCACGTAATGGGAGGCGTATTGCCGTGTTGATATGGACAGGCGCTGGTGGTGACTGCCCACTGCTGAAAATTTTCAAGGCCTTTAACTTGGCTTAACGACTGCCATTTTACTGGCAACCGGAACCAACGGCTTAACGTGCCTTTCCAAGCACGGAAATGCTCGTAAATTAATGTCACAATGTGGTCACGTGATGGTCACCCATCCATAACCGGCCACAGTAACTGTTTCTTACTACACTGATCGTTTACAGAACACTGATTTTGCGCACAAATCCATAGACTTAGATAAATATGCCTCGTGAAGTATATTTCAGACTTGGCATTCAGTGCCTTCAGTCTAAGTGATTAACTTCGCTTGAAATGTTTCAATTCGAGAAGGCTTTATTACATCCAGTCTTTTTTTCATTTTAATTTGTTTAATAAGCTATTGTATTTCACACAAATTTAGAAAACTGCTGAAATTTTTTCAACCATGAACAGAAAAAAGTGGCATGAAATACAATGCAAGTGCTTTTGAGTGTTTAATGAATTATTGAAACTAACAAGGTAGGTACATCCCATGTTTTATTAAGTACTACATTTTCAACCTAATCCTTGAATATAATGTCGTAAAAACGTCATAAAATGTGTACCATGTAAAGTTTACGTACCGTAACACAATTACGAATCTGTAAAGTATAGTCTTTTTCTGGACAGCTCAGCAATCATGTAAACATGTCATGTTATGACAGAAGTTGTCTATGATCATAGTGTTGTAACTATACTGATTCTATGTATGTAAATAATCATTGAGTTATATCTAGTTCACCGTACGTTCATTGAATTCGGTATATTAATCGCCAAATTATCAAATCATGAAATTCGGTATATCAATATATATTATGTGCAATATTTTTTTTATATTAATTTAATTAAAGTATCTTTAAAAAAAGAACTTTTAGAAAATTTAATAGTATCTATAATCATTTATTTACAATAATATAATTACTTTAGGGATGATAAAAAGTGTATACGCCTCATTGGCTGCTTGCCGTTCTTACAGAAGCAGACTAAGACATCTTGAGAGATTTCTAATGTGGGGTTTTTAAATCCTAAGAAAGGGAAGTAGGCCATTGTAATGACATGGTGACAGGTATATTCGAAGCAAAGTAGTAAAAATTAAAGCTTTTTGAACAAGTGCAATAAAAGTACATTAGGTCACAAAATTTGATAAAAAAAGTTACGAAACCAAATACATAGGTATGTTGCCAATCTCGCTGCCTCAAAAAAAAAATAACGGCACCTTCGCTTAATCACTTTGCACTTACTTCGGGACAGGTAAAGTCTTACGTAGGAAGAAAAAAAACAAATCATCAAATATAACAGAAGTTGAAGTACTGCTAAAAATAGCTTTGACTAGAATCGAAGATTAATGTGTCACTCAGGTTCAAAAGGAAAAGGAACACATGTAAAAAAATGACTAGAAATTAAGCATTTGGTTAGCGAGGCTGTAACAACGCACTTTATAATCACTGGGAAAAGTCTGGCATGACTTCCATGAAGAATTGCATCTAGCACCTACTACGGTCATATGGCAGCTTGGCAGCGTCGCGCGCATCATTCATTTGTGTCTGATTCGTAATAGTCACTAGATGTGTCGCCGCACAGTAATTAAAAAAGTGTTTGTTACGGTATCGCTAACCTGATCCATAATCTCAATTAATTTTTTTATGTGTTCCTCTACCTCTTTAACGTGAGCAACACATTATGACCATTGTTCTGCTCCGATTCTCGCCAAACCTTGTTTTAGCAGTTCTTTGATTTCTGCCATTTGAAATGATTTGTTTTTTCTTCCAACATAAGATTTTACCTGTGCCCAAATAAGTACAATGGGGTTTAGCTCTTTAAGTTTGGAGAAAATCGGTTAACAAATGCGTCTTCTAGACCGAAACTGACATGCACACACACATACGGACGAAAGCAAAATCGTCTATACTGTGGAATCGAAGACCCAAACTCAAAGTGCCTTTTCACACGTACCGGTTGCCGGGTAGCCGGTGCCGGGTAACCGGCGGCGAATGCAAGCGGTTGCCGGGCAAATCACGCCGGTACGTGTGAAAAGGGGCAAAGACTCGCACTCTTCGCTCTCTGGGTCAATAAGTGATATTATTATAGTAAGTACATTTTTTCGAACTGACAGATTGATAAAACAATGACCTCCTTTTAAAATCAATTGGCCAGTACAACAGTTTTACAACACTATGGCAAAGACAAACAAGTCTGAGAAAAAATAATTTAATGACAAGCAAAAATGACAGTCTTAAATTTTTACCATCCGAGTATTTTTCATGAAATTATTCTATAATCTCAAGGTTTATTAGTGTCGAAATCTCCGCATAAATCTAACTAGAGTTCCTTGAAACGACTATGATCAGGATTGATAATTAAATGTAAGTAATTATGGAGTAGTCAAGATCCAATTTCTTTGTTTACTATATTATTTACATCTGTTGAATTCCACTATAATTGAAATTTTATTGAGCCCCAAAGTGTCGGCGAGCACAATGAGCAGTAACGCAAGTTAAATATTAAGATTAAAGTAATTATCCAAATTGTGTCTCTAGATTTTATCGTTAGGGACATTAGAAAAAGGTTTTTACAGTGTCAGCAGTATGAATGTCTAAGTCTAGTTTTGCAAGGGTCCATTAGGCTACCGGAGATCGCTTTGGGCATATGCGTGCTGGCCCACTTAGTGATATTAAAAAGTAATTCATATAAATGTTGCTTGAAACTGGTCACGAGTTTAATCATTACTCTAACTAAAATATTACTGCAGACAAACACAGACTAGTCAGGTATGACAAGGTTTCTTGCCAACATGGCGAGCTCAGAATCTTTATTCAATTTATTTCCTTTTGATAAATCTATGCTGAAGCTACTCGGTACTAGTGAAAGTATACGCATAGACGTGAAGTAGAAAAAAAACCTACTCATGTGGTAACAGGTCTGAATGTGGTTTGATTCTAATATTTTATTTTTTTTATACAAAAGCATGTTACTCCCTAATGTAAACCAGCAGATACCTATTCCTAGCGTACTCTTAACATATTCGGGATATTCTTATTAGCCGAAGGTAACAAATTTATTGTTCTTTTCTTAGAGTTCAACGAAAGCACTTCTCGTACGCGTTAATATTCTTAAAAATAGTAATAATAAAAGTGATATTAACCATAAGACAGGGAATGCACGTAAAAGGGCAATTTCTCTTTAGCTACGGCAAATTATGCGACCGTCTACATACATTACCGTTAGAGGGAAGTAGAATAAAAATCTATGTGATCCTATCTTTCAAGCGTTTTACCTAAAGGTGGGTTATTTTACAAATGGCGGCGTGATGCATGGGAACTTTATCAAACCATCTTGATATTGCTATGCGGTGAATAAAAACACTTTGTTTTTTTAACAATTATGGCGATGTTCTTGGGACAAAAGTAGGTCATGGCTCCCAAATAAAATTTTAGGAACACTCTCCCATAGACCATTTTGTTCGAAAACGATGTGTTAGAAAAGAGTGTGGAAGTAGAAATAGAAATAGTTAGATTGACTCACTAAATGGCTTTGAGTATAGGTATATATAATTAGAACGTAATAGGTATATACTCTAAGCTAAATGGCAACCGCAGCTCTGCCCGCGAAGAATTCTGTTTACGTACCCGCATCCCAAGGGAACTTATATTGGGAATAAAAAGAGCTTACCTGTTTTGGTCCCTACATACCTAATACAACATGGATTCTCTAAGTACCGAATTTCAGTCTGATCCACTCAACTCAACCATTGTAACGTTATAGAGTAACAAACATCCACGCCCACAAACTTTCGCGTTTATAATAATAAGAAAGATTGCACTCGCCGCACCGCTGACTCAAGTGTTCCTATCACTGCAGTTCGTCACTTTCATTATGGCTACTCCTTGGATGGCACGTTATGCCACTAGTTCTGGTTGTCAGTAACAGGCAAGGTGAAGTAGGAGGCTTGATAAAATTCAGCTGCACGTCGTAATATCCTGCGGCTGTTCATTTTAACGCAGCAACAGGCGAATCTACATTTTACGTGAAGTAAACCACAGCAAAGGTAAATTCTGAGCGTATGCAATGTCTCTGCTACCTTAGGGTTCAAGGCATGAACATTGTGTATGTATTACATCTAAAATACTTTGGCTAACATTGATACCTTCTTAACAAATATTATAACAACTCATTGAACCATTATCTATCACTCCTAGTTGCATACAAGTCTAATATCACCCACAGTAATAGCTTGTATGGAACAATGCTGGTATTTCACGTACAATTAAGTCATCAGACGTAATCCCTAGAGGAATAATCGTATCATGTGCAATGCAATTATGTAATGCACTGGTCTGGAAGATACATTCACTAATAATAAATTATAACCTACTAAACAAGCAGACTGGGTAATTAGTAGCTTAGATATAGCAGTGTAAAGGTATTTCTCTAAATAATCCATTTAATAGGTAAATAATCTTTGGTATAGTCCTTACTAATATTATAAATACAAAAGGGTATGAGTATGACGTGTAATTGATTTTTAGTTTGTTACTCTTTCATGATCTGATCATGATGGCTGGGTGCATCTGGCTGAAAATTTTGTAAAAAAATCAAAGTATAAAGTAACTTCGTCACAAACTTTCGCATTTATAATTTAGTAAAATATAATATAGTAAGATGTAAAACTAGCTGATTTCCCATTTCCCACAGGAATTTCTTTCTGGGATACAAATGTTTTACCAGTTATCTGTGTACGAAATTACAGCTGAATTATTTAAGGGTTTACACTGTGATTAAGTAACAATCAGAACATAAAAATTGCTTTAGACTTATTTTAATTTTTCTGTTAAAATACACAAGGCTTGTTCTAACAACAACGATCCAAAAAAATAATCATTTTGGTATATTTTTGGCATTAAAGCACATAATCCTAAAAAAAACCACTGCTTCTCTAAGTTGCCTGGACGATATCGCTGCGTGAATTAAAATCGCTAATTGTACTGAACGTAAAGAAACCAGTGTAATATCTCAGAATTATATTGATCTATTCATTGCGTTATCCAAGTACAGTGGCATCTCACTAATCATTTAATAATTACGACCATACGCAACCCCCTTCCCCTCTACAGCAAATTTTCAACTAAAATATTGAAATTTCACAAAGCAATCAATTAAAAGGCTTTAATAATTATATCTATCCCTGACAGAGCATTATGACCCTTAACACGATAATCATAAAGGATAAATATTGATAAACGAAATAGGACACAGAAAGGGTGACAGTAACAAAACTGCTAACTTCCAAATTGTTGTGCAAAAGTTTAATTTATGCGGTAAGTTTGCTATGAAATTATTTTATACATATGGACATTTTAGATAGTCAACATTATTAGAAAATTCGATATCACAATATTCAGAACGGGATTTTTTTTCAACGATTTCTATGTTCAGACTTATCCTGGGGGTATTCATCCGAGGGCTGAACTGAGGCTCGAGGAACGTGTTGGTTTCTAGTCAGTATGAGTCCAGCATAGCATTTATACGCTTAAAAATAAAAGACCCTATTCGCTGCTAATACATATACCTATTTTGTTTTTAAGCTAGACCAGTCTAATGGTTTTTCTTTAATTATTTATTAACAATCTGGACCATACAGGCATTTTTTCCTCCATCCAAAGTTTCTATCCTAATGAATTCGATTTGTCATTCTTTCATTATAATTAGTTGTGGCTGTTGTACGTAAGATCAACGAATTGAGGGTGTGACGTGGGTTCCTCACACCCTCAATTCGTCAATCCAAATCTTTCCCTCCCCTTCTTTATAATTCTACGATGGATTTCCGCCATGTAACGCATAATTTCATTGGTTAATACTTTATAATTAATCTCCAAAATATGGCTTATTTCTATAGATGTATGGAAATACGGACTTGATAAACGGGAAAATGACAAGCAAAGCTGGCAACCACAGTTAGCATAGCTAGTGCTATAATAAATTCTTTAAACATATTTGAAATACGTTAAGCCCCTTGGCTCAGCTATAAAGCCGTGTGTAGCATTTGTCATAGCAAAGAGAAACAATTGCATTTAATAAGCCCGCGAAAAGTTACACGTTATCAATATAATACTATCTATTAGTGATATCGTTGTTCGGATAATGATTTATAACACCGTTTTACTCGTTGAAAATTTTCCTACTGCCGCTATAAAGGAGCTTTGAGTTATATAAGACAGTTTACATAACACAAGAAACGCAAAGATTTCACAAGAAACCCCGCACAGGAATCCTTATAAACCCATTAAGTATTCTAAAGGAACATTAACTTTGGACCGAGAACTTTCCCACAATATAACTTAACTCAGATTGTTTAGCTGCTGTCCAAATCCCATGGCGTTGTATTGCAACCAGCGGACTGCGTAATTACAAAACTTCAAGTCAGGTAAAACTTGTACAGGTGTTGTAATTTGTCCGACTGAAATATTATAGAGTCGTTTATCGAACTCCTTGGAACTGTGGTTTGTGAGATCACAGTTGAATATTTGAGTTTGGAATTGGATGAACTGTATTTCGTTCGTTTAAGTCCTTGAGAGTGACTCGGTTATGAAATTGAGAAAGGACTGTTATTTGTCGTATAATGAACGAATTATTGGCTTGAATAATCACATTGTACGTTTCTTGAATGTAATGTTTTGTGACAAACCTAAGTGATAAGAAAATACCAATATATTGAAGTCACGCTTCTGTGACTTTTATTGACTTGTTGATAAAATGTTTGTGAGGGACTGACTGAAATCAAAAACAGAGCGCAGATTTGAGAAAGTATTTTCAGCTGTTTTTGTTAAATAACATTTTAGTGAATATTCTAGCTTCGAGTTTAAACTATAAATAGTTTAGCCATTTGTTAACGAAACTTTAGAATGGTTTTCAACTGAAGTCCACCCATTATTCTCTTTATATTTGCTATTTCGCTGTGAAAGTCGTCAATTGGCCTCACACGTTCAATGTTAGGCTCTAAATTAAACTGAAGCTGTCAGCTTGGCTGAAAGTGGCTAATAGATAAAGTCTGACTGTATCGACCAGTTGTTATGTCAGGTGATCACCGTTTCTAACAATGCCAAAAATAACCATGTTCCCAGGCTGGAGAACTTGGGATTCAAAATGGCTTGTTGGCATAGTATGCAACAACCGTGACATACTTATCAAATGGAACTTTACACACAGTAAATCAAAATCAAATCAGCGCGCAGTCAGCATGGCAGTTAACTGTTGGACGATGGCCTTTCTCAAATTACGTCACAATATACGGTCCTGCACCTTCTGCATCCAGTATATAACTCTGCGACTGCTTTTTGCCGTCTCATCTCATAATGTCCTTTTCTCGAAATGTCCTTTCTCATAATGTCCTTTTCTCGAAATGTCCATTCTCGTAATGTCCTTTCGCAGATTGTCCTTTTCTCGAAATGTCCTTTTCTCGAAATGTTCTTTTCTCAAAAAGTCCTTTTCTCGAAATGTTCTTTTCTCAAAATGTCCTTTTCTCGAAATGTTCTTTTCTCAAAATGTCCCTTTCTCAAAATATGTACTCTACAGAATTAACCCCGCTCAATCCGACTTGGATAGGTTAGGTTAGAAGGCTAAGGCGGGAGCGGAGTGCAGCGGAGCTTCCGCATTAGCCTTCGTGGTTATTTTTTTTTATAACCACCTAAGTTTTGTTTACGTGGTTATAAAAAAATAACCTCAAACTTACCAAGTGACTGGTGGTAACTTGGTGGTTATAAAAAAAATAACCACGAAGGCTAACGCGGAAGCTCCGCTGCGCTCTGCTCCCGCCTTAGCCTTCTAACCTAACCTATCCAAGTCGGATTGAGCGGGGTTAATCTTGTAGTGTACATATTTTGAGAAAGGGACATTTTGAGAAAAGGACATTTCGAGAAAAGGACATTTTGAGAAAAGCACATTTCGAGAAAAGGACATTTTGAGAAAAGAACATTTCGAGAAAAGGACATTTTGAGAAAAGAACATTTTGAGAAAAGGACATTTCGAGAAAAGGACAATCTGCGAAAGGACATTATGAGAATGGACATTTCGAGAAAATGACATTATGAGAAAGGACATTTCGAGAAAAGGACATTATGAGATGAGACCCTTTTTGCGACAAAGAAAATTATTTGTGTACTGCACATTTGTATTCAAACATCATTCTCATTGTGTAATAGTTCAGTAATTTTTTTATTACATGTTATATGAAATCCGCGTAGCTTATCTTGTAATTTCTCATTACCGTGATAATAATTATTAAATCACTGTGACAAGTGTAGCACTTAGCTAAGTAAACATAAATAATAAGTAAGATCACAGCGGCAGCAGGGCCGGCTTAATTACTTAAGTTTACATGCTGTAAACTCGACGCGCGTCCACACCAATTTGTACGGAACTTACTGGGCACGAGAGATGCGCTTTGGGCGTTCTAATTTTTAATAATTATGTTATTAAGTTTCTACATAGTCCATGTGATGGGTACATTATAATTACTCGGGATACATAATTATGTTCTAGATACTAAACATACTCGTAGTAGAGTAAGGACTTTTGCGATCCGATCCTGGCTCCTGTGGGCGTAAAAGCAGAACCGAGCCTTTCATCGATGTACTCGTGGGCTAAGCGTAAATCTCTCGGGTGCAATATTTATTAACCTCTAGCGGCCCAAGGTCCTTTCAAATACCCTTATTAACTTATGTCATTACAGCCCAAACCAATATTATTAATTTCTTATTTACCGCCCACGTCCTTTTTAAGGGACCAAAAACATTTAGTTGATTTTTTTTGCCGTAGAATTTTTCTGTTTGATTTGTCAAACTTGTCAGTCTGTCGCGAAATGAATCGACTAGGTTTTCTGCCTAAAGAATAAAGAAAATAGTGCAATAAGAATATTTCCATCAAGGCGTCATCATGTCGAAAAAGTAAGCAACAATTTAATCTTATTTTATTCTAGACATATTACATTTTTATTATAAAACATACACCATTTTAAAGCCATTGAATTACACTAAAGAAAGAATTAATTATTTTTGTGGAATTATTAGTATTTATTATAATTTATTAGTAGAAAAGCAATAGTCCCTCTGAATTCCCCTCAGGACGTAGTTTGCGTGTAGTGTTATATGATTTAGTGCCTTGTAAGGGACTTTCGGCTTTAAGAGTCTGTATGACGCCAAATAGACTATTACCTTGATCTAGATCTCAGGACTCGTGAGGTCTAATGAATTAAAATTTTAACACAGACAACTTCAGTTCATAAACTAAAAATGCACTAGGCTAAAAACACGATTGCTGATAAAATCCTCGATAGATTTTTGTGTTGAAAATACCTCGATTTCTTGAAATTTTAACCTAGATCTCATAAGTTTTAAGTTGTTTTTATAATATAAAATATTTATAAGAAGGACAATAGTAAAATCTTCATTTGCACTAGTTCACTTTTTTAATATTGGTTATAGTTTTTTAATAATTAATTTATTTCGTTAAAAACGCACAAAAACCGATCGCATCTCTCTCTGTCTTGCACGCTAAAATGTATATCATCTATCTTTTTTCAACAATTTGGCGTCTGGTAGGCTCTTAATTAAGTTAATAATTTTTATTTATTTGACTTTCTGCACCCAATATATAGATGGTTTAGTCCACGTTCAACCCCCAAGGTTTCAACCCCCGTCCATGTTCAACCCCTAAACGTGGTCCATGTTCAACCCCCCGAGGGGTTGAACATGAATTTCAATACATTGGTCATCTTTTCTGTGTCCATGTTCAACCCCCAATCGTCAGGTATCGAATATTGAAATAAAAGTAATAATGATGTAGAATAGTTACTGCACGACTAAGAAGGCCAGGGCCAGGTCCAACCTTGAGTTTTAGCCCTCACCCAATAATAGGCGCGCCTCAATTGACCAAGAATTCTGAATATCCCCATGGTACTGCCAGACTCTTCAATAATGCAGCTTACAAAGAGGTCGTGGTAGAGAAAGGGGCTTTGGCAGCGAAAGTCGTCGTGGAAACTTCTCCAATAGTCATCGGCCTTCTCTTCATCTTCTATCGCAGCAGGGCATCTACTAAATAAAAACGTGTTAATGTAGCATTATCTACTGCAAATCCTCCTCAAATTCATTGTACTAATGTAGATCCTAAATAAGGAATAGCAGAAAGTAGATTAGTAATAACTGTTGCTCCTCAAAAAGATATTTGTCCTCAAGGTTAACCTTGAGGACAAATATCTTTTCACATATCCTATGATAGCTGTTGCTATTAATAAAAATAAAATAATTACTCCAATTATTCGAGTCTCCAGGTTTTCCTATTAACGTTTGCAACACCAAAGACGCTACACTCGCCCTGCCGATCCTGCAAGAACAGTCTAAGAAACTTTTGCAGAATTCTCATACCTATTCATTTTCCCTACTATCTAAGTTACGACTTTGCAACAATGACCCTCAAGTACCTCTATAGACATAAACCAGGCTTTGCAAGTAGTTAAAATATCATACATTCTGCAAGCCGATTTAAACATTCTCCAACACAATAAAGTAGAGTTGAAATCGAAAATTCGAAGTTTAGTGTAGAGAACATGAACCATGATATTATTATTCCAAATTGATTCTATTGATATAAGCATTGTATAAACAACTTTGGACTGAAAAGATTTCTAGATACCAACGCAACGGCGCGTGGCAACGAATCGACGTAAAAGAATTAGGTACATTCGAATTACAAAATTAGGTCAGAAACAGTAAAACCAAGTATAGAAGAACCTAAAAGATTTAAGAAATGTTAATTCCTGGACCTTATCAGATGCTTTGGAAAGAAAAGGAATTGTTCAACTCGCTAAGGCGCTCAGTTCTTTCACAACCGAAAACTTTGAAAGTAGAACGAGCGAATATTTAGGTATTATTATCTAACGTATTTTTTTTTAGTTTTAATGAATTGTCTGAAACTGTAAACGTAAAAAGTCTTGACAGACAGACGCACGAACGGACAAAAACTGATCCTATACTTATAGGATCAGTTTTTGTCCGTTCGTGCGTCTGTCTGTCAAGACTCTTTTGTTTTTTTTCCTTTTGAGCCACAGAACCATAAAAATAATTTTCAATTCGTTTATTTTTTAATTTACCTCTTTTTACCTTTGGTTACCAACAACCCTTGCGGCTGTCGTTCAGCTGTCAAATAGTTAACCAATTGGATTCAGTCGATTCAGTATTGTGAGCGCACGGTAGCCTGATTCCCATTGGGCGGACCTCCCGAAATCGTAGGTATGGAATTAACCGAAGCTCTGGGTATTCAAATAACGGTAGCTCGATGGATATTGAAAATAGGTTTACATATTGAAAAGGAGTGGTTCCGCCTCACAATGTTGGTTTGGGATAAATATAGTATCGATTTGTGTGTTTGTGAAATCGAACTTTATTGGAACGGTTTTTGATAAGTACGTTTACCTATTAATACAAAGTCAGGCTCGTTCCCAAAAGAATACGCAGGGCCATAATATTCATTATTATAAAATCTGTGGTAAAATTCGTGTTGAAAAAATACTGAAAGAATAGAATTTAAATTATGAAATTAGCCATAAGTACCTCTACCGCTGTAGTTAATTTGACCTCATAAAATATTTTGTTAATGTAAGTGTAAATTGTCCGATTCACATTAAAATTTACACTTACAGCTTGGGTTGAGTTTGAGATTTAGTTACCTATCTCAATCACAGGGGAACATCTCACTCCGTTGTTGACATAGTAGTATGGTTGGCCTTTTCTGGGACATCCGTCAGTCAGAGGGATTGCAGGACTTCCAGTCGTAGGCAGTTGCAAGTCACTAAGTACAAGTGCAACTCATTCTTAAAAATATAAACGTAGGTTCATTGAATAGCTAAACTATAAGCAAATAATCAATTCAGCATTGCGTTATTCTGTAGTGACCTACTGCTTCCCATGTAAGAGTTGAAGAAAGTCTACTGTCTGGGTGGAATCACACCTTCAAATATGCATGTGCAAGTCTAGGGGCTGTCTACACGAGCGAGAAAATTGCGGAATATTATCATCGAATGATTGTATTGCCACACTTTCGTCGTGAGAATATTGCCGTGTGAATACACGTTCACAGAGAGAGTGGCCCAAATATACTTGTACGTTGTGGCTGAGCAGTTTGAGAGGATTATGATTGTAATTGATAAAACTGCGGATAGGTACTTAAACTTCCCGTCTTATAATTATTTTCGACGATGGTTCAGATTTTCGACAGCCGTACATTTGGTAATGGAAGTGAAAACATTAACGAGTGTAAAAAACACATTCATCGACTCTTCGAATACAATTAAAATATTGCGATACAGTAAATGGGGCACAAAATTTTCGTGGTTGTGTACCTCGAACATATGCGATTGTTTTTACATTTTAATACTTTGAGTGCTTCATAGCACAAAACATTCCATTCGTATCATTTTATTGAAAATACATTACGTAATTAAATATTTAAATGTTTTAGCATCCGAGCAGTAAAGTGGTATTCGTAGCATGTTGTTTATGCAAAGGGAATAAATTTTATTTTATTTTATTTTATTTTATTTGTTGTGAAATTACTGTTGCATGATAGTGTTTCTCCATTTAAGAAGTGCAATAACTCATCCTTTACAATATGCAGCACTAATGAAATATTTTTTTTTATGCATTGCGCTTTACTATAATTTCTTATGAAAGTTATGATTTAAATTTTCAAAATTATAAGCTAACTAAAATGTATAATTCAATTCATCTCAATACGGCCAATTACCTGAGTTTATTCATGATTACAGACACATACTTTGCTAATCCATGGGCAGTCTTGCACATGTCGTAAAATTTTATTTAACTGTCATTTGAGAGGTTTTATTGGTCGCTCATAAATCCCCCCGCAACACGAGTCAGGCACAAGTTAGACTGTTCAAGTAAGGTTTGATCGTAAAGTGTCAGGGTACCTCTCGTCCGTTTGGAAAAGAGGATTTGAATTAAAATATTTTGTTTTGTCTGTTGTTAACGGCTTTACTAGAATATACTACTGCCCTAGATTGTTTCTGTGCATAGACATTTTATGAGATACGACCATTTGAATCGTGACTGTGCGCTATGTACCTGCCTGAAATATCCTGTGTGTAAGTATCTGAATATTTAGATTCAAATAAATCTACTTGATCTCAAAATATACTTATTTTTCCTCATCGTTCGATGATATTTCTAGTAATCTTATTAATATGTAAATGTGTGTTAATGCTGTAAATCAGCTATTACCGTTTTAAAAACGAATAAACTAGGTACAATACAAATAAAGAGATATTTTTGAACATTATGACACAACGGCAGCTAGCACAGATTAAGCTAATTTATGCTTGTGCTATTTAAATATCTGATAAGCATACTTAGATATTTCTAAAAACATACATTAATAAATGTTAATAAATAATTATACATAGAAACTGTTCAAACTCCAAAACCAACATTTGCGGGCCACAAGTTTCTTCATTTCTTCCTCCAAGTATTGATATGGGCAAAAATACGACAAGTATATAATTTTAAAATGCATCGAAGAACATAATTGCTGTGTAAGCACTTACTTCATTTTAATAGTAGTATTTACATCATTATTATAATGTTTCTATAGAACAGTATACTATATCCATTAATGGCAATAACGTTTAATGGATTGAATGCAACCCGCTTACTAACGCAAGGGTTGAAGCTTTTAATGTTTTCAATTAGCTGCCACCGCGGTACGAGCGCTGCCACTCTGCTGAGTACTCATTATTGCAATTAATGTGTGCGGCGTATTACATTACCTCTGTGCCTCTACGTATAATAATAATGATGAATGAAATCTAAACGTTCAACCTACTCATTTGATACATTAATTCGTGTTCAGCATCGCTTTCTATGATTATTATAGGTAAGCCTTACTTTTATAAATCAACTAGCTGACCCGTGCCCACTTCGTTGGGCATAATATTAATAATCCCTTTTTAGTACAAAGTGTTATGTTTCAGTTTCTAACTGACAAAAGGAGGGTTATACGTAGGTATAGATTGTATTTGCATGCTAATACAAAATTCGAAAGTAACTCTGTCGGAAAGAAAAAACATTTTCTGCGGGATTTGCGATAAACGAATTCCATGAGAACCATGTCGCGGGAAAAGTTAGTTTAGAGGTAATTTTAATTGTTCAAAACTTCTCTGTAAACTATATTGGATGTAATGTTATCATTTGCAAATATTTTGTCTATTAGGAGTTCCAACCCGAGATAAGCCAACATTATAACTGCCCATGGGAAAACACGGCTTTCTCAGGTCAATGCCCACCAGAGAGAATGTTTGACCTTGGGACTTGTTAATAGTGAGGGCAAAAGAGATCTTTACTGGAAACTGTAGCCTTTTAAACGGTATGGGTAAATCTGTAGGAATCATGGGTATCCGCGGAATATAAGCCAGTTGTCCCACTGCTGGCCCAGTGAGAATGGTCGCCACGATTATATTGTCCCGTAACTCTTTTGTAAGCAGCCTTGTCCCATTACACATGTTGGGGGGCTCAAGTTTCTTAATAGCATGATAGGAATGTCAACTTGTAACACAAGGTCGTGAGGAGGTAGGCCAGAAGGTTCAAAGAATTTAAAAATGCTTGGGGATAGTGCTTTGTATCCTCAATATTACACATCGTATCAATAGACTTATAGTGGCCTGACCGGGAATTTTCTCTAAAATGAGTATATTTAGGATGTCATTCACTGTATCGTTTCTGGGTGACACTATTGCCCTAGAACAAAGCCAATGATAATCTCTCTCCAATAAATTTTCAAGACCGGGATATATTGCGTCAAAAAGATGTTCCAACCTGTGCAATATGTGTGTCCTAATGTCTCGTCAAGTTTAATGTCATTGCTGTTGGTGTTAGGAGAGACAATTTTTCCTTCGCCAAGATTGAGTAGTTGACTCGGAAAGTCGTTTTCGCTCAAATGGGCTCTCATGTTTGTTCGTAAATTGAGAGATGCAACCGAACTCCATAAGTGAGATGATTTTAAGCATGCTCTGATGACATCGGCGCGTGTTCCTTTTATTACTACAGGCAGTGTTTGCAGAAAATCGCCCGCGAAAGCAAAAGTAACGCCACCCATTACAGCATCAGAGTTTCTGAGGTCTTTGAGCGTTCGGTTTACTGCTTCAACATGAGCTCTCTGACTCATGGTACATTCGTCCCATATAATTCCCATATAATAAAAGTTTCCCGAGTGGCCCATTTTTACGTATGGAACAAACTGACTGTTCTCTAGTGAGCCTGTCAGAAGTAGCTTAAAGGTGGAGTGTGCTATTTTCCCATCATTTAACAGAGTAGCGGCAATCCCCGAAGAGGCAACGGCTAGTACATTTCTCCCGGATTATCTTACTTTTGCCAATACCAAATTTGCAAGACACGTTTTGCCAGTGCCTCCCGCGGCGTCAAGAAAGAAAATTAACAAACAACTCCCACAACTTTAAGGGACATTGAGAAATTGAGGCTTCTCGTAGAGTGTTTTTCCACGGGTTATCGTCTTCTAACAAAACTCTCTCACGGCAAGCAGCTTTATTAAAAAAACTACTTTTTGTGACTTAAATATAAAAGTTAGATATATGCTGTCGTTGACTTTGTGGGCATTTTCAAGCTCCACATCTTTTCTCTAGAACTCATAAATATATCTTTCATAGTTAAGCGTTCGTAAGAAACGCTTCATTCAACCGTTTTTTCTCCGATTCACTTTGCAAAACGGACTACCACGTAAAAGTCTTTTTATTTTTCGGTTTTATATATAACCTATGACACTCAGCAATAATGTGGCTTTCTATTGGTAAAAGAATTTTTTAAATCGGTTCAGTAGATCCCGAGATTACCCCTTACAATTTAACAAATATACAAACACACAAACTTTACTTTTTTATAATATTATTATTATTATATTATATTATAATTATTAGTATAGATTGTTGAATACTTCCGTTGCCATTCAATTGTAATAGGGCACCATTTTCATTTTAGATTACGTAACAAAAATATCGACCCAACTTTAGACGACGAACATTCAAATACCCGATATTCTTCCCAATTACAATGTCAATCCCAAGAATTAGGTAACGTAGATGCTGTCCCAAATACACGTGGCCACCCTCTAAAGCTCCCGTGTCTCGCACATCCTTCAACGTGAGCCCACCCTACTTAGCGTCGTTTCTGTCTCATTACTGTTCAAACTATTTTTATGACTATAATTTATATCTGCGATATTGGGACCAAATGCTATAAAACTGCCGTACTCGGTTGCTACCTAGTCGGGTTCTCGGGTTTTCTTTACGATAGTGAAACAATAGTAGTGGTATAAACCATGCGATTACTAGTGAAATTTGTGATTAAAACTGAATTTAATAATACATAGATAATTTGTTTAAATCAATGAATTAGCGATGGCCTCTCTCATACATCTTAGCTTAGGAATAGGGTGAGGTTTAGTGTACCTACCACGGTATGACCAAACGAGATATACGGCACAGAGATTTGTTGCGAGTTTCCTTTCTTTTCGCTAGGACCGTAAAATATTATATTGAATATCTTTTAGCGATTTAAGATAGCACATCTTAATTTTATTCTAAATATTACATGCAGAAAAGGAATATTTTTAATTTTTTTAAGTACAACTCATGACAGAATTTAAGTTCGTTTACAAAAAGAAATGCCTATGGTATACACCTTTTCTTTGTAATGTAAAATCCTTTACCAATAAATCATTCTGGGTAGCTCTACCCTAATTAAAATTCATGTTGCGAAGTTTCAAAATAAAGTCATTGAACGTTAAGGCGCTTCCTCACCGGGAGCATTCGCGTGTAATGTAACGTTAAGTATCGAGCATTATAGCAGTGAGGGAGGAGAATTGAGCATTACAGTGCACAAACTGTAATGATGCGCACATTGTGACTTGCAGCATCAATGCGCTGACATAATAAAAAATCAATACTAAATTGTACATTACACGCGAATGCTCGTTGGTCACGGAGATAGTATTATTGTAACGTAATGCTCTAAGTCGAATCTATAATATTACATTACACGCGAATGCTCCCGGTGAGGGAGGGCCTTTACGCACGACAATAGGGAAATAGGCAACTTTTCCCTAAATGTAAATAATTTATCGAGTACTCCTAACAGTGTGTATGCAAAAACTTAAAATGGAGGCTACTTTAAAGTCACACTTCTGAAACACTCCGCTCGCCACAAACAGTGTGTTCATCTGTTTATACTGAGTGAACAACCTTCAACATTGCGTCCCAAGCCTCCGGCCACAGTAAAGTCCATAACCTTTTCATGTGCGCGCGCTTAACGCGTGGAATGAACTCTTTGCCTCGAGGTTTTAACGAACGTCTAAGTAATAGAGCCTTAAAAGGTGTTCATAGCGTCAGCAGCGCGAGTGTTGCAGTCATCAGTTCGCATGAAGAGCTTGTCTGCCACCATAGTGGTATACATTTGGTTTTACTTCAAAATACTCTAGCTTAACATATTTCAATATAGCAGAATATATTATAATTCTATACGAGCGTTATTCTAAAATTAGTTAAGAAGAGACTATGCACTACATCTATCACGAAGGCAGCTTAATATTAATCTTCATAATAAAGTTAGTAAATGCTATTTTCTGTGCAAAATTGATATCAATCAATATACATTACGTATCAGGGTAAAGGCACCTAGTTGATGACATTCCAACACAATTAATACTGCGAACTAGTAATTTGAATAGCTGATCTGTCAACCGTGTACAAGTTTCTCGATATTAGTTGCGGTGTTACCACGGTATTACGCACTTATAGATGCTTCGGTATCGGCATGCAGTTAATTAATCGTTTCGTAGGTGTATATATTTATCAATGAGTGTATTAAAATCAACAGTGTTAGGTACATGTTTGAAACTAACAGTAAAAGATTGATCAATCTATATCGCAAGCAAGCATACATACATTCATAGCGGCCCTTAAGGCCTTCAACTTGGCTTGACGATTATCATTTCGTCACTGATAACCGGGTTTCATTTCGAGTTTTCCTTCTCTACGCAATGGTTTTGTGAATGTGTTCTTTTAGTTGCCTCTTACCACACCCTAGGCATGAATTGAGTTGTCCAAATATTGTACTCTTTACCGTTGCCACACGGAGAATCAATTGCAAAAACGTTCAAATAAAAGAAAACGATCAAAATATTCAGCAAAAAGTTGAACAGACATGAGAATAGTTTATACTTTTTCTTTTAACGTAATTTACAGTAAAAACAGCTTGAAGGTATCAAAAGTGAATTGGAATCATGCCAACTGACAGGAACTCATTTCACAATAAGGAACTATCGTTAGAAGAATCGAGAATTAAAGAGAAAACCGAGACAGAAACAATACTGGATTTTATTTTTTAAACTACTTATACCTATATTATTTGATTTCTCGCAGCTCAGCGGAATCAGTGTTCTGTAAACGATCGCTACAGTACGCAAGTTTCACTGCGTATGGTCCTCGCATGAGTGACCACTTTGAGATATTAAAATTTGCGAGCGTTATTGTGCTTCGGATGGCACGATAATGCTGTTAGTCTGAATTGTCATTAGAATGGCAGTCGACCAGCCAAGTTGAAGGCCATATGGGTACCTTTTTGCGTTCAAGGCCAAAGGGGCGTCACACTGCGTCTGTCCATTTCAACATGGCAATAGGAAAAAGAAGTCAGCCAAAAACTAAGGATTTGCTCAACTAATTATTAACTCGTTACACGGCCACGTCCATAGGTGGTTGAATGCTGCCCATCCCAACCATGTTAAGTTTGACTATTTGGTATTTCTCAAATTGGTCTATTCTATAAGTATGAGTTCTCAAATTGGAGCCTACTTGACTGGATGGATTGTCCTTAGTGTACGCCATCCATAACTTCCACAGTAAAATCTTAGGTCGTAATTGGACAACGCAATGGTGAGTGACGTCAGTGTAATATAAGTTAAATTTTTTTAGGGTTCCGTACCCATATTCCTATACAACAACTAACGTGATTATTCCTAACGTTTAAACTTTCACGTTGCATTACCTGTGTTTTTATATGATTATTGGCAATTCACGGGTACGTAACCCAGTTGTTCGTAAAAGGTTAGGTAAATCTCAGCCTAACGTAATCAGTAGATCAACATTAGCGGTTCAACCTTATTCTCATCGTCAAAAAACTTATATTACTTTGGTAGGTAGGTATACAATATTAGTGGTTGTCTTGACGGACCCACCTAATACGATTACCTCCCAACATTTATTAGGTAATGAAAGCACACCTGTTATGTCTGGGATATATCCGAGTACCGTATAACATATATACGGTCTCAAACTGTAGTTTTATGGGCATTAGAAGTATTTCTAGTACCTATATAACGTTGTATATTGTTGTGTTATGTGTTTGCGAAAATACAGGAAGCACTCATTAGTGTGTGAGTACTGATTTTAGGGTAAAAACGGGGCCCTATTCTTGAGACTTTGCTGTTCGTCTGTCCGTCTCTCTGTCTTTCTGTCTGTTAGTCTGTCTATCTGTTAGTCAGTCTGTCTACCCGTCACGAGGCTGTATCTCAGGAACCGTGATAGCTAGAGAGCTGAAATTTTTGATAATATTTAAGGGGGGGACAATCCTCACGTTGAAGGATGTGCGAGACACGAGAGCTTTAGAGGGTAGCCACGTGTATTTGGGACAGCATCTACGTTACCTAATTCCCATACAACAAACGTGTCCATTTTCTGTTTTTCGTAATGGCACCCACCATGCGCGAGGCCGACTAGCACTTGGCTGGTTATTTTTTTGTATTTTAGCGGCCATAGATGTTTTGCCGGACTTTTACCACCTAATAAACCCGTATAAGCCCTTGGAAGGATATCTCTAGCAAATTATTGTCATTCCCGATTATTTAAGACTTGCAGTTAAAAGGTGGAGTTACTTGATTCTGCAGCAGAGAATCCCTAAAGTGCTATTTGATAAAACTGATGTTAGCCATATGGAGACCCATTTATTGCTAAATCGGTTACGCTCTGTTACTTTACAATGTAGCAAAAAAGAATACGGTACAAGATTGTGCCTGGAACTGCGCCAAATGTCGTCTGACCTAATACTTTTCTGTGCTAAGTGCGACGTATGGAAATATCGGCAGCGTCGATTTACGATACTGAACGGATAAATACGTACGACTCGGCGTTTTTATAGGATGTGAGCAGAGAGAACGAAATATCGTCACAGCCTTGTTTTACATTGTTACTATATACATTTGTATGACAATGCAATCATAAATAACTTGTAACACTGATAAAATTCTGTCTCCCATATTAGGTTGGAAAAGCCAGAATACAGAGTGATTATTCTGCTCCTGAATGACAAAGTTAGTATTATGTTACAATGAGATTACCCATCGGCAAAGAACCTACCTGTCTTGGAATATAGAATTTCCAATTTCATAACAGATATTGACAAATATTAATAAGTAAGTTCTAATTATAGAACTTACTTATTTACTATTTTTGTACTGCACACATAAGTATTCATACTCACAACCCAGCAAGAATAAATAGAAGCTCCCTAGTAATTGGACTACATTCATTTATACATAAAGAATGCTTGTCAAGTAGTTAGCATGTCCTCTCAGTAATCTCACAAAACTGCCAGATTTGTCAGCAACATTCTTTTAAACAAAATTTAACAACGGCTCCATGTCCGAAGTTCGTCGAATACAAAATTTCATTGAACCATGTAACGCGGATGACACGACATCGCTCTTGTTTATAAGTTTAAGCACGTAGTGAGGGCGCTGACCGCCTTGTTATGTACCACTAGCTCTGTTACAAGCTAAGGATTGCTCTAATAATTATGATGAAAGGGACATACAAACGCTTCTAGTAATATAAATTAATGGGTAGATAATACAGGAAAACTTGGGCTAGGAACTTTTGCAATCTCAGTAGCTTTTATTATTTATGACATTGCTAGCAACAACCACATGCTTGGTACTTCTTGCCATAACCTGATGGAGGAGACATAATAAGTGCCTGAAAATGTCTCCTCCATCAGTTTATAGCAAGAAGGTAGCCTTAAAAATGCTATTACTTGGATGGAACGCTTAAATGGATAAAGTGAAAACGCGATTGCAGGACTCGAAGTGAGAGTTCCAATCCATTTAAAAATAAGGCTCGCATGACCATGACGATAGTGATTGGAACTGTATGATTTAAAGCATATAATTAAGTTTAAGTATTACGTACCATGGTTTAATGAGTAGCGGAAAATTCTAAATCTATGGTTTTAGCCTAGTCTAGCAGTTTCGTATAAAAAAAATTAAAAATATAAACAATAGGATTATGTACCAATATTGTCTTCCATTGTATGGAATTAAACCATGAGTATTAATAAATAATATCTTAGTTGATCGAAAGCCATTTCTTGTTTTTTAAAGTTTGCGGTGGCACTACCTATTACAGTACAATACCAACCACCTTCTCCGGAATGGTCCCTAGATTAATCAGAATACCTCTGAATAAAATATTTTAACAAACGATTGTTGCTGGAGTATTTTAAAAACGAGAAACTTTAAATATGGCTCTGAGGTTATGACAATAAATGCAAACAGCGTCTCTTTTTTCAAGTTCCTTGCTTTCTTATTCCAAGATTGTGGCTTAGTTTTGAATAAATTGGAAACTTTTGCACTGAATTGTTTTTTAAACATAACTGTTATGATAAAGCATTCGGTCTACAAGCAGTCCCTATTTTTTACACCACGTCTTCAAGTGAAGGTGGACTATTGCCTCTTTTGGCAAGTAAAAATAATGGTTTGATGTAAGTTCCAAAATTTTATTACTTTACGGCAAATATACACAGGTATAAAACAAGTCAAAGAAATAAGATATTTAAGTCACCTCTTATTACACACTTATCTCAAGTTCAATGTGCTACAAAAATGAGCGGTATCAAACTCTAATTCAACGAGATATTTTATTCAAAACTATCTTCATCACTACAGAAAATGTTATTTCCTATCCAGCTGAAAATTTTACATAAAACACGCAAACATACCAAGTACCGCCTGCTACCTACGATAAAAGTGTTATGTCCAAACATATATATTTTAATGTCGGTTCTAACTTGCGGTTCCAAGTGCTGAAACTTACACTGTGATGACAAAATGTTTCTGGGAAAACTTTTAATAGAATCATCCATCTTAAAGCATCGGTTTGGGGTAAAATCAAAACACGTTAGTGTTAGTCTATAGAATCGTGAAGGCTTTTGTGGAGGTGAAAACTTCAGCAATACTGTTTAGTTAGTTCTTCTTTATAAATCAAAGTAACGTCCACCTTAGCTACGAGTACAAACATGTTTCAATTAAATAAATTATACGAAACTTGGTGTTGCCTGCGACTTTGTTCGTGATAATTGTGACGTAATGGAGATTTGAATTGTTTTGAACCTAGCCAGTAGTAAAGTAGTGTAATAGTTATTGCATTCCATATGTAGATAAAGCTACGACTGGATATGGAAGGCGCAGGACCGTGTATTGTGGAGTAAATTGTGAGAGGCAATAGGCTGATTGATTGATTGAATGATATTATGTCGATCTCTTGTTATAGGTGTAAAATTTAAATTAAAAAAATCTTTTCAATTGTGTCATCGGCACTATAATTAAATCAAATAGCGTGGTATGAATGGATACGGGAGACAGCGACGGTTGATGAGCACTAATGTGGGATGTTCACTATGAACCATCTCTCCCGCCTATTAATATTGAAAATGGAATTATAAGTCAAAAATTTATTTGAATCAAGTAAAATAGTGATTACGAAGCCGCTGTATAATACTTGGCTTACAACGGCTAAGACTTCTTGTATCTCAGCTCTGATTTAGCTTCGTCAGTACTCTCCCAATATTAGACCCATTTCCGCAATTAAGATGAGTTAGCGTCTTTTGTGCCTCCGTTACTTTCCTCAAGTTGCCGCGTTATATCAGCTAAGTTTTAGCCCATTATTTATAGATCTCCAATGAAATGCTGTTCGCAAGAAATGTTTTCTCTTTTTCTATAAATCTTAACAACATTAAACTGTCTTTTGCCAAGTACAAGTAAGTGATATTGAGAACATTTTGTTGTCTCTTATATATTTGTAAATATAATTAATATCCTTGCTGTACGCAGCTTGCTAGCTCTTACATGTAGGTTTTCAATTGGTTTCAAGTTTTGATGTTGGTACATAATAAGATAGCTACAAATATCTGACAGATACGGCAATAGGCTCACCACATGTTCGTGGGACATAAAACTAAAAGGCAAAATGTGGGTGTATAGGTACTATGCCTCTGCCTACCCCTTTGGGGATAAAAGCGTGACTATATTCTATAATGAGAAAACAACCCTTATTCAGTAATTTAAAAAAAAATGTATACCTACAACATTTTTTTATGTCACTTAGTGCCGCTGTTTGCGTGTACTGTGTTCTCACATTTTGCTCTATGTTAATTTCAAAAGCATACCAAAATTGGCCACAGTGAAAAAGTAAATACATGTTTCAGGTTGTATAAATAGTCGGTATAAGCTGCAGCTGGAGCGCTCGCAGCCCCACGGACTCAGTTTTCTGTAACCGAGCACATAAAATAAAATAAATAAAATAAAATAAAATAAATAAAAAATAAAATAAAATAAAATAAAATAAAATAAATAAAAAATAAAATAAAATAAAATAAAATAAAATAAAATAAAATAAAATTTTATTTATTATTTGTTTATTCCCTTTAAAATTTTTAAAAAAATATATTTAGGTTTGTCAAAATTTTTGTGACTCTACCGGGGGTTCGGAAATGCTACAGACTGAGAAGAACACCCCAAGAAACTCAGTCCGGTCCCTCTTATTCATCTTAGTATCTAATACAGTTTTTTTTTAAATGTAGAAAGGAGCAATTCGTGTCACTGCCAGGCAGTCTTGTCTTCTAGAAAGTCTTTAATGCTATAATAAGCTTTCTGGCACAATTTAAGTTTTACTAGTTTTTTAAATTTATGAACTGACAAACCTGTAATGGCTGTCGGCAATGTATTGTACATTCGAATACAATTGCCCGCAAAAGAATTGCTTATTTTATTAAGCCTAAATCTAGGTACAGCCAATTTATTCTTATTTCTTAAGTTTAGGTTATGGATATCACTATTTTTAATAAATTTACTGTTATTTTTATGAGTATATAATAAGTTTTCATATATGTACTGTGAATACACAGTAAGGATGTCGATATCCTTAAACTCTTCTCTTAATGACTCCCGAAACCCCATACCATAGATAGCCCGGACAGCCCTTTTCTGCAACACAAAGATACATTCGATGTCGGCAGCGTTACCCCATAATAGTATGCCATAGGTCATGACACTGTGGAAATAGCTAAAGTAGACAAGACGCGCTGTTCTAATGTCTGTCAGTTGTCGGATCTTTTTAACGGCATAGGCTGCAGAGCTCAGTCTGCCCGTGACTTTCCCGATATGAGGCCCCCACTGCAAGTTGGAGTCTAACTTTATGCCCAGAAAGACAGTTTCATCGACCAATTCTACTTGATCATCCCTAATCTTAATACTGGTGTTAACGAGCCTAACATTTGGCAAGGTGAATCTAATACATTTTGTTTTAGTTTCATTCAACAATAAATTATTAGCGTTAAACCAGTGGACTACCCTAGAGAGGGCATTGTTTACTTCGTCAAGATCGCGTTGTCCACGTTCAACTTTAAATATTAAAGATGTGTCATCAGCAAACAAAACTACCTCGTGATCGTCTCTTATAAGGTGAGGGAGATCATTTATGTACACTAAAAATAGAAAAGGTCCCAGAATTGAACCCTGAGGCATCCCCATTGTTACAGCAGAACCATTTGACTGTTTACCATTTATAACTACTCTCTGTACTCTATCTCTAAGGTAAGAACTAATTAAATCCAAGGCCGTCCCCCGGATTCCATAATGATCCAGTTTTTGAATTAAAGTCTGATGCTGGACGCAATCGAAGGCCTTAGATAAGTCGCAGAATACACCATAAGCATCATACGACTCCTCCCAGGCCTCATATATACACTCTAACAATTTGATTCCAGCATCCGTGGTAGACCGACTGCGCGTGAAACCGAATTGTTTAGTATGGAATAGTTTATTTGTATTAAAATGATTTTGCATTTGATTAAGCATTACCTTTTCAAAGATTTTACTAAACGTGGGTAGTACAGAAATAGGACGAAAATTGGACGGATCTGAGGTGCTACCCGATTTAAACAGAGAAGTTATTTTACTAAACTTCATTAAGTCAGGAAACACACCACTATCAACACAATTATTAAATATTATTGATAATTCAGGGGCAACCATTTCAATTCTGTCAGTCAGGTTTACCACCTTTGCTTAAACCCGACGGTAGTCTGGCCCAGAGTGCCAGGGAGAAGGCCGACCTTTTGGGTTCTCTCTTTGCCTCTAACTCGACCATGAGCGACGGGGGTGCTGTGCCGCCGGACGTTCCGTGGTGTGGAATTTCCATGCCGGAAGTTAAATTTACGCAGCGGGACGTCCGACGGGAGCTTCATTCTCTGGACGTTCATAAGTCGAGTGGGCCAGACGGTATACCCGCGGTAGTACTTAAGCAGTGTGGTCCAGAGTTGTGTCCGGTACTTACACGTCTTTTCTCGCTTTCTTATTCCATGCGACAAGTCCCGGCGTCGTGGAAGATCGCGTATGTGCATCCTGTGCCCAAGAAGGGTGATAGGACCGACCCGGCCAATTACAGGCCTATAGCCGTCACCTCTCTATTGTCTAAGGTGATGGAGCGTGTAATTAATACACAGCTCCTGAGGTACCTTGAGGAAAACGACCTGCTCAGTGACCGGCAGTACGGTTTCCGTCACGGTCGCTCGACGGGCGATCTTCTCGTGTGCCTCACACACCGATGGGCGACGGCTATCGAGAGTAAGGGCGAGGCTCTAGTAGTGAGCCTCGACATTTCTAAAGCCTTTGACCGGGTCTGGCACCGTGGTCTTCTTAAAAAATTGCCCTACGGACTGACCGAGAGATTTTGCGGATGGGTGTCCAGCTTTTTGGCCGATAGAAGCATCAGGGCTGTTGTCGACGGCAGCTGTTCTGACTGCATGGCCATAAACGCTGGAGTACCGCAAGGCTCAGTGTTGTCCCCTACCCTGTTTCTGCTGCATATCAATGACATGTTGTCTATTGACGGCATTCATTGTTATGCAGACGACAGTACAGGGGACACTTGTTACACAGGCCGTCCCGGTATCTCTCGGGACGCAGTGGAGGAAAGTCGTGAACAGCTTGTGTCTGAAATCGAGGCTACTCTTACTAGAGTGTCCGATTGGGGTAGACAAAACCTTGTCCAGTTCAATCCCTCCAAGACACAGGCGTGTTTCTTCACCGCTAAGAAAGCCCCAATTACTGTAGCACCACGATTCCAGGGCACATCTCTTTCCATCTCTAAAAGTATAGGGATCCTTGGTGTTGACATCTCCAGTGACGTTCAGTTCCGCAGTCATTTGGAGGACAAGGCCAGGCTGGCGTCCAAGAAGCTCGGTGTGCTCAACAGGGCGCGGCGGTACTTTACTGCGGCGCAAACACTGCTTCTCTATAAGTCGCAAGTGCGGCCACACATGGAGTACTGCTGTCACCTCTGGGCGGGGGCACCTGAATATCAGCTTCGCCCGTTTGACTCGGTGCAGAGGCGAGCTGTGAGAGTTGTCAACGATCCTATACTGACAGGTGGTGTGGAACCTCTTCGCGACAGGAGAGACTATGCCTCCTTATGCGTGTTCTACCGCCTGTACAATGGTATGTGCTCCGAGGAATTGTTTGACATGATGCCCACGGCTACCTTCTATCATCGCACCGCTCGCCATAGACAGGGATTTCATCCGCACACCCTACGTCCGGAGCGTTTGAGCACGGTTAGATCCGGTAGGGGTTTTCTTCCGCGCACGCTTAGGTTGTGGAATGATCTTCCTGCCTCGGTTTTCCCAAACGCCTACAGTATGGGGTTCTTCAAAAGGGGTCTAAGAAGGTTTTTACAGGGTCGGCAGCGCGAGTGTGGCGCCTCTGGTGTTACAAACGTTCATAGGCTGCGGTGAACACCGGTTCTTCTGGTGGGCCGTGTGCTTGTCTGCTACCTTAGTGGTATAAAAAAAAAAAAAAAAAAAAAAAATTAACGAATTAACTAAATGTACAGAAATTCCCCAGAGGTCAGCCGTTTTCTTAATATTTAAAGATTTAAAAGTTTTTATTATAGTGTGTATACTAATTTTACTGAATTTGAATAGTTCATTACAGCAAGGAACATTTGCTTTTAACAAGGATTCTGCTATTGGGGTAGAAGAACCTAGGGTTCTGGTCAAATCTACTGGAATTCGAGAAAAAAATTGTTCAAATTCGTTAGCGACTTCGGCATCTGTTGTAATTATGTTACCATTTATTGTAAGTTTAAAATTATTATCATTCGATTTTGTTTGGCCTCTTTCTGCGTTAATTATTTTCCAAGTAGATTTAACTTTGTCTACACTATTGAGAATTTTATTACTTATATACTTTCTTTTGGCTGCTAACAAGTCTGCTTTAAACTTTTTTGAATACGTTTTAACATAATTTAGAAATTCATCTGTTCAACTGCTGCCACGGCGTAAGTTACTGCACTGCAGTAACTTACGCCGTGGCCAGTCCTCGGATGGGTGACCACTGTGACATTTACATTTGCGAGCGATTTTGTTTCTCGGAAGGCACTGTAAGTTGTCCCAAGTCCCGTTGTTCTTTTGTCAGTAACATGGCAATCGTTAAATCACATTGAAAGTCGTGTCCTAGGGATAACTAGAACATTTTTGATCGGCGGGCAATCATAATCTGCGCCAACGTGGGGCATACATTAATCGAAATGTGGGTGTAATACTCTGCCTACCTCTTCAAGGATAAAGTCCTGACTATACGTTAGTAAAATATGTATAGTACCTACATTTTAATTACCCAGAATTGTGTTGTGCTGAATCTCTTGTACTGTACACGGGATTTACACTAAGCAGTAACATTATTATAAGCTGTTTTCTCTGGTAACTGTAATTTACGACGTTTGTTACAATCTTCAGCTTTATCGTAGAAAATATTTACTCCAAGATATATTTTACAGAGCAGAAAATGATTTAATGTTGTAAGCAACACAGGAATACTAATTAGCTTGAGACTTAACAAGTAAAAATGAGCAAGAAAATCTGCATATTGAATAGGTTGAATTTTAGCTTGAAATCTCGTATTTTCAAATTATTAGGTACTTTGATGAATGACCTAAACTATGTAAGTACCTGTTATGAACTCTATTATTGTAAGTGAACTTGATTTTCTAGACCTTCTTTTATTTTCAACATCGCAATAATATTTTTCAATAACTATAATATATTTTTTTATATTGCTCGGAGACAAAATTAATGACGTCGCTCGCGGCCCCGGTCACTTGGATATTTTTTCTGTTACCGCATCCTATGGAAACTTGTACCGCGGATAAAAACCGGCAAAGTGCGAGTCGAACACGTGCAAAGATCACGTTTATTGTATGAGGGCCTTTAGACCCGCTTTTTTTCCGATTTTAGTATTTTTTGTTATAGCGGCAAAAGATATACAATACATCATCTGTGAATATTTCAGATCTCTAGCTATCATTGTTCCTGAGATAGTTTTGCGACGGACAGACAGACAGGCGGACAGCGAAGACTCATGAATACAGTCCCGTTTTGACCCTATGGTTACGAACCCTGAAAAGTAGCAATGTTACTACAGTTGCTGGAATACGGCGGTTATTTCCAGACTTTATTATTATCCCTGTAGCAATTTTTAGATCTCTACAGCCTTTTGAGCGGTAAAGGGTAACAAACATCCACACAGGCAAGATCACTATATTAAATAAATATTTTGTCTATTCTTCACAGCATATTGTGTATTTTTAATATCAGCCTTCCTACAAACGGGATGATATAAATGTGATGTCGACATATTTCCCTTGTCGCTGGCTGTTACGATTGAATGCTACCAATTCGCAATTTTACTTTCTGCCTACCCCGCAAGGGATTTGGCGTGAAGATAGTATAGTATAGTATAGTATATAGTACGTACGAGTGCAACATGGCCGCCATTACCAGAACCAGTGACAATACGATAAAACTAATTATTTAAAACGGGTATTAACGCGATCATACCTTTTAAATTGAGGCTTGACGTTTCGGCTGGGTTGCACCAGCCGTGGTCACAAGCAGACTGAAGAGGCGGTGTCACTCCGATTGCGAGGTAGAATCATTCAAATCTACCCTCGCATTGTCCATCCACGCACTAGTACACACTACGCTGACAGTGTCCCTATTCTGGAAGCCGTCCGTATTCCGAGCGTTACCCGACTGTGCAAAAGAGCGAGATTGCGTGATGTTTATTACTGGATTCCACGTCGCAGATAATTTGAACCCGTCCTCTCTATTAAAATTAGGATGTTTTTTTAATTTCTATAGCTTCACGCACTGTTCTTGAGTAAAAATGGCGGTCGGTGGAGAGGACTTGCGGGCGGTGGAATTCAATCCAGTGGTTAGTGCCTGATTGTAGTATGTGTTCCGCAATCGCTGATTTATTGGTCTGCCGGTTCTTTACAGCGGCGATATGTTCTCTGACCCTTTCAGCTATAGTCCGCTTAGTTTGGCCTATGTATGAACTCCCGCAGCTGCAGTTTATTTTATAAACACCCGGTGTTTGTAAAAACAGTACATCCTTCGGTGTCCCAACCATGCTATTTAATTTGGCCCCCGGTGTGTATACTGTTCGAATCGAATAATTTCGCAACACCGTTCCGATCTTATCAGTTACTCCTTTCACATAGGGCTGGTTGTCTGCTTACCTCTGAATGCCTGCCCCGTCTTGCCGGCTTCTGTCGTAATCGCTTCACTTTAAATAATTAGTAATATCATGCAACGCGAAAGTTTAAAAGTTAGTAATACGACAAAACTTGATAGACTCCAAAAAAAATCGAATGTCGTTTAAGGTAAGTTGTGGGTGATATTTATTTATTATTTTTAACCAAATTTAAAAAAAGCTTGGCTTGGACGGACCAAATGAACCTGTGAACTAGGAACGGTTGCAGGAAGGACTGGATGCGAAAGGTGCAGGACCTTAGGCGTGATCACTATGCCTAGTCAGAGGATCATCCCATTGTGTCTCGCTACTCCACAGAGAAAGTCCGCACGATCATCACTTAATCATCTCTATATCCAATTTGAGTTCAGATGGCATATTACGTTCAAAATACGCAGCGTAAAGAAAATAAGTATCAAATGATTCGTTATTGCTCTGTGAAATGTCATTATCGCCGTAATTCAAACACAAAATAACATTCAGTACAAAACAAATTTACCAGTTCACTGCCAATATTGCAAATCGGGTTTTATTTTGCTAAATGCTACTTGTTATTCCGGTCTCGTGTTCCCGAAGGACATTTTACAGTAATTAGAGGCAGTAAGTTGTTCTGCCTGTGGTTGCCAAATTGTATGCTTTATATATTTATAGGACAACAAAGGCTCGTTTGGTTTCATACAAAAATAGTTTCTCTACATTACTTTAAACTAATTTGACTATAGAGGCAATCTAACGGAGAATAACATAGACAGCTGAGTGTAAGGCTCTATAAAACTAAGTCGGTACGTAGGTGTTCAATTCAGTGTTTTTCTAAAATTTAGCATTATTAAGAATTGCAATTCATTTCAAAGCTCACCTCAAAGCCCATTGACATCTACTTCTCAACGCGAAATTAGAAACGACACAAGTGATTTGCATGTCTGTGTAGCAAACATAACTGACCCAGTTTTAAATCTTAACACTGAGCTGAAAGCCCAGACGCATTTCAAAGACTGGATGAGAGATGTTATGATGTTGAAAAGTAAGTCATGTGTGGATCTAACTAGAAAGGGTCTTTAGTACAGTGGTTAGGTATTCAAAACAATTTACCTACTTACCTTAGACATTAAATTTAGCGTGTTTCATTTCAAACTACTACTTAATAGTTTGAAATGAAACACTGGCACAAACTCATCAATTCCCTCCTGCCAACATCGCTTCCCTTGGTGTTGGGTGTTCGTCGCTCGATACTAGTGTATAGTAATATTTATCATAACAAATACATCGTTTATTGTCTGCTTATAAAAGGAAACAGAATCCTGATCAAAGGGGTGCATTTTGTTTAATACAATTTCGTTAAAGTTTGTCTAAGACTAAATACAATAGATTTGGTTGGTTCCGAGTAGGTTTCGGTAGCCAAATGCATAAGGCGTCTGCACGGTTTGCAGAAGACGCAGGTTTGAATCCTGCTCGAAACCAATTATTTTTCCATATTTAAATTTTATGATCAGTTAGCATACTTATTGCTTTTTAAAAATAACAATAGATCTACCTTTTGAGTTGACACACTTTTCTTTATTTAACCAACTCACCCAAATCACAACCTACTTATCCTACGTTTCACTCTCGGAGAACGATGAATCCAATATCTTTTTTTGTAAACACCAAACTGGCCACGGCAATTTCCGTATTGTCTCCACATTGATCTCATTTCCCATTTGAGTCCTTATACTGTGATCGGAAAATTGCGTTAACAAAAACAGGGTCATAAAACGCCATGAATAAATTCCCCAAGTAATTTCCCGGAGGTAAAGTGATTTTGAAGCTGGATTAGAGCTTAAATAGATGAGTGAAATTGTTAAAGTGTGATATAATGTCTATATTATAATGGCCGATCTCTTTGACAGATCGGATGATGAAGGCAAAACACATGGCAGTTTAATATTGTAAAGTAGAATATTGCGTATTAGTAACAATATGGTGGGTACCCAACCTGCCCTAAATCAGTTCACTGAGGGGTTCAATTCGTCTCTCCTCCGTTAGAAGTGATTGGGATAATCCTTGCGTGTTGCGCGTGCATAATGCGGAGGTTATGAGTCCGAATTCGACCTAGAACCTATGTATTTAGAAAAGTATATTAGTAGGTATATCTATCCGTTTATCTAATTTCCACAATAGATTTGTAGCAAAATTGGGTATAAAATGTGTATGTGTGTATATCATTATAAATATAATACACAATGCCATTCAAGAGCTATTCATGATTACACTAAAGGCTCTCGGTTTGGAAATCGGTTCTGCCCTCGGCTCTGGATCACGTGTCAAGTACAACTTTTACGATAAATATTTCATAAAAAAGTTTGTTTGCTTAGAAACACCGCAGTTAAAGTTGAGTCAACTTGAAATTACGCTAAAATTTTTAAGCAAATGATAACTTTGTTCAAAACTCTAATTAAATCTCTTTGTAAGAATTTCGCAAGTTTGTAAAGAACATTTATTGAACTTCTTTCACAACATGATCTGAGCTTAAAGAAACCTTATACATGGAGTTATAAATTTACTGGTAGTTCCGTTTGCTTAGCAGTCTGTAAATAATCAGGTGTGAAAAGCGATTTCCATACATCTACGAGCGATGTATTGCGGGATGGGAAGGAGGTACGGCTCACTATCAATACATACATACATACATACATATACTCACGCCTTTATCCCCGAAGGGGTAGGCAGAGGCCTATACCGGCCCACATTTCACCGTGTACAATTCAGTCCCACGTGACAGGTGGTGAGCCCATCGCCGTGTTGAAATGGACCGCCGCCGTCAGAGCCTCGTCCGTTGTTCAGCAGGTGCACGAGCTTGCACGTGAGGTTGACTTGGGCCCGATGGTGTTGGTAGGGCCCCACTACACCCTACTATCAATACAGTGTGAGTGTTTAACAATAGTCATAGTTTTCAACAGTAATTTGCGTTATTTTGAGGCTCAGCGCTCGTGGCCACGCGGACTCAGTGTTCTGTAAACGATCACCGCAGTAAGTAACTTTCACTATGACCAGTCCTTGGATGGGTGACCATTCATGTGACCACATTGTGACATTTATTTGTGCGTATCCGTGCTAAGTAAGGCACGTTAAGCCGTTGGTCCCAGTTGCCAGTAAAATGGCAGTCGTTAAGCCAAGTTGAAGGCCTTTTCGTGAGTTTTTTTAGTCGTGAGGTTTTTTTTCTTTGCCGTGGGTTTTTAGTCGGTGGGAGTTCGGCATAGCATCCATGAAGGATTTTCCCTCACGTCAAAAAAGGCCTTTTTGGCGGCTAGAAAAATTTCAATAGCAGGCAGTCACAATCTACTTCTGTCCATCTTAACACGGCAATACGGCTCACCACCTATTACGTGGGACAAATTCTTTAAATGTGAAATGTGGGCATATTATATGCCTCTGCCTACCCGTTCTTGGATAAAGACGTGACCATATATGTACGAATTGCGGCTCAGCATGTTGTGCGGTTTACTTAGTCTTTGCGGAGCTCAATGAATGCAGAATGAAACGCCACCTCTGCTAAATTTACAGTAGGTACCTACTTAAAATCCATCAGCCGTATGTGACGTTATTACAACTAGCGAACTCCCTACCGTTCGTACTTGGTTCAAGTTTGGAAATACATTTTGGTTTCATAATTTTCTGGTCTGCTACGACATTATTGGTAATATGTAATGAGTAATAATTATTATGAGAGTGATAATATTGAGACCCAGTGGCATAGAATATTATTGCATAATGTTCAATAGGTACTGTGCTTTATTATAATAACATCTTTCACACTTAAACCAAACTTAAAAATATATTAATTATTTAAAAAGTATATAAGTACTAGTATTCGTGGTCTGATACCCATAACACAAGCAGGTTATTCCTAGCTTACTTTGGGATCAGATAGCGTTGTGTGAGATGTCCGTGAATATTTATTTATTTATTTATTTATTTATTTAAACTAGTTGGAATCTCTAGCTAAAGAAGTGTCTCATATGCCATCATCTTTGGTAACCCACTTAGTGGTTGGCGTGATGTTTATGTATTCTTCATCAAACGGACGGCTCATGCTGAATACAAATGAGTGAAAGACTTTAGTAATGTGGATTCATGGCATTTTAAAATCATCTCAGGCTCATCGTATATTTCACGATACTCAGATTTTGTTATTATAAGACTCGATGATATAAAAGTTTGTGTTTTAAATATTGCGTTGAATGTTTTTTTAGGTAGAGAAATCAATAATAATATACCATCATCAGACTTCGGTGGTTAAGGACAACCTTTTCATGTTTTACAGTATATCAAAGCAATGTTCAAGATTTATCTTTGATAGAAATTGAAATCAATATTAGATCTTATTTTGATAACAACGCCTACTCACTAATTTTATTTATACCTATTAGTAATTCTAAAGGCCAAGACACATTTATTCACTTTTAAGGTTTCTTAGCGCTAATTTATACAAAGAAGGCTTTAAAGTTGTAATAAAATAAGATGTAAATAATAACAAAATATTTATTTAATCCCCGTGTACTAAAGCAGAGCGCAGGTATTCCAGTTTATTTATACCGCAGCAGCTGCGAGGCTTCACACAAAATTAATACAACAAAAATTTCACCATTAACGTCTTCCTCAGAGTCTTGAATAATATTGGCCTTAGAAAACGTAGGGAAACGTGGCAGGGTCTTAGGGCGCGCTCGCATTATGTCGTGACGACAAATTATCGTGTCGTTCAAAGCGTCGTGCTTTGTATTTTATTATACCACTAAGGTGGCAGACAAGCATACGGCCCACCAGAAGGACTGGCGGTCACCGCAGCCTATGAACGTTTGCAACACGTCTTTGTTAATTTAAATAGAGGTGTTCACGTGTAGAATTGACAAGTTATACTGTCCTTTATGACTTTGGAAACGCGTCCAGGATAGTGGGAATAGCAAGCATGACAGTTGTAAAACGATAGACAATCGCAACGAATACATATTGTGACGGCAAGTATGCTACTGTTACGACTATCTATCGTGCTCACGATAGTCTGACGACAAGCAGCCGTTGCAATGGAAGCAGTTCGAGACGATATTTGTTGTTCGATAAATTAACCGTAACAACATAGCGAAAACGGGACTTTATCGAAACAAAACGTTCACGTGATGTACAGACGAAGTTCTCTTGTTGTTAGGCTTCGAAAGTAAAAATGATAAAGTATTTTGAACCTCTTTGTTACAATAAGCCTTACATTTATTTCGTAGGTAGGCACTGAATGAGTTGGGTTTTTTATTAAGAGCAGTTTATTATTCGCTTTTACTAGGTACTTCATTTCTTAAATTATAAATTACTCTATTTGCATTATTAACTAATGTTTTTATTGTGCCAGTTTGAGACTTACACTACAAATACCAGTTTTATTCCAGCGCCTCATGCTATTAAATTTGTTGCTTTTCGTTTACGGTCACATCACTGTTCTTTAGATAGTACAGGAAAGATAGTTCTACAACAGCATAGATTTTCCGTTTCTATACAAAGGTAAAATCTTGTGTTAGTAAGTTATGATTATGACTATGTAACTGAACGGAACACGTTGTTCTGTCATATAAATTTATCAAAGAAAAAGAAACATCACGACCGCACGACCTGTAGTGCAGAAAAAAATTGATGAAAGCATTGACGTATGATGATGTCTGTCAGAAATAACTTGCCTTATAAGACTTAATCCAAACACATACTTTATTTGGCACTATCCCAACATTTTCTGCCGAAATTAGGCCTCCCAAGCGACACTTCAAAGGGTCCCACACTAGACATTGGCATTGATTTGATTACCTCACAAATGCTCTGTACTCTGCGATGTTTGTTCAGGTCACAGTCCCTCGAAAGCAAACATTGGGACTCAAACGATTTGTGTTTTGAGCACGAGATTCTTTATGAAACATCTGGGGAGCAAAGGTTATGTTTCAGTGTTTCCAACTTACTTACGTGTGTTTTTCTTACGTTACTAAGTTATAAAGTTGTTTGTTGAGTTTATTGTGTTAGTTTTTGGACAGTTCATTTGAGGTGTCGTTTACAAATACTTTTAGGTGGAATTTCTTCGATACAAATATTTTGAAAGATTTGAATGTGTGTTTGCATCGTATAGGCTCCGAAAATACTGAACCGATTTAGAAAATTCTTTAACTGTTGGTAAGCTACATTATCTGCTGCGTGTGATGTAGACCATATTTTATTCCTGTATTCCCTCGGGAACGGGAACCACGCGGGTGAAACCACGTGGCGTCCGCTTGTTAACAATATTTTGGTGTACGATATTCATTTTGTTGTTATACAATGCACAAGTTTGTTCTAAAGATTTAATAATATTTAGACATTTCTTTTCTTTTTTATAATATTATATTCTAGACTAGCTGAGCAACGCGGCTTCGCTGTGACATACTACGAGCACCGTAGCACACATTGAACCTCTTCACGCCCATATTTAGAAAAATCTTCGGGAATCAGTAAGACCTTTATTGATTTGAGGTTTTCAAACATAGTCTTTATTTCTTCTCAAAAAACTTACTTGGCCAACTAATCGTATTTCTTTTTTTAAATCTATAACTAGAAGTAGGTATTAATGATTATTGCAACTTATATTTACATAATATTGGGCGTTAAAGTTCAAATGAAAATTATGTGTGGTTCAAAACAACTGTTCATCACAATCTACCCGTGATATATTGTGAGAAGTTTGCGACCTACTGTAAGTTAAAATGTTCATATCACAAGCGAGTTAACACATCAAAATGATCCTCAAATTGCACAGTTTATTTCATCTGAGTCGACAAGTCATGTCATATTTACACTTGCTATGTGAAATAAGATGATAAGTGCGGTCGCAGTTGCAGCGATTTTAAGTTATTTCTTACTATTACTAAAACCTTATTGTGAGAAAAAGCTTAATGATGACAATATTGGTGCCAGTTCTATAATAACACTAGTTCAGTGAAACGATCTACAAATTTTCCTAAAAACATTTCTAAAGGGACATTTCCAACATTCTTTCTGTAACGGGCTGTACCAGCTGTATCATCAATCAACGAAGTAATTCCATTTATGATTGCGTTAGTGACATAATAGTCACTTACTTTGGCGGCAATGTGAGAACTCTAATAAACTAATTGTTTAAAATGATTAAATCATAAACGACTACCTAATGCAATACATCAGGAACAATACACTTACTGAAGTAAGTGTGAACTAATCAGAGTGGACAAGTCGTTTATAGGTTTATAATGCTAATTTTATCTAAAAGTAACTTATTATAAATTTAATAGATTAATTACATCAGGCAATACCGAATGGTTCTACAAAGGACGCGCAGTACAAATACATTAGCAGGTGCTTGAAGAATACTAATTGGCCGTGAACTTTTGCGATTTGCATAATGTGCGTTGTTGTTATATGAAAGTTATTAAGTTTATTGTTTTCGATAACCTACACGCGGTTCATAGCGAGTAGGTAGGCACTATGTATATAACGGTAACTTAGCTCAGCATATTTTACCGCACTGTGAATATTTTATCACATCATGTAAACTGGTCCCTACAGCTACTGAAAGTTTATTTCAATTTATTTCTTTGTAGAACATGGTTTATTTAATAGTTGGTAATCTTTCCTTTAAATTTATGTGACCTGTATGACCTACTAAGCAGTTCAATAAAACTCAAGCGCATTGAACATATAAAATAAATTTAATTACATAAATATGATCATGATCATAAATATATTAAATGATCATCGTGACGTGCTTATGTATCTACCGTCATTTATTATGAAAAATGTCTAACTTATTGCTTTAAATGCTAAGCATTATTTTCAATGTTAGACATACCGAGATTTCTTAATACCATTATTATAATTAGTAATCATATTAACACTGAGTCTGCTAGCATTGTTCGTTCATACTTCCTAATTCCCACTGAACAGTCACTCGCTTGCAATCACACCATGCGCCTTACAAACGCGTAGACCAAATGAGAAGAGGCGCGAACACCGAGTTGATAGAATTCTTTATACCTCACCTTGAGCCTCTACTTTGAATTAGTCTAGATATTACACCGCCTCACCGTTGTGTGTTCCAACAAACTTCTTGTGTTATATGGATAAGGTGTTTAGTAATATTAGATAGACTGTTTTATAGTCGTGGACTCTAATCCCAGGTAGAACCTTACTGCAAAGGTTTGTCAGCTGTCAAGAAAGTCCTATAAAATTGTAGGCCTAGGTCCCAAAATCGCTCACTAGAATGCCTTTTGATTTCATACGGCAATAGACTCCCCGCTATTACGTGGCATTGGCGTTTAAATTTACGACGTTAAAGATACATAATATATAGATAATATGTTTCTGCTTATCCTTTTAGGGAAAAGACTGAACTCTCCAAACTTCAGCTTAAATATTGAGTAGATAGTAAGAAACTGCTAGTTATTTTTCTTCATAAGACACATAACTTCATTCAATAAAGTTTATCAATATTGAGATGAAATACTTGTTTGTTCCAAATTATAAAGTAATAAAACCCAGATTGTTTGATCGTTTAATGAAATTACAAGTTTGCACAACCCTACTCCAGGACATTGATTGATGATAGCATTTGTTAACATCGTGCTGCGATCTCGATAAGGTTGTTAAACCAGAGTTTTTCACATTATTTCACTTTTTACTCTCTGCGCAAATTGCATGCACAGTGGTTATTTGTAAGGAAATTTTGCGTGTATAATTTGTGAGCGAAACAGAAAAATATTTGAAAGAAATGCACAGAAAATCATGTATGAAATCTTATTGATTAATATATATAATTATTAGAAAGTAAGGAAATTTAAATTCGTTGTTTGTTCTAACTCGTTTATTCTCTTCTAGTATAACTTGCAACTTGGTACAAACTATTGATCAATTGCCCTAAAGTCTTTGCCTTTGTACACAGAAACTACGGAATTTGAAAAATAAATGGTCTAATTTAAAACAGCCTTTATTTTGTACGGATTTCTTGAATTCTTACCCTTGACAAGCAAATGCCATGGGTCAAAGTCCTGTCCCTTATGAACCACTTGTTTCGCTAGAAATGAGAAACTAATGTTATAAGCTAGATACAATACATTCTTAGTTATTTTACCAAAAATTATGATAAATAATGCCAAAAAAATATTTTAGCAATGTTTAATAACACAATAAATATAACATCAATCAGGTTCTAATTGGTCTTATAATTATTGTGGAATAACCTTCTAATACATCTAAACTTACACAATTTTAAAAAGTATGAAGAAGGAAGAATGTAACTAAACAATCCTTCATAAAGTAGTTTTTAGTTTTTATAATTAGTTATTATAATAACGTAGGCTTAGATAAATAAGCAACCGAAAACATTTTGCTACTTCGAATTCTTTAACAGAATCCCAATGTATTTCCTGAAGCTTTCAGTAATAATAATCAAGGTAAAGGGTAATAAGATCGGGAGCAAAATGGTAAAGACTTTGAATGGAACGCTTCACCGCGTTACACTGTATCCGTTGCCGTCTATTTGTAAACAGTCAACCTCGAGTTCATTAAATTGCATATTTTGGTTCGCTTCTCAAATCTCATTTAAACGTAATTCGCAGGGACTATCTGATATTTTATACGTAAATATTTGAGCGATTCTTGGCATTCTCCTTGAAAAATGTTTGTATTTTATTTTTATTAAAATGACATCGTGGAAATTATAACAGACGCCTTACTAGATAATAAGGTATTTTTCGTTATTATTCAAATCTAAATATCTCAAACGACTTGAACTCTGACGAGTTGCTCAACCGAGATGTCTCTTTTAATTTAGCATTTTTGATGAGAAACGTCACTAGCAAGGCTCGCAAGAAAACTAACAATTCAGCGTAACCATAATCTGGGGCTAGCATGCGATATTTATACGACAACTTTGTTTGTTTGTTTGTTTGTTTATTTATTCAATAACGATTTACATCATGTTTGAATTTATACACAGTCAATTAACACTCACACTTCCTCAAAATAACATGAAAAACTTAATAGATAAAAAAATAGTTCTTATTTCAAATCGTAATAAATAACTAAACACAGTTCACACATTCATATTCATAATTAAAATAACATGAAAACAATCAGTCAATATTATTAATAAATATTTATAAGTACAGTCAGCACAGTCATAATTATTCATTACAATGTATTCATAAAATATTACAAAAAATGTCACAATCGGAATATAATCAAAACATAAAACAATAAACGTCAGAGAATACTGTAGACAACTGGATTATTAAATTTCATCATTATTACTCGGACACTCAAATTCAGACACGGAGTATAGGCATTTTTCTAATAAAAAAGTTTTAAGTTTCGATTTAAATAATTCGGTATTATAAACTACATCCTTCAGATGTTTTGGCAATTTATTAAAGATCTCTACAGATTGGTATGCAGAACAATGCTCAGTTATTTCCAAATGCGGAGCAATTTTATTTCTAATGGTATTTCTACGCCTACTTTCTCTAAATTTCTTTTCCTCTTGCGTTTCGTATAGGTGTATAAATTTAGCGATGTGCATTAAAATAACTAATATGTATAAACTAGGAACTGTAAGAATGCCTATTTTTTTAAAAATGGGTTTACACGACTCGCTTTGAGGTATTCTTACAATTGTTCTGATTGCGCGTTTCTGTAGTCTAAAGGCTCTTTGAATATTATAATCATAACTGTTTCCCCAGAACATTACACTATACCTAATTCTAGACTCCACTAAGGCGTGATAAACCATTTTAAGTTGATTCACACTAATTTCGTCTCTTATCGTTCTGAGTGCATAACATGCTGATGAAATTGACGAATCAATTGAAGCTAGCTCCTCTTTCCAATTGAGTTGTGAATCTAGAGTAACGCCAAGAAATTCAACTTTATCCACCAAGTCAATTTTATTACCTCCTAATTCTACATCCAATTTGTCCTTAAAACGAGATGTGGTTCTGAACAACATGACCTTAGATTTTTTTGTGTTAACAGTTAATCCATTTGCTACAAACCACTTACTCATATTATCGAGAACTTTATTAATATTTACCGTGAGATCTTTTAAATCACGTGCCGCAGTGATGATATTAGTGTCATCAGCATACATAACTGATTTAGCATATGACTCTGTCTTCTGTAGCATATTTATAAGGTCATTTGTTACTAATATGAATAATATTGGACCCAAAATAGAACCTTGTGGCACACCTAAATTATTTTTTACTATGTTGGACCTGCATATCGTTTCTTTGCCTTCACTATTCACGTTTTTAATTTCAACGAATATTTGTCTGTTTTGCAGGTAAGATTTTATAAGTTGTAACGCATTGCCTCTACTACCATAATACTCTAATTTAGCAAGGAGGATTTCATGGTCTATTGTGTCGAAAGCAGAACTAAGGTCGACAAACAATCCTGCCACTTTCATTTTTTGATTTAAATCACCTACTACGTCATTTATCAATGTGTTTATCCCATCGACTGTTCCCACGCCCTTTTGATATCCAAATTGTCTTTCGTTGATCACTTTTTGCAAATTCAAATGTGTCATAAGTCTACCTTTTATAATTCTTTCAAAAAATTTGGCTAGGGTGGGTAACAAGGATATTGGTCGATAATTTAGAGAATCAGTTCTTTGGCCTTTTTTGTATATTGGCACGATCTTAGCGACCTTTAACTGTTCTGGAAAGACAGACTCCGCCATGCATTTATTAAAAAAGGTTGCAAGTGGCTGGGCAAGTTCTTTTATATTGTACTGAAAAATCGTGATCGGCATCTCGTCATACCCGCATGACCTAGTATTTGTCATATTACTCACAATCCTCGTGACTTCACTTGGGGTTGTTAGTTCAAAAGTCAAGTTGCACTCTACTCTAACAGTATACCTCTTCAAGAATAACATTGCTGACTCTCTGTCACCAATGTCACCTGACACTTCCGATTTACCGATAAAACTTTTAAGAAATTCATTTGCTACATCTTGTGGTTCATCTATAACTTTGTTATTTACTTTTAAAATTTTTGTATATTTTCATTTATTATTACAATACATTATTCATACATTAAAGTTTTACAATAAAATACTATTATAAATTATTACTAAATACAATCAGATATATTAACCGTGATCATAGTCAAATAACCCACCCCTAACCGTTCCTGGTGTAAAGGTGCCCATTACGCTAGCCGCATTGCCACGCTGAATGGCTATGGCCAGCCTTTGGACCAGGAACGATTTGGAGCGGGAGTCACCCGTTTTTTCCCCAATTCTCTGACCCAGCTCACTAATAATATTTTTGGCATCAGTGCCCCAGCATCCCATTGTCTTTTAAAATTAAATTTCTATTGCCTGCGTTTTCAAATTTTTTGGTTTTTAAATTTACTAATTTCCATGTCTCTTTGGTTACATTTTTGGCTTTGCTTAAGTGTTCTGCTACTGCTAGCCTTTTAGCCTGCCTAAGAACTTTTCTATAAATACGCGTATAATTTATTTTATAATTAAGAATACTAATTTCCCTCTTATTGCTAGTACATATAAATCTTTTCATTTTACTAGAGATCTTAATGCCTTTAGTTAACCACTTTATAGGAATATTTTTGTTTGGTTTTACTTTTATATTTTTCTTTCTGTAACAGTGTTTAAAAATAGTAGCAAATTTCGCAAGAAACGCATTTATACCCATATCTAGCCACATCTCACCAGAAAATTTATTTTTAAATAATTTTTTTTGTGCCTTGTTAAATATTCGCCTATTCACAGCAATAGTGTACTCTGAACATTTCATATTAGTAAAAACTTTGTCTAAAAGCATGTCACAAAAAAGTCCATCATGTCCATCCCCTAAGCCATTACGATCAACGTAGGATCGTTCTACTGATTCATACATTACATTAGTTAAAATATTATCAATACATGACTCAGTATTATTTCTTCTGAAAGTTACTGTATTTATGAGGTGTCTAAAATTGTAGCACTTTAGCAAGCTTAAGAATTGAGATGAATATTTAGTTTCCTTTAGGACATCTACATTTAGGTCACCTAAAACTATGCACTTTCTACTAATGAAATGTTCAAATAACTTTTCCAAACGGTCAATAAAAGCGTCAAAATTATCATTCACCGGATTCCTATAACAACAGCAAATAAATAATGCCGTCTCAACGTCCTTCACACAGCATATCTCAAAACATTCCTCTTTGTAAAGATTGTCAATAATATCTACATTCTCAAAGTTTCTACTTCTGTGTGCCAAGATTAGACTGCCACCTCTCGTCTTGACAGGTCTTGTATTATAAGATGCCAGGTTATAATTATCAAAATGAAATATCTCCGCCGATTTGCTAACAAGAAAATGCTCGGTTATGCATAGATAATCTAGTTTTCTCTGTCTCCTTTCCAATTTTCCATTCTGCTCTCTATTTTCAGACTGACGTTTTGTTGTGAATAGTTTCTTGCAAGTGTCTGTACTTGACTGAGTGCTAGTCTTGACATCAACAGTTTTAGATTCAAGTGTTTTCTTTACACAGACATCTTTTTGTTTGAGTCCAATTGATTTCAAAGCGTCAAATGTAAATTCTCTCGGTGACACTCTAGGTAATCCTGGTTTTACTGCAGATGTATGAATTATACGACGATACTGGGGTGTAAAATACCTCACAGGTGTAGCTACACCGGTATGATTTGTACTGGGTTCTTGTATTCCAACTGACCTCAGCAACTCTATTTTATTTTCACAGGTTTGTAGTTCCTTCTTTAGTGTCGAGTTCTCTATGCTTAAGTTGTCATTTGAGGTCGGTAGACTTTGGTATGACAAGTCCAAGTCACATTCATTATCACTTGGTGTAAAGTTCTGTTTATTTGATCCTCTTTGCTTCATATTTACAAATTCACTCTCCATGATGATGCTTGGGATGAAAATTTTCCAATATTTCTATTATAATTAAGATTTTTTCGCAATTTTATCTAGTATTTTGTAATTTGTGCAATATTTCAGTGTAATATTTTGGTTATTCTCAGTTCTTTATATTTAAAGCAACTTTTTAGATTGATTATGCATGTAAAGTCTTCAATAACGTAATTATTTTTTCATTTTAGTCTTCAAAGGCAAATTCCATTAATTTTTTTCAACTGGTGGGTATGGTACGTGATTCAAATAAATTTTTCCAACTATTCTGGTTTCTTTGCGTTTTCCAAATTGTGCATTATTTCACTGCAAAATTGTATTTAATACACTGTTTCTCCCATTTAAAGTAGCTTTTCCTTATTGATTGTGCATGTAATATTCCATTTTTGATTGAAACATCGTTGGTGGCTGATAGTAGTTTACATCACATTTACATAAAATACACGACATTAAATCCAATTTCTATTAATGCCATAGTAGTATTTCAGAATAATATAACGTTTAAATACATTTCGGGGCATAATAAACGTAAAAAATTTAATAAATGTAATTAATTGTACAGAGCTAATGTTGACGCCGCGGTTGACAGCTGTCAGTTTTACAACAACTAACACTAACCAACAATTTATGTCCTGAGGACATCTTTCCGAGGGCTTACCCGGGGCTCCCAACCGTAGGCTGTTGGGCAGGATACGTGAGATTTTTTAGTCGGTAAGAGTCCAGCATAGCATCCATGAGGATTTTCCCTCACATTAAAAAAGAAAAAACCGGCCAAGTGCGAGTCAGACGCGCTCAGGAAGGGTTCCATAGCAACTAACATAATATAAAAGTTCTAGTAGTTTGTTGTAACTTTGATTCATGTTTTAACACGTTCGCTGTGGTAGCGATTTTTCTAGGCGTAAATTGCGGTTTATGACGTATTAAAAAAACTACTAATTAAATCTCGTTCAAACATGTTTACATTGGAAGTTTTTATAGCAACGTACATCATATATTTTTTTTAGATTTATAATTCTCTTAGTTTTGAAGTTAGAGTGTCTCTTGCGTAAAGGGAGCCGAAGAACGGTCAATACTCTCTGGATGACCGAGGCAGTCTGAAGGCAGATTGGAGAATATCAAATTAATATAGTTTGCAGCATTGAGTGAAAATGTATTGCAACGTAAAGGAGGTTTATAGTAACATACTGACTAGTGTCTTCGAATAGGTACTAGACCGTCTCATATTTCAGTAATATTGCAATCCTTTACTTTAATCAAGTCTATAGTTTACACTAGATATCAATTTACCCAATGACCAATGAGTTGATTTTGATTTTTGAACATAAAATGTACAAAGTGTTTTGTTTTTGATCCTATCCAATGAGCTTCATCTTCAAATAGTATATTATTTTATTATACTAAAACATTATTACGTTAATAATACACCGTAATAATAAATTCATAAAACCTCAAAGAATACACGAGATACTCCAATATTATTGTACTAATCCTCAATATAAAAATTATGGCGTAATTTTGGGCATCATGAACACGATGAACGAACGAAGCTTATTTTATTTCATAAAGTTAATAAATTCGCTACTACTCACCTCAAAAGCCGTAAAGATTCCCTCATCATCTTTAATCAAAATCTCTTAACAAGATACTGCCAACCCATTTACGTACCTTTTTTTTTTTTTTTTTTTTTCTTACTCCGTCTTGGCTGTATGTTGCCAGGGTACCTGGTGCACCCTCGAAAGGAAATCCCAGGGACCCTGACCAGCCCTGGTCGCCATTCACAGGCGACCCCTCCTCGTGGAGAGAAACCACACATTGCCTCTTCCGTCTAATTGAGGTGCGTGCCACGGCACGCGTCACCACCCTGGGCCTGTCTCTGCCAGGGCGACAGCTAGCCCTGAGTGTCGCCCCCAGGCTCACGCTTATGGGGGACGGAGATCGTTCTGAGATCTCCGGTGCCCAGCGCGTCTTCTCCTGCGGCACGGAAGATTGCTGTTCCTCTCCCGTTCCTTCTCCGCCGCCTCTTTTGCAACCATCACCTCTTCACAAAACAAGGCGGCGGAGTTCCACAAACTTTTGCTGCAGACCATAGCCTGAACCATGGCCTGAAGCGAGATATTTATCAGTCCTAAGGCCACTGAAAGGCCACATCGTTGATCCGTCCACTCTGGGCAATCTGCCAGAGTGTGGAGCACCGTATCCTGTAAGCAGCCAGAACAGTGGTGGCACTCTGGCGTTGGCTCCCGCCTTATCCGATGCAGGTACACACCGAAGCAACCATGCCCGGTGAGTAGCTGCGTCAGCCGATAGGAGAGGCAGCCATGGCGCCTCTCCAGCCAGTCCTTCATTACAGGCCTTATCGCCTCAACTGTATCATGCCCGGCTGTTGGTTGTCCAAGTCGCTCCTTCCATTCCTCTACGACCACCTGGCGGAGCTGAGACCTCTGTCCCTCGATTTCCTGTGAAGCAGGTCTCAGATCTCGCTCCCCTGCCTCTTTGCACCACAGGTATAGTGCTGCAAGGGCCCTCGCTTCCAGGTCCCATGGAGGTGTACCGGCTAAAAGAGTTGCCGCTTCAAAAGAGACCGTGCGGTATCCTCTTATAATCCTGACGGCCAGCAGCCGCAGTGGACGTCGCATTATTGCCACGTTACTGGCCGTCAGATTCCCTGCCCATACCGGAGCCCCGTAAAGAGCCATGGACCGCACGATCCCAGCATATAGTCTTCTGCAAGAGGTGTCAGGCCCCCTCAAGTTAGGCAGTAGTCGTGACAACGACAACGCCACTCCCTTCAACTTGGGGGCCAGACTTCGGAAATGCACCCCGAAGTCCCACCGGCCATCGAGTACAAGCCCCAGGTACTTAATAGAAGCCTCGATGCCGATGTGTACACTCCCCACAACAAGACTTACCCCCTCAGGTGGTCGCCTCCGAGGTCCATGAAAAAATAGAGCCTCGGACTTGTGGAGCGCTACCTCAAGTCCCAAAAGCCGGATGCGTTCAACGACTTGGGCAACCCCTGTGGTGGCCATCGTGAGAACTTCGTGATACGTTTGACCTCTTACAGTAACAAGGGTGTCATCTGCGTAGCACGTTACCGTGACGGCTTCCTCAAACGCACCACGAAGCACCCAGTCATAGCCGATGTTCCACAGGAGGGGCCCTAATACAGAGCCTTGTGGAACACCGCACGACATATCTCGTCGACCAAGCCCTAATCTACTCTGGTAGGTGACGGCTCTTTCCGAGAGGTAAGATCCGACGATACGGAGCAGGTAGAGAGGCACATCATGATAAACGAGTGCCTCCCTGATACAGCTCCAAGGCAAGGTGTTAAATGCATTGGCAATATCAAGAGATACTGCCAGCACCACCTCACCTCGCGAGACCGCTTCCTCTGCTAGAGCCTTCACGCGCATGATCGCACCGACGGTGGAACGCCCCCGGCGAAAGCCAAATTGGTTGTCCGCCAAGTCAGGCCCAACCTCTGTGAGGTACTGCGGACACTCTAGGTAATCCTGGTTTTACTGCAGATGTATGAATTATACGACGATACTGGGGTGTAAAATACCTCACAGGTGTAGCTACACCGGTATGATTTGTACTGGGTTCTTGTATTCCAACTGACCTCAGTAACTCTATTTTATTTTCACAGGTTTGTAGTTCCTTCTTTAGTGTCGAGTTCTCTATGCTTAAGTTGTCATTTGAGGTCGGTAGACTTTGGTATGACAAGTCCAAGTCACATTCATTATCACTTGGTGTAAAGTTCTGTTTATTTGATCCTCTTTGCTTCATATTTACAAATTCACTCTCCATGATGATGCTTGGGATGAAAATTTTCCAATATTTCTATTATAATTAAGATTTTTTCGCACATTTATCTAGTATTTTGTAATTTGTGCAATATTTCAGTGTAATATTTTGGTTATTCTCAGTTCTTTATATTTAAAGCAACTTTTTAGATTGATTATGCATGTAAAGTCTTCAATAACGTAATTATTTTTTCATTTTAGTCTTCAAAGGCAAATTCCATTAATTTTTTTCAACTGGTGGGTATGGTACGTGATTCAAATAAATTTTTCCAACTATTCTGGTTTCTTTGCGTTTTCCAAATTGTGCATTATTTCACTGCAAAATTGTATTTAATACACTGTTTCTCCCATTTAAAGTAGCTTTTCCTTATTGATTGTGCATGTAATATTCCATTTTTGATTGAAACATCGTTGGTGGCTGATAGTAGTTTACATCACATTTACATAAAATACACGACATTAAATCCAATTTCTATTAATGCCACAGTAGTATTTCAGAATAATATAACGTTTAAATACATTTCGGGGCATAATAAACGTAAAAAATTTAATAAATGTAATTAATTGTATAGAGCTAATGTTGACGCCGCGGTTGACAGCTGTCAGTTTTACAACAACTAACACTAACCAACAATTTATGTCCTGAGGACATCTTTCCGAGGGCTTACCCGGGGCTCCCAACCGTAGGCTGTTGGGCAGGATACGTGAGATTTTTTAGTCGGTAAGAGTCCAGCATAGCATCCATGAGGATTTTCCCTCACATTAAAAAAGAAAAAACCGGCCAAGTGCGAGTCAGACGCGCTCAGGAAGGGTTCCATAGCAACTAACATAATATAAAAGTTCTAGTAGTTTGTTGTAACTTTGATTCATGTTTTAACACGTTCGCTGTGGTAGCGATTTTTCTAGGCGTAAATTGCGGTTTATGACGTATTAAAAAAACTACTAATTAAATCTCGTTCAAACATGTTTACATTGGAAGTTTTTATAGCAACGTACATCATATATTTTTTTTAGATTTATAATTCTCTTAGTTTTGAAGTTAGAGTGTCTCTTGCGTAAAGGGAGCCGAAGAACGGTCAATACTCTCTGGATGACCGAGGCAGTCTGAAGGCAGATTGGAGAATATCAAATTAATATAGTTTGCAGCATTGAGTGAAAATGTATTGCAACGTAAAGGAGGTTTATAGTAACATACTGACTAGTGTCTTCGAATAGGTACTAGACCGTCTCATATTTCAGTAATATTGCAATCCTTTACTTTAATCAAGTCTATAGTTTACACTAGATATCAATTTACCCAATGACCAATGAGTTGATTTTGATTTTTGAACATAAAATGTACAAAGTGTTTTGTTTTTGATCCTATCCAATGAGCTTCATCTTCAAATAGTATATTATTTTATTATACTAAAACATTATTACGTTAATAATACACCGTAATAATAAATTCATAAAACCTCAAAGAATACACGAGATACTCCAATATTATTGCCTTTGCGCTCGGTAAGACTAATTCGTAGTGTGCCTAACTCGCGTTACGTCTAAATGTCATTTACAATTCGCTTTCAGCCTAATTAGCTTTATGCCTAAATAGCAGTTGGTCTATTTCGTATATAGACTACTTCGGCATATACCTAAATCTTAGTTGGTCTACATCGCGTTATGCCTAAAATATTAATTGAGTTGAATTCTTAATTTGTACATAGATGAAATCGTTGTCATGCAGCTGTAAGGATATTTTGACTATCAGTTTCATGTTATCTATACTTTTTTTTTAACGTGAGGGAAAATCCATCATGGATGCTATGCTGGACTCCTACCGATTAAAAAAACCTCACGTAACGCCCAACAGCTTAAGGTTGGGAGCCCGGGTAGGCCCTCGGAAAGAGGGGTGCTGGGAAGGACAACCTCAGCGTGGTGCATCCTGGTAACGTGGACGACGACGTGGGCCCATGGCCCATGGCCAGTAGTCCACCAAGGAGGGGGGACCTTTGTGGCCGGGTTCTCCGCATGCGCCCTGTTATGCAGAGCGTACTTAGCGGAGAACTCTCAGGGCGACGAGTACTTCGCCACTAAGCGATCAGTGACGAAGTAAACGGTCCCATGGGACCATCGTTCGGCCAAGCCGTAACCCCGTCTGGCAACAGACGGGCACGGGGGCTCTTTGGAGTTGCGAGGAAGAAAACCTCTATAAAAATTACACTTTCTGACACCCGGCAATGGGATGCATCGCTGGGGGGAACTCAGTGCCTAGGGCGTCACTCCCGGGTGTACTATGCCAAATCGAATGCCAAATAATCGAACGTTCAAAATATCGAACGTTCAATATATCGAACGTTCAAAATATCGAAGATTACAATATCAATGTTCGATATATGAAACGTTCGATATTTTGAACGTTCGAGTATTTGGATGTTCGATTATTTGGCATTCGATTTGGCAAAGTAAACCCTCACTCCCACCCTTCCCATCTTCACATCCATTCCCGCATCCCCACTCCCACCCCTACGTCGGCGGACATTAAGCGTAAACAATCACCTCACTCTGGCGTTGCAAATGTCCCTAGAATACGGTGACCGCCTTCCATCAGGTGGGCTGACCCCTTTGCCACATGTAAATATTTACCCTAACTTAAGAGGATTAAGACTAAATCTCAGTAGGTCTAGCTATTATTTGACCTATTTAGCTGTTGGCCTACATCGCAGTAGGTCTAATTCGCATTATGCCTACTTCTCCTTTTGACTAGTCATAACGCGAGTTAGGCCTACTGCGAATTAGTCTTACCGAGCGCAAAGGTATTATTATACCTTTGAGCTACTTATTCTGAATTCTATCGAGTTTTAAGTCTTAAGATACGTTTGAAAGCCTTATCCTATAAGCAACTTTTGTCTCAAGAATTTCGTTGTTGTTTATATTGTACGAGAATAATGTACAAGCACCGATCACAAACTCTGGTTTCCCTTCATAACGCATAAAAGTCACATCGAGCGACCTGGGACTCCAGAAATTTGATGTTACATACCTATTGAAGATGAATGAAAAAAAAAAAGAGTTTTTATCACATTCTACCAGAATTTCAGATGATCCCTATTTGTAAGTGAACTAAATTCTTCTCTGATAGCGGGAGCACCTTAAAGGATTTGGGATAAATCAATAGTCGCCATTACAATGAATTTGTATTTTCTTAAGCTGAATGTTAACTTACATAAATAAATGTGTGATTTTAGGTGTTTCTAGTCTATCATGGCATTCGTTGGAATCTCCGAAAAATGCTGAATGAATATAAAAATAATTATGCTTTGAATGAATTTTAACATTTTCAACGACTTATGATGGAGGTTGGATGTAACATTAATTTGCTGATCTAGTTTATTGCTGTAGATTCTGGCGATATGGGGCATAATAGTCATAGCATTTTGGGGGCGGGTTTAAGTCAATGAAAATTTTCCGTTACCTTTTTTATATTTCGCTATCATAACCCAACAAAGCCAAGGGTTGCTGAGGAAGGGTATCTTACAAATTGAGACAGAACTAAGCACAGTAGTGAACTACACTTGACTGAGTTGATTTATTGAATGATTAATCACCAAATTAATAAGCCCATAGGTAAAGAACAATGGCAGAAAATTGTCTGATAATTTAAAAACGCCCATAAAAATGAGTTACGCCAAAGTAATTAATTGTTTATTTTGTGATTTTACTAGCATCTAAATGTTCAAATAAAAGCCGGCGTTAAATCTACATTTTAAAAGATTTTCAACGATTACTCACAGCCATGAGGCGTGTGAGCTAGCCAATCAAACCGTGCGTTCGTACCTTGTCAGTTTGACATGACAGATTACAGAATACTCCGCGCTTTTTGTCGAAAGTGTTGTTTTGTATGCTTTTTCTGATTTTCTTTAATAATAACTGATCCGGGACTATTTTATGGACTCTGATTATTTCCTCGTGTGACTAGTGCGTGCCCAAAGGACTCTTGATATAGCTTTTAAGTGATCTTGTGCTATTCCCTATTGGACTGTTTATTTGTGAATTGGATTTGTTGTTCATCGATAATGGAAGATCGTGGGAGACAATCGAGGCCTACGCGCATTGTTTGTGTTAATTGCATTATATGTGTGAACATATTGCGCCGATTTGAAATGTTATACAAGTGAAATAAAAGAAATAAAAAAATAGCGGTTTTATTTTTCTTTCTTGACATGACTCTCAATCATATTGGCAACAAATCTATACCCTACTCCTGTATATGTACCTACTAAAAGTTTCTAACAACAGTTAGATCTGTGATCTGTAGCAACTTCTTTACCTACTGCACGTACTATTATATATAGGTACGTACTAGATTTTTTATTAGAGTTAGGGCGAGGCCGCACTTGCGGTTATCGCGGCGGTTTCTAACCTCAAAATGTCAAAACATTGACTTGATTTCATTGATTTTGACAGTTTGATGACATTTTGAGGTTAGAAACCGCCGCGGAAAAACGCAAATGCGGCCTCGCACTTAGTCAAAACGTGTAGGTATACATTCAATAAAATAATAGTTCTGACGTATCAGTATGACCATCGAGAAACACTCCAGTCGGTTACAATACTGTAGTCTGTAGTCACTATAGTGTTTGAACATTTATATGTATAGGTAAGTAGGTATGGCGGGACTAAGTATGACAACATAACCTAACGATAAATATACAATATCTTTATTTTCCGGCTTTCTCGATGGAAAATGAATTCATTTATGAAATCTACAAGCAAAACTGAAACGTTTGACATATTTTTCACTTATGTGCGCTCATCTTTTATGTCAGACAATTGCTAGTATGGGAAACTGCCATTGTTCTTTAAAAATAAGTACGAAATTTTTACTTTGTTAACCTGAAGTAACTTTGTTAATTTGCATCAAAATTAATAACTAAAAGTATATTAATTAATGGCGTTAACGTAACTTCAAAAGCAATGCGCAAAGAGGGGAAAAAAACTCAAGTTAAACTTCGAACCTTTTATACGAAATTAAGTAGGGATTTTTTGTTACTACAAAGGGATTTAATTATACGGAAAGGGAAGATGGCATGTAGTACACCTATCATGTATATTATATTACTAGCTGATGCCCGCAGCTTCGCCTGCGTGAAATTTTGTTCCTAGACTAAAACATATCTCTGTAGGCACCAAATTGCAGCCAGATCCATTCAGTCGTTACAGCGTGAAAGAGTAACAAACATCTACACTCACAAACAGTCGCATTTATAATAATACCTAGTTAGATACATTTCTGATTAACAAATTCATAATGCACAATAACATGAGCTAAGTAAGTTTATTAATTAAATACATTTCTTAATTCAATAGCTAAACTACTACTTGACACAACTTCTCTTCTAAGCAATTGACATCGTAACTTAGCTCCTTCTTCAGGTAGTCCCAGCCTACGACGAAAAAAAGTAGTAAATTTTGGGGGTCCCCATACTCAGAACTGAAACTCAATTTTTTTTTTTCATCAAACCCATACTTGTGGGGTATCTATAGATAGATCTTCAAAAATGTTATTAAGGTTTCCAACATCATTTTTTTCTAAAATGAATAGTTTGCGCGAGAGACACTTCCAAAGTGGAAAAATGTGTGTCCCCTCCCTCTAACTTCTAAACTAAGAGAATGATAAATCTAAAAAAATATATGATGTACATTGCCATAAAAACTACCAACGAAAATTAGTTTGAACGAGATAAAGCTGGTAGTTTTTTTTTAATACGTCATAAACCGCAATTTTCGGTTAGAAAAATCACTGCCACTGCGAACGTGTTAAAACATCAATCAAAGTTACAACTAAGTTTTATATTATGTTACTTGCTGCTACGAAACCCTTCATGGGCGAGTCCCACTCGCACTTGGCCGATTTTATTATTTAACTTTATGGCTGTGTAGTAAAATCATCTGTTTGAAGTTTGAAATAAAACATAAATGAAAACGTCAATTGTATTGAACTTTCACTAATTATGTGTCAAAATAAAAAGTTATTTAATTTTCAAAATAAGAGAATTTAAGGAGTATTGATATCAACTCCGGAGAAAATCAGCCACAAAATAATTTACATTCCCTTTTTAGAGTTTTTAGTTCGTTACAGTATAAATTTCAATAAAATACGAAACGCGTCTTCCATCAATTATGTTAATAATGCTATATGCCAAATTTTAAGTAGATCGGGCCAAGGAATCACGCTGTCCCATACAAACTTTACCCTTCTTTTTTATACCTTTGGAGGTGGAATTTGTACAAACGCCAAAATTACTTTTTTTTTTAAATTATAACAAACAACGCTCATGCTTAGTTTCATCATCGTACCATTAACCGTTTAAGCAATAATTGATAATAACTTTGGGTCTAGGGATCGAACCGCAAAATTAAGTTTGGTTTGAATTCTATATACTTTTCCGGGATAAAAAGTACTCAGTGTGGTACCTAGGCTAATAAAAAATAATTATACCAAGTTTCATCGTAATCGAACTGGTAGTTTTTGCGTGATGACTGAACAAACAGACAGACAATCAGACAAAAAAAATTTTAATCACATTTTTGGGTTCGATGTCGATGTAGTAACACCCCCTGCTATTTATTTTTTTGATATTTTGAATGTACAAAATTTTTACTTCTACAGATTTATTATAAGTATAGATAATAATATTAAGGACTACTACCTATAAAATATTAAACTACAAACGGGTTAATTTATTAATTTGAATGAAACATATTTTGTTAAACTTAATCGTTCTTATCAGAGCTTTAATTGAAATCGAAAATGAAATAATAAGATTAATTATGTACCACTTTTCTTTTACTGCCATAAATAAATTCATTCATAAGTAAAAAATTGACACTTACATGGCGTCATCTAAATGACGCTATAAAGTTTTGTTACATTTATGTATAATTCATAAGATGGAGGAGATTTAGATATCCATATTTATATTCTATGATTAAATACAATTAGTTAAATCAAGTTATCATGAAACAGTAATACACACAGATAAAATATAACTGGAATCAGCACTAAAACAAAAGTTTAGCCACTAGCTTTAATAATGTAAATGAAAAAGAAAATAGTGGTGTTTTAACAAGCATAGTTCTTGCTAATGTACGAGTATATAATATGTACACGGCTAAAGGTCTAATGAAACAAAGTGGAGACAACGAAAGAAAATATTAATTAACAACAAAGTCGCGGTCACAGAATGCATTAAGTAAGGAGATTATGTAGCAAGCGCAAGAACTGTTTACTGTTTATTTTGTAACATCTCTTTTGTCACAGACTACTAAGTAGGTATTACATTCATTTTTTGAAATAACGATTAAAAAATAGTTGATTTCGTCTAATGCTTTGTACACAAATAAAATGTAATTAAATTGACAAACAATGTCACAAATAATACATTATTGGATTAACGTAGTAATTTCGACAGTAAAAATTGGAATCAAAATGACAGACTTCGAGAATTTACAATTTGAAGGATAAAACGCCAACCCAAGGTATTTAAACTTGACTTTTCAATTTTCATAAAAAAATGCGCGATAAAAAGGCTTCTAAGCTATTGATCTGATGGAAGTGAGTACCATCACATTATCGGAGTTTATAGATCTACTAGGTGATGACCGCGGCTTCGCTTGCTTGGAATTCTATTCCCATTCCCGCAGATTAAGGGAGCGTATTGTAGAAAAAAAATGTCAGTAACCTTTGTGATATTCTCGACTAACAACCTATGCCTGGGCGGTTCTCAGAAGATCAGACAATGCTCTCAGATATTTGGACACATACATCCATATGCCTGCATGGTAAGTACTAGGCATATAATAAGTTTTGATGAGAGGGTTGAGCATTGTTACGAATTCTAAGTTAATTTCACGAAGTTTGGGAAAGAGCACTCAAATATATACAATAGACTACTTCTGCAATATTATACTATACCATATTTACAGGTTTTAAAAATATTTACGATTATAATAATGTTTCAAGTAAGCAGATAATGCCTGTCTCAAAACAAAATTGGAAACATGGACAACTAAAGTCTAGCTTTTATGTACCAGGAAATTGACTAAAACTTGGTAAAGCAATAACCTATTTCTGGGTAGGTAAAGTCTAGAACGCGTACCGACGGACGAAACCAGTACAAAGTGTAGTTTACGATCGTCGATATTTACGACACTTTAATACATTGTAATGAAACTTGTTTTACACTCAAAGCACTTTGTTCCTTTAATAGTGGTTCGATCATTGTAATCATTTTGGTAACTATGTGTCGAGATTTTTAGTTTACAATGTTTTACTAAATGGTATGTAAACACAGGCAAACATTTTTATCATCGCGTAATAAACAGGCTAGGTATCCTTCCGAGGTTACCAGGGGCTCCAGGCTGTAGACAGTGATAACAGAGTAACCTGTGGTTTTAGTTGGTAAGACACAAAATAAATAAAAAAATTGCGTGTACTTAGTGTACACACGTAAGAAGTGAAACTTCTTCATAAACTTAATTTTCACCTCACCTTAAATTAAGTCAAAAAGTACAAAAGTACAAAAGTACAAAAGTCCAAAAGTCCAAAAGTCCAAAAGTCCAAAAGTCCAAAAGTCCAAAAGTCCAAAGTCCAAAGTCCAAAGTCCAAAAGTCCAAAAGGCCAAAAGTCCAAAAGTCCCAAAGTCCCAAAGTCCCAAAGTCCCAAGATCTCAAGGTCCCAAAGTCCCAAAGTCCCAAAGTCCCAAAGTCCCAAAGTCCCAAAGTCACAAAGTCCCAAAGGCCAAAAGTCCAAAAGTCCCAAAGTCCCAAAGTTCCAAAGTCCCAAAGACCCAAAGTACCAAGATCCCATCCAAAAGTCCAAAAGTCCCAAAGTCCCAAAGTCCCAAAGTCCCAGTCCCAAAGTCCCAAAGTCCCAAAGACCCAAAGTACCAAGGTCCCATCCAAAAGTCCAAAAGTCCAAAAGTCCAAAAGTCCAAAAGTCCAAAAGTCCAAAAGTCCAAAAGTCCCAAAGTCCCAAAGTCCCAAAGTCCCAAAGTCCCAAAGTTCCAAAGTTCCAAAGTCCCAAAGACCCAAAGACCCAAAGTACCAAGGTCCCATCCAAAAGTCCAAAAGTCCAAAAGTCCAAAAGTTCAAAAGTTCAAAAGTTCAAAAGTCCCAAAGTCTCAGAGTTCCAAAGTCCCAAAGACCCAAAGTACCAATGTCCCATTCAAAAGTCCAAAAGTCCAAAAGTCCAAAAGCCCAAAAGTCCAAAAACCCTTAAATGACATGCTATCCCTGGATAAAGTACTCTTAATTCGAATTCACCGTGGTGGGGAACAGAACAAAGATGGCGCGTAACCAAAAATCGTGACGTGACGTGACGCAAATTTTTTTCCAACGCCGATAAAGAAGTTTCACTTCAATAATAAGTACAGAAGCTATCTCTTACGCTCGGGCTTGAAGTACACACATAAGATTGCTTTCTTTACTTTATTATTTTGTGGTAAGAGTCCGGCTTTCGTAATTTCAATTAATCTCTTCAAAGATTATCAACTAGTTCAAATTTTTTATACATTTTTTTATGATTTCTGATTCTTATATAATAACGACAGTACAACAGTATTATTCTAAACGAAACAATTCTTTCTTCTTAAGATACAAATTCCTAGGGACTTCAAGGTTTCATTATTAAATAAAGAACTTTCATGAACTCTGTAAGATAATTAAGAGGTTTGAATATTATTTAAAAATACTTACAAAAACATCGGCATTCTGCCCACGGAGGGTCACAAATTGGGTACTAGTAAATAAATAATAATGAATGAACTTAATAATTAACGTCACTCAGTCTAAATTTTGATTTCATGTAGCGAAAAGAGAATCTCTTTGGAGCGTTTCAGTGCTGACGGTTTCACGGTTGATTTGATATTTTGACATTTTTGATAGTTCATTATTATGGATGACCTCATTAATTAGTTTATGGTTGGCAAATCTTACTAAAATTATAAATGTGAAAGTTTGTGAAGATGTTTGAATGTTTAGATATGTGTGGATGTTTGTTACTCTTTCACGTTCACACGGATGAACTAATCGAGCTGAAAATTGGTACAGAGATACAGTATAGTCTGGAATAGCACGTAGGCTACTTTTTATCCCGGGAATAAGTTCCAACGGGAAGCAGGAACGGGAACAAATTTTACGCTGGCGACGCTGCGGGCATCAGCTAGTAGTGTAAAATAAATTTTGCTGTGAACGTGAAGTTCGGTGTGGTTTGTTTTAGAATTTCGTTGTTATGCTTTTTGCCATAATGCCTACAAGTAAAATGCAGTTAGCTATTTTCCAAAATCAAGATTTTCCGACTAGCTAAATGTACACGAGTGGCTTGCGTGCCCAAGGACTTGTGTAAGGCAGTCGTGTTAATGTTATGTTTCAGTTTTAATCAATGCTACCAGTTACCACGACCGACAGATCATAGGTTTTTTTTTCTTTATACTGTGCGGTTACTTACACTGATGGACTGTGTAGGTAGAAAGGATACTACGAGTACAATATAAAAGAATTTGTATAATTTCGTCAATTAAAATGAATATGTAATATAGTAAACAATAGTGACAGTTTTTTCTCATAAGATTCCATTATTAAACATCAATTTGTAATATTTCTGAAATTGGAATCCAATTCGCAGACAAAAACATTGTACAAAGTCAGAAATGATATTCAATTTTGTTAATAAAAAGCATATGGCACTCCATTTCCCGTTCAAACTGAATAAAACCATATAGACAGTGTATTTGCTCTCTTCTCAAACAATATTTGCTTTCGGTAAAACTTTCATAGCAATTGCTCTAAACGGGAAATGAAGGTTTCAAGGCACATTACAGTTATGTTCTGTGCGATAACGTTGGAATTGTCCAATAATCGACCGAGACAACGCAGCTTAGTCGGTGAGAGTCTCCATTTCTGGATGGACAGATTTTCTACTGTAAAAGTGATTATTGAGAAGTCTACTACTCACTTACAACTAGTACTAGTATCATACTATCGGTGTACGACAGTCCATTGTTGAATGTAGATCATCCAATCTTCGTATATTATAACGGTGCTCTCCACGTCGTATAATAATCAAACACCGATTAAAATATGAGATACATGCTGTTGGTATTTTAGCGTAACACACACGCTCTACAAAAAAATCTGACAGAAAATAATATTGGAGGTTCGAGCGGCTCCATTAATCGGTTCTACAAGAAGTAGGACGTAGGCCTGCACCTAACAATGATAATTAAAAGAGGCATTTGGAGTTATTACCAAAGAGAATATAATAGTATTACATAGAGATAGGCAACTCTCTTCCCCTCATTGAGGAAGCTTCCCGATCCCCGTCACAGCTGTCATTATGGTTGGAGGGTGTTTTGACGGAACGTTTGCTTAGCCTTAGTGGTCACACACACATTCAAACTCTGTGCAAACATAACGTGTTTTTAGTGTGGGTGACAAAATTGAAAACTAATCATTTGTATGGAGTTTCCGCCCTGTGTTATTACTCAGAGTCTTCAATATAGACATTTGGAGTATGTGATTTGTGAATAATGTAAAAGAACACTATGTAGTTTATTTACGGGTTTTTAACTATCGAGCAAAACACGTGAAAGCAGGTCACAATATATAATTATATATGCTTTCCTTTAATGTTTACCAACGACTTGGTCACGAATCCTCATTGTATGTTCTCTCACATGTAAATTCTCTTGTAAAAATTTCGAAGTGAAATAAATACTCGTGCTATGTATGTAGGTATACGCATGTTGTCTCAAATCGTTCTCACCAAATAAATTTAAATAAATATTTTTGTGCAAAATACTAATTTCAGTATCCGCGACCTGTAACAAGAAATAAGTGGACAAATTACTCTTCTTTGATATTCAGCTCTTAATATTCTTTTATAGTTTGTTGAAAAATACATAAAGACGCAGTGGTACTGACAAGTTCTAAAGTTTCATACAATTAACTTGTAATTAACCCTAAAAGTAAATAAACATTAGTAAGTACATCAAATCACAGCGTGACACAAACAAGATGACACAAAGGAAATTCAGGAAAATAGCGTGCAATACTTCCTTTGTATATGTTTCAAAGATGATTTAACATAGCCCTAAGGGCCCGTTCATACTATAAAGGGTAAGTTGTTTCGTCTCCTTTTATCTTTAGAATAATATATTAAATGTGCCACGGAACTCGACTCTCGAACAAAATAATGAAATGAACGATTATGATTAATAGCTGTGGTATTTAAGTGAGTGCTTATTTCTGTGGAGTGACTCGATACTAATGAAAAACGAAATGCACACCCAAAAATCCGGTTATGAGCGTTTAGGTAGGTACTTTATCAAAAACTTTTTGATAAAGTACCAAAATCTCTCATTAAGCACTTAGACTGTAAAAAAAATTAAACGTGGCTTTTCACAAGGGGTCTGAGAAGATTTTTGCAGGATAGGTACGGGTACGCAGAGCGTGTGAAGCGCATCTGGGTTTGCAAACGTTCATAGGCCAAGGTGGCCACTTTCGATCAAGATTGCTTGTGGGCCACATAAGTTTGCCGCATAACTTTGCTGATGAATAACTCTTATGTGCATTCCTTAATGACTTCAATAAAAATACAGACTTAAGGGATTACTTTTGTAAAATTTTCGCAAGTAAATTTATTATAGTCAACAAAATATTGTCAGAATGACTTGCCCTGTTTTACATTCGGTGCAAAGGTGCCCAAACACTCGGCGCATTTCCTCGCAGGATGGCAAAAGCCAACCTATCAATCAATACATATCATAAAATCGTAACTGTCTGTTTGTATAACGTTTGTGCACGCTAATCTCAGCAACCGCTCAAACGATAGCAATGCGGTTTTCTTTACTGCGTTGCGGTTTACTCCACTTAACATTTAGTGTTTGTTTCATGTCAATCGGTTTATAAATAGAAAAGTTATATCAATCTAAAGAATCACATATAAAATGCAGCAGACGAAGTCGCAGGCAACAGCTAGTTAACTAATATTTTTCATCTTGATCATAGTCTCAGTGCATTTATTATTTTCAAAAACCGCTGTTCAGAATCATTCATGAATACTCACGAATGTGTCGCGGCGATTTAATTAGTTTCAGATAAATCTGAAACCTATAAAGAGTAACGGATCAATCTGATGACTTTGATTGATTGTCATAGTTTACCAAGATTAGTAATAATTATTACACCTCAAAGGGTTTCAACCGCAATGTAAATTCTATCCATCATGTCGATTCATTCATACTGAACCTAAACATACATTCACTAATCGATCATATTGCAAGTGTATCTTGCTTATCATAGTATGTCAATTTGGAATTTGATTTAATTTAAAAAATTATTACAGAAAAAATCAGAAAATTAATTAAAAATATCTACGTAGTAAACGTGAAATAAATTTAGTCTCGAGCAAGACACGAACCTGCGTTTTCTGGTTTGCCGGACCAGACGTCCTAACCGTTGGACTACCGAGACACTACTCCCAACTATCAAATTCTTTCACCTCATTACGACTTGGGGCGATGTTTCATATTTCGTGATTGATTAACTCGTGATTGACTTATCAAGATATTGTGTCTCAAATTTACATTAAAATTAGCTTAGGTATATCTAATATGAATACAGTTTATAGAAATAAATTTAAAGAATATTCAGACGACTAAGGCAAAAGAAAATCGTTTAGGCCACATCTGTCGCTTGCTAAATGGCCCATAGACTAAATCAATCACGGATTCGGGCCAACATAGCAGTAAGAATACAATCCTGCACATACACGGAGCGGGTAGATACTTTGTTAGATAAGATGGGTCCGTTACTACAAGCAAATTACCCCAATATATTGTATTTTATTTATTTTATTAGTATAATTGACGACAATTACTCGTACCTATATTTCTTAGTATTAATTATATTCAAACTCGTACTAAGTTAGTACTAATTTTAAGTTAGTACTAATTAAAACTAAGTGCCGTTATTCAATATGTGCAGCAAGTTCCACCAAGTGCCGTCAATCAACAGTATAAATAATTACGTTACGTACGTACGCAGAAAATATAAATACGTTTTCATTTCACTATCTTATTTGTCTCACGTATAGGTGGAGCGGGAGTGCTGTGGCTCTGTTCTTCAAAAAGGGTGATAAGACCTTACTAAAGAACTACAGACCCATCTCACTCCTGAGCCATGTTTACAAGTTGTTCTCGAGAATAGTCACAAACCGCCTCGCTGGAAAACTCGACGAATTACAGCCTAAGGAGCAAGCCGGGTTTCGAAAAGGCTTGAGTACCGTGGTCCACATCCATATTGTTCGGCAGATTGTACAGAAGACCAATGAGTACAATCAGCCGCTGTGTAAGAGCTTTTGTGGACTACTAGAAAGCCTGCGACTCGATCGAAACCTGGGCAGTACTGGACGCTCTGCAGCGGTGTCGTATCGATTAGCGATATATCGAGGTGTTGAGATGCTTGTACGATACCGCTACCATGACCGTCCGGTTGGAGGATAAGAAGACCAATCCTATAGCACTGCGCAGAGGTGTAAGATAGGGCGATGTAATATCCCCGAAACTCTTCACCAATGCGCATGAGGACGTCTTCAAGTCGCTAAACCGGGATGGATGGGGCGTGAATATAAACGGTGAACGCATCTCACACCTTCGGTTTGCTGACGACATCGTCATAATTGCGGAAACGCTGGAACAGTGAGAGGGATACTGTACAGTCTAAGTAGAGTGTCTCGACGTGTTGGCCTCGACCCCCCGCCAGATGAACCGATGACCTGAAAAAGGCGGAGGGGACTGACTGTTGTGGCGTAATTTGGGAGAGGCCTACATCCAGCAGTGGATTGATATAGGCTGATTTGATTGATAGGTGGACAGCCTATAATTGCCGTGTTAAAAACAGTGAGGCTCAAATTATGACTATCCATATTTGAAGTTTTCCAAACTGACAACATAGTGTTGAGAGCCCATCTCAACACAATGTTGGTTACTGCAGTGATCGTTTACAGAACACTGAGTCCGCGATAAGTACGAATTAAAAGCTTAACTAAGGTTTCCACAACTAAATTTCAATAATTTATTATATTATTTTCTTGAGGAAAATAATCATCAACAGCGAAATGACTTATACCTGCTTCATTTCATTCTTGCTTGATAAAACGTACCAATTACTAATTTATAACATTTTATAGCATGTAGTAAAATTTTACAATATTATTTAAAATATAAGATAATTGTTAATGATAATGATAATATCATTCAGAAGAATCGTTTTTTCAGATATTTCAAACTTGTCGCCATGAAATTCAATTATTCAGAATTTATACTACCGGATCTGGAATTCAAAGCGAGAGATAAATAATCCATGATCCATCTCATTACCATCGGTCTAAATTCTGTTTGAGAGAATTGAATTTACTCGACCAAGATTTGCGCTAAACTGATGATAATAAGGTGGAGTACTTAACATACAATCACAGAAATCGTGAAGCAATAACGTTTTTTTGAAGAACATAAATAATATGTATCGTCAAGTAACGTTCGGAATAATTAATTTTCAGGGGTGTGTGACGTGCCTGAGTGAGGCGCCGCCGCCGTGTGTAGCGCGCATGCGCAGCGCCAGTGATACGAGCCGGATTGACTAGGGTGGGTAGGATTTGTTGGAGGAGCGAGCCGTGGGAATATTTGAGGCTTATTTACATAACTTTATGTCTTGCTGGGTGCCGAGTGGTTTTAGGTAAACCTATCTATATCTGGATACATTAAAATAACGTCAAGACGATCTTAGCCTCTTTTTGCGATAAAGGTTTAAGGTTATAAATGCTTTTCCTTTACTCGGGTTCATGCCATTTGAAAACTTTTATACTGAATATGTTACCATTTCTACTTTACTAAAACTATAAAGATAGTTAATTAGTAAAACGTTATTCAAATTTAAAAACAGGTATCCAAAAAGTAACACTAAATTCTTAATATCTACAAGAAAACTAATAAACAATTCCCATTAAGGAACCACCAATATCTATCTCGACGTGTCAAACCGACTAATGACATAACTTGACACATCCAGACAAATATCCTGAAACGTATCCACCCTAACTGCAGCCTCCAGCACCCGAGGAGCTTTCATATTGACCTATACGTATTACGAATACTCTCGTACACTTTCAGCGTGCGCGAAAGAGACACAGTATTCAGAGTTCACTCGAAGCCTCTAACAAGAGAGGGACGGATATAGTAGGGTACGATCCCGGCCTATACGTTTCAGTGTACCCTGAACGTTTGCAAGCTTCGGTCTAACGCGATCCTTCACAAAATACACGTGCGTGAGAAAAATTGGTCAAAATATAGACGCCGTGATACTGTGTTGCGTATACGAACAGTGTACAGTCGAGTGCAGTGCTTTCAGATTGTTTCAGTGTTTTTATTAACTAGTGTCTCGTGTTACAAGTGTACGTTCCGTGAATTGTTCCTTCTCACGAGACTTGTGAACAATGTAAGTAATTTTCTACCTCTTTTACAGTATTCCGAACGTTCACAAAAATTTTATTATGATTTGAAGTTAAATCAAGAATAAAAAGTCGTAATGATGTCACAGCAATAATAAAAACGGCAAATCTAACCCTCCAACTGTCTGAAAACCTTTGATAATTAGCAAATATGTTCTACTTATGCTACATAGTTTATACGAAATCATACCCTACTGCTATCTAAACATAATTGTTTTTCATGTGAATATGAAACGGCTATCCATTACAGCCTAGTCGTTCCTTTGTATGTCCCCGGGGTAAAGGGACCGAAACTGAAATTCCCTTCATTATGAATATACCTAACGTTACATCCGCCATTGTAAAGTACCTACTTTTTCTTTTCAATGTTTGAATAAATAAAAGATAAAAAAATGTTAAGTTTTTCACCAAAATATAACCCAGAATCTAACAGATATTTTCAAAAAAAGCTCCAATAATACTCACTATGAAGATGTGTTGTAATTAGGTATTTTCACCGAAAATACCTAATTTTAACATTAAGAAGTTTTCAAATGTATAAGCTCATTGACTGTGTATTTTTTTATTTTTTTTAACGTAAGAAAAATCCTACTTGGATTCTATCCCGGGCTCCTACTGGCTAAAAGCTGCACGTAACCTTCCTAACAGCCTTCGGTTGGGAGCCCCGGGTAATTCCATATCTAAAACTACTACAACGCTCATTTAATCGAACCGTAGGTGCTGGATAGAATTTTCTTTTCAAAAAGATCCTATCATAGTAGACGCTGATTGTCTACACATTATAATTATATCATCAATATCAAACAAGAAGGGTCATGTTTGTTACAATATATTTTGGGGTCCCTAATCTGTTATACATACCCATTCTGTTGTGTACGAAATTAATTATCTCGATGCGGAGATTAAGTTTCGCCTTCATACTTCATCTTCAATATTCAAATTATAGAGGAAACATACACTAACATGTTATCTACATTTTACTGAGAAAATTAAACATGACTTTTCTGTTTGTAGGAAAATGATTCTTGTCTATGTAAATTTGAACTCTGTCAATCAAATAGGCCTATAGCAGTCCACTGGTGGACGTAGACCTATCCTAAAGAACACTGGAATACACGGTCCTGTGCTTTTCGCATCCAGTCACTCGCTACGAACTTTCTAGGTGAACTACCTAAACTTTCTAGGTAGTTCACCTAGAAAGTTCGTAGGGAGCGACTGGATGCGAAAGGTACAGGACTGTGACTTGGCAAACGCGGAGTAGAAGACCCCCTGCCAGATGGACACGGACAAGGTCCTGTGCCTTTCGCAACCAGTCACTCCCTACGAACATTCTAGGTTGTTCACCTATAAAATTCCTCCACACAGCATGTTTACCCTAAAGGTTATTTAAGATTTATTTGCAAGGAACACATATTGTATAGCCGTTTCATAGAATGCATTGACTTGAAAGTTTGTTAATTTTCATCATTATCCTCAGAGCTTTTCCCAACCCAGACGGAACAGGCTTTTTTTGTCTAACTGTACTTGCGGCTGAACTTCCATATCTTTCATGAAGCGACTGCTATTCAGATAGAAGTCAGTCAAGTGGTCAGCCTCCACCAAACAATTAATTGGCGATATCGAAATTCTACAGATACACTGATTTTTCTTTTCTACAATATGTTGACGACAGGCATCGCTATGCATAGGTAGGGCATATACCTACTGCGTAACCAGCGGGCTACTTGAGTAACTACGCACCTTGTGCTTTCACATGTTTCGTGCTAGGTTCTATTTTTATTTATTTATGGCTCGTGAAACTGCCTCTGACCATCTTTATTAAACGTCAGATCTCTCTAACTTTAGAGTTTGGAGCAAGATGGTGATCCACTTTGACTTCACGTAGATTCCCATAGGCCATTTGATCTATTGATTTATTAAGTTTAGTAATTCTAATGTATATAATGAACTACGTTTACCTTTGGTGCTGACACGGTCATTTTGACATAAACCTTCCCAGTAACTTTTTTAAACCAATTATTCGTATTAAATATGATTATAATAACCAGAAATTTAAGACAACCTTAAGTGATAGGTAAACAGATGGACATTAAAATAGGACCCTTTATACTTTTGATTGTTGGCACTTGATGGAACTTGTTATACGTTATGAAAACTCACTCACTTGTACTATTCCACAACTTTTATTATAATTTATAAAAAGTATTAAAATTATAATTTTAATAAAAAAGTTAGTGTAAACACCTTTGAGAATGCTATAATAGCGAAACCGGTTAGGTATTATTAAAATTATAATAAAAGTTGTGGAATAGTACAAGTGAGTGAGTTTTCATAATTAAAATAAGAGTTTATAAATTTAAGGTACAGAAGTTTTAGAAAAGGAAATGCACCTGAAAAACGAGAAAGAAAACTAAATGAAAAGATATAAAAATGTGCTAAAGAAACCAATAACGATAAACAGAGCGCTAGAAAATGTTCTTAAAAGCTTTCTAACTTCAGAAGGATGAAGACAGGGAGAGACAAATTCAATTAATTTTAGTACATGGTTCATTTATTTTTGTGTTGTAGTAACGAGTTTATAAAGGTACTTTTTGTTCTTGTTTTAGATACCTATATTATTACACAAATTTGATAGTTTACCGGTTTTATATTTGATTGGTTTCCCTCCAGTCTTTGACTGTTGGGACAAAAAGTGCCAGAACCAACTTTTAAAACCAAGGACTCACTAGTTAGCAGTCCACAGCTAGACGAAGGCCTTTCGCAAATTACGTTACTAACATTTCACGGTACCTACTGTGTCGTCCCTTCTGCATCCAGTCACTCCCTGTGACCTTTTTAGGGCCACTTGTATGTCAAAAGTGAAGTGACGGCATGATTTCCTCTATTAAAATTAAAAAGTAGGTATATACTCAAAATTATTTCAATTGTTACTAATTTAATTTAGTTCATGCAATTTAATTTTTTTAGATGTGTTCGTGGCGGACCCAGTGTTCTGTAAACGAGCAACTTTCACTATAACCGGTCCTTGGATGGGTAACCATCCATGTGACCACTTTGTGACATTATTTGAGCGTTTTCGTGCTTCGGAAGGCACGTTAAGCCGTTGATCCCGGTTGCCAGTAAAATGGCAGTCGTTAAGCCAAGTTGAAGGTCTTTATAGGCGACTTTAAAAATTTCAACAGCAGGCAGCACCTGTCCATTTCAATACGGCAATACGGCTCACCACCTATTACGTGGGACGAATTCTAAAAAGGTGAAATGTGGGCATATAATTTGGATTAGGATAAATGCGTGACCATAATGTATATCTGTAATTTTAAGATAATTATCTTGCGTAAAAGCAAGACTTTTTTTTTCTGACGAGTACCTGAGCGTAGCGAAAGATTCGAGACACAAAAGACCTTTGCCGCCGTGCCGTTAGAACTATGCAACTTTTCACCTCCCTCCAACAAGAAAACTGCAAGAACAACAGCAATTTTAATTAATATAGTTGGAAAATAATTAACGAACCGTGTTTTTCAGTTTAATTGTTGAAGTTACGAGATTTTTGTTTGAATAAAGTATTATCAGTTAATATCACAACACAGTGTTTGATGGCACTAATAGTTAAACTGATGAAGACTTAGTCAAACTGATGGAGTCCTTTGGATTAAATTGTAGTAAGTGTTGACTTGGAAAAGTATACTTTGAAAACTTCAAATTGTCCATAGATTCAATAATCTTGTAGGGTACAACCAGGCAAAAAGTTCCAAAAATATATATTGAAAAAAATGTTATATTTATATTTGTGTCTATCGAATCCAAAAAAAATATTTATGAACATTTTCAAAGTAAACATATTGAAACGTGCATTTGCCCTATTTTCAATTGGATCTAATAAATATACGTCTTCACCATTTAATAGAATTACCGTCTTAGGGTGTGACATGATAAGTGTCTCGGATTTGGCGCATGACTACCAGAAGGATTTTGTAATCACTTTTTGTGCCTTTAGTCAATAAGACGAGGATATTTCATTGTTTTATGAACATGCTAATAATCATCATTATTAGGCTTTGAAAAGCACAGACCTGAGGGAGTGTTATAATCATGCCACAATGGTATAACGGTAGAGGTAATATTAAATTGTTTTTTAGTCATATATATTTCAAAGTAAATAGCAAATTCTCCAAAATATTTACACGACAAAAAGTAGGTATAAAGATATAAGTGAAAATAGCATATTGATGACGCGAACTGACAAGACTTTACTTATCCAAAAACTTATAACATATAATTATATCTTTATATAGATACTTAAGAGTCGTCGTGCAATAGGTCGACAGTAGAATTTTTTTAAAAAGCAGTACAAGGGAAATTTACAAGAGATGTGATAATTTTAGTACGTGGGGCGTGGACTGACACTCTCCGAGGTTGAAATTTATCACAAAAACATCTGTCATTTCTCAAAGAGTATGCAATCTAACTTTATGTAATGGATCTCCATTACACAAAGTCAGTGTCTGCAAGTGATGGCCGACAGTTTACATAGATCGTAATATAGATTACAATAGCTGGCACTCCCTTATTACAATAGATCTACGCACTTATATTACAGAAATGGACTTATCCCGTCCTTACTATTTTTGTCAACACATCACATAATATTTTGAAATACAAAGCGTACATCTAGAATAGCATTGATGGACAGAGAAAGATGCATAAAGAAATATTGTAGCATAACAGAAGATGTTGTGACTAAGATAGAAATTACTATAGGGATTCTGAAATGTGGAGGGTTTAGATGAAAAAATAATTATAAAACGAGACGACGGAGAGTGGCTACGTGTACGTCGAACTTTGCGTACAGATGTCGATCAAATCAGGAGTAGGTTTGCTTAAGCGGCGAGTGTGTTTAAAAACCCTTAAAAAGTAAATAAAGAAAAGTTTTAATGCATGGATGGTAGTAAGTGGAAAGTTTTATATATAGTCTCCATGTAGCGCAATCAGCTATCTTTCTTTACGTAGGTATAATGTATAACTTGGCTTTCTATCATCCCCCTTTCGATTAACTCTTCGACTGCCTCTGTGGCGCAGTCGGTAGTGATACCGCCTGCGGCGCTGGAGGTCGTGGGTTCGATTCCCACCGGAGACAAATATTTGTGTGTCCCATAAATGTTTGTCTCAAGAGTCTGGGTGTTTCTATGTATAATATGTATGTATTTAAAAGTATATAAGTATTAATATCCGTGGTCTGATACCCATAACACAAGCAGGTTATTCCCAGCTTACTTTGGGATCAGATAGCGTTGTGTGAAACGTCTGTGAATATTTATTTATAAAAAAAAAAAAAAAAAAAAAAATACATTAAATTTGTTTCGTTTCTGTGTTCTTGATAAAAATAATTTCACTATTTTTGTTCCCGATAGATGACACTACTATTTTTTTATGTCAGTGTTCGAGAACTTAAAATGTTTAACCGATACCTTAGTAGACCATAGTTTAACTGTAGCAAAATGGTCTAAGGCACGTTAGCACATACAATAGTAAACTTATAAGATTTCTAACGAAAATGATTAGAATTAATTTTTATTTCTGCATAATAAACACGGTATTTAAGTTACTTATATTTTTATTTAAATAACTAGCTGTTGCCCGTGACTTCGTACGCGTGAAAATTATGTTTTAATGCCAATTTGATTGCTCTCTGCTTAGCCCCTAGGATATGTAGCGTGATAATATATAGTCTATTTTAAGACCCAACCCCTAGTTAATGTTTGTGCAAAATTTGAACCAAATCCATTCAGTGCTTTTCGAGATCCTTCCGGACAAAGCAAAGCAAACAGACAAACAGACAAACAGACAAACCGACAAACAGACAAAAAAAATTCTAACTATATTTTCGGGTTCGGTATCTTACGTAGAACACCTAGCGAGTATTTTTTTTAAATATTTCCAATGTACAGTTTCGACTTTTCTATCATTTTATTATATGTATAGATAATAATCTTTAAGTTATCGTCGTCGGTATTGTTTCCAAATCGTCCTGATCCCTCGGCTGACTGTCACTGACCTCGCCGAGGTTATATTGCCAATTGACTCTTATTTAGAGAGAAACGTGATGTAGTAACAAATTAAAAGAAACATGATTTCGCAAAAAGAAAACTTTAAATAATTTTCTATCATTAGCTTGTACCACTAATACTGTAAAACAGCAAATGAATGTTCTTAGAGCCACTCTTGCATGCTAAGAGGGGATTATGATTCTCATGGGCGCCGCTTTGCAAAGCAGCAGCAGCTTTAATGGATTTAGGTGTTGGGAGAGGCGTTAGTATCGTCTTAGGATTAGGAGTGACGGGATTTGGGCTTAAATTATATTTTGTCATTGTTATGGTAATACTGTTGCTTAGAATAATAGGAATTCTCATAAATCACATTTCTGTTCGCATTCAAATGCTCTGTTTGAAATTTATGGTTATGCTCGTTTGGATTACTTTGGTACAACTTTAGAGGTTTACGATAAATAAAACTGTTTGATTGCTGTACGTATTATGTCATAAAATATAGGTTCTATGGATGCTTGAAATACTTTAGCTAAAGTTTGCATTCTCAACCCATTGGAGTCACGACATGATCGAGATAGGCGGATTACGAGAGAATGTAAAATGTGTATGCTTATAATACTATAATATAAAACCATAAAATGTATCGAGTAGGGTCGTATTTTACTCTAAAACTTAAGAGGGATGTTTACTTTTTTGTTTTTGCATTTTGCTGCTAGTCTAGCGATCATATTCTGGAGAATTGGAGATAGACAATATACTTTTGACTGAGAGTTTATTGTCTGGTTTTAAATCCAAAGCAGAGAAGTTTTTTTTCGCCAGGTCGATACCTATTTCATTGCTTTTCCACTCATGTGACATACAAACATACGAACCTGCACATTCCGCATTATCCAGTCCCAGTTTTATTGGTAGTTTGTTAGACACTGAACTCTAGGTCAGAAGTTGTTCTTCTTGTTGTAACTAGTAACAGTTTAAAAGTTACTAAACTCGTCTTCTAACAGTTCAGAGAGATCTAGAAGGAGCAAAATCATCTGTGTAACTTAACCTCTGTTGTTATATGTAAGACAGGGTGTCTGCTTTCTATCAAGGCTATACTTGTCATTCCAATAATAAAAACTGTTTTTCTAATTGTTATACTCGTATAAGCAAGTGTCTACTGTCTATGTGCACAGAAGTGAATTCCTTATTTGGGGGCACGGCAGTGCCCCCAAGCCAAGTCGAGCGCGAAGCAAACACTGCCGTACCATCCTTTACAGGAACCATTTCGCCGCATTTTCAGGCCCCTAGTAGAGAACCTCTGGATAAGACCAGAACGCAGAAATTTTTCTATAGAAAAGCTATAATCACATACTTAAAATAAAAATTTCAAGTCTGTAGGTCATTTACTTCCGGAGTTAAGCGAAAGCAAAGTTTCGCATTTATGACACTCATTCACTCATGATCATCAAAATACAACTAGTACTTCCCATAAACTCAGAGAGCTGAAATTTGGCACAGAGTTAGGGTTTAATCACCATATAAAGGGAAAACTATAAAAACTAGGATAATCGAAGATACCTGGTGACCCTGATTAGAAAACACAAGAGCCCAACCAAACTATTAGAGATAGACATACCGCCTTTACAAATAATATTCAACTTGGTGGGCCGCTTTATTTGAAGTCAAAAATCGAAGGTCGGAAGTATCTGATGAAGAACCTTCAGCTGGTCTCAGGTGTATTAGAGATATGGTAATGCCCCCTTCTACTATTGGGACATAAAAAATCGACATCTGACACATTTTTTAATTTAATCTAGCCTATAGCATCCCACTGCTGGGCGAATGCCTCCCCTTCTGCTTTAATCACTACATATTATAAAACAAAGTCCCCAGCCGCGTCTGTCTGTCTGTCTGTCAAAAACCACTGCATGGAGTTTCAGGCTGAGATCACCAATCGAGAGAGTGGTTCTCGAGGAAGGTTTTCGTATATAATTTGTTGAGTTTTTGTTGACATTGACTAAAATATTACGACATTAGTCAGAAAAAAATAAGGCGTCTGGGAGCTTTTAACGAAAACGCTGCCTAAACCCTTCGAGGTATTACAAAATAATGTACCCTGGAATTGTGTATCTTATATAGGCCTACAGAAAAGTCCGCGGCAGCATATGTTTATCTCTTAAGGATAACATAAAATAACCATGTTCATTCTTTAAAAATTTAGCAATTATAAAGTGGTAATTGGAATGCTATTTACACCAAGAAAGTGTTAAGCCATCTCAATTTAAATACATTAGTGGGCATGAAAATATAATGAAAATTATTTGTTCCCTTTACACCATGCAAATTAAATGAATACCTTAGGAGATATAGCAAATCAAAATAATGCGCATCGAAATTAATTTTGTGTCGCCATGATTGAACTGGGTCATACATTATACGGGTCACATACTAACTTATTCTTCTACTTTTATCGCAAATATTTTTTCGTTAAAAGTGAATAACGCTTACAGCAGATTACTTTAGGTAGGTGTACAAAATAAGCAATTTCATAGAAAATAGTAAACAAAGAGCCTTTATTTTAGAATTTTCTTCAGTATTAGCCATTTACATACAAACATCGGCGTGTTACAATTTTATTACATGTATCAATGTAGTATACTGTATTTCAATAGCTTTGATACCTTACTCAGGATAGTAAAAAAATTAATGTTTTGTCATACTATATTTTTCTACTCATCTGTCTTAGAGAACGCTTGTCAAAACATGACATGTTTACATTATTGCCAGATCGGGCAGGATTGGACTATAGACGTAAGGGCGAGGCCGCACTTGCGGTTATCGCGGCGGTTTCTGACCTCAAAATGTCAAAACATTGACTTGATTTCATTGATTTTGACAGTTTGATGACATTTTGAGGCATAGAATGGGGACTATTCTGATATCCTGAAGGGTTTAGATGACGCCGATGACCTGTGCTTGCTGAGGCACTCACACGCCACAAATTAGAGATAGTACAGATGGAAACCTACATACTAAATTCGCTGAGGCTACGCACACATAGACAACTCATTCACAGACACGAGGTCAGGCGGTCTCAACCGAATTTTCGATAGGTACTGATTTGTGCGCGAGTGTATGTAGCAGAGGGTAGGTGTGACAAAAAAGTACATACATGAGTTTTCCATCTGTACTATCTCCAATTTGGACACACGCCGTCATGCATGTCTACAGGACAACGTGCAAAATGAGACAGCGAATGGAAGGACTGAAAATAAAATCGACAGACGCAGGAGATGAGGTGTGCGGAGAAGAGTCTGTTTCGCTGCGCATTGGCACAGATGTCGAGCGCGTTTACTAATTCACGTAACTCGGGAGTGTCGTGTCGGAAACTGATGGGTTAGAAGAGTACATCATTTCGAGGCTCACCAAGGCAAGAGCACAAGAGCAAATTTCACACAGCTGCGCCCCGTATGGCAGTTGCGAAAATTGACTCGAAAACTGAAACCCAAAACAAAGTCAACGTTAAAACTGTACTACTATACGAATGCAAGACATGGAAGGTCAATAAAGACATTTCGCACCAGCTACAAGTTCCAAGTTGACCTCTAACGGATCTTCGGTATTATACGGGCCCGCTAAAATCACGAACGTAAGCCTATTGGAACGCTGCAGTGAGACCCCTATCCACTAACAGATCAAACGTCGGAAGTTTAGCTGGATTAGACACACGGTGCAAAGGGACCATGATCAAATACCAAGGCAAGCCTTACTGAAACTACTGAAAGAGCGGAGCAGCAATGTGAAATGTTTTGAAAACGGGGAAAATTTAATCGATATAAGAGTATCCGTTGCGCCTCTGCGTAAATGGTTAAAGTTACATAAAAATAATGTATTACAAAATTGAAAAGTTAAAAAGTTCTTAAACAAAAAACCTATTTTCGATCTATTCATTTCGTTCGATCACAGTTACCTTTTTATTAACATGAGGAAAATCCTACATGTATGCTATGCCGGACTCATACCGACTAAAAACACACGCATCCTGATTAGCAACCTACCGTTGGGAGCCCCGGGTAAGCGGAGCTACGGCTACCACTGCGGCCTCACCTATGGGGATGCGGGAGCTATCCCGCGTCTTTGGGAGGTTTTCGATCACAGTAACGTTAATTATTTCTAAAATAATGAATAGTAGCGACGCGACGGAAGTAAACGCGACGGGAACAAATGACGTGAAACATGATATCAAAATAAAAATAGCACACCGCACTCTTTCTCTCTCTCTCTCTCTCTCTTATAAAGGTGGGTCTACGCTAGACGAACCGAGCACGAGCGGAGCACAAGCGGAGCCCTTCTCGGTTTCGTCGTTCGCGGTGCCAAGTGTGGACGTGCAACGAACCTACAACGATCACTGTCCTCGAACGTAGTTTTCCGCAGTGAGCTCGCGGCTCTTGGCGAATATGGACGATATCAATAATATTGCAGCAGTCGCTGCTGTTGCCGTGATTATTATAGCAGTGGTCAGCAAAAATAGAAAAAGGCCTAGACGATGGGGATCTACAAATATATATAAAATGAGATCCAATCAACAAAATTTAGATTTGCTAACCATTTTGAGAGGTCAAGAAGCAACTGGCCAATTTAAGAACTTTCTTCGAACGACATCGACAAACTTTGAGAATCTACTACGCTCAATTGGACCGCAAAAATATCTTATATAAAATATCTATAATTCTTCGGATATACGAGACCATGCATCAATCCTCATGTTTTGGGTCCCATATCAATGGATTATTTTGATATAATTCAATTAATTGCACGGAAGCATCTTCGGTCCACGTTTCCATGATGTTCGGCTCGAGCGACCGACGTCTGTCACTAAACACGTCCACGAGCGCACTGCGAGCGCGAAGCAAATCCCTTTGTGTTCGTCAAAAAACCGACAACAGACGGAACGCAGCCGAGCACGAACGAAATGCTCGCAGCGCGCTCGTTCAAGGCTTGTAAGTCGGTCCACACTATACGAATTGTGTTCGGCTCGTGCTCCGCTCGTGCTCGGTTCGTCTAGCGTAGACCGACCTTAAGACGCAAACGAAGTTGCGCGGGTCAGCCAGTACAAATATAAATAAAATTAAAGGAAAACTCTGGATATGACTAGACTGGCTTTTATACTTATACTTACAAGTTTACAAGAAGAAATAGTGGAATGATTATCTTTATTCTACTCGAAAATTACACAAATTAAATAAACAAATTACACTAAAATATTAATTTCGCTCAAAATTTGGTCAAAATATAACGGCATGAACGCGAATGGGCAATACAAAAAACTGTTGTACAAGAATCAGAACCGGAAAAAAAGAAAAGAAAGATCTGTAATAATAAAAAAACTACTCCTAAAAAGAAAAAAACTGCGTCTAATAAGAAAATCTAATAAAATAAATCAATATGCCCACGTTTCTACAAAAAGAAGTGAAATCCAACCAAAAACATTCTGTAAAAAACTAGCCAAGTCTCGTTGGAGCTACTTGTTTATCTCTAAAAAGTAATGAGATCTAGACGAAGTCGTGCCAAGTCTAAGGTTCCTTACTGCGATTTCTTTATTATTATAGTTAATGTTGTGTGACTTGGCCGTTGAAGGGTACACAAGGGTACAAAACAAGATACTTCATTACACCATTGCACCAATCTGTCGCCAGAACCGCTACCCATTGACGATCGAAAATTGCCACTTGGAGAACGTTAATTCAATAACTAGTCAATTATTATTATTATAATCATTGATAGAAGTCCTTTTGTACGTCTATTTTATGTTAGATCGGTGGTCGATTTGCCGCTTCAAAAAGAAGAGAGCAGAAGTCAGCATTGTCAATGCTGAATGCATGTGTTGCCCAATCAATAACAGCCTAAAATGAGACACTAGCGTCCAATTACCAATACCAGTATGGGCTATTATCTCGCTTAACAAACATAGGTAGTTACAACAGATATAACATTACGTGTAAACATAATTGACTTGTACACACTCACGTATAAAGAATTTTCAACGGCCAAGTCACACAACATTAACTATAATAATAAAGAAATCGCAGTAAGGAACCTTAGACTTGGCACGACTTTGTCTAGATCTCATTACTTTTTAGAGATAAACAAGTAGCTCCAACGAGACTTGGCTAGTTTTTTACAGAATGTTTTTGGTGGGATTTATTTTTACGTTATTATTTTAGAAAATTGTTACGCTAAAAACAACTTACTATTAATATATGCGCAATAGAGACCTGTAATTCGGGACGCTTATTTTACGGGTTTAAAGCAAATATTGAGTTCAGCGGAACCTATTAGAGCAGGCTTCGGAATGTTTCCAAAAGCTTTGTTGGAATAAAGTTACAGTATGCGGTCTCCAGTATGAATTTCAAACTGTAGTCCAGGATTACAAAACTGTTCTGGTAGTAACCCTTGTAATAAGTTGAGGGCAATCGAAGCAGAATTACGCTTGGGAACGCTTTTATTGCAAATCACAGCTATTCAAAACTATTGAGTATCACGCTTCAGTGGCTTTCTGAAGTTAAGCATCACAATGAATTGCTAATAGATTACTAAACCTACCTTAGATAACAATTCAGGTATAGAATACTATATATTAGATAATATTTCAGGGTAAGTCATTTCTATCACGGACGCTCAGACTGCGGAATGATCTCCCTGCGTCGCACTTTTCCCAAACGCCAACAAAGTGGGGTTCTTTAAGAGAGGTCTTAGTTTGCAGCTTGTGTGACTACGTTCTATCAGGTGGGCCGCAAGTTTGTCTAAAAAATAGTTTTGTCTGCAACAAACTCAGTTCCCCGATACTTAAAAGTCAAGCAATTCTAAAGTCAAACATAATTATGAATCTTTTTCATGTTTAAGTGATATAATTCCAATAAATAGCAACATATTAAGTTTGTCCAAGTTTGAACTTAGTGGAATTTTACTGAAAGTATCTATGTCGTTTTATATTGCGTAATGAAACAGAATGGTGTCCGTGTGTCTTTATGCGCCAACCAACGTAAACATAAAATGGGTTGGAGTTTTACCACTGTTGCGACGTGTGCCACTTGGTACCAATTGATTATGATCAACAGAACAGTCCAAAATTATCCGTTAGACCTCAGCCACCGTATGTTATCGAAGGATTCTCCCTTGGTGTCGAAAAAACATTTCGCCCAGTTTCGTCGTCCACACTATCAAAAACCCTGAAACGGAGGATAGGATACCTCTAGATTTATAATTTTTTGTGTTGAATTTTCAAAAATGTTAAAGAAAAATCATAGGGCATTTTGTGGGCCTCCAATCTTGTTAACTACATACATACATTAGCCACGCCTTTAATCCCGAAAAGGTAGGCAGAGGTATAGCACACGCCCACACCTCACTATACAGCTTTATGTCCCACGTAGTAGGTGGTGAGCCTAATGCCGTGTTGAAATGGACATATGCTGGTTGTAAAGACCAGCACCTGTCCATTTCAACACGGCATAACAGAGAAAGATAAAATTTTTCATCCGCTCATTAGCTCCTCAACTTGGCTTAACGATTGTCATTTTACTGACAACCGAATTTCATTTCTAGATTTCCTTCTGTAGGCAATGAATCGTTTTGTGAATGTGTTCTCTTACTCGCCTCTTTCGACACCTTTGATATGAATATGGGGTGGTGACACCCATCGCCAAATCAAAACTAGAACAGTAGTTTTCAATCATTAGAAGACTCTTTAGCTGTACATATATCGAGTCATTACTGCCTCAACAAATAGAACAAAAATTTTAATTGTCCTGCTTGAATGACATTTTATTTTTGTTAGTTATTCTATTTGAAACTGTAGCGAGCGACTATAATTCCCTATATTTTTTAAAGCTGTAATAAAAAATGTATGAGTATTATTTTACGTGACCAGAATTTCGGTGGATCGCGTTAGAACTATCAATATTAGCTCATATTTTCGTCGTGGAATTAATGGAATAGTGAAAATGCTTTTAGAGGGTGAGACGTGTTTCACTATAGCTGAGACTCGATACGATATTGACGGTGCCCGTAAGATTAGAGCAATGTAAAAGTAAAGTTATTTTATGTTTCGGTATAAGTAGTGTGTTCTATTTGTAGAATAGCAATATTAGTATTAACGTTAGCGGGATATTTACCATGTATTGTTAAGTCTTTAACACTAATGTCAGTGACCATGAAAGTTTAAATGGGTCTAGTTCATAATATCGACAGTCACTACATCGATGGTCGCTGTGTCGAAAAGGTTCTATCGACGGGCTTATGTATCGACAGTACCCCAAATCGATGGTACGCTACATCGAAAGTACACCAAATCGATGGTACGCTACATCGACAGCACACTAAAACGACGGTACGCTACATCGACAGTACACCATATCGATACTACGTTTCATCGACTACCCGACCTGAGCCTGATCTAAATAAAACACATATTATTAACTAGCTGACCCTCGCAACTTCGTTTACGTCACATGATTTCTATGAAAAGAGAGGTGTTTCTTCATCAGACTGATCAAGCAGCGTGTAAAACTCACCTGTTTGCTTAGATAAAAAAAGAGCTTAAAGATGAAGTCTACTCTAAAACACTACAACAATAGTCTTATAACCCCCTTATTCATAATCGTTTATTAAACCTATTTTAGTTAAAACACATTTTAAGTCTATTGCTGTCTCTAACCAATAACAGAGTATGGTTAGAGACAGCAATAGACTTAAAGTGTGTTTTAACTAAAATAGGTTTAATAAACGATTATGAATTAGGGGGTATTAATCATTAAGCTCTTTTATGATGAAGCCAATACGCCAGTTTAGATTTACCCTCACATTCAAAGCAACCCTTGAATTCTAGGTTTTGTGAAAGTTGAAACTTATGTGAAACAATCCTTAAAGCACTTCTTTTATGACAGTAAAAAAAAATTGGAATCTTATCACGCAATGAGAAGCTACACCTAAAAAGCTATTTTGTCTTTCATCCCCTCTTCCAAAGGAACCCCTTCAAATATCGGGATCAAAAGTAACCTAAAACCGTCCTCGGATCATAAGCTCAGACTGTACGAAGTTTTATTCAAATCGCTTCAGTAGTTTCAGCGTGATACTTATTTGGGATACAGACAGGCAGACAGAAAGACAGACAGACTGACATGAAAATTTTTGAATCTGATTTTTTTTTGGTCACTATCAACAAATGTTACGGAATACGAAGTTATGTTTCTTCAATATTTTTTGTAGGCTACATCAAAATCTAGCAATTTACCGAAAAAAAACAGAAATTAGATAATAATAACTAAAACCTATTGATTCGTGTAATTTCAAATAATAAAAATTAAAAAATTTACAGATTTAACTGATTGTGATTAAAAACTTTTAAAAATCCTGTGTTTTATTTCAATCAGGCTCAGTAGTCGATGAAGCGTATTTTCGATATGGTGTACTGTCGATATAGCGTACCGTCGTTTTAGTGTGCTGTCGATGTAGCGTACCATCGATTTGGTGTACTTTCGATGTAGCGTACCATCGATTTGGGGTACTGTCGATACATTAGCCCGTCGATAGAACGTTTTCGATACAGCGACCATCGATGTAGTGACTGTCGATATTATGAACTAGACCCAGTTTAAATACCTTTATAGCAATATCTATGTCCGTGAATATTTATTTATTTATTTATTTATTTATCTAGCTTTCGAAATTCAGACAAGTAAATTCAAACAATAAGACTTTAGTGTTAAATTTAGGTGAATTTACTTGTCTGAATTTTGAAAGTAAACATTTATGACTATAAATATTTACTTTCAACGAAACATAAACTTACGTTACGATGGTAAATTTAGTACCTACCAGCCACCAAACGTAGCTGTGTTGATTGATAGAATAGTGTTTACCAAATATTATGTTACTTGGTAAATACTATAAATGGGCGATTTTCAAGATCAGCCGTGAAGGTAATTGGATTCCCGTCAAAATTTACCAAAGTTATCAGACACAGAACTTCAAGATTATATTTTGGCACCTAATTTCCGTGTGACATGTGACGTGATGACATCCGATAAACCCATCAGTCAAATGGTTTATACACGTTTGACATTATCAAAATGTTGAAAAATTGAACATGATAAAATAAGATCACTTTGTGTGAGATCACCAAGCTCAATGCGTGTCACACAAGAGTGACAAAAGCAACACAAGAATAAGTGACACGCATTGACAAATCCACTTAAGAGCGCTTCTGTGCTTTGGTAGGCACGTTAAGCAGTTGGTCCCAGTTCCCAGTAACTGGCAGTCGTAAAGCCAAGTTGAAGACCTTGGGGGGCTTCAAACTTTTAGCAGTGTATAGCCACAACCTGCATCTGTCTATTTTAATGGTAATACTACGTGGGAAAAATACATAATGATGAAATGTTGACGTATTGAATTTCACTTTAGGTACCTCTTCGGGATAAACGAGTTTTGTTTTATGCAGAACAGCAAAGATTATACATCGCACGTCTCTAAGATACAAACGTATACAAAAATAGAGATGAACTTTTAAAAGATGTGGGTACATCTTTTAAAAGTTTAAATCTATCTTTGTAATGCATAAAATCACATCCCTCACAACTATTTCGTTATAATAACTTTTCAATATTTCATCTTGTGGTACATCTAATTGCCAGGTATCCTAGCCAGTATACCTCCCACTAACAAGCAGTTATTGTAAGTTTCTCTCAACATTTACATACAAAGCACTGTAATTTATACACCCACATTATACATCAAAGAACATTCCAGACACTGCGATATTAACCAGCAAATTGAATAGGTACAACAATAATTCTATACTGTTATTAACTGATCAAGTTACCTAAGTTAAATTACACAGTTTATGCAAAGCTAAGTTAAAAGTGGTTATTGACACGAGGTAATTACAGTCACGCACTGTATATTCTTGGGCTTGGGGCGCCGTGTAGCCCTGTATGCTAAGCTGTGCCACAGAGTAAATTTTGTATAAATGAGAAGCTGTACCTATAACGTTATATATTCGTACTTTTATACAGTTTATGTGTATCTCTCACGATTTTTATGTAACACTTCAGGGAAAATTATTTTAATATTTTGTAAATCGTACTAATATTACAAACAAGATGGCGCTTCCGCGTGAAATTCTGTTCGTGGAAACTTATTTCGGAAATTATAAGTAGCCGTTGGTTCGTTTTACGGAAAAAGCTAATCCCATATTATGTAAGATTCTGAGTCAGCGGGAAGGTCTCAGAAGGAGTTTCAGTTTTGTAAAGGATCACATACAACTTTCACTGTGACTGGTCCTCTGGGGTGACCACCTTGTGACGATTCCATTTGCGACTGTTTCCGTGCTTCGGAGGTCACATAAAGTCGTTGGTTCCTATTTTCAGTATCATGACAGTTGTTAAGCCAGGATGGTCCTATGAGTAGCTTGAAACTTTAAACATTTAGACAGTCATAAGTTCATAACCTGCCTCTGTCCATTTCAACTCGGTAATATACCCTATAACGTGGGACAAACATTAAATAGGTAAAATGTGGACTTAGAGTTTATTTTTTATTTATTTAAGTATAGGTACACTTTTCACTATCCTTACAGAAAATCTCAATGCAAGAAATAAGTATGTAATTTAAAATGTCAAGTGTCAAATTTTGTCCCAATATGAATATAATGTAAATAATCTTTTTTAAATACGTAACGTGATGTCTTAGTGGGAGTATGACGCTGCCTACTCCTTTAAGGATAACAGAGTAATTACAGTTTATGTAAGGCTTTGAATTTAGAACTATAGTTGAGTAAAATGTCATGTTATAGGTACGTTTGTAAGATCTGTTAAATCAATAAAACGGGCATTTGATCCGTAAACCCTGTTTCAACAATTCTCGGTTCTCAAGCTCACAATTCTGTGGTTATGAGCAACGCTGGGCGCTGCAGCTTGTTGATAACACGCTATTTGAATCGAATTGGGTTACAACAACGATATTAGCTTGTCTGTTACATAACAGACTGTGACAGGTAATCTGATGGATCCAGAAACTCACAGCTTAAACTAAAAAAATATTTGTCAGAAGAATAATTACATTAACTAATGACCGGCCAAGTGCAAATTAGACTTACTTTAGTGGGTTCAGTATCAAAAAACGGCAAAGAAATTACGTGTGTTGATAGAAGTCCCCCTTGAATTTTATTTATCTTCTATGATCTTTTTTTATTATTTTGTTGTCATAGAGGCTACAAAAAAATATATCCCCTGAAAAATGTTCAGCTATCTAGCTATAGAAGCCTCAGTAAAATGGGGTTCCTTTTATCCTTTGAGTTGGGAACCCTAAAAAATATATAAAAAATATGTTTTCTAAACTCCGACTATAAAGGTATAAAACGGGGGTTTGAAGTACGCCACGGGCGAGGCCATAAGATATTAGCCAGTTAGGAAAAAGTAAAATAAAAATGTTCATTTGAATTATGGTAAGTACTGGTATTTGACCTTTAGGTGAAATTATATTTACCCGGGTAATCAATAACAAACATTGTAAGTAGTAGGTACTTTTTAAGTGTGTATATATTATCAGTCCACTGCTGCTGCTCTCCCGATTTACGCCACAATGCACGATCTTGTGCCTTCCGCATCCAGCCCCAGCCTGCGACCTTTATCAGGTCGTCTATCTATCTGGCGGGCCTTCACTCTAAACCCCGTTTGCGCAGATATGGCCAGCCCACTGCCACTTCAATGTGCTTATTCTGCAAGCTATGTCGACTATTTTTGTTCTCTGCTGGATAGTTTCATTTCGGAGTCTATCCGACAGAGATACCCCAAGCATAGGCCGTTCCATAGCCCGCTGTGCAATTTTTAGAACATTGACTAACCCCACTGTAAGTGCCACGTCTCGGCACCGTATGTCATAATCGGTAGAACGCACTTGGCCGTAGACTTTTGTCTTAGGCATTGCGATATAGGCGAATTGAAAACTCGACGCAGTTTACGAAATGCTGCCCCGAATCCGATAACCTTGTAATTTTATGATATAGACGAGTACACCTAAATAATGTGTTAACAAGCATTGTAGTTTGTTAAGTTCAGTACGTTTACGTTGTAATTTGTTCTGATTTTAAAATATAATGTCTATTATAGACGCGGTCACTTACCACCACCATGTTGTCACTACAGTACGGAATACTATAAGCATACAAATATTGCCATAAACTTTTTATGCGATAGTGTACATTTATTCCATTAATAAATAAACATTTTATTACCACACACAGAGCAGCAGTTGGCAATAATCCAAAATGATAGTTTTTTTCTTATTGCTATTCAGTGAACGTAAAATATGGACGGTAACCAGTGATCTGGTGGTATTGTCTGTCTGATAACAAATATTATTTCTATTGCTTCGAGTATTCGTATCGGGATATTTTTATCTATTGCAATCTGTGTATGTTCCAAACGAATATTTTTCTAGATATTCATTCGTTCGGCTTTAAATATCGATATTATTCAGGTTAAGAATGACCAGGGTTAGTACCTTTTTAACTGAACCTTGCATTAACCTCTTCGATGTGTTTCTTTTAAAAAATATTAGTATTAACATTATTGACTAACAAAAAAAAGTTAAAATTTTATTGCTTAGATTAATTTTTGTTGTATGCAATATTTGAATTTATTCTAGTAAAATATTTATCTTGCTTTAATTTTTCCCTTTTACAACCTAAATGACGTAAAATAACTCTAAATCCCGGGATCATTATTTTATGGTTACTATTATTCGATATCTTATACTCGTATTACTATGTGCGTTGTAATAAAAAATAAACAACTTTTCCTCGTTCTATATTCTTACTTTATCGTGTGGAAATCCTCATGGACTTCTAACGGCTCAAACAACACAGTGACCTTCCAACTGCTTACGGTTGGGAGTCCCGGGTACGTCCGACACCCCCAGGGCTCTTTCTATGCTCTAAATATTGAAGTCATCACTTTCATCTTCTTTTAAATTTTGCCTAATAATATAAATATTTCTAATCTAAATGAGAGAAAGTGTGTTCATTCGCCCAAGGTAAGTTATAGACTGACATGGTTTTTAAAAAGGTAATTACGAGATCGTAGATCTATAGAGTACCTATGCTACTACACACGTACATTTTAATCTTACAGGAATAAAACATTTGGGTTTACCACTGGTGACCGAAATTCATTTGATCATTTGACGAGTGACCGAAAAAAAATTGCCATTCTACTACTGATCGAATGAACAATTGACCAAAAGAGTTTTTATCGAACTAACATTTGGTAATTTTACTAATGATCGAATGAACATTTGGTCGAAAAACAGTTGACTCAAGACTATTTTAACAAAAAAAAGCGAAATAAGTAGAATTCGGAACTGGCACTCGCCGGCCGCTGCCGTGGCACGCTCGCTTCGCACGCTCGGCTCGTGCGTTGTGGTCGCAGTTCTAACCTAACCTAACCTAGCCATTTTGATTTAGCCCATGTTAAAATATTCTTTAGTCAACTGTTTTTCGACCAAACGTTCATTCGATCAGTAGTAAAAATACCAAACGTATGTTCGATAAAAACTCTTTTGGTCAATTATTCATTAGATCAGTTGCCTAATGTGTTTTCGCTCAAACGTCAAATGATCATATGAATTTCGGTCACCAGTGGTAAACCGAAAACATTTACGAGATAACCTAATTTCACACGGGTAGAACCGGAGGCGTTGTCTAGTCAAGAATATTTCCCGAATTACATCACGTAGCTTCTTACACTGTTAACTTATTTATCTCATAAATGAACAAAGTTTGTGTGCCCATTGTTCAAGAAACAAGGTCTGATCTCATTATATGAACCTTATTATAACAACATAGTACATAATTTCTTGTTTATTATTTCATTTAGAACCAGAACATGTAGCTGACAGTGTATCAGTAGGTATAATATTTTGTTAGAAAACAAATTTTATATTAACAGTAGCAACACCTTTAAAGGTTGCTTGGAAAAAATTGCATTTACCAATAAGGCTGCCTGTTATACATTTTAAAACATTATATCTATTCCCTGTTTTAATGATATTCCTAATTAGTGTACAATATAGCATTTTTCTGTTCTACTCTATTCTGCCTGTCAAGTATTATGTAATGAGTGTCTATATTGAGTATAATCCTGAGCCGTAGCCGGATAATACCTCTTTCACGAACTTAGAAACTTTGATATGAATATGACAGGTAGAGGTCGGTAACTCAGTAATTTACGTTACACAGTTGTTATGTTGAAATAGTAGGTATACATATATATGTTGTGTTTGTCGATTGGTGGAGATATTCAAAAAATAGAACGTCATATATGTCACCTTTCTAAATTTAAAATATTTATTTTTAGGGTTCCGTACCCAAAGGGTAAAGAACGGGACCCTATTCATGAGACTTCGCTGTCTGTCTGTCTGTCTGTCTGTCCGTCAGGAGGCTGTATCTCATGAACGGTGATAGCTAGAGAGTTGAAATTTTTACAGATTATGTGTTTTTGTTGCCGCTATAACAACAAATACTGAAAACAAAAACATAATAATATTTAAGGGGGACTTCCATACAACAAACGTGTTTTTTAGCGATTTTGTCTTATATATTCGGTAATAAGGTATCCTTCACAATTTAAATACGTTAGTTAATTTGAACATTTCATCAAGATCATTCATTCCCTTTACACCATGCAAATTAAATGAATACTTTAGGAGGTATAGCACAATCAAATGTTGCTCAATGAAATTAGTTTCGTGTCGCCATGATTGAACATTAAACGGGTCACGTACTAACTTATTTTTCGACTTTCATCGTAAATATTTGTTCTTTAAAAAGTGAACAACGCTTTCAGCAGATTATTTTAGGTAGGTTTAATATTTCAAAGATAGCTATTTCATAGGAAATAGTAAACATTTAGTCCATATTTTAGATTTTTTTTCAGTATAAACAACTTACGTACAAACACACAATTTTTGTTGTAGACGTAGATATCGTGTTTATAATGTCATCATTCAAATGTCATCAATATTCTGAAAAAAAAAATTAAACATAGAGTTCACAAACTGTTTTTGAAATATACATATACTGTACCTACCGTAGAGGATCTATACAAGGATAGTTAACACTATAGAGCAACGCGACCCGTCTAAAGACGCGCGTTGTATAACACTATAGAGCAACGCGAACTGTCTAAAGACGCGCGTTGTATAACACTATTTTTTTTTTATCTTTTTATATTTGTTTTTATCTTGACATTTATTATTGCTTAGGTTTATAGAATAATTTATTAATTGTGTATTTTTAATTTAACTTATATGACATGAATATTTAACTATTATATTGTAATTTAATTTAACATACTTTCTGACTAGTTCAATACAATATCGTTTCTTATTAATTATATATAATAACGTGGCATTTTATTTTATTATATTGATACATTTTCCTATTTTTTGCTTTGTATAATTCATAACCATAATAATTTATTTGTATTCTCATAGAGCTCATTGAAGAATAATAATAGTGGATTGATTTTAATAGTAATTGCACTGAAATGACTTATTATAACTTTTCTTTTTTGAATTCTATATTTGTAAATGTCGGGGCCACAAAATATTTGTATTAATAGAGCAACATTTTACTTTAAATTAAAATTTACATACCGCACTTGCGGTGAAACATGCTGAACTATTACTATTATGTGTAACAACTATGTAACCATGTTTCGTGTAAATAAATGATCTAATTCTAATTCTAATTCTAACTATAGAACAACGCGAACTGTCTAAAGACGCGCGTTGTATAACACTATAGAGCAACGCGAACTGTCTAAGGCGCGCGTTGCTCTGTGTTAATAGGTTATGAGGGCAACCAGTAGACGCTTGAAATACTCACAGAATATCGAACATTGTATTTTCATTAAAAAAAAAATTGCAACCAGTAGACGCTTGAAATACTCACAGAATATCGAACATTGTATTTTCATAAAAAAAAATAATTGAAACAAAATGGACCTTTACTGGGACATCCTTTCGAGAGCTTGTCTTGTTGAGAGAGAGGAGTCCGGCATATCATCCATTAAGGATTTTCCATCTCGTTAAATAAAAAGTAAAAAAGGGGGCTCCCATGCAACAAATAGGTACGACTTTTTGTTGTTTTTTGGTACGGAACCCTCCGTGCGGGAGCCCGACTCGTACTTGGCCGGTTATTTGAAATTTAAGTCAACACCTCTCGCCGAATTTTTATTGTTTGGGATATTACATACCGGTTTGTGTCAATTTTAGGACTTTCTTCTAGAATCAGAGAAGTTATGAAAGTAATCGAAATACGTGTAAAATAATGCGTGAATTGCCTTTTTATTTGTTTTAGCGAAAATGACTCAATACACCTTGTTATGTAATTGCAGCCCAAAATTTGACGACCTAGCAGTCAGGAAATTCAATAACAGCGGCGCTCAATTGTCTGCTTAGTATTATGACTCTTCAAAATCCGTTTGAAGAACTCCGAGTTGCATATAAAGTGGTCACTTGTTTATCGCTCAATAATTCAGAACTGAAATCTTACTACCTCGGATTATGAAATTCTTATTAATCAAAGAGGGCCATTTGCTCAACATTTGTATTTTATACACAATGATTTGGCTTCTTATCTAAAAAGAAATCTATTTGAGAGAAACGATGTCAACAGCACAAAAAATGTTCCTAAACCTTTCTAACTTTACTTAGACTACTCCCAAACCAATCTACAAATCTTTTAGGACAAGCTCACTTTTTTGTACCCAACGAGTTCGAAATCTTTCCCGAAACTTGTTTCTGTGACGTAAGTATTTCTCACATATGCCGTGACCAGGAAAATATGTCGCTCAAGGACAAGAAAGTTTTTGCAACCATTTTGCCCTAAAAGCTTAATATAGATACCAAAAAGTTTCACCATAAATGATTTAGTTGGTTTATGATTTCGATATAGTCGTGTGATGAGGTATAGCGAGTACCGAGTTTGTGATATTTTATTTTACGATGTCAGTTAAATTTTATGATTTCGTGACAATATTTTAAGATATAAAGCGCAGGTCAGTTTTTATTTTATTGGTCTCGTGTTTCGTTGGCGTGCACGCCCTATGTATGTAATATTGTGCCGTTTTGCTCGTCCTAACTACGTTTCACGTTTGATGAAAAGTCAAAAAGACATCTAGAGATGGAAGACACTTCCACAACTTGAAAGCCTATCTATACTAAACTGCAGTATAAGTGGACACTTTAAAGCAATTAACGAACGATAAAGTAACGTGCAATTCTCATATACATACATATATAATATTATACAACATTTTGACAAGGTTAAATTGGTGTCCCGAATATCAATGATGAATAGGAATGTGTTTAATTAGTTTAAAAATAGATCTGTTTCGAATATTTTTACAGTTTGATTACATATGGGAAATTTTCGAAATAAGTAAACGAATAATTTTAAGTTCGTTAGATCACGCCGGCTATTGACTATAATCTCAACGTATGCAATTGTCTATAAAATCATGTTAACTTTTACGCAACGCAGTTCTTACTCAAAATAAATTTCCTACAGACTTAACCTGCTCATTCACACGCGTAATTAAAACTGGACACTGGAAAAACTAATTAAGCCTTGAACAGACTTTGGATTCTTAACGCTTTTAATTAAGTATGTAGATTTGCATAAACATTTAGACACAGGATTCAGAGTATTTAAAAAGAACAAACATAAATTCAATGGCCAGGAGAGTTCACTTTATAAGCATTAGCAACTTCAAAGGAATTAGTCCCTTACATCGTCTGGTTTTAAACGGAATCTACCTTTTATGGCAGTTTGTGAAAATACTCCATTACTGAGTTAATTTCTCTTACCCAGAAATGTAATGATGAAAGTCCTTTCCCACACGCAGTTGTTCGACAGATACGTTCTATGCGTACATACAGCATACGGTTTCATTTCATAGATGAGTGAATTTAATTTAGAGGGCTTGCCTCAGGTGAGACATTTTAATTTCTTTTAAGGGCAAATATAAAATGGGAGGCGTGCCCTTTGTAGACGGAGACATAGAGGTCTAGAAATTCATTTATTTGAGCAAATCACTCAAGACGAATTTTATATTGCTTTTAATGAGTTTGGAGAGGATTCGACTGAATGAATTCTATTTAATCATTCTTTGATAAAATACCAATTTAATAATTTTTAAGATTATTTTTAACAAAATCTATACAAAGACCTATAACAAACAAACAAACAAAAATAAATTTATTTCATTTAGGCACAACATACATCTACTTGGAAAACGTCTCGTATATAAAACAAAGAAGTACCACCAGATCACAACACGACCCACCTGAGAATAACTAGTAAAAAACTCTATATTTTCAGGGGTCAACCCATTTAAGATTAATTATTATTATCTTTCAAAATAAACAAATTGATATTAACAAGTTAAAAGTGTGAAATCAGTTGTCCGTGTAAATGTCACAATCAAATGTAAACATTGAACAAAACAACATCGCGATATTCCCAAAAGAGGAACACTCGTCTTAATTAACTCACTGTCACCACCAAATATTGCAAGCTGATTTCGTGGCATTGTGAAGTGAAATGGAATCATTACTTTGAATTGTTGAGAATGCATTAAGCTTTCCGTTCAGCCGGATACGGCGGAATATAAGAGGGCAAGAAAACCAGAGAAGTGCGTATCCGTGTGCGGTTCAGTAGTTGCCTCTGTAAAACTCTTAACTTTGAAAAATATATTTTCCGCCGATAGACGATTTCTGTTCAACAGTTTGGCAAGTAACATGTATGTAAACTATTGTATGTACAGGAGAAATAAAAAAAAAACAAATTCTATTAAAAATTATGATAGATTTTGCTAATTTTAAACTTAGTAACTGATAAACTTTTATGGTTTCGTACGTTTGTAAACCCAGTTTATTATTTAGTAAGGCACAAAGACTCTAACAATGTATTTATATTGTATTTGCCTGTTTATACAAGATATGAGAGCAAGCAACAATGGATGTAGTCAAAGCTTAGCAATCTACCTGAGACTGTTAGTTTACAATGCACATTGCACAAGCATTGTATGCATTGAAGACAATGGTCATAAGTCCAATGTATCAATAGCTAATAATAATAATGTCTTGCACCAGCACAGCACATCATGTCGGACACATGAGGAAAAGGAAGTAGATATGACACCTCCGCCCGGTCACGGCAGATGGGGCAGTACCTAGAAGTAATTGGTTGATTTAGTGGATCATAGCATGCGGGCTATAGATTTCATACTCAGACTAATCTTCTTGTGTCATATTATGGAAAACCGACAATCCATAATTTCAACAATAATTTCAAACTTTTAGTTGCCAATGATACCTATAGAAGTTTTGAACGTAGCCTTCGTTCTAAATGCGGTGTGCACTTTAACTTGATCTGCTTGTCTGATGGAATTTGAATTCATGTTCTGCGGTTGATGTAATGTACAGGAGACAGCGAGGGGCTTTATTAACATTCTTTTTTCCTTTATGTAGTATTATAATCATCTTTCTAATATTAATGGCAAATTTGCTGTCTTTGGATTATGTTTAAAAACGCTTTAGTTTCTGACCTTTTTTCACATTATCAAGCACCTGCACTACAGCCTAGTAAGCAGAGGAGTTAGCTTGTAAGCCAAATCATTTTACTGATACAAAGATATTTTCGAATTGATATTTCTATACAATTTACAACTCACCCTTATTTCAGCGACTCAAGGTTTTTAAAAGTTACATCGTTCTTGCGCATGTAAAGTAAGTTACCTATATTTTTAATAACTTATCTATACTAAAATATAAGTATAGTCTACTAGTTTAGAATTCTAATCTAGAATTCTAGATATTTAATAAAATTCAATACAAGATAGAACATCGCTCCCTGCTCTAAATTGTGGCAAACGAACCGCATTTTACTGGTAATGGATTTCCTGGGCTCACGTGACGACAACACGGTATCGTGCGTCACGATTTTTAATAACAGCCCCAGGAAGGCGTACGTGTGGAAAATTGTTGAAAAACAACGCAACCTACACGGTACAACGTTTAATTATATGAACACGAACATAATGTATAATCGTATCAGTTTTTCCTATTATTACGTTAACAAGATGGGTGAGCATGGGAAAAGAGTTCATTTACTTAATCAAAAGCTTTCGACTAATAATTTTATATTATCCAGGGGGCTGTTACTTCAATCAATAGAACGTTCCCAATTGTATCAAATATAGTGTACCATGTAGCATTTTAATGAAATAATTTGCAAAAAGGACATAAAACCACAAAAAGTATTCTTGAAATAACCCTTCCTACAAATATTCCTAATAGTATTGCAGTTGCAATTTGCAATAGTACCTTGATATACTTTATTACCGACAAAGTTTGCCACTTCAGAATCACTGAAAGACTACTGATACTCCAAACAGCATAATAATTACTGCGACTGCAATAATGCACTTTCTTATATTTATGGTACTCTAGCGCTCGTATATTACGGTACTATTGCAAATTGCCACTAAAATATTATTATACTGGAATATATTTTATTGAAACTAACCTCCGTTTTGTAAATAAAATATATTACTATCACAATACTTAATCATACAGCCTTAACTGAAAGGTTAGTAACAAATTAAACGAAGACAAAAAAATTCATTAACATTTATTGAACCCACTTACAGCCCATCAATCTTCTCTAAGTCTTCCTTACTTTGAGTTGCCTTATTTACATAAAATACAAATCTTAGTTAAGTTCTTTGTCAAATGAAAGGACTCAAGTAGACCATGATTGATCGACTTACACCAATTTCATCTACTATGTCGCAAGTCTGTAATATATATATTTTTACTACTAAGGTGACAGGATAGCAATAAAAAGTGGTTTATGTAGCCTTAATGGACGTTTGCACCACCAGGGGTGATACACACGCGCTGCGGATCCAGAAGCAGGCTGTGACAACCCACTTCTGAATTTTAAATAAATATTATATATTAGCAAAACTAGTAAGCTAACTACAAAACAATTTATGAAATAGTTGGCTTTAGATAATATTCGCTAAACATCGTCTAGACTATCCCATTAGATTTTCAGTTGACTTGCGATCGGATTTCAGATTTTATTTGCGTAATAAATGGCTAAAACGTGACACCAAGTCACGATAATATTCATATTTCGCTTGGAATATTTCATGTCGTGCATAAAGCCAGATTAAGCTGTCATTGGGAATTTTTGTTATCTCTTTTCTTTCACAAAAAAAAATGAAATCTTGACTAAAGGTGAGGTAGGTAGATCACAGGTAAGGCTTAGGTCTGAGAGGTCGCGTGACTCAAATTTGGGAAACATTAAATGTATTTCAAATACCTACCTACCTAATAATATTATAGGCCATTATCTCGCTCGCGCTGTCGAGCTTGTAAAAACCTTCTAAGACCCCTTTTGAAGAACCCCATACTGAAGGCGTGGATTTATTAGAACCACTTCAGGCCACTACTGAACTTAGAAAGTGAAGCTACTTGAATCTATTGTAAATAATCTAAACTACGTAAACCGTAGTCTGCTTCATTTAATCTCAAGGTGCACAGAGATAGAATGGCTGTTTAGGCCAACACTCCTAAATAAATATAGATTCAAAGAAAGTTCAGTTGTTCTAGTAAAGCCTTTTGTCGATGTGGACGATTACATAAAATCCTTTTATTTTGACTTTTCGTTGGTTTCCCTAGCAAAAGAAATATTTGCGTTTTATCTATGTATAACGTGACACAGTCTTAAATATGAATAAGATAGGCTCGACTGAAATGTCTTTTTGTTTCAATATCCACTATTTTCAAAACTTTACTGAATTAAATACTTAATCTGTGTACGAATTGCAACCCTAGCCGAGACACGAAAAACAGCTTTATTAACTAATTGCCGTAACCTGATCGCATGAGGAAGTTTGTCCGATTGTACCCAACTAATGCATATCTAACAGAATGAATCGAATTACAGCCTTGGGCGGAAATTGAATATCACAGGATTCGGAGAGCTTTTAGCCACGTAAGTGGATTTTTTTCATGTGGAATGTAATCATTTGATTTATTGCAGTCAATGATTGAGAACGGCAGTTTTTTGTGACTGAAGCGATCGTGGCCCCGCTGAGTCTGTGTTCTGTTAACGATCACTGCATTAGACAAATTTCGCTTTGTCTATTTCTCCTAAGCTCATAGCCATTAGTTTTTGTTATTTTACGTGTGTGGTGTGTGGTGAGGAATTGTTTGATATGATGCCCACGGCTACGTTCTATCATCGCACCGCTCGCCACAGACAGGGAGATCATCCTCACACTCTGCGTCCGGTGCGTTCCAGCACGGTTAGATCCGATAGGTGTTTTCTTCCGCGCACGCTTAGGTTGTGGAATGACCTCCCTGCCTCGGTTTTTCCAAACGCCTACAGTATGGGGTTCTTCGAAAGGGGTCTTAGAAGATTTTTACAGGGTCGGCAGCGCGAGTGTGGCACCTCTGGTGTTGCGAACGTTCATAGGCTGCGGTGACCACCGGTCCTTCTGGTGGGCCGTATGCTTGTCTGCCACCTCAGTGGTATAAAAAAAAAAATTTTTTTTTTACTCTTTATTGTACGCCGGATAAATACAAAAAAGTACCTACATAAAATCTGAAAAAAAGAGGCAATACAATGGGCGACCTTATCACTAAAAGCCATTTCTACCAGGCAACCTTTGGATGGAGAAATTGGTTTGAAGGTAATGAGTGATAGTTCTTAAGCTTACTTCTAAATAAATAAGGCTTTTCACATATCACACCTACATAATAATTATCTACTTAACCTACCTTAAATAATTATCGTAATAAAATATTAGACATAACTAAGGCCTTCTTTTCGTTGCGCTGAAAAGTAAATACCACTACACATCGCTGAGTTCCTGTTAAAGGAAAAATTTCATTACCTACAGTGAATATTTCTTGTGGAATCTGGTCAGTCAAAGATTACATCATATTATTGTTATACCTCCTTCTCCTACCTGAGAATGTGTCAGACATTCTCAGGTCGACAACTGATATTCTAAGGCTTTTAATTCTTCTCAATTAATTTTGGTGTTAAACGTTCATGGGCTGTGGTAACCAACAATAATGTACAGCGGGACGACTTTATTCCGCTGGGCGACGGCACCTAACCAACTAGGTAGCTAGGCACGCCCCACTGTACTGGTGAAAGCGTGTTACCCAGATCCACACTTTCCTTGACTGGGGTTGGTGGTGGACCACACCAGGTGCGGGTTACACAGGATGCCGGGTTACCCTCAGGGCCACCTCGTCCACTCTATCAGAATGTCCACTGTATCAAGTTGTCCACTGTATCAAAATGCCCACCGTACCATAATGTCTACTTTATCAGAATGTCCACTGTATCAAAATGTCTACTGTATCAAATTGCGGCACAAAACACAAACACAAACACAAATAAAAGTCACTGTGAAAGTTCTTACCGGTCACTAGGTCGGAGGTTTATTTACTATACTTTACTATAAAAAAATACTGTTCCTAATCCTATCCTATTCTTCCCGGCTATCCTTTTCTTCCTGGCTATCCTTTTCTTCCTAGTATTCTTGCTGTTTCTTCCTGTTTTCCTGGTTTCCTTTTCTTCTTCTTGTTCCTGTGGTGCTGAACTGTCGACTGAATGTCGGTACAAAAGTGACGTCTGTATTTATACATTTTTGGCCTAAGCTGTGATTCGCTATTAATTACGCCCAATCACAGCTCCTACATAATAGCCTATCAAAAACGCGAAATTATACAAATTTAGTGCAAAATCTTTAAGGCACCTCCCGCAAACTTTACCGTAACGTGAGCCGTTACGCAACTATGAGCTTTATTGACAATGTTTCCATACATTTACTCTATAGGCACCTGTCGCGAACTTTACCGTAACGTGAGCCGTTACGCAACTATGATCTTTATTAACAATATTTCCATACATTTAGTTCTATACAAATCAAATATGTTATGGAAATTCAAAACTATTTACAAATTGCTATTACTATAAATGAAATATCGAAAATACTATTTAAAACATTCAAAAATGGAATAAAAACCTAATAATTGAACGTATCCTATGCTATAAGACCTATAATATTCTATTTACATGTTTCTATGTGTAGTCGCCGCTGTGACCCGCAGTGTTGTCCCGTACAAATAACGTGGGCTATAGTCTAGTTTGCCCCCTTAGTAGAATTTCTAAAAATCTCAAGTTTGAAGTTAATATTTGGTGTTCAGTAGTTTGGACCCAAGTGATGCCCATAACACAAGAATACACAGAATATGAACTCTAGAACTCGTTTGCTCCATCGGCCGTCGGTTCTTCTGCAGATATGGCATACTTATATTACAAAAATATTTTAGGGTCGGCAGCGCGAGAGTAGCGCCTCTAGTGTTGCAAACGTTCATAGGCCGCGGTGACCACCGGTCCTTCAGGTGGGCCGTGTGCTTCTCAGTTACCTTAGTGGTTTAAAAAAAAGCTTATAGGTGTCTCGAACGAATAGTACGCCAGGTCATAACTTTTACCTAAGAAAATCCCTACAAGAATATTATAAAATGACTATGACTTGCAGCAGGGGTTGTTAATAACCCACATTATAAAAGTTAACGATGTGAAATAGGTTGCAGAGGGAGAGCAAACTGTCGCCTCGTTTGAATAATTATGCGCATTACTACGATAGGTTGTCGTGTTTACTTATGCACGCGTGTTTGCGGGAGATGCTCTGAGCATATTTAAACAGACTTACGTAAGTTTCCATGTCCATTGTACGTCATACCATAATGCGTGAACTGAAATTCAGAGAAAATATGAAGGGGATTATTTGTTTAATTAAACTGATTAATTACCTAAACAAAAGAAAAATACTTTAGTTTTGAGAGAATAAGGCACAAGACTGTGTATTGTACAGAAATTTGGGAGCGGTCTACATCCAGTAGAGATCTACTATAGGCTGATTTGATGATCTATTCTTTTATCAAAGGTATACAATACACATATAGGTACATACAAACCTGCAAACTGCCCATATTTTTCAAAGGTATATGTTACATAGCTCCGGACACACTTCCGTACACGTTTAATCGATTCGGTCGTAAAATTCCCCCATATTCGTGTAACAAAAATGAACACCATAAGAAATAAACGTTATTATCTAACCCGGCTCGGGCAACACGCAAGCCCAATATAAGTAAACATGGGTCAAAAGCATTGACTGAATATTTTCTGATAATGATATGTTAATTACCTACAACTACTGCTAGTTACGCTATTATGTTCTTTGAACGTTTGTGACCGTACTGCTATCATAATTATTATGCACAGGCAGAAGCGCTCTTGGCCCCGCGGACTAGAGATGGGTAACGACCCGGGTTAAAACCCACCGGTGGGTAAAAACCCAGTTATCACCCGTTTCAATCCACCCACTGGGTGGTTTGGCCGGGTGAAAACAAAATATTGCCGATAAAACTTGCAACGCGCTGCGATCGGTTTGCGGGGTGGTAGGTAGAGATGGGTCGTTACCCACCCACCTGGGTTAAAACTCACTTTTTGAAACGGGTGATAGTGGGTTAAAACCTAGTTATCGGGGTGGTAGGTAGAGATGGGTCGTTACCCACCCACCTGGGTTAAAACTCACTTTTTGAAACGGGTGATAGTGGGTTAAAACCTAGTTATCACCCATTTCAATCCACTCACTGGGTGGTTTGGCCGGGTGAAAACAAAATATTGCCGATAAAACTTGCAGCGCCCTGCGATCGGTTTGCGGGGTGGAAAAACTGTGCCGGAGGGGGGGGGGGGTTTGATCCGCGCCCCGCCCGTGCTCAAACTCACTGTCTCTCTCTTCACTCTCTAGTGTACTTCGCTACGCCAGTTAGAGTGGGCGCGTTTTGTGTGAATTTGTTGTTGTTTTTATTTACGACTCTGACTACCTGAATGACCTTGGCTTGAACACCTTGAATACGATTTGCTTATGAAATTTGATTCTGTCGACCCGGCTCTTGCCAGCTCGGGTAAGTTATTCGCTATGGCTGGCCCTCTCGGAAAGATAGGCCCCGACAATACGACGGAGGTAGGGAGGCACTCCATGATAAATATGTGCCTCCCTAATGCAGCTTCAGAGCAAGATGTTCAATGCGTTGGCGATGTCAAGAGACACTGCCATCACCACTTCGCCCTGTGATATCGCTTCCTCCGCCAGTCCTCTAATGCGCATGATCGCGTCCACGGTGGAGCGCCCCTGACGGAAACGTAACTGGTTATCCACCAGATCTGGCCCACGCGTGTGAGGTGCCCGCCGAGGCGCTGTGCAATAATACGCTCAAAGAGCTAGCACACCTCGTCGAGCAACACGACCGGCCAGTACTCAGATGGGGAGTAAGCCCCCACCCCCCACCTTTCGGATCAGAACCAGTTTCCCTGTCTTCCAGACCTTGGAAAACTGGCCTTTTTCAAGGCATGCGCTAAAGAGCCCTATAAGCCGCCCAAGTACCTCGAAAGCCAGTACCTACGCTCGGCCTGGAATGCCGTTGGGACCAGGGGCAGTGTTCCTGCGGGATATAAGCCGCAGTACAGCCGCCCCTAACTGACCCTCCGTGACTTCAGGTGTACATCGTTCTCGCTGTTATCCGCGCCGGGCGCCTGAGACGAAGCCTGTTCCTCCGCCCTTGATGGGAACAAGGAACCCAGGACCCTCCAGCTGGAGACTCTGGGTCAGTGAGGGTGCCTTAGGGCCTAGTTTGCCTCTTAACATAAGGTACGGGCGCCCCTATGGGTTCCGCTCCAGGATCTCAGACAATCTTTTGGACTGCTTAATGGCTGCTTGAGGGGCCCACTTGGCCACCCTGTGGCCCTCATAGAGCTCCATCTCTTGAGCTGCTGCATTGTCTGGGCGGCGACGCCTCCGGCGGAATCTGGGGTGGCGTACTGATGGCGCGCGGTAATGCACGCTGCACGCAGCTGTGCGATTTCCGGCATCCACCAATACACTTAGTCTTAGTGGGGTGGCTCTTCTGAACCACCCCACTAAGGCATCATCATCGGCAGGCTTGTTTGCAGTCGAATCCAGGCCTGCCCGATGGCCGCCTCCAAGAGAGCCTCCCGATCCAGGCGATTGAGTGCCCAACGCGCTTCCGAGGGATTTGCGATAACCGGCGGTAGGTTAGGTGGAAGGGAGGCGTCGAAAGGGATATATCGGTGGTCTGATGACGACTCATTCTCCTTTACTACACGCTATCCCTGGACACAGCGGGCGAGATCAGGGGTCGCAAACGATACGTCTACGACCGATACGTTTACGACCGATACGTCTACGACCGATACGTCTACGACCCAACTAAGCTCCCGCCGCGTCCTCCGTTTTAGGATTACTAGGCCACGTGTAGTGACCCAGTCCTCCAGTTTATGGACCACTGCGCGATGCTCTGGTACAGAAGATTCTGAGCAGCAGAGAAGTGGTTCAGGTTCACCTGCAGGATGCGCAGGCCTTGGTGCCCACCCAGTGGTCAGCCGCCTTGCTCTCCACGACACAAAACAGAGTTGCGGAGCGTCACAAGCAAGGGCCGTGTGACCGGACTAACCACAGCGGAAGGACCGGTCTCCCACGGTGACTTCCGCTGTGCACTGCACCCCCACATGACTCCACCTGGATTCGAGGTGATGTAGAAGATGCACCTGCGCCTTGAGGAAGCCCACATTGAGAAGGCTCCGTCAGTCTGCCACTTTCTGAGCCACCGCGACAGGGCAGCTCGCTACTGCCGACCCGTGACCAGTGGTACCAAAGCGAATTTCGCTAGATCTTATTTTCGCGACGGCAGCCGCTCGCTTCCATGACGGCGGAGATTATCTTCTCTGTCGTGGCCGCGTCATCTAGACCCGTAATGCGCAGACCGGCGCATTTATTGGGTCTGGTGACGCTGACGCGTGTGAAATCCCCCGTGTCGGTGTCTCCCTCAGCTTAGCCGCTATAGGGCCTCAGCCTTGGACCGCTGGTGGCGCCGGAGATCTCGAGGAGGAGTGCTACAGTGCGCGTCACCTTGCATTGGAGCCTCCTCCTGTGTCGAGGTCCTTTAGGTCCACTGAGGCTTTCGCCTGCCTCAGGACCTCAGCGTACCCCACGCCCCTTGCCATGCCCCCTGTCGTCACCGTAAGGACGACGGCAGTGGCGTGGGAGCACGGAGCCTCTTTGGCGCCTTCGCCGCTGCGGCCCTTGCCGTCTTTTTGGCAGCCTTAGCTGCCTTCTTTTTCGCTCCCGCTACCTTCCGGACCCTCTCTCTGGAGGGGTTCTGGGGTGCAGCGGAAGCGCTAGCTGTGCTGGGGAAAGCGGGGTTGCCACTCTCCCCATGCGCCATCTTCTTGGGGGTGGGGAAGGGGGCGTTGGCCTTTCGCTGGGGACCGGGAGCCCAACTGGATGCAGCCGTCGTCACATACGATGTGACGACGAGTGCCGCTAGTGGTGGGCGGTTTGCCCGGTCTTCGAGGACGCCGAGGCGTCTCTCGATGGCCTCCAGTAGCTGAATCATGCTCGGTGTCACTTTGGGTGCACGAGCAGGAGCCTTTTGTGGAGCGGGGGTTGTCACACCCCAAGCCAGTTGCGTTAGCTTGGCGATTTCCTCCTGCAACAGCTGTTGCTGTTTGCGGGAATCGGCAAGCTTAGTCTCCAAGCTCGCAACCCGAGCCCAGAGTTTTCCCTCCTCGTTGGAGATGCTCCTATCGAGGTGCTCTTCCAACGCCTTAGTGGCGCCTGTGACGGCTTCCGCCACTATCTTCTTCCTGCCCGCTACATTCTTGGCGCCTTTTACGGCGCCAGAAATGCGAGCAAGAGACGCCATTATCTGTTTTGCCGCTGATACATCTGATGTGAAGAATGTAGCTGCGTTAGCTGTCCGGCACTGTCCAGCGGGGGCACATCTACCGGCGGCCCGATACCCTCCCCTTGGTTCTGTAGAGGTTGGCTTTCCGACCTCTACCCGCAGTGGTAGCGTCGATTTATTGAATAAACTGCCTACTAATTAGTTCTGTTTTTAAAATATATATCTGTTTTAAGGGTTAGGAGTTTATTTTTGTTTTGCTAGACTACTAAACACTACTTCCCACTTCTTACTAGTTTACGAAGCCTATTATCACCCTCCCACTTCTTACTAGTTTACGAAACTTATTATCACCCTGCAAAATGGGTGATTATGGGTTTTAATTGAGTTAAAACCCAAATCACCCAGTTTTAACCCAAATGGGTAGATTGGGTTATAACCCGCTACCCATCTCTACCGCGGACCCAGTGTTCTGCAAACGATCACTGTAGCAAGCAACATTTACTAAGGCCGGTCATGGAAGGGTGACCACTACGTGACCACTTTGTGACATTTCTTCTTTGCGATTGCGAGCCTTTCCGTGCTTCGGAAGGCATGTTAAGCCGTTGGTCCCGGTTGCCAGTAAAATTGCAGTCGTTAAGTCAAGTTGAAGGCCTTCATGGGCGGCTTGGAATACTTCAACAGCGGGCAGTCACAATTTGTACCTTTTCATATCAATATGGCAATGAAATGTGGGCATATAAGCACTGCCTACCCCATCGGGGATAAAAGGCGTGATCTGTATGTACGAACGACAAAACAAGCAGTGTGAAACCACCGCGTCTTTCTGTAAGCAGGTTATACCAGCAAAAGACGTGGTGGAGAGGAAGCGAGAGAGATGTCTCTCAACAGAGTTTCGCAGTTTGCAACGAGGACACAGCTCTGGCTAGTTTACGCCCAAGATAATTTTCCTGTCAAATTCACGCCGCCTCCTGGTGGATAGTCATGAGTACGTCTAGCGATTGCGTGCAACTTTCACAGTCCATGTAACCTCACATGGGCTACAAAAGTTGCCCCAACTTGAAGAACGCCAACTTAAAGAACACTGAAAATTTGACGATGTTCTTCAAGTTGGCGGCCCCATGATGCGCCTCTTTGTGCTCCGCTTGAAGAACCCCTTCCGTTAAATACACATTGACTACTTGGAGTGAAAAAGTCTTATATTTAAGGTCATTACGAATGTTGCGTCATTTTTCGCGTGACCTACATTTTCTCGTTCCAATTTTCCTGAACGAAACGAAATGTTTTATTCCCCGACTATAAAGCAGAAACCAGTCATATCTCGGAAGAACTGTTTTGTGAAATTTACCTTTTAATCTGCCATTGTTTACATTATGAATGAGTTTTAAGTTCTTTTTGCACTTTTATAACGTAGGCTAGATACAAATTTGGTATTTTTAAATATTTATTTTGATTAATGACTTACAGTACCTACCTTTTTATTTGTGCTTACATCGTTTGTATTGATAAAGGAGAGTAAGTTCCATGTACATAAATAAAATATAATATGCCATGATTTCACTGCAGTTGTCAATATTTGCGTTTGTTCAGCAAAGCCTTTTAATAAATCGCATGCATATTGCGTCCTTTATACTTTTTTTTTTCTCATGGATGATATACCAGACTCCTACCGACTAAAAAACCTCACGTAACGCCCGGATCTCTTCCAAACAACTATGATGGATATCCTATTAGGAATATTTAAAATTATGAGGCAGTTTATGGCGTACTAGGCGTAGTGACAAATTTACTTAATAATACCTAGTTGGTATGTTCAATGGTCTAAGGAATGTTCAAGTTTCATCGGCTTGGTAGTCTCTCCAAATATTTTCCACTTTTATTTATAAGACAACGAGTATTTACACAAACATTATTATCTTAATATTGTTGACCCAAAATAGCACAGTCTCGCTAACCATTATTGAAATTGAGCGGATTACCATTGTTAGAAATTTTAACAGCAAGGATCTTGATAATACCCATTAGAAATGGGGTGAAGTGTGCCCTGCAAAGTTTAATGATCAAAGTGAAAGTGTATCCATTAAATTCAACTGAAAATCAAATAGAGAATTGAATCTATGATGATGAGCACTACCGCTTTTTAAAGGTAGTTCAGTTTAATATTTCGTTAACTTGGTATTCGCTTAAGAGATTACTTATAATACTAAACAACTACTTGTTTGAAATTTTGTTTAGTTGAGGTTACAATGTATGTAATAATAATGAACAATGTGTTACCCAGTAGTAACTAACCCTCTTCAAATTCGCTCGCTTCGATCGGCTAGGATACCGGAGTTTCGTAACCGGTTTCCATGTAGGTTTGTTCATGCTTGTAAGCGCACTACTAATCAATATAGAATCGTCAACATATTTCTAGTGAACATAAAATATTGTTCCAATTTCATAAAATAATAAACGTTTGTTTAGTAAGATCGTTGTTTAGGCAAATTTTTCAGGTCGTTATTGTAATAAATTATGCTATAAATTAAGTAGTGTAAGAGGCAGGCGGTCTTTCATTCGAAATTGCCGCGGCACGATTCGGTAACTGGGTGATATTGAACGTTAGCCATTTAGGTCCTACTTTTACTAACTACGCTTTTTATCACCGTGGGTGTAAATATATGCTAACATCTAGGCTCGGTATATTATTGGTTAACTACATTTGAAAAGAGATTTACCCAGTCGTAAATCTATAAATCTACTTCTAGTAAGAGTTTCTAGTAAACGATTTGTGTTATAAAAATAGTTTACTATATGACTTTCAGCTGAATGGAGGATATAAAGCTTTAGTGGTTCTTAAAGATACGAGAAGTAAGATGATCACTATAAACAACCATCGGAAAATTCCCATGGGTCGTGTAGAACGCTGTAGTTTCGGAACAGATTTCATGGCAAAACGATAAGAAATAACTAGTTTCGATGAACATAATTATTATTCCTCTATCATCTTGTTTAAAGTATGTTAATATTATCAAAGGGTGCTTGTATTCCAGCGACCTGTGTTAAAGAACGATGTGGTTGATAAGAATGTAACCTCACCTAAATTCTGTGGCATTATCTGGGTAAACGCGTAAAGAATTTCGACTCAAATTTTAGGATAAATTCATAATACGAGTATAATGAAGGTGATATGGTAAGTTTGTGCTAAATTTTGCGTACACGTAAAGAAAATTCATATACCTACAAAAATATCTTACAATGTAATACTGACTAAAATATCACGTTATTGGTTTTGGCAGATCCTAATATATTTTCATATTCGCTTATCTTAAGCTTTTATTTCCTTCGCATTACACTTTTCCTTGTTTTGTGTCATCGAGCGTTAATCCTGTAATAATAATATTTTGGTATAATAATATTTCCAAGGCTACCAGATAATAGATGTTGTCGATATTACGCACTAATAGAAAGGAGATTAGGTGCTTCGTTAGTAATTTGTGATTTAGAGAAATGGAAAACATGTGTTAATTATTTAATCCCAATCCTTCAGAAAAGCAGACTGTAAGCTTCGGAGAATGAAATAAATTTTGTATAAGGTAAAGTAGTCGAAGAGACTTTTTTTAAAATTTAAAACTAAAGTTAAAATTTTAATATTTGGTCATAACAAACACGCAACGGATTTAAATTCTAATTTTCTCAGTTCTAACACCATTAAAATTAAGAAAGTAATTAGATTAATAGATTAACAGCGAATGATAAATATTAATGTTACACAGAAATAAGTACAAAAACTCAGTCAGTTTATAAAATATTTATTAATTACTCGTTGTTTCACCAAAGTGGGTTTCCTCCTTTCGGAATTCTCAAATATTATTATGCCATTAAAGAACCATCAACTCAGTTTCCTAAAGCGCCAGAATTTCGTAAACCGCTGAGGGTTTATGATCATGAATCTTAGTAAAGTTAAATTCAATACAAAGAAATAGAACAATTTTGTTAAAAGAGAACAACCGATATGGATCTGAAGCTTTTTATGTGCAAAAAGACGTTTTTACTGTCAAGATAGAATCGGTGAATGTATACGCGTCTCTTTACGAGCTTCCACCGAGACACGCCTGAATTAAAGGTTTTGTTAGAAAGTATTTCGTTTAAGGCCTTGTCGTGACGAAATGCGTAATGATGATTGATTCAAGCAGACGCTTCTTACATTTCGCTTTTTGTGATGTTTGGCGTTATCTGTGTGATTGAATGGTTTTGTGTACCGGTGGATTATCCTAACACCCCTTTATTGATTCAAAAGCCCTTTCTTGTACATTATACGCCGTTAGTACAACGGCCTAAAATAGGTCGAGCGAGAAAGAACAAAATAGGAGTATCGCGTTTAGTCTTGTTATTACCTATTGAAGTGTGCGCCTGGGACTCAAATGTCTTAAAATGAAACCTTACTTCTAATAATAAGGGTCCAAGGACAGAAGGATAATTGCCACTTGAACACTAGACGTTCGGGAAAATTGATAAAACTCGTTTAATTTTCTGGGATAATCGTCTTTTTTAGCTCGCCAAACTGACGATTCCCGCCTTTTGAAGGGTCATGGCGATTTTGTGGTACTTTGCGATTATCTGTACCATACATAAGGTCTACCTGTAATTCTAGCTATTACCATAAGTACACTAAGTTTCAACTCTACGTTTTCTTAGCTGACTGATCAGATAGAGGACGCAAGTGCTCTTGGATAGAAGTTTTTCAAGAGTATAGCTACGGGAAATCTCACGCCGGGTCTGACCCACGATGACTGTTATTGTTCTCTGTCGCCAAACAGGATTGTAATGTCCATATTGATTGTTGAGATGACGAGTCACCATCATCCATCAATTAATTAAAACCGCTGGCTAGCTCGTAGCTTACAAATTTTACAATAGCTTAACCTATAACTGCCATCAAAGTTGAACGGTCAGACAATAATTATATTCAGTGATTCACCACACTACGTAATTCAACGTAAAAAGTACGGATGAATGATTGTTACTCTTTTACGCAAAAACAAGTTAGTTTAGTTCCGGATATAAGGTCTCATGGAATGGAAGGCGAAAGTTTGTGAGTGTGGATGTGTGAATGTTTGTTACTCTTTCAGGCTCTAACCACTAAATGGATCTGGCTAAAACTTGGTACAGGAATAGGTTATGGTCTGGAATAACACATAGGCTAGTTTTTATCCCGGGAATAAGTTCCCACGGGAAGCGGGAACGGAAATATTTTGTCCGCGGGCGAGGCTGCGGTCATCAGCTAGTAGTAATATACAATCTTTATTTAGGCCAGAAATTATATTTTCTCGCTTTAAAATATCTGTCTTATCTCATATCAAATTGTGCACTCAAAGATAATTAAAATCCACGCCATAAGATTTTCTTTGTCTCTTAATGGACTCTCGGTAATCTGATAGCTGTTTAATGGGACCGCACTTTTCACTACTTAATGCTCATGTTTGTTGCAAGGTTCTTTAGAATTCTTAGACGTAGCATTGTGTAGAAAATGGATTATTTATAGAAGCTCTTAGGTGTTAGCTAGATAAAGTAGGTACTACTACTAAAGTAGGTTTAAAGAGTCTTAAAGCTCTCAGTGTTCAAAAGGCAGTCTCGACGCTGCGTACATATTGTGCTAAACACACTGATATACAGCATGGTGAGTGACGCTGTTTTATTTTTATAAGGATTTATAAGTTATAACTACTTTTATATGAAGGAGATCTACAGTCAAAGTTTCATCAGGTGGATGCTGAAATGAGGATCATGTTAGATTAGAGGTCAATCAATCAATCAAGTCAAGTTCGGTTAATATTCCAGCGACGTTGCCCTTCTTATCAATAGCTGGAGCTGTTGAGTGCTTCTATGCATCGCAAGTGACACATTAGTCGTGAAACAGCCGCAGCAAGAGTTACAGGTGCACAAAATTGAATAGGGTATGTGAGACCCATCCCCGCAGTCAGCGTAACAATTTTGCACCGTTTCGTATAGATATTGTTTTAATTATTATCTGTGTTTTTATAATTTTATATTAGAGTTTTGTTGATGTTTACCATTTTAGTTGCTGATATAATAGTTTAATGTATTTTATTTGTATTTTTTGTAGGAGATTAGTAAAAAACGGATCAAAATGAGGCAGAATGACAACATATTCTTGCAATTTTAGTATAGTCAGACTTTGATTTTGAGTTGCCAGAGTGTGAGTGTCGAAGAAGATCACTTGAGTGAGCATAGTAATTCACTAGGAATAAATACAAATTTTGTCCCACAAAACCGTACAGACAGATTAATCAAGTCACATCAAACTGTGAGACATCTTGCTCTATGTCTAGTGACACAGAGCAAGATATCTCAGAGTCTGATGATGATGATATTCCATTGTCTGTTCGATTATGACTCGTTGAACATAGTTGTTTCATGCCCATATAATAAACAGAATAAATGTAATCTAATAATATAAAATAAATCTAATAATAGTTCAAAAAAAACGAAGACAATTTATAAAAAAGCTAGTTCTCAGTCTTGTCCTGGAACGTTTAAAACTTCACCAAAATGTATCAAAGAAAGAAAAGTTTTTTATTCAGCAGCCTTCGAGATACATTACAGTCATAATAGTGAGAAAACATTTTTAGGTAAAGTAACATTAACTTTTTTTTTTTTTAATGCAATCCCTCAAGCTTACCGAATGGGGCCTGGTTCAGCGTGTGCTAGACTGATGCCTAGCGCTGGTTTTCAACCAGACCCCTCCGAGCCACGGATGCCAATCAGTCTCTAGACATCAATTAATCAGATATACACGAAAAAAAAAATTAAATAAAAAATGTGAAAACAGTGAGCAAAACAGTGACATAACCAAAATCAAATAACATAGGTAAGTACTTATTAAAAAAAAAATATTAAAAAATTTCATAAAATACAAAATATGATACAGTAGCCTGATCCCTCCCGTTCCTTTCCGGTCAAGCAACTCAAGCGCAAACACCAAAACGGCGAATCAACACGCACATACCACGCATATTCGTATCCCATCACTCACATTAATGTAAGATTCAAATGAACGACATATTCACATTTATAAGACCGAATTCCCGCTGTGCTTCGATCAGGTACCGCCGCAGTATCAGTGCTTCCATGTGGGAAAATTGGGAAATTTGTCGTTGGTGAATTTTCAGGGGAATCTCCGTCAATAAAGACTAATATTCGCATAAGGTGCCAAGTGTGTCCTGCCAAGAAAAACCATAAGACAAATTGCACCTACGAGAGTTGTCACAAATATATTTGTGTTGAACATATAGTAACTTTCTGTGCTGACTGTACCAAAAATAATGATTCGGAGCGATTAATTCTTTTATTTTTCTTGAGTTAATTTTGTTTCCTACGAAAAATGCCAGTAAAACATTAAGGCTGATTGTTAATTAATAATAAAAAGTACATTTAAGTAGAAGAGAACTTTTTTGTTGACATTTGTCGTTCCTTTTTTAGAGTTCTGTTAAATATAATTAAAACATAATATAGTATGACATTTGTGTTTGATTTCTATACATAAATACCTAAAAACTAATTAAGAATAAATAATAACTTAATTTTTTATAAAATATTGGAATAATTTTGCCATTAATTAACGGGTCTGTGAGACCCACCCCAACGCCCGTGTAACATTTTTCCACCCCCATGACGCCGGGTTAATACACATTTAGAAAAAACAGGCTGGCGTCCAAGAAGCTCGGTGTGCTCAACAGGGCGCGGCGGTACTTAACTGCGGCGCAAACACTGCTTCTCTATAAGTCGCAAGTGCGGCCACACATGGAGTACTGCTGTCACCTCTAGGCGGGGGCACCTGAATATCAGCTTCGTCCATTTGACTCGGTGCAGAGGCGAGCTGTGAGAGTTGTCAACGATCCTATACTGACAGGTGGTGTTTCCACACCACCTGTCAGTATAGGATCCTCTTCGCGACAGGAGAGACTATGCCTCCTTATGCGTGTTCTACCGCCTGTACAATGGTTTGTGCTCTGAGGAACTGTTTGACATGATGCCCACGGCTACCTTCTATCATCGCACCGCTCGCCATAGACAGGGATTTCATCCTCACACCCTACGTCCGGAGCGTTTGAGCACGGTTAGATCCGGTAGGGGTTTTCTTCCGCGCACGCTTAGGTTGTGGAATGATCTTCCTGCCTCGGTTTTCCCAAACGCCTACAGTATGGGGTTCTTCAAAAGGGTCTAAGAAAGTTTTTACAGGGTCGGCAGCGCGAGTGTGGCGCCTCTGGTGTTGCAAACGTTCTGTGTTGTAGGCTGCGGTGACCACCGGTCCTTCTGGTGGGCCGTGTGCTTGTCTGCCACCTTAGTGGTATAAAAAAAAAAAAAAAAAGTACAACTTTAAACAAACCTTCTACAAATTATTGCAATTGATTATTATTACCCACAAATAAAATTTGCTTTCATAATTATAATTGGGAACGATATCACCACTCTCTATACAGTATAATTCGAAAACTATAATAAAATTAACGAAAGCTATTAAGAGACTGTCATGATTATTATATTAGAAAAATAGAATCAAACCCAACAGCTTTAACGCCTTAATCTTTTTGCAGAAGTCGTAAAAATATTTAGAATCTGGTAGTGTAATGTGTGTAAAATAGTGGTCTCTCGATGTAGCCTCACTGTAGACACCTAGTCAATGTAAAATAAATAAATAAATAAATATTTGTGAACATTCGCACACAACATCGCCTAGCCCAAATTAAGGTATTTATTCGTATAAACTTGTGCCTGAATGTGTCCATTCAAAGTAGATTATTTTGGTCAGCAGCACGAGTGTGGCGCCTCTGGTGTTGGAAACGTTCATAGGCTGCGGTGACCGGCAGTCCTTCTGGTGGGCCGTATGTTTGTCTACCACCTTAGTGGTTTAAAAAAATATAACCAACTTGACCTATGACTTGGGACTAAAATACAACTTACGAAACTCCCTCTGTCTCATCTACGAGCAACAACTGTAGGTTTATGTACATAATATAATTTAAACAACAAAGACTTTTGGCATAATATATGTTACATGCCACGTTTGTAGAGCATCATGTATCTAGCAGACATAATTAATTATCTCATCCATTTCATGAATGTTTTCGCAAACTAAGTTATAAGCTAAAGTTGAGAAGTAATCATAATTTCAACACTTGCTTCAACTTAACGAAGGCTTAACGTCGCTTAAGTAATTACTTTGTTGTGTCAGCATGTTTGTACGAGATAGGAATAATTTAATTTGCAATTTGCTGGGATGAATTCTATAGCGATATTAGATCCATTATGTATAGTAAAATACTGCAAAGATACCTTTACATTTAGTCGACCATTTATTTTAATTCATTTCAGTTTTATTCAAAACTTGAATAAAAATAACATTTTCAATCACAAAATATCAAATGTTAAAACCTAATTATAACTAATTACAATTATTCAAGCTGTAATTTACGTCTTATGATGTTAAAAAATATTAAATCGGTCTTATCTTAAGAACCCGTCCGGCATAATTCCAGATTTAGAGGTGCCCACAATAATGGTAACATTGCCGCGTTGAATAGCTACTAAAGGGTGTTTTTTTTAGAGGTATAGAACTTTGAAATGGAATAAAACGAAGGTGATTGTTTTTATTGATATGAAAATGACTTTATTCGAAAGAAAATCTTCTGGCATTATAGTTTAAATATGATTTCTGGCATATAACCGCCACGGCTGGCTCGGACGTAGTCTAATCTAGAGGTCCAATTTTCGATGACTTTGCCAACATTTGTGGCCGTATATCGGCAATAACGCGCCGAATGTTGTCCTCCAAGTGGTCAATCGTTTCGGGCTTATCGGCGTAGACGAGCGACTTCACATATCTCCACAGAAAATAGTCAAGTGGCGTAAAATCGCACGACTCTGGAGGCCAACCCACCGGTCCAAAACGTGAAACTATGCGGTAACCAAACGTTTCCTTCAATAAATCAATTGTGGCACGAGCTATGTGACATGTTGCGCCGTCTTGTTGCAACCACTTCTCCTGCACATCATGGTTGTTCAATTGATGAACGAAAAAGTCAGTAATCATAGCTCTATAGCAGTCACGATTGACTGTAACGTTCTGGTCAGCATCGTTTCTAAAGAAGTACGGACAAATTATTCCACCAGCCCATAAAACACACCACACATTCAGTTTTTCTGGATGTAACGGTGTCTCAACATACACTTGAGGATTATCATCACCCCAAATATGGCAGTTTTGTTTATTGACGTATCCATTCAACCAAAAGTGAGTTGCACCGCTAAACAAAATTCGCTTATGAAAATCACGATACGTATTTCGGACAGAACCATGATTTTCAAAATAAATTTGCACAATTTGGAAGCATTGTTCAGGCGTCAATCTATTCATGTTGAAATGCCAAACCAAACTTAACATAAATCACTTTTCAGCTGACAAAAATACCGCCAGTTAAAACAGTTATGCCAACTTAAAGTTCTATACCTCTAAAAAAAACACCCGTTACTATCCTTTGCACCAGGTAAGAGCCGGATAATTGGTTGTTTAAAGTACATACAAAATGTGAAAATCATCAAAAAATGTTCTTTCTCCACTTTTGTGCACCATTCTTTACGTTTCTACTTAGCTTAAAGACACACAGTAGATACACGAATATATCATAAAACCCGCTCTAGAAAAGTAACTTTTATTTCCGACGCGATTGTGCCATGTATTATAAAGATTACTGGCATTTATTTGCCAATTAAGAGCATTAACAGAAGAGGTCTCTCTCGCGAACACTGCCGGCAAACATAATGGACTATAAAATTTCTATGCCGTAAGAAACGCTTAGCTGGCCCCAAAATTGGGGCGGTGTAATAAAAGTGCGTTGAAATTAGGGCTGCAGCTGTTAAATCTTTATTTACCTACCTTATTGCCTAGAATTTTACACAGCAGGCAGCGCCGCGAGCTGCGAATGGTCGGCCATCAAGGTCAATAAAAATTCATGAATCATCAAAATTTTGCACAAGAATTTTGTCTAAGCTTGAACTTTACTTTTATATTATATTTTTACGTTACTTCATAAATACTTTTCAGTCGTAAACACTATGGATCTCGTATACTATGATTAGATTGCTTTGCGGGACCAAACATTAAAAATAAGGGAGTATTATAGATGTTTTATACCTTGTTATAGTCTCATTGCAACGCTATCATCCAGGTACTTGTATCTAATAAGTACTAGAAACCTGACTCTATAGTAAATAGGTAGTTCTTCCATCTTGACCCATTTTCGCAGTGGAGGTACTCTGCAGATTTGCCCCTCGACAACTGCCAACGGGTTTCTTTTTTCAGATATTAAATGTGAAGTATTCAGTCGCTGGCAGCGAATGACGTAACATTAACAGACTAATGTGCACAGGTCTCGCCTGGCCGAACTGGGTAAATTTTACTGGAATTTCAACTCCGCTATCTGCATCCTTAAATAACATTCAGCTTAAATAACTTTAAAGCAGTTCAATTTCACTGCCACCACTAATAAGTAAAAAAAGTCAGTAAAATTCTATAGAAAATACATGCCTCGCAAAGTCACGTAATGTTATAAAACCCAAATAGTTTATACTACCCTTTCGCTCTAACTTTGCCGCTGGCGTAGAGGCGTATACCCGAATTGTTAATTAAACGAAGTAAATTAACAGTAGCTAATGTCACTTCGTCATAGAAAATACGCAACATTGTATGAAGAAGTGACATTAGCTGCTGTCAATTTACTTCGTCTAATTAAAAATTCGACTTTAGTATGGAGACGAGCGGCAAAGTTAGAGCGAACGAGCAGTACCTATGTAACCTCGGGATAATGCAAGGTCAAACTTTAATAAAATCAATTCTGTAGGTAAGTGTACACTCAAGAGACCTTCAAGTGTTACCACACTCAAACAAACCAAAAGCTTTCAATAGCTTCACGTGTCACAGGGCCTATTTTTATCGCCAACAAATACGGCGACTGTACGTGTGAATTGCTGGCATGAGAGGGCCACTTACGGGTAATGGGGGGTAAGGAGTAATAAACCGACCACATACGAGTGACTATAATAGCCTTATTGTCGGTGAAGAAAGTTGCCATTTATCATTGATCCGATCGTCGACGCATTTGGTCACGTAGTAATTTGGATGTAATTGTTATATTTAGGAACTTCTTGCTTTCATGCCCTCATGTCCTACCTCCTGCACTAAGGGCGATCTTAACGAGGCCACTGACAGTGCGGTTAGAATGGCAATGTTTTATGAGCAATGGCAAACTATCTGAGAAGTCAAAAAAATTCGTGAATCATTGACACGATAGAAGAAGAAGATTTAGGAAATTCATTACTTTCAAGTTCTGTAGATAGGCACATTGAGGACGCCAAGCTAATGGAACCCTGTGATGCATTCGGTTATATTCGAATTTCCTGCTCTGTTAAAATGTTATCCGCTTTCTTGCTTCTATTACTTTATTTATATTTCTCTATTAAACGCGAAGGCGGAATCATTACAAGTTCGTATGATTTTTAATTGTATAAACTGTTATTCAATATAATGTACCTAAGGATTGTCCAAAGAGACATTTGTGTGATTAAAATTTTCATAATCACAGGCACGCTAAATCATCTCCAGCAAACGTTAAAGACCTAATGCAAAGTGATTACGTGATCATCGCGCAAATAATAATTTCATTTCATACACATGACTTTGTGGCGCACTCGTCAAAACTGAACCATTGCTATTGATCGTTATTGCATACGATAAACTTGGTCGCGCATACTTGCGATTATCGAGAATTCGCACTTACTCAGGATAGCCCGTTTCAGTGTTAGTGCGATGATGGCATAGTCGTGTTTACTTAGGACTGATTGGAAAGTAATACGTCATCCTCTATGACAGCAAGCAACTTTTAAATCTGTCGAAAATGACATGACATACTTCTTCTATTCAGTCTCATCGATACAAATATAATATACTTATTTTTAATGTGAGGAAAAATCCTACCGACTAAAAAACCTCACGTAACGCCCAACAGCCTACGGTTGGGAGCCCCGGGTAAGCCCTCCGAAGGCTTTCCCAGGTCTCCCAACGACCTATATCCTACTTAATAGAAATTTATTATTATTTCTCTGTTCCTACAAACCATTTTTACACAGTAATTTCTGCTTCATAGTAAAAGGATTTAATGAAGAGTCTTGAGTTTTAGAGGATGCATGAATAGAGCTGAGGTTAACCAGCAGGAATGAATGAAATGTAAACACTTACCTTTATTGAAGGATTTTACGACAGAGTGGTGCGGGCTTTATTGTTCCATGTATAACGAACATAAATGTAACTGAATTACTGTGATAGGATTAAAATGTACTTCCATTTCCATTGTTCGAATAGGAAGACAAAGATGGGGATATAATATTTATTAACAACGCTAGCAGTGGTTATGTATTGTGGTTTATTTCCACTCTCATTTTTCTAGCATGAAATATTGTAGGAAAGGTTTACCATTTTTAACCAGACTTGTACAAACTTCTTACTGAAATCACTAAACGAAAATAAAACAACGGTATTCTTGTAAGTAACTTATAAATATCGACCACTGAATCTTATTAAGATTGACATGAAAGTTTTCATAATAAATTGTGGACATTCAAATAAAAATAAATAATTATGGAAAAAATAAATGGGTAATATAAAGAATTAATATTAACTATTAATTACGAAAAGTTTAAAGTGCCGAAATTATCTATTAAATTTATATACAAAATGCTAATTTCAAACAATAAATATAAGACCGTAACCATTAGAGTTAATTAAGTAATGATCATTTAATTTGAACGCTTAACGTTTATGCAATATATTGTAATCGGCGCGGCGCGTAGCCTAATAATGTAGTTAATAATGACAGCCTGCGAATCATTTATTTTCATTGTACTGGCATCGCAGATTAGTTATTTTCACTTTTACATTTGAAAATTGTAAAGGTGACTTGCAATCCGTCCCATGTAATTTGTTACTTTCCTAATGATTAGTAATCACGATAATTTATCTTTTAGGTACATTATTATGAGTTGATAAATTACTGTCTTTCCGATATCTTCCCCATTCTCCTTCCCTTATACCTTGTAGCCGGAACCCTTCTATGAGCCAGGAAGTGAGTGCCCTTGCGTCGTTGTATCTATGGCGTATGGATACGCTGAAGTGTGGCAACGTTCCTGTGCCCCGAGAAATGTCTGGCCCAGAGCCCAGAGGTTCCAACTTTACCCGGAGATCATGGAAACATAAAATATGCAACTTGAGCACACAAGTAAGGGAGTTCATCAGAGCCCGGTATGACCTCTACGGAGATTTCCACGTGTTAAAAATTACATATTATCAATTTGCAGTACACTTTTTTATGTTCTCCTTTTCTTTGTTATATCTGAGTTGAGGTTTTACACCGCATAGAATTCATCGGTATGAGTAAGATTTTTTTACAATAAATAATATAACGTAATGACGACGACGACGAACGATCTTATTAAAACGTTATCCTTCACAGTTCTAAGTAACAAGTAGTAACAAACCTACGAAGAAACTTTCAATGTTACCACAAATAAAAACAATTTCATATTCCTCGACAAAATACACACAAACTTTAGTACAATAACTAGCATACGATTATATTTTAAATGTGGTTATGTAACGACACGCACTTGACCGCTTTTAACACTACACTTCAAACCTCAAATTAAAGCCCCTCTCGTGGGTAACATTGCAGTTTAAAATTCTTTGTGAGTGTTTTGAATATTTCAGTAGGTTCAACCTTATGAGCGGACCAATCAGGGTAGTTTCTGTCGTGTATGCGTGTTTAATTTTGTAGTGTTATGCGTGAACATTATTTGTAGGTTACGCAACTAAAATTGCGTAAATTAGAATTTGTTCTTGCAACGAAGGGTTAGATATTGTAGATATTGTTGTATACCTGTGTGTATGACGAACACCGTAATATTTAACCCTCACCTGTGTAATTGCCCCCTTTGTATCACAGTTATTCACAGTTTAAATTTATGTCACGCATTTTGTTCGTGCGAAGTAATGTACCGATGTCAAAAAGTAATTAATGTGTGTAGGTAGGTAATATAAATCTTTTACATCTCATCTCATGCAAAATAAAATTACATTTTCGTTTACATTCTCCATGTCGCTTCAAGTTATAAAGTTAGACTTTTGTTCGAGTAGTGCCTGGTTTATCTTTTGGGCGGGCCAGTATAAATGTTTGAGTTTAAAGTAGTAGGTACCTACAGTTCCGAGTCAAGGAAATTCAAAAGTTTTGTTTTTGATGTATGCTTTGTTGGTTCGTTTGAGAATGATTACTGTTTCACTGCGATTTTCCGTTTCATAGAGTTCTTGTCAAAGGTTTTCAAGCTGCCCATAAGGCTGACAATTAAGATAAACTGGCAATCGGAAACAACGATTTAACGTGCGTTCCAAAGCACGGAAATACTCGCCAATAGCAATGTCACAAAGTGATCACCGATCTGAGGACTAGCCACAGTGCAAGTTGCCGAACGCAGTGATCGTTTACAAAACACTGAGTCAGCGAGGCTATGAGCGCTTCTTAATAATGTGTAAATGTCAAACCCCTTATGCAATAAGGGTTCGTATAATGAGAAACACCTTATACAATAACGCCTTTATTGCTTTATGAATACAACCGTTTCATTCCTCAATATGGCTTGTTTATCATAAAATATACAACGGCTAAGTACAAATTTATTCACAGGGGGTCTCATTACCTGTATACAAATTACCAACATCGCCTTACATATTATTCAAAACTGACGAATTAAATTTGTAGCCCCATCAAAATTCTGTAAACATATTATTCCGTAATTTCAAAACAATTCTAATATCTTGTGTTACGAGCGCTTTCAAAACGTGTTTATATTGAAATGCTTTCATTCATCACGTGAGACAGGTAGGGGGGAGAAAAGTGAAAGTGGAACACATTCCACAGTACGTGCACGCTTACAAATATTTTTATTATCTATTTTCAAGGTTTTCCTCCGGAAAAGACTATAATCCACTGATCAGCATTAAACTTATATCCAATGAAGCGGCTTATTTTGCTAAAAAGAAGAATAAAAGCGTTGTCACGTAACATCGCATTTTTGTACTCTTCTTACTTATATATTTTCACTATAGAGTCGCAGAAAGTTGTTTAAAATCTTCGAAGATCATTGTTGATTCTTTTAATATCGCTTAACTTTTGTGAAGGTAAGAAAAGCCCTTATTAAACGTTTAGGTCCCTTTTTCCTCTACTTTTACTGAAGCATATTAAAACGTGACAAACTTGGAAATTGCGAAGTAAAATGATAAGGAAGAGACGCAGGTTCGAGAAAAGGCGAAAAAATTAAGAACTTGAAAACAATTGATTACCAGGCCGAGTTCCTCGACTCGTGTCTAAATACCGGACGCAATGTCGGCTATGAATAATTTTACCTTTTATTTTAAAGTCAGGCGTTATCCTTCGTATTTTTTGAAGTATGCCTGCGCGTAATTGTGAGAATAAAGTACTTTTCCTGTTGTTTCTATGTGCGATTTTCTCATACTTTGAAAATGTAATGATAATCCTAATGATCCATACGAATTTGTTCTAATTCACTTTAACGTACTCACCGTGACACGATGAGCGTGTTTGGGTAACCCACACTATACTGAGTTCATTTATTTGGCCGTGAGACAAAACATAAACAAAGAAAACAGTAGTTGTCCAACTGTATAGCCAAGTGGGGCGAAAAAATGAATTGTGTGTTTAATCGATAAAAATGTGAAAGTAAAATAAGATAGTAAGCATCTTCTACATGCCTTCTATATTTAGTTTAGTGTGAAAAGTAATAAAAATATAAAAAAAGTAATAAAACTTGTTTATATTTTTGTTTCACGGCCAAGTTTAATACGGTGTAGGCTCTTAGAGTGAGTTAAGTTGTTATAATGCTCGTAGAGAAAAAAAAATTAAAGTAATAAAAATCAAAAGATCCTGCACCTACATAATATTGTTAAAGAACCGTACGGCAAAGCATTCAGTAAAATAAGAATTATCATAAAACTCTGGGTCTTTCTACTGATGAGAAAATTTCTTCAGAATATTTTAACAAGTTTTTGCACCCGAATGAGTCGTAATTTGAATGTGTGAATCTTCTAACGTGAATGTTTCATGAGCTCTATATAATTTTGTCGGCGAATTTACACGAACTTGGAAAGCAAGAATACTTTTTTGATTGTAATTTTTTTTTTGGTTTTCCCTAATACCTGTCACACTTTTTCTCTCTCATATTGATGGGGCACACAAATTTTGTCCCGTGGTGAGAATCGGAACCACAACCTCGTGACCTCGTATACTACCACTAACCCAATGAGGCAGAGATTTAATAGTTTGTTAATAATAAGTGACCCATTTATTGTGTACATTATATTTTGTGAAGTTATTTGGATGTTTGTTAATCAATCACGCTCTACTGAAATTTTGGACAGGGATATATACTTAATACGTATTATTATAGTCTTGTATAACCCATAGAGTATATACTTTTTATTTTTGGAAAATATCCTCTTTTGATGCGGTAACGGGAGCAAAATACGCGCGTGGACGATATCGTGAGCATGATCTACATTGTAAATAAATAAAATTGGTTTTGGAATGGAAATAACAAAACTAAAGTAATGAAATGTGGTAGGTATGAATGTATGTGTGAATATTTGCTTTTATACAATCACTGCAAGAATCTAAGAAAACTTTTCTATTGATTGCCATCCACCGTTCACTTTAGACGTTTTCTTTGTCCTCGTACGAACCCTTCCCTCTGCAATTTAAGTTTCGTACCGCCCAACTTCTAACATCGTATACGAAGTTCGTTTTCCAATGCCATAGCTTTCATTTTATGAAATCATTTCCACACCGACATGAAACTAATATAAAGTAAACTTATTTTTTATTATTCTGAAGATATATACTTACCTACAATCATATTAGATGCTATATTTTGCCAAGGGAGGCATTCATTAGACGTTCACATTTTACTAGTTATACGTTGTACCTAATTTTTGTTCCTCATGTTGGTGGTGGTTAACCTACTTTTATGTTGAATTTTAAAAGAGCAGATTAGTAACTGTTTCCTGTTGCCCCCACTTTTGAGGGGACTTCTACTTAGTTTAACGGGGTACACTACATTAATACGAAAAACTTAATTCCGAAAGTCACAATCACGAATTTCATAATTCTGAATTTCATAAGTCCGAATGATTCGAAATCCCGAAAGTCAAAAATCCGATGTTTCATAAATCCTTTTTATTAAAAGTCATAATTTTAAAATTCTGAATGTTTACAATTCCGACTGTCAGAATGCCGAATTTCAAGAAACCGAACCGTAGAATTTCGAATCATTAAAAATCCGCCATATTATAAATACGAACTCCGATTATCAAAAATCCGAAATAACATAAACACGAAGGGTGAATGTCGTTTCCGGGTGGAAATGTGAATATGGTTCCCGTTTTAACCCGCAAAACTGATCATTAAAGACGATTATTTATGTTCCCGATTCCACCCGTTTTTTTTAATAAAGTATAGTCAAGTCTAACTACCGAAAATATTATTTCCAACTTATGTGAGTGGAAGGCCAACGACAAAACAAAATAAAAAAACCACCAAGGCTAAGGCAGGAGCTCCGCTCCGCTTCGCTCCCACCTTAGCCTTCTAACCTAACCTATCCGAGTCGGGGTACTCTGAGTCGGGGTGTTAACCATTCACTTACTATGGTTAACACCTCGACTCGGATAGGTTAGATAGAATATTATCGGATAGGTTAGATAGGATAGGTTAGAAGGCTAAGGCGAAAGCGAAGCGGAGCGGAGCTCCGGCCTTAGCCATCGTGGTTATTTTTTTTTTGTTTTGTCTTTTGCCTTCCACTCACTTGGAAATAATATCTTCGGTAGTTAGACTTGACCGTACTTTATAAAAAAAACTTTAACAGTGAATTTTCGGATATTTGAAATTCTGAATAATGTTTTTCGGGAAAATAACAGTCCGGTCTTTTGATTATTCGTACTAATGAAATTAGGAAAAATAAAAATTCGTACTTATGACTTTCGGATAAATGAATATCGTCCTTTTGAATATTCGGAGCTTTGTTTTTTAGGAATTATAATCTTCGGAATTTTGAACATCGGAATATTGAAATTCGGAAAAACATATTTCGGAATTTTTGGGTGTTCCCAGTTTAACGACTTCATTGTATTTTTGCGGCTGGGACCAAAGGTTAAGCGTTTTCGTTGAAATTCCAGAAACCACAGCGTATAACAGAATAGTGAGAGAGAAGGGCTACTAGTGCTTCTTTATTTGCAGAAATACAAACTGTCATTGAGCATATTATAGAATATGGTAAAATAAGTGCCAAAGAGATGCGATAGTATCATACCAGCATGCTTTAAGACCCTACCAAGACCCACAAAATCAGCCTGCAAGTCGTAAATGACTTTAATACTAAGAAAAATATGTATTGAAATCAGTGAAATCAGAAGTAATTTTATTAAACGAACTCTTAAAAAAAATAAAATTAGGCCTCAGTAAATAAAACTATAGACTGGATTAACGCTTAGTCCTGTTATACGTTCCCATGGGATAAAGGATCGGGAACAGAATTCGTCTAGGACGAATCTAAGGGAATCAGTTAGTTTAATAGATATTATTCATAATGCTGATGTGGCGACTGGAAGGAGGACAAAAATGTCGCCACCCCAATCTTCATCCCGAGGGTCTCGTAAGAGGCGACTAAGGGAACTCTTTCACAAAAAGATCCATTGTGTAGAGAAGGAAAACTCGAAATGAAACCCGGTTATTAGTAAAATGACAATCGCTTTACAGCTTACCTTACCTTACAAATATTAAAGCTGTGGGTCGTCACAACCCTCACTTGTCCATTTCAACACGAAAAATAGGCTCACTTGTTACGTGGGACCTAAAACTAAAAGGTGGAATGTGGACGTATACTGCTATGCCTCTGTCTTCCACTTCGGAGATAAAGGCGTGACAATATGTATGTATGTATAATGTTGTTGCAATTACCTAATTTGAAAAGGGATACTGTCAATATTTGTACAAAGTGCTTTTCAATACATTTTGGGAATGGTGTTATAGCAAAGTCAGGGAAAACGACATTTTCCTTTTAATTTCGTCGAGTGGTTTCTGCGTAGATCCGTATGATTTGATGCTACTGCTACGTTACGTTAGTTATTAAGCACACTGACATTACGATTCAAAAGGGGGAAAGTGAATGAAATAATTATACTAAGTAACAGGCAAATTAAATTTCCCCGCCTTTATCCCCGATAGGGTAGGCAGAGGTATAGTATACGCCCACACCTTATAGTTTTATGTCCCACGTAATAAATAGGTGGTCAGCCTATTGCCGTGTCAATATCTACAGTAAAGCTTAAAAGCAATATAAATATTATCTTTAAGAGTTGTCACCTATGTAGTTAGTAGTCAACCGTAATACGTAGTAAGGGAGATCACTAAATAAAATAAGTCACTGAAATGTTGATTAATCACTGAATTTATTAATCACTGTTTGTCACAACTATTTACAAGCTTAGGTGTCTACATGCATTCATTTGCGCGGTTGAACAACGTGTGTCCTCGACAATAGAATGCATCTGTTTATATTAGGAGCTAAAACGCAGAACGCTTTCATAATTAGTAAAGTAAACAATCGCAAATATCATATTTTAAATCTCTACATATCCCCTTCTTACCCACCACACTACCAAGCCACACTACCGGTAGTGTCGTGGGGAAATTTCTTTCCCTTCTACACTACCAGCTAGTAGTGTCGCGGGTAATTTCTTAAAGTTCTTACAACTTCGTTTCTTCGTTTAAATTCGACACTACTGTGAGATACTGCACTACCAAAATACTTCACCAGTAGTCTATAGAATACTAAAAAACGCGGCTGGTATTTAATTTCTGGTACGCATTAGTATAGGCTACTTGCGTAGCTAAATGTAACCGACACGAAACCTATGCCTGTCTTCGAAGCCTTACTGTCTCTAAACAAACTCAATTTTCAAAATAATAATGTTACCTACTTGGTAAACTTTGGTACCTACTTGAAGTAGGTATGATATAAGCTAAAAAGATGGAGCTCCGTCAAAGTGTGCAAATTGAAATGTATCTATATTCTATTATCTTATTGGATATATTCTATACTAATATTATAAAGAGGAAAGATTTGATTGTTTGTATGTTTATTTGTTTGTTTGTTTGTTTGTTTGCATCGAATCGGCTCTGGAACTACTGAACCGATTTGAAAAATTCTTTCACTGTTGGGAAGCTACACTCTTTGCGGTGAACAAAGGCTATATTTTAATACCGTCTTCCCACGGGAACGGGAATTGCGCGGATGAAACCGCGTGACGTCCGCTAGTTAATATATAAAATGAATTCCTATTTCTTTGGTCACGACATCACGCATTTGCTCAGGTGATGGTTCTTATGGAAAAAGAATTAAGAAAATTGCGTTAAAAAACAAGTAAATTTCCAATAAGTGTCACTGGCTCGAACTGATCAAAGAAAAGGATTCTATTTATTTATTTATTTAATATTTATGCACACAAATAACATGAAATAAGGAAATTACAGCAATAAAGAGAAGATGAGTACAATGGTACTGCTTATTTCTAAAATAGAAATTTCTTCCAGCAGTCCGAAGAGAGGAAAGCTTGAAGAATTACATGAAATATAAGGTAGAAGTGATATAGAAATCGAGATTAAATAAAATGCACACACACAAACTATTCATATAGTACATACTTATATACATAATTATACCTATATCCATACATACATATATAAATATATATATTTATATCTATAAATATATAAACCTATCAATCAATATGAATACATAGAGTAAATGTAAAAATGACCAAAATTTTAATGCAGAAGCGATCACAGAATTTGGAGAGGTAGTGCAAACGAACTTTCTTTTTAAACACAGCTATTGTTTTGGAATCTCTGATACTATCTCTGATCTATTGCAATTTTGGATCAGTTACTCAGAACTCGGGATACCGATTCCATATTCATAGGAACCGGACCACATCTATCGGGTCAGATTCAGGGACAAATTCTAAAACGGTAAAATGTGGGCATAGTATGCCTCTACCCCTTCTTATTTTCAGGTAATAAAGGCGTGACCATTATGTATGTATGTAAGAAATAGCTTAGCGTATGTTTTGAAAATAACTGTCAAACCAATACTACATAATTATTCGTCTATTTAATATTAATGACGTAGCTATTGCGCGGCACAATCACCGAAATAACACCGCTACTAATTTAGCTTGTAAGTACAAAACGTGACCTCAAAGTGAATGTTAAATAGATCACGTGCCGACCGTAAATCTATGGAATTGAGATTATTATTGAGATCTATTAAGAATTATTATTAGATTCACTGTTTTGTTACCTAACTATTATGGTAAATATAACATCATAAAAAAAGGTTAAAAGTCATGAACACAATGTTGAATTTTAGTTTCTTTTCTTTGCTAAAAGAGCCAATTTTTGATGTAATTTTATACGAGACAATTTACCAGGATGAGTGGGATCACAGATATCAGATTTCTGTGAGTGGGATGCCACAAAATTATTAGCCTCTAGCCATGTACTGTACAGAGTCCCACTTATCTACGAACCAATTATAATCATCGTTACAATCAAATTCGCTGTCGTTAAAAATATATGTTTTAAATATTGTTTGTGTACTTAATTTCAGGCTCCAAACTCTTATTAGAAATTAAAATTGCTTTTTATAGAAAAATTAAAAAGATAGCGGTATGAATTCGATAATACACATTAAGTTGTAAAAAAAATTGTATGTCTATAATAAATATAATAGTATATTAATGACTTCATGTAATAAACAAACGTGTTTTTCTAAAACCACAATATTCTCCAACCGATCGACGTTATACCCACTTTTGTGAACCCAGATTGAATAGAATCCCACATTTCCCATAAAGTAATAGCCACAGACCTCGAAACTGAAAGGAATAACGATGTTATTGTAAGACCAATGGACTCTTTATATCCGGTGCTATAGACGTTCATGACAGCTGAGATGGGCAGCTTTTATGTGGAATAGAACTAAGACGAAATTTAGAAGTAGTGGTCATGTTTGTTTGTATTCTTCTATTTATTTTGATGATTCGTAGAAGCCGTTGAAAATCGCCAAAAATGGATTTGTTTGATGTGATACCTACTAAGGCAGAGAGAGAGAGAGCGGAACAAACGATGGAGAGGCCTTAGCGTTCGGCTTGTGACGTATCTCTTCCACTTCATTTCGTTTAAGTTTATGCTTTCTTATGACGTTATCGCATTTATAACTAAGGTCCGTAAATCGACTATTCAGACAATCTCTTTTCTCTTATTCGACTTAAACCCTTTTCAACAATAGATAATTTGAAAATTAAAATACCCCAATCTTTAGAACTTTCTAATAAGCCTTAATTGAAATACTGCTTGTTTAACTCAGTAGTGGAGATAATCGTCGCCATAACCGACCGATTCAAAAATAGCTTTTTTGTCCAACCTCAGATATTTGGAACGCTCTGTTGGCGCACATGTTTTCCTTCTGTTACTCTCCTGGGTTCTTAAGGCGGAGTTTGAAGAGACACGTCATTGGGCTTCCAACTTCAAGCTTGTGAACTGTGAGAGTGACCTTCAATAGCTAGTGGTAACCATGACGTTCCATTATGTAGGCGGTGTTATTTTTGCAAGCTAAAATAAAGTTGGGTAAAAATTCATGAAATAACGATGAAGAGGTCAGCTCTCTACGTTTGTATGTAATCTATATTGTCGGTTTCCCTTTTCATCAAAATATCTGTAATATCGTTGCGAAGGTTCGTTTCATAAAAGTACAGGATATGAGATCCTTAATGCCTAAACATAAAAAGCCAGTGAGAGGGATTTGAAACTCGTTTACATATTGCATGTTGGACGTTACATTAAATATTACACACGGAATAAGTACGCGCTACAATTTGGAACGAACTACCTAAATATTTATTTGATGGATCACGCTACTTTTCATCGTGCCTATACCCTTAAGGTTAATATTTTATAAGTTTCAATGACGTCACGGTCCTTTGAAGAACTCATTTTTCAAATAGTAACATTGTTTGAATAAATAAGTAATACACACTTTGTTGATGCCCCTTTCGGGAAGGTTTTAGGTTTAGTTTAAAGGTATTCATTACTTGGGGTTTCTCAAACAGAGAACGGTGAGTGTTAGACACTTTTTCGTATATAAAGGTCTAAATTAATTTGAAAGGATTCGTGGCGTACCTAGGTTTCTTGAACAATGTGTTGTCGCTATGGCAGTCAGTCATGATATAATATATGATGTAGGTATATTATACATCAATCGATAGATTATATACATATAAACAAAAATCAATGAATCAGACGGCGCTTTATTATACGTTTAGACACTATGTAAATAACTCGACACGCTTTTATGAAGAAATTTCACACATTTTTGGACCCCTATTTGTATAAATACATAAATAAGATACTAACTCTTAGTCACTTAAATTATAGAGATGCTAAGATCTTGGTCGTTGATTACTTGAGAGACCTAAACCGCGAGGACACGGAAAAGTTACTTGAGATTATTAATTAAATGTTTAGATGTTAACCTAAACCTATGTATAAATATAGACTATTAATTAGATACTGTTAAATTATTGTTTCTTAGCCGTAAGATAAATTCAGATCAGTGAGGGTCTGAAACACAGGTTTGACATAAACCTAGATCAGACTTGTCGCACGTAAGCAAGATGGCCTACATTAGTTATTTACCTCTTTAAATTGTATTATAAGTCGAATCGTATAAAATGTAATGATAATTGTCTAGTATAACCATAATAATTGTATTTAGTAATGTAGACCAGGCGATTTTTGTTTGTTTACGAGTGAAATCTATTTTGTAAAAAAATATCAATAAAATTATATTCTATTCTAACTAACTAACCCTAACCGAAAGCATTATTGTATGAAAATACTAATGAAAATAGAGGACCAAAGTCGTATGTCAGGATCGTAGCAAGTGTAAAGCCACAGTATCTGTCTACCCCATTCGGAGATAGGGGTGAGGTTATGTAGGTATGAGGGTATGTAGCCCCGCAGATCAACTGAGTCGACTCAGTTGATCTGTGAACGATCACTGTGTAACGCATGTTGCCGTGCTTCAGAAGGCACGTTAACACGTGTTGGTCCCGTTGCCAGTTACATGGTTGGTCAAGGTCATTCCATGTTCATCAATGTTCGCGACCATCCCATATGGTTGTTCGCGATAGTACCATAACATCTTATGATATAGATGCCTAAGAATACTGAATTTCAACAAATACACTGAAGTTGTAAATAATCTATAAAATATGATAAAAATTCTACTTACCTAGAAGAGCTTAGGAAAGATATTGTGCGCTACTGCACAACAAAGGATATATCGGAATGGAATACAGACTCACAAACGTGACACTTACGAGGGTCGTGTCATTGTAATATTTACTTTTCTATTTGTATTGATATAGGCTATCGAAGATGGCAGGAGTCAGGTATTTACCAAAGATTAAAATGGGCAGGCATTAGGTATTTCATGTTTCATACAAAATCTCAAAATCTCTTTTACACAAACATTTTACCTCGGAAAACAAGTAATTAGCCCGTGTTAGTCTGCAGGTCCCATTTATCAATGTACTAATAGGTACATTCAGCAGAACCAACCAACACACTTTAGGGATTGTCATTAGCTATGGCGTATGTGTAGTGTCGTTTAACGTATTTCTAAATTTTATGCTTACTAATAGTATAAATGCGAAAGATATCTGGAAGTTGATTGCTCTTTCACGCTCAAATGGCTAAAAGGATGTGGCTGAGAAATTTTCATTGAAAGCAATACCGGGATAAAAATCCCAGAGTGTAAGTCCAACTTACGGGGAGGGCCCGAGCATAGGTACCACTACTCGGGAAGGCACACTACATCCTCCCCTTATAAACAAACATGTTATTTGAAAGCTACAATATCCTTCAAAACACTTTTACTATTTTCTTTGTGGAATTCGTTCAACTGAACTTCATATTTGTACTCATTTATGTAATAGCTACAGACATGAAACTGAAAGGAGTAAAGATGTTATTGTGAGATCCATAGACTCTTCATATCCGCCGCTATAGACATTCGTGACAGCTGAGATGGGCAGCTTTTATGTGGAAGACATGCCCCTTGTCTGAATGCCAGTGAATCGACAAGGAAAACGTCTTCTAGATCAATTACATAATTAAATATAAGAGACATAGAAATGAGGAAATATATAAAACTTTACAACATACCATGAAAATTTGTGAGTGTGTAGATGGTCGATCTTTTTATGTTTGTTTTTCTTTCCCGCTCTAATGGCTGAACAAATTAGGCTGAAATTTGAAACATACACATGGGCTACTTTTTACACCGGAAATAAGTTCCCACGAGAGCGGGAACATAATACATTGCGGTAGCAGCCGCGCGCGCATCTAGTATCATTTAAATTGCCTAAACTTTAAGAAATTGTATGGTGTAGAAAGGAAAAACGACAAATTAATCCTGTTTTTGTAGCTGATTATCAAAGGAAGAAAATAAAACCATGTTCGTAGCTGGTTACAAAAGATCAGTTACGATGGTGGACCAAAGGGAAAATGCTGGGCAAATATCTTCTCATCGAGGGGTAGCTTTACAGCATATATGGCCAACAGGCTTGATACAACACACCCTCGCCCATCTATAACCAAATGTTGTGTAAAACTTGCTCTGCGGGGGGGGGGGGGGGGGTCAAATATGACAGATCTGGCAACCCGCTGAGTGTAACCTATCAGGCCATCCCTATGCTGCCAAGTCGCTGTAACCTCTAGCATATCCTGCGACTCGGTATAGGCAAAGTCGAACACCTTAGTGGTGGTTTAATGGGAAGTCGAGCTTTGTCTAAGAGGCTCACAATGGCACATTAACGCGTTCCAACACGTAAAAATTCACAAACAGTAATGGATAATGAATTATTATTGTACGGAGACAAAGCTTTACACCCCATTAAAACAACATTTGTTTTTGCGTATTGAATCCATACTAATATTATAAAGCTGAAGAGTTTGTTTGTTTGTTTGAACGCTAGGATCTCAGGAACTACTGGTTGGATTTCGGAAATTCTTTTACAGTTTGATAGTCCATCTATTGAGGATGGCTATAGGCTATATAACATCACGCTAAGGCAAATAGGAGCGGAGAAGCTATCAAGAATGTTTCGAAAACGGGGAATATTTTTTACCGTCTGAGAGCTTCCGAAGCGTACGCTGCGTAAATGGTTAAAGTTACGTAAAAATTGGGTATTACAAAATTGTTTCTCTTAAAAAGTTCTAAAAAAAAGTCCGCGACAGCATATGTCTATCTTTTAAGATTCGCCCACAATAACCTAATTTGTCTATCTCTTAAGGTCCGCTCACAATATTTTAAAACCGAAGAGTTTGTTTGTGCTACGATCTCAGAAACTACTGGTTGCAGTTCAAAAATTATTTTACAGTTTCATAGTAAATTTATTGAGGATGGTTAATGACAGTATTACATCACGCTAAGACGAATAGGGGCGGAGCAGCCATGTATAATGTTTTGAGAACGGGGAAAATTTATTTCTTACACTGTGGAAATGATTAAAGTTACGTGAAAATAGTGTACTATAAAATTGTTCCTCTTAAAAAGTTAAAAAAAAAGTCCTTGACCGCATATGCCTATGCCTATCTTTTACGGTTCGCTTACAATAACCCTCAAGTAAGTTTTAAAATATGAGCGAGGCGACGACGGCAGTAATCGTGGTCTGCAGTGGCAGCCAGTCAAGTGAACGATAAAAACTGGTCAAGAGCGAGTCGGATCCGTACCATAAAAGGACGGGCGGAAGTAGATGCGACGGGAAACATCATATCACTTTACATATTAATACCACGCCTCTCTCCTTCTCACTCTCATGTGACGCAAACGAAGTTGCGCGGGTCAGCTAGTATAATATGTACGAGTACGTGCAAAAAAAGGGTTTTTTTGCGTGGTCTGTATTATTAATTCACATTAGCCGGCATGTAGGCAAACATTGTCCGGTTATGTACGCATAAAACGGTCAAATATCATCACCCCGTAACGACAACACGTATTTATTTTTTCCCCGTAACAAGGTCGTGCCGTGGAATTTAATCAACCACTTTTCGTTTTTATTAATATTTGAGTCACAATATTAATTACCATAATATGGAGTTAAACGTTTCGTGTTTGAGTGCTCTTTGGAATGGCACAATTAATTATTGAAATATTAGTTTGTAAGATTTGTATGTTTCAGATTTCTGATTGTAACATTTTTTTTCTTTGGTTTCAGATAAGCAATAATGGCTGCAACTATGTGCCAACGAAGTAAATTATATCTAAAGATGTCATATTAAGCAAGCACATGAGTCGCGAAAAAGTAATAAAGCAATAAAGACATGGGTATACACAGGTGATATTTGCAGAAAATGGAAACTAATAAAATACCATTACAAATCTGCAATTCAATCAAACAGTACTACATTAACTTTGGAATAGTTACTCGAATTCTAGTAAAAGCTTATTTCCAAAAGATTCACGTGCTTAAAACGAAGTTAGCGCTGCAGTTCAGATTGCAGACAAAATTGAAAATTGTGTTACTGCTTGTATTACTAATGTGCCAAAATTCGGATTGTAACGGATTTGGTAGAAATTCTATGTTACGGACCAGAGTGATCGGGACTCGATACGGTAAACTACAAGGTGTGATACTCCCAATGGATCAGCACAAGTACTTGAAGCCTGTCGAAGCGTATCTAGGGGTTCCGTATGCCACACCACCGACGGGCTCAAACAGGTAACTCCTCTATTTTATGGTCAGTCAATTTCATCTTAATAGACGCTTGGCTAGGTCTCAATGTGTTGGTATAGTGGAGCAATTGAAATGTCCGTTTTCTCGATATGTAAGATAGTGGATGGAAAGTATACTTTATTGTGGCGATAGTATATCCTTTTGAGTTTAACTGAACAGGAAATATCGCTTCGGATTATTTTGTCCCACAATTGCAAAGTTATTGTATCGTCTGTCACTGAAGAACAAATTTTGGAAATAAGTATTATTTTATTTTGTGTATTGTTTATTGAAGTTCTGCAAAATTATTGAGTCAGATAGAGAAAAGTTATTTATAGAAATTAATGAGTAACCGAGGACAATATAATGAATAACCTATTCTGTTGTCTTTAGAAAAAATGCAGTAGCAAGTTAAATATTTTTTTGACTTGTTAGTATCGGTCTTATCTAGCTAGCGTATTATATTAGTTATTGTCTATTTGAGTATACCAACAACCGGTCCAAATTATATACTACGCGTATAGTACGAGAATATCTAACCGTGCCTATATTCGTAACCTTAAACTGTAATTTTCAAAGGTTTGCACCAACTCGAGCACCGGCCCCCTGGGACGACGTGAAGACAGTCGACACAATGGGGCCAGTCTGTCCACAGAGGTTACCAGATATTGCCAATGAAACTATGGTACTGGAAAAAATGCCTAAAGGCAGGTTAGAATACTTACGAAGATTGTTGCCGCGGCTGAAGAACCAGAGCGAAGATTGTCTTTATATGAACATCTACACACCCGTGCAAGGTATGTGATCGTTTAAAATTGATATCGATAAGTGTACTCGTTGTAATCAATATAGCATTTTCCATTAATATAACTTCTTTGAAAGGAATAGGTACATCTGCTCATTACCAGAAAAGACTGCTGGCTATACCTATTGCTCCTTCTCCTCTCTTATTCCTCGTGAGCCGAGCCGAGGCTGGGTCGCTTGGTATTTGTTTAACGCACAACTAGAACCAGACAATCCATTCTTAGCAAGCTTGCGATAAGGATTTAGAAGCTGTACAGCCAGGTCGAGAATCATGTTTTGACGTAGCAGGAGTGAGTGGTATAATGTCGACCCCTTGTCGCAACGAGGCAGTACCCGATTGTTCACCTATATATGACCACTTAGGAGATGTCAATAAAAAGGCTTCGAGGGATGATAGACATGATAAATGTTAAAGAAAAATAAGTTCAACATTGTTTAATTATTAATTATTTAAATATCAAGAACTAAATCAATCATCTCAGTAGCTAAAGTTTTAAGCTCTTCTTTGACAACTTACAAGTACCTACCAGCTCACTCGTAAATTGAAAATGTTTCAGGAATACAAATATACATTCCTAAATTTAATTGCTTTGAACGCCTGTGGAAGCTATCTTCAATTTATTATCTACCTACTCTTTTGTAACATCAAAAGTAAACCTGGAGGCTAAAGATTAAGAAGCGGAACAGAGATATTGTGTTTAATGAAACTTTATTGTACATTTGTACATATTCGTTTACTTATTTTCCCAATTTCATCAAGTCTTACAACCTGGTAGCTCGGGTATACTAAAAGCTTTATACGGAAATATTTTTAGATAACAATCTTAGAAAACATCCACTCATGGTACCCAGAAGTCGTGTTTGTCGTCAATCGACGGAGGTCAGAATACAAGTAACCTCGTAAATATCATATATAGGAATATGTAATAATTTTCTCTTTCAGTTGCATTACTATTTCTTGAGAGTTCTTAAAGTAGAGCGTTTGAAGTTTGATTCGAGTGAAAATATTGGTTTTGTAAATGTTGAAGTTGAGCAGGAATGTCTTGTGTCAACAAGTTTCCTTATTTGACGTAATAAATATTTTTGTTGACGTAAATATAAGTCAATTCAGATAATTTAATTGCTTTTTCAGTAAACGAGCGAACCAAGTGAAATGTGCTATTCCAAAATGACCATTTTGCTTTTGAGTACGTACGAGTACTAATCTGCTTTCCTCTTCAGGATAACATTTTTAAAACGATTATCAAAGTTTTATTGATTTTGCTAAACTATTAGCAGGCAGTTATTGACTGTTTCAGAAAATGACGAAAATAAAGGTGCAAATGAAATTCTTTTTTTTGTCCTTATAAATAGACGAAAAATTATAGCCAAATGTAGATTTCTAATCTACAAGATGTATGTCAAAATAATTTTTGTCGTAAATTGTATGGTAATTATACATAACAAGTAAAATGATTATAGTATCAGGATAAGGTTTGACGCAAAAAAAAAATTCCAACACATGAAGAAATTCACACATTCACCCATAATTTGGTTCTTTTTCTATTTTGTATCAGGATATTAACGGCATGTATTTAAATCGATATCTGTATAGTCCCTTTTTCTGAACGAAATATTTCAAAGTTAAACCAAAAATACTGACTTGCACACTAATTATGCACACTTAAGCTGATCGCACATATGTCAGCACCGTACGCATACGCGCCATACGCGCCGCTCGCGCCGTACGCGCCGTAAGCAAATTTTTTGTATTGCCAACTCTTTTTGCAGTTTCTTTTACCTCGTGTGAAACGGTACAGCGAGTGGTATTGTGACAGTGAGCTATGAAGGGAAGATCCCTTTGGAAAAGAATGTACAAAACGTAAAATGAGCACCATAAGAAAAATGTACAAAACGCAGAATGTACATAACGTAAAATGTACAAAACGCAAAATGTAAACAACTCGCAAAATGTACACAACGCAAAATGTGCACGTTAGGGCTTGTCTTTATTATAATAGGTCTAGATCGGCAAAACAAATGAAGATCGACGAAACAAATGAAGATCGACAGTACAAATGACAGTCGAATAAACAAATGACGATCGCAAAAACAAATGGAGATCACTAAAACAAAAGACAATAAGCAAGTTGATAATGTCAAAAATTACTTGCAGCCATATTTTGTAATCTAGATGCGATTGCCATTCAAAAAAATAGGTGCAAGCAAATCTCGACCTTAACGACTTTTCTCTATAAATGTGCTTTTAGGCGTTTATAGACATCACTGATCACGAATATATAAAAGATAAATTATATATTATGCATGCTTATAAGGCTGAATTTGCTAAATTTGCTTGCACCATTTTTAGTAATCTAGATGCTATAACCATTCAAAAAAATTGGTGCAAGCAATTCTCGACCTTATAAACATGAATAATATTTATTAAACTTTTACATATTCGTGATCAGTGAAGTCTAGAAACTACTAAAAGCACAATTTGAGAGAAAAATCATTAAGGTCGAGATTTGCTTGCACCTATTTTTTTGAATGGCAATCACATCTAGATTACAAAATATGGCTGCAAGTATTTTTTGATCTTATCAAATTGCTTATAGTCTTTTGTTTTATTGATCTGCATATGTTTTTTCGACCGTGTCGCCTCGTTTGTTTTGCCGATCGTCATTTGTTTATCCGACCGTCATTTGTTTTGCCGATCGTCATTTGTGTATCCGGCCGTCATTTGTTTTGTCGATTTTCATTTTGTTTTGTCGATTTTCATTTGTTTTGTTGATCTTTATTTGTTTTGTCAATCTTCATTTTTTTATCCAACCGTCATTTGTTTGGTGCTGTTCATTTGTTTTGCCGATCTTTATTTCTTTATTCGAGCGTCATTTGTTCTGTCGATCTTCATTTGCAAATAAAATAGAATATTAAAGGATTTCAACATTGCAAATAAATGGGTGAATGTTATTGTGATTGTAACTGTACCGGAACTATTTATTGGGATTAATATTCTCGTGAATAAAAATCCCAGTAGTTCCATCATGAAACTACGCAATGGAATCGCAGTATAAAAGTCCGTGTGCATGTATTATGTATTGTCCGGTTTGAACATTATTTCAGTATAGATACATACTATAATACGGCAAATACGTATATATGGCAACACTGAGTATGCATGCGGCTACATCGAGCACCAGCACGCGCCGTACGCGCCGCATTATGACGTCATCAGAATGTTATTAGGATGCCTACCGCATTTCACGAAATGCGGCGCGTACGGTGTAGGTGTAATGTGCGAGGATCCATACAATTTCATTCAACGAATTCTAAAATGCGGCGCGTGCTGACATACAGAGTGTGGCGTAAATAGTGGTCCAACCGTCAGGGTGTGATAGACCAGGTGCCCCACTATAACATACTACAATATCATCCAAATTTACCCAAGGGTCTCAGAAAAAAATAACTTTTTTTGAAAAATCGTCCCTTTTTTGTAAAGTTGTCTGTAGATTATAGGAAAACCGCTATTTCTGATTTCTGTTTTTTCTCTCTTAAAGCTAAATACATAAGCTATCAAAAAATAATATTGTTAATAGAATTCCACAACAAACGTTTGAAATAAATATAAGTTCATCTCAATTTTCTCTCTAATTTTCAGGTATCATGAAAATTGTTCATAGTTTTTATAAAAAATATGTACTACACTGATGCTACCCAAACGTTTAAAAATATGCTTTTCACTTCTTATGCTCGTAAAGTTCTTGTTTATGCTGGGTGTATGCGGACTAAAACAACATTTTATGCTCTAGTGCATAAAGTTCTTTTTCTTCTTCTAAAACAATATGGCCATACTAGACCGTAGAGACGGTACCATGAAGATCGTGTTACTCTATGAACCAAACATAATAAAACGCTATTAAATAACTTGTTTTTTTTTTGTTACATTTAATTTGTACTTTCTGTGTTCTATATAAATTAAGAAACATTAAAAATCAGATAGTATTATGAGTGAAAAAATATTATAAAATGAACTTATGATTAGGCAGTATAGGTCTGCCTAATGCTTCATGTAGAATGATTAAAAAAAAACTCGAAAAAAGACATTGGCGGGAAAGAAACTTAGAAAGTTAGCAGTATTTAGACATTTTGTGTAATTAAATTTGCTTTATTATCACTTATAATAATATCACTACTAATAATAAATAACTACTATAATACTACTATAGTCCATTGAAATGTTACAATTTAAGGACCGAATATTGCATTTCTTAGAGGACGCAATTTTATTTTTGGGACAATATAAGGTCAATAGAAGCTTAACCTCAAGTTTGTGGGGTTGCCACCCTTGTCCCCCGGCCGCAATCTTAAAAAGGGATGAAAACACTTTTTTCGCAATATCTCGGAAACTATGAATCTTACAAAAAAAATTTTGAAGTCATAATTTGTAGCAAATTGTTTTGCCTACAAATATGTTAATACAAATTTTGCCCGAATAGTTACAAAATCCCACGCGGGTGGAGCCGCGGGCGCTATCTAGTTTATAAGATTTTAAATAAATAATAATAATGTCGACTATGAACTATTACTATGAAAAAAACGTTATAAGTGTGATGTATGTAAGTTGATTTTGGTCATTTTTCTTAACCCGTTTTGAACTTTAACAGTAAAAATTACTAGTTTCTGTTTATGCGAAATCCTTTCATGGTATCATTTTAAAATCAATATTACATAAGTATATTTTTAAACGTTTGGATAGCATCAGTGTAGTACATATTTTTTATAAAAAACTATGAACAATTTTCATGATACCTGAAAATTAGAGAGAAAATTGAGATGAACTTATATTTATTTCAAACGTTTGTTGTGGAATTTTATTAACAATATTATTTTTTGATAGCTTATGTATTTTAGCTTAAGGAGAGAAAAAACAGAAATCAGAAATAGCTGTTTTCCTATAATCTACAGACAACTTTACAAAAAAGGGACGATTTTTCAAAAAAAGTTATTTTTTTTCTGAGACCCTTGGGTAAATTTGGATGATATTGTAGTATGTTATAGTGGGGCACCTGTTCTATCACACCCTGACGGTTGGACCACTATTTACGCCACACCCTGTATATGTGCGAGCAGCCTGAATAAATCTAATTTATTATACTGTTTAATGGTATTTGCAGAACTGTTTTACTGAACGAATAATTATTATCAAAATAGTATATCTCTAACAATTCCTTAGTTCAACAAAAATATTAAAACTATTTAAAGGAAAACCATCGCCTAATTTACTTTTAGGAACATCGTTCATTCTTAGTAAAACCCCAATTTAATCAGTCACCTCTACTAAATTAAATTTTATTGATGAAAAAAATAAAAGTCTAACCTAACCTAACCTATTCCGTTATACGATTGTACAATTTAGAGTGCAAGTTAGTATTTTTGAAATACAACTTATATATTCATATCATATCTTCTATCTATAGGTATATATATAAAAATCAATGCCACTTTTCGTTGTAATATTATAACTCAAGAACGGGTTCAGCTATCCAAACCAAATGTTTAAGCTTTGTTCGGACTATTTAGTAGATGGTTTACGTGAAGTTTGCACAAAATCGGTCCAGCGGTTCTTCATTTTTTGTCACGCAAACGAAGTTGCGCGGGTCAGCTAGTCATAGCATATATTCGATGTACGAACCACATTTTTGGTGTGAACTCCATTAAAAAAGTCATCTCGTTCTAAGTAATATTTAAGATTTTTAAGTATGACATGTTTAGTTAATCAATTAGTTTTTTTTGCACAGCATTTAATTGTCTGGTTTCATTTCATTCAGTAAATTAGTGGAGTTACCTAGTGTGCAGAAAAAATAAACAGATGTGCATTTAAAAATTTCCCATTATTAACTTATTACAGCTAAAATAAGATAAAAAATACTACATTTCCTAGCTTTAAGGACACGTGTTTTTATAGTCAAGGTCGTTAGCCCTTTCAACGGCCTTAATGTCCTTCAATACACGCTAAACTTATTTAAAGGAGAATCAACGGGCTTTAAATAAATCAAATGAGACGATATATTTTGAAGCACTCGTAGCCCTGCGAACTCAGTGTTATGTAAATGATCACTGCAGAAAGCAACTTTCGCTATGGTTACTCCTTGAACGGGTGACCACCACGTGACCACTTTGTGACATTTATCTTTCACAGTTCCGGTTTACTGACAACCGGGACCAACGGTTAAACGTGCCTTCTAAAGTAAGGAAACGCTTGCTAAGAAATATCTATACATATAATAAAATGATAGAAAAGTCAAAACTGTACATTGGAAATATTTAAAAAAAAATACTCGCTGGGTGTTCAACATAATATACCAAAGCCGAAAATATAGTTAGAATTTTTTTGTCTGTTTGTCGGTTTGTCTGTTTGTCTGTTTGATTTGCTTTGTCCGGAAGGATCTCGAAAAGTACTCAATAGATTTGATTCAAATTTTGCACAAATATTCACTAGGGGTAGGGTCTTAAAATAGGCTATATATTATCACGCTACATATCCTAGGGGCTAAGCAGATAGCAATCAAATTGGCATCATAACATAATTTTCACGCGTACGAAGTCGCGGGCAACAGCTAGTATGAAATAAGCCAGTCTTTAAGCCAAGTTGAAGGCCTTATGTGCGGCTAATGAAAAATTTCAACAATGGGTCGTGACAACCTGCCCCTTATTCTGAACGATTTCGTCCGCTATATCAATGACAAATATTTAAATACCTTTCTACATAGTTACTCCTTCAGGATATAGTAACTAAATTTAAGTAATTAAAATTAAATGTCAAAATCGCCCTCTTTTGTGAACAAGCGCATGTAACGATCTTATGTTTTTAGACTAGACTGGGTGAAAGATATTAAAAGACCAAAAGCAACTTTAATATACTGCAATTTTATAGATGTAGTCTTATGTAAATGCTATGAAAGGCTTCCTTTGAATATATTCATTTTGCCATTAGTTTTTCGTTTAGGAATTCCAGCTGCATTCGTTCAAAGCCTCGTCGTCATTATATGGGGTGTGATGTGACCAAAACAGTTCGTTCAGTACTCCAGGCACGTATGTCCTGGTTTCGACCCAATTTCCCCTTTATCGCTAATGCTTCCCTGTCGTCAGTATTCCTTTTCAATCAGTTGAAATAATTTTGGATTAATGGTGTTTGTCATTATAAAATTTACTTTGAATACCGTCTGATGTCCGGTTTTTGTCACACTCGAAGTTTCATGAATAGTGTCCCGTTTGTACTCTATGGGTACAGGACCCTACAGTTCAAGAATAACATGTTCTTAGCAAGTGCCTGTTTCATCATCATTACACAGTGGGTTTATTACCTACTTTAGAACAGTTGCCATCACGGCGAATATTGTGATGACAAATGATTCCACAATAATATTAATAATAATATTAACACCCTAATAAAAGCAGGGACCGCCTGTTCAAAATGGGGCACTCTGTTCTACAAGTGCATTTTTCGAGCGGCTAGATCACTATAGGATATGTATCAAGACGAAAAAATAATAACAAACCTAAATAGCATGCTCCAGGTATGATAAAAGTACCATCTCACTTTCTATGGACCAGGTTTTATTACAAAGATGGTAGTAGAACTTAACATCGAAACATGTGAAATCATTTTAACGATACATAAACCGTAAAATAACCGGTCAAGTGCGAGTTGGACTCGTGCATGGAGGGTTTAAACCTACGGCAAAAATATTACGTTTGTTGTTTGGGATGGGAGCCGTCTAATATTTTTTCTGCTCTTATTATTTTGCTGTTGCTGCAACAAAAATACACCATCTGTGAAGATTTTGACTGTCTAGTTATCATGGTTTATGAAACAGGCCTGGAGACAGACAGCGAGGTCTTATAAGGTCCCGTTTTTACCCTTTGGATACGAAACCCTAAAAGGTAGTCAAGAGTAATGAAAATATAACCTGACTAAAGAGTAATGGAAATATAACCTGACTAAAGAGTAATGGAAATGCCTGTTTCCTAATTTAAAATTATGAATGGTTATCAAAGAGCGGCGTTATAGATGTAAATTAATGAAAATTATATTGGAATAAAGAACTCTGGCCTTTGTTAAAGTTTCAATATTGTTTAGTTCCACAAAGTTCTATTAAAATATTTGAAGACCTCTCTGTTAGACACTTATTGAAATAAATTGACAAAAGTGTATTAAAATTCTTTTGGCACGTTTCGCAGTCAGTTTATTTTTATAAGATTCTAATATAATACTGCAAACAAAAAAATGCATTTTTGTTTGCAGTATTCAAATTTTAGTCTTGAATTGAAAATTTCAATGTAGTTGGCAATCGTTCTGTTGAAAAACCTTCAGCTAAATTTTATTACAAGCATGGTATCGCACCGACTTCTAAATAGAAATCTACTTTGAGAGATTCTTCAAAATAAAGACTATGCTGCACATTTAAATGGAAATTCACGGATGAAATAATATTTAAATATTATCGTTTAAGGTCTTTCGTATAAACATAAGTGGCATGACCTTTTTTCTGTTCAGTGCTAAGAATTATGAAAGGAATAAGGTGTAATAATTGCGTTCATTTTAATTTGTAAATAAGATTACCGAAAGTTAAAATTTCACTAAACATGCACTCAGATATTTTTAAATATCGTGCAACGACTCTCACCACTAATAATATAAGCATCAAATAGGGTTTTAATTTTTGCTCTCAATGAAAAAATGTAAGTCAAAAAAAAGTATAATAAAAGGAAAATATTAAGCTCTCTTGTCCGAATAAAATAACTTGGCTTTTGGTCATGTTACGTGGACTATGGGAATGTACGGTTGGAAAGGTAATATTTGTGAGAAAAATGTTAACGTTGAACTGAATAGTGCCTTTGTGGTCGTTGATAAAATACTCTAGAGGTAACATAGATGGTGTAATAAAGGTTTCTGGAAAAGAAATATGGTTCGCAGAGAACGGGAAAATATCATTGTCAATACGAAGGTCTGCGAACAAAGGCATAAGGAGCTCCTACTTGATGTGTTAGAATGTATACTACCTATACGTTGAGCCTCGATTCATAGAAATATAGAAGAAAGACCAAGAATAATGTGGGAAAGTTGTAAGTAGTTTGAAGGATAAGTTACTTTTCCCAAATTTAATTTCAGATCTAAATTAGATTTTTCTTTTTTTTTCCTTATACCACTTAGGTGGCAGACAAGCATACGGCCCACCTGATGGACTGGTGGTCACCGCTGCCTATGGACGCTTACAACACCGGACAAGCTTCACTCGCGCTGCCGACCCTGTAAAAACCTTCTAGGATCCCTATTGAAGAGCCCCTACTACTGTAGGCGTTTGGAAAGAACCGATTTGTTTGTGTTTTTTTATTTAAATATATGTATTAAAATACCAATTTATTGTTATGAGTAGGCATCGTATTATAAGAAAGTGTGTGCATTTATAAAAATTACTACACCTTTTGAATTGGGATACTGAAATTCAATTCTACTAGTAATCCTGTATATTTTCAAATACCAATAAGCTCTTAATGCTATGATGAGCCTCCTCTGTCAGTCATGATCTCAATATTGTTCAAGACTTGCTCCAAGTTGCCAACACCCATTTATTATGCTGTTCGACACAAGCTCCAAACAGTCCATAACTGCCAATAACTCAACTGTTAATATTAAGTTATTGGCAAACTATTATAATACTAAGTCGGTATTGGCTTGGCAAGCGGTGATAGAGTGGGCGCTTATAGTGTCGTGTTCGTTTGATAGTTCTCTTCAAGACCACTTCATCTTTACACCTTGCATAGTATGAGAACTAAAGCTTTTAATCACTAATCCGAACAACACAGAGAAGGCATTCTAGCATTTTCACAATTGGAAGACTTTACACACTTATAAAAATAGCCAATTCTGTTCACAAACATCGAGTTGCATACAAATGTAATATTGTATTGGTATATTTATTAATAAAGGGCCAGTTTAAGTCTGTACGACAAAAAACCCATTAAAGGGTTTTTTATTGAGGTAATCTAGCATTTCTATTATTACAACTGCTGTATTCATTTTAAATTAAAAATTGTTAACAATTTTTGATCAAATACCCATAAGTGAATGAAAAACCTTTACCATATCGGATCAGTACAAAACAGTGTGTCTTATCACAAAATATTTTGAGTTATTCTTTCTTAATATTGTGATAACTCGTTTATCGGTTAGCACACTATTAACTCCCGCGGGTGCCAGAAAATGACTATATTTCACGCGATATTTTTATAGTATGGTGTTATAGAAAAGGGACGGCAAGCCACTGTTTACGACGTCCACAGTAGGCTGCTTCCCGCCATAGAAATTTACAACTTGCGCGATATGATAAGCAGCCAGTAAACGGCCTTTTATATTTACATATAATATTTAATATTTGTTGCCAGAAGCAACACAATAACACACAGCACAATAGGCGTCTTAACTCAAAACTAATATCACAAAGATATTTCTTCTCCTCTGAAAGATAATGCTGGCGATATGAAAAAGAAAACATCTTTGTTACAAAACATTCATTTAAAACGTTCTGTACGTCTTTCTTTTTATTTTACTCTTACTATTGTACACAGTAGGTATAATATTTACCACGTAGGTTTTTTTTTTCTTTCCACCGGCACGTAGGAAGTGCCAATAGCCCACGATCTCTGCAGTAAGCATCTTTCACTAATGGCTTGTCATCGAATGGTTCCCACTTTGTGACGTTTCATTTGCGATCAGTTCTGGCTCCAGAAGGCCGTGAAACCATTAAACTCGGTTGTCAGTAATACGGCAGTGTTTAAGCCAAGTTCAAGGCCTTATTGGAAAAGAAAACATCTACAGTCACAAACCACAAACTCATCTTCTACTTCGTGGTACAAAACACTACAGGTCACCATTTTGAGGTACCAGGAAACCCGATTGTCAGTAAAAGGACAACCGTCAAACTAAGTTGAAGGCCAGGCGTCCATTTCAACACGGCAATAGCCTCATCACCTATTATGTGACACATAAAACTATAAGGTGAAATGTGGGCGTATACTATGCCTCTGACTAGGCCTTCGGGAATAAAGGCGTGAATATATCTATCATCTGTATGTAATTTATGTAGAAGACACTGTAGAAGATTTAACAACAACCTAAGAAAATATCTTAACAAAGATGCACCACACCCCAAAATAATGTTGCATTCGTTACCCAAAGAGTGAATCATTGCATCCAGGACAACGGCTATCATTTTGAACATTTGCTGAAATAAAATAACTATCTTATTTTTGGGTTTTTAACTTCATTACTTACTTAAACGTTCCTAGTGACTTCATACGCACCATCAACAATAACAACGAAAAACTTTCAGAATTTGAAACTAACCTAACCTAATATTGTTTACAGAGACTTTGACCTGGTTCGATTTCCAGTTGTATTTGAGAGTTTGAAAAAAGTTTGAATGTCATTATTATTAAACTAGCTGATGCCCGCAGCTTCGCCCGCGTAAAATTTGTTCCCGTTCCCGCTTCCCGTATTTTATCCCCTTGGGGGTAGAATTTATCAAAATCCTTTCTTAGCGGACGCCTACGTCATAACATCTACTTGCCTGCCAAATTACAGCCTGATCCGTCCAGTGGTTTGGGCTGTGCGTTGATAGATCACTATGTCAGTCAGTCAGTCACCTTTGAGTTATATATATTTAGATTTAAAATTGAAGCTATGGTTCCTAAGAATAGATGTCGCTATCTCTTATAGTTTCTGACTTCTCCATGACCTATTTGGATTGATCATTATGTATATTATATGTATTGTTTCTGTTATTTGTGCTTCTGTGACATGACCTTGCCTGTCGGGTGGCGGCCCAAGCCCAACGTTACGAGCGGTTGCTTCCAGCTTGCGGCCGAAGATGCTCGGTGACTATGATATGCGTAATTAAATTCTAGTCATCAGAAATTGTGTCTATATACGAATAGACCACAGTTCTATTTGTTAGCTGCCAGGAACTAAACACGCAGACTGCAATAAGAAACGTGTTTATTACTTTAGTTATGTTTGTGACCCGAGTCCTCCTTCGGATTTCTCCTCTGAGTAAAAGAAAGAACGTCAGAGAAAACCGCACCTGAGTGACGTAACTCATCACGGACCGCACCTATTGATTAAAGGTCCTACTGATGAGTTGGTTTTGCTACTGGTGGTTTTGCTCTAATTCTTATGAAGTATATTATAATTGGTTCACTGACTATACATATATTCCAGTAAAACATTTACTTATAGTATGTACCTATCGTTATACTGTTTATCTTTTTGTATCTTTGTTACTAGATAAGTATTGAAGTTATATTTTACGAACTTGATGTTTTGTAAGAAAAGCCGGCTAAATAGAAAATGAAATTGCAGACACAAAGCAATATTAAAATTGTACAGAACGTTTACGGCCTCATATAATTTAATTAGATTTATTGTGAACTAAATATTAAATCGGTAGCCCAAACAGTTACTGCTGTTTGGGCTACCTACATAAAAGACAGCTGTAAAATGTGACTTTTTCTCTACGAACGGACGGCGTCGTAGGAACGTTTAGAATTTCAATTTATCATACATATATATAGTCACACCTTTACCTGTCCAGGGGTAGGCAGAGGCCATAGTATATGCCTTCATTTTACCTAATGGTTTTATGTCCCACGTAATAGGTGATGAGCCTATTGCCGTGGTGAAATGAACAGGCGCAGGTCACCGCACTCGCAGTTGAAATTTTCAAGCCGCCCATAAAACCTTCAAGTTGGCGTAACGATTGTCAATTTACTGAAAACCAGGTTTCATTTCGAGATTACCTTCTCTAATTACAATTTATTATGGTGTACAAAAAAACTCACTACACAATTTACTGTAATTCCTACCTAATTTGGGAAATGAATAAATTCTGGTGGAGTGGAAACCGAACACTCGTGTGATAATGTAACTTATCTTTATACTGTGGTACTATACATATAGCGCTTAAGCTTATCGCGTACAGTGGGGCTATAAATACTGAGCAGTGAAACGTTAAGCCTTATGTGTAGCGTAATCTAAAAACCCCTAGAGCATTCTAGAGAAGTAGATATCTACATATAATAAATACATGTGAATGTTGAGGGTCAGTCCTACAACACGTTGTTTAATGTCATAGATTAGGATTATACATAGAACAAAACATTTTTTTATAATTTGAGTCCAAAAAGCTGTTTACTAGACAAATATTGTAAACATTCCGAACAAAATTTAACATCCCTGTATTAGATGTTTACATTAGTTGATTCTGTGAATAAAAAAACAGTGAAGAATAGAAACTGAGACTTAGAACTGGTATCTGCAAAGCAACTTATAAGTTTTCACAAAATAGTGAACATAATAGAATAGCGACGTAGAGTGATCGGAGAGAAAAGTTTGGCACCTCTACTAAGCTGTTTTATCTTACCTATTAGAGTTATAAACTTTTAAGGCTTTATACGCTTCACAAATAGGAACTTTTAAACACGATGGTTTAAATATATTTCAAACTCTTTCACAAAGTGACTATCGATTTTCACCAAGAGTTCTAGATAAAATTAAGTTCTATTGTGCATTAAGAAGTCACAAAATAAAATGTTGATATTTGGGTATACTACACAATTTATTTAACAAATATTCAGAGATATTTATAGAAATTTATTTATTCATTTATTATTTATGTGAGAACGGTCTAGCAAAACTACAATACAACATCTTTCACAGAAATGCCAAATAATTCTTTATGATGAAATACCGATACAAAGTCATTATGCTTTTTATTATTAAAATAAAATAAAAGTAATAAATCTGAGGACGCTTTACGTTAGCATTATGTTACTTTTGAGATAATATTTTTTGATATCTATGCTAAAATAAAAGTCTACAAAAATTCAGTTTGTTCCACTCTAGACGAGGTTTACGAGGCGATACTTTACATGAGTATACTTAGATACTTACTACATATACGTTTAATAGTGGTTGCATTTAAGTGATACAGTCATGTGAGAAGATGTAAGAAGCTTTCTTAACCCACTTTAGAGCTGCGTGCAATTTAGCGCTACTTCGGTAAGTGCATGCATTCATATACCTATCTAATTACCAATCAAGAGCAAGGTATTGATATTACTTTTATACTAAAATAAATGCAACGTGAGTAACGAAAATATATAACTAGGAGAATTGAAAATGTGATCATCAAAGATTTTAAGTTTTTACAAGCAAAGCGCGGCAGAGCTTTATTTATAGACTAGCTGACCCGCGCAACTTCGTTTGCGTCACATGGGAGTGAGAAAGAGAGAAGTGTGGTATAAATATTTAGTCATATAATGTTTCCCGTCGCATTTACTCCGTCGCTTATGTTCATTAGAGCTGACCCGCATAACTTCGTGTGCGTCACATGAAAGTGAGAAGGAGAGAGACGTGGTATTAATATGTAAAGTGTTATTAATGTTTCCTGTCGTATTTACTTCCGCCCTTCCTTTTTTTGGTACGGATCCGACTCGCACTTGACCGGTTTTATCTACGACTTGACTGGCTTCCACTGTAGACGACGATTACTGCCGTCGTCGCCCCGCTCATATTTTAAAACTTATTAAGAGGCTTATTGTAAGCGAACCGTAAAAGATAGACATATGCTGTTAAGGACTTTTTTAAAACTTTATAAGTCGAACAATTTTACGATACACTATTTTAAGTAACTTTAACCATTTACGCAGTGTACGCAATGAAATCTTGCATCTTGATAATAAAAAGCTCCGAAAAGAAAGAAATTTTCCCCGTTCTCAAAACATTATTCATGACTGCTCCACTCCTATGCGTCTTAGCGTGATGTTATATTCTCATTAAATCCTTTAGTGGGACAGCAAATAATACTGTTACGGACTTAACTTTCCTTCTTTTTCATTATAAGTGGGAAGTTCCGGTTCAATATATCGGTAACCCTTGGAGCGCAGGGTCATACCCTGCAGTCGACCAAACCGATCGATTGCTAGGAGCAGCCATTATTATGTTATAATATTCGAAGCGACTGCCATCTGCTCCCCCAACCCCATTGTAGGTCATCTACCCCATTATCTTCGACAACTAATTAGAGGGTATACGAAACACACCCGTAATTATAATTTACCCCTGAGTGGATAGACTCTCAAAGTTATTGTTTTGAAAAAATATGCATTATGACATTGTGGGTATTTCGATATGTAAATTATGTTCTGCCAGTTTGAAGGAGAACTAATACCACTGAGAATTAAACTAAACATTCTAACATAAAATTAACTAGTTCAAATTAAACTTGTGCTCTAGGATCTAGACGACTGATAGATATACTAATATATTTCTCAATACATACAAAATATACATATAACACAAAACTTCTGAACTAACCTTTGTGGAACACACAAATATTCGAACCGGCCCAGGCGTCTAACCCAGCACCTCAGCGCGTCAGTCGGTTACCATGCCACATTCGCCACCGAGGAAGTCAAAATTAGTATTATGTTGTAAACTACCTACACACTGCGGAAAAACCCTATGGGACCCGGGAATTTAAAAAAAAAATATAGTAAGCTACGTTTAAAATGTCTCAGAGCAAAAATCCACTTAGACTTTTTTCTTAGGCCCTATTTTGGGGGTCAGGGTTTATCAAAATGATACACGGGGTTGATGGAGAGGCACAGCTAGACATTAAAATGAACACCGATTGATCAACAACCGAATCACAATCTTTTGTATCTCTGTGCTTCTCTATAAAATATATTTATCGATAAGCTTACATAAAACCGAGTTTCTCCAAGAAGCCTCGACACGTGTCGAGCTACCGCAAACTAGTATTATCGTATCAAATTCACAAGTCTTTAGAGCTATAACCTCGATCCATAACAATCTTGGCTCTACTAAAGAATTACAATGGAGAAGTTTATTTCATAGTATTTGTATTAATAATATTGAGGAATGAAATGCGGTGGCCGCGTAATTGGTGGTTTGTGTGAAAGGCGAGGCGGCGAAGAGGAAAATCGGTTTGTTAAGAGGCGCAAAGAAAGCCTGATGTTGAAATGAAATATTAGATCGGAATCATTGTGATTTGACTCGTATTTAGGTCACTTCCAAAATGGGCTTGGTTTTGGTGGAGTTTCCCTTTTCTATATAAATATAAAATTGTGATATTCATTAATATCTTTGTACCTATAGTCACTATTGTTGTTAGGAACACTTTTACTTGTATTGCAGAATTCAATCATATACAAAAAATAGAACTTTATAAACCAGACGGCTACAGAAACTTTTGCAGAATCCAATGTATCTAAGTAATGTAGTGAAACTGTTTCAACTGAAATAAACTACATTGGAAGAATCAATCAAACAATTTGTTTATCTTCTTAAAAGACTGGGAATACATTTTAGCATCTACATTAGTAAAAGGCATTCAAGCGCTTTACATTCGATGAAAGGAATTTGCACAACACAGCTTCTCAATATGTTGGAAATATCGCTTCAGTGAAAATGTATTGGAATAGATATAAAAGATTTTAACATTTTCCTGATGTGTTTCCAGTCTGCAGCCGTATTGATGTATATTTAGGTACAACTGATTTATTAACCACCTAGCTACAACTGGACAAAAAAAATTGAACCGATGATTTTCTGAATCCGTGCTTCGGAAGGCACGTTAAGCCGTTGGTCACGGTTGCCAGTAAAATGGCAGTCGTAAGTCAAGCTGAAGACCTTTATAGGCGGCTTGAAAATTTTCAACAGCAGGCAGTCACAACCTGCTCAACACCTTATTACGTGGGACAAATTCCAAAATGGTGAAATGTATCTGTCTACCCCTTTTGGGATAAAGGCGTAACCATACGTATGTATGTATTTATGTATTTTTTCTCAACGCGTAGTGTAGTAAGTAAGACTCCTGCAAAATGTACTGATAACCTCGTAGAGGTCGCGAGACCCTGTGACGCACAATGTGGGGTGCAAGTGACGTAGGACAGAACGGTGTGACGATCCTGGCGGGAGACCTCTGTAGCACTACGCTTCAATCGATTTTTAGTTTAAGCCACTGTAAAATTGTAAAACCGTTAGATTATACGTAGGGAGAGTTTAAACTGTCGAAAAACTACTATCTGACGTCAATGTTTGTACTTTAAAAAACAATTAACGTAAAAAGGTTTTGATTATAGACAAAACTAGGTATCATTTTCGTCTTAGAAACGCAAATTTTATTGTAAACTAGGTACATAAAATCAATAAAAAGATCAGAAAATTATTAAACCAAAATTTTAAAAAGCTGTAAAGTAGGTATGTAATTTAACAGATCGCTGTAATACTGAATTACTTGTCAATGTCTAATGCAATATTTGACATTGACAAGTAATAAGGAAAATTAATTTTCGGAATATAAATACTTATATATCTCGAGTGGGTACGTTTCGTATAAAGCCCTAACTCAGTTTTATGGTAGGAGTACAATAATTTATACAATGCGAGAAAATAGAGCAAATATTTTAGCTGTTTTCATTTCACGCACTACATTAATTATGAAAGAAATTTATCTGGGACGCTCAAATTGCTTTGAACAATAGGTTTTGTTCTAGAAAATTCATCAACCAGAATGTACTCAGCAAAAATCTCAGAGATTTATGTTTCTGACTCATTGTTTTTATTTCTCAATATATAAATCATAGTTGATTTTCTATCTGTTTGGGGATTTTAATTGAAAAATCTTCCTAGACCCGCCAAGTGATCGTTTGTGGCCGGGTTCCACGACTTAATGCCTACGGTCAAGAAATAATCGGGGGGGCGCGCGAGCACCTCATGGCAGCGTCCCCGATCTGCACGACGCGGCACCCCGGAGGAGCAGGAGATTCCTAGGTACGCCTTCGCCCGCCGCGCAGTGCGCTTCGTCCCTTGCCGCTATCACCTCGCCGGCAAACAGGCGACGGCGCCAGGATAGACAATGGTCACTGCCAACCATTTCGCTACTCATAACCAGCAACGTCACACACCATCGAGCACACTACAGGTCAGCTGCTTCGGCCATCGGCGCAAGCTCTATAACGATTTTTTTACTATCTGTTCTTGTTAAAACTTCATTGTTGTCTATTAATTGTTATATTCAAGAATAGTTTAACAAAGAAGTTACATTAGAACAGATAAAATCTATGGGACCCCCAAAGGTTCGAATCCTCGTCGTGGTGCATCCTGGGCAACGGAGTAGCGACATCCCCTCTTCATGTGGTGCTAGTCCGGCCAAGGCCGAAGCAGCTGACCTGTAGTGTGCTCGATGGTGTGTGACGTTGCTGGTTATGAGTAGCGAAATGGTTGGCAGTGACCATTGTCTATCCTGGCGCCGTCGCCTGTTTGCCGGCGAGGTGATAGCGGCAAGGGACGAAGCGCACTGCGCTGCGGGCGAAGGCGTACCTAGGAATCTCCTGCTCCTCCGGGGTGCCGCGTCGTGCAGATCGGGGACGCTGCCATGACGTGCTCGCGCGCCCCCCCGATTATTTCTTGACCGTAGGCATTAAGTCGTGGAACCCGGCCACAAACGATCACTTGGCGGGTCTAGGAAGATTTTTCAATTAAAATCCCCAAACAGATAGAAAATCAACTATAATTTATATATTGAGAAATAAAAACAATGAGTCAGAAACATAAATCTCTGAGATTTTTGCTGAGTACATTCTGGTTGATGAATTTTCTAGAACAAAACCTATTGTTCAAAGCAATTTGAGCGTCCCAGATAAATTTCTTTCATAATTAATGTAGTGCGTGAAATGAAAACAGCTAAAATATTTGCTCTATTTTCTCGCATTGTATTAATTATTGTACTCCTACCATAAAACTGAGTTAGGGCTTTATACGAAACGTACCCACTCGAGATATATAAGTATTTATATTCCGAAAATTAATTTTCCTTATTACTTGTCAATGTCAAATATTGCATTAGACATTGACAAGTAATTCAGTATTACAGCGATCTGTTAAATTACATACCTACTTTACAGCTTTTTAAAATTTTGGTTTAATAATTTTCTGATCTTTTTATTGATTTTATGTACCTAGTTTACAATAAAATTTGCGTTTCTAAGACGAAAATGATACCTAGTTTTGTCTATAATCAAAACCTTTTTACGTTAATTGTTTTTTAAAGTACAAACATTGACGTCAGATAGTAGTTTTTCGACAGTTTAAACTCTCCCTACGTATAATCTAACGGTTTTACAATTTTACAGTGGCTTAAACTAAAAATCGATTGAAGCGTAGTGCTACAGAGGTCTCCCGCCAGGATCGTCACACCGTTCTGTCCTACGTCACTTGCACCCCACATTGTGCGTCACAGGGTCTCGCGACCTCTACGAGGTTATCAGTACATTTTGCAGGAGTCTTACTTACTACACTACGCGTTGAGAAAAAATACATAAATACATACATACGTATGGTTACGCCTTTATCCCAAAAGGGGTAGACAGATACATTTCACCATTTTGGAATTTGTCCCACGTAATAAGGTGTTGAGCAGGTTGTGACTGCCTGCTGTTGAAAATTTTCAAGCCGCCTATAAAGGTCTTCAGCTTGACTTACGACTGCCATTTTACTGGCAACCGTGACCAACGGCTTAACGTGCCTTCCGAAGCACGGATTCAGAAAATCATCGGTTCAATTTTTTTTGTCCAGTTGTAGCTAGGTGGTTAATAAATCAGTTGTACCTAAATATACATCAATACGGCTGCAGACTGGAAACACATCAGGAAAATGTTAAAATCTTTTATATCTATTCCAATACATTTTCACTGAAGCGATATTTCCAACATATTGAGAAGCTGTGTTGTGCAAATTCCTTTCATCGAATGTAAAGCGCTTGAATGCCTTTTACTAATGTAGATGCTAAAATGTATTCCCAGTCTTTTAAGAAGATAAACAAATTGTTTGATTGATTCTTCCAATGTAGTTTATTTCAGTTGAAACAGTTTCACTACATTACTTAGATACATTGGATTCTGCAAAAGTTTCTGTAGCCGTCTGGTTTATAAAGTTCTATTTTTTGTATATGATTGAATTCTGCAATACAAGTAAAAGTGTTCCTAACAACAATAGTGACTATAGGTACAAAGATATTAATGAATATCACAATTTTATATTTATATAGAAAAGGGAAACTCCACCAAAACCAAGCCCATTTTGGAAGTGACCTAAATACGAGTCAAATCACAATGATTCCGATCTAATATTTCATTTCAACATCAGGCTTTCTTTGCGCCTCTTAACAAACCGATTTTCCTCTTCGCCGCCTCGCCTTTCACACAAACCACCAATTACGCGGCCACCGCATTTCATTCCTCAATATTATTAATACAAATACTATGAAATAAACTTCTCCATTGTAATTCTTTAGTAGAGCCAAGATTGTTATGGATCGAGGTTATAGCTCTAAAGACTTGTGAATTTGATACGATAATACTAGTTTGCGGTAGCTCGACACGTGTCGAGGCTTCTTGGAGAAACTCGGTTTTATGTAAGCTTATCGATAAATATATTTTATAGAGAAGCACAGAGATACAAAAGATTGTGATTCGGTTGTTGATCAATCGGTGTTCATTTTAATGTCTAGGTGTGCCTCTCCATCAACCCCGTGTATCATTTTGATAAACCCTGACCCCCAAAATAGGGCCTAAGAAAAAAGTCTAAGTGGATTTTTGCTCTGAGACATTTTAAACGTAGCTTACTATATTTTTTTTTTAAATTCCCGGGTCCCATAGGGTTTTTCCGCAGTGTGTAGGTAGTTTACAACATAATACTAATTTTGACTTCCTCGGTGGCGAATGTGGCATGGTAACCGACTGACGCGCTGAGGTGCTGGGTTAGACGCCTGGGCCGGTTCGAATATTTGTGTGTTCCACAAAGGTTAGTTCAGAAGTTTTGTGTTATATGTATATTTTGTATGTATTGAGAAATATATTAGCACAAGTTTAATTTGAACTAGTTAATTTTATGTTAGAATGTTTAGTTTAATTCTCAGTGGTATTAGTTCTCCTTCAAACTGGCAGAACATAATTTACATATCGAAATACCCACAATGTCATAATGCATATTTTTTCAAAACAATAACTTTGAGAGTCTATCCACTCAGGGGTAAATTATAATTACGGGTGTGTTTCGTATACCCTCTAATTAGTTGTCGAAGATAATGGGGTAGATGACCTACAATGGGGTTGGGGGAGCAGATGGCAGTCGCTTCGAATATTATAACATAATAATGGCTGCTCCTAGCAATCGATCGGTTTGGTCGACTGCAGGGTATGACCCTGCGCTCCAAGGGTTACCGATATATTGAACCGGAACTTCCCACTTATAATGAAAAAGAAGGAAAGTTAAGTCCGTAACAGTATTATTTGCTGTCCCACTAAAGGATTGAATTTGCAAATTAAGCAAAGCCACTAGACGGAAACTTCCAAAAAATGTGATATATTTATTTGCAAAACAATATGTATAAAATATATTCATTGTTATTCAATGATAAAAATATAATTCATTTCCGTTGGCACATATCCAATGCTCGGACTTTATCTACCGTATACAGTACGGTTGTCACACGAGTACTCGATAACAAAGACAAAAGTAGCGGAAAAATGATCGCCTGCCTCTACAATCGTTTTGAAGATTCGATTATTTTATCTGAGCAGCTTCCGAAATGGATGTACTCCAGATTGGCCGGATTGCCGTTAATTTTTAGGCTCTATATTTACAGGCATAACTTTTCTTCTGACACCCCATTCGGGGACAAGGTGTGACAATGATGTACCAATTTAATACGTCATAAACCGCAATTTTCGGTTAGAAAAATCACTACCACTGCGAACGTGTTAAAACATCAATCAAAGTTACAACGAACTATAAGAACTTTTATATTATGTTAGTTGCTGCTACGAAACCCTTCATGGGCGAGTCCAACTCGCACTTGGCCGGTTTTTTTATAATATGAGACACATTTAATCTCGAAAGCTTGCAGTAACACAAATAATCAATTTACCTTAAATTTTTGTTTTTACCTGTTAATATGACACTACGTTCATTTATCTTGTTGCATTAATTAATGAAACACAGACTTAAGCTATTTAGAAAATAGGTACGCTCGCTGTGTCAACTCTACTAAAAGCTTTGTGATCCTTCGTCTCAACAGCTTTGCAAGATGAAAGCCATTTAGTACTTAAAAAAAATGGTTTCGTTGAAGCAATAGATAACTATAATTTTTGCTGTGAAACTGTTTTGTCAGTTTGATGATAATACTACAGCAGAGTCTTCGTGGTGAATTGTCACTGTATCCATATTATTCCATACTCAAATCTCTTAGTAACGGTGCAACACGATATGGTACCTTAAATACAGGGCACGTTTATTGTATGGGAGGCCCCCTTTAATATTATAATTTTTCTGATTTAAGTCTCTATTGTTATAGTGACAACAGAAATTCAATTCAAATTCAAAAATCATTTATTTACTTAGGCATATACAAATGCACTTGTAAACGTCACTTATATAAACCAAAAATCTACCACCAGTTCACAACGCGACCCACCTGAGAAGAACTGGCAAGAAACTCAGCGGGTTATTCTTTTAACTACTCTATTTACAACTTTAATTAATGAATCTAAAAACAATTTTAACAGTTTTTTGAGAATCCAGCAGAGCAGGTCATTTCCAGGCTTCCTTATCCATCAAGTAATCACCAACCGTATAGTAGCCCTTGCTGTATAATTTACCTTTAACAAACTTTTTGAAAGAATTACTGATTTTATGCAATCTGCTATGATAAACAAATGAACAACAAATACATTTATCTGTGAAAATTTCAGCTCTCTAGCTATCACGGTTCCTGTGATACAATCTCCTGACGGACAGACAGACATCACATATTAGAGATAGTACAGATGGAATCCTACATACCAAATTCACTGAGGCTACGCACAAATAGACACCACTCACTGCGTTCACAGACACGACGTCAGGCGAAGTTGAGACGAGTTTTCGATACTGATTTGTGCGGGAGTGTGCGTAGCTGAGGGTGAAAAAAAAGTACATACATGAGATTTCCATCTGTACTAACTCTAATTTGTGCAGACATACAGATGGACGGCGAAGTCTCATGAATAGCGCGCCGTTTTTACCTTTTGGGAACGGAACCCCAAAAGGTATTGATGTGAACTCGATCATAACACTTACTGTTTGTTTTCAGTGGGTCCCACTCTACAAGCTAAATACCCAGTGCTGATCTTCATCCACGGCGAATCGTTTGAGTGGAACTCCGGCAACGTGTACGACGGTTCGGTTCTAGCGAGCTACGGAGGACTAGTTGTTATCACAATCAATTATAGGCTAGGAATTTTGGGTGAGTTGTTCTTCATTAGTTACTTGATTGTCACAAAGATTATTATTTGCATTAAAAAACCTGGCCCAGTGCGAGTTGGACTCGCGCATGGTGACTTCCATACCAAAAAACTGCAAAAACACGTTTGTTGTATCGGAGCCCCCCGCCCCCTTTAAACATTATTATATTCCTGTTTTTTGTATATTTGTTGTTATAGCGACAACAGAAATATCATCTTTGAAATTTCAGCTGTCTAACTATCACGGTTTCTAAGATACAGCTTCGTGATGGACAGACAGACAGACAGACAGACAGATGGTCAGACAGAAGGTCAGACAGACGGCCAGACAGACTGACAGACAAGGAAGTCTCATAAATAGGGTTCCGTTTCACTCTTTGGGTAGGGAAAAAATGGTAGAAAGAATCTTGAAAAAAATCTTGAAGCGCTCGTGGCCCCGCGGACTCAGTGTTCTGTAAACGATCACTGCAGTAAGCAACATTTACTATGGCCGGATATGGATGGGTGACCACCACGTGGACCACTTTGTGACATTTATTTACGAGTGTTTCCGTGCTTCGGAAGGCACGATAAGCCGTTGGTCCCGGTTGTCAGTAAAATGACAGTCGTTAAGCCAAGTTGAAGGCCTTACGCCCGTAAGGCCTTGAAAAATTTCAACTGTGGGTCGTTACAACCTGCGCCCGGGTCGGCAGCGCGTGTGTAGCGCCTCTGGTGTTGCAAACGTCTATAGGCTACGGTTACCAACCTTCCGGTGGGCCGTAAGCTTGTCTGCCACCTAAGTAGTATAAAAAAACAAAAAAAGAAAAAGCGATACACAGATCGAGGTTTTCTTTACAATGCGTGGTGAAGGATCCCCGTGTGACGACGGGTAAGAGTACAAAATGTCGCCACTTCAAATTCATCCTGAGGGTGACTAACACACTTTCGCAAAACGATCCAAACCAGGTTGTCAGTAAAATGGCAAATTTTCAAGTCAAGTTGAATGCCTTATGGTAGTATTTTCAACTGAGGGTCATCACGACCTGCGCCTGTCTATTTCAACACGGCAATACGATCACCGCATATCACGTGAGACATAAAACGATAAGGTTAAGTGTGGGCGTATGCCATATCTCTGCCTACCCCTTCGGGTATAAAGGCGTGAATATATGAATCTATGTATGCTTTTCTTTTACAGAGTAGATAGGTATATCCCCAATTCAATACTAATAAACTGCAGACTAATATTTATTCGTAGTAAAGTTCAATCCAGAAAAAAATCCTTTTAAGAAACTGTCAAGCTGTGGGCAATTTATACAAAAGAACTAAAATAAAGCCTAAGAAAACAGTCTGTTAAAAGTGCTTTACCCTGCCCAGAGCTCATAAATATTACTTTACAAATACTTAGTATTTGTTCTAGAAAACATTCATGGTCTACATAAGGACTTTCAAGTTGAAACACGTCAAAAGAAATCTTTACTTTATATAGAAGTTCAATTTTATACGTTGCTTTGAAAAAATACGACAAATTTATTACAAATCAGACATGTTTTTTGCTTCATTTAACTTATTCTCCTTATACAATAATATAGGTATTCATTTCCAAATGTGTAATTTGCTACGATATTTACTGATGAATGAAGAAAATTGCATTGTATTCATCATGCTTTTTTGTCTACAGGTTTCCTAAATGCCAACCCAATACCCCATTTGAAGGCGCGGGTGGCAAATTATGGTCTAATGGATCAGATAGCGGCGTTACATTGGGTGCAACAGAACATTGCCCTGTTTGGCGGCGACGCCGGCAATGTAACCATGTTGGGACAGGGCTCTGGAGCAGCGTGTATTAATTTTCTGATGATTTCCCCTACTGTAATGCCTGGTAAATATATTTTTTACTTCGATAAAGGTTTAAATTGATCTTTAATTACTTTAAGAGGTTTGATGTTTTTTTTCCAGAATTAGAATAGGGGAAAGTTTAATATTTTGGTATCTTATGTATTTTATAGCAAATTCAATAGTGAGGTGATACGAAAATATTCTGTATTATAAGTACAGTGAGTGTTCTAGCATAATTTGAGCTTTGACTTTGTTTTAGGTCTTTTCCACCGCTCAATTCTTCTATCAGGGTCAGCGCTAAGCTCCTGGGCACTAGTAGAGGATCCAGTCAGTTTTTCCGTCCAATTAGCAAAACAAGCTAACTGCACACTACCCGAAGATATTGTGAAAGATCACGAACTAATAGTAGACTGCTTGAGAGAAGTTCCTTTAGAAGAACTTATGTCTGCAGAAATCAGTACTCCAAGTTATTTAACTGCTTTTGGTCCATCAGTGGACGGAGTTGTGGTTAAAACTGATTATGCAAAAGAACTTCTAACATTTTTCATTCCTAATGATCTTCAAGGGTTTTCCAGCGTATCTGGAGTGAACAACCCAAAGACTGATAAGAGAAGCGGAGACAGGATATTTGGTATAAGGGGAGGCCAAAACAAGTATGATTTACTGTTTGGAGTAGTGACTAGTGAAGCCTTGTGGAAATTCTCGGCACAAGATATACAAAATGGATTTGAGGGTGAGAGGAGGGATAGAATAATAAGGTGAGGTCGATGTTTATTCAGCAAATTGGTGTTTGTACTTGGGGCACGGGGCGTCTGCTCGTGAATAGGTTGTAATCAGAGGCGTCGGGGTGGAGGCTCACCACAGTATATTTTTTGTGAATTGGTTTAATACAAGTTTGTAATTCAAAGATGGAAAATTTAGATATTTTTTTTATTATTCATTAAAATATAATATGACAAGTATTTTGGCTCGAATATAAAGTTAGTGTTGAATAAAAAGCTATTATCTTTTATAGACTTTTGTAAATTTAAATATTCTAAAAGCACTACATATTTAGAGAAACAAAGTTCTCTGTGAAATGTTCATCATTGAAGAGAACAAGAACGTAATACCCACAGTATAGTTTTTTCATAACAAGTTTCTTGTCAGTAGGCAGTACGAGCGTGTTCTATTTGCAGTTTCCCTGACACCAATTACAGCCTTATACGCCGCAGGAGCCTAGAGAAGGCTTTGTGAAAAAAGCCTTTGATGTAATCTTGCGTAGCGTTATCACGAATTATTTCGTACGTTGTGAATATAGGATGGTTGGGCTTAATCAATGTTGGATGTTTCTGATTTGTATTTTTTCGTGGAAAAAAGTGTAATATGTTCAAGACTAGGTAAGTTTAGTAGGCTTTAGTAAAGACTGTTGATCACTAACGGTTCTTAAATGACCATAATATTAAATAAGTTACAGCAGCAGTCATTTTCATATTAGATATCCTACTAATATTATAAACGTGAAAGTTTGTAAAGATGTTTGGATGTTTGGTACTCAATTACGCTCTATCGGCTAAACGGACCGGGCTAAAATTTGGAACCGGGGTAGATTATAGTCTGGGTTAACTCATATAGGCTACATTTCATTCCGAAACTATGTTCCTATTGAAAGCGGGCACGGCACCAAAACTCACGCGAGTGAAGCCACGAGCATCAGCTAGTATTAAATAGAACTTACAAAATACTGCTAAGGTTTAAGTTACATGAGACATGATTTATTAGTACAGGAAATAAGTTGTTTCATATTACGTACCACGAAGCTGGCTAATAAATATACTGCTCCCATGAGATTGAGAGCGGTTTCCATACCGAACATATTGAAAACATGTTTCGCCGTATATTATGTTAAAGGGATCAGTATTTAATTACGCATCCTTTGTTACAGGACCTACGTAAGAAACGCGTACACATATCATTTAAGCGAAATATTCTTCACAATAGTCAATGAATATACGGACTGGGAGCGGACGGTACAGGTAAAGCTAGACTAACTATGTCATTTCTACTATCACTCTTTGCCTGAAATGTGTTCACACTGAGCTTTCACTGCCATTGAGCTGAGTTTGAGAAACTATTTCAAATACACACATAGTACTGAACATCGAACTATTAATAACGATCTCCCACTAATCAGACCGCCTTTTAATGACGTTAGGCCAGTCAATGGGCGTCATATTGCAAAACAACCACACAATGTGATTTATCCCCCCATTCCTTATCCTCTCGAAATCTGTGCGTGGCGTCGGTTTTTGTTACAAACGTAGCACCCACGCATGGCTCCCATTGATATAGAGCACGCATTGTCGTTTTCTTTTATAAGGACAGTATAATTTGTTGTAAATTTAACACTGCTCTTCTTGATTTAATACTATACGTATTCATGTTCATTTAACAAACAATATCATAAAATCAGTATTCCTCGCTCTCTTTTAAAACACAAATCTTAATGAAACAAAACTACGTCAGAGCTTCATATCTGGCGAATACTTCACACGTAAATGATGACTTGGCACTCTAAAGTTTGGCACTTGCCAGTGAGTTCTCAGCATTGCCAAATTTCTATTGTCTCCCCGTTCAACCCGCTTCATATTTGTACCAGGCCAAATCATAATCTACAATAATTTCAAAGCTTATTCTTTATTCTTACAGTTGTTGATTAGTTTTAAGTACTTATATTTTATAAACTAATGTGTTAGTAGGTACATTACGAGCAGGATAATGTTAATAGCTTTATTGTATGCAAATTTGTAATTATTGGTATTTTTTTATCGAGTCTATCTTTCTCTATCTCCTCATCAATGTGACTAAAATTATAACATTATGTAAGATATAAGGGAAATGTGATTATAAAAGGCTTTAGCAGAAGGTCGTAGTAAGTAGATAATAGATACGTGTACACAATATAAGCTCAACCCGCTCGCCGTTTTATAACCTCATACAATCAACCAGTTTATTCCTACCCATGTATACATTAATACTTGAAGCAAAAGCTTTGCACGCGTTTATGAGAAAATTGCGAGAACGGATGAATTTTACACAGACACAGTTCATTTCATGGACAAAGAGATCACAAAACTTAACTATTAATCATAAATTGCCTCTATATTATAGATGACACGTCTTCCTCTATTTTTCTTAACTCGCATTTTTCAATAGCAAACGTACATTAGTTATAAAATTATTTCTCTTTATCTTAGCACCCAATAAACACTCGAGATGCAGCAGTACTGGCGCTGTCGGATGCGCAATATGTCGCCCCTCTGGTGCAAACTGGAGACTTCCTGAGCTCCCCTGACTCCGGGCCCAAGACGTTCTTCTACGTATTCGACTACCAAACGAAGGATGGGGACTATCCGCAGGTAAGGAACCTGAACTTTTATACGATTTGTAATGAAACTAATTATTTTATACATTATCATGTCTTTTACAAGATAGTATTGTGTATGTATGCAAACAATTATTTAATGATTTTTTTACCGTGTATCTAGTTTTGAAGAAACTACATTAATTACATTTCAAAGGGCTGATTAATTCTCGATATTTTTTCCTAAGTATTTAGTACTTTATCTATACTTAGATGTAAGCGAGTGAGAGTTATTTAGACAATTAGTGTTAAGAGTGAGTTTTATTTCAGCGAATGGGTTCAGTACATGGAGAGGAGCTTCCATACTTGTTCGGCGCCCCGCTAGTGGAGGGGTTGGGACATTTCCCAAAGAACTACACCAAGTCTGAGGTGGCTTTGTCAGAATCATTCATTCTGTACATAGCCAATTTCGCGAGAAGTGGGTAAGTTTTTTCACTGTCTATTTTGGTATATTTTTGGGTGGCTCGTAACAATCTGACAGTAAAATCTTAAGAACCACTGTCAGAAGTCTGGCGGACTGTGGGAGTGTGTTTTCATCAGGCTGCCGACGACAATTTGGCGAGCTTAAGATAAAAAAAGTATCGCTTCTCACAATACATTGATAGTATTGATACTAACACAAACAGTCTTCCAATCCAGTGACTGTTGTTATCGAATCACTTGTTTTAGAGATATGAAATGGCAATATTGTTGTTATCGAATCACTTGTTTTAGAGATATGAAATGGCAATATTGTTGTTATCGAATCACTTGTTTTAGAGATATGAAATGGCAATATCTCTCACATGTTAGTGAAAGCACATACTCGTAATATGCAGTACAAAATTCGCTTGATAGAATTTGTGCATTTTAGTATCATACTTTTCCGAATGTTCTAAAGAATTATCGTGAACCATAGACTTCATAAATAAAAGGAAAACGTGACTGTGAAGACCAGTATCTATCAACGAACTGCTGAAACCGCCTGAATGGATTTGGCACAGAGATTATGACATTAAATAAAGAATTTTACGGCTCATAAACTAGACTGCTAAAACTAAAATAACACCGTCCGTCATTCATAAGATTTTTCATTATAATATGACTTGAAAAAAAATCATTTAACCGCAAAGTAATATAAATAAATCATAAACATATACTTAGTACTAAATAACCGATTGCGTGTGTAATAAATTCATGCCGCCGTCTCACTATTTAAGCGTGAACATTATTTCTCACGAAAACACATAAATCAACACAATAAAACAAAACACTCTGTATCATTATTTGTTCAGGCGAATGGGTGCGTAAACAAGTACCTACTAACAGCTGTCCTTGTGCCTGACGGAGTAACCTTGGTCGTCTTAGTCTTGGTTGCTTAGGTGACGTTAGATAAACCTCAAATAGGGGATTATTTATTTATGACTGTTTTGAAATTAATATTCAACTTATTCTTATTGTTTTTTTTTTCTTTTCCAATAGAAATCCTAATGAAGTACATCGGCAAGAGTCAGTGCTGCCAATTTCGAGGGAACGCAATAAGTTCAAAAGCATCCAATGGGACGAGTATGACACGCTGTATCAGAAGTATTTAGAGTTTGGTAAGTTAGAGTTCGTGCAAACGCATAGTTGACTACAGCCTTCATGACTATAGCGCCCAACCTTCTTTGTGTCTGTCTGCGGTAGCGCTTATTTGCTCAATAATTTAGACTACTATTGATTAAAATATACCCAGTTAAAGTTTAATAATTTTCTGATTTTAAAAGAAAACAGACGGACCTATACGACCTAGACCGACGTACTCTTTGGGTATGGAACCCTAAGGACCATTGATAATGTCAAACTTTTGTTATTGACAGGCATGAAGCCCCGAATGAAAAACCACTACCGAGCGCACCAGCTGTCGGTCTGGCTGCGGCTCATCCCCGAGATCCACCGCGCGGGCATGCGGGACGTGGTCGCCAAGCACAACCTGTTCCGCAACCACAACGACCCGGAGTTGTACGACGGGCTCGTCCGACCAGACCCGCTCACGCGCGCCAACTACTTCGACCCCACCATGGAACTTTACCGCAAATCCACCTACAACCTAACCCTGGAAATACCCTCCACGACTATGGACACGTACGTCACCACTTGTATCAGCGTGATGTCCGCTCGGCCCGGCTCCGCCGTCACACAGAGCCAAGTACCAAACATTACTCACACACAGGACGTATCGAACATAGAAGTTGCGGGGTACACTGCATACTCGACCGCGCTGAGCGTCACCATAGCTATAGGATGTTCTTTACTTATTTTAAACGTTCTAATATTCGCCGGTGTTTACTATCAACGAGATAAGACCCGGTTGCAGGTGAAAGCGCTCCAGCAGCAGCAGAAAAGGAATCACACCGCGACGTTCGACAGCGTCTCGTCGAAGCATCCGCACTACTTCGTGGGGCACTCGCAGAGCTCGAGCACGATCGTGGACATCGATCATCAGGACAAAAACGCTATAATCGCGATGACAAATAGAGTTCCCCATTTCACTACGGCGAACTGCCCGAACGTCTGTCACACGGGGATACAGATGTCCAACCTGTCACAGAAAACGAGTCCGCCGACGAATAGGGGACAATGTACGACGCTGCCGCGAAAAGTCGGGTTCAGTTATCAGCAAAATCAGATATGTAACGCGGCAAATTGTATGACGTTACCAAAAAATGCGACATTTTTGAGCAGTGCGAGTAATTTGCCGGACGTGCAGGCGCAGACCGGGCAGGGCGCGGGGCCCGGCAACGGCTCCGTGCCGCCGCCCTCGCCCCCCGCGCAGCACTTCGCGCAGTCGCGGGTGCCGCAGGCTGCCATGTCAGAGATGAACGTATGAGACATGGAAGATATTTACAATTATGTGTAAAGTGACAGTGATAGGACCGAGTGAAGTGAGCAGGTCACGGACATGGCACGGTTGTAAATATCGAACAATCGCAAGTGTACATAGTATGTTATATATTAATGTATGTAATTATGTAATACAGGTAATGTTTTAAATAATTATAGGTGTAATGTAATTCGAGATCTTTAACGAAATTGGCGGATTCCAAAGGTTTTTTTTTGTTCAAGCTATAAAGTTATTTTGTAATTAAAATTTTATTGTGTAAATGAAGTAATGTTGAATATTATTACCATAAAATTATAGGACGACAGCAGCTAACCAAAATAAACAAAATTTCTCGATAAATAAACTTATTACAGTGTACTCGTATTCAATACAAAACTCAACAAACATTTCTACATGGTATACTCGTACATATTGTTATTTCATTTAACCTGTCATTCAAAATGACTTTTACTGTAAATAAATTAGAATCTTAAAGACTGTACACTAATAGTAAGTAAAATTTTATTTCCAATGAACCATATGATACAGATTATTCTAAAAGTTTTAAAGGCCATTATTTCGTACGCCAATGCGACTACATTAGGAAGTTTGAACCTTCAAAAGCAGCTTAACCTTATAGATAAGTGAGAACTTCGAATTTCCCGTAATAAAAACTTGTTCTTCCTTCTTCTTTGTTCATATTGGAAAACTGAGCGAATATTGAATTCACGAAAGCTACTTAAATATCTAAAATATAAACAAGTAAAACTTCAATATAAAAACAAGAGTTCCTAAGCTGATTATACTTCCCAAAGATATTTTCTTTTTCAAGTTAATAAACAACCTCATTATAATATTGTTAGTTATTTGCCGAGGAGCAGTATGCTATTTTTTGTTAGAATTTTTCGGCTCTCTCCCCTTAAATCATTGAGAAAACTTCTTTGAGAATATTCTCACAGAATGCTTTCTCTTTAAACGAAACTATTGCTCTAGTGGCGATGTCACAGCCTAAGTTGGAAGGAAGCTTGCAGAATAGTACCTTTATAAATTTTTCAAAACATTTAATGAGAACATCTGTGCAGTAATCCTGCCAGAATATGCAACGTTTACAGTCTGAACTGAAATTTATTTTACTTCAATGAACGATTTATAAAATTGCGAACCGCTTGCAATTTCATGACAACAAGAAAAAACATACAATTTTCATCAATAACATTTCGTGCGACAGGGGAAGGTAGGTCGGTATTTTTCATTCCACCGCGACTGTGTGCAGCGATGGACAAAATTGTAACGCGACTTTATAAATTGAAATATTTTATGTTGAAATACACGTAGATTTACATGTTCTGCATTTATATAAAGTAGATTATTTTTTTGTTGTGCGTTTTTGAAGTAATTTACGAGATCATTATGTACCTATATTATATTTAATAGCAATACGAGTAGTAAAACTTCCAAAAATCCTATCAAAGTTGTCTTTTGTGCGTTTAAAAAGCAGATCGAGCCAGTCGGCTTTAAAATATTACAATTATCCTTGCGCAACTTACTCCATGTACTAACTTACTAAATTGAGATTTAAGATTATTATTTTATATTGTACAAACTGGCTTGCTATTATTTAATAGTGTACTAAAAACATGTTGTTTTATTACCTTTACAACTTACCTGTTTAACTACAAACAATATTTTAATTTCTATTGGAAAAGCTCGTTCCGACATTGTAATAGGGCGTATATATTATGAACCCGTATAACATTGTATTAAAGTCAATACTTCGTGCAGAAAATTACGAAAACTTTTTCCTAATTCATGGGGTCGAAAATGTGTACATGTTTTACCTTGCGATTATATAATATTGTTGTTCTTTTAAAATCAGTATGATATATGCATAAAAATATTATCCGTATGTTTCATATAAAGCTTAAAAATATGTAAATATATCCGTTATAACTAGTTCAGAACAATTTAACAGCATTAGTTCAGAGAAGAATGGCCAAGATACGTCCAAGGTTATTGTCCTAATGCCGATACAAGGAGGGTTCTGATCATATATTATGTGGGTACTAGTTGGCGTCCCTTGCCTAAATTGTAAAACTATTGCGGTACGAACGAAAGTTATGTAAATAAATAATGAATATTCTTGTTTCGTATACCAAACTCAGTGTGCTCTATTCAAAGAAAAACGTGACTTGTTTTCAAAGTGCAATAGTTTGCATCAATACCTATCTCTACGAGTCTTATCCGGTATAATAAATGAACTTAAGAAGTTGAACAACTCGTTTTCTTGCCAATATTTCGAAGAGGCCTGTATTTAGTTTCAGAATTATAGTCTGTGTCATATGCAGATATATTTAATTATTGTAATACATAAGTATAAATATTTTCTTGAAAAGCTATTGTATTACAAATACTTACATTTCAGTTATTGTGTAAATTCATGTACCTACCTACCTACTACGAAATTTCTAAAAGAACTCACCGATCTACAAAGATGTATATGCATTGTAGTAAACTTTCAGCAAATGCGTATTCTTTGTGTAGCACATCATGATTTCTACGACTCGTAGACCCATCGTGGTACGTCATGATTGTCTACAAACGCGTAGGTCTGCGGTAGAAGAGTAGTGTCTACGAACTCGCAGACGTTTGCACGACGGTATTCATCAGTCGCATCTTAACACTATATTATTATGTCTACAATCCCTTTGGCATGTCGAAGTACAACTTGACCGTCTACAAATTTGTAGCAGCACAGCAAATGTAGCTACATTTTAGAAAATTTTAACTTATTTCAAATAAACAATGTCACTTCCAAAAGAGTCGTTGTTCCAAGTACCTATTTATGTCGTATCAGACAGATATGACAACAATGTAAAGTGTCGCATGTTTGTGTTAATATCAGTTCTGCTATGAGTTTCTCATAGTTTATTGTGTAATATATTATTATTATTATCATACATAAATATAATAATGAGTTGAAAAATTATAAGATACAAGTTATCTAACCGTTATTATGAAATCTTATGACAAGTATCAAAATTTAAAAATAAAACGGAATAAAATTCGTGAAAATATATAGTGTTGTTTTATTTAGAATTCTATCACAAACAGAAAATACTTCTTGTTATAAAAGGCTTTTTAATTGAACAATCCTTTTCCACCCGCCTGCAGCTAATGGTGACATAGTTCCAGATCCCGCCCACACCTTTGATTTGGATCATAAGATTGGCTTTCCCACTCTTTTCCTTTCCTTGTTTGTAGTAAGATCAATAACCGAACTTATCTTATCATAATATCTACTAACTAAATACGTATTCCGACTACCATCAATCTACTTGTGAAACTAGAGTATGTATGTATACGCCTTCCCCATCAGTGTGTGCAAGAATAGGCAGAAGTGGCGTGATGTTACTCAGGATATTTTTGACTGCCTCTGTAGCGCAGGCAGTAATGTAACCAAATGCCGTGTGGAATATTTGGGTTCGATTCCCATGTCGCAGTCGGACTAAATATAATAATGTGTGATCCCCGAAATGTTTACTTTAAAGTTTCGGTGTAGATGGCATAGCGATGTAGGGCTAAATGGCGATATATGAGAATGTTCCACAATATTTATTTATTTATATATGCAATGATCCCATTGAGGTCAGAAGTTCGAATAAAGTGGTAAGGGACGACCCGTAACAGTTACATAGCCAGTTCCCGATCGATCATTGACCGCCTGTGAACCCCACTTGTATGCGGACTTGTGAGTAATACACGTAAGCACTTCAATCCTGAAACATTTTATAGGGGTTTTACAAGGTCGAAGCATTTGTGACTGCACGACAACATCAGTGTTAAAATTGTTTCAATGTCTTGTGTAAGAGCAATGATGGATGGGTATTGGTAAATAAGAATGTAGGGTTTCGATGGGTTGAGCTGAATAAGTACTCTAAGACTTCATGTATAAAATAGGTATATAATTGTAGTCTGGTACCAGTTACACTAAACAAAATAAAATACTATACGATATATAATAGGACCTAACCCACAGCGTGCGGGGAGGCGACTGCTGCGCCCAGCGATTATTTGCCTCGGTATATAAAACTAACGCGTCAGCAGTGTCCCTACAAGAACATGAGTTTCTTAATAATTAACGAATAGTTCTAAGAAAAACAGATTTATTAACGCTCTTTGGGTCATGTACCCAAAGGGAAGAAATGAGAAGAGTTGACAGGATATTTACCATGTATTACTCAATAATACATGGTAAATATCCCGTTAACTCTAATAATAGTGTTAGTAACTACTTTGCCGTTCGTCTGACTATCTATCTGTCTATTCGTCACGAGGCTGTATCTCAGGAACCGTGATAGTTGGAGAGCTGAAATTTTCGCAGCTGATATATTTCTCTTGCCGTTTTTTGTACGCTACCCTCCCGGCATGAGTCTGACTCACACTTCGCTGGTTTTTTATTACTATAGTAAAAATCGTATTGAACGGTTAGATAAATATAAATAAATATAAATACAAATATAGATATTGTTGTTAATAACAAATTATTGCATCTGACACTCTTTTAATTAGAACCGAGGTGAACCAAAGCTAGAAAGCAATATCGAGAACTTAATTCTAAAAGCTACAAACCCATCTCAATCAAATAACTTATTACAGATTAATTAGAAATTATACAAATTGTTAATGAGTTTCAAAATAACTTGTTACAAATTAATTTTATTTCAAATTAACTTAGTCACTAATTTAAATATCTGAATCGAGGGTTAGGTAGGTTCTTATAACACATCCATATTTTGGCAATGTTTTATTGATCCTCGTAAAAAAAAGGATAAAAAGGAATTAAACATCATCATTCAGAATTTCAACATTCTGAACTCTCAATTTCGAACCGGAATTCCAACATCCAGGACAGATATTACGTTACTGTAAATTATTTATCTTCGCAGTGTACCCAAGCATTAATTAAACATTCGCAATATTAATCTGGAGTCGTTATCTGTAACACACATCCATTTCTAAATAGATACCTGCTAACAAAACAAAGCATAGCGCCTTGCTTTGTTTTTCACGTGGAGTAAACTAGGTACTACAAAGGCATCTAGAGCTGGCTTAGATCTGATAGCGTACTATACAGTTTCTCGGATAGCGGTTAAGACGCTAATAAAACCATTCCACGAAGGGTTGAAAACATAATATATTACACGACCAGGTAATCATTCTGTTTTGTCTTTAATTAAAATCAGTTTACTGTTCTTTTTAGAAAGAACAATATTCTTTAAATACTCATGGTTAAAAATGATTCCCGAATTAAATTACTTCTGTATAATAAAGTGAATATACGCTTTATTATACAGAAGTAATTTAATTTGAAAATTTCAGTAGTGGAGCACACTCTTTGGAAGGGGGTGAAGATTTGGAAAATCTCAGAGTTGAGGTAAACCTTTAACAATATCATGAATATAATAAAATATCATTTTTTCCAACATTACAGTAATCCATCATCTCGAATCGCATCGGATCACAATCTATCAATCATGTGTAATATTGTTTTCTGAGGTCGTTTAACAATATTTGCAGCTTCAATTTTATTGGAACAGTTTTTAGCTTAGAATTACAGTTTTATGAAGTGTGAGGTACCTCTTTATTAAGTTTCTAAATTGAATTGACCATTTAGGACTCTCTAACATTTATTTTATTTTATTATCTTCACATTATCCCTTAAATGCATGATTTTTTATTTGTCATTGAAAAAAATATACGTATTATCTCAAGAGTACAGAAATTACTGGAAAAATAATAAAAAAAATATCGAAGAATGTTTAGTCCATTAAATCCCTCATTTTTTCTGTGTACGATGTACCCTAAATTATGCACTCCAAGTAAAAAGAGTATGTATGTAAGTAGGTGTATATGTCGCGTGGTTTTCTTCAAAATTGAAACAATTAGATTACGTGTTTTATTATTTTATTATGGTTTTTCCTAAATCAGTTTTTTCTCATAATGTAAGGTTGAGAAATATAAAAAAAATCACATATGGTTTCGATAAAACCAGAACACAGGCATTTTACATGTTACTTCATCAAAAAAATGGCCAGAAAAACAAAATCTTCATCTAAACTAATATCTTCTGATGGTGAAACCAGGGAAACACCGTTCTTCCTGTTTTAGGAAAGCGCCGTGTTTCCTGTCCTAAAGAAGGACTGGGTCCACCTAGTTTTTTTTTCTCAAAAAGTATAAGGTTTCAGCTACTTCAAGATTATATATGTATCCATCCAAGTTCTGGACGTGAACACTCTTGCGCTCGAGACCATAGTGCGAGCCATGATCTCCAGGGGGAGTTAGTGGGACTGCGCCGCCTCTTGCTGCAAGCAGGTCATGCTTGTGAAATAGACGGCGGGAAGGGAGCGGGAGTGGACTCTCCCACCCGAGCTCCGCAGTCTGCGGTGGCGAGGGTGCCGCCGACGTGTTCTCGCCCAAGACTATCGGCCTCCATGACCGGGGGCCTAAAGACGGTGAGGGGGCTGCTCACCGTCCTTACAGAAGCAGGCCCATTACGGCAGCGTGACGTGAGGGATTCACGCATCGTTTTCGGGTGTCATCACGCTAAGAAGCGGGATGACACCCGAAATCCCCCAAAGACGCGGGATAGCACCCGAACCACCCACAGTGGTAGCGAGGCCGCAGTGGTAGCCGTAGGTCTGTTGAAAGTCCTGGTACATCCTTCCGAGGGCTTGCTCGGGGCTCCCAACCGCAAACTGTTGGGCGTTACGTGAGGTTTTTTAGTCGGTACGAGTCTGGCATAGCATCCATGAAGGATTTTGCCAGACACTTAAAAAAAAGATTACCCACTTAATTTTAGGTTTTTGTGACAACAATTTCTTGTAAGCTACTCATGAATTTATCATAACTAGGTCTACAAGGCCATGGAACAATCGCATGTACTACTTTCTACTCTTATGAATTTGTGATATTCTCCTATATAACTGCCCCATGAGATCTACACCACTCAGGTGGGATCCTCTGCACTATGGTCTACATCAGTACCAAGAGAATCGTCTTTCAAAGGACCATCTACAGCCTCTTCAGATTCAAAACTCGACACTCAGTCCCTATAATAAACCTGCTCCTCTTCATCATTTCCCTCACTGAAATCTTTTTCAGCACAATCTTTTGATTCATTGTCATTGAAGACAGCTACGGAGCTTATTTGGTCATCAAAACCAGTCCATCTTCAATTAGACATCTGAAATATATAATTTTTACCTCTATTACAAATATCTCATACAATGTTCTACTTAGTACTGAATGCATAGTGTAGGATAAGTCCTACAGAATAAAATTTCTAAAATTTGTGGTCATTCCTAATATAATTGAAAATTTTACTAATTACACTTAATATTTAACATTTTGAAGAATAATAGTAAAAATTAAACAGGACAACTTACCTAGAAATTTTCAAAAAAAAATGTTCACTAAATAAATTGAATTGCAACTTATGCAAATCGCGGTCCGCCAAAAAGTTTTAGCAATCAAATTCAAGTTCAAAATAAAAAACAGTACTGCAAACATAAAATATTTAAAAATAGACCTGTTTTCGATAGACAAGAGATAATAAAAATTAATTTTAAGACAAAAGCGGATGACATTCAGGCATCAGAATATTGTGTAGTCTAAATCCTACACTGTGAATTTAAGGGTTATGTTAGTTCAAGCATTTTTCTTAGTAAAATAAGCTAGTTAAATAAAAAGAAATCTTTACATAATCATTATTTTTATTTGATTAATGCTTGGAAACCAATAAATAGCTGCAGTGTTATAAGATGTTCAATAGATGTAAGTATTCCACATTATATATAAATGAACACACCAATAATTGTATGAAACATTTCTTTGATGTTAGAATCAGAAAGCAGGAGTAAAAACTACGAATACGAGTAGGTATCAAAGTTAATACTTTTTTGTTAAGTTTATGACTTGTTAAAACTTTAAGAACAGAATTTATGTCAAAAATTACGTTTGTCAAGCGGCGACCCGAATTTGAAATCAAAATGACTGAAATGAAGTCTAATCAAATTAAAAATTTTGCTAGACAGAAACTTTTGCGTCTGCTGACCCAAATTACGAGGCCCTCGGGCAAGCTCAAGAGCCCTTACCATCGCCACAGCGCATGCAACATCAGGTAGGGTTGTCACAACGAATCACTTTTAATTAAATTAAAATTTTTTAAGGATATCATTTTTTATTTAAATTTCTGTCAAATTAATAGTTAAATAAGTAGTTATTTTTTTCATGTGACTTCTTTTTTTGCCATCCAATTCTCCTCACTAAGTAAAGTGAAAACCAATTCATTCACAGCAGTATCATCAAACAATAAGGATTCGATCCATATTCCATTTTTGAACATGGTTATAACAGTTAACAGTATAAAACATTACTATTCATAGTCAAATAATTATCATTCTCATCACGAATTAGTCACTCATACTAAACAAATATGAAATGATGAAAGCGAGTTATAAGCGACGACTTCCAGACATGACGGCGGCTTATAATTGCGGACCTAATTGTGCGAGGGAAGGAAGTAATAAGCCGACGGCATTATCATATACACGCAGTTACGTGCCTGTCTCTTGTATGTGTATGTATGTGTGTAGTACGCGAGAGACTCTCACCTACCTTTGTATCGCGTATCGTTTAATTCCAGGTAATAACTATTGGTGTTTGTTTTATGTGAATTTAATGTCTAACTTGAAATTAATTATGCTATGCTTTGTTGTTTCTAGCTAATCCAAATTGTTACATTTAGTATACGTATAAAACCTCATAAAGCAACATGATCTATGACTTTTATCGGAAGGGAAGCATCCATATTGAGACTTTACCCTCTGTCAACACGTACCCCTAAAGGAATACGCTTAATACACATACCTTAATAAGAAATATTTAAAATGTGTGTCTCTGAATCTATGAGTAAAGTGTTTTAATTCTATTGGGTAAGTTCGAGATGCCACTGGAACTACTCTAAAATGACGGTCCTGTGGTGAAAACAATATATTAATTTCAAGATAAACAGTAAATTGTGATAACCCTATCATTGTAAAAGAAGTTACAAGAGTCATTTCGACACTTAATGTGTGTCTAACGTGTGCAGTCTGGACTTAGTCCTATACATACTGCTATGTGCTCGTAGCACATAACTGTACCTTCGAGAGTGCTGCTTCAAATTTGGTTGTAATTTATTTTTGCATTACTATATTTAGGTATAACACTTGCTGCTCCCTGCCATTTCGACCGAGTAGAATTTAAAAAGTAGCCTATTTCCTTTTCTTGGACTCAAACTTTATACCAAATTTCATCAAAATTGGTTCATCGGTTTAGGCGCGAAAACGTAGCAGACAGACAGACACACAGACAGAGATACTTTCGCATTTATGATATTAGTAGATCATAGAGCTCTTTAACTTGACTCGCCATACCTAAAGATCTAAATAAAAGGTGCATAACGGCAGTCTATTAGTGTAAAGTAAGCAGTTGCAACATAATTCATGAACAGTTTCATGTATGAATACTTGCAAGTAGCTTCCTTTGAGAGGAAAAATAAGCAGTTTCAACGAGGCTTTCAAGCTCTTTTGAGCGCTATAATCTAATCTCCCTCCGTGGTTCGTCGCTGCTTTAAACAGGACCGATTCGGTATTGCAAGCGCTTACCTATGATTACGTCTCTTTAAATTGATTTGATAAAGAAATAATTGTAAGTACTTGTTGCGCACTATCTCGTGTTTAGAATTCGAATCTAAACATAATAATAATGCTATATACCTATTAATTACGCTACTTTGCCTATGAGCAATTAAACTGCCATCGCTGCACACAATTCAAAAATTTATATTAAGTAATCATTTTGTAATTGATACTAATATTATAAAGTGGAAAGATAAGATTGCTTGCATTGAACAGACTCCGAAACTATTAAACAGATTTTGAGAAATACTTTCACTGTTGCACTATTCTTCGGGTGATATAGGCTATATTTTATTCCTGTAGGTATTCCTCCATCTTTGCAACTGAATGACAGTATGAAAGACACGAAGAAAGACATTTACCGCCTCTGCAGGAATGAAGTCAAAGCTATAGTGAAAGAGAAGCGTGAAAGAATAAATATGATTGCGGAAGAGAAGCTGACGAGGAACTTCGAGATGAATACCAAACTCTTTTGGAGGGAGGTCAAAAAGTCTCGGAGCTGTTCGTCAGTTTCCAGAATGGATAAGATAAAGAGTAAAGCTGGGGACATTCTTGCGGACCCATTAGAGGTGTTAGAGCGGTGGAATGAGTACTTTGGAGAAATGCATGAATATCTCCCGCATGCGGGCACTGCGAGGGAGTCGATGACTGATCTTGCGGTGCAAGCATCAAGCGGAGATATTACTTTGGAAGAGATTGAATGGTCGATACGAAGCTTGAAAAATGGAAATTGATAGGATATCTGCTGAAATGATCAAATTCCCTGCGTCCGGGACGCCTTCTGGTCATTGAGCAATCTATGCTGGAAGACTGGAAGGGTCCCAATGGACTGGAGGCGTGCTATCATCGTGCTATCATCGTGCCCTTGTATAAAGGCAAGGGCTCACGTATAGAGTGCGCCAACTATAGGGCCATCAGTTTGATCAGTATAGCAGCTAAAGTGTATGGCAAAATTATTGAAAGGAAAATGAGGGTGGAATCTGACGGATTACTGTGGGAGGCGCAGGGTGGTTTCCGAAATGGAAGGGGATGTATGGACCAAGTTTTCTCACTCCGCAACATTGTAGAGAAGCAGCTGGCTGTAGGCCGGAAGGTTTTCTGCGGTTTTGTGGACATGGAGAAAGCATTTGACAGAGTTGTACGGAAGGATCTCTGGGATATATTGCCAGGATACGGGATTGATGGTGCGCTGCTTCGTGTTGTGCAGTCTACATATGTGGGATGTACGGCATGTGTGCGGGTGGGCGGCAGCCTGTCTCCCTGGTTTGACGTCAACATTGGCGTCAGACAGGGTTGCGTGCTGTCGGTTCTGCTGTTTGTCCTGTGCCTGAACGATTGTCATAAGAGAGTAAGATCGATGAATGTTGGATTGCGAATGGGTGACTTACTTGTGAACTGTTTGCTGTATGCAGATGATGCCGTGCTCATAGCCGAATCGCCATCAGAACTACAGTCACTAGTCACAACGATGAAAGATGATTATCTAATGAGAGGCTTACATTTGAACGCGACTAAACGAAAGTGATGGTATTCGAAAGAGAAGAGGACAGAACGAATGCCAGGATAACTGTAAATGATGTAGTGCTGGAACAGGTGGATGAGTTTCTATATCTTGGATGTGCATTTAGCAGAGATGGACGGTACACCGCTGATGTAGAAAAGAGGGTAACTGCGGGCAATAGTGTAAATGGAGCGTTAAGCAAACTTTTAGGTAACAAGGCCTTAAGTCAAAAGGCCCAGCTCGCAGTACACAATGCGGTGCTGATACCTACGCTAACGTATGGAAGCGAGAGTTGGGTATGGCAGGAATCTCATGAAAGTAGAATAAACGCGGTCGAGATGCGCGCGCTACGCAAAATCTGCGGAGCAACGCTCGCAGATCGCGTTCGGAATAAAGATGTAAGAAAGAGAGTTGGTCTGAAAGAGAGTGTCGGTGTTAAAGTAAGGAAAGGCATGCTACGATGGTTCGGGCATGTGGAACGAATGGGAGATGAAAGAATGACAAAACAGATATACAACGCGAAAGTGGATGGACGTAGGTGTCGGGGAAGGCCACGACACACCTACCACGACCAAATTAATCGTGTGTTAGTTAAGGGTGGTGTCAAGAGCCGTAGGAACCGACGTGCATGCATGAAAAGAAAAATGAAAGTTGAAGAAGCAAGTGAGGTGTGTATGGACCGTGCCTTGTGGCGCTCGGTTCTTTCTGCCTACCCCGCAAGGGATTTGGCGTGAAGATAGTATAGTATAGTAGGTATAGGTATTCCTGCGGTAAGGGGGATTACACGGGTGAAACGGCGTGAGGTTTGCTAGTATATTCTATGTACTTTGCTATTAATAGGTATAAAATAACTAAACTTACTGAGATAAAGTTTATAACACTCTCGCCAAACCCATTAGTTTTACCTTCTAATCTCACGGCCGTGTTCATCCTACACTTGCTAATACAGCTTCTACTAATGAGAAACTTCTTAAGTAACAGGATTACGATATTCTTTATTGTACTACATATTTAAGGAACGTACGTTAACAATAACTCTTCAGTTTATTTGGTAAGATCAATGGGATCCCCACATCCCCTATCGGAAAGAGATGACATGTTTATAAAATGTCAAAGTTTCACTGCGATCTCCAGATGATGTATAATTTGTAACCATAAGAAATACAACAAAAACTTGTTTTACATTTAATATTCTTAGAACCAAGTGTAAAGTTATGATAAAATATTACAAATTTATTGGAGCCGATAACGCCTCTCGTTACAACTGTATCAATTAAAGTATTTTGGGGCATAAATCATGTAAAAGGATCTAAACATTTTTATTATAAATAAATTTCGCGACTCGTTGAAACAGGGTCACTCTCAAGTCTACACTACTATAATTTGAAACAAAATTACATAATTTAAAATACAACATTGAACATTTCCCAGAAAAGCGGTGAGGCGTTCAAGCGGTCAGTGTCTGATAGATCCCTTAATTCTACCCGACACAGTTACCCGATCCATTCTAAATATTGTTTCCACCACACTACCAATGCCTTTATTGCTCACTATTTTCGATACCTTTGCTTTGTGTATTACCAAAGCGGTTCAGCTTCGAATTCTGGTGCCACGTTAAGCGTGTTTGTTCTGTGAGAATGCCGACTTGGAATGCAAAATACCATCGATCCGAGCCACCGACTCTGACGTACTACACGCATGCATTCACATTCACAGGTCAGTTGCTTGCTGCTACTGTTTAGGTATGTTTATACTGAGTTAGATATTACTGGACTAAGTGGTTGAGGAGATAATGTTTTCAAGAGTATTTATATTTATGAGTAAAATGTAACGATTTGGTACTCCTCCTAACCTAGGCTGTTTGTGTTTAAAATAATATGGGGTATTATTAGCTTTTTGAAGATTACTCCTAATCTTACTAAAATAAATTTATCTTACAAATATTATAAATGCGAAGTTTGTGAGTGCTGATGTTTGTTACTCATTCACTCTTCAACGGCTAAACGGATCTGGCAGAAATTTGATACAGGGATGAATTTATAGTCTAAAATAGCACAGCATGCATAGCAAGTATAATATAAATACTACACGTTACCTTCCACGCGTAAGAAAGTATAATGTAATGACACCAAACAGCCTATATTCGTATTCATAACATGAAGAGATATAAATAATACAAAAGCAATTAGTTGAAAAACCGAAGTTTAATATCACAAATTAAACCACCCAAGCTGGCAAAAGAAAAGATAATAATTTTATATGGGAGAACTTACCAATCACAAAAATATCACGATAAAAGCATTGACACTTACAAGTTGGAAGACATTGAGGTTGTAACAGAAATATATCAAACGACCGAGGGGAGTGGCATTTCTACGTAATTACGTTGGTCCTATAGTAGTATGCTGTTTTGTAATATACTTAAATCCGCCCTTCTGATGGAATGCCACGGCAGCTTTTCGCGATTGGGAGCCACTTTTACAATCCATAAAACTTCTGATAGTGTTCTCAAGTTGGCGGCCCTATGATGTGTCTCTTAATGCTCCACTTGAAGAGCCCAGGGCTGTAAGAGGAGGGAATCACGAGCGCAGGCAGGTCTTTCCATATTATTATGGTTCGATAGAAATACGATCTTTTAAGTCTTAATATTTATGCTTCACGAAGTACGAAAATATTCGTAGATGCAAGATGCCCTAATGTGGCCACACAACCGAGTACCAGTCGTAGCGTGGTACTTTACACTTGTGAACAATCTCAAAACGTATGTAATTATCTAAATATATATGTATAACTCAAAGGCCCAAACCACTGGACGGATCGGGCTGAAATTTGGTTTGCAGGTAGATTTTATGACGTAGGCATCCGCTAAGAAAGGATTTTGATAAATTCTACCCCTAAGGGGATAAAATACGGGAAGCGGGAACGAAAACAAATTTTACGCGGGCGAAGCTGCGGGTATCAGCTAGTAATATATAAAATATTATAAACATTTACAGACATTTTTTACATAGAGCCATCTGAACCCAAAGTAAGCCAGGATTAACCTGCTTGTATTATGGGTACCGGAGAATGAATAATTATTTTTGTGTCATAATGTATACTTATTTTTGTTTTTCACAAAAGTGTTTTCCCGTGATTAGAATCAACGATCAGAGACGTGGTGATCAGTAATACGATTACTAGGCCAACAAAGCAGCCTTTTATACAAAGTCGGCAGGAATCATATCAATAATGCTCCAAACAGCCCATAGACACAACACATCCAGCATTATGATAATGCACAACTTTAAGAAGCATTCACACTTTCAGATCTACGGAACAAGTTCGTTTTGTACCGCGCTCACCCATTCAGTTGTTCCTCCATTGTTCCAAGTTTTCGATTGTAGAGATCACTGAAACTTTCACAATAGTATAGCTTGTATGTTGATAGCAAATAGGCATGTTTTTGGATTACTCTTCAGTGAAATAATCGTACTTGTGAGGTTGAGGATGTCAACGAATGCTACTTTACTTAGATACTTATTAGTTTCGAACTTGATTGACCGGAATCGACAGGAAATTACTGTATTTATGTTATTAGTATAGTGAACAATGTCACCATATTTGTGAAATAAAACACATTTTTGTTTTTGTTCACACTGATTGATTTCGTAACGAGAATTGGCTTCTTTAAAATTTCGTTGTAAGCAACTTTTCCAGGTACATAATATGTATTTATTTCTGTGTGCCATGATAGTAGAAATCTGTTAAATCCTGGGAACACACAAGTGCTCACATAAAAGACACAAGTGTACGAAATTAATGTGCCTTTGAAGATATGATATTATTTTGAGCATATTTTGAAGAACCGGATAATTATATGCGTCAATCATAGCAACTGAAGCAAAAGAAAATGTTACAAAGCATATTTTTTTCTTTGAATGTTGGTAATGAGGAAAATTTTATGTTTTCCGTATTTTGCTCATAAAACGGCAGATATACATATAATATAACAACGCGGGAGGATGAAAAAACAGATTACGGATACATAAAATTTCTCTAATATGCAAATGGTTTGATAGTGCAAAGATTATGCCCTCCTAAACTGAGAGTTTCTGACAACATAAATATCTCATAATGGGTAAACTTCCGCAATAAATTATATTTTTGAAAAGCTAATTATACAATCTCAGAATTATGAAAAGATAGAAGCGGTTGATGACAAAGCTCTAAACATTTTACAATCTAATTTTGAATTCCTTCTGTTATTGTTCACTTATTTACACACTAGCTAATGCCCGCGACTTAGTAGGTTTGAGATACCCACTATTTGAAAGGTTTTATATTTATTATGACATAAGAGAAGATGAGGTTTGTTTCAGTGCAGGTCCTGTGGAAATTGACTCAGCTGTGGGTAGTGTACCCGAGAATAGACAGGTAAAACATCTTCCAATTTCTTTTCTTGTATCAGTATCTTGCACACGATCATAGGCTATGGTGACCATTAGTTTATCAGGTTAGACCGTAAGCTTGTTTGCCATGAAAAAAATCAAGATTATGTACCTATTTAGAAAAATATGTTCATTATGACAATATGTTGTTAAGACGTTCCAACTTAATTTGTTAGTACCTATATCGATATATTTTAGCAATGAATCGCATTTAGAACAAGAACATTATTTGTGAAGCAAAACTTAACTTGAGACGTGTGTTCGTAAATTTTGACTAAGCTTTGAAAGCCAAAGCTATTGAAATGCTAACCTGATAAAATGTTCCGTTTGTACATTCGATATGTAAATGAACGCCTGTTGTTGCATCTACGGTTGGTACAAATCATGCGTGTCGAGCCCACGACGGAATCAGTTCGGTGCGTGATCGGAATATTGTCACTCGTCAAAGTAACATCTATGTGTGAAGTTAGAGACTTTATATCATAAATTTTCGTCGACAATTTTGCTGGGCTAAGATTAAAGATACCATTCTCTGAATTAAGATGGGAAAATCAGGAATAATTTATATCAATTCACAAACTCCTAAATTGATGAAGTACCTAATAAATTGAAAAACTCAAATTATGTTATTCGATAACATATTGCAGGAAGTGCCCAATTAAAGCGAAAGTTAGTGTGTAGGTTATGATAAAGGGGCATAGAGTATTAAAGTCGCGTTAAATCATGATTTAATATTACCAACTGTAGAACGAAGATGTTCAAGCTCTTGAACTTTCGGCTGGAGAGATTTCCGGAATAACCTCCGTTAGTCAGATGGTCTATTCCAGAAATATCCAGAAGACGTGAGGAACGTTGGTACAGTTTCGTTATACAGTTGGTAATATTAATTCATGGTTCACACCCACACCAGATTACTCCACTCGTACCTACCATACGCAAGGTTGGACAGGTAGTGTGTTCTCCTGTAAAGCAAAGACCTCGAATTCAAGCTCCGTCCCAAGTCAAGTTACCTTATCACTATAAAATAAATTTATACAACAATTTAGCATATAAATTACTCTAAAATTATTCACTAATTTACTAGGCAGGCTTCAGACAAGTTTCTTATGTACCTAATTCCAAACCCGTTTGTAACCTAATTGCTACTAGAAATTGTATGAATTTGATGGGTGTTAAAATAATTTATATGATAATGTACGCTATTCAGTTACTACCTGCTTTCTAAATAGGAATGCCGAAAATAAATATATAATGTGAAATAGGGACCTGAGTGCCGAAACTTTGTATTTTGTTAAGAAACTTCGTAGGCAAATATTGATTGTCCTTAATTCTCGTTGCTATTCACGACGACATATATGGTAAACTACTATGATGGCCTGGCATTCATTTACGTTTAGAAATAGTATTCGCCGCCACAGCCATGAGGCAGATATTAAATGAAGTTGTCACAATTAAGTAAAGAAGGAAGACCATCCCCGTAACTCCCGAAACAAATCGTAAATCTGGATACATATATACAATCTGGATACACCGGATAATCCGTGAAACACCTGACTATCTGGTTTTCATGAAGTTAATTTATTTTTGTCGGACTGACTAGTATCACGAAGTATTCGGTGTCCATATCTGTAGCTTTGGAAAAAATCCAGCAAACGTTTCACTTTTGGAATAATGCCATAATTTATTTAGTTTACTATATTATTATTATGTATGATTTTGCGTCTCCACATTGCACGTGAAAGCAATGGCTGATCTAAACTTATTGTAAAACATGAACATTTTAAAATAAAATCGAACAAAGTGGATTTTCTCTAATTCTTACAACGCTGATATGTCACGGAGAAAAAACTGAAAGCAGTATTTTGCTGCTTAATATAACAGAATCCTACTGCACCATTTCCATGAGTGGTTTCAATTTTCGATCGCACGCAATAATTAAAACCGATTCATCAGGATACAATTCCGAGGATTGTAAATAAGTCAAACAATACATTATAGTAGGTATTCAAACAAAGTTATCGAGACCTTACATTGGTCTACTAAATGAGCTGCCATGAATTTCTAAACAATAATCTAATTTATAATAACAAGCTTAACTTTATTATTTAAACCTACACAACATTCAAAATGAGCTAAAAATAAAGGTTAGGTTCAAAGCTCTACAATGAGAAAAACAAGCTAACGAGCACCATCACAGGACTAACACAATTCATTTCACAACTTTTGTTAAAATACAATTTTGCGGAGGCGGTCACTACTAGACACTGAATAATCTAATGCTTCAACGACAAGTTTCAAGACACTGTGGACTGTCTCAGAACCTTGTACAACTTTATTATAGTTTAAAATTTTAGACGAGTGTTCTGGCTCTGTGTTCCATATTATGCTTGTTAGTTACAATGATTATAAAAATATTTGAGATCATCTCCTGATCCAGTGAAAACATGTGAGATGTTGAACACTTGCATTGTAACATTGATTTAAAAAATAAAGCACGTCTTCGTGTACGTCACTATCTACAATAAGGTAAGCATACAAAATATAATATTTTCCAATTAGGTAATTTGCACCTTAACTAGAATACAGCAAGAATGTATGTTCACAATAGGCTCACTATTCTACCCTTCTTACTTTGTTAGCACAAAGAGTATAGCTAGGTTCGGTCACAATGGATGTGAAGGGGTCGGACGCGAGGAACACTATGAACCCTCATTAAACAAGTTGTCGTGACGCGGAACATTCTCATGGAATCCTGTGTGTTGTTTGTGGCAATGTGTGGGGTCAGGTGAATATTCTGGAGAAATTTCCATGGCAAATTGAATTTAAACATGATATGCCAGTTTTGTAGTTCAAAATCTCACAAAGATTCGAAAATATTGTTTAGGCGATATCGTTGAAATTATCGTAATTAAAATCTATATACATATATAAAAAAACATACAGATGAATTGAGAACCTCCTCCTTTTTTGAAGTCGATTAAAAAATTAATGCCACTTTTTATTGTAATTTCTTAACTCAAGAACGGGCTCACCAATCCAAACCAAATGTTCAGGCTTTGTTCGGACGTTCGGACGGTTGTAGATTGTTAATGTGAAGTTTGCACCAACTCGGTCGACAGGTTCTTCATTGGTCACGCAAACGAAGTTGCGCGGGTCAGCTAGTCACTTAAAAAACTTTTCAAATGTTCACTTGTATTATTACCATAAGGTCCAAAGCAGAACTCCTATTCATGAAACATTCGAAATAAATCAACGCAGGTACAATTGGCATCCATTACAGAGACTTTTAGGTTTTAGTCGTTAGAATTGTAGAAGATCTTTGTAAAAAATTCAGCAGCTGATATCACAACCTGCGTCTGCCTATTTAAACACTTCAGTAGTCTCACCAACAATTACGTAGGACAGAAACTCAAAAAGTCAATTAATGTGTTCCTACTGTGTAATATAGTATTTGTTAACGGAACCTTATTCGAAAAAGATATCATATTTTCACAACAAGTCTCACGCTTCTTGGAACTTTCAATCGTGCACAATAATACTAAACTGAAACGATGCCCTATATAAGTGCCCGGTCACTGAATAGGGATGCGATGCATCGGCTTGCAAATTGCGGATTCCCCGTGTCTACACGCGCCGGTGGAGCTCTCATAACCTTCGGATTACTGGACGTTGTTTTCTAGTTGGCGATTTATGGTAATGTAGTGTACACGATCGTTGGATATCTATGTGTGAATATTATGTGTAGAGACTCTATTATATACAACATAAAAAGCTTGTTACATGCATGCAAATATACATAAAAAAATGCTAGGAATATGCACGAAATTTGGCATAATATGCGAAATTAAATGAAATTATTATGTGAAATTGGGCGATGCTTTCCGGAGGCAAAATATCCACACAAAAATATAATACGAGTATTACCGACAATATAATTATTGTTTCCGTTTTTAGGTCACAAGTATTTGGTGTTATGGCGGCAAACAGGAATACATAATTTGTGGAAATTTTAACTCAATTATATAGCTAATATTGCTCTATCATATAACTAGAGAGTTGAAATTTTCACATAGCAAATGCATATAATCAGGTCTGTAATTAAGTCCTATTACTTGACCTTTAAAAATTTGAGCGTAATGCATCAGTGAAACCAATGCAGGTTGATTCAGTGTTCTGTGAAAGACCATGTATTGAGTAACTTTTGCTTTGGCTAGAACTCATATTGGTATTTTCTTTCATTTACGAGAATTTCTGCACGCTAACGTGGAGTCTGGTTACTGACTGGTATAAGAATTTTCAACACTGCAGTGGGCTTACCTTTATTTTAAATTTAAAATTGTATCAGATTCACAATTTGAAATATAGATGAACATCTTTTGCAGCTTCTACAAATCATATGTATTATAATCAAAGCTTCTAAAAATTAAAAAAAAAATGTTATTAAAACATATGTATTACTAGCTGATGCCCGCAGCTTCGCCCGCGATGGCGCTGTATGTGAAAAATGATTTTCCCGCTTTTCTGTTGAAATTGTTCCTGAATTTTCTGTGCTATAAACCTCACGGAGCCCGAGACCTATCTAACGAATGCAAAACCGTGGAAATCGGTTCGTGCGTTCTGGAGTTATAGCGTCAGGAAGGAAAACCCGACTTATTTTTATATAATAGATAATTATAATCCCGCATAACATTACCTATATATCAAATACAAAATATTCAAAATACAAATGTCCACGTGTCTATTTGTTCTACTTTTACGCTTTATCAGACTAATGAACTATCTACATAAAGGCCTACACATACCTACTTTTACAAAATGGAATAGGCATGTAAATAAAATAATGAATTTTTTTTATCTTGGGTACTGAACTGTTAATGTTCCATTATACTTCACAAACTATCTTAAATCCAATTTATTTTATGATTACTTTTCTACCACGACAAGGGTTTACTTTGGGCCAAAAGTAAAACTTCTAAACTAACATTTATTATAAGTACCTATCCATTTGCACTATCAAAATACTATGAAAACGAATATTTGCGGAATATACTTTCGCAGACGGTTATAATATAATTGTACTCAAAACTCAAACTCATAAAAACATTTATTTCGCATAATCCTAATACATAGGCACTTGCGACACGTCAATGAATACAATGCAAATAGTACCACCAGTTCGGAACGCGGCCCGCTTGAGAAGAACTGGCAAGAAACTCGGCGGGCTATTCTTTTTGTGCACTACATATTTACAATAAGTAGACTCCATCAGTAGAGCAAGCAGATCACTTCCAGGCTTCCTTATCAATCAAATAATCGTCAATTGTATAGTAGCCCCTGCAGCACAATTTACTTTTTATACACTTTTTAAACTTAATTAGAGGCATGCTTTTAATTTCGCTTGGAAGCCTGTTGTAAAAACGAATACAGTTACCCAGGAAAGAATTACTGACTTTGTTCAGTCTACAATGATAAACGGCAAGGTTGTTTTTATGTCTGGTGTTCACATTGTGTCTATCGCTTAACTTAGTAAAACTAGATAAATTTTTCTGAACATACATAAGATTTTCAAAAATATATTGTGATGCCACAGTTAGAATATTTAATTCCTTAAAGTTTTCTCGCAGAGAGACCTTTGGACCTAATCTATATATGGCTCTTATGGCCCGTTTTTGTAAAACAAAAATTGTATTTATATCTGCGGCATTGCCCCATAGTAGCATACCGTACGACATTACACTGTGGAAGTAACTGAAGTACACTATTCGCGCTGTTTCTACATCAGTCAAATGCCTAATCTTTTGGACAGCAAATGCTGCTGAACTTAATCTGCCAGCCAGTTTTTCAATATGTGGGCCCCACTGCAATCCAGAATCGATCGTCAACCCTAAGAACGCAGTAGATTTCACAAGTTCCAACTCTTGGCCATTAAGTTGCACATTGGTTTCTGCCTGTGTTACATTGGGCAAGGTAAATTTAATACATTTAGTTTTGTTTTCATTCAGGCTAAGATTATTAGTGTTAAACCAATGTACTACTTTTAGGATTGCATTGTTAACATCGTCATAGTCATCTAGTTGTCTTTTAATTTTGAAAATTAAGGAAGTGTCATCTGCAAACAAAACAATCCCGTTAGTGTCCCCTACGTAATAGGGTAGGTCATTAATATAAATTAAAAATAAAAATGGTCCGAGTATCGAACCCTGCGGGACGCCCATAGTAACCAACGATCCCCCGGAACGTGTGACCCTCTGAGTTCTATTGTTCAAATATGAAGTCAGAAGATCGAGAGCCTTGTTCCTTATCCCGTAGTGCTGTAGTTTCCTGATCAATGTCTCATGTTGGACGCAATCAAAAGCCTTAGACAAATCGCAAAACACGCCAAGCGCATCATGTTTATCTTCCCAGGCCTCATAAATACTCTTTAACAAATCTACACCAGCATCGGTCGTCGAACGTCCTTTAGTGAAGCCAAATTGTTTATTATGAAATAATTTGTGACTGTTAAAATAGGTCAGCATCTGCTCAAGTATTAATTTTTCAAATATCTTGCTCAAAGTCGGCAACACTGAGACAGGTCTGAAATTACCTGGATCAGAAGCACTGCCGGCCTTGAACAAAGGTATAACTTTACTGTGTTTCATTAAATCAGGAAACACACCACCCGAAACGCAATCGTTAAACACAGCTGCCAAGTAAGGGGCAATGACATCAATGACACTAGATACAGATTTTACCGATAGCCCCCATAGGTCTGCGGTTTTTTTAACATTAATAGCCCTGTAAGCTTTCAGAATGTCGTTGCAGTCAACAGTCGTGAATTCGAACGCGTGTTGACAGCTATCTACACATTCTGACAATATTTGCTCAGCGGAAGTGGAAGACGACCGAAGAGTATTCGTTATGAATAGGTATATTACTGAAAAATTTTTCAAACTCAGTCGCTACTTCCAAATCCCCTGTGACGTGGCGCCCGTTTATCTTTAAATGAAAGCTTCGTTCACTCGTTTTAGACCTACCGCATTCAGAATTTACAATGTTCCAAGTAGTTTTAATTACATTTGTCGAAGCTGTAATTTTATTTCTAATGAAATTTGACTTTGCCAAGGAACAAACTTGTCTAAAGGTCTTTGAATATTTTTTAACATATTCCTTAAACTCAGGGTTAAAATTAAATGCTTTTTCCGAATAAAGTTCATAAAGCCTCTTACGACTTTTATAAATACCAGGTGTAGCCCAGTCACTGAAAACAGACCTGCTTCCGAACGATACTGTTTTTGGTGTAAAAAATTTTCCAAACTCATCATGTATTAAGTTAAATAAATCAGCGTAAGATTTATCTACAGTAGTGTAATCGGGCAATTCTGTTATCTTTTTGGCTATATTTTCTTTGAAAGTTTCTAAGCGTTTCGAGTTGACTGGTACAAAACTGATTACATTCTTACTTCTGGAAACATTTCTAGCATACAGAACAGATTGTCCTCGATGATCAGATTTTACAGGGTCTACTATACAATTCTTAATGGGGTGTGTATTAGTGAAAATGTTATCAATACAAGTAGCACTAGTGCTAGTTATACGAGTAGGTTCTAAAAATACATTATGTAAACCAAAGGACTTAAATAAGTTCAACATTTTCCGTCTTTTTGAAGGTTCCAGCGAAGAATCTAAAATATCTACATTGAAATCTCCACAAACGACTACTGCTTTTTTAGAGCTCTGACATTTAAACAAAGCATCTTCCAGTACTTCTTCAAACTGTGTGTATGGAGCATCCGGGGGACTGTATTCGCTTAACACAATGAACTGCTCGAACTCAATACTAGCTATTTCAATGACTCGTTCAACAGAGAGGCTTACTATGTCTTTACGTTCTTTAAATTTTATAGCCTTGTTAATAAGAATTAATGAGCCTCCACGTTTACATTTTATCCTACAGAAAGAGCTAGCAACCTGATGATTTTTAAAGTTCAACATTACTTCATGCTGCTTTAACCAATGTTCTGTTACACAAAAAATGTCTATTCCATTCAAATCAATGCACAGCTCCAACTCCAACTAATTCCCGCCGAGCAGACCCTCTACATTCTGGTGCACCAGGTGCAAACCAGTATTTCCGTACTGAATAGATTCAGTGGCCGCAGGGGCCTTATGTTTATTATTTTGCTGTGGGTACATGTCAAATTGAGTGCAAGAGTTTTGCTCTTTTGTCTCATAACCTAATTTAAATTACTCGGATATAAACATATATCCTTAGTCCTACTATTACATACTATGTCATTAGACTGCTCAAAAGAAGCAGTTTGGGTAGCCAGGTTCTTGGCTAAAATATCAATATAATACTGTAGCGATTTTGCTACCTGTCTTTTACAATAATTTGAAAGCTTATGCTTTCCTTTAGTCAAATAATAATTATTTCTAACAATAGAGTTAGTGTCAATAATAATGAACTTTTTATTATAATATGCAATAGTGTGTAATGTCAAGTTCAATTGCTCCCTAAGCCTATACTCTGCAACTGGCATTGATTTACTGTAGGGCAGTGTATATATTATAATATTATTTAGGGTTAATGAATCTAATGTATCACAATACTTTACAAGGTCCTGTTTTGTTATATTGCCCCTGTTTCCTATAAAAATTACCAAATTATCCCTAATTTGAAACTTATGCCTACATATAGACTTCATAATTTGGGTATATGATGCTGAAGGCATGCAATAATTTATAAATGACTCTCCCTGGGTAAATAATTTTAATTTCAAGCCCATATCTTTTCCAATTTCATCACTGAACATAAAACTTTGACTCCCTGTATTATAAGTGGGTATTAAACTAGGACTGTTTTCTGATTGGTTTAGTATACTACACAGCTGATCTGATGGGGTGTGTGGATTCTTTGGCTATGACTGGCTGCATTTGCAGTCACAATCAGAATGTGTTTTGTCTGATAGTGAGTCAAAACGGTCAGCATAATGTGATGTTGAGTTTATGAGTTTATCCATTGCCATAGAATACTCTCTGATAATCAGCTGTGATTTGTCATACATGGTCTTTACAGACTGTAATGATTCCTGTAGCTGTTGAATTTTTAAATTAAACTTTTGTGTATCAGCAGCATGCTGTTTCTGACTATTCTCTAGCTGTGTTGTGCATAAACTTAATTCATTAAATAGTTTCAATCTATTTCTACAATTTTTTATACTTTTAGAGAAGTTTTTATGTATTTTAAGTCGGTTTTGATTTTTCTTTATTAATTTATTAATTTTAATATATTTCTTTATTCTTTTACCACTGTAATGATCTAAACACACTGATGGTGATACTACATGGTGTTGAGAGGTATCATTAGTGAGGTCAATGATATCAGTGCATTTCGGACCCGCAGCAGCAACTACCTGTGGGGACCTGCCTATGAGCTCGTCAAACAAGGTTTGATTTTGTTGGGTACTTACTTGCAGCGCGGCTTCTTCTAACTGAGTAATTTGTAAGTGAGCGTCACGGAGCTCCTGTTCTAGCTGGTCTATACGTCTTAGGGCATGTTCATACTCCCCACTACACTTATCAAAATTTCCTACAATTATATGAAGGTCATCTCGTTCCCTGGTCATCTCATCTAACCTAACGCTTAGCGAGGACAACTGATGTTTCAATTTGCCATTATGTTGTACTACATAGATAAGCTCTGTTTCATTGTCCTCGCGTTCATTAACAAGCTGAGCAACCTGCTCCTTGGTGGATTTTAGTTCTTGTAGAACCTGTTGCAGTTTAGTCTCTTCCTGTCGAGCCAGGCCTCTGCGAGTCATCATTTTCAACAAGTTATGGTAGCAAATTTCTTAGAATGAAATCAAGGAGCAGTCTGCTAAACAACGGGCAAGTTTATTTGCTTTTAATTGATTTAAGGTAATATGACAACGCGAACGGTGGGATTTGTATGAGTTACCCTTATGTTACCAGCGTAGTATATATTAAATATATACACGTGAACAATAGGCAAAACACAAATAGCGGTTTCAAAGTTAATACAAGTACCTACTTAATGAAATTCGTCTGGATTACCTGTCTATTAGCAGCGTAGTATATATATTGTGCATATATACACGTGAACAGCAGGCAAACAAGTTAACAACAACAACACTTGAATATTTTACAAAAAACCTCACCCGTCACTAGGTATGTGCGATTCGATCAATGACCAGGTCCTACTGGAATAAATAAAAGGTACTTACAAGCGTAATATGTAATGTTTAGTAACTTTTCGATCCTCAGAGCATAACTTAATTCTTCGCATAGATTATTTAATTACAGCTATAAACTTTTCCAGTGTACTTAGAGTGAGAATACTTGTCAAAATATCTCTGAGGTTACGTTACCGACAATTATTATAAAAGAGAGACAATTATGTATTCCTAAACTTCCTACATTTAATAATTGTTTTTACAGTATATATTCGGTTATGCCTTTTACAAAGAACATTCGATTTTTATGCATTTACTTTCAAAATCCTACTCAACGAAACGGTTTTTCACTAATCACTTTTTTTTCACTTTTACACGATTTAAACACCGAAAGCTTTATGAATTATTTAATTTATTATTTAACACTGATAATGCGGTGCAATTGTTTTCTTTTTGAGCTATTAAGTCGTGTTTATTTAAGTAATTTTAAATTATTTCCAATTTTAAATTGTTTTATTATAATGTTGATTTTATGAACATAATCAGTCAACTGGGGCATTTTTATTGAGCTTTCGAGATAAACCATGGATAAACCCGACTACGGCTGATGAAAAATAAGAACTAGTTTTTTCAGAAACTAAGCATGCTTAAACCGTTTATGAGAATCTCGGGAATATACGAAAAGGTAAAAATCACGGGGAAGGAGCGGGAAGGACTACTCGCTCCCGATTTCCGGGTCGGCGATGGGCTCGCCACTCAGGACTAACGGCCTACATGACCGAGGGCATGGGGACGGCGGGTTGACTTCTAATCTGGCCTGTCATATCAGTCCTTGCTGTACTAATCTATAATCCAGTTGACTATTCAGTCCACTAAACGTACTACTAACTGCGTAAATTAATTTAGTTGAAAAGTCCTGACAAAAATACGCGCAGTCCTACTCCCACTACACTACAGTTGGAGTAGGACTGCTCGTATTTTTCTAGTGGTATGAGCCACGTCTTCAAAGTTTAGCAACCAAGAATATAAGTGTTAATGATACCAGTTTCGAACATCTGGTGGGTGGTGTGGACAACATTCTTTACATGGATGAGCATTTCAAAAAACCTTTGTCAGTGAGTGTCTCTGTCTAAGTCATAATCTTACTTATTATAAATGCGAAAGTTTGTGAGTGTGGATGTTTGTTACTCTTTCACGCTCGAAAAGCTGGACGGATTTGGCTGAAATTTGGTACAGGGATACATTATAGTCTGGAATAATACATAGGCTACTTTTTATTCCCGGAGTGTGTGTGTTGTGAAATATGTTGTTGAGTGTTAGCAAATTTAGGCTAATTTAATTTTGTGCTATAGGATCAAACAACTAATAAACATAATAAACATTGAAAGCACTATTTTGTTGATCACACATATTTGATTCGACCCGGAAATCGTACTCAGAACCTCAGTACGGTGGTGGTATACGTACACTTATTTAAATACGTATCGGGTTAGTTCAACAGTGAAATATAAATAATATGTAACTTTCAAACGTCCGTCCCTGGAGGAATCCTTCACGTGTCATTTCCTTCATAACTTCACACTTCATAAAACAATTATTTTACAGCTCCCTTTTAAATACCTTCTCAAAACGCAGATACATTATATATCAAGTAATATTAATTATTGAAATTTGCGTTATTTTTTATCATTCAAAAATATCTAAATCAACGAGGGTCTGTTTTATGCACTACCAATATTTAGTCTTCCTAAACTTTCCTCAAAAGGGTGTCACTCAATACACAAATACCCATATTAACAGCTATTGCGGCGCCAGTTTCAAACTTGTAATATTCTGCAATAGTCTACAGCACATTTCACTATATAGAGTTACAAGTTTGGTTCATCCGAAACTCAAGGCTGTGTTCGGAGGAGTGCAGACCTAAGTTTCAGACTCGTAAAATTATTTTCAACCAAGCGCTTATGAGAAATTCGTACATTTGGAGGATATCCCAAAATTGTCTCAACTTATCCAAAGTCAGATTAAGGAAGGCAGGCGAGAAATTCTTAGTGCGGTTGCAGAATATCGTCGGTATATTCCACACTAGAGACAACTAGCGTTCAAACGTCTCTCAATGAATACTGTGCAATTTATGATCTTATCCTGTAGTTCGAATAGCTTACTGTATCCGTTATCATTGTTTTGAACATAAACCATTAAATCGGACTTAGATAATCGGTAAAGAATTATTTTTTATCTTTACCGATTATCTAAGCCCGAACTGTAAATTGTTATAGTTCATTGTCATTTTTTTTTTCATAATAAGTTAGGTACTTACTTTAAGTTTCTGAGTTTCACCATAACATTGTTTACCGTCTTCCATCTCTCGTTGTCTTTGTACAAAAGGGTCTCTAAGGTTTATGGTTAGGCTACGCTTAGTAGCAATGGCATAACATATATAATCAAAACTTGTGGTCGTTGTCTACAATTACCACGTGACTTTTTAATAATCGAAAATCTTTTACGAATTGAACCGCAAAACATTTCATATTCACGTTAACTCGACATTAAGAACATAAATAGCATTTAAGTAGAGAAAACATTGAAAATAATTTCATGGACTTAATTTCCGCAATTTCTCTCCAGAGACAGGCATTGTGAAATACGCCTTAAGCTCCAAGGCGTCGGAAAACTATTAAGGTTTGTAGCCGAATGAAGTTTTTGAAAGTTCTCGGGAGCCTCACTACGTGTGAAGTGGGCCGCCCGTTAAAGACACTAGTTATCAAGAGGAGGGCCACAAGGAATGTCGAGGCGTTTCTATTAAGTCTTTAACATTTTACTATGAATTATCTTATAAGATTAAGTTTTGCGATTGATACTACTGCAAGTACTGAATCTATTGTAAAAACTTCAAATATTGTATCGTTCCATTTCATTGTAACATACATCCATACATATGATCACGCTTTTCATCCCCGAAGGGGTTGGCAGAGGCATATTACATTTCACCTGGCAGTGGTCGCAAACCGTATTGAAATGGACAGGCGCAGGTTGTGACTGCCTGCTGTTGAAACTTTTCAAGCCGCCCTTAAAAGCCTTCAACTTGGCTCAACGACTACCATTTTACTGGCACCAAACCAACGGCTTAGTGTGCCTTCCTTGTGCACGGAAAAGCTCGCAGATAAATGTCATAAAGTGGTCACCCATCCATGACCGGCCACAGTAATTGTTGCTTACTAACGTGATCGTTTAAGGAACACTGAGTCCGCGGGGCCACGCCACGAGCGCTTCATTCATCGCATTTCATTGTAAAGCTTAAAATTACATTTCAAGACGCTATATAGTTACAAACTGCAAAACGTACAAATCTACGCAAACCCAATAACACATCAAGCTTCTAGATTAGAGCGTTAACAATTTTAACATATTAATGGCAAATACCTACCTAGACAAGTATATAGTATACATTCAAAACCCTTGACTAAAAGAATCTTATTTGTAACATCCATACATAAACGATAAATAGGTACATTAAAATAGTTTATACAGAACGCAGAAATAACCAACTTTCATTAGAATCTATTAGTAACCGCCAGCGAATCCAAAACGTGATAGATATCTGCAGTGAATACCAATGAAGTGTGCAAATGAATACTTACCATCACGTTGTTTCGTCTTCTACGACATTATAGCCGCCATCACGGATTTCAAAATAATTCGGGAACTTTTTCATTAGCATTTAAATTCAATTTACATTATTTCCAAAGAAAGTCACCAAAGAAAATTTGTAATTGAATATACTAATATTATAAAGAGGAAAGATTTGAATGTATAGGTACTTAGAGTACCGCATCAAATGTAACTACGTACAGAAAGTACAAGCAAGGAGAATGTTAACACTACATAGTAGAGCGCGCGTTTCAACACTTTCGGTTATTCAGTTACGTTAACAAAGTTAAACGTAAAGATAAACACCAACCGAGTCACCAAACAAACATGTCGGATTAGATGAAGTAATTACATCTAACTGTAAGGTTAAGAAACTTATAACGAGCCCAGAACTATGTATAGTGCGCGAGTTCCCTCGAGTTCCCAACACCGATTAAAGTTAGCTCTCCGCCGGCTTTGAGCGAACTATATTTTCTGGTTGGTAAAAATTACTCGCAGGCAAAACTTTGTAATTTTTTTTCAATTTCATGTATAAAGTACCCATAGTTTGGAGTAGACGATTTATGAAATTGAATGTTAAATTGTACCGAATTTTTTCGACGAAGTATGGATAGGAAGAATGTTCTGTTTAAAATGCTTTTCAGTAATCACTTAAAAATATTTACTTTTGATTGTTTCAGTTAAATGTGTTCTATACAAACGTGTAAGTCTTTTATTTACATATATAAATCGACTGATTTATTGACGCACAGCAATGAGAATGGAATCGACTCAATTTGAAGAGATAATAATATTTAATACTAGCTGATGCCCGCAGCTTTACCCGCGTAATAGTTTGTGCCCGTTCCCGCTTCCGATGGGAACTCATTCCCGTTCCCGGGATAAAAAGTAGCCTATGTGTTATTACAGAAATTAGTCGATAATGTATTTTATGATAAACTTATAATCATTATATAAATCGGGTATTAAGGGCCGAATGCCAGAGCGCATTAGGTATTTTTACCACCTCACCTCACCGCGGGCGATACCCCCGTAGCATGCGATCGACATGAACTCATTTGGCCCCAAGCACTTTGTTTGGACGTTGCCAGTTGGTGCAATTGGACGTTGACAGTTGGTGCAGTGTGTATTTGATGCCGCACTTTTTGTACCACCAAATAAATTACAACAGAAGTATAAGTTTATCAAACCTTTCTAAGACATTTTATTAAGTAAGTACCTGTTAGCAGGTATATTCAAAATGGGGTTGTAAGAAACCTTTCCTTATTTTTAACCGACTTAACTTACGAAACGGCTAGACTACAACGAAAAATAAAACTACACGTTTATTCTTTTATGTCGGTAGTGTAGTGGGTAGGTACTACTGTTATAATTTATACAGTGTAGCAATAACAACGTGAATCTACTATTATACTCTAAGCGTCAAACATTATATTATTTACTACCCGTTCGCGCTAAGGTTGCCGCTGGCGGACAGGATGGTGTACAGGCGTAGTATGGGAGGCGAAAGGCAAACTTAGAGCGAACAAGCAATACGTTGATTGTTCAGGCATAGTAAAAAGAGAATATTTATACCTAGTAGTTACTGTGGTTTAGGTAAATACTATCCCTCTTCTTATCGTAAGGTCCCAAGCAACTTTGGGGCACCGAGTTCATTTCTCACAGTCATTCATTATCAAAAACAGCCGTGATCTAACTTACTTGGCCTTTGCTAAATGACACCTACTTGTACCTACGTAGAAGAGTACTGGAATGGGAGATCTCTAAGCCTATATGAGTACGTTTAGCTACTGTACTGCCTCTTCAGCAGGTAGCAAAATAATGGCAGCTGTTGGCTTCAGTCGCTTCGCTCAGCATCAACCTTATAATTTCATCATGCCCGTCAGTGAATTATTTGGTTGTGTATTTTTATAAATATAATAAATATAAAACAATACTTGTAGGAACTTACCATACTTGCCGTCGTAGTAGCCGCAATTGACATCTGGGCATTTTATTTCACTTGGCTTTTTTTTACCCATATTCACTGAGTACCTAGTCAATCAAAACAAAATAATATTTACAGATTTCTGCAACTACTTCTAATTAAAACGATCGATTCGCGCGAACTTAGCGGGTCACGGATGACAGAGCGACACAGGTCCTACCCAGAACAGCCCTGTCAGGCGTATGAAGTGATTGAAGTGTACGCTAAATGCCTAATTGTTCTAGATTCTACACTTTTTATCATTGTTTTAAAATCTGAGGTGTTTAAAAAATTAATAATAGCTTGAATATTGTTCATAAGATCAATATCTTTAATATAGACATGTGTTTATATAAAATAAACAAGTATATTTTGAGCAATAACAACATTCATCTGTAAAATTTTTGCACATTTCCAGTTTTTCGAGAACGATTTTTATCATATAAAGTTTTATTAATCGTGTTTTAAAAATTAAAGGAAGCAAGAGCATCTATTAAACTATAGTAATACATTTTTATCAGATCAAATCAAAGAATATTTCCTAGTATAAAGATCGCTTCAAAGTGGGTCGATTTTGGTCGATTCCGGAAATACTAGCCTAACGCGATCATGCATACCTTAAGATTGAGATTGAGATTGAGCCGTGGTGGAGAGTCTGCTTGTGACCACGGCTGTTGCAACCCAGCCGAAATGTCAAGTCTCAATCTTTAGGTATGTATGATCGCGTCAATACCCGTTTTATATAATTATTAATACCATGCAACGCGAAAGTTTGGTGGAGAGTCTGCTTGTGACCACGGCTGTTGCAACCCAGCCGAAATGTCAAGTCTCAATCTTTAGGTATGTATGATCGCGTCAATACCCGTTTTATATAATTATTAATACCATGCAACGCGAAAGTTTAAAAGTTTAAATTATAATCGACTAAAATATATACCTACTGCAACGAATTTCTAATGATAATTTTTGGCGTTGGATTAAATACATTTTATTTGGGCACATGTGACACTATAAGTAACTTCATTATCGCTCCTTACGGTACATTACACACGTCTCGGCCGGCCACTCTTGTGTCTCCAGTTACGGAAAAACTTCCTCACTTGATTTCAGCTCGTACGTTCCCTTACATCTACGTAAGCATATATACGGCACCAATAGATTACTCTTATTTAATGTTTGACCTAACAAATTAGGGTTTAGTCAGGTGGAGTATTTGTAATAACGGGGCAAAATTAATAATGCTGCGAAAAAACAAAATTATGAAAGTATTTATAAAACTACAAATAAAAACAGTTAAAGCAGTTTGACAGATTGACGCAGGAATAACATACCATTTGCTGAGTGACGATTAGGTACTTTTGCCCCGATATCACAATTACTCCACCAGTTAACTTACACCAACGACAGTGGAAGTGGTTGAAAACTTAGAGTAACTACTTACCTAAAACGTTTTACTAGTTATCTAGATAAGTCTTGAAGCTTACTCGGCGTACGATGTCTGGGACTTCTTAAAGTAAAGAATTCTACTGGCGAGCGCTAACCAGTTGATTTAAATATTTTTAGGATAAAGAATATCACCCTAATATTAACTTAAAAGCAATAAAATGAAAAGAAATTATTATTAGGTACAGTGTATTACTAATATAAAGTCATAGACTATAACGTTATATAACGTTTGATAGTGTATTTATATATTTGCAGCTTAAGAAATTTAAAAATATTATATTACTTTGAGTAAATTTTCTAAATTAATTACACATTTTGCACAGAAATTAAGTAAGATTTATGTTCAGACGATCGCATTTATAACGGAATCTTCTACACGCGATCGCGCTGGCAGATTTACAGCGCACCTTGTAATAACCGATGAGCCAAGCGCTGAATTACGGGTGCCACACTTTATGCCACCTCGTCCACTGTGCATTTTTGTCGTTATCCTAAATAGTACATGAAAACGTTCACTATGTTCATAACAAAATGTGGAATATTACTTAGTTTTATGGAGTGCAATGCCATTTTGCTATTTTTATAAACCATAAAACTACCCGGTGACGGCAATGGAACAAAGAAAAGTACTGGCAAAGTGTAGGCGATCACTTCTGTCTACTGATATTAAGGCGTGATAGAGACCGTTTCCTCAGCATTCCATTGATTCACCGTGTAGGCGCCGAGTCTATAGCGTGGTACAGAGGGAACACTGTGAGGGTATCTGGGACTTGCGACCCACTTGAATAGGCTTGCGACCCATTTGAATACCTTAGACGCGTCAGCGCTCACCTTTCGCCGTTCACATTGTACCTACCTTTTTATAAAGGTGAGGAAAATCCTGCATGGGTGCTATGCCGGACTCCTACCACCTTAAGACCACACGTATCCTACCTAACTGACTACGTTTGGGAGCCACGGGGAAGCCCTCGGAATGGATACTCAATGTACCAACCTAACGTTATTTTAAACAAGTAATTAAATGTAATGCTCGTAATACTCATCTCAAAGTATATTACAAAGTAATTATATAATGTTATACAATAAAGCACTAATAGTATATCAATATTATAGTAATTGCGCGTAAAGGCGGTAATAGATGGTGATTTTACGTGTCATGGATAGACATGAAATAACTAAGATCTCGCTTTGTGTGTGATCTAGCTCTGATTTTACTATTTGTTGTTATAGCGGCAATAGAAATACAAAATCTGGGAGGATTTACGCAGAAAGATAAACAGATGGGTACTTACCCTTTGGGTATGGTAGTAACATTGATGACATTATTACCTACTGCGTCCGATCAGGTTTACAATTGCCTGCGATGATCACCAGCCGACGTATCCTTTTTATTTTCTTACATTCCAGGGTCAGCACGGAAACTAGATACCAAGTTATAAGTCAGGTTGATATGTATGAAGCAATTAAGCGCCGGGAGTAAATCTGTTGAAAGACTAATGACAGACATTCATTTGGGTTTGTACGATTTATTTGGATCTATTGACAAGGGTTGAATAAAAGTTACCACTAACGTAACAAATAAGGCTATTTTAACTGAGCACTCGCTTAAATTACAACCCGGATATTTGCTAGCGAGGTGTTTTTATAGCTTTGAAGGTAAAGCCTAGATCGGTGTATACAGTGTAACTTAAAGTAGGTACACTGATAATTTCTAAATAATTAGCAATGTTGAATAGAACTGCGTTATGCAGAACTTATAAGGAAACTAAAATGCTTTTAAAAAGTTGTTAGATACGATTGTGATAATCAACATTGCAATTTATATTCACTGCAAAATGTAGTCTGACTACCAACAATTTTATTCCATTTTACTAAAAACTCGAACAGAATACTGAATCAAGTTAGAACCAACTTCTGTGGGACATAAAACTGGGACTGTATTAAAAACTGTTCCACATTTTAAACTAAGTTGATGTACATTGTTCACGAGAGATAACGTGCCACAACGAGCTACAAATAGGACCGTGTTTATCAAAATAGGACCATGAATATACACGTTTGCTAGCTTTGTCATTCCGATGGAAGGAAGGCGTTGTGTTCTTGCACTGTAATGTGGATGCGGGAACGTTTTGAGTGGCGTTTAAGTGAATTATATAGCATTAGCATAGCACCCAGTAAATCCTGTAACTGTTATTCAACAAATGGAATATAACAATAATTGTTGTCTTCCATTTGTTGAAAAACATTTATGACGGCATTATTTTCAATCATTTAGGAACAAAATTATGTATATAACCTTTATGCTTATAATATTTGTAGGAACACAAACATTATACGATGGATTTTTAATGAGATAAGTAGGTACGTATTTATTCTTGTCAGCTGAATAGCCGCTAATGTCATTCAAAGCAAAATCACAAGTGACAACCCTGGAGAGAAAAATAACTGACTAATTTCATGGGGTGGAAATATTTTTGCAGTTGAGTGGCTGTATGTTTGCTGAGAATTGAAGCTTTGGCCTGCAAATTTTATTATAAGTAGTAATAACTACGTACACACAAGTACATTTTTAGAAGACTATGTAATTAAATTTAATTGCAAAAGAACTTTTCAAGTTTAATTTTGATAATTTTATGTTATTAAAAATGTATGTTTAGTTTTTCAAACGTAAAATAAAGCTAAATAAACAGAGTAAGTCCCTTTTGCCAGTAAAATGGCAGTCGTTAAGCCAAGTTGAAGGCCTTTATAGGCGGCTTGAATTTTTCAATAGCAGGCAATCACAACCTGCTGCAGCTGCTGCACCTGTCCATCTCAACGCGGCAATAATACGGCTCACCACCAATTACGTGTGACAAATAAAAAAACGGTGAAATGTGGGCATATAATATGCCTCTGCCTACCCCTTTGGGGATAAAGGTGGGACTATATATATGTATGCAATATTCGGAATTGTTCAAACCGTTTGAGAGCTAACCGTGTAGCAGAAAAGCTTTGCACATGCCTTGACATCTACACCCGCTTTGTGGTACACCACTCAACAGGGTTAAAAAGTTAAAGTTTTTGGTTCATTGGGTCACCGAGGATTTAAAAGATGGCTGTGATATTAACAGGGAATTGAGGTCGCTGGCTGTTCATGCTAATATGGTCGCCCGCAGGTTCGCTCGCAAGCAGTCAAAACTTTATTTTAATTATAATTCGTTGTTTTTTAATTTCATAATTATGATTTTATTTCTTAACATTATTAATTTTGTTGGTGCAATTTTATTTATTTATTGTATGTTATATGTATATATTATCTTAATGAATATTATAATGCTGTGATTATAATGCATAGTTTCTGTTATTTGTCTTAAGAGTGTATTCGCCTGAAATAAACGTTATTATTATTATGATAGTAATGTAGAATGTAGTTTTGTAACATTTGAATAAAGAGTTGGTAACTTTTATTTATTTACTTATGCTTTTATCATAATTATATCTATTGTCGACATCAATCAGACTTTAGTACACTTTTATCCATATGTCTTATTTATTTTCTCAGGAAAGGAATTGTATAGTTTTCAAATGAACATGGCCCATGATTTAATGATTTAAAAAGAGCTAACTAAACCTATTGGTTAATTGAAAATGAAAATTTCAAACGCCTCTAGTGCAGCGTTCGTGCGAATTTGTGGTGAGGATTGAATACGGTGAATTTCGGTGCCGCTTTTGAGTAACTGCAACGTTTTTTTTCTGCTATATTGATCCCTAGATATTGTGATTGTACTCAGAGGGATATGTACTTTGTCACTCAGTGGAATATTAAAATCAGCTACGCTACACGCTTACAAATACCTATAAAAATAGAACCCAGACTGTCCCCTCGGCCACATCTGTTGAAAAGAAACTTCTCCTTTTAGTGTACTTTGGGCCTAAACCGAATATTTAGGGAGCACTTAGCGTACATAGTACGTGCACAAACAGGCAACAGCCGGCGATAGGAACTGGGCACCAAACAATCAACATAATGTTGACATTACAGCATTAGTGGGGAATTGCGTGCGTCTGACCAAATGTGAACGTTGACCTAAATATACAAGATGGATGTTATTGTTTCAAAGATCTGACGGTATGTGTTTTTGTGACCGGAAAAATATAAAGTAATGCAGGTGCATTATTTTATATTTTTCCGTTTTTTAAACGTTGCCTGTATAGAGGTCTACACAGGCAACGTTTAAAAACGAAAATGAAAATTTATTTTTAAATTCAAAGTATCCAACATAATATTCGTACAAAGATTAATATGGCCATACAACCTGGCAGTTCTGCCAGTGTATTAGGGGGTGCTGGATCAGCTAAATGTGCTCGATGGCAATTACTCCATCAAACATTGTCTTCTACAGATGCTATCACACGAGGACTGAGATGCGAGGGAAATTTCATGACGCAAATTACATTTGTGGTATTCTTTTATTATTATATTTTGTTGTTGTCTTAGATAGCTCATTAATAACCAGAGTTCCGCAGTCCCGGCGGGGGCGCCGTCGACGTGTCTTCACCCAAGACTATCGGCCTCCATGACCGATGGGCCTGAGGACGGTGAGGAGGCTGCACACCGTCCTTACAGAAGCCGTCCCTAGATGACAGCGTGACGTGAGAGATTCACGCACGCCCCCCAAGAAGCGGGATAACACCCGCAAAACCCCCTAAAGACGCGGGATAGCACCCGAACCCCCCTAGGTGAGGCCGCAGTGGTAGCCGTAGGTCTGTTAGGAGTCCTGGCGTATCCTTCCGAGGGCTTACCCGGTTCTTCCAAACGTAGGCTGTGGGCAGGATACGTGAGGTTTTTTAGTCGGTAGAAGTCAAGCATTCATGAGGATTTTCCCTTACGATGAAAAAGAAAAAAGCCCACTTTCTAATATTGTTGGAACTGTTTCTTTGTAACTTGTGCTCATACCTAAATAGTTCATTTAGATTATTGAGCTTTTAATTGCTTAAAAGTTCAATAATCTAAATAAACTAGGCATACTTATTTAAATCATATAGTTATTTATGACTTGATTTCATAATATAATTATGTAATTAGTAGTTGGATTGATAAAAGTGATGTATCTAAATCTGTGATTTGAATGTAACTTGAATACAAAAAAATACTAATTTAAAATTGCAATTCGCTCTCCCCACGGCGAATCCTAAAAATTGGCGCTCGTCAAATCTTATTGAAATGTTGGAAGTAGGAAATGGAGTCAAATATCAAACGAGATTAGTAACGGAAGGATTGGGACTTATAAATAAATTGCGATTTCGTTATTCGAAAATTATGGCAATGTTTTTTTAGAAGTAAGCAAATACTTTCGCCTACAAACTGCTAAAGCCGTTTGGCGAGTTGTATTAAATTTGTAACTTGATTTGTAACTTGATAAATAAATAAATAAAAAATCTTAAATAAACATTTTATTCAATATTTCTCTACTTATAAAATTAAAAACAGATTGGTAGGTTAGAGTAACATCAACTTTGCACTTACTAATCATGGGTTTCAGTCTTTATCATTACACATTACTTTTATTGGACATCGATTGTTTGTTTGTTTGATTGTATTTTTTTTCCTTCCGTAGTGAAACTGTGCCACAAAAGGAAAAAAAAAACACTAAGTATTATAGCAAATTTTTACATAAGTATTCCTACGAACTAGGTACGAAGTAAAACATTCCAGATTGATTCGCCAGAGTAAATAACCATGTATTAAAATAGGAATATAAGTAAGACTTTTCAAGTCTAATGTTCATGAAAAAGAGTACTTGAGTTTTTCTGTGATCTTGGTAACTAAATAAGTAAATAAGTACTGAAACATTGGAAGTACTAAATAATGCATGACAAAAATTATGTTGTGTAATACTAGGAACTGGTTCATAGCGGAGTGCTCATCCCTACACTTATATATGGTAGTGAAAATTGGGTATGGCAGGAGACGCATGAAAGCAAATTTAATGCAGTGGAAATGAGAAGTCTGCGAAGTATAGCTGGAGTGACTTTAATGGACAAAGAAAGAAATAGTGTGATAAGAGAAAATGTGGTTTAATAGAAGATGTAGTGACTAAGTTAGATAAAGGAATGCTTAGATGGTTTGGACACGTGGAAAGAATGGATGAGAATAGAGTGACAAAGCAGATTTATGAGGCGAGAATGATTGGGCAAACTGGTAGGGGTCGACCTCGGCGTACGCATGCTGATCAAATCAGAGACCTTCTGGAAAAAGGCAAGGTCAAGAGTACCTTTAACCGGCGAGCGTGTATGAAAACAATAATGAAAGTAGAAGAAGCGAAAGTTGTATGCCAGGATCGTAGCAGATGGAAAGCCATAGTCTCTGCTTACCCCGATGGGAGACAAGCGTGATTATATGTATGTATGTATGTAATACTAGGAACTAAATGATACCCACATCTACGAGTACAATAAAATAAATTTACATTATCTTATTATTGATATTTTAGTAAAAGCTTGTTGTTTTACTATTACAATCATATATTTGCATTTTCGTATAGACTTATAAATCCCTAGATACTTAGATAGAATTTTGCCAAAGGTTTTGTATACTGGTGCCATTGGGATAAAAGAGTTTTGATCTCAATTTGGCAGATACCATGGGACCAGGATGACAGAGTGTTTCGAAATTATTTTTACAATATTAGGGACTTGATTGCATACAATATTAGATGATGGCTGCGTTTGCGTAAAATTTGACTATTACGAAAACGTGTTTTCTTGTGGGAATATTTTTTTTACCGTTTACTGAAAGTATAAATTTATTATTTAAGTTGCAACTCCAAATAATAAGAAATGAGTGCTTATTCTTCATAACATACCTATTACAATTTTTAATTATACACAATGAGGATTGTGAACAACTCGCTATCTCATTTTTAATACATCCATAGAGTCACCCGTTTATCCCCGAAGGCATATACCTAGAGGCATACGATATGTCTTCATTACGCCATTTATTGTTGTCACATTATAGTGGTAAGCCTAGTCTTAAAAATGCTCTACTCGCTTTTCAGGTCGCCTATAAGGATATTGGTAGTGTTCTGCAAACGATCACTGCAGTAAGCAACTTTCACTATGGTCAGTCCTTGGATGGGTGACAATCCATGTGACCAATTTGTGACATTTATTTAGACATTTCCGTGCTTGGGAAAGTACGCTAAGCCGTTGGTCCCGGTTGCCGGTAAAACGGCAGTCGTTAAGCTAAGTTGAAGGCCTTTTAGGTGGCTTGAAAAATTTCAACGCCTGTCCATCTCAACACGGCAATACGGCTCACCACCTATTACGTAGGACAAATTCTAAAAAGGTGAAATGTGGGCATATCATATGCCTCTGCCTAACCCTTCGGGGATAAAGGCGTGACCATATGTTTATAAGGGGGTCTACTCACAACAGTTTCAAAACGATTTAAAAATAAACTGAGCACTTGTACTTAAGGAACGTCAAGGTTTGAAGTGTCCTCAAGTTGTTTCATCGACCCCGACCCACTCGTCAGGGAACAGATAAACGATTGCTTGCTGGTTTTGTATTCTGTTTGCAACACGTTAATTGGTTTTATAAGCACACTTCATTACGATACTTACTCGACCCCAACTTTCTACCGTCATGGAAAGGAAATTGGTTTTAGTTTAGTAATCTTACCCTAGAACGCTACACTATTTTGCGATTTCGTTATTCCTACTGTGGGGTGCTGGTGCACGCCAAAATGCAATGGCCGGAATTCTTAAAAAATTAAATATTATTAAATATTATGTTTTTAATATCAAATAGGAAAGTGAGATATCAAATAAGTCTTCAAATCAGTTTTAATTTAAGCACATTGTGCAAACTTTGATCTGATGTTCTAAGAAAATGAGTATTTTTCGCCTATGGCACATGGTCAGCAGATTCTTGGAGTTTTTTGAGGATAGCTTCAATAGACTCTTTCAGATCCCGCCTCAAACTTGGTACCCGGTAACACTCCACCAAAAGTTTTCGAATGAGCTTGAATCCTCAGAAATGTACGGCGAAACTTTATGTTTTTCTTGTTAGAAGCTGTTGAGTACTTGAAGAGAACCCTAGAATTAATTTCAACAGTATTTAGTAACCCTTAAAATAAACACATCGACCAACATACGGTTTTTCTCAGGACGGAATTTTATTTTGCTATTCCATCAAAAACATCTAAAACACCTTAGTTTTATTATAAAAGATGAATAATTAATGGCAGTTGCACCTATATACAATACATACATACAATATAAATACATTCTCTAGAAAACAAAAACAAGTAGTGAATAAAAATACATCCTACACTTGTTACCTATTTTCCTACACTGGGGTGCGGACGCACCCCATAGCATATGTACAGGAGACCATACGATGCTACTGTCATCGCGATACTGACGAATCGCAAGTACTTATCACCAAATTAAAATACTGTAACGCGCAAATTTGTGGTTAGTAAGGTAACTGAGATATTCACAAATCAAATAGGTAGGGTTGCAGGGTTAATAATACAATATCAACATAGTATTACTTTTTAAGCAGTAATTGACCAAAATCTCTAGATAGTAGTATTTTAAAGTGATTATTTCGTTGCGACATTTAATGACTGGGTTTGTAATGCTCAAAAGTCACTGGAACTGTTAAACATTTAGTGAGTCGTAAATAAATATAGCCTTATTTATATTATTGTACATCAATTATTTAATCACATTCAATTGAATCTGCAGCGGAAATTATACGCGTCACACGTGGGTTTAATATTACATAAGCTGCACTAGCTGTCAGCGGGATGTTACGAGCTTATTTCTGATTCACAAATAATACAATGCGCTTTCAACTAAATGCACATTGAACAATGCGGGATCTGATGTTTAAATAATTATACATTTAGTAATCTTTTAAGACTTTAGTTCTAGTTGAATGTGTATAACAGTTTTACGAGTGGCTATATTATTTTACTAAAATAGCATCCACGTTCACGAACAAGTTAACCGAATTTAATTTTATGAATTGCTCATTTCTGTTTTGCGGTTGCAACAGTAACTTTGTTATAAAAGTTTTTTCGTTTCGTAATGGACATACTCCCCTGACTTCAATTTGCTTTCCGACTTTCCAACATTTAACGAAAATCAGAAATAAATTAAAAGTTCTTTGTGCTAATTATTTTTATTGTATGATTGATCAATCACCTACTTACTTTGTTATTCCATTAGAGGGCTTACTTAAGTTCCCTGACTCCAGTGGCAGTTTGGCGGAGTAAAGCGTAAAGGGGTGTCGCACTTAAATGAAGATATTTATTACTTATCTTCTTGAGCAAATTATAAAACTCGAATTAGGGGTGTATTCAGGGTTGGATGACTTCATTTTTGTGCGGCAGACTTAGATCATCTAACCACAGAATGCGCCTTACTTAAGCATTGTTTTCTGCCAAGCCAATAGACCATTTGGTCTTTTGGCTTTATAAAAAGCACTGTACATCAGTACATCATTTTATATGATTAAACTAGTACATTTCATTGTAGTTGACTGTACAATAAAAATTAACACACAACAGCCATTACGCGATTTTCGATTAATACATTTTTAAATATAATGAAATTTTATATGTCTTTGTGTTTCCCCCTTCACCCGCTATGAAAACTAGCAGAATATTTTTGTATGCGGTGGTTCGCAAAGGCTAGTCCCGTGATATATGGTCTAAGGCGGCAGATGTCTTTCACTAATATATTTTGACCTGGGGCCAGTTATCAGCCTTACCTGCCTGAGATGTGCTTTTGTTCATAAAAAAGTTTCAAGTACAATGTAACTTACGAAATTTGTCAGAATTGCTGTTACTTGAGCAGCTTAACCAAACTATTGAAGTATCACCTAACTTTCTAGATTGTTTGTAACTATATATATATTGTGGTAGAAGGCAATTAAATATCCAGGGTTGCTATACGTTTTAAAAGTTGTAAATGTAGAAATTAGTAGTTTACGCCACCCCCGGGTGTAACACGGCAATACGCTCCCTTGGGACAATATAAAATATACGCTTTCAATATGTAACATTTCTCGGTATGTACATATATGTAACATTCTCCTATTCTGTAACACCATTGATGACTTTCTGAGCACGGATTATATTAAAAATATTACCATTGAAACCTAGACCTAGCCAAAAAACAAAGACAAGGCAATTAGTACTGTGTGCCTAAAGTAAACAAATATTTACAAATGATTCAGTTCCTCCTAAATCACTTGTTACGATATATTCAACGACGTGTGTAGCCACAGCTCACATCTGTGCCGCGACCATCTGTCATCGGTTCGGACAGGTGTGTGCTCGCATATTTTTGTGGTACAGCTTAATGTGGCTCAGATATTATTGTTTATTTAAGCCAACGTGTAACATTAAGGCTGTAATATTCTGTAAGTATGTCTAACGAAAATGGCAGTCATGTTTAACAGTAAAAACTTGGATTCTTTAGTTATTTAATTCATTTAATATAGTATAAGACCTCTACAAAAGAAATATTTTATATTTATACATGTATTTACAAACGCCTAAGGAGAAAGCTTCTCGGTGCTAAAAGATACTAATTTTATATCTTGATTTAACTACTCTACGATCATTTTAAAGACTTTTCTAGCCCCTGGGGAAAATATTAGACCATTAAAAGCTCCTTAAACCCCTTTTACTAACCATAAATTTTTGGGTGTTTATTTATAATATTTTTAGTCCCTTAGAAAGGACTTGGGCCGTAATCGCGATGTTATAAAACTATGCGTGGGTCGCTAGAAGGTAACCGAATAAAACGCTGTAAAATCCAATACAATAAGAGAGCTTAAAATAATTCAAAGAAAAGAAACAACATCTGTATAAACCACAAACTTGAATCGTTATTGATATTCCACTGCTCCTTACGGCAGTTCGCAACAAATTTGGATGCTCGTTTAACTCTCAAACTGTGTCACTACAGAACTCTGAAATACTATCAAAGTTACCGATGCAGTTTACTTACTAACTTAGGTAACTTGATAAATAACTCAATAGTTCGTAATACACTGTTGTTACTTAGCTATTGACGATCAACTCGTCTTACAATTTATTGAGGGAATCTTAGCAAGCGCCTTCGCTGTTGATTTAGAATGTTTCATTGTATTTACAACATTACTGCCAGTTACTTATAAGAATTTAAAACTTGAATTTAACTGTTAATTCAATAATATTACATCAATTATAATTATTGCAGAACACAAAAAGTAAAACTTATTAACGTCTATATTATTAGAATCTGGCAGTAAAACTCGCGACAAGTTCGACCAGTAATGACTTTCGTTTTCTCAGCAGAAGACAAACATTTTTTTAACAATTAAAATAGATTTAAGTTTACAGCGGTACTGTCAGGTGTACCTAATTAGTATTCATTTTGCACTTACGTTATTTTGATATTCGATTTGATTTCAAAAATATGCTGGAACAGAAGAACTAAAATACGTTATCTGTACAAATTTTGTGTTAGGTACTTTTAGTAATGGAATATTCAAAGAACTTTATAAAATTGTATGATATAAGCGCATCTTTCTGACCGTGGAGGTCTAACAATATTCTGGCATTATTGACCGTCTCATCTCATAATGTCCTTTTCTCGAAATGTCCTTTCTCATAATGTCCTTTTCTCGAAATGTCCATTCTCATAATGTCCTTTCGCAGATTGTCCTTTTCTCGAAATGTCCTTTTCTCGAAATGTTCTTTTCCCAAAATGTCCTTTTCTCGAAATGTTCTTTTCTCAAAATGTCCTTTTCTCGAAATGTTCTTTTCTCAAAATGTCCTTTTCTCGAAATGTCCTTTTCTCAAAATGTCCCTTTCTCAAAATATGTACACTACAGGATTAAAAGGCTAAAGCAGTCAGCACGACTCGGCGGTGTCTTGTTTCTATTGAATTACGACAATGAACTCTTCTCGTTTCTGCAGTTAATAAGTCTTGATACCAAAGTTCTTTTATGGGTTATTCTTCGTTTCGGTTATTCATCATGAAGGCATGCATAGCCACAGATTATCTTATTTCTAAAAATTCATCGAACTCAATAGTTAGCGCAAAATTTAACTAAATGATATTTTGGAATTCAAATTTGATTATAGGAAAATGTAGGAATATTTTTCGGCATTCCTCCCTCTATTAATATTTTATATTGTTCACAAAAACCCAAAATTGAAACAACTAAAACTATTTCAAATTAATTTCATCAGAAAAATTCGTAATCCGCTTGAAAATCGGTATTGAATCAATGAAACGGGTTATTCGATATATTTACCTTGCACTGAAAATGAAGTGCAAGGTGCATATCGAACCTTTAATATTTACAGTTGAAATTTTCCAAGTAATTGTTATGTGTATCGACTGTTAGGGCTTTAATTCAAGACGTGCGGTGTGTAAATATTGTTTGCAAATATTGTAGAGGCACACGAAACCATATAATATGACCCTCCAAGCGGAACACGCAAAAATAACATTAGGGCTTTTATGGACCACACGTGCCCACCTCTGCCTTCGGTCTGGAGCCCCAGGTAAGCCCTCGAAAGGATGTCCCAGGATTCACCACAGGTATTTCTTTTTTCAATTCGCCTATACCGCAAAGCCTGAAGACGAAAGTCTACAACCAGTGTCTACTAGCCGTTATGACTTACGGTGCCGAGACGTGGACACTTACGGTGTTGTTGGTCCGCGCCCTTAAGGTCGCGCAGCGAGCTATGGAACGAGCTATGCTTGGAGTTTCTCTGAGGGATAAACTTCGGAATGAGTTTATCCGGCGGAGAACTAAAGTGGTCAACATAGCTCGCAGAATAAGCACTTTAAAGTGGCAGTAGGCCGGCCACATCAGCAGAACAATAGACGGCCGATGGAGCAACCGAGTTCTCGAGTGGAGACCGTGACTTGTCAAACGTAGCGTAGGACGTCCACCCGCCAGATGGACCGACGATCTGGAAAAGGTTGCAGGCTGGGACTGGGTGCGAAGGGCGCAGTACCGTGTTTTGATGGAATTGATATTTTTTGTGTAACAGAACATTGGTTAAGGCCTTATCAAGTCATGTTCAATTTCAAAAATCACGGGGTTGCTAGCTCGTTCTGTAGAATAAAATATAAACGGGGAGGCTCTTTAATTATTATTAATAAGTGTTAACGCTATTGGCTGCGAGCGAGAGGATCGGCGGGGACGGCGCATCACTTGCATCGTAATGCACTACGGCTGCGACACTCGTTCAATATTGTTGTCCCGTTAGTCACAATAAAAACCTAATTTCAAATCTCACCTTGAAGTTTCGTATTCCGTTTGGAGTTACACAAATAACCCATCGAAGTCCCGCTACCCAACATTGGTCCTTCGAGCCGGATATCGTCGAAGAACTACATACAATTACATCAAGAGGTTAGCACGGAAGGATAACGGATTAGTTTCGAGGTGGGTCAGTGCCGTGTTCAACTTTTCATTTTTTGTGCATTTCAGTGGTAAATCATCTACGTTATATTTCAGTGATACTTGTAAGTACTTATTTTCGTTCCTTTTCTCGTGAAAATGAGTTTAGATCCCAAAGAAAAAGGTAGTGGAAAATCTCCAAGTATTATGTCAGAAAGCGATATTTTAGAATTACGAGAATTAAATAAGAAAAGAGGGAACTTACGCGGTAGATTAACATTATTCAGTAAATATATTAATTCGTTAGATAAACCTTCATTAGATGAGCAGCAAACAGTTGAATTACAATTACGCATAGCTAATAATGAGAAGCTTTTTGTTGAATTTCAAGATGTACAATCTAAGATCGAAAATATTTCTAGTGAGACAGAATTATTTAAACAGTTCGAAATTAGGGAGTCCATCGAATCGCAATATTATATAGTTATGTCGACAGCTAAATGTAGTTCCGGTAAGCGTGAAGTTGTTGCTACTAAGTGTTCTCATAATACGAATAATGTGATAAAATTGCCTACCATATCGTTACCCTCCTTTGACGGTTCATTTGAAAACTGGTTAGAGTACCGAGATACATTTATTTCGTTAATACATAATGCTAGCGAAATAAATCTCATACAAAAGTTTCACTATCTCCGTTCATCGTTGAAAGGAAATGCTTTACAGGTTATCAAGTCGGTAGAATTTAGTTCCGATAACTATCAAGTAGCTTGGGATTTATTGACGAATAGATTCGATAATAGCAGGTTACTAATTAATAATCACGTTTAATCCTTATTTACGTTACCGTCGATTACTAAGGAGTCACACTATCAACTTAGGAAACTAATAGATTCAGTCTTGAAAAGTCTAAGATCATTAAAAATCATGGGCGAACCCACCGAATACTGGGATACGTTAATTATTTATTTAATTGTCAGTAAACTGGACCCCATTACGTGTAAAGAGTGGGAGAACAGAAAAAGTTTACTCAATAAAAATTCTCCTAGTACGACTTTAGACGAATTATTGCAGTTTTTAAAGGATCGTTCGGACGTATTAGAAATGCTACAAGCCCAAGGTCATAAGCACGGTAATGACACGTTAAAAAAGTCCACGATTAGTACATCTCAACCTACCTCACAAATACGCACGTTAACTTTGCAAAAACAACCTTCTCGCGGTAGTACTTCGTTTAAGTCATCGCGCATGAAGTGTATTATGTGTGACGGTAATCATGCATTGTACTCGTGCATTACTTTTCTTAACATGCCAGTACAAGATCGAATTAAATACGTTAAAGATAAAAACTTATGCATTAACTGTTTGCGTTCGAGTCATTCGCTAGAAGATTGTCAATACGGACATTGTAAACAATGTTCTGCGAAACATAATAGTCTCGTCCACACAGATTATCGTTCAATAAATTGTAATTCCGTTGACTATGAGCCTGATTCAGATGCCTCAAAATATGTCACTCAATTACACACACATTCAAATCACGCGAAGCAAGCCGTACGATCTACAACATTAGAACCGGTTCTGCTTTCAACTGCGCTCGTTGAAGTCTGTAACAAAGACATTGTCGTCGTTGCGCGTGCGCTTCTCGATAACGGCAGCCAACGAAGTTTTATTACAGATTCGTTATGTCAAAAATTACGTTTAAATAAAATACAGTCCACGCTCACGATTACAGGTGTAGGGAACAGCGTTGTGCAAACACAACATTCCTGTGACTTACGAATACGTTCTAGAATTGGTAATTTCAGTACTCGCTTAAATTGTTCCGTTTTACCTAAAATTACTTATCGTTTACCGAACACTTATATAGATGTTCAGTGGTTACAAATACCACAAAACGTAACACTGGCCGATCCCGACTATCACATACCATCAGACATCGATATGCTGATTGGTGCCGACGTGTTCTGGGATTTGCTACACGAAGGTCGGATACGTTTATCCAACGGGCCTTACCTACAAAATACTCATTTGGGGTGGATTATTTCGGGCACGATACTACGTAATAGTCATTCTAAAAATGAATGTAGTAATGCGATTAACAATATGATTTGTTGTTCGTTTTCAACTTCGCTAGACGACCAGTTAAAACGTTTCTGGGAGTTGGAGGAAGTTAATCACAACAAATCAACATTTCTCACCGAGGATGAGAAGGTGTGCGAAGATCTTTTTGCTTCCACCACCACTCGCGATAATGATGGCAGGTTCATAGTCCGGCTACCGTTACGCGAAACAGCTGATTCGCTTGGCGACTCTTTCGAATCAACAAAGAAGAGGTTTTATTCCTTAGAACGAAAATTAGATCGTTCACCCGACTTCAAACGTATGTATACTGAATTCTTGAAGGAATATTAACGTTTGGGTCACATGACACATATTGACGCCTTTACCTCACCGTGTTATTTCTTACCACAGCATTGTGTCCAAAGGGACAGCACGACGACCAAACTACGAGTCGTTTTCGATGCGAGTGCGAAAACAACTTCTGGTAAATCATTAAATGATTTACAGCTGATCGGGCCACCTTTACTGAACGATTTGGTTGGCATTCTTTTACGTTTCAGACAGTATGCGTTCGTAGCTTGCGCTGACGTAGAAAAAATGTATCGCCAGGTGACGGTCCACCCCGATCAGCGCAATCTACAGCTGATCGTTTGGCGCGAGAACAAAGGCGACCCGTTATCTATATACCAACTAAATACACTTAGCTATGGGTGCGCGTCCGCAGCGTACCTAGCTATGAGATGTATACGACAACTCGCATACGACTGCGCCGACGATAAGGCCGGTTACTTGATTTTAAATTCATTTTACGTTGACGATTTGATATTTTCTCACAATAATAAACAAGAACTATTGATGTTGTGTGAAAGTATTAAAAATATCTTGCAGTCTGGTTGTTTTCCATTGCGTAAATGGGCATTTAATTTCGATATTAGTCATTCAGATAATTTCATAAAATCGTTATCGCTCGACAAGACTACACAATGTAAAACACTCGGATTGGGTTGGTGTAACACTAGTGACGAGTTACATTTCAAATCAAATTTAAATTACAATATGAACATTTCTCAAATTACAAAACGACAAATTCTTTCTATTATTTCACAAGTTTACGATGCTCTTGGCTTCTTAGCACCGACTATAATTACTGCTAAAATATTAATGCAAAGGCTATGGCTCGCAAGGTAGACTGGGACGAGCCGGTACCTGAAGACTTGTCACGTTCTTTCGGTAAAATATTAACATCTTTGAAACATTTACATGAAGTACGAATACCACGGCATGTAACCACTCAATATGCAAACCATTTGCAATTACACATTTTTACCGACGCATCTCAGGACGCGTACGGAGCTTGTGTTTACATCCGTAGTGTTTGTGATAACACAAATGACGTCACTGTAAGACTTTTGTGTGCGAAAAGTAAACTTGCTCCTTTGAAACCGGTGAGTATACCGCGTCTCGAACTATGCGGTGCATTAATTGGTGCACGTCTTTACAAAAAGATTTGTGATTTAATGAACTTAACTTTCGAAAAAGTTTTCTTTTGGACTGATTCAACTATCGTACTAGGTTGGTTGCGTACACATCCAACTTCGTTGAAAACGTTTGTTCAAAACCGAGTAGTCGACATTAACGATTTGACTTCCGATTGCGTGTGGTCACACGTTCCTGGCGTAAATAACCCGGCCGATATGTTATCGCGCGGAGTGAGTCTACCCGATCTCATACATAACAAACTGTGGTGGAACGGCCCGGGGTTCGTTCTCGACGATAATTTTCATGAGCGCTCAACGGATGTGCCTCTGACTGATCTGCCTGAACTGAGATCACATGTAGCCGGTTCAGATCTGTCATGTAATGTGTTTCCCTTCGATCGGTTTTCATCCTACATGCGAATGATGCGATCGGCCGCTTATATGTTACGGTTCATTCATAATACTCGTTACAAGACCAACCGTAAACAAGGTCCGCTGTTACTAAATGAATTACGTATCTCCACCCGCTTGCTAGCGCGCTTGTCTCAGATAGAATCATTCCCTCAGGAATACAAATCATTAACAAACAATTTATTAAATAGAAAATACTCACGAAATATGTCAGGACTTAATTTATTTTTTAATGAAGATTTATTAATCAGAGTAGGAGGGAGATTAAGTAACTCCGATGAGTTTACGTTTGATAAAAAGCACCCTATACTGCTGTGTAGTAAACACCCATTTACCGTTCTTCTATTTAACTATAAACACAAATATTTGTGTCATGCCGGTCCTCAGTTATTACTGTCAACCATTCGCGAGGAGTGGTGGCCACTCGGTGGTAGAAATTTAGCGCGTTCCGTCGTTCATAAATGCGTTAGATGTGTTAGGTTAGATGGGAAAACGTTTAGTCCGATCATGGGTAACCTACCGACTGAACGATTGATGCCTGGGTTTCCGTTTCTACGTACGGGTACCGATTACTGTGGCCCAGTATATATCTTGAACCGTCAAGGGAGAAGTTCGCGTTTAATCAAATGCTACGTATGCATTTTTGTTTGTTTTGCTACTCGTGCAATACACTTAGAGTTAGTAACAAATTTATCTACCGAAGGATACTTACTCTGTCTAAAAAGATTCATCTCGCGTAGGGGCAAACCCGCCGAGATTTATTCCGATAACGGCAAAAACTATGTTGGTGCCGCCAACGAGTTAGGAAAATTTATTTTGAAAAATTCAACTTCTATAACTGAAATGATGGCCTTAGACCATATTGCTTTCAAGTTCATCCCTATTTTTTCGCCCCATTTTGGTGGGATCTGGGAGTCCGGGATTCGTAGTTGCAAGTATCACTTGAAACGCGTTGTAGGAAACTCTAATCTCACGTTTGAGGAGTTTTACACGGTACTGGTTCAAATCGAGGCTGTCCTGAACTCCCGTCCGCTAACTCCTCTTTCTGCCGACGCCAGCGATCTTCAAGCCTTGACACCAGGACATTTTTTAATTGGCCGCCCTCTCACATCTCCGATCACCGAAGACGTTCGCGACATGGTCACCGATCGCCTGCCACGCTATGACCGTGTAGAACAAATGCGTCAACATTTTTGGCAGCGGTGGTCAAAAGAATACGTCAGCGAGCTGCAAACGAGGACCAAATGGAAGGTGCACAAGAGCGACATCCCTATTGACAAGCTTGTTCTTATCAAAGAGGACAACCTGCCGCCGTTGAAATGGCGTCTTGGGCGAGTACAGCACGTCTACCCAGGAAAAGACGGCGTTTCGCGTGTCGCTAGAATACGCACTGCTGCAGGAGAGGTTCAGCGATCGTTCGCCGAAATTTGTCCACTGCCTGTCGAAGTGGTGTCTTCAGCTGATGACAGTTCAGGAACCCGAGAGCTTCCAGGGCCGGGAGTATGTTAACGCTATTGGCTGCGAGCGAGAGGATCGGCGGGGACGGCGCATCACTTGCATCGTAATGCACTACGGCTGCGACACTCGTTCAATATTGTTGTCCCGTTAGTCACAATAAAAACCTAATTTCAAATCTCACCTTGAAGTTTCGTATTCCGTTTGGAGTTACACAAATAACCCATCGAAGTCCCGCTACCCAACAATAAGTCAATAAAGTGTAAAGAACGTAAAGACATAGTAGACCTCTCTGTTGAACGAGTTATTGAGATAGCCAGTATAGAGTTTGAGCGGTTCATTGTACTAAGTGTATACAGTCCCCCGGATGCTCCATATGCACAGTTCGAAGAGAAACTTGAAGAAGCATTGTTTAAATGCCAAAGTACAAAAAAAAACCGTCCTCTTTTGTGGGGACTTCAATGTAGACATTTTAGAAACTGCACGGGAACCTTTACAGAGAGAGAAAATGTTAAATTTGTTCAAATCATTTGGTTTGTATAATATATTTTTGGAACCTACTCGTATAACTGCAACTAGTGCTACTTGTATTGATAATATTTTTACTAATATAAATCCCATTAAAAATGTATAGTGGACCCTGTAAAATCAGATCATCGTGGCCAGTCTGTTTCTTATCTGAGAAATAGTAGGGAAACTAAGAAGATTATTAGTTTTGTCCCAGTTAACACACATCGCTTGGAAACCTTTAGAAGAAACTTAGTCAAGAAAATAACAGAATTGCCTGATTACATTAGCGTAGAAGAATCCTACTCTGATTTATTTAATTTGATACATACTGTGTTTGGGATAATCTTTACCCCGAAAACATTATCAATTGGAGGCATTTCTGCTTTCAGTGACTGGGCTACACCCGGAATTTATAAAAGTCGCCATAAACTACATGAACTGTATTCTGAAAAATCATTTAATTTCAACCCAGAGTTTCAGGAATATGTTAATATTCAAAGATATTTAAGCAAGCCTGTACCTTAGCCAAGTCTAATTTCATTAGAAATAAAATTTATGATTCTGCGAATGTAATTAAAACTACTTGGAACATTATCAATGCGGAATGTGGTAGGTGTACAGCGAATGAAAGAAAGTTTCATTTAAATATAAACAATCGCCACGTATCGGGGGATTTGGAAGTGGCGACCGAGTTTGAAAAATTTTTCAGTAATGTTCCAATAGAGATAACTGACACTCTCCAGTCGTCTTCCACCTCCGCCGAGCTATTATTAGCAGAATCTGTAGCTGCCTGTGAAGGCGCGTTCGAATTCACCGTTGTCAACTGCAACGACATCATAAAAGCTTTTAGATCTATTAATGTTAAAAAAACCGCTGACCTTTGGGGGTTATCAGTAAAATCCATATCAAGTATTATAGATGTCATTGCCCCCCACTTGGCAACTGAGTTTAACGATTGCGTCTCTAGTGGTGTATTTCCTGATTTGATGAAACACAGTAAAGTTATACCACTATTCAAGGCTGGCACCGCTTCAGATCCGGGTAATTTCAGACCTATCTCGGTGTTGCCGACCTTGAGCAAGATATTTGAAAAATTGATACTAGAGCAGATGCTGATCTATTTTAACAGTCACAAATAATTTCATTTGAAACAATTTGGCTTCACTAAAGGACGTTCGACTACCGATGCTGGTGTAGAGTTATTGAAATGTATTTATGACGCCTGGGAGGATAAACAAGATGCAATTGGTGTGTTTTGTGATCTGTCTAAGGCATTTGATTGCGTCCAACATAAAACATTAATCAGGAAATTACACCATTATGGCATAAGAAGCAAGGCTCTCGACCTTCTGACTTCATATTTGAACAATAGAATTCAGCGGGTCGATGTTAATGGTACACGCTCAGAGGGATCTGTAGTTACTATGGGCGTCCCCCAGGGTTCAATACTCGGACCATTTTTATTCCTTATATATTTTAATGACCTACCCTTTTACGTGGGGGACAACAACAGGATTGTTTTGTTTGCAGATGATACTTCTTTGATTTTCAAAGTTAAAAGACAAATAGATAACTATGACGATGTCAACAACGCAATCTTGAAAGTGGTTCATTGGTTTAACACTAACAATCTTAGACTAAATGATAATAAAACTAAATGTATTAAATTTACCTTGCCTAATGTAGCACAGTCAGAAACCAATGTTCAACTTAATGGTCGAGAGTTGGAACTTGTGGAACAAACCACATTCCTGGGGTTAACGGTTGATGCTGGCTTACAATGGGGTCCACATATTGTAAAACTAGCTAGTAGATTAAGTTCAGCAGCATTTGCTGTACAAAAAATAAGGCACTTGACTGATGTAGATACGGCTAGAATAGTTTATTTCAGTTACTTTCACAGTATAATGTCTTATGGTATTCTACTGTGGGGCAATGCTGCAGATATAAATAAAATTTTCATTTTACAAAAGCGGGCCATAAGAGCTATATATAGACTAGGTCCAAGGGTCTCTCTGCGCGAAAAATTCAAAGAGGTTAATATTCTTACTGTAGCATCACAATATATTTTTGAAAACCTTATGTATGTACAAAGAAATCTACATAGTTTCGCTAAGTTAAGTGATAGACACAATGTCAACACTAGAAATAAAAATAACCTGGCTGTTTTTCATAGCAGATTGCACAAAACCAGCAATTCTTTCATGGATAACTGTATACGCTTTTACAACAGGCTTCCAGACGAAATTAAAAGTATGTCCCTTAATAAGTTTAAAAGATCTGTTAAAAGTAAATTGTACTGCAGGGGTTACTATACAATCAATGATTATTTGTTGGATAAGGAAGCCTGGAAATGACCTGCTCTGCTGGATTCTCAAAAAAATTGTTAAAATGCCTAGTTTTTAGATTCTTTAAAATTGTAAATAGGGCAAAAAAAAGAACAACCCGCTGAGTTTCTTGCCAGTTCTTCTCAGGTGGGTCGCGTTGTGAACTGGTGGTAGAGTTTTTGTTTTATATTCTGGACGTTTTACAAGCGCATCTGTATAATGCCTATGTGAAATAAATATATTTTTGACTTGATTTGATTTGATGTGTTGTGGCGTAAATTGGGAGAGGCCTACGTCCAGGAGTGGACTGCCGTAGGCTGATTTGATTGATAATTTTAAGGCGAAATGAAGCAATGTAGTTACATCAGGAAAATAGTTTATGTTCAGCAACGACTGATTATAATACGTCCTGGGCACCAAAACGATAAAAAAAGTATGCAAATAAATAATTGTACCAGATATAAGCCATAATTTTAAATACATAGGTTAAAGCACCCATTAACTTCTCACGGTAAATCTCCCTGTTATTCAAAACGAGCAATTGTCGCAAAATAATATAACACTGACTCGCCAATTTAAATTTGCTTCACTTGACTAAAGCTCAGCGAATAAACAAGCAGCGTAGCTTGTTATTCTAGCTTGTTATTCCGTCTCCCATACAAATTGGGTACATTTTCTTTGGAAGCACTGCTTTCTAATCTTCAACAGTTGCAGCAAATACTAAGCTACAATAAATAGGTTCCTATAAACTTCCTATAGCACACACTCCCTATTACTTTTATGTTTCATATTGTGTCCTGTAAACCTAATTCCTTTGTGGCATGTGCAATGCTTCGTGCCGATTGTGAACGAGTTTCTCTCCTCCTATGTACCGTAGTTGTCGATCCGATCGCGTGTTGCAGAAGTGTTGCAGTTTAATATCAATCGTATATCTTCCAGTATTATACAATATAGGTATCAATAGTTATGAATGCATTAGCAAATGCATTTATTTCAGAGTTTTTGTACGTATGATGTAGCTATGGATGCCCGAATGTTTGTTACTCGTTCATGCATTGACTAAACTGAAACCGAACGGATCTGCCTGAAATTTGGCACAGGAACTGATTATAGTCGGGAAATAAACTTCTTTCTATCTCGGAAATAAGTTTTAATGTGAAGCGGGAACGAGAATAAAATTCGACACAGGTGGAGCCGCGGGCGCCATCTAGGTATATAGTTCCACCTGTATTCGTATAAGCATGACAACTTACAGAGATTTTACAGAAATCAGAGTGTAACACTAAGTGATGATCAGTGTTACTCACCAACTAGCGCGAGGTAGCTATGCAGAGAACTCTTTCCCAGGGCGCCTTACTACAGAGATTCCAGTGTGCGTGCAAGGGTAGGCCAGGGCTCTGACGAAAACAGTCAGGTAGGGTGTACACACATATATTTATATAACACAGAGATACACAGAGACACACAGAGAGCTTATTCACTGATAGACACAAATATCACAGGTACACAGAAGTATAGTCAGTGCTTAGGTACTTATGCTACTAAGCTACACATAAGTAGTGGATTTACTGGCCTGCAGAGTGAGCTGAGTGAGAGTGACTGCCTGTTGTTACTGCCAGGTGATGACGGCAGATACCTCTCACATGAGAAGCTCGTGTAGTCCGCACTTCCACGTTGTCGTACCACGTGCAGCCCACTAACTTATAGGTGCGGCACACAAAATCTCTTCCGGCAACTAGCCCCGTAGTAAAAAACCCTGTCATGAAAGAAACGACAAATTAAGATCTTGGCTGCGCGACAGACGACAATCGACCCGCTTTGCAAAAGAAGAAGTGACTCACCAGTTTTCTGGGTAAAATGTAGCAAGATGCAATGCAGCAACCCAATCACAGCCCGTTAGGCCATGCGAGGCAACAAATAATCGCGCTTTAGCGAAAAACTGATTCGCGGCACAGTCTCAGAGCATAAGCCAAAGGACCTCCAACTACCCCAAAGCAGGTCTCGGTCAAAGTCCCGTCTTTCACGAAAAATCTTAACAAAACCCCGTTCCTTTAAATGCGAAACGCTTCGTCACCGAACTTATGACATCCTGTCATTCTGACAGCAGAAATGTCACCACTGACAACCGATTAAAAAAAGATAACTCGATAAGGCTGCTTTCACATCCTAAATACTGCATCTATAGAAAATAAATGCTACAACCACCCCCCCTTTAATAGTATTTCCTGCGGATATGACACGCTGGAAATACACAATAAAGAAAACAGAAAGGTACTGACTAATAAACAAAGACAACCAGCTAGGTCCTTCAAACACCAGCTGACTACGACCATTACAATACCAAAGAAAGATCCTCCTATGTACCTAACTAGACACTGACTCGTGTACCGGTTAGGCTAAGTAACTAGAGTCTAATGCCCTTCATAGAAAACGAATGCTCGCTTTACTCACTGCCGATACCCTAACACTACCCAAGCTCTCAGGATAATGCAGAGTACTAAGAAGCGAATGAGAGAAAAACGCTCGGTGCGGTGCATAGAAGAAACTACAACGTGACAATTTAAAGTCACGTACACATATAGAAATACAAACAAAAGATTAAAATAGTCTTACATAATGATCACATAGCACTGGTTTAATAAACTAGAGAAACAGTGCTATGTAGTTACGTTAGGTATTGGAGACTGCTCCTCCTGATACTTCAGGATGTCCTTGATATGGTACTCCCCAAGATCCTTACCGTCCAGATCTGACAGCCTATATACTAAAGGGGATCGTTTAGCAGTCACCACACATTTAAGGAACTTAGGAGCTAGCTTAGCAGTAAAATTCTTGGCCTTGTTGGACAGGTAGAACGTGCGTTTATAAACTATCTGTCCCACTTTCAGCTCTACATGCCTTTTTCTGAGGTTGTAATACTTTTCATTACGCTGGTGGGCAACGTTCAAATGTTTCCTCACCTGGTCGTAAATGCGTTGTATTTCTCTCAGCTTGACACCGAAGGCTGATGGATCGTCTACAGAGACTGAAGTAGGATGGCACGCGATATCTGTCTGCCTGTATAACACTCCATCCCCAATAAATTCCCTACCATGTACCAAGAAGTAAGGGGTGAAACGAGTTGCTTCGTTTACTGCAGTGTTTAAAGCGCACTGTATCTCAACCAAGAACGAATCCCATGACTTGTGTTGTGACTTCACATAGCATGAGATCGCTTGAACAACATTACGAATAGCTCGTTCCGCCTGATTAGTTTGGGCATGATACCTAGGGTTATAATATATATTAGGTACATTGTATTTAGCTAACATATCTTTAAATGGCTTACTCACAAACTGAGGGCCATTATCCATGTAAATAGTCTTGCAGACTCCGTGCACGAGAAACACACTCTTCTCTATGAACCTCGCGACCACAGCGCCTGTGGCAACCCGAACAGGGCACAACATGACGTATTTGCTAAAGTAGTCGGAGACCACGATCAGGTGTACGTTTCTATTGCTCGAAGTGGGAAAGGGACCAAGCAGATCGACAGAGATAGCTTCGAATGGCTTCGAAACCCGCTTCGGGCTACCCATTAGGCCGGGACGAGACGTATTTACGGGTTTGTACTGCTTGCATGTTTCGCAATTCCCAACATATTCTTTGACGTCCTCGTACATCTTGGGCCAGTAATAATTTAGGGCTAACCTTTTATGCGTCTTCCAAACGCCACCATGGGCACTAAGTGTGTCATCGTGGTACTTAGAGAGCAGGGGCAAGCGATCCTCCTGAGGTACCACCAGCTTCCAGTCAAAGTCTGAAGTCAGAGAATATTTATTTTTAGTTAACCTATATAAAAGGTTGTCACGAATGTCATAATTTGGTGACTTCCTAGGGTTCTTCCGAACACTATTCATGGTGTGGTCATACCACGGGTCTTTAGTGGGTACTGCATCGAGGGAATCAATTTTGATACGAGACAGAGCATCAGGTACAACGTGGTCTTTACCTTTTCGATGCTCTATGTCAAAATCGAATTGACTGAGCCTCATGCTCCAACGTGCTAGACGACCCGTGGGATTTTTTAGCTTATGGAACCACAGAAGAGATGAATGATCCGTGACGACCGTACATTTTTGGCCTTCGACGTACTGTCGAAATTGTTCCAAAGCGAAAATCACGGCCAGAAGTTCTCGCTCAGTTGTGCTGTAGTTCACCTCATTCTTGTTAAGAGAACGGCTACAGTAGGCGATAGGGTGCTCAACACCATCGTGAGTTTGTGTCAGTACAGCAGCAACTGAGTAAGCTGACGCGTCACTAAGAATGCGGAAGGGCATCTCAAAGTTAGGCATTTTTAATATAGGGGCAGAAACCAAGGCTGACTTTAGCAGGTTAAAGGACTGTTCAGCCTCAGGGGTCCATTCGAACTTAAGGTTCGTAGAAGTCAGTTTGCACAGAGGTTTACTAATCTTCGAGAAGTTGTTAACAAAGCGACGATACCAGCCGGCCATTCCCAGAAATCTCTTAACCTCCTTAGGGTTAGAAGGGGTGGGATAGTTGAGGATAACCTCAACTTTACCCGGGTCTGTCCGTAGGCCATGTTTGTCCACATAATACCCCAGGTATTTGAGTTCACTCCGACAAAAGTGGGATTTTTTCATGTTAATAGTTAGGCCAGCATCCTTGAGTTGCTGATAGACTCTATGTAAGAGCTCTACATGCTCCTCAAAGGTGCTGGACACACAGACTATGTCATCCTGAAACGCAAATACCTTGTTGTCGAACTCGGGACCAAACAGACGGTCCATGAGGCGTTGCATCGTGGCACTGGCCCCGACAAGACCGAAGCACATCGAATTGTAGTGGAATAATCCTCTCCGGGGAACCGTAAAAGCAGTCTTCTCAGCAGACTGGGGTGAGTCAAATGGAATCTGCCAGTAAGCCGCACTCAAATCTACAGAAGTTAAATACTTAGCGTTATTAAGGTGGTCCAAGATTTGATTGATATAGGGTAAGGGGTAGGCGTCACTCTTTGACACAGAGTTAAGCTTGCGAGAGTCCAAGCACAATCTGAGGTCGCCGTTCGCCTTCTCCACCATGACCACTGGAGAGTTCCAGGCGGACTGAGACGGGGACACTACTCCCATCTCCAGCATTCGGTCCAGCTCGGCTTCCAGGGCCTTCTGCTTAAGGGGAGAGAGCGGATAATAACGCTGCTTGATCGGCTTGCTGTCACCAGTGTCAATGACATGGTGCACAAGTGAGGTCCGACCTAAACCCACCTTATCAGTGTTCAACGAGTCGAACTTTTCAATGACCTCGTTGATTACACACCTTTGTTTAGTTGTCAGGTTGTCGTAATCCTCGAGGCCACCGTTAAGGGACACAGACTCTATAGGATTATTATCACTAAAGCTATCAAGACTAATATTTTGTAAAATTAACTTATCACTTAACTTAAATTGTTGCCAGAAATCCACTCCAAATATCATGGAGGTGGTTATACCTGGGACAACATAGAACTTGACAACTCGGATAACCGAATTGTACTCAATTGGCAAAGAGATACAACCCAGACATTGCAAGTGAGTGCTGTCTGCAGTTGTAATACGAAAAGTAGGATTGATACTCACAAGATCAAAACCCAGTTCCAAGAAGATGCGGTGCGCTCCCTTACCTAGTATAGAGCAGGAGGCACCGGAATCTAGAAGGCCTAAGACATTTAAATTTAAAACCTTAACAACTAGATACGGTCTAATGTCACTATCCCGTTTAGGAAACAGGACCTTATCAGTAATAGACTCAGATACAGAGTGATGCACAGAGTTCCTAATAAGGCCCTGGCCTACGCGTTTTTTGACTTGCTAGTACAGTGTGAGCAGTCTGGGGTCTTGACTCCTTTGAGACCACACCGGAAACACACCAGCTCCCTTGACTGTGTGCAGCTGTATGCAGTGTGACCGCCCCCGCCGCAACGAAAGCATTTGCGATCGTGGGGGATAACCGGCGTCTCCACTGCAGACACCTGCTTAGCGGGCTTTTGTACACCTTTGTTCTTAAGCTGGTGTAAGTCAGATGTAATCTCAAACTTGTCAAGAGCAGGCTCATGGAAAGCGTCTGCCCTAGTACGCGCAAGCTCCAAGCGCTTACCCAAACGTCTCAAGTCATCTACAGAGTTGACATCATGCAAGGCCAGTTCCTTCATGTAGTCAGGTCTAATGTTGTGCATGAGAATGTCCAGCTGTTCCTCACTGGGCATCTTACATGACAACCTTGAGAACATGGCTTGCATTGTACATATATAGTTAACCAAGGACTCAGAGCGGGCTTGTGTACGCTGTCTTATCTCGTTCCTGAGGCGGTAATCATAATCAGGAATATCGAAGGTATCTCTAAGCTCACTAATAAGATCCTCATATGAGATGATGTTAGCTTTGTTTGTACGGAACCAAGACAAAGCCGGTCCATCCAACAGGTCGGAGAAAGCCATAAGGAGTCTAGGCTTAGTAACCTCCCGAGCACATCTAAGTTCCTCTAATCTCTCTAAAAACACACGTACACAAGTAGAACCATCATATTTTAAGTTAAATGAACATAAGTTAAGGGGACGTTCTTTATACACTATGTTACATGTAGAACTATTCCTACTTGAACTAGCTCGCACCGAGCGGTCCTCTCTCACTACTGGTGAAGTATATTCCACCTGGTCACGACCCGAAGGATCATCACCATCATCATCCGAACCTTCGGATTCAGAATCACTACTGGGTTCAGCCCTAGCGATGATCTTCACTAGCCTACCACGAATATCCACCAGGTCGGGGCAATCCAGACCACAACGAGCTAACCTACTCAATAAGTAGTTGGCCCTGAGGGACACCCTAAGACGACTACCCTTATTAATGAAGATGTCACCTGACTGAATAGCCTCCTCCAGCTCGGACACCTTCGGGAGGCAGATCGAGAGCTCAGCCGATGCATCAGCGGGTACCGGAGCACTCGCTTTGATGCTACCTCGACGGACGAGTCGGTGTGCCGCTCTTAGCTCACTCCGAAGGCCAGACACTGTCGTTTCCGGTTCCACTGAAATACCCATGTGGGACAGCTCGTTAGCAAGTTCATCCTTTCTTAAATAATTAATATGTTTTTTCATCTGTGCCATTATGTAAAAATTTACTTACAACAATTATAAAGATAAAATGGCACAGATAGGGATCAATTACAAAGTAAAAATGTAAATTGAGTTACAACAAAGTGTACTAAGTTAGGTAATTATGTTTCAAATTGACTTTTAGAATCTAACAAAGATTAAGGGTATATTAAGAGAGAAAAGTTTCTAAATTTTCTGATAACACAGTTCAGGTTAACATTCAAAATTACAAGGTATGTACACACCTTATAAAAAAGTTTTAAGTTACACAGAGAAATTCACTAAGTTAACACAGAGAGATTCACTAAGTTTACCTTACAAGGTGAAACTATAGGATAATATATATTATATATTAATCTACACTAATAATATAATAAATATATGTGTGCACCATAAAAAAAGAACATAAAGAAGAAAAAAAACACAATAAGAAAAGAAGTGGGTATTCCAAATAAAATCAAAAAGTTTTTCCAAAATCACAGCTATTTTAAATTTTTGAATTTAGAATTTTGTGTCTTTTCCAGCCAAAGATGTAGGAAGCTGGAAGAAGACGAAAGGGAAGGTTTTGTGCTTAGCTGCTAGCACCACCAATTAACGTCCTGGAGCGTCTCGGACGATTCACCAGGATGGTTTCGCCAGAGGTAACCACCTATGCACACACACTAGACTGAGGCTACCGCAGAGTAGACCCAGAGATTTGCCACTACGTTGGGAGCCAATTTGTAACACTAAGTGATGATCAGTGTTACTCACCAACTAGCGCGAGGTAGCTATGCAGAGAACTCTTTCCCAGGGCGCCTTACTACAGAGATTCCAGTGTGCGTGCAAGGGTAGGCCAGGGCTCTGACGAAAACAGTCAGGTAGGGTGTACACACATATATTTATATAACACAGAGATACACAGAGACACACAGAGAGCTTATTCACTGATAGACACAAATATCACAGGTACACAGAAGTATAGTCAGTGCTTAGGTACTTATGCTACTAAGCTACACATAAGTAGTGGATTTACTGGCCTGCAGAGTGAGCTGAGTGAGAGTGACTGCCTGTTGTTACTGCCAGGTGATGACGGCAGATACCTCTCACATGAGAAGCTCGTGTAGTCCGCACTTCCACGTTGTCGTACCACGTGCAGCCCACTAACTTATAGGTGCGGCACACAAAATCTCTTCCGGCAACTAGCCCCGTAGTAAAAAACCCTGTCATGAAAGAAACGACAAATTAAGATCTTGGCTGCGCGACAGACGACAATCGACCCGCTTTGCAAAAGAAGAAGTGACTCACCAGTTTTCTGGGTAAAATGTAGCAAGATGCAATGCAGCAACCCAATCACAGCCCGTTAGGCCATGCGAGGCAACAAATAATCGCGCTTGAGCGAAAAACTGATTCGCGGCACAGTCTCAGAGCATAAGCCAAAGGACCTCCAACTACCCCAAAGCAGGTCTCGGTCAAAGTCCCGTCTTTCACGAAAAATCTTAACAAAACCCCGTTCCTTTAAATGCGAAACGCTTCGTCACCGAACTTATGACATCCTGTCATTCTGACAGCAGAAATGTCACCACTGACAACCGATTAAAAAAAGATAACTCGATAAGGCTGCTTTCACATCCTAAATACTGCATCTATAGAAAATAAATGCTACAAGAGTTTATCTTCCACTAGCATCCTTATCTACGATTTAGTAGGTAATAATTATCCCCACTTATACATAACAGCGAAAGTGACTCGTTACTCGCCGGAACCACTAAACCAAATCAGATTAAACATGGTAGGTAGATAGAATACAACTTGAGAACGGACATTTATTATGCTACTTCGTACCTGAATATATTCCAGTGGTAATTGAATACGGGAAAATCTCACCATGTGGGCGGAGACGTAGGCTTCATCAATCTAGTCCAATATTTATTTTATTTGATATTCAAAGCTAAAGATTTTTGTGTAAAGCTTTAAAGGTGTACCGTATGAAAATATCGGACGTTAAAACGTATACAGATTTCTTTGTAATGAAAATAATTTAGATTTCAATTTTGAGGATTAAGGAACACATTTAAGCGTATTCAATACATATATGAGATTTCTTTTTTATATGGAAAAGCGGTCAAAAGGATTCCGGGAATAAACATTCCGTAACTTTGCTTGGCAGTAATAGACGGATAAGGTATGATTGAATGTTATATAAATAAACTCTCCATTTAATATGCTACATGTGACTTTGGTTACACTGAAAGTATATTATAAGATTACTTGGAAAAATATGATACCGCAGATTTATTATTATGAGAAAAAATAATTATGTTGCATAAGATCGATCGTTATGTAACGTTTACCATTTACGCAGCAACATTTTCCGTGTTTTGCATCGATTTTCATTGCTGCTTTGCTATTCGTCGTAGTGTGATGTTATTGAGCCTGTTCTAAACTTCTATCAAACACGTGGTAATTGTAGATTATGAGATACTAGCTGTTACCCGCAACTTCGTTCGCGTGGAAAATATGTTATAAGCAAAGTTTGAACTGTATTCTATCGAGCCCCTAGGATAAGTCGTAACCAAAATGTGGGGACAAAGTTAGGACATTCTCCAACTTACCCAGGGAGCTATGCGCTACATGGTTTTTTTTAATGTGAGGTAAATCCCACATAAATATACTATAACTCCAACCGACAAAAAACCACACGTATCCGGTAGGACTCCCAACCGTAGGCTGTTAGGTATAACAGCCTACGGTTGGGAGCCCCTGGTAAGCCCTCTAAAGGATACCCCAGGACTGCGCTAGATGGATGAGTAGAGACCCCATGGTTTCAGCGGGTCCAAAGCCGGTATGACATACGTCTTTATTAATTAGCCCCTTTAATAATAAAAAGAGTAAGTAGTATGGTGAAGCGCGAATACGAAACGTTTGTTAGATTTGGGCCACAGACTGAAAACTTTAAGTACTTATAACCTAAAGATTTGAGACGATAACACTAACGCTAACGGTAGCCAGTAAATGGCAGTCGTTAAACCAAGTTATTAGCCTTATAGACTTAATAGTTTTCAAAAGTAGAGAGAACTCTCCCACCCAAGTTCCAAGTACCCAAGTGCCGGCGAGTTGTCTTCGCCTAAGACTATCGGCCTACATGACTTTGGGATCAGGGATTCACGCTTATATAAACCTATCCGCATATAAAAATTGAACATAACCTATTTCGTTCACCACCATAGACAATTCAAATAATGGGCTCCGGACGCGATCATGCCGTGCAATTGTCAATCACGTTAGATATGAATAAAAGCTGCATCAATGTGCGTGATGTCTTTGCATGTGTCTGTGCATGGACGTATATGTACACATGATGTTTGGCGTGCATGACGGTTGCCAATTGATCTTACCGGGACCCCTTTATAAGTAATATTATAAATTGTAACTTTGTTCAACTTAAATTAGTAATTTTATGTTTATGTTGGCTCTTGTTTGCTACAATATAATAGAGCATTCGATATTATTAAGTAATTTGATTTGTATTGTGCTATGATTTATCTATTTATGATGGATCATGGCACATTAAAGTTCTATGTATGAGCTGTGACCATATTAAATTTAATGTTTGGTGCTGGACGTGGTTGCACTATGAACATTTTAATTGCTTACCTAAGTATGTATTTCTAGCATGATCTAAAGTTGCCTTTAAGTTATTTTTTGCGGCTTGGCGAAGGGGTCTAGAGACGAACTGGGGTTTTGCATGTTGGCTATATTGTGGAAGTGCTTAGATCAACATTCTTGTTCATCAAAGCGTTGCATAGATGGTTGGTCGACGGATTATCGTTTCATATATTTTATCATAAAATGGATAATAATAGTTAGGTTTCGGGAAGAGCACAGTGTCGCCTCCAACGTTCTCTGCTCCTCTTTGCCAAGCAATACTCTGATTGCTTTCTTGCTGAAATAGTAAGATAGGTACCTACTTAACTACCTATATTGTTTTTCATGTGGTAATGATGATAATAGTTTGTATTTATCTCTGGATAATGTGTTAGCCTGAGAGGTCCCATGCGCCAACGGTAATATTGACTCAGTAACATTGCTTCAATATAATTTAGGTCCGAGACAAACCTCAATGTGACCCCTACACGGTCAATTTATTGAACAATCATCTTTTTTTTGATCAAGATTGTTGTGCGTGTGTGGGCCTCTTTAGTAACTGGTACCAATTACAGATCAGTGCCTGGTGCGGATCAGGAAGTGACTATTTAGAAATGTTTTTGTTTTTTGGCAGTCTATTTGGCCGTATTTTCACTGGCCCTTGGCCCTAGCAGAATACCAGCGCTAACTCGCTAATATTATGCGAAGTAGCATTAAAGCTGAGCTAGGGACCATTTCTGTCTCATGCAGGGATATTCATGTTAATATCTTTAAGTTTCATGCATTATGTATTTACTTGTATTATGTGTCCTTGCTGAGAAAAGAATAAATATTTTTCTTTCTTTCTTTCTTTTCTTTATTTCGTAAGCATGTCTTTTGCCCCTATAGTATACCTACAGATTTTAATCCTTCTCTGTCAAGCCCCTAGGCTAAGTGGTGTGATTGAATTTTTACAACTAAACTAAAATAGCTGTTCCCCGCGACTTCGACAGTGTAGAAGTCGTTATCGCGTGAAAATCGTTATCACGTAAAATCATAACACTCCTTTTGCGCAGTCGGTTAAAAAGTAGCCTATGTCCTTTCCAGGGCCTCGAACTATCCACATACCAAATTTCATCTCAATCGCTCCAGCCGTTTAGGCGTGAAAGCGTAACAGCGTCAAAGTCGTTATCACGTAAAATCATAACACTCCTTCTGCGCAGTCGGTTAAAAAGTAGCCTATGTCCTTTCCAGGGTCTTGAACTATCCACATGCCGAATTTCATTGCAATCGCTCCAGCCGTTTAGGCGTGAAAGCGTAACAGCGTGAAAGTCGTTATCACGTAAAATCATAACACTTCTTTTGCGCAGTCGGTTAAAAAGTAGCCTATGTCCTTTCCAGGGCCTCGAACTATTCACATACCAAATTTCATCTCAATCGCTTTAGGCGTTTAGGCGTGAAAGCGTAACAGCCTGAAAGTCGTTATCACGTAAAATCATAACACTCCTTTTGCGCAGCCGGTTAAAAAGTAGCCTATGTCCTTCCCAGGGCCTCGAACTATCCCCATACCAAATTTCATCTCAATCGCTCCAGCCGTTTAGGCGTGAAAGCGTAACAGACAGACAGACAGACAGACAGACAGACAGACAGACAGAGTTACTTTCGCATTTATAATATTAGTAGGGATCAACACATTTTAATTTACATTATATTTTCCAATAGGATATATCCTAGGCAGGCATTTTACTTTACATACTACATAAGCGGAGCCGCGGGTGGCTACAATTGGACGTGAAACCCTTAGTTGGCAGATATAGCCCAGCTCCCAAAAGTGCAATACATTACTTCATACGATACCCATGGGAGGAGACGAGACCTATTTATTTTGTAACATTGCACCACTGCTATAAAACTATCACATCTATATAAACACTTCTGAACATGTTGAGATTTTAATACCTTATAGTTTTGTGCGGAAAAAAAAGGGAATGATACGTAGAGGTAAGGGTTACGAAAACGGAAGACCTTTAAATCAAATGCTTAATATGAGCTCGATAATATTCATACGCAACGTCACCTGGCTACAGACCAAACTGCCACTTCACAAAACATAGTAACCTCGTGTAGCCTGTGAAGACGCTTAGAGACATTTTAATGCTAAAATATAAAGATAAATCCGAAAAAAAATAACAAACATGCTGTTTTCAAGTGCATAGGTATTTAAAATTGCTAAAAAATAAAGCGCTCATCGCTCTGCTTCATTATAAACGTTTAATGTGGAGTTGAAAGAAGAGAAGATACTTTAATGTTCAAAGGATGCTGCATAGATTTCATTAAAAAATGTATTATGCCAGTCTAAAAGGAAGTTTCTCATGGAAAAAATGCGCCTGAAATCGCATAATAATGTCGATGAATATCCTCAGAAACAAAGCTACGCTTTTTGTAGAAGAAACTCACGTGAATCATAACCATGTGACAGTAAAATGAGTCAGGATGTGGTGCTTTGATTGTATACAAGGGGGTCCCACCACTCTCCTAGCTCCCTAAATAAAATGTACATGCTAAAAGTCAAAATTGCTTTTATGAATTTCGATTCTTCTTTCAACGAAAAGCGAATATCTTGGCGGTATAGGAACAGCCCATTACCGGGATTTTACTTTATTTTACACTACTGACACTCCGCTGTGTGTTACCAGATTGTATCTTATGAACTTTGATAGCTAGTAGCCTTTTTTCGGTATTGGACAGATTCGTGGATTGGACAGTTTCGTGAATTCGGCAGATTCGCTACTTGGCAGATTCGCTGCTCGACAGATTCGTGGATTCGACGGATTAGCTATACGACAGAAGTACATGTGCAAAGAAAATAAAAAAACCATAAAGTAACGCACTTATAATTAGAGACAGAAATGTTAGCGTCTTTATTCGTTTTAAATATAAAATTTACTTTACACAACCGTTTTAAGCAATCAACCACTCTAATTTCATTTCGCAATGCTGCGTTGACAATTTCGTTTATTTGACTATTTTTTTGCATTACGCAGCTTCCCCTTACAATGAAGTTGTTCCTTTTTTAACTTTGTATCTTGAAAACGGGATTCCTTCTTTAACAATTGTAAAAATAGATAGAGCGGAGGATTAACAGGAATTCTTTTTTTAAGCCGCGCATGCCACCCTTCGTTTGGGTTATTTGTTCGAAAATTTTCATTATAACAGGTAAACACTATCTCCGTATATATCCCCATCCATTGAGTTTTAAATTATTATTAAATGTATTGTATTCCACTGAATCATTGGCTAATTCTTGTATACTTAATATTGCTTCAGGAACCAATATGGGGGGCAGCAGCGGCAGTTGCATATAAAGGCGCATGATAAACTCTCCATTTTCTGTTTTATCAAATCCAACATTCTGGCTCTTTTTAAGTATAGCTTTCCAGTAATGAAAGTAACAACCAGTTACTTTTATACCAGCATAAACTGATTTTATAGCTTGGATACCTAGTGGCTAATTCAAAGTCGCACTTATAATTTTCAATTATCACTGAAAATTGGTCCCTCAAAATAGTGAACATACGTTCTTACGTTATCTGCGTTTTATTAGGCAGAAGTATGTAAAGAATTGGTACAAAATTAACGGTATTGTCATCGTGAGTGATATTTATACGAATGCTGTAAACTTGATAAAACGGGTTGGGACATACTTTAAAGGTGCCATCGCCATAGTACCTAACTCTTATATTTTTTTAAATAGTTTTTCGCCAATTTCGACCCAAAATCACAATTTTGTTTTCAATTCCATCATCAAATAAAAATAAATCACCCACAAGACTGTCCGGTAGCTTCAGAGATTTCAAATATTTACAATTTTTCGTATTCATTTTCAGGTAATCTTTTCTGGCTTTATACAAAACATCCTTTTTGTGTACAAATGTTGGTTTGTCTTCATCATTTAATTCACAATCGACACTAGGTAGGTATCCATGAAATTTTCGAATAATTTTGGGATAGGTTCGAGTTTTTTGCATACTAAGGCCTTGCATTCGTCTATTAAACTATCTACTGCGTTTTTGGTAAAATCAGGCATGCACATATGACTGGACTCTCTTACTATTTGATTGAGTTTGTCGAAAGTGATAGAACTGCTAAATTCTGCTTTATTTACACATCGCCAGTTTGTAGTTCCACATTTGTTATTTTTAACAAAATTGTATCTATGTCCTGAGCGTAAAACAACGGGTTTTCCTCTTTCACTTTGTATAAATTTTAAATTCACTACACCGGTGCTGGTACCGTAGCCGGCAAGATCCATTTTTCGAAATGTTTTTATTTTCAAATAATTACATTATGCTCCTTTTATAATTCACAAGACAAACCACAGAGGAAACAAATGCATTTATTTAAAGTTGGCGTACCTAGGTATAAGCTAAATGACAATGACTTGAAGTGGCCTGCTGGATAATTGAGTCCATAATTATGCAAGGAGTTTACATACTTAAACATTACATACTTAAACATTATCATTCTAGGACTTAACGGTAACGCGTTACCGTTTTTGTGCGCAACTGCTCCTTTTCTGTCGTATAGCTAATCCGTCGAATCCTAGAACCTGACCAATCCACGAATCTGTCGAGTAGCGAATCTGCCGAATTCCCAAAGCTGTCCAATCCACGAATCTGTCCAATACCGAAAAATGAAATTTTCACAGATTATTTATTTCTGATGCCGCAATGACAACAAAATATATACTTAAAACATACAGCAAACGTAAACTTTTTGCCTCTATTTGTTAAGGAACCTATCTAATCGAACTTGTCTGGTTTCCGAAAAGGTAAATTAATTACTTGCATTGTAGAATTAAATAGTAAAAGATTGTATTCGAATTCAAACTGTAGGAACAGTCACCTTTAATAACGCCGCAGGTTCACCTGGTCAGGTTGTATTAAGTTAAAATATAATTGTGGAACAAGTGTTTATTTGCATAAGTGTCGCCGTGCCGCAACCCGCAGTTGAAATTTATCAAGCGGCCCATAAGACCTTCAACTTAGAACACTGCGCTTCTGACAATATCTCATCTCATCTCCACTAATATTATAAATGCGAAAGTCACCTTGTCTGTCTGTCTGTCACGCTTTCACGCCTTAACGGCTGAAGCGATTGAAATAAAATTTGGTATAGATATAGTTCGAGGTCCTGGCAAGGACATAGGCCATTTTTTGCCGACTGCGCAAAAGGAAGATAATGATTTTACGCGATAACGACTTCTACGCGGTCGAAACTAGTAAAGAATAAGTAAGTGTATAGAACACCTGAGGTACCTTGAGGAACATGACCTGTTCAGTGACCGGCAGTACGGTTTCCGTCACGGTCGCTCGACGGGCGATCTTCTTGTGTACCTCTCACACCGCTGGGCGGCGGCTATCGAGAGTAAGGGTGAGGCTTTAGCAGTGAGCCTCGACATCTCGAAAGCCTTTGACCGGGTCTGGCACCGAGGTCTTCTTACGAAACTGCCCTCCTATGGACTGCCCGAGAGTTTATGCGGATGGGTGTCCAGCTTTCTGGCCGGTAGAACCATCTGGGCCGTCGTTGACGGCAGCTGTTCTGACTGCATGGCCATAAACGCTGGAGTACCACAAGGCTCAGTGTTGTCCCCTACTTTGTTTCTGCTGCATATCAATGACATGTTGTATATTGACGGCATTCATTGTTATGCGGACGACAGTACGGGCGACACTGATTACACGGGCCGCCCCGGTATCTCTCGGGTTGCAATGGAAGAAAGTCGTGAACAACTTGTGTCTGAAGTCGAGGCTACTCTCACCAGAGTGTCCGATTGGGGTCGACAAAATCTTTTCCAATTCAACCCTACCAAGACACAAGTTTGTGTTTTCACCGCAAAGAAGACCCCATTCACTGTGGCGCCACAAATTCAGGGCACATCTCTCACCATCTCTGAAAGTATAGGGATCCTTGGTGTTGAAATCTCCAGTAATGTGCAGTTCCGCAGTCACTTGGAGGGCAAGGCCAAGCTGGCGTCGTCCAAAGAAGCTCGGAGTGCTCAGAAGGGCGCGGCGGTACTTTACTGCGGCGCATTCACTGCTTCTCTATAAGTCGCAAGTACGTCCGCATATGGAGTACTGCTGTCACCTCTGGGCGGGGGCACCCGAATACCAGCTTTGTCCATTTGACTCGGTGTAAAGGCGAGCTATGAGAGTTGTCAACGATCCCATACTTGCAGGTGGTATGGAACCTCTTAGTGACAGGAGAGACTTTGCTTCTCTGTGTGTGTTCTACCGCCTGTACAACGGTTTGTGCTCTTAAGAATTGTTTGATATGATGCCTACGGCTACATTCTATCATCGCACCGCTCGCCACAGACAGGGTGTTCATCCTCATACGTTGCGTCCTGAGCGCTCGAGCACGGTGAGATCTAATAGAGGCTTTCTTCCGCGTACGCTTAGGTTGTGGAATGATCTCCCTGCTTCGGTTTTCCCAAACGTTACAGTAATGTAAAACGTAACAGTATGGGGTTCTTCAAAAGGGGACTTAGAAGGTTTTTAAAGGGTCGGCAGCGCATTGTGGCGCCTCTGGTGTTGCAAACGTCCATAGGCTGCGGTGACCACCGGTACATCTGGTGGGGCCGTATGCTTGTCTGCCACTATAGTGGTATAAAAAAAAAGAACACCGCGCTTCTGACAATATCTTAAACATAATAATCATGCTTAACGTGACCATCGTCATGAGGAGCGCAGAGTCTTATGTTTTTTTCTTTTCTGTGGGCAGGACATTTCACGTAGGTACTCAAAGTGAAGACGCACTGACAAAGAAACAGAAAAGCTCTAGACTGCGGTAGATAAGGACATACCTAATCAGTAATCTGCAGGTGGGTTTTGCTTTGGTCATTATATTTTAACTATCTTTCTGTAGTATTCATCTCCACGTTTGTCCAATATCACGATTTTAATTCGAAAATTCACATACAAATAAAAAGAGAAATGTTGCATTATCGCCACATAATCAATACTTCACCCATTAATGGCCGAAAAATAAAAGTGTACGTCGCATATTCCGAGCACGTTCATGTAGTGTTACGTTTTCATTAGCATTTTGCGGTGTTTACAACATTGACAAGGGTGAGCGCCGTGACTTCATGGACTGGTGAACAATCGCGGACGCGGACGTCGGATCTAGGAAGGTAACTTCGCTAGGGCTATCTTCTTGTTAATTTCAATTCAATTTATTAATTTTATAAACAATCTCACAATTGTGTTTGAAAATTTCAATACAGTATGAATAAGCTAGCTACATAATCACAAATCACAATATTTTAATTTAAATCCTATAACAATGTCAACTACCCAATTACAATAAATAATGTCAATATCTCTGTATGTAATACATATTATAATTTTTTTTTGTTAAGATTACAACAAACTAAATAACAATGTCATAAACTAAATCAAAATTAACAATGTCAAAAACTCAATCAAAATTAACAATGTCAACAACACCATAATAATTTGTCATAATGTCAGAGAATACAGAATAAAATTTAGGTCAGGATAAATTCGTAGTGAAACATGTCAAAATGAATAGGAATGTCAAAATAGCTTGTAAAAAGTCAATTAAATATATAAACATTAATCTCGTAGTTCTCGGACAGAATAAAGATTACAATAAATTAATTAACAATGTCAAAAACTTTATCAAAATTAACAATCTCAAAAACTCAATTAAAATTAACAATGTCAACAACACCTTAATAATTTTTCATAATGTCAGAGAATACAAAACAAAATTTATGTCAGGATAAATCCGTAGTAAAAATGTTAACCCAATTATTATGCGCATCATTTCAAAGAATTAATATAATTAGGTTTCTTAAATTGATACAATTCATATTGATTCAGTAGTTTTTCCCCCTCGGGGTTTAGGGGATACGCGTTACTTCTCATGAAGCTAATGTAATACCCTGAGGGCACAGTGTTTGGCTTCTTCAATTCTATCCCTAAGATCTAATATCCTAGGGATTAACGAAGGAGTCTACATTAGGAGGAAGGGCATAGAGAATTCCGTTCGCTGAGCAGCCCGCCTGGGGCAGTACCTCCACCCTGCAGAAGACCGCGGTAATAGTAACCTTGCTTCGTGCTGGGTTATGTTCTCCGTAGATTAGTAGGGTTCCAATGCTCATTGGGGTGACTTTGTGCCGGTGGCAGTGAGACCAGAGGCTCATCTGTCTCTATTAGCTGGCATAGGCGCGGAATATTGGTACGGCGGTCAGGGAGACCCGGTGAAACGGTTGACCGCTGACCGCCCGCAGGCTGTACGGGACCCGAACCTGGGGATTACGTAATCTCCGCCCCAGGAGGCTGAACCAGCAGCCTGTGTAAAGTCCCTGGTGCTGTGGTCGTGCCGGAGGAGGATACCGGAGTGGACGCGGCTACTGCATTGGGGGGGGGGGGGGCTTTCCGTACGCCGTGCCACTCTACCGCACTACCTGTGCCTGCCTTTAGGGAATTGGAGCCTCGCTTAGTCTCTTGCGTCACTGACACACAGGCACCCCCTACCTTCTATTTATCCCCTTTCAAATATCATCATGGCAAAAGGTCAAATAAGAAAAAAGGTTTCCACAGCGGCTTCGTCGTCGTCCACACTAAATGTGAACTTTTGTAACATCAGAGGAATGCATTCTAACATCAATGTGATCCACCGCCACCTGGAATCTGCGAGGCCGAACTTATTTTTCCTGACGGAGACTAAGATATCTTGCCCGAAGGATTCATCTTACTAAATGTACCCTGGCTATAAGCTGGAGGCTATTTTCAGGCGTCAAGCTGGGGTATGCATGTTCGTACGGGAGGATATCTGCTGTCGCCGTCTCAGTGACCTGGAAGACAGGGACCTGTCTACATTATGGGCGCGCGTGGATCATGGGGGCCACACTCGGATCTACGCGTGCATTTACAGGTCCCATAGCGGTGATACGGAGACAGTTCGCCTTTTTGACCACCTGCAACAATCGACCGACAAGGCTATTGAGCGGTATCCCTCCGCGGAGATAGTGATTTTGGGGGACTTTAATGGTCACCATATTGACTGGTTGGGTTCCGTGCACACTAACTTTGCGGGGAAAACTGCTCACGACTTTGCCCTGACCTACGGTTTCTCCCAACTGGTAAAATCTCATACGAGAATACCAGATAGGGAGAACGAGCAGAGTGCATTGCTGGACCTTCTGCTGACTACGCGACCTGACGGATACACCACATCAGTGGATGCGCCACTTGGTTCATCGGACCACTGCCTGGTTCGGTCGCGAGTGTCTCTCGCAAGGCCTGAACCACCTCGGCCCAAGGAGTGGCGACATGTGTGGCACTACAAGTCAGCAGACTGGGATGAACTTCCAGAGTTCTTTGCGTCGTACCCGTGGAGGCGGCTTTGCTTCACTTCAGAAGATTTGGACTCCTGCGCTGCATCAGTAGCTGAGGGGATCTTGGCGGGCATGGAATGTTATATTCCTAACCGCTGGATCCCGGCAGGAGCTAGGAAACTACCGTGGGTTAATCGGCTTTGTAGAAAAACTAGGATGTTGAAAGAAACTGCCTACAGAGCTTGGACCACGACTCGCGTTAACTCAGATCCTAGCATCTCTGAAGTGAAACGCAAACTGAATGCTGCCTCGAGGGCCAGTAAAAGAGCGGTTGCCAAGGCTAAGTACGATTTCGTCGGCAGAATTGGTCAGTGACTAGCCGGCTACCCTTCTGGAAGTCGGGAATTCTGGTCGCTCGCCAAAGCTGCCGAGGGAAACTTTTGTCGGTCGGGATTACCACCTCTACATAGACTTAATGGTAGTCTGGCCCAGAGTGCCAAGGAGAAGGCCGACCTTTTGGGTTCTCTCTTTGCCTCCAACTCGACCACGAACGATGGCGGTGCGCTTCCGCCTGGTATCCCTTGGTGTGGTACTTCAATGCCAGAAATTAAATTCAAGCAACGGGACGTCAGGCGGGAGCTTTAATCCCTAGATATTCATAAGTCGAGTGGGCCGGACGGCATTCCCGCGGTGGTACTTAAGCGGTGTGGTCCGGAGTTGTGTCCTTTCACGTTTTCATACTCCATGAAGCAAGTCCCGGCGTCGTGAAAGGTCGCGCACGTGCATCCTGTGCCCAAGAAGGGTGACAGGACCGACCCGGCCAATTATAGGCCTATAGCCGTCACCTCCCTTTTATCTAAGGTGATGGAGCGTGTAATTAATACACAGCTCCTGAGGTACGTTGAGGAACATGACCTGCTCAGTGACCGGCAGTACGGTTTCCGTCACGGTCGCTCGACGGGCGATCTTCCTGTGTACCTCACACACCGCTGGGCGGCGACTATCGAGAGTAAGGGTGAGGCTCTAGCAGTGAGCCTCGACATCTCGAAAGCCTTTGACCGGGTCTGGCACCGTGGTCTTCTTACGAAACTGCCCTCCTATGGACTGCCCGAGAGTTTATGCGGATGGGTGTCCAGCTTTCTGGCCGGTAGAAGCATCAGGGCCGTCGTTGACGGTAGCTGTTCTGACTGCATGGCAGTACCACAAGGCTCAGTGTTGTCCCCTACTTTGTTTCTGCTGCATATCAATGACATGTAGTCTATTGACGGCATTCATTGTTATGCGGACGACAGTACGGGCGACACTTATTACACGGGCCGTCCCGGAATCTCTCGGGTTGCAGTGGAAGAAAGTCGTGAATAACTTGTGTCTGAAGTCGAGGCTGCTCTCACCAGAGTGTCCAATTGGGGTCGACAAAATCTTGTCCAATTCAACCCTACCAAGACACAAGTTTGTGTTTTCACCGCAAAAAAGACCCCATTCACTGTGGCGCCACAATTTCAGGGCACATCTCTCACCATCTCTGAAAGTATAGGGATCCTTGGTGTTGACATTTCCAGTGATGTGCAGTTCCGCAGTCACTTGGAGGGCAAGGCCAAGCTGGCGTCCAGGAAGCTCGGAGTGCTCAGAAGGGCGCGGCGGTACTTTACTGCGGCGCAAGCACTGCTTCTCTATAAGTCGCAAGTGCGTCCGCATATGGAGTACTGCTGTCACCACTGGGCGGGGGCACCCGAATACCAGCTTCGTCCATTTGACTCGGTGCAAAGGCGAGCTATGAGAGTTGTCAATGATCCCATACTTGCAGGTGGTGTGGAACCTCTTAGTGACAGGAGAGACTTTGCTTCTCTGTGTGTGTTCTACCGCCTGTACAACGGTTTGTGCTCTGAAGAATTGTTTGATATGATGCCTACGGCTACATTCTATCATCGCACCGCTCGCCATAGACAGGGTGTTCATCCTCATACGTTGCGTCCTGAGCGCTCGAGCACGGTGAGATCTAATAGAGGCTTTCTTCCGCGTACGCTTAGGTTGTGGAATGATCTCCCTGCTTCGGTTTTCCCAAACGCCTACAGTATGGGGTTCTTCAAAAGTGGACTTAGAAGGTTTTTAAAGGGTCGGCAGCGCGATTGTGGCGCCTCTGGTGTTGCAAACGTCCATAGGCTGCGGTGACCACCGGTACATCTGGTGGGGCCGTATGCTTGTCTGCCATTCTAGTGGCATAAAAAAAAAAAGTAATTTGAGGCGTAATACTTGTTCGGGATAAAGACAGATAGACAGACAGACATTATTTTTAAATGACATTTTGCGGCTTCAGTATCAATTGGAGAACGCCCTACAACTAAAATTTCCGTAATATCTTCCATGTACAGACTCTCGACCCTCTACAGTTTTATTATATGTATAGATAGTTAACCACTTTAGAAAAATACTTTTTAAAGTAAAAACCTTTTTTTAGGTTTGGAAATTCTACGCACCCTGTGGTTTTAGACTACTACCGTCTAAAACCACAGGGTGCTCTCTCTTTAGTCATCGCAGATCTTTAACTTACGATCAAGACTTATTCGAACTGGACTTTGGAAGCTATTCTATAAATCCATTGTATTAGCATACTAGTAATAAGTGAGTACATACATAAGTACCACAGTTGGTAAATATATATTCTTCAAAAACAGAAATAACTGGGATTCATTTGAAAATAAATGAAACGTAAAAGAAGAGCTTACGTTCCTGTGATCGACCATGCGTACCCGCTTTGACGGTTATGACGCAATACACTACACTAGGAAAATGTGCAAAATGGCATTTCAGTGCCATTGGGTTGCAGTTATAAGTGTAAAATATTCGAAACTATTACTTTAATACGCGCGATACGAAATAGAAACCGCCGATATGGAAGAAAGGCGGCTAGTAAATTACAGCGACCCGTCGCGTCGCCTCCAAGTTATTGAGTTAGGAAGTGCGGATGTAGCTAGCTATAGATCACGACTGCACTTCGCGTATTCAAAAATACTTATATAAATAGTTTGATATTTACTATGATTTATTGTATAGCAATATAATACAAAAAGAGAAAGGTCGTAGGGAGTGTCTGGGTGTGAAAGGCGCAGGACCGTAATTTGGGAGAGGCCTACGTCCAGCAATGGACTGCTATAGGCTGATTCGAGTGATTTGATTGAATATAATACAATTCTTACTTGTTGACTTCGCTCTTCTATAAGGATTCAAAATAGAATGAAGCGTGTGTGTCTATTCTATGTAGATAGATAGTTTCGATAGAAAAGATATCTGAATCTCATTTGCATCAAAATATACAAATCTCCGTTAGTTGTGTGATCCTCGGTGCTTCAGGGCATAATCCCCAATCAGACCCCTATCTGATCCTCACTTTAAGTGATTTTGGAGACGCAATCCTTGTGTAGTTTGGGATTGATAATATGCGTGACTATCTGTAACTTGGCTCTTGGATGTGAATTAATTAGAATAATGATAATCCACTTCCATATTCTCTAAACTATTTATATTACGCAACGTACGATATTTACAAATAACATGCCAAATATATTTATTTTTAAATTTATAATTTTGTAGTAATCTTAAATCGCCCCAAGCTTTCTCGCGCAATAAATAAAGATTATTGTTTATGTATAATGGCTATTAGTTTATCATAATCTTACTTGCAATACATCATCTTGTATCAAACATTTGACAGTGTGTTCTTCAACAAGTAAGTTAGGCCTGAGCTAAGCCTACAGGCTGTCACATCTGGTCGTGTTATGTATAACGTTTGGTGGTCGCAATAGCGCCTGTAGTGTTTACCCTTCAATAATGTCGCTTACACGGCGGGTTAGGATAGGTACTCGTATATAGTTAATGTTTCATTACTCGTGTAAAGTTAGTTAGACGAGTTCCCCTGTGTAATTAATATTTTGAAATACCCAGCGATATTCAGAACTTAGATGTTTGAACGTGGTTGGTTTACTTAGAAGTGACTTCATTCACTTTCATAGTAAACGAAGACGTATATGACTACGTATTATTAGCATAGTCGAGTACTGAAACAAGTAGTTTCGGTCTGAGGACTTCGATTATTGTGCTTTAGAAAGCAAATTTAACGATCACTGTAAGTAGTAAACAACATTTACTGTGGCCGGTCATGGATGGGTGACCACCACGTGACCACTTTGAGACATTAATTTGCGAGCTTTTCCGTGTTTTGGAAGGCACGTTAAACCGTTGGTGCTGGTTACCAGTAAAATGGCAGTCGTTAAGCCAAGTTAAAGACCTTTATGAGCGGCTTGAATAATTTTAACAGCGGGCAGTCCATGTCAACATGGCAATGCGGCTCACCGTCTATTACGTGGAAAAAAAATAAAAAAAGTGAAATCTGATAAAAGTCGTGATCATATATAAATATGTTACGTAAAAGCAAGTTATAATAGTTGTCAAACAATACTTCTGTCTTTAAATTTACTATAACGTGTTAGTAATTTTAGTTGTACGTTATGAGATGTAGTATACATGAGTATTCTTAAAATGACAGATATATATTCTCACTTTTGTTGGAACTATTAAAATATTACAGTGCACAATTGTGAGGGTGTCGTGAAACAGATAAATATGTGTGTTGACTTAGGTCAGTATTAGCTTTTGGTCTCACCCCGGAGCTGGAGCTGTGTCTCCGAACAACTCAATAGTAACTATTTTATTTGTGAGCTTACACTTTACTTAAGTGAATGAGTACAATCTGTAGCTAGCTATTAAAATTTACAGTTTTACATAATGTTTTCACTCAAGGGTTAATTTCTCTCTAGTTCTCTCGTAGATTCGCGTCCAACTCATGATGTTGTATTTATTATGTATACATACAGTAACCGAGTATGCCTAGTTCCAGCTCACTCGTACCTGTGTTCAGCTTTTATAGATTGACCTCTCGATAGACACAGCTCAGTTATGTGTGACGTAACACTCAACGAATCCGTGTCAAGACCCTCCTTTGGATTCAATAAACACGTAAAATCTGTCCGAGGCCCAGTTACGAGTATGGCAACTATTTAAGCAAATATTAGTCGAGTGACTTTTGTGTTTCTATGTCATTCTGTTTGGAATGACGTAGGTTGTTCAACATGAACTGTTTGATAGGCTTTTACACCTATAGCACTGAATATTGAAAGTAATAAATATTTGTATCTGCCCATAGAACAGTTTTATAATAGGGCTATATAAAGGTAGAAAGGTGCAAGGAATTTTATTTCAAGATCACAAAGCAACCCGTAAGTATAATAGTCATCTCACAATTATTTTGACTAAAAAGGTCGTCGGACAGGCGTAGGTTGGGACTACAGGTCATTAAACACGCGATATTGTTATGCAATAATGACTCTCCCGGGACATGCTTCTGAGGGCTTACCCGAGGCTCCAACCACAGGCTGTTGGGCGTTACGTAAGTTTTTTTTAGTCGGTAAGAGTCCGGCATAACATCCTCTGAGGATTTTCTCTAGCGTAAAAAAAAATGCAAAAATCACTTGAAAATTTTTTGGCTTTAATTTGAAATTAAAGCCAGTAAATAAAGCGACGATTGTCTATGCAAATAAATATGATACATTGAGTGTTTGCATAAAACTATCGTGACAATAATATGGCGTATTTATTCAATTTCCTATTGTACCTTCAAAAATGATTGATTTAAAGCTTTGAAATGGACAGGTACATTGTCATATAAATAATGTCGACTTTGCATATAAGTACAAGCGACGCTAATAAAATCATATAAAAATAATGTCAGTTAAAATACTTAAAATACGCTGTCTTCCATAAAGGGTATAGGTATTTCTTCCTATATGAACATAACGTTTGCTTTATTTACATGTTAGGTGCACCCCGGGGCACTCGGCTACGATGTGGACGTGAGCTGGTTCAAGAGCCACGCGAACTGCAATTCACAAGAATTAAAGTGGTTTGAGAATCTTATACGATTTCAAAATCATAACTTGTTGTCTTTCTGACTATAATACAACTTAACTGCTTCATGTTTTATATTCTCTGTGAATATCTTTTGAGAAAAAAGAAATCATCAACAGCAAATTAGAAGAACAACAGGCTACCAGACGAAATTAGAAGTATGTCCCTTAATAAATTTAAAAAGGTTGTAAAAAGTAAATTGTACTGCAGGGGCTACTACACAATTGGTGATTATTTGTTGAATGGAGAAGCCTGGAAATGACCTGCTCTACTGGATTCTCAAAAAATTGTTAAAATGCATAGTTTTTAGATTCATTTTGTAAATAGAACTCTAAAAAGAATAACCCGCTGAGTTTCTTTCCAGTTCTTCTCAGGTGGGCCGCGTTGTGAACTGGTGGTAGATTTTGATTTATATTTTGGACGTTTTACAAGGGCATCTGTATATGCCTATGTGAAATAAATTTATTTTTCTTTCTTTATTTCTTTCTTCAATGTATTTGTCATTTTTGGCTGTCGATTACTGTAGTAGAAAAATTGTCGCAGAGTTTTCTAAACCCCGTGAACGAAATCCTAGGCCACCCTTACAATTTACCCGGGGTTCCTGGCCTTAGGCAGTGGTAGAGCAGCATAATGGTCCGACATAGCATACACATTGCATTACAGAGTCTGATAGTCCTGGGCGAATCTGTTTGGCTGAGCACAATTACATTTTTAGACAAAATCAAAGAAATTCGGCATACCCTTCCCAAAAAATATTAAATCCTTGAAAGATCCCATTTCGTCTGTCCCTGCTTCTGTCAAACTTATTATATGAGAACCGCCGGCCAGGCTCTAAGCAACACAATATTTCATTCAAAATGTTACGCTTTAAAATCTGTTACTATTTTCTCCACTCAAGTTAGTCCCGAGTTATTTTATTGCGCCCGAAGTGAATTTATTTACAGTGTGTCCAGCCTTTACGTCATTTTTAGGATCGTGGTTTGTGCAATAAACATTTTAGATGACACTTTATTGGTAAAACCTTGAATTTGGAAAAAAACAGGTCAAGAGCGGGTCGGACTCGCACTTTGAGGGTTCTGTACCAAAAAACGGCAAAATATCAAGTTTGTTGTACGGGATAATCCCCCCTTAATCTCGTCTTCTTTTCTGATTTTAGTAGGTGTTAATAAAGCGGCAACAGAAATACATAAAAGTTTCAGCTCTTCGTGACGGACAGACACACAGACGGCGAAGTATCACATGAATATGGTCCAGCTTATAAATATATCGTTTCAGTACGGCACCCTAAATAGTGGATAATAGGATTATGATATAGATGAATAAAAAGAAGTAAAATGCAAAGAAACATTATGTTATTATGTTGGTGCTTATAGGATAATGAAATGCTTTGACAGACAGTTCAAATATAAAGATTTAAATAATTATGATGCAATTAGTTTGAATGAAGTTATAGTGAGATATCCATTAAAAGTACAAAGGAATCTAATCCTTTCGCCTCTAATGGACTACCAACCATCCATTAACGGGTGAAAGATATTTTTAACCGACTTCGAAAAAGGAGGAGGTTACTCAATTCGACCGTATATATATATATATATATATTTTATGTTTGTTCGCGCAGAACTCCGTCGTTTATGGACCGATTTGAAATTTTTTTTTCGTTCGAAAATAGATACTTTCAAGGTGGTCCCATTTTAAGGAAGTCAGGATCTGATGATGGCATCCTGGAGAAATCGAAGGGAACTTTTAAAAACTGTAGGGGCCTCTGGGGCATTTGTAAATTTTTTTATTAAGGGCTTTAAAGTAGTACAACTTAATAAAGGTCTGGAGTCGATCTGATGATGGAGACGAAAGACAGTTAGAGAGAATTCCCTTACGATATACAGCAGTTACCTTGTGTTTGGGCTTGACTAATTTGTACTGTCCAGAACTTTACACTTAGATAGATAGATTTTCAGTCTACACGTCACTAAAAATGGTGAAAAAAATTTTTTACAAAAAAGAAACCGACTTCAAAAATATTAAAAACTGAAAAATAAATTATACTTAACACAAAGTTAGTATATTTTGATTTATCAGATATTATTAAATATAATACTGAAGTCGGGGCCAATATGACTATGAGAGAGATTAATAATGCCTACTTAAGCCTACATAGTTTTACTGGGCACCGATTTCTGTATTATACATATATAATGATATCTGATAAATCAGAATATACTAACTTTGTGTTAAGTAAATTTTATTTTTCAGTTTTTAGTTTTGTTTGAAGTCGGTTTCTTTTTTGTTAAACATTTTTATTACATCGAAATTTTCAAAGAAAGTGTTGACGATTATTCTTCTAGGTATTGAATATTTTCTATTTAAACACAAAATGCTGTTTAAAAAGATATTTAAAGTGCTTTAATTATGCAGCCACATTTTTGCTTTAAACTACTTCATATACTACTATTTTTGTGTTTACGGCATCCCTTCTTATTAGATCATCAAATACCCCCCGTTCCCAACCGACCACCTGAGTTATCCACCTGGTTGGTCAGTTAGGAATAAAAGTTCCTAACCACCCACCTCGTGCACGTGGTTGGTCAGTTAGGAATAAAAGTTCCTAACCACCCACCTGGAACTGTATAAAATAAATAATGTCCATACTGTCTACTTTATCAATATACCCACATGTTTATATGGCAAAACAAATGAAGATCAGCAAAACAAATGAAGAGCGACAAAACAAATGAAGGTCGACAAAACGAATGAAGATCAGTAAAACAAATGAAAATCGTCAAAACAAATGAAGATCGGCAAAATAAATGACTGTCGGATAAACAAATGACCGTTGGATAAACAAATGAAGATCGACAAAACAAATATTTAATGAAAATCGACAAAACAAATGACGGTCGGATAAACAAATTACGGTCGGCAAAATCAATGACCGTCGGATAAACATATGCAGATCAATAAAACAAAAGACTAGGCAATTTGATAAGATCAAAAAATATTTGCAACCATATTTTGTAATCTAGATGCGATTGCCATTCAAAAATATAGGTGCAAGCAAATCTCGACCTTAATGACACTTCTCTATAAATGTGCTTATAGTCGTTTATAGACATCACTGATCACGCATATGTAAAAATTAAATAAATATTATGCATGTCCATAAGGTCGAGAATTGCTTGCACCTATTTTTTGAAATGGTTAAGCATCTAGATTAAAAAAAATGGGTGCAGCCTTATGAACAAGCATAATATCTATTAATTTTTTACATATTTGTGATCAGCGATGTCTATAAACGCCTAAAATCACATTTTTAGAGAAATGTCATTAAGGTCGAGATTGGCTTGCATCAATTTTTTTGAATGGCAATCGTATCTAGATTACAAAATATGGCTGAGAATATTTTTTGATCTTATCAAAACAAGACTATGAGCAATAGTCTTGTTTTATTGATCTGAATATGTTTTTTCGATCGTCATTTGTTTTGCCGATCGACATTTGTTTATCCGACCGTCATTTGTTTTGTCGATTTTCATTTGTTTTGTCGATTTTTATTTATTTTGTCGATCTGCATTTGTTTTGTCGATTTTCATTTGTTTTGTCAATCTTCGTTTTTTCGATCGTCATTTGTTTATCCGACCGTCATTTGTTTTGTCGATTTTCATTTATTTTGTCGATTTAAATTTGTTTTGTCGCTCTTTATTTGTTTTGTCGATCTTCATTTGTTTTGTCGATCTTCATTTGTTTTGCTGATCTTCATTTGTTTTGCCATATAGATGTGGGTATATTGATAAAGTAGACATTATGGACATTATTTATTTCATACAGTTCCAGGTGGGTGGGTAGGAACTTTTATTCCTAACTGATCAACCACGTGCACGAGGTGGGTGGTTAGGAACTTTAATTCCTAACTGACCAACCAGGTGGATAACTCAGGTGGTCGGTTGGGAACGGGGGTCAAATACACTAATTGTCATCCTCTATCAACGCCAAAACAAAAATATTGAACGATATAAAGTAAGCTAGGACAAGAGTGCTTGTGTTTTAGATATCAGACAACGGATATTGAAACTTACTTTTAACGTTTTTGTAAATACTTACATACCTACTTATTTTTAATAAGTACATCGAAACTCCCAGACAGAATTAATTTTCAAGTGTGGAAATTGAAACTAATCCACTTCCTCGTGATTCGCACTCGTTCTATACGATTACTAGACAAACGAGACAAATTACAATAATAATAAATTCTCTTTCGAAGTAATCACCGTTCTTGGTCACCCTCAATCCTGTTTAATCCCTCGAAAATTGTATCACACAAAAGTTCAATACCAATCTAAAACGTTAATTATGAATCGCTTCTGATATTCTGATTAATTTGTTCGATCAACCGAATAATTATTAAAGGCGATTGGGTATCTAACATTTTATTGAACAATTTTATTTGTTACGACATTCATGGTTGTTTGATTAATACCTAGAAAGTTATTTATTTATCAGCTAGAGTCGAGATTAGAAAATAATGAACAAGCAATTCAACGATTTAGAGATTATTTAAGAGAAGTTCGTCTAAAGAATACCAATGAATGCGGTCGACTAAAGACGTCGTCATAGGGCAACGGTCGTATACCCCTTAACCTTGCCTGTCAATAATAGCTTTAAGCTGATGTTACAATATTTAATTTTCCACTTAATTAGTAATAATTTTTGGTAGCACATTGCGGTTTAATTAATATAACGTCTCAAATAATACATTTTACTTGGAAGGTAAAATAGGGTTGTGGTACTAAATTTATTATAACAACTTGTTTTTAAATTTCAAGCGTATACGTTTCAGCGTAAGGTGGATACGTAGTAAATTGATGCTAAAACTTCTTTAATGATACTCATTGTGGGATGTGGATTCAATCTAATATCATTACAATGGTAACAGCGTGAAAAGTTATATTTGGGATGCTGGCTAGTTGTCGACTTGAGAACTGCTGGCAGAACCCTGTCGGTCGTGAGCTGTTCATAGTGGCCCTCAGTCTCAGGACGCCACTCGTTTCCGACGCTAACCATCAGAATTTTTTTTTGATATTTGTTTCCGTTTGCAACCCTACTAGCTTAAGGGAAACACGCAATTAAAACATTCATCATAATTGCGCCACCGTTCACAAATCCTATACTTGTACAGATCTGCATTTTTAGTATCATGTTATATATTGTACAATCGCATGACTGTCATTGTACCACACGAGGACTCCACACGAGGACAAATATAAAGTTATGTTAGAGCGTATCCAAAATAAGTTCCTTAGATTTTTGTATTTCAAACAGTATGGGGTCTACCCGGGATATCCACGATTGTATCCTACGTTGTTCATTCTGGGTATGGTAGGATACTATAAACTGGAAGTAAGGAGGGAGGTGGCAATGGCCACCTACTTGATTAAAGTGTTTCGTGGCTTAATACACAATCCAGCTATCTTACGGGAAGTGGGGCTGTGGGTACCAAAGCAGTACGTGATGAGGCGGCGGCGACCCCAGCTGTTGCAGGTGAGTCGCGCTCGTACCAACTTGCTGCAGAGGGCGCCGCTGACGCGGGCGCTCCATACGCTTAATAAGATGGCGGATAAGTTAGATTTGTGCTTGTTTTCATGCTCAAAGAATGAATTCACAAGGGCTAGTTACTGTATTTTGAGCGAAGGTTTTTAGCTTAAATTACTAATTTTATAATTGTTTTTGTTTTTTATGTGGGATTATGTTAGTGTTTTATATGAATTTTTCTATTGAATATTATTGAATTGAATTGAATATATATTGAATTCTTATCAACTTGACATTAGATTATTGTAAATTTGACATTGATTTTAAGTTTTATTCTGATTATTTATTGTTATATTAAATTGTATTGTAGTTTTAATTAATTTGACCTTAGACTAATTATGTATTTGACATTGAATTATTCTTAACTTGACATTGAATATATAGACTTGACATTGAATGAATAGGAACTGGACATGGAATAAATAGTAACCTGCCATTTATGTATTGAGAATTTATTTGTTTTTGATTGTGTATCAGTTTTTATTTTGAATTAGGGTGGCATAATTTTTATAAGTTTGTGTGGATCTGGGGAATTATATTTTGATTATAATCATATAAGTATTATAAGGGGAATCATTAATTAAATATTGATTATAGTGATCTGATTAATCTACGTAAAAGTTTTAATAATGTTTGGAGTTGCACTTTTAATGTGTTATTGTATTTTAAAGTGTTGTGCTAATTTGTTGTAAAGTGGTCTGCTATTGTATTAGGTATACCAACCTGTAATGATAGTAGTATGTGGAATAAATAAATAAATAAATACATAAATTATTCGTTGAATTAAATTAAATAGAATGAGCGGTTACAGAATTACTATTATAGTCATAAATAACAGAAGGTACTTTTTTCTCCATTTTTTACGTGAAGGAGAATGCTATGCCGGACTCCTACCGACTAGAAAACTTCACGTATCCAGCCAACAGCCTATAGTTGGGAGCCCCGGGTAAGCCCTCAAAAGGATACCCCAGGACTCCCAACAGACCTACGGCTACCACTGCGGCCTCACCTGGCGGCGGGAGGGGGTTTCAGGTGGTATCTCGTGTCTCAGTGGGGTGCTTCTTAGGGGGGGGGGGGGGGCGTGCGTGTAACCCTAGCGTCACTCTCTTTCACGAGCATGACCTGCTCACAGAAAGTGGCAGCAGAGTCCCTTGTGCTGTTGCGCCCACGCCGTGAATTCCACTAATTTGCGGAGCGCTGTGTCCTCGCTGCGCTCCTCGCAGTGCTGACACTCGGCCGTAGTTTCCCAGTATAATAGAAGGTAATTATGTAAAATAGTGTGCAATGAACATAATTAAAATCACAACTTCATTTGAATTAGAATCGTTGTGATGTGTGATGGCCGTCTGTCGGATTTCGGTTCGGTCGTATCGGTTGTATTAAAGGGATTATTGTTGTACAGTGGCATTATTCTAAACTTGTTTGCATTTATCGTAGACACAGATTACATGAAATTTCGTCATCTCCAAACTTACTGTTTCAAGGAAGACGTGATCGAGCAACACTTAACTTAGTTTAACAGAGGTAATCTCTGTACTCAACAAATTATCGTGCTAATCCAGCTTGAACATGTGCTCTGGCGCGCGCATTACATGCCACGTTTTGGATAGACGTATAGACACATTTTCTGTGATATTTAATTATAGTTTTAGCAATACGAATGAACAAGACGAATTAATCATTTTTGTCCAAAATCGGGGATTGAATGACCTTCAGTTTAGCAAAAGGTTTGTTATGTATTATAGTTAAAAATGAAAAAAAAAAAAACACTTAAAGATAAAGCACAAATTAATATCGGTGAACAGTGCAAGTGAAGTAGCTTTATTGGTCAATTTTGATCATAAATACAAATAAAAAGGTTAGGCAGCGATCTCTTAACTTGCCTGAGTTTGGACCCATCTAACAAAACATTTTCAATTTTGAAAAGCATCTCTCAGCTGTCTTAGAGTAAGGAATTCCCTCACACGTGCATTGACCGCCGGGGGCTGAGTGCTGAGCTAGAGTGGGCTCTGAAATATACCACTAACACCATAACGAGGGGGTAACCCCCCGTTTCTTGGTGGCCATACTGGCATGTCATACTGATATGACCAGTGAGAATCGCTCGTATTGGTGGTCATTCCCCCCGTTATGTTGTTAGTGGTACATTTCAGAGCCCACTCAATTTATTCCAATAGTTTGAGAAAATAAATGTCTAATATTATGGTCTGATGAATACTGATGGTCTTAAACTAAAGTTTCACCCGTACCTGTAGAACTACGATAAATATTATTTGATATTCCAAACTAGACATCTACGATTATATAACTTGACGTTCGTGCAGAAATTCCAAACCAACGACCTTAGTTTAAAGCTTTCAAAATTAACACTTCGTTGTCAGTCTCAATTTGTTATTGTAATCTCTGTTCTATTCCTTAGTAACAAGGTCCATTATCTAGTTTTAGTTATAAAATTGGTTGATGAATACCGTCTTTAGATCATTTCATTTGTTCAAGTATTCGACACCTTTGATAGCTGAGAACACCCGACTTATCTTGGGAGCAGGTCACATACAGGCTGATTGCAAAATTGTGTATTTATGTTGACTAAAGACATTTAGCAGATAAATTTTATACACTAGCGGACGTCATGCTGTGCATGTCCGTGGAAATACGGGAATGAATATAGCTTATTACCCTCCTTTTGCGCAGTCAGATAAAAAGTAGCCTATGTCCTTTTCTTGGACTCAAACTATCTCTATACAAAATTTTATCAAAATTGGTCAAGCGGTTTAGGCGTGGAAACTTAAGACACACACAGTTACTTTCGCATTTATAATAAATATTAGTAGGAATGTCACCCGGGGATAGGGTAGCTTCCTAACAGTTAAATGACGAGATTTACTGGGCAAGGTCTCGGTAGCAACCAATTTCATATTTTAGTACACCGGGGAGCTCGGCGCGGGACGGTACGGATAGTTCAGGTAGTATTATTTGGTTCGTACAGGTCACTCCCACACCTCACCTGAAAATGGTGCAGCTGCTTACTGACTCCCATTATAGTATTGGGAGTTCAAAAGACTCCAGGAATAGTCTCAGGCTCCAAGATTGCAAAGAAACGGGAGGTAACGCTCAGATAAAGAGGGACCTGAATCGTGATACTTCTGAACGACAACATAAAGGTTTTCACTAAATCAAACCCACAGTACCATTTGAGAATATATCCGCCTGTATTTTTCGTCGTAAGAAATCTAAATTGAATCGAAATTGAAAGAATTTCCGTACGTGGAGCTCTATTATTGTCGTGTATGTATTTGTGTCTATGTGTGAGTGTACAAAGTTTTTATATAGATATCTGTGTGTAGGAAGATGGGTTGGGTTAACAATAGCTTTTTTTATGTTTAGTACCTACGTGATTTTCAGACAACGTCGACTTGGTTTCCTTGATAGTTGCAAATGACCTTGGAAAAATACAACTTCTGAAATTTTGAGGTTACGTTGCTTTTCAAAAGCCGTTTTAAGTAAATTTGTAAACGTGTGAACGTGAAATTCGACACCAAGTTAAAGTTTGTAAAACACATAAATAAATAAATATTTGTTGAAATTGTCACACAACGTCGTCTAGCCTTAATGATAGAACGTCCAGAGTCCTGCTGGCAGGACTTTGCGTACTACCGGTAGTACGCAATGTTTTTTGTTATATGAGGCTTTCTAAGCCTGCTAGCAGGACATAATTAACTGACATGCATAGTGCGTCTCTTTCTCACTCAGCGAGTTTTTGAATCGTGATTCTGCGACCAGTTTGGTCAAAATGGCGGCAAGTGTAAGACGTGGTGTCCGTGTTCGCGCCAAAGCGACATATTTCGACGCAAATGATGGCCAAAACACGTGGAGTCGCAAACATTTTCGTGATAACTATGATATAAGTTATTGTTGGGGTACTGTAAGAAAGGTAGAAACAACTATGCAAGGGTATATAGGGATATTGACAAAAAAAATCCACAAATTTATTTTCATACCCTAATAAACCCAAGAAGCACCTGCAGCTATTTCTAGATACCTATACTTATCTATACTATTACTACATAATATTCACACTACTGTTATAAATGCAAGAGTGGGCTATAATAGGCTATGTATGACATCCACGCGGATAGAACCATGGGCAACATGGGCTAGTTTACTATATTTATTATATAATAATAATTATTAATATTATAAAGAAAGATTCTTATTTTTGTACGTAACGAATGAACTCAAAAACTACTAGATCGATTTCAACAATTCTTTCGCCATTAGTAAGCTACGTTATATATATATATATATATCTATATTATTAGCGATGAACAGGATCAGAATTCAACGCGGGCGGAGCCGCGAGCAAAAGCTAGTAACTTATAAAACAAAAAGTTTGTCACCCCTGTCTAATTTCATCACGCATAAGACTCAAGTACTGCTAGAAGGACAGCCGCTGAAATCCATAATAAATCCCCAAAAAATTGCGTACTGCCGGCAGGACGCACGTCCATAGAATCGTCCTTCCAGAAGCTCCTTCCAGCAGGACCAAGGGTTGGACGTCCTATCATTAAGCGAATATAATTATATTTGTGCTATTGAGAACCAACCCAGGTAAAATATAACTGATTTGGTTGTCAAGAGCAACTAACAACTGTAATTGTAGCAGTTACTTCTAGCAATTTTTCAGTTAATTTTTGATGGATTCATTAAAATCAAAGCTTTGTGTAATGCCCGAAATCAAATTTTAATAATAAAGGCGTGCCAGTGAGTTGGGGCACCCTGCAGTATACCACTCAGTCATAGGTGGAGTAAATCATAAGACATTGGCAATATACTACTTTGCCTCCTTTTACTTTATTTATTTCGTGCGCACGCCCTAATGTTCTTCAATTCATCGAAGCCACAATAAAACTGTCCCCGTACAATTCGAAAGGTTTGGGTATACTCCAGCGTTTTGTCTATCTACTACATACCTCATCATATTAAAAAAGTTTCCGATTTTTAATAATATTGTTACGTTTGCTGGCTTGATTGTCCAAAATGAAGACCGAAATATTTACTTAACATTTCCATTTACGGGTGTTTCTGTGACCAGACGCCAAAACTCGCACTAGCCGCTCTGGTTGTCAGTAAGTACGTCGGAGAAAAAAATGTGCAATGTAGGCGTAAGAATAGTATTCCTAAGCCTACCCTTCCAGGGATAAATGCATGTCTATGTATAAAGTCAGTCAGGTGTACAAGATAACTCATACAGCAATCCGCTGTAGTTCTTGTCATGGGCCGCTTCCAATACAATCCTTGGTCAATATATCAAGCACAGTCTGACACATTGGTCCAGTTCATGAATTGCACCCGACACGTCCTGATGCCTCACAAATCTGTTGTGATTTAAACGGCGCGCCGACCATCCTCTACATGAACCCTATGTGATGAGAAATTTTCATTATTTAATTAATAATGAAAATTTCTCATCACATTATGCCTAGTTCCAATAAAATTATAGCAATTTAATCTATGTCACTGCCACCGCCACAAAGGTTGGAGTGTGTGAAATTCATACCAACTGAAGATGTCATATTATAAATACATAACATACAGCGTATATATCCCCGAAGGGGAGGGGGTGCAGAGTCGTATTATATGACCACATTTCATTTTTTTGATTTTTGCCCCACTTAAAAATAGCGAGTACAAAATGATAGATTTTATTTTAGTAGCGATAGCCACCATACACTTACAACAGGTGTAATAGTGATGACACGCAATCATCACTATTACACCTGTTGTAAGTGTAAGTGATTATGTGATCGAAGATGGAGCAGACTTGCCTAGAAGTAACTTGATCACCCTGGATTTGAAGACTCCCAGTTGAAAGCTTTCCAGAAATAGAAACTCACACAGTACACTCCACCCTTTAACAGTACGCATTATTATAGGTTACTGGCTGTGCCTCTCGGTTTCACCTCTAGGTTATTACATCAATAAGTGTAATTAAAATTATGGAGTGACTCACCATTAATGCACAGCAAAATCTTTCAGTGTTCATTTCAGTTCAGCTTTTGATCCCGTCCGACATAGTTATTAGCCTCCACGACAATTGATGTGCTAAATTAATGCGATGCGTAAATCTGTTACAAAAATTATAAAACAAAGTTATTATTCAGTTCAGTGTATGCGGAATGAGTTCCGTGCCAATTTGCGTCAGTTATAACAACTATTGGGACCGTTTGCGGCCAGACATTGGTGCATCTAGATCTAGATGGTGTAAGCTTCTTACCCAATCGAATAAAGTTTCAACGAGTATTCTAGAAATTTTGAGTGCTACACTTTTACCCAAGTACCTACCTATGATTTTACTTTGTAAGTGACAGAACGTACTACTGGAACAGTCCTACCCATGTCAAAAGTCTTTGAAAATTATTATTATTATTCTTACTATAGTTTAACAAGCAAGCAGTTGAAAAACAACTGATGATGCCCGTATCTTGCTACTGCCCACCAATTTCCATTATGTATTTAAATATCTGTCCAGCTGATTTTTAAATTGGTTCACGTTTGACGCAGAGATCACATCCACCTGCAGCCTATTCCATTCCCCTGACAAATCGGTTGGTCAAGAAGTGCTTATGGGAGTTGTTGTGCGACAAAGCTGCACATAATTTAAGCCTGTGGCCTCTGAGATGGGAATTGGACGAGTAATATAGTAAGTACATAGTCGACTTCATAAAATTAGCAACTCCTTACAGGGTACTTTACTGTTCACAGTTTTGCAACTATCTAAGAACGTGATGAACGCATAACACTTTGACCATGATCACCAGTTTTAAAACTCAAAAGACTGTTTGTTTGTCAAAAGTGTTAACAAGGCTTTCTCTTACATTTTATCATTTTGCGTACAAAGAGTAAAAGTTTTTTATTTAGCGAAACGTCAAACTTCTGTAAAAGATTTGTAGGTGCCGAGTGCAAATTATCCGTGAAGTGAATCCGGCTCAGCGCGGCAGCGATGCGTTTTCAGTTACGCTCCGATGTCTTACCATCGGGATCGGGAATGTGCCCTCGTCAGATAAAATAAATCAGGAAATTGTATCTGACAGTATCTATACGTGAGTGAAAACCCTTTAATTTTTAAACACAGCCCCTTTGTTTACGCTGCAATACATACCTACTCTCAAAATAAATTCAATAGAAGCCATTAAAATCAGTAGATACTGAGTGACTTTAATCTGCTTTCAACGTTTTGTGCCAAAATGATACGGCAGTATTTGGTATTAGAGAGCATAACGATAACTCTGCGATAGCTTTAGCCGTGCTGTAGTTTTTATATCTTTATGATAGCCATCTGCTCTGGTTCGCTATAAAACACCTTCATAATTTGTTCAGTTCATTTATAAAATTAAAAGTCACCCGAGGCTCTCTGCTCATTTAGTTTGCTTGCCTTTACATACATAAAATACATTTTGTCACACCTTTTGCCACGAATAGGTAGGCAGAGGCATAGCATACGCTTACATTTTGCATAAAGTAATGTGAAGTGTGTGAGTAAACTCCTTAACAACCACCGGCATTTTAGGTACGGTTCTTTATACTCGTAATACTAAGCGTTGACTCTAAACTGCTGACTGTATGTTTTTACCTCGTTTGTACTTTATATAAAATTAGAAGAGTGAATAAATCACGCTCGTACGTGAAGGTTGTTTCGGTATTTGTCCACATAATGGATCATAGGCCTATTACCGTCTGGAAATAGCCGGACGCAGGTTGTGACGATCCGCTACAGATTTTTGTAAGCCACCCAATAATGCCATCTACTTGACCTAACGACTGCTACGTTACGGTCATGTGAGAACCAGCCATGCCGAAAGTTTCTTAACGCAGTGATCGTTCACGAAACACAGAGAAATACGAACGCGTCTTCCGTCTCGGTTATATTATCTGGTGGAAATAAAATAGTTATTTAGGCAACTTGGAGCACTTTCCAGATATAAAACTACCTTTTCCCCATACAAAAGTTATTATTTTGGTAATGTACGATTCACTGCAGATACCATTTTACTAAATGCACTATGCGACAACCATTACAAAACTGAAGGTAGCCGTGTATTAGTTCGAACTAAAATATTAACATACGAACATAATAAAGTTAGTCTACTGTGCCCCTCAAGGGAACCATTGAATTGAGCCTCACTGCCTCTGGCCATACAAGGCTTGTTCTAAATTAGTTCATTTTGAAATAATCAAGGGAGTATTTCAACAGCTTTTGCAAATGGCGAGAATTTATGTAAAATATGATGTAAGGAAAATATTGTTTTACAACGGGAGTCAATGTGCAAAGTGAAATGAAATAAAATAAAAGATTACAAAATAGAACTAAGGTATTACTACAGAAAAAATTTAATCGATATGAAAAATAGTGAAACCAAACACCTTTTATTTGATACCAAATTAATATCGTACGCAATTACACCTTTATTTTATTGCTTTTTTAAATTATTTATTAAAAGTACTTGACCGTAATTCGAAGCTTATATAATGAGATAGGCATATCCGTTACCCGTAGGCTTATCTTACTCATGTTTGATGACGTATTTCCGTCGACTCACCAGCAGATGGCGCCACCTGTGAACTTATAAAAGAACATGGCGTCCACTTTGTCCTCATTGGCGTTTTGATTCCCGTAGCAAAAGGTTATAGCAGGAACACCTGCTAGTGCATTTATTTTTTCTAATACTAGTTATATACCTAGTAAATTTATAAAAAGTGACTTGGGATGAAGTTAGTGAATTTACAGAAATAATTATTTAACGGCTTTGCCGTTCGTTTGAATATACAGTGAATCTAAAACAAGTGACTTGTGATTGAAGTAAGTGAACCTACAGACATATTTAACGGTTTAACAGTTCGTTTAAGTCTCAGGTATGTTTTTACTTCATATTTTTACGATCACATATGAGTGTGATACGTCATAACGTGAAATACCCTATTATTTTAAAATAGCACGTAAACCTTTCGAGGTTGCAGTTTCTTTTATTTAATATCTTTAGTTACAGCTAATATCAAACTGATTTTATAGATTGTGTTCATAGGTACTAATACTTTTTTTTTAGATATTATTTGCTTCGTGTATGTACAGCGTAAGTACCGCCGAATATAGAAAATATTTTCAAAATATTTTTATACCTACCCACATAAAGGCACATTAATTACTAGATGTTCATTTAAAATTTACATTAGATACATGTAAAAATATGGCCTATTATGGGTAAAATCGTAATCATCCCAAGTTTCTGAATACGTACGAGTGTGTCAAAGTAATAACTAAATGTTCACCATGAAAGTAGTACTTAAATTTTAGGTACCTAACATAATACTATTTCTTTTAGTTTGGTTTCTTGATAGAAATGAATCCTCCATCCTTAGAAAGTGAGCTAATTCCAAGTGGAGTATTTCAGAAGCGCGCTCTGAGCTCCAGTTACTGTATTAGGTACGTCAAATAGCTACAGTTCCAGCTCATTTAGCTCGAACTTCAAATAAGGGCGATCGCGACGCCACGTGGATTGTCGTAAGTGGAGTAAAAGAAGCCGACTTCCACTAAACCAGATAAGGATGATGGAAATAGGTGAGTTATTTCTTATTACCTAACACTGGTCCTGACCAAGTGTAAATTTCTTCACAGATCAGGTTAAATTACGAGGATGATAGAAACAATCATCCTTGCTTCGTATTTTATATAGGGACAGCATTAAAAGAGATTTCGGTTACCCAAGATCCTAAGACACAGTATAACCTAAGAGGTTGATAGACACGTTTTGGCGACAAATTGCCTTGATAAGATAATATGCTGATACCCACTATTGTAAAATCATAGTCCTGGGTTCGTCAACCTAGACAAAAACGGGGAGATTCGACAATTCGAATCCCTGCTACATTTTGAAAAAGCTGACAAGGCTCTTTCTGCCAAAAGGCTTTTGCTGCCAAAACCTTTTGTATTTTTAAACAAAGAGTCTTTTGAAAAACTTAAGTTTCTTCGAAAATATTTATGACAAAATTGAAGACCTACTTTAATAATAGGATTTCCATTAATCTTTTATCAATTTATTACAAATGGCTTGCGGCCATAGATCTGATTTCATATTATTCTCAGAATTGTCAAAGACCCAATTCTTAATAATGAACCTTGATAAAGATCGTCTTCAAACACATACATTTTCGAGGCTGAAGCCTTTTCAACGGCACTCGGGAAGGCATGCATTTTGGTCTTCGATCTCCAAAAAGGATGACCCCGAAAAAAGTTCATCCAAATCATTACGCCAGCCTTCGAGAGGATCAGGCGTCAAGATCAGATCTCCATCGAATGGAGTCCAGATTCCATTGTACCAAGAGCCTTTTTAGGCCTGTATTACAGTTACCACTCTCGAGGGGTGTGTACAATATCCATAATAATTGGGCATACGACAGTAAATGTCCCTTCAATTAAGAAATTTCTGAGCTTTAGGCTCTCAAAGAGACTGAGAAGTTTAACATCCCCTGCCCATACCAGCAAAGGAAACACTAACCAGTAACCACCCTCGAGGGGTATGTACAATATTGTGTATCTATAATAATTGTAATATACGATAGTAACCAGGCGTACGATAACATACTAAGTAACCATGCAAGGATGTCCCTTCAATTACGAAATTTCCGAGCTCGAGGCTCTCAAAGAGACGAGGAGAGGTCTAACATCCTCTGCCCACACCAGCAAAGGAAACACTAAATGATATGACCCTGTCATTCAATGTCGGTCAGTTAACTCTGTACAAAATACGTTGGTAAGGAACGAGAGTACCAAAAAGTTTTAAATTTATAAAAGGGTACCGCATTCCCTTTATCCAGAAACTCCAATCCGTCCTGCACGGTATTCGAGAGGACGCAGGTTCGAATCCTGCTCAAAACTGATAACCTTCCCACATTTAAATTTACACCGAACTCTGTTCAAGTCCCGTCCTGACAAAGTCGTAAATTTTCACTTTATGTTAAAATGCTATGGAAAACTTGACTAAGGTGGAATACTATTTGCTTTAAATACTTAAGAATCCATACAGGTTTCCTTTTTAACTGAAATGACCACATTGTGCAATGGTTCAAAAGATGAATGCTCAAGGCACTCTAAAACTAGTTCCTTTGTCACCAAGTTTGGTTTCTCCACTTTTCCTAACTTCAAATAGCGATGGGTCATCTGCCCAGAATTCAGTTTTAGGACATTGTACGCCTTTGTGAAGCCAGAATAATTCTATCTTTCAGCATGTTCCGTTTACCAGATTTCCTTCAACCACGAGATTGGATGTGCAAAATACATCTCAGTCAAGCTTATTTTCATGATAAAGCTGACGTAGTGTACATTATTCTTTCTCAGAGCACATTCTTGTCTTCCGCTCGGGTAAGCCGCACCCAAAACATTTTCGTTTCTCACCATCTGGGTGCCTCGATTTCTATAGAATAAGAGTATTCAAATACTCGTCTACCTACACAAAATCTCATTTTGCGCATCAAAATCCTGTTACTCTTCACAAACACGTACAAATAGCCTTGAAAACTCTTCAAACCCAGGGATGGTTAGACAATTGGGAGAAAACAATAATAGGTTCCCAAAGAAACCTCTCATATCGTTACGCGATAGACATAGAACTACCTGAAAGTCCAATACCAATAGAAAAGATATTAGACATAAAAGGAAGATTTATTTAATTCCAAATCAAAGAAACTTAGTTCTTTTAAAGAAAATTCAAACTTGGTGGGTCTTTTGAATTTTTAGCACTTTCGCAGTGCCTAGAGGTAGCTTTACCTCAGCGTCACATTCGGTCAATCCCCTAACCGACAACCCACTGAAGAAAATAGTAGTGCACGGAGTGGTACAAGTGGAACTCCAATAGTGGGTCCGCAATTACCGGTTCTCGACAATTTGACAAGCTTTCCATCCGAGATGCTTTCTTACCACGGACGCGTCAGATTTCGCTTGGGAGCCCAGCTAGAAAACATTTCTCTAACAGGCTCGAGGGCCTAGAATAACAAAGATTGCACTGCATCAATAGAGATGTTGATAATATTACACATGATTCGAAATCATATACCGGTACTGTGTTACAGTCTGTACTCTTTCAAAGCAGTTGTAGTCCATCCCCCCAGAGGGACGAGACCAAATCAATTGCCTTGACGAACTTAACTCGTCAGCTTGCGTGTAATGGTCCGACATCAAATTGACTTCACCATACACTGCATTCCGAGCCGATACCATATGTATCAGCTCCTCCGGGTATTTTTTGGGAGCATCCTGCTTCAAACACCACTAAGGCAAGATTGCCTACAAACAATATTCCTATTTGAAATGGAGAACACTACACATGATAGGCCTGTTTGTAATGTGTGGATATTACTTTCACCACCATTTTTAATACCCAAGATGCTGTCACACCTTAATCGGTCAACGAGTCAGGAGTGTTTGTGGTGCCGCGATGGCACAAGGTAATAATAGAGGGCAGATCTCAAAGCGAGAGCTCTGTAAGCTCCATTCGTTCTGCAGAACCTGCAAAAGAACCTGATAAACATTATTTCTTTCCTTCTACTAAACACCTCGACAGGTCTCCCACCACCTCACATAGAGAATCTGTGGAAATGTAGGGGGGGGGGGGGCGAAGAGGTAAATAACAGATATTAAATCAAAAACTTCTACTATTGAGCTCCTTGAGACCTACCTTTCAAGATACTTATAAATTTTACAGTTTTAACCGACTTGCATTTTATACAAGGTTATTACATAATACGATTCTGTTACATAAATCTGTTGTTGCTGTTCTTGATAATATAGAAACCATTAGTCAACTTTACATAGTTCGCATGTTTTGGTTAAACATATTATCTTGGTCGATTTCTTTAAAAAATGTAAAGAAAGTTAAGTCACATATTCATTGATATTGGGATTGATGACTTAGTTCAATATTACCAAGTATTGATACAAAGAGAACATTTTTCAGGTTTCTCGTCATAGTGATTTTATGCTTAGGTCGCCGCAACCACGATCTAACTTTGCTCGATTGTATTAACTCACGTCATAGGTACTACTTTTAGGCCCGAATCAAGAGTCCGAAACTGATCATTTTCATTTCAGACAATCTGGTTGGAAAACTATTAAAGTAAGTAAGTAAACAAAGATAACACCTACGACTAATCAATTGAATCCTTTATTCTAGATAGAAATTAGGATATCAGAGTATCCGATATGAGACTACACAGTCTAGTAGTTTATTTATGACTGTTAGAGGTTCTCCAACTATTCTAGCCCCGGCACTACCCGGTCAACAGCAGCTTCTAAGAATTGGTGGTGGTGGTAAGATCAAAATAATCCTTAACACGAGGTAATTGACGATGGATTTAAAATTATCGTCGAGTAATAATGTCAGCTACTACCACCAATCAAATATAATAATAATTCGCAATTATTTAATCCTGTCAATAGAAGGAATACTTACTACTCCTTAAATAAGATTCCTTATTTAGTCTGTTTAAGATTACATATGAAGTTGTTCAAGATGGTAAAGATTATAAATCTAGATACCATACATACAACATTGTATAATATTATTTTCCTAAAAATAAATTAGAATCACATTGGCGTTTCCGTCACTCACCAGGCGAAAACAAACATTTCTCATTATATAAGCTTCGAATTACGGTCAAGTACTTTTAATAGCGGCGTTTTCCCTGAAAGAAAACGCATATTAAAATACTTACCTAATTCGAAGCTTACTTTTTAAATCTGCCTGGTGAATAAAAGCCAATGAGGACAAAGTGGACGCCATGTTCTTTTATAAGTTCACAGGTGGCGCCATCTGCTGGTGAGTCGACGGAAATACGTCATCAAACATGAGTAAGATAAGCCTACGGGTAACGGATATGCCTATCTTATTATATAAGCTTCGAATTAGGTAAGTATTTTAATATGCGTTTTCTTTCAGGGAAAACGCCGCTATTAAAATTCAAATCAGTTCTATCTCCTTGACAAAACGCTTCGCCTCTAAATATATTTTAAATACTTACTTTTTTAATAAAGGGTGCGAATAAACTTCTATTGATAACTTATTTGTCATAATCAGTTAAAAAGTGGCATATTACAGGGACGTTTAGCGTTCGGGATGTGGGCTATTACAAACTCGTGCTTTTTCTTTACCTTTCCCGCACTAGTGCGCGTTTCCTTTCCCAACTGTCAAAATAATGTCTGTGATTCATGCAAATATTTCAAAAAAAGATACTAACTTGTTTCAATATTAGATTAAAAGTAATTTTAATGCGCATGTTACCTTTTAATATATATCTCAAATTTTATCTAAACTATTTTAGTAAATTAATTACAATTAATAAATTAAAAGTAGTCACATTAATTAAAATAATTTTATCAACTACCTATTCAAAAAACCCGCCCCTGACCGCTCCCGGCGCAAAAGTGCCCATTACACTTGCTGCGTTTCCACGCTGGATTGCAATCAGTTAAATAGTGTAAATAAAGGCAAGAAAATTAATACAGACTGCCAAATTTATTACGACTCCTTCGCGTTTTTTCTGTAAAACTGTACCTATTTATACACTGAAAAAAAAATAAGCTGTTCATAAAACATTTGGACAAGGAAATTCTCAGAGGAGGTTGGGTACAATGCTAAGTTTTTATGAAGTTGGTCTATTTGGGCTTTCTATTATTTATCGTGCGCTTTTATCTTTGGAATTAATTTTAAGCGCCCACTTACCTTTTCAAAGAAAGTTTTTTAACTGGAAATTCAAATAAAGTCTTAAAATGAGAAATTGCTAATGTGTGTGGTATCTGTGCTGTTATGTTAAATTACGGATATCATTCTTGGCATTATTCTGATCCGTTTATTATGAGGGGTAACTTTTCGACTCCAAAATTGTATAAATCAATGCTACTTGAAATAACACATTTGAAAAAAGGATTTCAATTGTTCAATCAGCATTTCATTGTTGTTGTAATTACATTTTTCAATAACCGTCATAAAGCAGTCTTAGTGGGTACCTAATAATTATTGAAATCTCATCAAGCGCTCTGCATGTGAGATGCAAGTAACTATTACAGCATTATGCCACAGACTGGTCTAATTTCATTGCAACAATTATTGCAGCACATTGAGTTGCTATATTATATTCTTTACAGACCATCGCTCGTTTATTTACATACTCGTATTACAGTCTGTCCAACCGTTTATATTACTTTGAATTTTATTATTTTATTTTATTTTACGTTTGTTTCTTAAATGGGTTATAAATAACGTAGATAAATATGATTAGGCACTGTATGAAAAACTTAATTACCTATATAAAATACAAAAAACCCGACTGCCAAGTAAACATACAACTGAAAAGCAAAAAACAAGCTCTACATATCTTTTGTGATTTTCTTTAGCTACTTATTGTTTTACTTTGTCGGCAACATTTGCAGGCGGGAAGAAGTTATGTCAAGCGAGTGGTGGTTTACGAAATAGCTACATGTTCCCATAGCTTTTTCCCGCCTGCAAATGTTGCCGAATCCCGCCTGCAAATAGGTAATTAAGTTTATTTAAAACTTTTTAGTTATATTAGTAGTGGAGTTATTAATTTTCGTGTAGTGAAAGAACATCACCAAAATTCAACCTTAATTATTATATTTTTGGTCATATTTCTGGTGCTACTCAACCGATTGCAATCATACAAATGTTAGAATTTAAGTCTGACCAAGGCCTTATAAACACATATTACCGCATCGAAATCGGTTCAGTAGTTTTGCGTTCATCGCAGTTAAATAATTATAACGCCAAAAGTCCACCATTTTGATTTTCCATGAATTTATTATACCTGGTGTCACGCACACAATCACGACGAATTAAATGACACCTTGTATTTAAAAATCCATCCAGCAGTTTAGGCTGTAGAGCGTCCAAGAAAAATTATCAAACTTTACATTTTAGCGACATAAGACTGCCATTTTCATTTTTCAAAAATTTTAATATACCTGGTGTCACTTACACAATCACGGCGAATCAAATGACACCTCGTATGTTAAAATCCGTCAAGCCGTTGAGTCTGTAGAGCGTGCAATAATAAAAATCAACGTTTTAATTTTAGCGCCAAAAGTCAGCCATTTTGATTTTTTAGAAATTTTAATGTACCTGGTGTCACTCACACAATCACGAGGAATCAAATGACACCTCCCATGTCATCCGTCAAGCCGTTCAGGCTGTAGGACGTGACAAAGAATTATGGATACATACATACATACATACATTATCTCGAAAAACATTACCCTCCTGCGTCGCGCGCCACGCTTCGTTTGGGTGGACGTGTTGGTCGCGATGATTGCTTTTTTGATATCTACCCGGTTCATAATTTACGTAATTAATTATGAGTGAGTCAGTTGAATCTACTATATCGAGTTTAAATAGTACAAATGTAGTGATTAGTGAGCAACAAGTTGAAAATGAGATAAGGTTTTAAAATGAGATAAGGCATTGGATATTTTCTTAATAATATTAAATAACCTAGGTTTAGAGCTTTCCAGTAGTAAATCTAAATTATGTACGTTCAGTAGAGGGCGTAGGAGACGACAACAGGTGGGTCTAAACATAAATGGAACACCGGTAAATGCAGTAGATAATATAAAATACCTCGGTCTATGGTTGGACTCTGGCTTAAGATGGGCAAAACATATCAATGAGACATGGGACAAAACACAAAGATTTCTAAGCTTAATAAAAGTGTTAGCCGGGGCATCTTGGGGTGTCCACCCGAAACATCTTCGCAGACTGTATATAGCTCTGATAAGAATGAGAATTGATTATGCAAGTTTTCTATATGGTAACAGTGCGATTACTCACCTGGCTAAATTGGACATGGTACAAAATCAGGCGCTAAGGATTATAGGTGGATTTATACGTACTACGCCTATACATAGTATGGAGTGTGAGTTATGTATCCCTAATTTGAGTCTAAGACGCAAATATTTAGCTACTAAGTACTGTTTAAAAGCTCAGTCCTTGGAAAATTGTAATAACATGGAACTGTTGAACTGTTTAGCCAGCTATTGTACTGGAGGATACTGGCAAAATAAAAAGCTTCCATTAATTATCTCGGTGTTCAATTGTACTAAAAACCAAATCATATCGTCTAGCTTTCCTTTGGAGATGTTTAGCTTGGACACGTGGGTTTCCAATATTGACATTGAAAATGTGATAAGAAATCGTTTAGAGGACATAAGTTTAAGTAAGAGATCCTATGAATTAAATTACCTAAAATTTTGTGTACTTAAGGAAATTAATTGTAAATATAGCGGCTGGCTTAAAGTCTATACAGATGGGTCTAAAATGAATGGTGCTTGTGGGGCTGCCTTTTATGATCCTTATCATGACCGCGGTAGTATGTTTAAAATGTTGAACAGTGACCTATGTATAATGACGGCGGAGCTCGTTGCAATGTCAAAAGCATTACAATATATACAGACAGAATCCGACAATAGAAGAAACGTAGTTTTTGTGGATAGCAGAAGTGCACTTCAACATATTGCTCGATGCACCTCTGGCTACAGAGGTATAACGATAGCGTATGTTATATTAAAACAGATTCTACACTTAAAGGCAAATAATATAGAACTGATATTGCAATGGATTCCGTCCCATGTTGGACTGCCGGGTAATGAGAGTGTGGATCTGTTAGCAAAGAGGGCTATAAGTGAAGGTCTTAGTATAAATGTATTGTCAAGTGATTTTGAACTGCTATCTAGATATAAGGATGCATATAAAGTGGAATGGAAAGAGTACTTTAACGAACGTTCGCTCAACAAAGGTATCTGGTACAAAACGATGCAAAGTGAACCTCCCCATATCCCTTGGTTTACCAACACCACCCTCAGTAGGAAATACGTGGTTATAGCTCATAGACTTCGCACCGGCCATGCGCCACTCAATAGATTTTTGCATCTTATGGGGAGAAGTGCCAGCCCAAATTGTGAAGAGTGCGGCACTCCTGAGGATGTACATCATCTGTTAGTGGAGTGTGTACGGACACGGGCATTGAGAACGATGTTACTGGAAGTCTCTAATATACGTTCGATGGATGTTGGGAGTTTCAATAGTATCTTGGCCAAACCTCTTTCTGAAACTGCTATTCTAATTTATAATAGGATATATGAGATTTTAATAGTTTAGTATTATAATGCTTGCTGTTTTTAGTATTATAATTTATTGTAAGTAATCTTATGTACGTAAACGGCAATTTTGGTATTAAAAGCTCAGGGTACGATGGAGCTGGCATGGCTATGTAAGCCAAAAGCTCCTAAATAAAGATAGATATTAAAAAAAAAAAATTACCCTCCTGTCTTCGGCAGGTCTTCGGCAGTTCGGGTAAAAAGTAAAAGAAATATTACCGCGTATCGGCAAAACAAATGAAGAATGGCGAAACAAATGAAGATCGACAGTACAAATGACGGTCGGATAAACAAATAACGATCGAAAAAACAAATGCAGATCACTAAAACAAAAGACTATAAGCAAGTTGATAATGTCAAAAATTACTTGCAGCCATATTTTGTAATCTAGATGCAATTGCCATTCAAAAAAATAGGTGCAAGAAAATCTCGATCTTAATGACTTTTTTTCTGAAAATGTGCTTTTAGGCGTTTATAAACATCACTGATCACGAATATATAAAAAATAAATAGATATTTTGCATGCTCATAAGGTTGAAATTTGCTTGCACCATTTTTTTGTAATCTAGATGCTAAAATCATTCAAAAAAATAGGTGCAAGCAATTCTCGACCTTATGAACATGAATGATATTTATTAAATTTTTACATATTCGTGATCAGTGAAGTCTATAAACGCCTAAAAGCACGATTTGAGAGAAAAATCATTAAGGTCGAGATTTGCTTGCACCTATTTTTTTGAATGGCAATCACATCTAGATTACAAAATATGGCTGCAAGTATTTTTTGATCTTATCAAATTGCTTAGTCTTTTGTTTTATTGATCTGCATTGTTTTTTCGACCGTCGCGTCGTTTGTTTTGCCGATCGTCATTTGTTTATCCGTCCGTCATGTGTTTTGTCGATTTTCATTTTGTTTTGTCGATTTTCATTTGTTTTGTTGATCTTATTTGTTTTGTCGATCTTCATTTGTTTATCCGACCGTCATTTGTTTGGTGATCTTAATTTTTTTTGCCGATCTTCATTTCTTTAATCGAGAGTCATTTGTTTTGTCGATCTTCATTTGCAAATAAAAATAGAATATTAAAGGATTTCAACATTGCAAATAAATGGGTGAATGTTATTGTGATTGTCACTGTACCGGAACTATTGGGATTAATTTTCTCGTGTATAGAACTACTGGGACAAAAAATCCCCAGTAGTTCCATCATGGAACTACGCAATGGAATCTCAGTATAAAAGTCCGTGTGCATGTATTATGTATTGTCCGATTTGAATATTACTTCCGTATAGATACGGGCAAATACGTATATATGGCAACACTGAGCATGCATGCGGCTACATCGAGCATCAGCACGCGCCGTACGCGCCGCATTATGACGTCATCAGAATGTTATTCGGATGCCTACCGCATTTCCCGAAATGCGGCGCGTACGGTGCGGGTGTAGTGTGCGAGGTTCCATACGATTTCATACAACGAATTCTAAAATGCGGCGCGTACGGCGCGTGCGGCGCGTACGGTGCTGACAAATGTGCGAGCAGCCTAATGGAACAGTTACGTTCTCAGGCCGCTGTCAAAAGTAAAATAAACTGTTGGACAGACTATAGATGGTATACAGTGTGGAGAAATAAGTATGGCCCTGGAGGGAAACTACCTCAAATCCTTATTACTCACATACATACAAGTACATATGGTCACGCCTTTATCCCCGAAGGGGTAGGCAGAGGCATATTATTATATGCCCACATTTCACCTTTTTTAGAATCGGTCCCACGTAATAGGTGGTGAGCTGTATGCCGTGTTGAGATGGACAGGCGCAGGTTGTGACTACCTGCTGTGTAACAAGCCGCCTCAAAAGGCCTTCAACTTGGCTTAACGACTGCCATTTACTGGCAGCCGGAACCTACGGCTTAACGTGCCTTCCGAAGCACGGGAATGCTCAAATAAATGTCACCAAGTGGTCAACTGAATGGTCAGCCATCCAAGGACTGGCCACAGTGAAATTTGCTTACTGCAGTGATCGTTTACAGAACACTGAGTCCGCGGGACCACACGCGCTTCTATTTACTTAAAGGAGACCTATATTTAAAAAGAAACAAAACTGCATTCATAGGTTTTTTGAAAATCAATTGGGTCACTCGGCACTCGAAACAACTAAAATTTAAAAAAAATAAACACTCGCTATTTGATAGGATTATTAATTCAGGATAATATTTCTCTAACAAACATTTGTTTTTTACTCTCGTCTGTCGTATAAGATAGCCATGAAGAATACCTACTTAGTGTGAAAGTTCTTTAACGTTAACTTCAACCTGGGCCGTTGACATAATAAGTTCTCAGAAACTGTTATTCTGTGGATTTCGCATCCATCTCTAGTGGTATGTCGGGGATAAGTCGGCTCTTTGTTAATGCGCAATATCGTAATGTCTTACAGTACGACACTTCGGTGGAATGGAAGCCTGGTTAACCATATCACAGGTTCTTTACGAAGTTTAGAAACCAGTTTCCCAGTTACCCAATGTGTGACAACAATAATGTTCAAATGCGCATGGGAGAAAAATAAATAAAATATAACAAAATAACAAATGAAAATTTTTGAAAATAATTAACAGAGGTACTTAATTCCAATAATTGAGAATCTTATCAAGTTTTTATACAAAACGCTCACACACGAATATTTTTTTACCTACAGTTATGTATTATTCTAAGTTCTAATGGATTATTTCATCCCTTGATGTCATTGTTAGCTTTGATGTTTGTAATTCGCTGACTTCATAAATATTCTCTACTAGCATATTTTTCAAAACTATTTTAAAACAGCTAGCAACAAATGTTTGTTGAATAGGTAGTACAGTCAATTTGATTTCAAGGTGCACTCTCGTCCGCAACAAGTAGTGATCTCTGCAGCGCTATTTTTTTTTTATACCACTAAGGTGGCAGACAAGCATACGGCCCACCAGAAGGACCGGTCGTCACCGCAGCCTATGGACGTTTGCAACACCAGAGGCGCCACACTCGCGCTGCCGACCCTGTAAAAATCTTCTAAGACCCCTTTTGAAGAACCCCATACTGTAGGCGTTTGGGAAAACCGAGGCAGGGAGATCATTCCACAACCTTAGCGTGCGCGGAAGACAACCCCTATCGGATCTAATCGGCTGGAACGCTCCGGACGCAGAGTGTGAGGATGAACTCCCTGTCTGTGGCGAGCGGTGCGGTGATAGAACGTAGCCGTGGGCATCATATCAAACAATTCCTCAGAGCACACACCATTGTACAGTCGGTAGAACACGCATAAGGAGGCAAAGTCTCTCCTGTCGCGAAGAGGTTCCACACCACCTGTAAGTATAATTGGACTTTTTATTGGACACTTTGTTCATTTGGAAATTGACGATTCAGGAATATTTTTCTGTTCGTTTTATCGCTGTGCAATGTATACTAGCAATTAGTAATTAAATATTGAACTTTAGGTCATGAAGAACAGTGGCCTATAATAAACTTTAACACGGCTTTGGTAAAAAGCTGTTTCATTTTGAACCAAGTTGAAAGGGTAACAGGCAAACAGACAGAGTTACTTTCGTATTTATAATATGTACTAGCTGATGCGCGCGGCTTCGCCCGCGTGAAATTTGGTTCCCGTTCCCGCTTCCCGTGAGAACATTTTCCCGGGATAAAAAGTATATTAAAATAATATAAAAAGTATACTATGTGTTATTCCAGACTATACTCTATCCTTGTACCAAATTTCAGCCTGATCCGTTCAGTCGTTAGAGCGTGATTGAGTAACAAACATCCAAACATCTTCACAAACTTTCACATTTATAATATTAGTAGGAAGTAGGATAATAGGATTAGTAGGTATAGTAGAAAACAACTTGCTCAACATGCGGAAGGACATAGGTTTGATTTCAGCTCGACCGTAACTTTTACGTCAAAAATAATAAGTATTTAGAATAATAAAAGGACACATTATAGTTAGAAGGGAGTTAGAATTAAATACGCTGTCAAAAAATTCTCAATATGCATCTGCCGGCTCACTGCTCTCTCAGTGCATGCATTTCGCTCGACCTATACAGTACGTGTCTAGAATGTAGCTCCTGCTACTGAGCTCCTGACCTCGGCATGGAAATAACTGACTATTATGAACGCAGATTTGAATTTGAACATCAGTAAAATCGCTTGTATTTCCTTCGATTTTCTAGCTGATGGTAGTTAGTTCAAAGGACAATAAAACTTAATGAGAAATGAAAAGTGAAAACAATAAAGGTATGATTCCGAAATCAGCAGCAAGCAGAACTGCTGCCGCTGCAGTGCTGCGACATCCCCACTGGTCCCCATAATTTGTGTTATATATATTTATATTAAAATACATTCCGAACCCAGCAGCAGTGTCGCGGCTGCAATGCAGCAGCAGCACCGCTGCGCGGCACTGAGGCCTTGCCGCCGCGACATACCAGTTATAGTGACGTCACCGCCGCAATTAGTGGGTAGGTATGTAATTATAGGCACAATTTGCGTGGAGTTTGAGTTTAATTAATTGACTTTAATGTATTTATATCCACCTTTTTATGATAGGCATCATAAAATATAATCGTTATATTTTAATAAAGCAAGTAATATGGATGGATCACAACCACGTGTAGCGCAGCACTGCTGCCTTGCTCGGAATCAATGCGGCAGGCAGTACTGTTGCGCAGCACCTCAGTCGCAGCATACCTGCAAAAACAGGGAAACAGGGAGTACCTTAGTAGAAACCCATATTTTACCATTTCATGCTTTACGTCATTGATTTTATAAAGCTGCAATGAATTTTGGATGCATAAAAACACTTCAAAAATAAATAATATTTTCTACCCACCTTTATTTCCTAATGCATTACCAAATTATAATCCTGCAAATCTTTGTAAGACACGTCAAGAAATGACTCCCACCCTCGCCGAGCTGTGAAATAGCGTGCAACTAAACCAACACCCGTCCGGGACGAATGTGTCTGCGTCCCGCCGCGACATTCACAAATGGCTTCATCATAGCTGAGGTTAATAACTCCGCGGGCACTCGGGAGCAAGTGTAACGTTGTGAAACAACGGGTGCAGATATTGATTAATATTAAATGATTAAAATTGAAATTTAGTGAAAATAAATGAAAGCGCCATCTGCCGACAACTAGTCTCATCTACACAGCACTGACGTTACCAAGTGACGTCAGACGTAGGGACCCGACTTGCCGCCAGAGGCGCTGTACAAAGATATAAATACGACCACGCGCGAAGTTCAAGAAACCATTTTTCGTAAAATTAAATTATACTCGTCGCGAAGGCGTCTGTGTGTCAGTAAATATATTTAATCGAAATAAAATATAAGTTATAGGGAGCGAAATACTCCCTAAGTAAACAGTGGTTTAGCTGCAAGCATCAATTACCCCATCATTGGGTGAGTTAAATTAATTATAATGTAATCTAGATTTTAAAACAGTGAAAATTAACGGCTGTTGGTCAACCCTGTTTTAGGGGGGTAGTTACAGGGGTGTGAAAAAAATGTCTCTGTAAAATTAGTATATAAGCAAACATTGTAAGGCACCCGATTCCTGAAATGGTTAACAGGGATCGGCTGTCTTAGCAATAGGCGGGAAAAAGGGTTCCAGCTAACCCGTTATCTGGAACATTCCAGGGTCCACCCTTCGGGTTCCAAGCAGGAACGTCCACCCTACGGGCAACAAGCGATCATCCACCCCACGGGTTCGAAGAAACAGTTCACCCTACGGGCTACAGGAAATATTTTACTCTCCGGGTAGAAAACACCGTGCCAGCCGAAGTTGTGGACGGCACGGCTACATCAGCAACTGCAGCATTCTTCAGGAAGGCCAAAACTAAGATAAGTCGGAACCCTGCGAAGACCATCGGAAGTCGCACTTGCATAATTGCTACTTGACCACACCCACGACCCCGAGTTTCTATTTGAATAAATCGTCTGTTATAATTTTAATCCTTTTTATCATTTCTCTCTTCTATTCTCTTCCCGAAAAGCCAACAGCTTTTCAGTGGCGCCCACATCGTGGTTTCAAGTAGCGACAAAGCGATTTCCGACGGGAGTCGGGAGGTCATAGTTGTAAGGAATTTTAAGTTGTGCAAAATAGTTTTAAGAGTGCCCGTTAGCGGGGTAGTTTCCCTCCAAATTAACATAACTACCCAGGAATTTGGCTCTCCTGACCTCTGCTGCCAACTTGTTCTTTCCGGCTTATTTTGTGTATTTTTTATTAATTTTAGGCATATTTCGGCAAAAACAAGAACAAGGCCAAATTTGAATTTTTCTCAACATAATTGTAATTTTTCCAAATTTTAACGGTCCCCAATTTATTTTTCACACCCTCATGTATTTAAATTATGGTGAAAAATTTTTTAAGTAAATTTAAAGTAAAAGTTTTTCTTTTTTTCAATTCTAAACATTACACTTGTTAAAGTTCTGAAGTAAAACGTCTGATTTGAAACTGATTTGAAACGCTTACATTAATTTTCGTTAGCGAGTTGTATAGCATATATTCATCGTAAAAAGTAGGCAAAGGATATCACCATCACAATTTTTATTTTTTTACGGCGTCAAACCGCCTCAATTTGTGCATTATTTTGTTGTATTTCCTATATGTGAATTTACAGCGAGACCAACAGCCGATAATCACACTTCTGGGTAACAATCCCTATTGAAATTTCACGTTAGCAAAACGGTAGAACAAATATTTAACGAATTTCACTTCACGTAAATAATTAAAGATTTATAATTGTTACACTTTTCGAATTACGTTGAATTCTGACACACTGAAATAAAACTGTAAGAAAAAAACATTCCAAACGTAGATCACGCAGTGAAAACATTCTTGCCAAAAACAATTTTAAACTAATAACTTTGATTCGTGTTCTGAATAAACAACGGCAGATTTTGCTTTCATAACGTTTACAAGTAAGTTGATTTACTAGCTCGATAGTAGCGGATTTTTTTTTTTTTCATATAAACTGTGGGTGGAAGTGAATTAAATACACTCCTGACACCAACAATCTGATACAAAATATTTCCAGAATCGTCCAAGTACGAATCGGTTTTTCAAACAATTCGAAATATTCAAGGGTTCCGTAGTGGGAAGGAACAATTTACATAAAAAGTTAGTTACTACTATATAGTTTATTTCAAGAACCGTCCAAGTGCGAATTGTCTTTGACACAGTTCATAATAATTAAGAGTTCCGTAGTAGTAAGGAACTATTTTAAAAGAAAAATTAGTTGGAACGAGTCTATATACGATTAACTCTTGGCACGTTCGTGGGAATTGTTACATTTAAATAAAAACAAGATTAAGGTCAAAACTTGCATCAATCCATTAAAACTGTCAAACATTTAGCTAACTTCATCAACCCGCATCATACAACTCACTTTCACTACTTACTGCTTCGGATTAGATTACATTTAAACACAGACAGACAGACAGACAAGTAATATCTAGAAGGGTCCAATTTATTATTTGAGTGAAGGAACCCTAAAAGGTAATATTTCCAAACTTAAGTATTTACTAAAGCAAATACTAAGTTTTATAAAGGTTCAATTTATAATTCGGTTCAACGAACCCTAAAAAGAAGAAATTATTTTTTCGTTATCCGGCGGGTGGGTCGAAAAATAGACACATTCTGCCAACATTCAAGTACGTAAACGGACAACGGTAAGGGCCGTCGTCCACTACAACAGAATTCGTTAGCGAATATAGCGAACATTCGTTGTCTACATGAAATTAACTTTTCACATAGAATAAACAAACGGATTAACAAATTAAAGTGTGTCATACACCAGTAGTGGATTTCACTACGCAGGTGGCACAGTAGGCACCACAGTTCAGCACACATTACAGTTATACACATATTGATACGAAAGTTTTCACAATTCATTTGATACAACTAAAGTAGCAGATAAACACACTATACGTTGGAAAATAATCATCATCACTAAAGATTCCCGGTAATAGTAATTGAGTTAGTCATTACAATGGCATTCAAATCAAATTTCACATCACTCCCAAAGACGGAACTTGCATATGAAGTAAAGATCCGGGGAGAGGAACCTGGTTCAACGGTGGCAGACCTCAGGAAACAAATTAAAAAATTAAAGATAACCACGGACGAAGAGGACTTACAGGTCTCCCCTTTGGATTTGGAGGAAGACTTAGTAGGGTTGTATTCCTCGCTGGCCGTGTTGGAGAAGAACGTGGCGTCCCTTCAGGACAAGTACAAATTGTCATTATTGGCTAGCTCCAAAGCCTTATGTGCTCACATGGAGTCTAGGTTTGCTAGAATCATTCCCCCAGAGGAATCAGATCTAAAGGAAAGATACGACGACTTTCAACTCACTTTCAAAACTACATACAAGAGATTGAAAGCCATATCCGAAAGTTATTCGCATGCATCAAACACCAGCGAATTTGATGATGCGGACGAGAGCATTGCTGCCCCTACCAATGAAGCGCAGGAGGCAGACACCCTCGCGGACATGAAAGAGAAAGCAAATAGCAACAACCGGAAAGAGAGTCACTTTCTAAGTTTTTCCGTAAAATATGAGCGATGCTCTCTTACGGAACTTTCCAAATTTAAATACGACGGTAATTCGCAGGAGCACTCTTTCATTGAACGGGTGGAAGATTTTAAACAAGCCCGAGAAATCGACGACAAGAGATTGTTAACAGCAGCCTCTGAACTATTCACAGGCAACGCTAGGCATTGGTACCGCAGTAATCGCGATAAATTTGCGTGCTGGCAAGATCTAACGAATGCGCTAATACAGGATTTCGGAGTCAGCAACTACGAAAACCGGCTATGGCAGGAGATTCGACAACGCACTCAAGGAAACGGAGAAGGAATAGTAGTGTACCTGGCCATTATGGATGGAATGTTTGCTCGACTAAGCAACAAGGTGTCTGAAACGGAAAAGCTACACATTATCTTAAACAACATCAGACCCGTCTACGACACCATCCTAGCAACCAATGGAGACATAGTCTCATTGGAACATTTAAAGAATATATGCAGAAAACATGAAGACATGGTGGCACGCAGAGCGTTCTTTACCGAGCCTCCAACAGCATCTGAAGGGATGGTAGCAGCGGAATTCGCGTTTACAAATAGAAAGACTGCGAGCAAAACCTCAACATCTACAAGGCAAAGTTACAACAACTTCAACAGAAACGGCAGTAACTTCCCAAGCAGCAGAATTGCGAACAATACCTACGGGAACAGTAACGCTTACAGCACAGGTTACAGCAGCGACAGTCGTAACTTCAGATCGCAAAACACTGTGGCGGCGACAACATCGGACGACACACGGCCATGTTCGAAGTGCGGGTCCAGGTATCACTCGACTAGGGCATGTCGAAATAGTAATGAGCCATATTGTTACAAATGTGGAAAAAAAGGAGTAAGGGCTACAGAATGCACATCGTGTAATGTACAACCAGATCAAGCACACAGATACACATACCACAACAAAAACTTCACTCACAACTTCAATAAATCAGCCACTCAAGGTCGCCGTAATAATTCGGAAAACTAAGAGGGAGAGATGGAAGTCGGAATCAGCAAGACGGGGTCGCTGAGAAAACCCTTCAAAATCAAGAAAACGAACTTACATGTCAGAAGGAATCTTCTATACTCTCCCCATTACCTACAAATGACCCCAGGCCTTACGCCAAAATAACAATAATGTCAAACCCACAGTTAGAAGCATATGGATTGTTGGACACAGGAGCCGCAATCACAATTTTAGGTAACAACTCACACAGAGTGTTACAAAATATAGGATATAAGATAGAGGAAGACGTAAGTACAACGGTTACAACGGCCGGCGGACACACAACCGTAGTACAAGGAAAGGTACAATTACCCATCAAATTCGAAGACAGAACTCACATAATTACGGCGTATATAGTGCCTAACATAACCACAAACCTAATTTTAGGTATAGATTTCTGGCTCAGATTTAATCTATGTCCCAAATACTTCGGACATATACCCATATTAGTGGACGATGACCCTAAACTGTCATTAATATCCGAGGAGCAAAATAAACTGTATGACTGGCGTAGTCTCACGCAACAACAACGCTTAATAGCAGAAAAGATGATATCCAAATGTGCCGAAATATAGAAAGAAATACATATGAGAAAGTAGGGCTAGGCAGAACACATCTGATAGAACACACAATAGATACGGGAGACAGCAAGCCAATCAAACAACGTACCTATAGAATGTACCCTGAGAAAACACGAATAGTATCAGAACAAATAGACGAGATGCTAAAGGCTGACGTCATCGAGCCTAGTCAGAGCCCATGGTCAAGCCCCGTACTAATAGTAAATAAAAAAGACGGCAAGCCCCGTTTCTGCCTGGACAGTCGCAAGCTCAATGCAGTCACAAAAAAGGACGCATACAGCCTGCCATACATATCAGAAATATTAGACAACTTGAGAGAAGTGAAGTATCTAACAACACTGGATCTCTCCAAAGCCTTCTGGCAAATTCCTTTAGCACCAAAAGACCGGGAAAAAACAGCCTTCTTCATCCCAGGACGAGGAGCATACCATTACAAGGTTTTACCATTTGGACTAAGCAACTCAAGCAGCTCACAACAAAGACTAATGGACAATCTATTTGGGCCACAGTTTCAAAACAAGGTGTTCTGTTACATAGATGACATAGTGATAGCGTCATCTACATTCGAAGAACATGTGTCACTCATCTCAAGGGTGCAAGGGTGAGGCTTAAACTAATGCTTTCAGGGTTGTGCTGATCCCCCCGCTTACACGCTGTGCAACCTCTCACTGCTTAGCTGTAGGTGTAGCTTGTAGTTTGAGCCTTCCTAAGAGATCCTTCTGATCTCCTAGGAAGCTAAACGGTCTTAGGGGAGAGTGCTACGGTCATGTTGATCCCTAAGGCTAGCCAGAGAGATTATCCTTCACGTGGTGCCACCTGTTTTTGATCTAGTTCCCTCAGAAAAAGATGCAACAGAAATCTCCTGGCGGCAAGACCGCAGGGTATCAGTGGCTGTGCCAAGTGGCACGACTCACACTAGAATATGTGAGGGTCGGTATAGGGGGGCAGTGGGCAAAATTGGGGGGTTTCTCGTTTCTATGGGGGTAAACGGGAGGGGGGTAAAGGGGAGGCCACCCGCGACAAACCCTGATCTGTCCACAGGGTATGAGTGACTGTACTCTGTGGCGGGACTCACACTAAGATATGTGAGGGTCGGATCAGGGTGGGGGGATGGGGCGCGGAGGGGGGGAGGTCACCCGCGTGTTTGTGCCGTGCGTGGAGACCCGTAAGGCAGGATGACGGGATCCTGGTGGCTGAGTGGCTTCCAACGCAGCGGTAGTCGTTGGACTCTACAACACTCCACTTTGGCCCTGATTTCTGTCGAAACGGGAGGTCGTGGACTAGCCAACCACGATCAATCGGCTATGGCGTCCGGTCAGACGGCCGCCAGGCGAGTATTCTGGAAGGGAGGGGTCCGCAGGCGGCGGCGCGCGATTTTTCGACGTCTTGTTGGGCGTCGTTGATCTCGTGCCGTGCGGTCTCGTGGGCACTCTTTTCTGGAATGCTATACCGACATGGTAACCCTGGTGTCTACTTCTTAGACATCCCCAATGTTGTGGACTCCGTGGCGGGTGGGGAGCCATGCTCGGTGAATATTACTTCAATACGGCTATGGATTTAACAAAAGCCAACAAAATCAATCAAGATGCCCGCAAGGGCGTCAAAAAGGACATTATGTCATCTGGCGGGAGGGTCACCGAACGCAATACCATGGGGCGTACTCAAGTGAGTCATACCGGGCAGGGGACCATCGGGCAGCCTGGCAACCTGCCAAGCTCACCCGTTGGGACGAATGCTTCGGGAGGCGAGCTTCGAAATACCAAACCGAAAAGGTTGAGTGGGGCAGCCAGGCGCAAGATGCTACTGGAAAAGCGGACACGGACATTCTCAGAACGAAGTGCACCGGTCGGGGCAACTTCTGGGGGGGCAGGGGACTTAACTGCTGCTAAAAGGGCCAGGGAGTCCAGTGATGAGAAGGCCGGCGAATCATCCAAGAGACCGAACCTGAACAAATCGTTCAGGGACGCTCTCAACGGATGCAGGATGGCGATCATCACTGACAACTTCCCGGCTTCACAAGTCACCACAGATGACGTCGGACCGATTGTCAGCGCCCTCTGGCAGATGATGGTCGGTCACCCGGATCCTCTGCCTCGATTTAACATCGGGTCAGTCAGCGCGGGAGCACTCCACGTATTCTGCGAGGATCAGAGGTCAGCAGACTGGCTTGCCGGGATCGCTGGGAGGAGTATCGGCAGCCTTACCCTCAAAGTGGTCAACGCCAAAGATCTTCCCAAACCGGTGAAGATGGCGTGGAAGTCGAAGAACGTCTGGATCACAGATCTGCCCAGCGTTCTTTCGATGCTACAGGCGCCTGAACCCCGAACTGAAGACGGGAGACTGGAAGGTGGTGGACACAAATGTGGAGGCGGCCAGTGTCAGGAGGATTGTCCTGATGGACAAGACTTCGGCTGAGTACATCAAATCCAAGGACTACTGCCTCTACGCTGGCGTCGATAAAAGCTACTTCAAGCTCCTTGAAGATAGCGATGACAAGGTCGGCGCCAGTGGGGGGGCAGTGGTTCCGCCACTTGCTCCACAGATGCTGCTCGGCGACGCGGGTTCACACCAGGACACCATCGGGGGCTAGCCAGTCCCTTCACCGGCCACTTCTCATCGCACCGATGATGTGTTGGGCGACTTGGACGACCTCAACCTGTCGTCTCCACTCTCGCAGACGGAGACTATGGAGGAGGCTGTAGATGCAGGCGACAGTCACTAGACTGCCGATACCCCCCCATTCGCAAAGAACAAAAAATGGCGGGACTAAGGTGTGTACAAATTAACTTACATCACTGTAAAGCGGCTATGTCCCTCTTAGGACGTCACCTTAAAGGACATAAATTCGATATTGCCTTGATACAGGACCCTTATATAACCACTGCGGGTGCTGTCTCAGGCTTAAGTAGAGAGGGATCTATTTTCCACTGTACTAATGAGGGTGTGAGGGCGTGCGTATATGTCAGAAATGGCATAGACGCTATGCCCTTACACGCCTTGACGCTGTAAGGTTACAGCAGTCAAGGTCTATACGGGGGCAGGGCGAAGACGGAGGGCGGTTGTGCTGGCCTCTGTGTACCTCGCCTACCCAAAGAAAGAAAGACCCACTAACATGAGGGAGATGAAGGAACTTGTCGAGTTCTGCGGCCGGGAGAACCTGGAGTTAGTGATGGGCTGCGATGCGAATGCCCACCACATCACCTGGGGGAGCTCGGACATCAATGATAGAGGGGAGGAACTTTTCGAATATTTGGTAAGCTCTTCACTTCATACACTAAATAAAGGCAATGCTCCCACCTTTGTGGATGCTAGGCGTTCGGAAGTTATTGATGTAACTATAGCTACTAATAATACTTATAAGAGAATTACTAACTGGCGAGTGTCTGACGAAGCTAGTGGTTCTGATCACAGGTATATCTGTTTTAGATACGATTCAGAGGACTCCTTTCCAGGAGTACGGAGAAGAAATCCCAGGAACACTAACTGGGAGGCGTACACTAAGGAACTAAAAAACGAGTTAGGATCAGTTAAAGGTAAATTGAACTCTACGGTTGACATTGAACTTGAGGCTGAGCGGGTTGACAGAGCCATTAAAACGGCATGGTACACAAACTGCCCAGAGAAAGAAGCGAAAGGAACTAAGGTTCCGTGGTGGACGCCGGATTTAGAAAAGAAAAGACAGGCAATTCGCCGCATCTTCAACGACGCTAAGTCCAAGAGATGTTTTAAAGAGTACTCCCGAGCACTTACCGAGTACAATCTGGCAGTTCGCAAGGAACGAAGGAAATCATGGCAATCTCACTGCCAGGACATCAATACTGTCCCTGAAAGTTCAAGATTGGTAAAGGCTATGTCTGTGAGCAGAAGTAATACTCTTAATGCAGTTAGAACCCATGAAGGGAGACTAACTGAATCTGGTAAAGAAACCCTAAAGATCATGATGAAAACACATTTTCCGGACTGTAAGATTCATGATAATTCTGGCACAGACGTTCCCATGCCCGTAGAAGAGCAAAACAGGCGAACTACGAAAGCAGACTGGGATGTTGCAAAGAAGGTAGTAGAAGAAAGAAAACTCAGTTGGGTATTGAAAAACTTTCAACCATATAAATCACCAGGTCCGGACGGCATATACCCGATACTACTACAAAAAGGTCTTCCTATACTAGGCCCGCACTTGATGCGGCTTTTTAAGGCCTGCATAGCCTTTGGATTCATTCCAAAGATATGGAGGGAAGTAAAGGTAACTTACATTCCGAAACCAGGGAAGGATAGCTATGAAGAGGCCAAGTCGTTTCGTCCGATAAGTCTCTCGTCTTTCTTATTAAAAACCCTGGAGAAATTGGTAGATCAATACATAAGGGATGGGCCTCTCACAAAGAAACCATTTCATAAGCTACAATGTGCCTACCAAACCGGAAAATCAACCGAAACTGCGTTGCACCATGTAGTTGAGAGAGCAGAGAATGCTATTGATGGTCAAGAGATTTGTGCGGCTGCGTTTCTGGACATTGAGGGAGCATTTGACCGCACAACATTCGAATCGATTATGAAAGCCGCAAAAGAACACGGCATTGACCCCACCCTCTGCAAATGGATTGACTTCATGCTGAGGGGCAGGAGAGTAAGGTCATCTCTATTAGGAGATGAAATTCACGCCACAACGACCAAGGGATGCCCTCAAGGAGGGGTATTGTCCCCCACACTGTGGTGTCTGGTAGCAGACTCCCTCCTAACCAAACTGAATAGAGGGGCATGCTTCGCTGTGGGATATGCAGATGACATAGTTGTCATGATCAACGGTAGATTTCCGGAAATTGTCTCGGAACTTCTGCAACAAGCTTTGAAGGATGTGGAGGAATGGTGTGCTGAAAATCATCTAACCATTAATCCCAGCAAAACTACAATTCTTCCTTTTACAAGAAAGAAGAGGTTGAGCAAATTAAAGAAATTGCTTTTATTTGACACAGAGTTAGAATGGTCCACCAACGTGAAATACCTTGGTATGACCTTAGACAAAGAGCTCACATGGAATCTGCATGCCAAGAAGGTGACAGAAAAAGCCATGAGAGCCTTCAATATGTGTAGATCGGCGTATGGCAAAACCTGGGGCCTGAAGCCCAAGGTACTGTACTTCATTTACACCACTATGGTTCGCCCAATTTTAACCTACGGCAGTGTTGTATGGTGGACAAGAACCAAACTAACATCGTGCGTGGAAGAATTGGGCAAACTACAGAGGATGGCCACTATGGCTATCACAGGAGCGTTTAAGTCCACGCCTACAAAGGCGTTAGATATAATACTAAACTTAACCCCTCTTCACATCTTCATACAACAGGAGGCGATCAAAACCTTATACAGACTAAAAACGGCAGGCGCTTTTAACTGCAATAGGCCAACAACGCGGCATACAAAAATGGAGCTTAATGAAGAGATTCAAAGGAAGATGCATATGATTAGCGACGCTATGCCGTGCATAAATATCTTCAAAATAAACTTCAAAATACATGTCCCCACAAGGGAAGACTGGAAGCAGGAACTGCGCTCACCAGATGCAGACTGCCTCATCTGGTACACAGACGGTTCAAAAACTGAATCTGGTACAGGAGCAGGTATTTACTCAGAATCTTCACAACTTTGGAGCAGCCTGGGTCAGTACACCACGGTCTTCCAGGCCGAGATGTATGCCATCATAGCATGCGCAGAGGAAAATCTGAAAAGGAGTGTAGAGAATAAGACCATCTACATTCTTAGCGACAGTCAAGCGTCACTAAAGGCCTTAAATTCCTACAAGGTCAACTCAAAACTTGTCCTGAATGCGGTGAAAACCCTAAACAAACTGGGCCGCAGGAACAAGCTGCGACTGCTCTGGGTCCCAGGCCATGTAGGAATAAAAGGAAATGAGAAGGCCGATGAGCTAGCTAGGACAGGATCGGCAAATGCCATGCTTGGACCTGAACCATGTATGGGCCTACCAGCATGCACATTCATAAAGGCCGCTAAGGATTATGCTGATAATAAACACATGCAAGAGTGGGATATCAGTCAAGGGTTACTACATTCGAAGAAATTCATAAGTAGCAGAACCAATGAGGCTTCAAAATTTATATTGAATAATGGAAGAAGCAAAGCTCGAGCTGTGGTTGGTGCCCTTACAGGGCATTACGGAACAAACGACATGCTTTTTAAAATGAAGATCACTTCAAATAACGACTGCAGAGCCTGCGGTGATGTCAGGGAAACTATGGAGCACATCCTGTGCGAATGCGACGTCTTAGCAGCGAAGCGTATGAGCCTCCTTGGGAATGCTTATCCCAAACCGGAAGAATACAGGTTTCTTCCTCTTAGTGGGATCACCGCGCTAATAGACCACTTCTTCAAAGAGTAAGAAACATTAAGGTAGGGGCAAACACAAAAGATCCCACTGGGTCGAAGTGTTGCTGACTTCGTCAGCCCCCGATGTAAGATAATATAAGATAAGGGTGCAACAAATATTAAAAAGGGCAAATCTAACCATCAATCTAGAAAAATCCAACTTCTTCAAGGACAGGCTAAAGTTCCTAGGGTACATCGTGGATGGTCTGGGTCTCAGAACAGATCCGGAGAAAGTCAACTCAATCCTGAAATTCCCGGTACCAACAACAAAGAAGGACGTTATGAGGTTCTTAGGTACTGCGTCATGGTACAGACGGTTTATACCCAACTTCAGTACGATTGCTGCACCTCTTAACAAACTGACTACAACAAAGAAAGGAGCCCGGCATTTCATTGGAACACAGAGGCGGAAAGGGCGTTCATGGAACTAAAAGCACATTTAATAAAAAGCCCGGTACTAAAATGTCCAAAATACGATGAACCATTTCAGGTACATACAGACGCAAGCAAATTTGGCATTGGCGCCATGTTAACACAATTACACGAGGGAGTAGAACACCCAATAGCATATATGAGTCGGTCACTGAGCGGTCCGGAAAAAAATTATAGTGTAACAGAACGAGAATGCTTGGCGGTGATAGCCGCATTAGAACATTGGAGATGCTACCTAGACAATGGTCACAAGTTCACGGTGTATACTGACCATTCAGCACTAAAATGGTTCATATCATTAAACAATCCAACCGGCCGGTTAGCTCGTTGGGGCATACGGCTTAGTTGCTTCAACTTCGAATTAAAGCACAGGAAGGGCAAAGACAACATAATACCAGACGCATTGTCACGAGCTGTACCAGTATCTACCATATCCACGAAACAATGCAAAGTCACCGACAGCAAGGACGAATGGTTCATTAAAATATGCAACGGCGTGACTAGCTTACCGCAGGCATACCCCAACTTCAAAATAGAGAACGACGTACTATACAGACGAACTGACATAAAAGACTTTGTAAACAATGAGTTCGAGTGGAAAACGGTAGTACCACCCGAAGCGAGAAACGCAGTATTTCGAGAAAACCATGACTCACCTACAGCCGGACACTTCGGAATTTTTAAAACATACCATAAAATAAAGTTACGGTATTACTGGCCGGGGCTATATAAGGACACGGTAAGCTATGTGTCATCTTGTGAAAAGTGCAAAGCACACAAACATGACACTCAAGCATCCATAGGTAAGATGGGCCGTCCCAAACAATGCTCTCGCCCGTTTCAGACAATTTCGACTGATCTAGTAGGACCTTTACCGGTCTCTAAAAAACAACACGTATACATTCTCGTCGCCACGTGTTGTTTCTCTAAATACTGTTTAATCTTCCCCCTGCGCAGAGCTACCGCAGAACCAATAGCCAAAATACTAGAGGACAATGTTTTCATGGTACATGGCATACCACAAACGGTATTAATGGATAACGGTGTCCAATTCATAAGTAAAGAGTTGAACACATTATTTACGAAATATAAAATTCCCAACATCAACTTCACACCTAAATACACACCCCAAGTAAATACCGTAGAACGGTACAATAAAACTATAATGACAGCCATATCAATCTTTACCAATAATGACCATCGATCATGGGACATACATATCCCAAAAATCCAATTTGCGATCAACAACTCGATCAACGCGTCCACCGGTTACACACCAGCATATTTGGTTCATGGTAGGGAATTGGTAACATGCGGGTCACATTACTTACAAAATGATGACCCAAGTGAACTTAACCTATTGCCTAGAAACATATACGCGGAGAACCTAGGATATCTCGCAGAGGTGTTCAACACAGTACAAGAGAACCTCTGGCGTAGCCATCTAAAGTACGCACACCATTACAACACGAGACACCGACACGCACAATTCGAAGTAGGCGACATAGTGTGGAAAAAATGCTATTTCCAAAGTGATAAGGACGCATACTTTTCTAAAAAACTGGCCCCCAAATTTATCAAATGTAGGGTCAAGGAAAAGCTATCAAATTTGGTCTATATCCTGGAAGACATGACAGGAACAAACCTAGGAAGTTGGCACGTGAAAGACATAAACCAACATTCGGTATAGTCCATTGCATCGGTAAGACGAAAAACATAAACATTCCTCATCGATGCGTGTACGAATGCAGATAACGGTAAAGGCCGCAACACACTGCGATAAGATGCGTATTCGAATAGCTTACATAGTACATCAGTACAGTTACACAATAGTGTTTTTGAAAATTATTTTTTGGAAAATATAAGGGTGTTAGCACACCGTAAGAGAATATTAATACTTAGGTGGCACATTAGGTACCACATTTCGTGTCATGTTACACGCATACATATTATCATACGGAAGTTCACAATTACACTCACATAACATTTAGGTAATATATAGTCATTACACATTCATAATAATTACCTTCGCACACAATTCCTAACACTTAACAAGCAGTTTTTATTCGTTTATTTACATAGTGACACTTGCACTTCGTGTTGTGTGACTCCCAGAGGCGGAAGGAGGGAGCAGACTAGCTACAGGCGAGTCACATTCGTTGATTATAGAAGGTGACTCAAATGTCCTAAGTTTTGTTTCCCGACTAAAGCAGACGGGTTAATATAGCATGGAATGTAGTGTGACACTGGCCTTAGATGCAACGATAGAAAACACGTTTACATCAACTTTATTACGTCAACATTAGACGCGCTAGCAAAACACAACTTACACAATTATAATTTCATACGTACATACATACATATTATTCATTTAAGCACGCACATACATTTTATACTACTATGGTGGCACACAATGGTCCCATTTTATTTATATAATTGGCATTATAGCCAAATATTATTTACGATCGTCATTTTTTAGGGTTGACATAATAGTCATAGTCAACATTCTACTGCTAAGGTTGCGAAGAAGCACTTAGTTTTTTTTTTTAATGATATTTGGTTAAAGGGCTAAATAGCCTAATAATTAGTTAGGGACACTACACACTACACACGACTTACAAATAACTACATATAACAACGTGACAAACACATTCCGTGTTCGTCATGGGGACATAGGGGTTAATTAGCATCACGAAGGATTCTGCAAGTAAATTATTTTCTATCACTTTTCTGTTTCTTGGTTTAGTTGGAAGTTTATGTTAGTTGGAAGCATGAATCTATCCCTAACAGAGTTCGTCGTTAACTGTTAGTTGGCAGCATGGTCTTGCCCTAACAAAATTATGTTGTAGGTTGTTACTGTTACGAGGAAGCATGAGTCTTACCCGAACAGAATTATGGTGGACTGTTATTTGGCAGCATTTGTATTGCCCTAACAGTCGTAGGTGTAGATCACCTTTATGGTTATTTTCGTCATATGGCTACTCCTACCACTCGGAAGCTAGAGGCTTGCCCTGAAGGATAGTCCATCCTATGAGTCGGAAGTGCTACACTAGCCCTAGTAGGATGTTCTTCTCTGGGACGGTTGTATAAATCCCAGCCTTCAGCAAAAAGCCTTATTATACACACCCCACTTTCAGGCGGTGCGTATTACCTGAACCTTCAACCCAAAGCCTCAAATACGTTTTTTCTCTCTCTGTCCCATAAAGTTCTTCAGAATCACCCAAATACATCCTGCGAGTTGGTTTCATTAAGGTTAAGGCCGACTCTTCGCTATACCCAGCATCACCTCATTCACACAGCACACTAACATACACACACACATAGACGAGTAGTAGGTCTTAGGTTAGGGGCGTTCGAGGACGAACGCAGCATTTGACGTGTTATCGTACGTCAAACGCTCACCGGGGAGGGGGAGTATGTAACGTTGTGAAACAACGGGTGCAGATATTGATTAATATTAAATGATTAAAATTGAAATTTAGTGAAAATAAATGAAAGCGCCATCTGCCGACAACTAGTCTCATCTACACAGCACTGACGTTACCAAGTGACGTCAGACGTAGGGACCCGACTTGCCGCCAGAGGCGCTGTACAAAGATATAAATACGACCGCGCGCGAAGTTCAAGAAACCATTTTTCGTAAAATTAAATTATACTCGTCGCGAAGGCGTCTGTGTGTCAGTAAATATATTTAATCGAAATAAAATATAAGTTATAGGGAGCGAAATACTCCCTAAGTAAACAGTGGTTTAGCTGCAAGCATCAATTACCCCATCATTGGGTGAGTTTAATTAATTATAATGTAATCTAGATTTTAAAACAGTGAAAATTAACGGCTGTTGGTCAACCCTGTTTTAGGGGGGTAGTTACAGGGGTGTGAAAAAAATGTCTCTGTAAAATTAGTATATAAGCAAACATTGTAAGGCACCCGATTCCTGAAATGGTTAACAGGGATCGGCTGTCTTAGCAATAGGCGGGAAAAAGGATTCCAGCTAACCCGTCATCTGGAACATTCCAGGGTCCACCCTTCGGGTTCCAAGCAGGAACGTCCACCCTACGGGCAACAAGCGATCATCCACCCCACGGGTTCGAAGAAACAGTTCACCCAACGGGCTACAGGAAACATTTTACTCTCCGGGTAGAAAACACCGTGCCAGCCGAAGTTGTGGACGGCACGGCTACATCAGCAACTGCAGCATTCTTCAGTAAGGCCAAAACTAAGATAAGTCGGAACCCTGCGAAGACCATCGGAAGTCGCACTTGCATAATTGCTACTTGACCACACCCACGACCCCGAGTTTCTATTTGAATAAATCGTCTGTTATAATTTTAATCCTTTTTATCATTTCTCTCTTCTATTCTCTTCCCGAAAAGCCAACAGCTTTTCACAAGAGCGAAGTGAAATTATAATAACGAAGAGATCGAGTCTACATACAACTAATAATTATGACAATGCAAATAAATGATGAAATGTGAAATAGCACATAACAAAAGTCTTAATGTAAAAAAATTGAATTACGAGCTACGTTATATTTGCAATAACTATAACAATGTTACTTTTATTGATATGAACTATAGTAATTTTATTCCATTCGCCAGATTTAGAGCCTCATACATAGGACGTTACATTTTGAAAGATGTACTAAGAACAAATTATACTGATGTATGTAAAGATTATAAACTTAAGAATCCCGCGGTAGGGTTAGTTCAGTCTCAAAGAGTCAAGTAGCTAAAATCTGATGCTTCTGAGCTTAATGGCATTAACGGCCTAGAATTTAGTAGGCCTTCAATTTGACATAAAATCGTATTTAACTGTTCGTACGTAAGTATACTCTTTTGAAGTTGTCTTTTTAAATGATATTTCATGCTCTTCACCGAACTCTCGGCAAGGCCAGCAAACACAGGTGAAAAACTTGGTGTAAAATTGAATTGAAAACATTAAAAGTTATTTAACTAGTAAGTATTTAGTTAGTTCAGCTGGTTACAGACAATTTTACTTCAAATAATTAAATAAATAACAAGTATAGATTCACAAAAGGAGTGTCAAAAGTTATTCAGTGGATAGGTGTGCCGGTGAGTTTGTTTACTTGTTGTTCACTTGTATATATGTCATAATATATTCAATGCTGATATTAAACAGGTAGATCAATCGAATCCCACCTGCGCTTTGAAAGTAATTGGTACAGTAGGTGTGTGCACCTGTTGTTCACTTGTAATATACTTATTAGTATATTCTATGTTGAAAACTGACAGATATCACACTCATACGAGTACTATCTTGCATTAATATATTGAAATCCTACTTCTATCCATCCATAGCTTCGCAGGCTGCTCCTTGCTTTTAATATAAAGTAGCTGTCTTGTATAAATTTACAAAATGATGACTCGAAGAGGTCTGGCCCGTCAGGAACAGACTAAACTCCAACTGGCTTTAGAAGAACTGAAATCTGCCAAGGAGCAGGTTGTCCAGCTCAGTAATGAACGTGAGGACAATGAAACAGAGCTTATCTCTGTTGTAAAACACAACGGCAACCTAAAACAACAGTTGTCCTTGCTAAGTGTGCGGTTAGATGAAGTGACTAGGGAACGGGATGAACTGCTAACAATAGTTAATAATTTTGATAAGTGCAGTGGAGAGTATGAACGCGCCTTGAACCGCATAGCTGATCTGGAACATGAGCTAAGGGACTCCCACCAACAAATAACCCAGCTAGAAGAGATCTCTTTGCAAGTCAGTACCCAACAAAACCAAACCTTGTTTGACGAACTAATAGATAGGTCCCCACAGTTAGTTACCGCTGCAAAACCCAAACAGACAGACATTATAGACCTTACAAATGATACTCCCAATCACACTGCAGTATCGGCTAAAATAGGTTTAGGTCATTGTAGTAACAAAAAGTTAAAACATTATGTAAAAATAAATAAGTTGATAAGAAAAAATCAAAGTTTGCTTAATAATAATAAAAATTTCACCAAAAATATTAAAAATTGCAGAAACAGATTAGATATATTACATGAACTAAATTTATGCACTAAAAAGTTAGAAAGTAGTCAGAAACAGCATGCTGCAGATACACAGGAATTTAGTTATAAATTACAACAGCTTCAAAGATTCCTTGGAGTCTGTTAAGACAATGTATGATAAATCTCAGCTGATTATAAAAGAATATTCTTTGGCTATGGATAAACTTTTAAACTCAACATCTCATTATGCTGACCGTTTTAGCTCTTTAGCAGATAAAACAGAATGTAACTGCAGCCAACCCGAACCAGGGCCGAGCCCGAGCCGGCCACTTACCCTGTCTGGTCACCAGATGCATAGGATACAAAAACAGGTCAATCTAGGTCTTATAAAAGATAACAGCGAAAATAGTCGATGGATCATGTTCAGTGATGAAATTGGAAGAGACATGGGGTCAAAATTAAATTTTTGTACACAGGGGCAGTCCTTTATAAATCACTGCATGCCTTCTTCATCCTATACACAAATAATGAAGTCCATATGTAGTTATAAATTTCAACAGAAAGACAATCTGGTCATTTTCATAGGAAACAGGATAGGTATAACCAAACAAAAACTTATTAAATATTATAATAAATTAAACTCCTTAGATTTAAATAATATTATTATTTACACACTGCCTTACTGTAAGCTTATGCCAGCTGCAGAAAATAGGATTAGATACCATTTAAATTTGTCATTGGACACAATAACATGTCATAATATAAAGTTTCATATAATTGACACTAACACTATTGTTAGAAAAAAATATTATTTTTATTTGACTAAAGGAAAGCATAAGCTTCTGGATTATTTTAAAAGACAGGTAGCAATGTCGCTACATTATTTTATAGATATGTTAGCCAAAAATCTGGCTATACCTGCTCCTTTTGAGCAAAAAATTGACATTGATATTAGAACCCTGGATAGCTGTTTATATCCAAGTAGTTTAAATTAGTATATAAGACAAAAGAGCAACGTTCTTGCACTAAACTTGACACAATGTATAATAAATCAAGGAATGTTAAATCTAGCCATTTAGTTCTACAACAGCCACATCAAAATTTTATATCTGATTGCTCTCAGGCCGTTGAATCTATTAATCTTAAATATAATACTTTAAACCTGGTGCACCAAAATGTTGAAGGCCTGATTGGTGGAAAAGAATTGGAATTGGAATTGTACATGGACTTGAATGGCATTGATATTTTTTGTGTAACAGAACATTGGTTAAGGCCTTATCAAGTCATGTTCAATTTCAAAAATCACCGGGTTGCTAGCTCGTTCTGTAGAATAAAATATAAACGGGGAGGCTCTTTAATTATTATTAATAAGTCAATAAAGTGTAAAGAACGTAAAGACATAGTAGACCTCTCTGTTGAACGAGTTATTGAGATAGCCAGTATAGAGTTTGAGCGGTTCATTGTACTAAGCGTATACAGTCCCCCGGATGCTCCATATGCACAGTTCGAAGAGAAACTTGAAGAAGCATTGTTTAAATGCCAAAGTACAAAAAAAACCGTCCTATTTTGTGGGGACTTCAATGTAGACATTTTAGAAACTGCACGGGAACCTTTACAGAGAGAGAAAATGTTAAATTTGTTCAAGTCATTTGGTTTGTATAATATATTTTTGGAACCTACTCGTATAACTGCAACTAGTGCTACTTGTATTGATAATATTTTTACTAATATAAATCCCATTAAAAAATGTATAGTGGACCCTGTAAAATCAGATCATCGTGGCCAGTCTGTTTCTTATCTGAGAAATAGTAGGGAAACTAAGAAGATTATTAGTTTTGTCCCAGTTAACACACATCGCTTGGAAACCTTTAGAAGAAACTTAGTCAAGAAAATAACAGAATTGCCTGATTACATTAGCGTAGAAGAATCCTACTCTGATTTATTTAATTTGATACATACTGTGTTTGGGAAAATCTTTACCCCGAAAACATTATCAATCGGAGGCAGTTCTGCTTTCAGTGACTGGGCTACACCCGGAATTTATAAAAGTCGCCATAAACTATATGAACTGTATTCTGAAAAATCATATAATTTCAACCCAGAGTTTCAGCAATATGTTAAGAAATACTCAAAGATATTTAAGCAAGCCTGTACCTTAGCCAAGTCTAATTTCATTAGAAATAAAATTTATGATTCTGCGAATGTAATTAAAACTACTTGGAACATTATCAATGCGGAATGTGGTAGGTGTACAACGAATGAAAGAAAGTTTCATTTAAATATAAACAATCGCCACGTATCGGGGGATTTGGAAGTGGCGACCGAGTTTGAAAAATTTTTCAGTAATGTTCCAATAGAGATAACTGACACTCTCCAGTCGTCTTCCACCTCCGCCGAGCTATTATTAGCAGAATCTGTAGCTGCCTGTGAAGGCGCGTTCGAATTCACCGTTGTCAACTGCAACGACATCATAAAAGCTTTTAGATCTATTAATGTTAAAAAAACCGCTGACCTTTGGGGGTTATCAGTAAAATCCATATCAAGTATTATAGATGTCATTGCCCCCCCCCTTGGCAACTGTGTTTAACGATTGCGTCTCTAGTGGTGTATTTCCTGATTTGATGAAACACAGTAAAGTTATACCACTATTCAAGGCTGGCACCGCTTCAGATCCGGGTAATTTCAGACCTATCTCGGTGTTGCCGACCTTGAGCAAGATATTTGAAAAATTGATACTAGAGCAGATGCTGATCTTTTTTAACAGTCACAAATTATTTCATGAGAAACAATTTGGCTTCACTAAAGGACGTTCTACTACCGATGCTGGTGTAGAGTTATTGAAATGTATTTATGACGCCTGGGAGGATAAACAAGATGCAATTGGTGTGTTTTGTGATCTGTCTAAGGCATTTGATTGCGTCCAACATAAAACATTAATCAGGAAATTATACCATTATGGCATAAGAAACAAGGCTCTCGACCTTCTGACTTCATATTTGAACAATAGAATTCAGCGGGTCGATGTTAATGGTGCACGCTCAGAGGGATCTGTAGTTACTATGGGCGTCCCGCAGGGTTCAATACTCGGACCATTTTTATTCCTTATATATTTTAATGACTTACCCTTTTACGTGGGGGACAACAACAGGATTGTTTTGTTTGCAGATGATACTTCTTTGATTTTCAAAGTAAAAAGACAAATAGATAACTATGACGATGTCAACAACGCAATCTTGAAAGTGGTTCATTGGTTTAACACTAACAATCTTAAACTAAATGATAATAAAACTAAATGTATTAAATTTACCTTGCCTAATGTAGCACAGTCAGAAACCAATGTTCAACTTAATGGTCGAGAGTTGGAACTTGTGGAACAAACCACATTCCTAGGGTTAACGGTTGATGCTGGTTTACAATGGGGTCCACATATTGTAAAACTAGCTAGTAGATTAAGTTCAGCAGCATTTGCTGTACAAAAAATAAGGCACTTGACTGATGTAGATACGGCTAGAATAGTTTATTTCAGTTACTTTCACAGTATAATGTCTTATGGTATTCTACTGTGGGGCAATGCTGCAGATATAAATAAAATTTTTATTTTACAAAAGCGGGCCATAAGAGCTATATATAGACTAGGTCCAAGGGTCTCTCTGCGCGAAAAATTCAAAGAGGTTAATATTCTTACTGTAGCATCACAATATATTTTTGAAAACCTTATGTATGTACAAAGAAATCTACATAGTTTCGCTAAGTTAAGTGATAGACACAATGTCAACACTAGAAATAAAAATAACCTTGCTGTTTTTCATAGCAGATTGCACAAAACCAGCAATTCTTTCATGGGTAACTGTATACGCTTTTACAACAGGCTTCCAGACGAAATTAAAAGTATGTCCCTTAATAAGTTTAAAAGATCTGTTAAAAGTAAATTGAACTGCAGGGGCTACTATACAATCAATGATTATTTGTTGGATAAGGAAGCCTGGAAATGACCTGCTCTGCTGGATTCTCAAAAAAATTGTTAAAATGCCTAGTTTTTAGATTCTTTAAAATTGTAAATAGAGCAAAAAAAAGAACAACCCGCTGAGTTTCTTGCCAGTTCTTCTCAGGTGGGTCGCGTTGTGAACTGGTGGTAGAGTTTTTGTTTTGTATTCTGGACGTTTTGCAAGCGCATCTGTATAATGCCTATGTGAAATAAATATATTTTTGATTTTTGATTTTTGATTTTGATTTTGAATTTAATGCCTTGCTGGGCTGCATAATGATACACCAGTGTTTGATGCTCTTTGGAGCTATTTAGCTTGTACAATTCAGCTAGATGGTTTGCCGCGCCTTTGAAGGCACCTCCGTTGTCGCAAAAAACCTCACAGGGCATAGCACGTCGCGAGATAAATCTTTTAAAGCATGCAAGGAATGTTTCGGATGTCAAATCAGATGCCAATTCTAAGTGAATCGCCTTAGTATTAAAACATACGAATACGCAAACATATCCTTTAGTCTGCAAAGCCCGTCTTACTCTCGAATTTTTTATTTGTATCGGCCCAGCGTAATCTATTCCGACAACTTAAAAGGCTCTGGAGGCAGTAACGCGCTGTTTTGGCAATGATCCCATCAGCTGTTTTGCACAAGTTGCCCTTAGTCTGAAACAAGGTAAGCATGCATGAGTTATTTTCTTGACTTGCCGTAAACCGTTTACGAGCCAGTATTTTTGATTTAACTGGGACAATAATAATTTCGGTCCAGCATGAAATAATCTAAGATGTTCGCGGGTTATGACTAAATTTGTCAACTTGGAACCTTTTGGCAAAATTATTGGGTGCTTTTGGCTATATGAAAGTGCAGAGTTCTGCAGCCTCCCACCTACACGCAATAAGCCCTTCTCATCTACAAATGGATGCAAAGGTTTCAGGGAACCCTTAATATTTTCACTTTTTTGTAGTGATCGTATTTCTTCACTAAAGTGCGCTTCTTGTTCATGCTTTATCAAGAGAGCTAGTGCTTGCTCAAGTTCTTTGCTTGACAAGTAATTTACCTTTATTTTATCCTTTTGTCTAGAATTATGATAGAAACGTAACACATATGCTAATACACGCGTCATTTTATTAATATCAGAATGTTTTTCTAATATATGCGAGATTTCTTTTTCTTTCAGGGCAAGGAGTAATACAGCGGCCGCAGAGTTATCTACAAAGGAAGCTATAGTACTATTCTTCAGCTCAGGTAAGTCATTTATGGGTAAGTAATTATTAGAGCTTAATTTATAATCACTGTGCTGCAGGAAATCTGGCCCATTCCACCACATCTTACACGTAGAAAGCTCGTATGGGTTTAAGCCCCTACTAATGTAGTCTGCAGGATTTTGATGTGTGTTGACATAGCCCCAATGCCATCTATCGGTCAACTGTTGCACTACTCTTGCTCTGTTTGATACATACGCTTGTAACTTAGTCACGCTAGTATTGATCCAAGACAAGGCTATTTGTGAGTCAGAGAACAAAAGGACATCATTTATTTTGACTTTGATTTTAATTGTATCATAGACCTTATGAGCCAATTTTGCCAGCAGCAGTATAGCATTTAGCTCCAACCTAGGAATCGTCAGCGTTTTCTTCTGGGGGTTGATTCTAGATTTTGAACAAAGTAGCGATATTGCAACCTTACCTGTTTGGTCAACCACCCGGAGATACAAGCAAGCGCCATAGCCTGTGGAGCTGCTCGCGTCGGCGAAGCCGACCAGCTGCACGTACTGCGTGATGTCGGGAATCTGGATGTTCCTATTCATATAAATAGGCTCAAGGGCCATTAAGCCACATGCAAACTCTGACCATTCATTCATTAACTCTTGCGATGGACTGGCATCCCAGTCAATTTCCTCGCACCACAACCTTTGCATGATGACCTTAGCCTTCACCACAATTGGTGTACAGAAGCCAATTGGGTCATAAATTTTTGCTATCTGACTCAATATCTGTCGTTTAGTCTCTGCTCTATGAGTGAATGCCTTAGGACACTTTATAACAAAACAATCTCGTTTAGTATCTATGGTTAAACCAAGCGCTTTTATACTGCAGCCTTTGCTTTGAAGTTCAATGTTATTTAATTGTCTCTCATCCGCAGGTGTTTCATGCAAGAAAGCTTCACAATTAGACGCCCATTTATGCATTGCAAATCCCCCTAAACTTAGCAAGCTTTCGAGTTGCATTTTAGCATCAAAAAGCGAAGGTAAATTAGAGTCTGCGTATAATATGTCATCCACGTACACACAATTTTTGATAATAAATGATGCAAGCGGAAATTCTTGTTCGTGCTGGTTGGCAAGCTCAAGCAGACAACGTGTGGCAAGATAACTCGAGCTCTTCATACCGTAGGTTACGGTATCCAGACGGATGCATTTTATTGGCTCTTCAGCCTTATCGCGCCACAAAATATTTTGAAGCGAAGTTTGAATAGGATTGACCAATATATTCCAAAACATCTTTTTTATATCACTATTCAATCATTAAGAGATATTTTATTTTTAGCTTTCATAGAAGCATCAAATACTACACGAGTACTTGTTGTTTTGCTGCTCTCATTCATAACAGCATGATGAGGCAGAAAGTAGATTGGGTCTTTGGCTAAATTCATAGAGTTAAAATCTATATAATGAGCGTGACCCATATCTATATATTGCTGAATAAATTTATGATACTCTGTCTGTAAATGAATATTTTTTTGCAGTTTTTTCTCTAGGCTAAGAAACCTATACAAAGCAAAATCGAAAGAATCACCTAATATGTCATTAATGTTGTCTAAAGGAACCTTCAATGGCAAGTCAACCTGAAATCTATTATCTGTCAACTGAAATGTAGATTTAAAATTATCCTCTACTAGTTCGTGTTCAGAGATTTGCTCTTTAAATATTTCAGGGACCTTTTCAGCTTCCCAAAATTTTGATATTGAACTATCCACATTACACTTCGTGCAAACAAGTGAAACAAGCTTATTTACCTCTGATTGTGGTGGTAATCCACCTGCTATGATATGGCCAAAACTTGTGTTTATAATACTTATTGATCCCTGATTCCCCTTGGCTCGTTGTGGTGCATACTTTGGCTCAGGCTGCGGCTGCAACTCTGGACCTGCTGGCTGCGCAGCATGAGCACAAACATTCAATATGCTTGGGGTAGGTATCACGGTTGGCCGCAACACCTGGAAAAATATGTCAGCACCTATTAAAAGATTAAATAAGTTTATTCATTCATAAACAATAATAATAAAATCAATTAAAACTAATATCATCACACTATTAGGGTTATACAAAAAACATATAAAATTATAACTACTTAAAATAAAAACTAACTAACTATCTATCAATATACAAATTGGGTCCCTTCGGTAAGGTACCTATGACGCAGGCAGCATTCCCACGCTGAATAGCTATGGAAAGCCTTTGCGCTAAATAGCTACCTGCGTGGGGATCACGCGTTTCTTCCCTCAGACGCTTACTCAGTGCCGTGAAAAGACCCTGTGCACCGCGACCCCATGGACCCAGTGTCTCGACACCAAATGGAACGAATTCATATTGGGCACCGAGACAACTGTACTTGCCGATCTTTAACCGCTCACGCGCATTAGCCGCCGCACCAGCTCTTTTGCTAGTAGCCGGGAGGTAGGACGCCGCAAGAGTGTCGGTGCAAGTGGCATCCCACACTAACGCACGTCCCATTCTCCAGGGTACTAAAGTCATCCCGTCGGGTCGCTTACCATCATCGCGTATAATTTGGGGTTCTAAAACCGCGGGAATATGAACGGTGATAAGTGCCCGTCTCAGGATGTCATTAAGAGCGGCGTGACGGGAAAAACGGCCAGCGGAAAATGAACAAACAAGTCCATGGAGTCCTAGGCAGCACACATGAGCTCCACACGATACACACGAGTGTTCAACACACAGCTCTGCACCCAACCGGAGACCGACCGCTATGCGGAGTGTAGTGGGGTCAATAAAAGTACCGGTATTGGGAGAGGGATATGCATGCAGCCAGTATCCAGACTCGGGTCGAGAAACTGCCAAAAGTCTGGCTCGATTGATGCCTGATGAGTTTTCAATGATTTCATTGAGAAGAAAAGAAGAAGCCATAGAGTCCCAGGCCCTTTGTTTTTTGGGTGTGGAGGGTAAATTTAGACTTGGTCCAGCTAGCCAAGCGTTCAAGGCTTCGTCCAGACTCGAAACCTTAAAATTAAAAGATTAAAAGATTTAAATTAAAAGATTGATTTCAGATGGTTTGTAAAATTCATCATCAGCCAATTGGGTACCCGGAGGGATCACTATAGAGTTCTGGTCCACTGTGGTTTGAGGTAAGTTGCATGTAATTGTATCTACATGACAATTTATTTTTGTTTTATACGGTGACTTTAGTGAGTAAATTTCTAAAGGGACAGAGTACAAAATGTGTTTTTTATTATTGGTGACACCTATGATACTTGTGGTATCTCGGGGTGCTAGCTCGGGAAACCTCCTCGTGAGCTTGGACCGGTTTCCTACCCCTGCGGGCTATATGCCCGGGGGGAGTGGCGACTGGACCAAGACGGTGCATCCTGGATAGTCGGCTAACAGGCGCAGCGCTGGAGTCTGCTGCCCCTGTAAGTCGATGAACCAATATCCCGACAACCGACCCCATGACGAAGGGGGTCGTGGTATGGTGGGCCTGCTAGGCCTGCGGTTGCGGCGTTCACCGCCGTAACAAATGGCGTCCGCTCCCGGCTACGGCCGGTAGAAGCGCTTTTGTTCGTCGGTCTTTCCGACCGAAGCCGACCCCATTGCACGAGGGGGTCGTGGTATGGCGGGCCTGCAAGGCCCGCGGTGTTGCGACAGCTCCCGGATACCCGGTGGAAGCGTCGCAACTTTCTTGGCGAGGTTTGCTCCCGGCTGCGGCCGGTTGGAGCAAGTTGCTGTGCGGCAGCGGCCGCATGTGCGGCTGTTCCGCCTGTGCGGCTGATTTCGTCTGTACGGCAGTCGTATGTATGTGCGGCAGTTAAGCCCCTCGGCACGCGGCAGCTTGAGATGCTGCGTGTGGGCTTCTGCCTGCTTGTACGACTGGTCCGTCTGTGCGGCCGTTCCGCCTGTGCGGCCCTTCCGTCCGTGCGGCCGCTCCGTGCAGCATTGGTCGGGGTGTGTGTTACGGCGCATCTGCGACGTTTCTTGCCGCCATTTGACGGAGTTGACCCCATTGCACGAGGGGGTCGTGGAATGGCGGGCCTTCAAGGCCCGCGTTTACGCGAGGTATGCTCCCGGCTGCGGCCGGTTAGAGCGAGTTTGCTGTGTGGCAGTGGCCGCATGTGCGGCTGTTCCGCCTGTGCGGCTGATTTCGCCTGTACGGCAGCTGTATGTATGTGCGGCAGTTAAGCCCCTCGGCACGCGGCAGCTTGGGCGGCTGCTGCGTGTGGGCTTCTGCCTGCCTGTACGGCTAGTCCGTCTGTGCGGCCGTTCCGCCTGTGCGGCCCTTCCGCCTGTGTGACCGCTCCGCACAGCATCAGTTTTTGGCCGTGGGCGTAAGGTCGGGGGACTGCGCCCATTGACGGCCATATGGCGGAAGACACCTCCCCGTGTTCCGGAGGTGTCTTTAGTGCCCGCCCGCTCGGCCGCTCTCTACTCCTTCTGCTTGCAGAAGGGCGCTCGAGAGTGGTGCGATGCGGGCTTGTTTTCTTCAGCTCCTTAGGGAGCTCTGGGGGGCCGACCATCTGGTCCCCCGAGGAGAGCCCCAACCCTACGGGGCATCCCTAGCCGGGTCGACGTAGAATCTCTTTTTCATATCCATCGGCCCGGCTATAGGGTGAGTCGGAACACCGCGGGGTTTAGTGGGTAGGACGGTCCCTGTTTCCGGGACCGGTGAGTCCCACACACCGTCCCAGCTACCCCCGTAGCTGGGATGACGGTGCCTAAATGCATTCCCCGCGTCAACAAAAAAAAAAACTTGTGGTATCTCGCACAGGTGTCATACCCAGGACCTTAATGGCCTTACTGGTTATCAAGGATGCTTGAGAAGCAGAGTCCAAAATGGCCTTGACGTGCACCTCCCTGCCATCCTTCGCATAAAGTTTTACTCGGGCTGTGGGAATTAAAACTCTTTTAGTGTTATCGCCTGACATCATTACGACAGGTTCTGGTTTAACTTCCTCACGATGCAGCGATGCAACAAATAATAATGAGGCTTCTTGCACTGTTTGCATCTGAAGTGAAACCTACATTTGCCAGGATGTATGTTTAAACATATATTGCACAGCCCAGTGGTCTGTGCAAAGGCTATTCGGTCTGCTGAAGACAACATCTTATAAACCTTACAACTATATACTTTATGATCATTTGACTTACAGTAGTGGCATCCTTGCTTCTCCTTTGTGGTCACCGCATTAACAGTTTTCGCTGTTGACATTGGTTTGTTGCAGCTGGGTTCTGAGTTCTCCATTGCTAAAGCTCGCTTCTCTAGATAGGCTAGAAAATGGTCTACCTTTGGCTCAATTTTGACATCTCGTTCAAGCTGGTATGCCTGCGCTATCTTGGTATCTATTTTGCGAATAAAAATACACATTAGTATAGGATCCCATTCTGAAACCTTTGCATCTAGATTAGACAATGCTGCCAGAGTCTGTTTTACCGATGACACAAATTGCCTGATGGCTGACGGGGAAGGTTTGCTTACTGTTTGTAAATCTAACAAGATAGCTATAAGCTCGTTTGTTATTTTATATTTGTTTTGGTACCTATCGTCTAGTAGGCGCAGTGCCTCAATAAAACTAGCTTCAATAAGTGGTAAATTTTTTATGAGGTCAAGTGGCTCATCTTAAAGGAACGTTCGTAAATAGTGTAGCTTTTGTATGCCATTTAACGAAGCATCAGATTCCATCACCGACTTGAATAATTCCCTGAACCCAGTGTACTCTGAATATTTGCCCGTAAATATAGGTATTTGAATTATGGGTAGCTTTATATGTCGTTGGGGAGGCGGTTTTAGTTCCACAGATGCTCGGTTGTTTAGTTCAGCTTGCAATATAGATAATACTAGCTGAGCCCGCAACTTCGTTTACGTCACATAAGGTGTATGAAAGGAAAGGTATTTCTTCATCAGAGTCATCAAGCAGCGTCTGAAACTGCCCTGTTTGCTTAATCATAAAAGAGCTTAATGATTAAGTCTATTTTAAAACAATTCAGTCCACGCCTTCGGCGCGGACTGAATTGTTTAAAAATAGTCTTAATCATTAAGCTCTTTTATGATTAAGCCAACACGCCAGTTTAGGTTCACTCACATTCAAAGAAACCCCTACAATAAAAATTTTCAAAATATCTGATTCTTAAAAGTGTTATAACTCTTTTATTTCTAAACCGATTTACATAAAACAAACGCTAAATGTTAACTGGAGCAAACCTCAACACAATACAAAAAACCGCATTGCAATCGGTTGAGCGGTTACTGAGATTAGCGTGCACAACCGTACAGACAAACAGATATACAGACATACAGACATACAGACAAACAGACAAAAATTCTAAAAATCATTGTTTTGGGTTCTATTGCGTTCATAAAGCCCCCCTATAATATTTTTTCTTATTTATCTTCCATGTACAGACAGCGACCTATTAAGATTTTATTATATGTACTAGCTGAGCCCGCAACTTCGTTTACGTCACATAAGGTGTATGAAAGGAAAGGTATTTCTTCATCAGAGTCATCAAGCAGCGTCTGAAACTGCCCTGTTTGCTTAATCATAAAAGAGCTTAATGATTAAGACTATTTTAAAACAATTCAGTCCACGCCTTCGGCGCGGACTGAATTGTTTAAAAATAGTCTTAATCATTAAGCTCTTTTATGATTAAGCCAACACGCCAGTTTAGGTTCACTCACATTTAAAGAAACCCCTACAATTAAAATTTTCAAAATATCTGATTCTTAAAAGTGTTATAACTCTTTTATTTCTAAACCGATTTACATAAAACAAACGCTAAATGTTAACTGGAGCAAACCTCAACACAATAAAAAAAACCGCATTGCAATCGGTTGAGCGGTTACTGAGATTAGCGTGCACAACCGTACAGACAAACAGATAAACAGACATACAGACATACAGACATACAGACAAACAGACAAAAATTCTAAAAATCATTGTTTTGGGTTCTATTGCGTTCATAAAGCCCCCCTATAATATTTTTTCTTATTTATCTTCCATGTACAGACAGCGACCTGTTACGATTTTATTATATGTATTGATTGTGTAGTACTTACGTTCATAGGCACCAACATCCTCTTTGTCATCGCTGTCCAAACAAATAATTTGCTCATTGAGCTTTTCGTAAGCGTCAAATGCAGTGATGCATCTTTGCTTTTTTAAGGTAAGCATTTCTGAAGACATATTTGTTACACCTTCCTCCTCTATATTGGCCAGTAGCCTAGAAATGTTGCTTTTTATGTAGCCCCGCTTTTGAACGAGGTCCTCAAGCTTAGTCATCTTTGAAAATGATTACCTAGGACTCCTAGGAGTTACAACGTGGGCACACAGAAACTCACTCAACAATCAATAACGATTGTAAACTTTTAAACTAAATACGTAGTTTGAAATCTACACACAATACTATGTAACATAAACTAGTTAAAAGAAAGGCTTAAAACTATCAGTCATTAATAAGTTCGCTAACTCGGTACTCGGTCGGTTCCACACAAACTTTCAAACAATATGGCGACAGAATCCAAGCGTGCGCGTCGTTTCCGCCCGAGCGACGGCGATCCGTGACGATCGGTAAAGTCCGCTCCCTTTCGGTCGCTCTCGGCTCGGCTACCCAACGATGACCGCGCCGTCTTGAATGTGATCCGTTGATCTGAATGTTGGCAATGCACTGTGTTCAAAGCGGCACAGGTTTCACAAGACCCGTAATTAGACTTTCAACCTTACGTGCAATGCTGATGGCTGCTTTTCACCAGTTCCACTTGATGACAACTGATGGTAGAATGCTCTTTGACTTTATTCGACGAATTAATTTCTTGAAAATAAAATCAAAATCTTGCTGATGTACATACGTTGGTGTTTTGCCAAGATGCCACTACGGGATAAATGAGTGAAAATATTCGCACCCACCTCGTATCGTATCTTTCGGTAATGGCGTCTCGCTTGGCCTTTGCTTGCCGTAGGTACCAAATTGCTCCTTTTTCTTCTCCACAAGTCGCTGAATTCTCGAAGGACCATTAATGTGAGATTGTGGACCATCGAGGAGGTTTGGTAGGCGAGAAAACACTCGTAAACTAAACAGCACTTTATTTTTTCTATTTTATAAACTTATAGGTACACGTTGCGTTCGTACATGGCAGTCGGCACAGGAAGTCGGCACAGGAAGTTCTGGTACTACTCATTACAAAATGTAGCCACACCTAATAATTAGGTTTGTTGGGTTGCCAACACCTAGTTAAGTTTGTTTGTCCATTGTTATTTATTTTATGTTTAATTTCTTCACAATGAATGTTGTTTTTAAATAAATTAAATTGAAAAAATTGAAAAAAATGTCTGCCTGCGTCGTATACTCGTATGCTCGTGTGTTTATTTATTTCATCTCATTGAATACATTGCAGTGACGTAGAGTCTACGTAGCTCTACGTAAGCAAGAGATAGTCTACGTTGTAGACTATCATTTTCTTAAAACAATTTTTATAGTGAAGATATATGAGGATATAGGAGTTAAAGTTTGTTTCAAAAGAAGATTTGGTATAAAAATAAAACAATGATTCAATTTTCTATGATTACAACACAACATTGCGGTGTGCAAAAGTTTGTTAGATAATATTTCTATCATAATTCAACACACTAGTAACTCAGAAGGTGTATTGTACAAAATAAATTAGAAATATAAGTGAACCAGGTTATCTAACTTAAAATCATGAATTTGCTACAAACACTATCTCATCCGAGCGGTATTGAGACCTCGCCAGCAGTAGTGAAACGACACAACACAATTGACAAAACTCAGGTTCCAGTGAAATCGCGGGCGGTCACTCGCTCATTCAATGTGCACGGACCGTTGGGCGCGCGCTTCACTGAGCTGCGACTTGTTGATACATCGCCGTGATTGTACCTCGCTTTACACTCGCTTGTTTTGAAATACATTGCTGGGAACTAGGACTGGGTTGATTTGTTATGAGATTTGCACAATTTTATTGTCAGGGTTGGAGCAACGCAGTTTTCTGTGCGATTGTACTTACCTGGTAAAGGATGACGAGTTTGGCGGTCAAATATTGCTGAACTTAATGTTTGTTGGTTTTTATTCAGTAAACTCTGACTCTACAGTACTGATTTCAAAAATGCTTTTTCTCTGAGAACGACAAATTATTCGGAATAGAAAAAGGCTATGTTTTATTAATCTACCATCCACGGCAGCGTCACAGTATTTAAAATGTTAAAATAAAGGCATCATTTCCATAATACTATTGTAATCATATCTTTTTGCATGAAACGAGAGCTTGAGAGTTCGTAGCATGTTACGTAGTTTATTGTCTTTTAACTCAAAACTTGTGCTGCTTTGTTGAGATCAGAAATTATTATTTTGACATCGAACGAGATCCAGCGAGAAAACGTAAAATTTAATGTTTACATCTACTGGCTCTAAAGATTCCACAAGAGCTTTATATTAAAATCAACATCATACAACGACTTGGAACAGTTGGAACCAACAAAAAAGAACAAAGGTAACGGGTTTTAATGCTGATTTGCACCCTCGGCTAATTGTCTTCACTTGTTAACACAGCCTGTTTAATTATGTAAGTATAATAAATTGCCTCCGCCACTGAATGAGAAGCTAATTTAACTTTACTGTTTAGTCGGCAGAAACATGATCACTGTGAAGTAAGCCAACAATATGCTCGACAGCACTAAAGTAATTTACTTTTGGTAACATAAGTCTTTACTCAACTTAGAACATTTATTGAAACCTCCTAGTCTCTCAGTCAATGCCGGTAATCTTACTGCTTAAATGTTTTAAGTCACGGGTAACACTCAACACTGAGCGTGCCGTATCATGCTTAATGCACAGGCCACAGATGTTTATCTCTCTTCGCTGTCTTAGACAAAAATATTGCAAAACAGCTGCGAACTAGTAATGTAGGTTGTTCAATCATGCTTGAATGGTTAGATCTGCTATCTTCATTAGGTGGCAAAATAATAAATGAAAGTAAGAGTCAGACGTATACAATTTTTTTTTTCTGAAACCGTAGAAACGCTTGAGTACAGTTTTAAAAGGTGAAAATTAGCCTTGTGCGTTCCTTGAATATTGAGTACCATTTTACCTAAACGACCCATAGTATGATGTACAAAACCGGTAACACGTGCGTCAGTAACATAGTCATACTCTCGCGGTAGACACATCAAGAAGCGATCCTGAAGTAATAGGAATGGCACGAGCATTAGCCTCGAAAACTTGCTGATTTTCTTATACGTCAACTTGACAACCAGCGATGTACCAGAATGGAGTACTTACTACTAGACAGTTGACAATTTACTTCAAAACAGAGTGGTGTGTATCACTTGATAGTTGGGTATAATGAGAACGATTTATATCTTAATACATTTTCAATCATTTATCTCTAACAATACCCATATTTTTTGCCAGCTATTATGCCGAGGTATCAACAAAATAGGGACCGCATCGTTGTAACCGAAAAATGGACGTTAAATATTTTAACATGGCCGCACTTCTCTTGAAAAAGAGTGTCGATATTTTATTATTTAAACCACCCTTTCTTCAGAATGACTACTAAATTGCTTTTGTGTTTACTTTCGCATAATATGATTCTTTAGTACTTTATTATGTAAAATTCTAAGTCTCTCATGAACAAACGTAGGAAAGGAAAAGGAGAGGAAATTCAAATGACCTTTTCGTTTTATACCTGTTTTCTTAGTGGTTTTTTGATTTTATAATGATCCTAGCAGTTAGTTTTGATATCAAAGCCACAACAAAAAGCATTGTACCACTCGTAAAATACGTGTACAACTGCATGTATTTTCTATTAATTAAAAAAGGAAACATAATTAAATTAATAAATTAATATTTGTGGACATTCACACACAACATCATTTAGCCCAAATTAAGCAAATATAAACTTGTGCTATGGGATCTAGAAGACTGATAGACATACTTATTATATTTCTAAAAACATACATATTATCCCTAAAAAACACCCAATCTCCGAAACAAACATTTGTGGATCACACAAATATTTGGACCGACCCTGGAATCGAACCCAGGACCTCCAGCGCCGCAGGCGGTATTACTACCGACTACGCCACAGAGGCAGCCATTTCGTACACAATAATCAACCATTATCGTCAGCGCGCGGCGAGTGACTGCCTCAAGTGGGCGGCGTGCGCCGCGCGCTTTTTAAATGAATTAGTATTACAATTCAACTTATTTTAGAGACTTCGCATGCGCCAATATGTCTAGCTTGTTCTTTCCTCTAAAGATTGGTATAACTTTGAGCAAGATAGACACAGTGAGTGGAATTCTATGAACGTGGCAAGAATTGGCGAAAACGCGATCTCTTTTAAAGCGATTTGACCGTTCACAGCATTTTTTTCCTTTCTATACTGTAGCGACTTGACATTCGAAGGGATAATAACTAGATAGTAATTAACTTTTGAAAGGAAGGTAACCTTCCCTGTATAAAACATTCGTCACACCATCAGGAGCATACACAAAGAGCTCACAAATTCTAAATTCGATGAGGATGGCTCATGCTACACTACCTACTGACAGAGTTCTTGAAAATGATTTATTATGTGTTCGAGGTGTTCTGGGTTCGCAGAATCTGAAGCTCCTCTCTTCTTTGATAATTAGAGTATTCTTAGAATCAATGACACCCACTCATTCACTTATCGTATTAAAAATAATTTTGATAAGAAATTAGTATGCTCACTATACCTACCATAATTATTTTGTTTAAGACGTATAGGTGAAACATCTAAGTAGCTTGATAGTTCAGACTAAAGCGTTTCCTGCTGACTTCAAGCGGGTCCAATTTTTCTTCGAGCTTAATCTTTTTTAGGGTTCCGTACCCAAAGGGTAAAAAACGGGACCCTAATCATGAGACTTCTCTGTTCGCGAGTCTGACTCGCACTTCGTCGGTTTTTCTACATTAAAGATAGGACACCGTGGTAGCAGTTATCACCGTAATGCCCCGAAAACTATATTTATCAAAATATGTTCTAAAGTACAAAATAATAACTAAAGCTGTATCGACGTATGCAGTTACGGAAAGGAAGTTACAAACTAAATCCTTTTCGGTAATTCTCAACAATGTCGACGACGCACTACGTGTCTGAATAACAAATCTAATATAAAACATAAACTACTTGAACGTCAAACTCAATACGTAGTACTTTGTAAAGAGATCAATAAGTAGCGTAGTTTGTCGCGACAGGATATCGCACAAACTTACTTTCAACTTTCAACAAAATAATATCTCTTTTGCTATATACATCTTCGATTCGCGCGATATTTTTTGATATTGCATTGTTTCAAGTTTATAACATTTTTTTAAGAATATCTTGAGTTCACAAAATTATATTGCTACTACCACTTAAATAATGTCACCTAACAAAAATCTGAATGTTCACAGACAAAAATGGAGAAAAATAGTATTAAATAGTGAAAAAGTTTTGTTCATAGAAAAATTGCTACAAAAATAGTACCTAAAGAAAATATAGTCGAGTATCGATATAAGCCTTTTGTAATGGAAATCTATGAAACGTGATTCTCATTTATCGAAAGATGACGACTGGCGCAGTGGAGTAGCTGTAGCGATTGGAGCTGTTATATTGTATGATTCCAGTTCAGTTGTATTAGCATTTTGTTTGATTGATTCGTCGATAACATAATACCAAATTTATCGATGACGTAATCAAAAACTAAAACAAATCTGAAGGTATCCCCCTAGGCGAGGTCACAGTGGCGGCCGTGGGTCTGTTGGAAGTCCTGGGACATCCTTCCGAGGGTTTACCCGGGGCTCCCAGCAATAGGCTGTTGGGCGTTACGTGATTTTACGTGGTTTTTTAGTCGGTAGGAGTCCGGCATAGCATCCATGATGGATTTTCCCTCACCTTAAAAAACAAATCCGAAGGTATTGATCGTTTTTTTTATTTTATAATAATTTAAGCCATTTAAAAATATTATTAAAATGAGATGCGAGATTGATACAAAAGTCAGGTACAATATGTACCCATAGAAGGGCTAAGAGTTCAAGGAACTGTCTTAAATCAGATTTCATTCATATAAATGAGAGAGTAATCCACTCTTATGTTTACAGAATTGGCACCGCACCATTTATTAATCCTTCTAAAGTCTCAGCTTAACCAGTTGAGTTGAGCTGCAATGAATTGCGTTTCTAAGCGTTCTACCAGACAATATAGCGACACTAACGCTGAAACGCGAGTGTGACAACTCCTTTATTTATTCACGTTACTTACGGGCTGCATGATGACGGAGCACACACTTTAACTCTGAAAACGTAGCTTGTCTTTTAACATGCGCCAGGCGCGACGAAGCACTTAAGTGCTTCACCTAGTTAAGTACCTGCCGTCTCGCAGTGCGCCTCAGGCACGTTCGTATGTGTTATAATTACAACTAGGTAATTGTTACGTTCCAAAGCCCTTTGTATAACAATTATTGGTCTAGGCATAGGTATGTACTTTACCGTCTAATTGTTTCATCGGCCGTTCTGTTCGACAATTGCTTAGGTTGTAAGCTGTAATTATGAGCTATTAATAACTGATACACATTAGACTTTGTTTGGGTGGTTTAAAAACAGTTATAATGAAGAAATTGGGTATTACAAAAAACTAGTAGGTATATAAGAAGAAATAATATAACAAAAATGCGAACTGACCGCACTACCTGTAATCTTAAAATTACTAAGTACTATTTAAATAAAATCGCAGTTATTTTTCCAACACTAGCTAATCCGCATAACTAAAATAAATGAACTTGCAAAACACTACAGATAAGAATGAACCACAGAATAGCGTTCGGTGTACAATGCTAAGAGAGAGAAAACAGTTTTATTTATGACCGGGTCCGTTGATAGATGGATGTAGATGACGGGTCGTGGTCAAACGGTTCCGCTAATTCAGCCGTGTAAAGGGCAAATGGCCGAAAGAGATACGGTACACAGTGCGTCCCTCGCTGTGCCTTAATTTTGTCTCGTGGAGATAAGGAATCTCTATTCGGTAGATACAAGATTTTACTGACAAAATATATTTTGATTTTAAAAAGAATCTACAGTCAAAGACAATCTTAAGTGTTCTGTAAATGCGATGCTGAATAACTTAAGGGCTGTATGTTTGAAAGAGACTCATCTTAGGTTGAACTTTATACTAGGAAATATTCTTCGATTTGATCTGATAAAACTATATTATTGTAATTTATTAGATACTCTTGCTTTTTTAACGTATCAAAACACGATTAGGACTACTTTGCTCGATCGAAATCGTTCTCGAAAAATGAGAAATATTGCAAAAATCTTAACTAGTAATGTACTTTTTTGTCTAAATAAATGAGTTTAATTCTCATAAAACTTGTCATAAAATAGATATATTATAGGTCTTTAGAACAATATTTTACGTATAGTTTTTTTCTTAAAACCCCTCAGATTTTATAACAGTAACATAACGTATTAGAATCGAATGAAATCCGGCAAAAGCGTACACTGCAATCGATCGAATTGCCTTAGGATTTGTCAAGGTCGAACATTGCAGCCTTAATGAATGATGTAAAAGAAAAGTGTGCAAGGAGCTATACTAACGTTTTTCCCTCAGACATAATATCATGACACTGACATTGTAATAAATATTATATCGCAGTAAATAGTGAATAGATTTTGTTGGAAATTGATAAAAGTGCGTTATTGTGACCACAATTTTAAGATGGATTTGACTGAACTTAAATTTATTAAGAGTGAAAGAGGTAAGCCTGTATTGCTGCACGGGGGATACAAATATAATTTTGCTTTAAAAAATAAATCGGGTACAACCAACTGGAGGTGTGTTCATCAAAAGGAGTGTAATACGTCTATTACATTAAATATAAGTAATGTAATTATAAAGTAACCACGGCATTCTTGTCGTAAAGACCAGGTGCGAAATTCTGTTGACGTAATTATGTCAGTTTGCAAAAACGAAGTTTGCAATAATTTTGAGTCCGTGCAAAAAATTTTCGAAAGTCATTTTTGCAATAATTCTTCACAATTTTTGGAAAACCACAATATCCCCTCATTCGCATCAAAAAAGGATACGTTATACCGAGCTCGAGCAAACTACTTAAAAACCGGTAGAGGTTTGGTGACAGAAACCAAGGATGTGAAGTTACCAAACCATATTGTGCAAGACATTTTTTTGTTTGACGAGGGGGTTGATAATAAAATAATCATTTTTGGCAGCCCATTAGCAAAATCTAAGTTAAGTCGAGTTTATACGTTTTACGGGGATGGAACTTTTAGAGCTGCTCCTAAGCCATTCTACCAACTGTATACACTCCATGCAGACATATCACATGATGATGATGCAATTGCTTTTGTGCCACTTGTTTACGCATTTCTTCCCAACAAGAGTCAAAATACATACCAACGTTTTTTTCTGTACTAAAAAATCAATTTGGAGTTAATATAAAAATATATAAGTGCGAATACGAAATTGCAGCAATCGCAGCGGTAAAAGAAGTATTTTGCGACGTTATTGTAAAGGGGTGTTATTATCATTATCAAAACGCGATATGGAGAAAGAGCAAGAAAAATTGGTTTTGCCGATACTCCAGAGGGCAAAAAAGTTACTTACTTGTCCACCCTGCTACCTTTACTACCATCAATCTTAATACCTGAAGGTTGTCTAGCTATCTGCGAAATGGCTCCAAATAATGAAATTTTTGATAAATTTAAGTGTTATTTTGATGATCAGTGGATTCAAAAAATTACTTGTGATGTATTCAGCTGCTATGGTGAAAAGAATAGAACCACAAATGCCATTGAAGGATGGCATTGTCGCCTAAATACAAAAATAAGTTTCAGGCCATCTTTGCTTAAATGCATTTTAATATTAAAAAAAGAAGCGGAATTGCAGGATATTAAAATTCAAAAAATGTATTGCATTATAAAGATATCAAAAGAAATAAAAAAATGAAAAAATAAACAGCATTATTACCGATTGCTTACATGAAAATATTAGTGTAATTGATTGCTTAAGGCATCTGGCTTCTTTATAGTCACACACTAGCTGATGCATGCATTGCCGCGCAGCACCTTAGTGGCGGCAATGTAGCGACCGAGGGGGTTGAGGGGGTTGCTTGCGGTCGAGATCGGACATATACTTATAGCTGTTTATTTGGAAGTACAATTTTATTTATCTGTTTAGCCGAGGAAAAATGTATTTGCTTTATAATTTTTAGAATAAATTTTATTTTCTGTTGTTACATACATACATAAGCCTTTATTCCCGAAGGGGTAGACAGAGACATAGTATACGTCCACATTTCACCTTATACATAGATTTATGTCCCAGGTGGTGAGCCCATTGCCGTATTGAAATGAACAAGTGCAGTCCGCCGCGACCCGCAGTCGAAAATTTTCAAGCCACCCTTAAGGCCTTCAACTTGGCTTAACGATTGTCATTTTTCTGTTGTTAATATACTATTTAAATTTAATTTGCTTTTGATTATACTTCTGGTTAATTGAAATCTGGTAAGTTGAGAATCTGGTAAGTTGAGAATCTGGTGAATCAAGAATCTGATGAACTGCTCCTGAGGGAACGTTCCCTTATATAATTGCAAAGGCCAACGGGATTCCAGTAAGGAATTTTATACAACGGAAACTAGGTGCCTGTTATTGTTCACTTAGATAAGCTGTCTAGTTATGCAAGAGCACGACTTAAAGGAACAGTGAAAACTCTGGCGTTTAAATCTAAAAATATACCAGTGTAACATACTCGTATACGGTTTTTTTTTTTTTTAAGTGAGGGAAAATCCTCATGGATGTTATGCCGGACTCCTACCGACTAAAAAACCTCACGCAACGCCCAACAGCCTATGGTTGTGAGCCCCGGGTAAGCCCTCGGAAGGATGTCCCAGGACTCCCAACAGACCTACAGCCGCCTCTGCAACCTCGCCCAGGGGGTGGTTCGGGTGCTAATCCGCGTCTTTGGGGGTGGGTTTCGGGTGTGATCCCGCTTCTAAGGGGGGTTGTGCGTGAGTTCCTCACGTCACGCCGCCGTCATGGGCCTGCTTCTGTAAGGACGGTGAGCGACCCTCTCACCGTCCTACTACTCGTATACGGTAGAGAAGATGATCACACTTGACCAGAAGAGCTTTCATAGAATACCACTTTCCTTTTGTGCCTTCTAGTGAGTTACGGCAGAGACTATTACAGTTCAGGTAACAGTTACCTTTACTCTGACACTTCGAAGATATTTGATTTTCTTATGGCCATTCTTTTAGATGCAAATAAACTTACATAATGAATATGAGTTGATGATGAATTTCAACCTTAACAAAAACTGTTGTCTTTATAAAGTCGTTGACTTTACAAATATGTACTGAATTTTGTCGGACATAAGCTCAATCCTTAATGTTAACATTATTAAGTAAAAGCATACCAGCGAACGTCATGCAGTTTCACCCACGTAGCGTCCGTTCCCATGGGAGTACGGGAATATAAATAAAGCCTATGTTACCCGGGTATAGAGGAGCTGCTTCTAATCTGTTTAGTAGTTTCGGAGCCTATTCGATGCAAACAAACAATCAAATCTTTATAATATTGATAGAGATGAAACGGAAATCGGACCTCACAAAAGCAAATCCGATAAATGAATATAGTAGAGACAGTAATAAACAGAGATATTCATCGCGTGTTATGATATGCCACGCCAGCAATACACGGACGTATATTGCGAGATGCTGCCAAAGATATGTGTTCTTTCTAGTTTATACGTGAGTCCATAACTCGTCAGAGACCGGCACAATAAAATGATCTGTGGGCTTTCTATATAGACGTTAATTTAGGAAAATCTATACTTATAATAAAACTGTTGAGGGTCGAGAGTCTGTACATGGATGATATTCTGAAAATTTTAATGGTAGGGCGTTCTCTAATCGATACTGAAGCCGAAAATGTAATTTAAAATTTTCATGTCTGTCTGTCTGTCTGTCTGTCTGTATCCCAAATAAGTATCACGCAGAATTTTACTACTGAATCGATTTGAATGAAACTTGGTACAATCTGAGCTTATGGTCCGAGGAAGGTTCTAGGATACTTTTGATCCCGATATTTTGTGCGGTTCCTTTGGGAGAGGGGATGAAAGAGAAAATGGTTTTTTAGTTGTAACTTCTCACTGCATGGACTGATTTCAAAAATGTTTTCAGTGTCATAAAGGGAATACTCTAAGGATTGTTTCACACAAGTTTCAATGTTGTGGGTTTTGCAGTTCAGGAATTAGAGACATCTCAGCTATCGCAAAATCTAGAATTCAACGGTTACTTCGAATTTGAGAGTAAAATCTAAACTGGCGTGTTGGCTTAACCATAAAAGAGCTTAACTACCTATTAGGGCTGTTGTAAAATAATTCAGTCCGCACCGAAGGCGTGGGCTGAATTGTTTTAGAATAGACTTACCCCCTTATTCATAATCGTTTATTAAACCAATTTTAGTTAAAACACATTTTAAGTCTCTTGCTGTCTCTAACCATACTCTGTCATTGGTTAGAGACAGCAATAGACTTAAAGTGTGTTTTAACTAAAATTGGTTTAATAAACGATTATGAATAAGGGGGTTAATCTTTAAGCTCTTTTATGATTAAGCAAACAGGGCAGTTTCATACGCTGCTGGATGAGTCTGATGAAGAAATACACCTCCTTTCATACAACATAAATATGTGACGTAAACGAAGTTGCGAGGGTCAGCTATACTTAATAGTTATCATTTTTCATGTCTGTCTGTCTGTCAGTCTGTCTGTCTGTCTGTCTGTATCCCGAATAAGTATCACGCCGAAACTACTGAACTGATTTGAATGATACTTGGTACATTGCAAGCTTATAGTTTGAGGAAGGTTCTAGGATACTTTTGATCCCGAAGTTCTGCGCGGTTCCTGCGGGAGAGGGGATGAAAGATAAAATGGTTTTTCAGTTGTAATTTCGTAACGCGAGATGGGATTTCCAAAATTTTTGTAGTATTGGAAAGGAAGTACTTTAAGAATTTTTCGACCGAAGTTTCAAGATTGAGGGGTTACCTAAATAAAAAAAAACCGGCGAAAGTTGAGATGCCTCTAATTTCTGAACTACAGTTCAGAAATTAGAGGCATCTCAACTTTCGCCAAACCTAGAATTCAAGGGTTTCTTTGAATGAGAGGGTAAATCTAAACGGGCGTGTTGGCTTAATCATAAAAGAGCTAAACTACCTATTAGGGCTGTTGTAAAATAATTCAGTCCGCACCGAAGGCGTGGACTGAATTGTTTTAGAATAGCCTTAATCTTTCAGCTCTTTTATGATTAAGTAAACAGGGCCGTTTTACACGGTGCTTGACGAGTCTGATGAAGAATTACCTCTCCTTTCGTGCACATTATGTGACGTAAACGAAGTTGCGAGAGTCAGCTAGTATTATAATATAATATACTTTATAGTTTTAAAAACAGGCTTTTAGATTTAGGTAAATTAAACTGACCAAATGAATATAATTGAAATATATGAATTGAAAGTAATTACCTCAACTTGGGGGTCCGACTTGTTTTCGCTGCCATCACCTACTTAATTCATAATAGTAAGGGTACACTCTTCCTTCAATAAGCTAATTGAAATTTGATGTTCCATTACGGTTACCAATTTTATATCGATTACTTGACCATGAATGTGATTTGTAAATTATTGTTATCTAGATACATACCAAGAAAAATATTTAGGGCGGGTTCTTCAACATCGAGCTGCACACTCAACTTGAAGGTTACTGTCGACTAGTGGTGATTCTCCACCATGGAGCAAATATAAGTTTGCTCCATGTTCTCGACTCACTAGATATGCGTTATCTGACAAGCTAAATATTACAAAATACTTTTTGTTCGTTCTAAAACATGTTGCAAATCATGAAAATAAAAGTACCTGCCCTTAGACATTTAAAAAGAAATTGTGGTCTCAGGTTAAACCATTTACAAAGTTTTTTAAGCTATTGTCTTAACATTTTGCCTTACAAAGCTTGCCTAAGGAAGCTTTGGTTTCGTAATAATTACGAAATTGTATTATATTGTTTAATGACTTACTTTCAATAGGTAACACTAAGCTTAAGGTAACTTGATAAGCGTCAGATTTATCATTAAATTATAAGGCCGAAGACTGCTTTATTTACTTTTAACCTTCGGTCAGTCGCGCCATTTTACTTAACGAGGATTGTCGCGTGGGGTTCTGGAGAACCCCAATGAAAAATAGAATGTAAAATAGGAAATTATAAGTATTTCACATAATTTATCATTACATTATTACTTGTTTGTCAAACTACAATAAAACAATGATAAATTATTAAGCAATATGTATTTAATTACCTCTTAAACTTATAATCTAAAAGTAGGAACCTATTTTTCTCACTCAGAGATCATACATACATACACATACATATGGTCACGCCTTTATCCCCGAAGGGGTAGGCAGAGGCATATTATATGCCCACATTCCACCTTTGTATAATTTGTCCCACGTAATAGGTGGTGAGCCGTATTGCCGTGTTTAAATGGACAGGCGCAGGTTGTGACTGGCTGCTGTTGAAATAAAGCCTTCAACTTAGCTTAACGACTGCCATTTTACTGGCAACCGGGACCAACGGCTTAACGTGACTTCCGAAGCACGGACTCTGAGATCACTTTTCCAAAAATAAATAAAATAAAGAAATCTAATCCGTAATTATTTACTTTATGCTTTTTTGGCATCATATAGAAATAATTAACTTTGTAACATATATATATATATAAAAATGTTGTGTGCGTTTAAGTATCTAATAAAAACTCAAAATTTACTGAATCGACTGAGCTCAAAATTGGACACGATATGCAAGAGAATTCAGAGATGGTTTTAGGCTACTTTATACACTTTTGTCATAACAGCAATAAGAATAAAATAGCTTTAAAAAGTGATTTTACCAATAGATGGCACTGGTCGTTTTTTTTTAAATTATATTCTGCCAGCTTCGGAACAAAATATTATAAACAACCTATTTAGAAGGTGTACCAACCAGATTAATGTTTTTTAAGAGAAGTATGATTGCGGCCTCCTTGCATTCTAATAGAGAGGTCATGCATGTTATTTTTGAACTTTTTGGACATTCGGAATTTTGGAGTTTTGGACTTTAGACTTTTGGAATTTTGGAGTTTTGGAGTTCTGGAGTTATGGAGTTTTGGAGTTATGGAGTTTTGGACTTTTGGAATTTTAGACTTTGGACTTTTGGAGGTTTGCACTTTTGGACTTTTTGACTTTTTGACTTTGGACTTTTGAAGTTCTGGACTTTTGGAGTACTAACTCCTATGTATATTTCATGATGTTACTTTCGAAAAATAAGGTCATGAAGTAAGTTCAATGATGGGTACATTTTTTTTTAATGTACTCATCATTTAGTTTGTTATTCATTTCTCATAGGTACATAAAACCACCATAAAAAAGTCACAGCGAAGCGTGGCAGGGTACCGCTAGTAATATATAAGGAATAACAAGTAATATATAAGTAAATAAAAAATCGTAACTTTACGAAATTGTATGCTCCTCGCGTGGGGTCTTTGAGAGCCCATGTGTCAAAACAGGTCCGTATCACACGGCGCTTACGCCTGAATTGAAGTTAGCCACTGCCCGCGCCAACTACAATCTAACTTAGGAGGGTACATAAACTACTACACTGCTACAATAGATTTAAATAAGAACATTTTGCATTTTTGTGATGTTCGGACTTTCAAAAGCCCCACGCGACGGACCGAAGGTTACAGGTAAATCGTCACAAAATTTTGATTTACATCGTTATTTTAAAACCCAAAGTGAACAGATACTAAGACTTAGTAGTTAACACTTGTGATGAAAAATATTAATACATAAACCCAAAGTAAACAGCTACCAATTAAGTTTAGAGTGTAATTAGTCTCATGTTCCGCCGCCTTACACACTCGTTACGGTACTGATAGAACCATCCCTGAGTGCTTGTGTTGCATATGACGTGTTTACGATAATTACTTTTTCTGATGGTCAGGTTAGTGACGATGTTTAGATGCTTTTACAAATAGTATGTGCAATGTTTTGCAAAGTTTCAGACAAGCAGATAGCCAATGCTTGTTGAAACGTCAACAACCTATACCATCGATAAATATCTCGTGTACACAACGTTCTCCAGCGAAAAGCATAGTTTTCAAATCATAAAAGTTGTCGCTTGCTTTTAGTTTAACAAGGTCTGGATAAGCTGAATCTATTTATTTACGCTTTAGACGAGTTCTCGTTCTTGTTCCAAACTTAGACTTTCTTGAACAAATGAAAACAACACAAGAATACTTAACGTGTTGTAGCCAAGTTTTTGCAAAAATATAATATTTTATAATGTAAGCTCTTGTTTAAATATTATTATATAATCTAGAACAATAGAATTCAGAGAGTCAATGTTAATGGTACACGTTCAGAAGGATCAGTAGTTACTATGGGCGTCCCGCAGGGTTCAATACTCGGCTCATTTTTATTCCTTATATATTTTAATGACCTACCCTTTTACATGGGGGACAACAACAGGATTGTTTTGTTTGCTGATGATACTTCTTTGATTTTCAAAGTCAAACGACAAATAGATAACTATAACGATGCAATGCAATCTTGAAAGAGGTTCATTGGTTTAACACTAACAATCTTAGACTGAATGATAATAAAACTAAATGTATTAAGTTTACCTTGCCGAATGTAACACAGTCAGACACCAATGTTCAACTTAATGGTCGAGAGTTGGAACTTGTGGAATCAACGACGTTCCTAGGGTTAACGGTCGATGCTGGTTTACAATGGGGTCCACATATTGTAAAACTAGCTAGTAGATTAAGTTCAGCAGCATTTGCTGTGCAAAAGATAAGGCACTTGACTAATGTAGATACGGCTAGAATAGTTTATTTCAGTTACTTTCACAGTATAATGTCTTACGGTATTCTACTGTGGGGCAATGCTGCAGATATAAATTCAATTTTTAGGGTTTCGTAGCCAAATGGCAAAAACGGAACCCTTATAGATTCGTCATGTCTGTCTGTCTGTCTGTCTGTCTGTCCGTCCGTGTGTCACAGCCATTTTTCTCCGAAACTATAAGGCCTATGCCTTTGAAACTTGGTAACTAGATGTATTCTGTGAACCGCATTAAGATTCTTATATAAAACTAGAAAAAAAGTAGTAAATTTCGGGGGTCTCCATACTCAGAACTGTAACTCAAAATTTTTATTTTCATCAAACCCAAACGTGTGGGGTATCTATAGGTAGGTCTTCAAAAATGCTATTGAGGTTCCTAACATCATTTTTTTCTAAAAAGAATAGTTTGCGCAAGAGACACTTCCAAAGAGGAAAAATGTGTGTCCCCCCCCCCCCCCCTCTAACTTCTAAACTAAGAGAATGATAAATCTAAAAAAATTATATGATGTACATTGCCATAAAAACTACCAACGAAAATTAGTTCGAACGAGATAGAGCTGGTAGTTTTTTTTTAATACGTCATAAACCGCAATTTTCGGTTAGAAAAATCACTACCACTGCGAACGTGTTAAAAAATCAATCAATGTTACAACGAACTATAAGAACTTTTATATTATGTTACTTGCTGCTACGAAACCCTTCATGGGCGAGTCCAACTCGCACTTGGCCGGTTTATTATTTTACAAAAGCGAGCCATAAGAGCTATATATAGATTAGGTCCAAGGATCTCTCTGCGCGAAACATTCAGAGAGGTTAATATTCTTACAGTAGCATCTCAGTACATTTTTGAAAATCTTATGTATGTACAAAGAAATTTACATAGTTTCCATAAGTTAAGTGATAGACTAAACACTAGAAATAAAAATAACCTCGCTGTTTATCATAGCAGATTGCATAAAATCAGTAATTCTTTCAGGGGTAACTGTATACGCTTTTACAACAGGTTACCTAACGAAATTAAAAGTATGTCCCTAAATAAATTCAAAAAGTTTGTTAAAGGTAAATTATACAGCAAGGGCTACTATACGGTTGGTTATTACTTGATGGATAAGGAAGCCTGGAAATGACCTGCTCTGCTATAAAAACTGCTCAAAAAACTGTTAAAATGCATAGTTTTTAGATTCATTAATAAAGTTGTAAATAGAGTAGTTAAAAGAATAGCCCGCTGAGTTTCTTGCCAGTTCTTCTCAGGTGGGTCGCGTTGTGAACTGGTGGTAACTTTTTGGTTTATATAAGTGACGTTTACAAGTGCATTTGTATATGCCTAAATAAATAAATGATTTCTGAATTTGAATTGAATTTAAATACTTTATTTTACACGCACAGTAACAGACCGTGAAAATGAAAAGGTTAAAGTTCGGAGATTGATATCAAAACAAAAAAACTAAATCACTCAAGTTACTGCTGGACATGATCTCTCTCAATTTTATTTTAATTTGAGAATCGTCTACAGTACATTACTCTTTAACTCTGATAGCTCCAGTAATATCTTTTCTTGACGTTTAATCGTGCAGTAATCGCTGTCGCATTTTTCAGTTAATGTTAGCAATTACTTTTCAGCACTTTAGTCTTGTAGCATAACTAATATTATACTCAACCGTATAAGCGGTTGGAATGGCTAAATTATTCATCAACTGGCTGATATAGCGTCATCAATCAAGTGGCTAAATGTCAACCCTTCTGGGAACAGTGGTGCCCTTAGTTCACCGACGTGAATGTAATTGTAGTAGGTAATAGCCGGCTATAACGTCTCAATGGTTGAGGTCTGTGGTTGTTTGATGGTTCACACTTTACAGTTCATATTTAATGTCGATTTTGTATAAATCCCGTTTTCTATAGAAATTTTTTACTTATCCTTGTCTACGATGACACTTGGAGCCAATGAAACTCAGAAAAAGTTGATATAAATAAATAAATAAATAAATAAATAAATAAATATTCACGGACATTTCACACAACGCTATCTGATCCCAAAGTAAGCTAGGAATAACCTGCTTGTGTTATGGGTATCAGACCACGGATATTAATACTTATATACTTTTAAATACATACATATTATACATAGAAACACCCAGACTCTTGAGACAAACATTTATGGGTCACACAAATATTTGTCTCCGGTGGGAATCGAACCCACGACCTCCAGCGCCGCAGGCGGTATCACTACCGACCGCGCCACAGAGGCAGTCAAATGATATCTTGAATATATTGAAGTAAGGTAGAAGCAGCTGCTCGCGGCAGAACGAATAGGTATTTTAAGTGACGAGAAACGTTAACTTTATTGTAGATTGGTCTAGTTATTACGTAGGTAATTGCAAAAATAATAAGTACTCATACTCCCGCCCCATTGAAAGCGGTTATGGTTTCAACCTCTGATATCGTCAGCAGGAAGCGGTCATAGTCGCACGAACGGCCTTCTTATGCGACCCCTGACTGTGTTGATGTCAGCTACGCGTGAGATACCGTCAGCTCCAGGGTAGAGGCGTAGTACTCGGCCTAGTCTCCAGTTTAAGGGTAGGACAATGTCTTCCTGGATAAGTACCATGTCTCGCACATTGAGTTTGGCGCCATCCGTTTTCCATTTTGTGCGATTTTGTAGTTCGGAAAAATATTCTTTCTGCCACCGGTTCCAGAAATGCTGGCGGATCTATTGTATCCGTTCATAGCGTCGCAATTGGCTTTCGCTGGCAGTCTGTAGACACGGTGATGGTAGCGACGTCAGCGGCCTCCCGATGAGAAAGTGCCCTGGAGAGAGAGGTAGGTATTCGTTAGGAGAGGATGACATAGGACACAAAGGACGACTATTTAGTATGGCCTCCACTTGTGCAAATAATGTGAGTATCTTTTCGAACGTCAAGTGACTATTACCCATTACTCTTTTCATGTGATATTTAGCACTTCTCATCCCGCGCTCCCAGATCCCGTAAAAGTGGGGAGAATAGGGTACCATTAGGTTAAATTTAATGTTTTTATGATTTCCAAACTCAACTAAATGCTCTGAATTATTCTTTATGAAAACGCCTATCTCTTTAGACGCTGCAACAAAATTTCGACCGTTATCAGAGAAAACCTCCACTATAGTAATTAGTATTATAGACTGTCCAACCGTTTATTTTACTGGTGACAGCTCGATACCAGTTACTATAGCGATGTTATAATGCACTCCCTATTCGATTTAATATAACAATCAACTATGGCCTTAAATTCAAGACAGGGCTAAGAGATACCTAATTAATGATCGTATAAACATTAGCTAAGCGCTAATCAAACGATTTATCTTAACTGAACCCTTCAGTCAGAAACGCAATCTCATTTGGCAAACTCGCAAGGATTTAGCTTTGAGCGCCTGAAATTTGCAAATGAATACGTTCCATTACGGTATACAGGGTGTGTTGATATATTTCATCAGAAACATCGCCTATCTAAGCGTTATGATCAGGATTCTCGAAACCAATCTTCGAAAATCGTGATCTTATGCAGTATGGGCGCATAATTTGCAGGAATATTTTTTTGGTTAGTTGAAGGACCTATTTCGTCAAAAAAATTACAAAACTATCTACTGCGTAGAAAAGCAAGACTTGAAATATTATCTCCTATACCATCCCGCCTGGACAGGGTGGTATAGTAAAGTAAACAAAATGGTATGCTGCGGCATCGACACATTAGATAAGATAAGAACATTTTTCCGTAATCTATGTACAGAGGTAGCCTCGGTAACTGAGGAAGTTGGGAAGTTAACTGAAGAACTTTAAAAGAATCAAGTTACAGATAACACTAATGATTTGGCCGGCATCATACAAACGCGTCTCTCGTGAACAACGTGGTCCCCATCGAGAGTGTTTCAATTAGGGTGTCACCTTCCAATCGCAGTTTATATGTTCACTAGCTGACCCACGCAACTTCATTTGCATCACATAAGAGAGAGTATATCACCCGCTCCCGTCGCATTTACTTCCGTCGTGTTAAGTTATTATAGATTTTCACTTATTTTACCCTCTTAGTAGTAAAATTTTAAAAAACGCTGATACACCGGTTCATTTATTTATTAAAAGACGTAGGTGTACGAAGTTTCATGCTTCCAACTTTGAAAATGACGAACTTTCCATACAAACGTTGTGTTCATTTATTTCTTAAAAGACACAGGTTAATGAAATTTAGTGCATCTAGCTCTGAATATGACGGACTTTCATACATGCTTCCATCCCTTATTTTACCCCCTTAGTAGCAGAATTTCCGAAAATCCTTTCTTAGTGGATGCTTACATCATTAAATGCATCTACTGTCAAAAAATCAAGTTTGTAGGTCTAGCGGTTTAGGCTCTGCGTTGACGAATCAGTCAGTCAGTCGGTAAGACAAGTAATTTCATATATATAGATAGAACTAGCTGTGCCAAAAAACTTGGCCTAAGATATACAAAGTACTCCGTATCACCCATTTGTCCCATACCGTACGGATTTGACGCCAACGGTGACTGAAAGTAGTGAAGCCATGTGTGAAAACACCATCTAGAAACAAACAAACACAACATTCGTGTGACATACATTTATTTCCCTCCTCGAACTCATACTTTCCTCAGTATCAGACATCTGCCGTGACAGCTATCATATAATTTGACGCAGCCGATTGAGGGGGAACAATGTGCAATATTGCCACAAAAGTGACATGCGAGACATTTACAATGAATGTTGTAAGTGACAGTGATGACTATGTAATACATGAAGTTCACGTAATATGACTGTGTTGTGAAAATTGATGGGTCACAATGAGTGAGATAGCATGCGTGTTATAGGCCTCACTACAGAGACATTAAAAGTTTATGCTGGAATCTGACCGATCAGCATTCTCACCCGTATTTCCCTTTCCATATATTCTCGGGTCCCATAATCCCAGGTAAGGCAGGGGATTTTCCAGTATTCCGGCATCTAAGCGCACACGCGCCGTAACTGTGCTGGGCCGTCCTTAAGCATACCTAAGCGTCCTTAGGTATACCAAGGCGTCCTTGCTCGCGGCTAGCTTTGAGCACATCCGAATGCGCTGGCCTGCCACGGTATACCGAAGACTGCCGCTGCATCCCGAGGGATGCTGAAGCGTACCGAAGGTTGCTGACGCCAATATCTTATGCTGCGTCCACATTTGTAACATAGCAGCGTGTCATCGTGTTGAACATGTAACTCGTAGAGGCTGCAGTTTTCAACGGTACCGACACGTGAGTGTGATACGGTAATGGAGAAATGTGCCGTAAAAATGTTACAAGTGTGGACGCAGCATTAGGATACCGTGATATTGCTTTTGTACTGTCTCAGAAAATGAATGAGAATCATTTTTGTCGGCAAATAAAGACGAAAAGTGATAGCCAAAAATAGATTTTAAACTATAAGATGTTCATCAAAACATAGTTCTGTTGTAAAATTGTTTTATTATTATTTTACATCAAATTCTCGTCATTATAAGTACCGTGTTGTTTCACATCGAGAGACGCGACATTCCGACTGCACACTTCAACTAAATAATATTTTTGCAGACGTTTCGTTTTCAACTATTGTTAACCACGGACGATAAGTTTTAATGCCTCAAAGACACCCGAAGTGTATTGCGTAAGCTCTTAATGATGGAAATTAAACGTCCAGTACTCATTTGACCTCTTTTTCGTAAATGTTCTGTTACGAAGAGGAGTAGAGGACGTACAACGCTAAGGATTCTGAGTGGTTCTTAGGCGGGCATCTTATTTCAATGATATTTTTATCATGTTTATATCTCCATCATACGAGTACGAGCAAATCGTTTTTGGGTGAATTTCGCTAAAAGATGTTCAGAGTAACGACTATGCCAGTATAAATATTATTTTGTCTTCAAAACTACAATACGGCGCCCTTTAATTAATTCACCGTGGGAACTCAACAAGTCAACACAATATAATCTTTTGTTTGGCAGACATTCTTGCTCAGTTTGACCGGATCCAATTTAACTGGAGGTTCAATTAAGTTTAAAGCTTTCGAAAAGCATTATATACTCGTACCTAGTTGGTGTCTGTTGGTTCATTTCTTACGCCACTGCGCGATTTATTATGTTTATAAAAATAATCATCATAAAAATATAAAAATCAGTGTTCTGTAAACGATCACTGCAGTAAGCAACTTTCACTATGGCCGGTCCATGGATGGGTGACCATCCATGTGATCACTTTGTGACATTTATTTGAGCGTTTCCATGCTTCGGAAGGCACGTTAAGCCGTTGGTCCCGGTTGCCAGTAAAATGGCAGTCGTTAAGCTAAAGTTGAAGGCTTTATTTCAACAGCAGGCAGTCACAACCTGCGCCTGTCCATTTAAACACGGCAATACGGCTCACCACCTATTACGTGGGACAAATTATACGAAGGTGAAATGTGGGCATATAATATGCCTCTGCCTACCCCTTCGGGGATAAAGGCGTGACCATATGTATGTATGTATGTATAAAAATAAAATTAGTTGTATTTCAATAAGTGTATAATTTTGTTTGTTTGTTCAATCATAATTATTATTTAACTTTAAACAAAAAATCAACGTGTATATTTCTGATGTTGACTTTTAGTTTGACCATAAAATATATCTCAACCAAAACTATTAATACATTTATGACATTTTTCCTCAGTTTTTTAACTGAGGAAATATTGCAATAGGAAAGCTATCAATGTTCTATACAATGTTATTCAATTGCAAACAGTAATAGGTACGTGTGGAGGCGGGAAAGAGTACAAAATGTCGCCACCTCAATCCATCCCGAGGGTGTCTTAAGAGGAAGGGAACACTTTCGCAAAACGATCCATTACGTAGAGAAGGAAAACTCGAAATGAAACCCGTTTATCAGTAAAATGACAATCGTTAAGCCAAGTTGAAGGCCTTACTGAAAAATTTCAATTGTGGGTCGTCGCAACTTGCGCCTGTCCATTTCAACACGACGATAGGCTTACCACCTTTTATGTAGAATATAAAACTATAATGTGTAAATGTGAAATGTGGGCGTATACCATGTCCCTGTCAACCCCTTTGGAGACAAAGGCGTGACTTTATAATACGTAACTAGGTACGGAGTCTTTCAATACAAACAAACTTATAATACAAGTATGAGATCTACCAGTGACAAGATATTCTTGATAGAATGAAATGACACATGTCATTCATACATTTATAACAATGACTTCTTCGAGTCATAAAACACACACACACACACACACACACACACACACACACACACACACACACACACACACACACACACACACACCCCCCCCCCAAGGCATTAGTTACACATTAGGTAACTGCTGTAAAAATGAGACCGGCCATTTCTTTTAAAAGGCACTCTGATGCTTTTTAGCTGCAAAAGAAGGAACTTCGAAGGTTAAGTTGCTACAGTATAGAAAGGAAAAAAATGCTGGGAACGGTCAAATCGCTTTAAAAGAGATTGCGTTTTCGCCAATTCTTGCCGCGTTCATAAAATTCCACTCACTGTGTCTATCTTGCTAAAAGTTATACCAATCTTTAGAGGAAAGAACAAGCTAGACATATTGGTGCATGCGAAGTCTCTAAAATAAGTTGAATTGTAATACTCATTCATTTAAAAAGCGCGCGGCGCGCGCCACCCACTTGAGGCAGTCACTCGCCGCGCGCTGACGATAATGGTTGATTATTGTGTACGAAATAAATGATTTCCTAAAAGAAATTTATGATTCAGTGTTGCTGTTTAATGTGCTAATCGATTAGTGAAGTTATTTATACAAAAAGTAATCACTAAGTTTATAAAAAACGCGTGCCAAAGTTCGAGAGAATCTATAAAAAATCTCTGTGTGAAGTGATGTGAATTGTTTTAATAACAATCCCATATTTTATAAACAACCCACTTATTGAAATCGAGAGTGTGTTTATAATTAAGAATGTTAAGTGCTTCAAATGTTTTGTTAACATCAACAAGCGATTCGGATTGCAGTTATCTCGGATTTCAAGTGGAGTGTGTTTGTTATTGTTAAGTAGGGCCGCCGCGGATGGTGCGTGACAGATGTATGAGGTCGGGTATATATAATAAAAGGCTACCCACTTTTTTTTTTATTTTTTTATATTGCGAAATAATGCCTATTGAAGTAAAGTGTATAAATAAAATTCCAAATATCGGTTAAGTTTTTTCATACTAACTAATTTTATGCCATAAAATGAGGAAAAATTTAAAATTCTGATTTTATTATTTTGTTATAAAAACAATTAAAAACAAAACGATAAAAGCCGAAAATAGTTTTTAGCTTGTTTCATAACGATTCTAGTGATATAAGTTTCATAGAGGTACTATACAAAAGTTATGAGATATCGTCGATTGAAGAACACCCGGGCGGGCTACAGGGCGTCGCTCGCGTCACCCGGTTACCGGATAGAAAGTTGGCGCGTGTGACGCGCCGACGTGCGACGGGATACAGACCTTTGACGAATTATATTCTCCAGTCTTTTTCAAGCCTCGCATTTATGGTAGTTGTGTTTTTATTTTATAAATTTTACAACATAACATTATTCAAGGCGCTGCCACGCTGCTGTGTTGATTTTGTGGAACATTTCACTCTACTGCTTTAAATTTTTCTTATTTAAAGAGGTTAGGTTATTAGTTAGAGGTTTCTCGAAAGTTATTTTGTATCGTCGGATTGAATGCAAAGTAACGCGATTGTTAGCTTGCATACTAAGGCCATACCCAGGGTTAACGACCTTGAGCATATGGGCGATATGACTCGCCAACATAGAGTAGCGCAACTACAGAGACATCAGAGTAAAAGAACTACGGAAGAAGAAGAAAAATAGTAGCGGAAATGCGTTCCTCGCTTCACCAAATAAACAAGAAGCTGTTAGACGGTCTCGCCCGACTGCCCCTCTCTAAAACGTTTATTGTAAGAGTTAAATCCGATTGACGTTGGCATTTTTGTTTTATTTCAAACTTTGAACAGATGATCCACGTGACCTAGTGACGTAGTTTAATGCAACACAGTCACAGACTACAGACAAAGTCTCGCCATAAGCCCCTCTGCACTCTATTTTATAGAGAGAGGCGAAAATAAATTAAAAAAACAAAGTAACGTTTGTTTATCAATTTTCCTTTGTTTTTAAGTGTAGTAAAAATACACTGCAAAAATGCGATTGATTATTACGTAAAAATTAAATGTGACGAATTCACAAAGACGAATGTTCATATATTCATTGTTTTACTTAAATTATTACAAATCCAGACAAGAGGGGTCTTCCACTCGCTTAAAATTTTTGTTACTTTTGGAACAAAATTTCATTTCATTTTATTATAACAAACAAAAATAGTCGTAAACGCAGTTGCGAGGGTCAGCTAGTTATGTATAAATAAGAAGCGCTCGTGGCACCGCGGACTCAGTGTTCTGTAAACGATCACTGTAGTAAGTTCATTCACTATGGCCAGTCCTTGGATGGGTGACCATCCATGTGACCACTTTGTGACAGTTATTTGTTCGTGTCGTTTCCGTGTTTCGGAAGGCACGTTAAGCAACGGCTTAACGTGCCTTCCGAAACTTACGGGCAACCAAGACCAACGGGTTTGAGAAGTTGAGATGTCTCTAACTCCTGAACTTCCTCGGATCAATTTTCATTCAAATCAGTAGTTTCGGCGTGATACGTATTCGGAATACAGACGGACATGAAAATTTTAAATTTCATTTTGGCTTAAGTAGGTATCGATTAGAGAACGCGTTCTTTTTTTTAAATAGCTTCCATGGTCAGACTCTCGGTCCTTAACAGTTTTATTATTATGTATAGATATAGACTAGTAAGAAACTCGGCGGGCTATTCTTTTTAGTGCTCTGCTTACTGTAATATAGACTTAAAAAATCATAACAAATTGTTTGAGAATCCAACAGAGCCAGCAGATCATTTCCAGACTTACTTGTCTAGCAAATAATTGAATACAATTTTTGGTACCGAGCAGGATTCGAACCTGCGTCTTCTGGTTGGCCGGACCAGACGGCCTCACCATTTGCCCAACGAGACGCTGCTCTCGACCATCAATTCTTTCACTTTATTACCTTAACCAAGTTGCCGGTAGATGGTGCCTACGTCACCCCAAGACGTATTAAGCTGAAAAAATTGACGGTTAAAATAAATAAATAAATATATTGACGGACATTTCGCACAAGGCTATCTAATCCCAAAGTAAGCCAGCAATGACCTGCTTGTGTTATGGGTATAAGACCAACTATTTACAAACGATATATAATTTATGCCTATCCTATACTAATATTATAAAGAGGATATTAAATTTGATTGTTTATTTGTTTCATTGTTTGCATCGAATAGACTCCGAAACTACTAGACTGATTTGAAAAATCTTTCACTGTTGGGAAGCTACACTCTTCCCGGTGAAAATAGGCTATATTTTATACCCATATTCCTACGAGAACGAGAGCTAAGCGGGTGAAACCGCGTGACATCCGCTAGTTTAATATATACAGCTTTTCTTAAACTTATACCTAATCTTTTGTGCATCATCCTCAGAGCCTTTTCTCAACCTAGTTAAGGTCGGCTTTCGAATGTAATTGCGACGCGGCTGCATTTCGATATTTTCCATTAAGTGACTTGACTTCCATCTGATCTCTAAACCCAATTAAGGTGGTATCGAAGTTCTGCAGTTAGACTGATTGTTCTTGTCTAAACAATACGCTGACGTCAGGCATCGCTATATAATACGGTATACCACTATCCACTATTCTGTAACAAGCCAGCAAGGAACCCTCGGTGGCCGAGTCCGACTCGCACTTGTCCGACTTTTTATATAAGATTTCTGTAGAGCCGTGATTGTATAATTTTTAAACTGGTAGACAAATTCTAATTTATGCTAGTACTTATTTTGGAAGCTGCTAGTACTTGTTTTGACTAAGATACATACTCTGATGTCTTCCTTTGCTTCTATGTAGCTATTTAATAAAAGGAAAGTGTGTTTCTACTTAACTGATGTCTTTCTCAACCACAAAACTGTCTCGAAATGTCGTGAAATGTATTACGAAAGAAAATACAAGTTACTTATTCAGAACAGACAGCGTAATCCATCAAACCAAATCGTTTCACAATACTGTTAATCAATCATTTACTGTGAAGGTACTATAGTTTCAGTAAAAATATCAACGTCTTCATGTCTTTTAAAGACTGTTTTTTTTTTTCAATTGAAACACTCGTCTATAACTGTGACTGAACAAAGAGTGTGATAGCGGCCATAGCTGCATCATCCAAAAACAGAACCACTTAAAGGTCACATATATATAGATATATAGAAGAAAGACCCTCATTCCCTGCCTTCTTGAATTACTGGTGTGATATTTATTTTTTGTGACACGCAAATAAAGTATAGTATTCTGGTCAGTAAAGAAAGGTGCAACGGCATTTCTCTATAGCAGTAGGTCAACCAATAGTCACAGGCATTTATAAATTATAATGTCGTGTTTATGCGGCATTCAATGCTTAGGTAGGTAGTTTATTTTAATTTTTACCCGAACTGCCGAAGGAAGGATGGTAATGTTTTTCGAGACTATGTATGTATGTATGTACGTCCAATTCTTTGTCATATCCTACATCCTTAACGGCTTGACAGATTTTAACATGCGAGGTGTCATTTGATTTGTCCTAATTGTGTGAGTGACACCAGGTATGCAATAATTTTTTTTTAAAATCAATATGGCAGACTTTTGGCGCTAAAATGAAAACCTTGAAAATTTTTCTTACACGCTCTACAGCCTGAACGACTTTACGGATTTTGACATGCGAGATGTCATTTGATTCGTCCAAATTGTGTGATCACTCAAATGGTTCCTGCTGGCAAATGTTGCCGACAAAGTAAAAAGTAAGTAGCTAAAGAAAATTACAAAAGAAATGTAGAGCTTGCTTTTTGCTTTTCAGTTGTATTTTTACTTTGCAGTTGGGTTTTTTGTTTTCCTAATAATTAAGTTTTTACTAACTTAATAAACGTCTACTTGTAATATTTCTATTGAAAAACTTACACAGTAGTAGAATATTATAAAGTATTCAACAGATTCTCTGTCCCTATTATCCAGTCTTTTGTGTTCCATTTTGGAAATATTGTTGGTTCATATGTGACGGAACTGAATTCGACCCTCGTTTTAATGGCGTTGCGTGAGGAACACCTGCTACTTTAATACTCTTCCTTGTCAACTTATACGGGTATTTGTTCCGAGAACAGATTTCCAATGTAATTGATTATGATGATCGTTTCAATCTGAAACCATTATCTATTTATCAACTGATTTTAAAGTTTAAGAAATGGATGGATCTCAATTTCGGTTTTATCTGGTTTTATTTCACAACATGAAAATAAGTGATTTCGATTTATGAAAAATGCATTATATTGTGCTTCGGAAGGCACGATAAGCCGTTGGTCCCGGTTGTCGGTAAAATGACAGTCGTTAAGCCAAGTTGAAGGCCTTACGGGCGGCTTGAAAAATTTCAACTGTGGGTCGTCACAACCTGCGCCAGGGTCGGCAGCGCGTGTGTAGCACCTCTGGTGTTGCAAACGTCTATAGGCTACGGTTACCAACCTTCCGGTGGGCCGTAAGCTTGTCTGCCATCTAAGTAGTATAAAAAAAAAAAAAAAAACCCATGCCTTTTTTTTATTTTACCTCAGGATATTTCTCAAAATTTCTCACATCAAAACACTTCAAAAATTTATTCATTATAATGATGATGAATGTCAACCCCTAACCGGATTAACAAAATAGGGCAACCTATTTGGTGTCGGGGGTAAAACGTGACCCCTTATGAATTTACTTCTAAAAATAGGAGTAAAATATTTTTTTTTTTTTAATTATTTACTTTAAAACAGTAAAATTACTTTTAATCTAAGCAACAAAAACTTTTATTACACTTTTAACCAAAAAAAAACTTAATTTAACACTTTTAAAGCTCTCCTTTTTTAGCAATGTTTTGAAGTTTTATTTATTTATTTATTTTATACTGTTTTTCATACTGAGTCGAGTTTAGTAGTCCTAAATTCTACAAAAATTTAACAATTATGGAAAAATAACTCTCAATACTATTTTCTTGTGTATTCGTTTTAACAAATATAGACATACTAGCTGATGCCCGCAGCTTCGCCCGCGTAAAATTTGTTCCCGCGGGAAGTTATTCCCGGGATAAAAGGTAGCCTATGTGTTATTCCAGACTATAATGTATCTCTGTACCAAATTTCAGCCCGATCCGTTCAGCAGTTTGAGCGTGAAAGAGTAACAAACACCCACACTCACAAACTTTCGCATTTATAATATTAGTAAGATTGTAAGAGATCAATGAAATAATAAAAAAATGACAACATAAACGAAAATACTATGAAGCGAGAAAAATTTACACAACAAACTACTTAGCATTTGGTACATGTAATGGCTGTTGCAGTATGTTCTGTACAATGAAAAGAGAACATTTACTGCATTTTGTGGTATACTTTACGTCCTTTTTGCAAATTACATAAGTAACACCTTCCTCTTTTACGGTTGTTTATTTCAAAGTCATCAGTAGGTACATTTTGTTGCTGGTCTGCTGATTGGCTGCTGTTGTGGTTCAATCTCTGGATCAGATTCATGGTCTTCGTCTTCCAATATATTAGCAATTTGATCCTCATCTAAAAAAACGTTCTAACTTGTCCATGTAAATAACTATACTTTGTGTCGGGGGTGATTTTTGACCCCAGCAAAGTACGTACCTCTGTTCCCTGTAATGTTAGAGCGATCAATGTCCACGTCCAGTCCGCCCGCCGCACCCACGACGTAATGAGAATTGCTAGAAGCGCCAGATTGTAGGTTATAAGATATATGTTGCACTGAGGTAAATATTGACCCCCGATACCACTTAAGGCTTAATATAATACTGTATGGACTTAGAGTAATGTAGCAACGTTTTCCTAACTTTTGTCATACTTATTTTTTTAATAACTAAATATTCAGTAGTATCTTAAACCATCTAGCTACTACAGTAGTAATGAAATTCGAAAGCGAACAGTAAATGTATCCCACTGACCCCTGTTATATTTTTGACGGAGGTTACCGTTTGTGTATGAAAAGCAATAAAAACAACGTAACCTGAACAAATACGTGAAATCAGAGCTTGATATGACATGCGGGTATGTAATACCTATGCGTTCATAAAACTTTCATTGCACCCAGTACAGCAGGCACGCACCGAGAAATAGAGAGTCTTACATAATTAAACCGTATCTACCGAACTTTATTTCAACATCACACCGCTCTCTGAGAAATCAGTTTTCTACAATATTGTTTATATATTTTATACTAGCTAATGCCCGCAGCTTCGCCTGCGTCAAATTTTGTTCCCGATCCCGCTTGCCACGGTAACCTATTCCTGGGATAAAAGTAGCTTATGTTTTTTCAGAAACTCTCAAATTTACATTATTTGTGATTGATAACTAATAACTTTCTTGCTGTCATTTTGTTATAGCTTACTAAATGTTTTTCAAACAATATATCCATGACAATGAAACCATTTACCCAGTTTAGTTAACATATTCTCCGTATGGAAATATTTGGAAAAGAGAATTCGTTATTTACTTGGCAATTAGTTCGCCTAAAACAAAATAAAAGTGATTGGCACAGTTCCAGTTAAACGGAATAATAGAGTAGGTACCATTTTTCAACGATCTAAATTTCTGTGTAATTCCCGTGTGGGCAAAGCAAACGACCAGCACGAAAAATCGGTTTGGACAATACATCGCATAACACTGTCACTACACATTTAGTGAAGTCCACGTCACAGGGTAGTTTGTTCACTTTACTGTTTACCTATAAAAATATTTTACGGACGTACGGCGTGCTAAATTTATTAAGTACTGCCTCCATTGTGTTTTACCTTGGCATGCAGTGTATAACAGCGTTAAATCCTGTGTTTGATGTGTAGAGATCAATTTGGAATAATATTAAAAAAACCGGCAAAGTGTGAGTCGGAGTTGCGCACAGTGGGTTCCGTACCAAAAACTGCCTATAAATCACTTTTGCTGTATGGGAGCCTCCCTCAATCCGCCCTTTTTTCTGATTTTGGTATTTGTTGCTTTAGCGGTAGCAAAAATACGTCATCTGTGCAAATTTTAGCCGAAATTTGCTGAAGAGATCTGAAATTTTGAAATTGAACCGTGAGGTTCAGACGGCGAAGTCTCACGAATAGGATCTTGTTTTACTCCTTGGTTACGGACCTAAAAACACATTTAATTGTTGATCTAATTTTATGCTTATTTGTGATGAATTTAATATTAATAAGCAGAAGCGCTCGAAGCCTTAGTTTTCTGAAAACAATCTCTGCAATTTTTTTTTTTTTTTATACTACTTAGGTGGCAGACAAGCTTACGGCCCACCGGAAGGTTGGTAACCGTAGCCTATAGACGTTTGCAACACCAGAGGCGCTACACACGCGCTGCCGACCTGGGCGCAGGTTGTGACGACCCACAGTTGAAATTTTTCAAGCCCTTAACCAAACGTAAGGCCTTCAACTTGGCTTAACGACTGTCATTTTACCGACAACCGGGACCAACGGCTTATCGTGCCTTCCGAAGCACGGAAACGCTCGTAAATAAATGTCACAAAGTGGTCCACGTGGTGGTCACCCATCCATGTCCGGCCATAGTAAATGTTGCTTACTGCAGTGATCGTTTACAGAACACTGAGTCTGCGGGGCCATGAGCGCTTCAAAAATAAGCGCTGCAATACTCGTAAGCAACTTTCGCTATGGCTGGTCTTGGATGGTGATCCCGACGTTACCGCTCGCCGGCGTATACAATGCCTCTGCATACACCTTCGGGAATATTGCAAAACTGCAATGGATTTTTATTTGATAATCGAGAATCACAAAATATTCACGAAAATGGTTTCTGAAAAATCATTGACAACGAATTATAAGCTTATGTAGTTAAATCAATCAGGCAATCTAAGCGCTTAAAGTAAATCCCAATAACACACTCGTAAACCCATTAGCTTTACCTCCTAATCTCGAGGCCGAGGTCCAACCTACACGAATCAGTTCAGCGTCCGCTAATGAGAAACTTTCGTGTCCGCGGAGCTTCGTGACATTAACGGAATAATGTAATAAATAAGAATATATATTTTTGTCCGGTCCATTACGTTGTTTTGTTAGTATAAAATACAATTTACGTATTTGTTCATTAGCAGCAATAGAAATAAATACATTATCTGTGAAAATTTTAATCCTGTTTCTAGCCTTCGCGTACGGAACCCTATAAAAGAATACTGTACGAATATAGAAGTGGTGAGGTAATATGAAAATATGATGACAGAAACGTTGGGCACATACAGGACGGAACAGATTGCGGGCGTCGCGTCGGACAAATACATCAAACGACAGACACATATTAATTGGCGGATGTGACATTTCTACGTAATTACGTTGGTCCTTTGGTTGTCCTGCTGTTTTGTAGCGTGTTCATTAGGGAATTCATGAATCAGAGTAGCGAAAAAGAACAAGCCTTAATGTATGAAGTAATGAATTACTTATAACCATCAGACTATCATTATACACATGTCACGCACTACCTGTTTTTTTACTCTCCACAAACTCTTTATAAAATAACTATCGTGAATTCTAGCTTAAGTACCCGACAGCCCTGGAGTATCCTTCCGAGGACTTACTGGTGCTCCCAACCGTTGGCTGTTAGGTAGGATACGTGTGGTTTTTAGTCGAAAGGATTTCGGCATAGCATCTCTGAAGGATTGGCCTCACGTCAAACAAAATCTTATGTAACTGACTGACGACTAGATTTCCTATAGAACTGAAAACTTACCTCCTGTTAAAGTATACCTAAGTGTATTCCTCTCATTGATTTCTCATACTTAAAATACTTATAAGAGGCAAAGTAAAATTTTAATAAAATACAGTTTCTTAGCAAAGAGCATGCCGGGCGATACTACAATATGATACGAATATGAATTACACTGTACCGAAGTAAAAAGGTCGCTTCGAATACACTTTAGTTTGTTACTGTACCTACTGTATTACTTTTTAATATACTTGGAGCGAGAGGGTCCGATATGTGACATCTGGGTAACATTACGGTTGTGTACGGATAAATATACGAATAGTGATCTTTGATTAAACTATAAAATATAGTAGGTATAACTTTAGTCAAAATCCATTTCAGAGACGATCCATGTTTAATGTTGAGTCCGATCCATATCTTTGTAACGCTACCAGCGCTACGGGCAAAGGTTCCTACTGTCTAACCTCATTTTTACGGGATACATAATAATCCACAAAATATTCTTTCTACTCCATCGCTCGCTTTGAAGATTTTTATTGCGCTTGTAATAATTAATTACAAGCGCAAAAAAGTCTTCAAAGCGAGCGATTACTAAATGGACTGTGAGAGTGGCCCCCGGATGAGCAACTTACGGCTTTCCATCAGGCTGGTGGCGACATCAATATTGCGAGCTAAATATAAAAAAATAATACCTTAGTTTTTTGGTTGATTTGCTTTGGATTGCCGATACTAATTAAACTCATGAAGGTCAATCTGCCACGTCATCAATCAATATCAATACTCAATACATATAATAAAATCGTAACAGGTCGCTGTCTGTACATGGAAGATAAATAAGAAAAAATATTATAGGGGGGCTTTATGAACGCAATAGAACCCAAAACAATGATTTTTAGAATTTTTGTCTGTTTGTCTGTATGTCTGTATGTCTGTATATCTGTTTGTCTGTACGGTTGTGCACGCTAATCTCAGTAACCGCCCAACCGATTGCAATGCGGTTCTTTTTATTGTGTTGAGGTTTGCTCCAGTTAACATTTAGCGTTTGTTTTATGTAAATCGGTTTAGAAATAAAAGAGTTATAACACTTTTAAGAATCAGATATTTTTAAAATTTTAGTTGTAGGGGTTTCTTTTAATGTGAGTGAACCTAAACTGGCGTGTTGGCTTAATCATAAAAAAGACCGCGCCGCCGCCGTTTCAGTCCGCGCCGAAGGCGTGGACTGAATTGTTTTAAAATAGACTTAATCATTAAGCTCTTTTATGATTAAGCAAACAAGGCAGTTTCAGACGCTGCTTGATGGCTCTGATGAAGAAATACCTTTCCTTTCATACACCTTATGTGACGTAAACGAAGTTGCGGGCTCAGCTAGTAATATAATATATTCCTTAAGGCGAAGTCGCGGACATTACCCAGTATAAAATAAAAACGTAGTCAACACACGTTGAACATTATGATAGCGCAAGGTTCAAGACTGATTCATGTCGTCAGTTTCCACAGAACTAGTTCATTATGTCCGGCAGTACGTCGCCGCGTCGTTCGGTTGTTCATGTATTGTTCCAAGTTTCAGATTGTCGAGATCCGCACAACTTTTACAAATGTTTGCTTGTCTATTATTGTAGTGAGCATATAAACATGTTCATCTAACTAAACCAAAAACTCGCGTTCTATTTTTGACATAATTATTGTAAGTATCCAGAAGAATAAGAAGACGAAGGTGCATTATCTTGCATGAGAGGAAATTCTTGATTTATTTCAATAATGTCCAGTACAATTTGGGAGTCCTGGGACATCCTTCCGAGGGCTTACCCGGGGCTCCCAACTATAGGCTGCTGCGCGTTACGTGAGGTTTTTTAGTCGGTAGGGGTCCGGCAAAACATCCATTAGGATTTTCCCTCACGTTAAACAAAAAAAAAATGTCCAGTACAATCTTTGAGCTATAATATTGTCTTGTACCTACTGGTGTAACCAGTAGGTACAAGACAATATTATAGCTTACAATATTAAAATCCTTACGAGAGTAATCTCGTAAGGATTTTATATAAAAGAGTTAGTTAAGTTAGAATGACTGCGCTGGTGACGCAGGCGGTACTGTAACTGACTGCCGACTGGGTGTATTTTTCGGATCCAACCAATTATTTGTGTGATCCATCAATCTTTCTTTCGAATGTGTCTATTTAAAACAAACTGTATTTAGAAATATACAAGTAGGTACGCTTCTCAGATGTCTTGATCCCATATCACCAACGTATACTAACTTAGTTCAGGTTAAATGCCGATGTGTTAGCAAATGTCCCACAATTTTCCTAAATTGACACAAAGCGTTGCCACAGTCAATGCAGTTTTCTTTTTCAGTATATAAAATGTATGTTAATTTATGTCCCACATGAGTTGGTGAATTCGACATCCCATGTTATTCCGTAACCGCAACTACACTACATGATCGCGTACCATACAAATTAATGTAAAATACTGGTCGCATTATTTATAAGGTCGGCCTCAGTCACGTTTCATATGTAAATATGAACCCGCTGGCGACCTTGTGCTTGGCAGTAGCTAGTATCCACATTACTATGACCTAAATCTAAAAAAACTTGAGAGGTGTCAAGGGACACCCGGATGGAACGAAGTTCCTTTCGATTAAAGTGAAGGAATTGTAATAAAATTTTATTTTAATTTTAAAATTTTATTGTAAGCAAAAACAAAAACAGAAACAAAACCAAAAAGAAAACAAATATTAAAAAAAAGTGAGTGCGTGTAACCTTTACGCGCGACTGAAACTGAACAGAGCGAAACTTCTATTTGCTTTGGTGTTGCTCGTAGAGTTCATATTCATCCTCTGGCTAGCACTAGCACTACCACTATCACTACCACTATCACTATCACTACCACTACCACTATCATTACTACTAATACTACCACTATCACTACCACTATCACTACCACTATCACTACCACTATCACTACCACTATCACTACCACTATCACTACCACTATCACTACCACTATCACTACCACTATCACTATCACTACCACTATCACTACCACTATCACTACCACTATCACTACCACTATCACTATCACTACCACTATCACTACCACTATCACTACCACTATCACTACCAAAAGTGTCGTTACAACTTTTCGTAAGAATTTTTTCCGTCTAGCCCCCTTTCACAACGCGCGATAAGGAACTTCGTTCCAAAAATAAAAGTATTTTGTACTTAGATATAAAACAATTTAAGTAATTAAGATATTAAATAATATTACTGAGCTAAATCCAATTATAAGAAAGCTTTCTACGTATGTTTGGTTTACATGTCACTAGTCTGATGGAAAGCCATGGCTCATCTTGCTATTGGGGGCCACTCTCACAGTCCGTATGATTTCTGACAGTTGGCCTGTGATGTGCCTCTTCATGAGGGAAACACGTGTGCTGGCGGGTCGTTCCAGGCTTTTATAGTTCGACAGAGGAACGATCTTTTGAAACGCTCAGTTCTGGCGAAGACTCTTTTTACTGTGTATGAATGCCATTTCTGCCTGGCACGCGTTGTTTGGGATCGGAAATACCACAACTTGTACCAACCCTCTCCGGGTTGGTACAAGTTAAAGAGCTCTTCAGAACACTCGCCGTGATAAATTTGGTAGAAGGCAGCCAAAGACGCTATGGTTCTTGGCTACGCTAACGGCTCGAAGCCTCCCGTCACTTCAAGACAACTAATAATTAGGATAGCACATCTCTGCATAGCATCAAGCGCGTCTAGTAAGTTCCTCGCGGAGTCATCCCAAAGGTAAGAACAGTATTCCACGCAGGGGCGAATCAGCGTCTTTTACAGCAAACATCTCTGGTGAGGCGTGAAGTACCGCCTTACTTTATTTAGGAATGCTAGTTTTCGTGAGTCATAGAATTCATATTAAAACTAAAATATATGTTTTAAGCGTCTATCTCTATATTAGAAGAAAGTGAACGTTGATTTATTTGAGTATGAAAGCCTGTCCTAGGTAAATTAATTTATTAACATTTTTGGTTTAGTTAGTACATATTAAATTCTCATAACACGAGAATGAAAGGGCACTGATTGCTAGTTATTGAGGTATCCAATAGCAATTTTGGAAAATCTCCCGTACTGTTATGCTCCAAATTTGGAACAGAGCCCAGAATAGTTGGTGTGTTTCTGTATTCAGTTCAGGTAATGATAATAATATTGAACATTAAAAGTCGAGAACGGTCTTAATTCAAATAAATACGGTAAATGATTCGTGTTAATTGAATTTCTATTATTTATCTTGGCCTTTTGGGAACCCATGGATCATAACTGAACCGAATTCAAATCATATACATTTTATTCACGCCAAGATGTACAAACGTACTATTAAAGAAACAAAGTAACGCAGTAGTATTAAATGTCTTTTTTTTTACTGCCGGACTCTTACCGACTAAAAAACCTCACGTTACGCCAAACAGCCTGTGGTTGGGAGCCCCGGGTAAGCCCGAAGGATGTCCCGGGACTCACAACAGACCTATGGCCGCCATTGCGGTCTCGCCCAGGGGGTGGTTCGGGTGCTATCCCGCGTCTTTGGGGGGTTTCGGGTGTTATGCCGCTTCTAAGGGGGGGCATGCGTGAGTTGCTCACGTCACGCTACCGTCATGGGCCTGCTTCTGTAAGGACGGTGAGCGATCCTCTCACCGTCCTCAGACCCCCGGTCATGGAGGCCGATAGTCCTCGGTGAAGACACGTCGGTGGCGTCCAGGCCGCCGACTACGGAACTCGGGTGGGAGAGCTCTCTTCCGCACCCGGCCCGCCGCCTCCTGCACGAGCATGACCTGCTCGCAGAAGGAGGCGGCGCAGTCCCATTTACTCCCGCTGGAGAGCATGGCTCGCACCATGGTCTCGAGCGAGAGAGTGTCCACGTCCAGACCCACTACGAGGACCTGGCGCTGTTGCGCCCACGCCGTGCCATCGTGTGGAGCGCCGTGTCATCGCTGCGGTCCTCGCTGTGCTGACACTCGGCCGTGGTTTCCCGGTGTAATTAAATGTCCTTATTACCATAAACATAACCAAACCATAATAATATGCAGGCAAAGCTATATTACATGCCCATATATTTCGTCATTAATTGAATAGTACCATTAACCACTATTGGGTTCTAGAATAACATTAGACGGTGAAATTTAAAAGAATTTTACGACTTACCATCACACACTAAACGCATTTGTCGTAAAGTCAAGTTGAAAGCCTTTTAGGCGGCTTAAAAAGTTTCAACAGCATGCAGTCACAACCTGCACCTGTCCATCTCAACACGGCAATACGGCTCTCGTCCTACAACATGGGACAAATAATAATATGCGTCTGCCTACCCCTTCGGCGATAAAGGCGTGACCATTATGTATGTATGTACTCAACTTGTCTTGGGTTCTTCCCTTGAGGTTACATAAATTAATTAAAATATTACGTCAGTCCGTCAAATCCAAGAAGTGATCTCATGATGCCTAATGCGTACTGAAATGTCTTCACGGTACACTTCGTTCAATATCTTTATATCCCTTGTTCTTCGATGTTATAAACCACAGCCCTGCTCTGTGGTACCCCATGCCTGTACTCTGCAGCGTGATGATTTCACTCTTACAACCTATCGCCATAAGCTATTTCTATATGCTGTTTTGATTGATTGCACAAATATCAGAAAATAAATTAATACTATAGTTACCACCATATATTCATGAAAAGTATTAAACCATAGATTAAACAATTTCTTCATGGTAGTCTATCTAAAATCATGCCTATGAATACTTTCAAACAAAGACATATATTATACTCACACTTGTTGCTTTGTGTAGAAAGAAAGGGGAAGTCATAAAAAGCTATGGGCATTATGATAGTGTTGGAGCTTACGTACCCGACGCACTCGCAGAACATATGAGACTTGATGAGTGTGTATCTCACTAAAACTATGGAGAACCTTGACCATAGTATTATTTATCAGACAAACCAACTGTAATAGTGTTCCTATAATCTTTGCACACGTTAATCAGAGGCTGATAATTTCTTAACAAAGACTTCATGGTTTCTAAATTAAGTAATTTGCATGTTAGCTACACTACAGCAGGAATTTATGTTCACAAAAGGCTCACTATTTCACCCTTCCTACTACGTTAGCACAAAGAGTATGAAGGTTCGGTCACAATGGATGGACGTGAAGAGTTCGGAAGCGAGGAACACTATGAAAGCTTATTATACAAGTCGTCGTGACGCATAAAATTCTCATTGAATCCTGTGTGTTGTTTGTGGCAATGTGTGAGGTCAGACGGATATTTTGGAGGAATTTCCATAGCAAATTGAATTTAAACATGATACGCCAGTTTTGTAGTTATATATCTCGCATAAATTTTAAGCGATTTGGTTGAAAATATCCTAATCTCTTAGAAGAACTTGTCAAATGTTCACCTATATTATTACCTTATGATCCAAGGCAGAACTCGTATTCATGAAACATTCGAAAATAAATCACCGTACGTACAATTGGCGGCCATTGTAGAGGCCTTTAGGTGTAAGGCGGTAGGCAATGTTGAATATCTTGAGAAGAAAATTTCAGCATCTGAGAGTCAAATCCTGCATCTGCCCCTTTAAACACTGCAGTAGTCTCACCGCCTATTACGTGAGACAGAAAGTCTAAAAGTCAATTAATGTGGGCCTATTAAATAATTATATTATTTTTAAACGAAACCTAACTCGTAGAAGATATTTATATCACATTTTCACAACAAGTCTAACGCTTCTTGAACTCTGAATCATGCAAAACAATACTAAGCTCAAACGCTGCCCTATATAATGTAACCGGTCACTGAATAGGGATGCGATGCATCGGCTTGCAAATTGCGGATTCCCCGTGTCTACACGCGCCGGTGGAGCTCTCATAACCTTCGGATTACTGGACGTTGTTTTCTGGTTGGCGATTTATGGTAATGTAGTGTACACGATCGTTGGATATCTGTGTGTGAATATTATGTCTTACTAGCTTACCCGCGCAACTTCGTCTGGGGCACATCAGAGTGAGAAAGAGACCCCTGAAATGTTAGAGTACTGCATCAGTGTTGTAGAATAACAAAGTATTTGAAGCCGACATAGTTTTCCAAGCCATTATCGGTTGACTCAGTGTTCTGTGAACGACCGTGTACTATGTGACTTGTAAGACTGATATATGTAAGAAATAAATAAATAAATAATGAATATAAATGTGAGTAACTTTCGCTATGGCTAGCTCTCAAGTTGGTATTTACTTTGGGATATGTCCGCCCCGTGTGGCGACGAGGTCCCGTGTAGCGACGGGTAATAGTACAAAATGTCGCCACCCCAATACATCCCAAGGGTGTCGTAAGAAGCGACTAAGGGAACACTCTCGCAAAAAGATCCATTGCGTAGAAAAGGAAAACCTCGAAATGAAACCAGGTTGTCGGTAAAATGACAATCGTTTAGCAAAGTTGAAGGCCTTATGAGCGGCTTGATAAATTTCAACTGCGGGTCGCGGTAACCTGCGCCTGTCCATTTCAACACGGCAATGGGCTTACCACCTATTACGTGGGACATAAAACTATAAGGTGAAATGTGGGCGTATACTATGCCTCTGCCTACCCTTGTGTCTTTATGTATGTATATGTATGTCCATATGCAAAAAATTCTGTAATTCGGACGGCACGTTATCTATACTAATATTATAAAGAGGAAAGATTTGTTTTTTTGTTTGTTTGTTTGTTTGTTTGTAACGAATAGGCTCCGGAACTGCTGAACCTATTTGAAAAATTCTTTCACTGTTGGAAAGCTACACTCTTTGCGGTGAACATAGGCTATATTTTATTCCCGTATTCCCACGGGAACGTGAACTACGCGGGTGAAACCGCGTGACGTCCGCTTGTGACAAATAAAGATAGGAATGAATGTCACTACATAGTATAAAACAAAGTCGCTTTTTCTGTCCCTATGTGCCTTTGTATGCTTATATCCTTAAAACTACGCAACGGATTTTGTTGCGATTTTTTTTAATAGATAGAGTGATTAAAGAGGAATGTTTATATGCATAAAACATTCATTAAATAGTGGAGAAATACTGTTATTTTTGAGGTTTCTAATGTGATGTCGTAAATAATTACATTTACGACATCACATTTACATTACAAAAAATGTTTGGGGGAAAATTTATTTGGTTAAATTTCTCAGTTCAGTATCAAAGTATATAGGTCTCACCTATTCATATAAGCAACTATGGTCTTTAGTACGACAACATGAAAATTTTCTTCGTATTCTGGGGTTTTGGGGTCCACAATGCTTCAAAGTTCACAGATTTTCTGTAGTGTATTTAGTATCAGCATTGCACCCGTGCAAAGCCGGGGCGGGTCGCTAGTAAAGTATAAAATAATGAATACCTAGTAGCAAATCTGTATCCTTTATCTTGGGAACTGAACTGTTAATGTTCCATTATCCTTCACAAACTATCATAAATTCAATTTATTTTATAATTTCTTTTCTACCACGAGAAGGGTTTACTTTGGGCCGAAAGTAAAACTTCTAAACTAACATCTATTCTAAGTACCTATTCATTTGCACTATCAAAATACTATGAAAACGAATAGTTACGTAATATACTTTCGCAGACGGTTATAAAATAATTGTTCTATTATAATGTTGATTTTATGAACATAATCAGTTAACTGGGGCATTTTTATTGAGTTTTCGAGATAAACCCGTCTGCGGCTGGTGAAAAATAAGAATAAGTTTTTTCAGAAACTAAGCACGCTTAAACCGCTTAATATTATATGAGAACCTCGTGTAGATAAGTGCGAAGAGGTAAAAATCACGGGAAAGGAGTGGGAAGGACTCCTCGCTCCCGAATTCCGCGGTCGCAGATGGGCTCGCCACAGCATACGGCCCTGGACTAACGGCCTCCACGCCTGAGGGCCTGAGGACGGCGGGTTGAATTCTAATCAGGCCTTTCATATCAGTCCTTGCTATACTAAACTATAATCCAGTTGACTATTCTGTTCTGTGCACTAGACGTACTACTACTAACTACTTAAGTTAGTTTAGTACAAAATGTCAAATATATGACATTAAATTAATTTAGTTGAAAAGTTCTGAGCTAGTGTACTGGGAGAAGGACTGCGCGTATTTTTTAGTGGTATGAGACATGTCTTCAAAGTTTACAACCGAGATTATAAATGTTTATGATTCCAGTCTCAAACTTCTTTACATGGTGTGAACAAACTTCTTTACGTGGATGAGCATTTTAAAAAACCTTTGTCAGTGAATTTCTAAGTCTAAGTATTAATATTATTATTATCTCTAGCCAATTCCATTCTCAATGATGTGCTGCGATAAATCAGTCGGTTTATATTATGTAAATAAAAGACTTACACGTTTGTCTAAGACATATAAATACTGAAACAATATAAGTAAATTATTTTTAAGTGATTACTGAAAACATTTTAAACTGAATAACGTTCTTCCTACCCATACTTCGTCGAAAAAAACGGTACAATTTAACATTCAATTTCATAAATCGTCTACTCCAAACTATAGATGCCTTAAATATGCAATTGAAAAAAATTATACAAAGTTTTAACTGCGAGTAGTTTTTACCAACCAGAAAATATAGTTCGCTCAAAGCTGGCGGAGAGCGAACTTTAATCGGTGTTGGGAACTCGCGCACTATACATAGTTCTGGGCTCGTTATAAGTTTCTTAACCTTACAGTTAGGTGTAATTACTTCATCTAATCCGACATGTTTGTTTGGTGACTCGGTTGGTGTTTATCTTTACGTTTAACTTTGTTAACGTAACTGAATAACCGAAAGTGTAGAACCGCGCGCTCTACTATGTAGTGTTAACATTCTCCTTGCTTGTACTTTCTGTACGTATGTACATTTGATGCGGTACTCTAAGTACCTATACATTCAAATCTTTCCTTTTTATAATATTAGTATATTCAGTTAAAAAAAATATCTGGTGACTTTCTTTGGAAATAATGTGAATTGAATTTAAATGCTAATGAAAAAGTTTCCGAATTATTTTGCAATCTGTGATGGCGGCTGTAATGTCGTAGAAGACGAAACAACGTGATGGTAAGTAATTCATTTGCACACTTCATAGGTATTCACTGCAGATACATATCACGTTTTGGATTCGCTGGCGGTTCCTAATAGATTCTAATGAAAGTTGGGTATTTCTGCGTTCTATATAAACTATTTTTTTTTAATATAATAATAATAATAAAACTTTATTATCAGGTTGCATAGACCTATAGATAAATACCTTAACCTAATACATAATTTTTATAACAACAATGTTAGTAAATAAAGTTTTATAACTATGTTAGTATATATTGAATTCACTATTGCACTAAGTCTGTGTGCGTCCTTGTGGCACTGTTCCGCGGAACCGAAGAAACACCACTCCCTGTGGCCAGAAGTTCTCTTCCATGACGAGATGCAGGTAACAGTTGGGCACTCGCACCACGAACGCTAAAAAGTTGACGTTGCGGCGCGACTCCAACATCTGCACCCTCGGCATGTACTTGATCTTCTGACGCACGTACTCGGCGATGCTCTCCGCTGTAGTATTGTAGTGCAGGCGCGAGATATACACCGGAGTGTTCGGCTGTGCAGCACGTATAGATGTAGTGGGCTCCGCAGGAGCTGTGCCACAGCGGTTCTTGACTGTTAGTCGACGATGCTTTTTTCTTTGCACCATGACGAAACCATCACTGTCTACCTGTGTCACCTTTGACACCGACACCCTTGGCAGAACAGCAGTGACTTTGGCAACACGGGTAATACTTTTCCCTGGGTCCTGAGTGGGGTTCTTGACCCGGCCGATATTGTTGGTAGAAACGGCCGGTACGGGTGCAGGCAGGCGGGGGGCGCTAGCAACGCATTCCGCCGACTCTGCATTAGACGGCGACGACATCAAAACTGCTGACGCGAAGCTCGAGTTTTATGTACCTATTTATCGTTTATGTATAGATGTTACTAGGAAGATTTTTTTAGTCAAGGGTTTTGAATGTATATTGGTCTAGGTAGGTATTTGCCATGAATATGTTAAAATATATTCAATATCAAAGTTTAAATTCTGTTTAAGCAACAAATAACATTGCCAAATCAAGAAAATAAGCATGTAATAAAGTTATTGAACTTACTGTTCCCTTATTCGACGGAACAGAAGAAATAAAAAGCCAACCTTACAGCCTTCTCCACAATACAACCGACAGTTAAACTTCAACTATAAAATTAGCATTAAGCAGCCCTCTCATTTATTCGCAACGGCTTTGTACCAGTTTACCACTAGCAGGTGACATCGATCGCCATGTTTACGAGTACTCCGCACCGCGTATATGTCCGTACGCACTGGATCGCGGATCGTAAAGTGGCGTCGTAAAATTGATAGATCCGCGGGGAAAGAATTCCTTATTCTGTATTTGGAGCTTCGTAAGTAATGGTACAAGCTTTAATCTAGAAGCTTGATGTGTTATTGGATTTGCGATGATTTGTTTGTTACTATATAGCGTCGCAAAATGTAGTTATATATAGGCCACGGAGTGCTTCATTCATTGCATTTTATTGTAAAGCTAACTAGCTTTACAATGAAATGCGATGAATGAAGCGCTTGTGGCGTGGCCCCGCGGACTCAGTGTTCTGTAAACGATAGTAAGCAACAATTACTGTGGCCGGTCATGGATGGGTGACCACTTTATGACATTTATTTGCGAGCTTTCCGTGCACAAGGAAGGCATACTAAGCCGTTGGTTTGGTGGTACTGGCAACTGGGTGCCAGTAAAATGGTACCTAGTCGTTAAGCCAAGTTGAAGGCTTTTAAGGGCGGCTTGAAAATTTTCAACAGCAGGCAGTCACAACCTGCGCCTGTCCACTTCAATACGGCTTGCGACCACTGCCAGGTGAAATGTAATATGCCTCTGCCAACCCCTTCGGGGATGAAAGGCGTGATCATATGTATGGATGTATGTTACAATGAAATGGTACGATACAATATTTGAAGTTTTTACAATAGATTCAGTACTTGCAGTAGTATCAATCGCAAAACTTAATCTTATAAGATAATTCATAGTACAGACTTAAGAGAAACGCCTCGACATTCCTTGTGGCCCTCCTCTTGATAACTGGTGTCTTTAACGGGCGGCCAACTTCACACGTAGTGAGGCTCTCGAGAACTTTCAAAAACTTCATTCGGCTACAAACCTTAATAGTTTTCCGACGCCTTGGAGCTTAAGGCGTATTTCACAATGCCTGTCTCTGGAGAGAAATTGCGGAAATTAAGTCCATGAAATTATTTTCAATGTTTTCTCTACTTAATTTTTTTTTTTTATACTACTTAGGTGGCAGACAAGCTTACGGCCCACCGGAAGGGTGGTAACCGTAGCCTATAGACGTTTGCAACACCAGAGGCGCTACACACGCGCTGCCGACCCAGGCGCAGGTTGTGACGACCCACAGTTGAAATTTTTCATGCCGCCCGTAAGGCCTTCAACTTGGCTTAACGACTGTCATTTTACTGACAACCGGGACCAACGGCTTATCGTGCCTTCCGAAGCACGGAAACGCTCGTAAATAAATGTCACAAAGTGGTCCACGTGGTGGTCACCCATCCATATCCGGCCATAGTAAATGTTGCTTACTGCAGTGATTGTTTACAGAACACTGAGTCCGCGGGGCCACGAGCGCTTCATATGCTATTTATGTTCTTGATGTCGAGTTTTAACGTGAATATGAAATGTTTTGCGGTTCAATTCGTAAAAGTTTTTCGATTATTAAAAAGTCACGTGGTAATTGTAGACAAGATGTTATACCATTGCTATTAAGCGTAGGCTAACCATAAACCTTAGAGACCCTTTTGTACAAAGACAACGAGAGATGGAAGAAGGTAAACAATGTTATGGTGAAACTCTGAATCTTAAAGTAAGTACCTAACTTATTATGAAAAAATAACCGGCCAAGTGCGAGTCGGACTCCCGCACGGAGGGTTCCGTACCAAAAAAACAACAAAAAGTCGTACCTATTTGTTGCATGGGAGCCCCCCTTTTTTCTTCTTATTTAACGAGATGGAAAATCATTAATGGATGATATGCCGGACTCCTACCGACTAAAAAACCCCACGTAACGGTCAACAGCCTACGGTTGGGAGCCCCGGGTAAGCTCTCGAAAGGATGTCCCAGTAAAGGTCCATTTTGTTTTAATTATTTTTTTTTTATGAAAATACACTGATCGATATTCTGTGAGTATTTCAAGCGTCTACTGGTTGCCCTCATTACCTATTAACACAGAGCAACGCGCGCCTTAGACAGTTCGCGTTGCTCTATATTGTTATACAACGCGCGTCTTTAGACAGTTCGCGTTGCTCTACAGTGTTATAAAACGCGCGTCTTTAGATAGTTCGCGTTGCTCTATAGTGTTATACAAGGCGCGTCTTTAGACAGTTCGCGTTGCTCTATAGTATTAACTATCCTTGTATAGATCCTCTACGGTAGGTACAGTATATATTTCAAAAAGAGTTTGTGAACTCTATGTTTAATTTCTTTTTCAGAATATTGATGACATCATTAATGTCATCAATATTCTGAAAATGATGACATTATAAACACGATATCTACGTCTACAACATAAATTGTGTGTTTGTACGTAAATTGTTTATACTGGAGAAAAATCTAAAATATGGACTATTTGTTTGCTATTTCCTATGAAATAGCTATCTTTGAAATATTACACCTACCTAAAGTAATCTGCTGAAAGCGTTGTTCACTTTTTAAAGAAAAAATATGTACGATGAAAGTCAAAAAATAAGTTAGTATGTGACCCGTATAATGTTCAATCATGGCGACACGAAATTAATTTCATTGAGCAACATTTGATTGTGCTATACCTCCTAAAGTATTCATTTAATTTGCATGGTGTAAAGGGAATGAATGATCTTGATGAAATGTTCAAATTAACTAACGTATTTAAATTGAGAAGGATACCTTATTACCGAATATATAAGACAAAATCGCTAAAAAACACGTTTGTTGTATGGAAGCCCCCCTTAAATATTATTATGTTTTTGTTTTCAGTATTTGTTGTTATAGCGGCAACAAAAACACATAATCTGTGAAAATTTCAACTCTCTAGCTATCACCGTTCACGAGATACAGCCTCCTGACGGACAGACAGACAGACAGACAGACAGACAGACAGACAGACAGACAGACAGACAGACGGACAGCGAAGTCTCATGAATAGGGTCCCGTTCTTTACCCTTTGGGTACGGAACCCTAAAAATGACAATGAACTATAAAAATTTACAGTTCGGGCTAAGATAATCGGTAAAGATAAAAAAAAATTCTTTACGGATTATCTAAGCCCGATTTAATGGTTTATGTTCAAAACAATGATACCGAATACAGTAAGCTATTCGAACTACAGGATAAGATCATAAATTGCACAGTATTCATTGAGAGACGTGAACGCTAGTTGTCTCCAGTGTGGAATATAATATACCGACGATATTCTGCAACCGCACTAAGAATTTCTCGCCTACCTTCCTTAATCTGACTTTGGATAAGTTTAGAGAATTTTGGGATATCCTCCAAATGAACGAGTTTCTCATAAGCGCTTGGTTGAAAATCATTTTACGAGTCTCAAACTTAGGTCTGCACTCCTCCGAACGAGTAACTCTTGATAGTGAAATGTGCTGTAGACTATTGGAGAATATTACAAGTTTGAAACTGGCGCCGCAATAGTTGTTAATATGGGTATTTGTGTATTGAGTGACACCCTTTTGAGGAAAGTTTGGGATGACGAAATGTTGGTAATGCATTAAACGGACCCTCATTGATTTAAATATTTTTGTATGATAGAAAGTAACGCAAATCTTAATCACTCTTAATCGATTTATTTAACACTGTGTACATGACAGAATCAACATCTACTCCAAATAATGTATCTTCGTTTTGAGTAGGTATTTAAAACGTAGCTGTAAAGAAATTGTTTTAAATAGTGTGAAGTTATTGAGGAAATGACATGTGAACGGTTCATGCAGAGGCGGACGTTTGAAAGTTACATAATTATATTTTACTGTTGATCTAACCCGACACGTATTTAAATAAGTGTATACCACGACCGTAATGAGGTTCTGAGTACGATTCCCGATTCGAATTAAATATTTGTGTGATTCACAAAATTGTGCTTTCTAGGTATATATAATTTGTTTATCAGTTGTTTTGATCCAATAGCACAAAATTAAATTAGCAAAGTTGGGCTAGATGAGAATGTCCAAAAATATAACAAAACAATCAACTACTTTAAGCTCATATAAATGTTGGGAGCTTATCGGGTTACTCGAGTATTTTTGACACACTAATAATAATTTTAAAAGTAAATATTGATTTATGAGCATAAAATTATAATCGACTCAAATATACACGTACTTTTTTTTTGTTAAACGTGAGGGAAATAAATAAATAAATACTCATGGATGTTATGCTGGACTCCTACCGACTAAAAAACCTTTCGTAACGCCCAATAGCCTATGGTTGGGAGCCCCGCGGAAGCCGTGGGAAGGATGTCCCTGGACTCCCAACAGACCTACGGCCACCACTGCGGCCTCGCCCAGAATATACACGTAGGTACTGCAACGAATTTCTAATGATAATTTTTGACGTTGGATTAAATATACTTTATTTGGGCACATGTAACACTATAAGTAACTCCATTATCGCTCCTTACGGTACATTACACACGTCTCGGCCGGCCACTCTTGTGTCTCCAGTTACGGAAAAACTTCCTCACTTGATTTCAGCTCGAACGTTCCCTTACATCTACGTAAGCATATACGGTACCATTAGATTACTCTTATTTAATGTTTGACCTAAAAAAATAGGGTACAGTCAGGTGGAGTAATTGTAATAACGGCGCAAAATTAATAATACTACGAAAAAAACAAAATTATGAAAATATTTTTAAAACGGCAAAAAAGTTAAAGCTATTTGACAGATTGACGCAGGAATAAAATGCCATAATTATGCTGAGTGACGATTACTTTTGCCCCGATATCACAATTACTCCACCAGTTAGCTTAGGTACACCAACGACAGTGGAAGTGGTTGAAAACGTAGAGTAACTACTTACCTAAAACGTTTTACCAGTTATCTAGATAAGTCTTGAAGCTTATTCGGCGTACGACGTCTGGGACTCTTAAAATAAATAAATGGTTTAAAAAACCCTATACGCTTTTATAATGCACGAAAAAACCAAAAATAAATTATGGATCATTCAAGTTGCCTCTATTTCTGGGCTGAAGTGCAAACTATGTGCTTTTAGTTATAATATTTGATTGCAAAAGCGTGTGGCGCTGGAACAGGAAAGTTCTTCCTGGCGGAAGCAGCATGATGTCTTGTCAGATTAAGGATAAGGTCACATTTATAAAAGCGTGTTTTTCTCGTGTTTTTAAACTATTAATTTACACTGTCACGCTTTTATATATGTCGGAGTAGACATGCGGCAGCTGTTTTTAAAAAGCGCAGGCCCGCTGACCTGGAGTAGGTCATCGGGTCTGCTTTATGCTTTATTACACTTATAGATGGATATCTAGTTAAATAACAGTGAAATAAATACTTAGGCGGTATTTATTTCAGAAATACGGTAATAAAAACAAGCAAATGGAACACCAATGAAATAAAATGAAATTAAATGAAACATCTTTATTCATGTAAGTCACAATCTACATTTACTGCCAGATTCGCAACGCAATAGGTAGAGCTGGAGAAAAAAGAACCTGGCAATAAAACTCCGGCCACTCTTTTAACTTCCAGTAGGTTATTACAACATAATTTTTATTCCAAATTAAAACCAACATAGAATCTACTCACAATGTTTTCTCTCCAAATTCCAGCAAAAAAGTGAGCCCTCGGCCACAACCACTGTCTATTTATAAATCCCCGCCACTCAAATTGTTCTCACAAAACACGTGGCTTGATATTTAATGTTTTCTTTTTAAATCAAAGAAATATGGCTCAATTTATTTTTGAGAAATAAAGTTATTAATTTAATTAGTCAAACAAACTGATAAATTGAATGAAATCGTTAAAATACAAAGATTAATTCATTCTCAGTAAAATGAACATTGCCGGAACTATAGGAATAACAAAAATCCTGTTTTGATTAAAAACATTTTTAAATGTCGACAATATTCGTAATAATTGTCAATAAGAATTTAACAATAGTCTTTATTGTAGGTTCTTACGAACCTACATAGTCACATAACACTTAGGTAACCTAATTAGTTCAACACTACATCAAGTTATACAAATCAGTGTTAATAAATTCTACAACTATTTCTATTCGAACCTTATATCACAAAATAGTAAGGTATCAGTAAAGTTGCTCATTGTAATGGTTTTAATCTATTTATAATCAAATAGATTTTAATTAGTAATTCTCGGTGTGGCGACACGGCCATACTGATCGGCGATGCGTGCTCTGCATCGTGTGTTAAGGTCTAGATCTGCAAAATAAATATTAAAAGCTGAGGCTTGGTAGTTCTACAGTACACGCAAACCAGAAAAACTTGGTTAAGCAAATATAATTCCATTGGTCATAACCTTACATCGTGGTAGCATGTAGAGTGTCACCGCTCATAGTTAATGAAGACGGTGAGCTGGTTATGATGCGCTCACTGAGTGCTACTACTGCGATCCACATCAATCAATGAATCAAATCAGCCTTTATCAGTCCACTGCTGGACGTAGGCCTCTCCCAAATGACGCCACAACACACGGTCCTGCGCACATGTAAATACATGGCAACAGTATTTTTTTTTTTTTTATACACAGGTAAGGATTTGTAGGGGAGAGGTCGATGCTGTCAAAGACAGGGGCCCTAGGGGATGTTGGTAGGGTCGATGCTGTGCCCTCAGCGGTCTTGTACGCCTTGTTACACAGGGGACCATTATTCTTTCAGGATTGGGATATCCACTCGTAGTGGTTCTTACTGCTCATTCCACATGACAACAGTTTTTTTTTTTATTTTTTTTTTTTTATACACGGGTAAGGATGATGTAGGGGAGAGGTCGATGCTGTCAAAGACAGGGGCCCTAGGGGATGTTGGTAGGGTCGATGCTGTGCCCTCAGCGGTCTTGTACGCCTTGTTACACAGGGGACCATTATTCTTTCAGGATTGGGATATCCACTCGTAGTGGTTCTTACTGCTCATTCCACATGACAACAGTTTTTTTTTTTTTTTTTTTTTTTTTTTTTATACACGTGTAAGGATGATGTAGGGGAGAGGTCGATGCTGTCAAAGACAGGGGCCCTAGGGGATGTTGGTAAGGTCGATGCTGTGCCCTAAGCGGTCTTGTACGCCGTGTTACACAGGGGACCACTATTCTTTCAGGATTGGGATATCCACTTTTTGTGGCTTAATACAAATAATAAATAAATAATATGATTCAGGATAGGGATATTAGTGGCTTATTGGCGACTCCACGCCCCAATAGCATCTTTTCATTTAAATATTTTATTAGCTAATTTGGTGACTCCACGTCCCAATAGCATCATTTGTCTAATAATTCAGCTAGCATTTTAATACCGATTAGACTGAAGAAACTAAAATGAAAATACCTCACCAGATTTTTCAATTTGTGGTTTCTGAGAATCAAGTACTCGCTGGGTGCGGTGCCGTCAGCGTCAGCGCCAATGCGCCAGATGACCTAACCTAAGCTGTAGCTCACCACGAGGTTTTGGGCGCCCCGCTGTTGATTGTGGGGACCTTTAGCGCCCGTCTATGATGTCCTAATGCTTCCTTTAGAAGACAGCGGCCGTTGTCGAAAACGCTGTAAACTTAAACAAAGATGCCTCTGTAAAAACTATCATTTTTTTTTTGCACGATTCCTGTCAAATCTCGCCTTATCTTTAGTAGATGTCTGTGTCGTTGTTGTACGTGCCGTTTAAGAAGTTTCAAACTAGGTACTTCAGTGGTTGACCAAATTAGGCAATTCCGCTGGTAAACAGTTTTGGAACTGAAATAAGAGGAGCTACGCCTGCAGTTTGGACTATCTGATGCCTGAAGTCTCGTAATCCCTTATCATGATAAGACTATTAGCCCTACTGATACCTGTGGCTACTATACAGGGACATCGTTTATAATCACTTGTTTTGGGGCTAGGAAGAGATGAAATACTTGTTTGGGCCACCAAGGTTCAATGCTTGCCTTTGTAGTTTGTATAGCGTAACAGAACTTACTTTGCATAGGAGTATTTATAAAGAGGGAATCCTACATGAATGCCATGCCGGACTCTTACCGACTAAAAACCACACGTTTCCTACCTAATGTGCCTACGGTTGGGAGCCCCGGGTAAGCTCTCGGAAGGATGACCCCAGGACTCCCGACAGACCTACAGTTACCACTGCTGCCTCACCTAGCGGTGGGGGAATATGCATAGGAGTCTACTGTGAAGGTTACACGTTCCTGTTCATCTGAAGTGCCTGGCTTACGCGGTAAGTCGACGTGTAGGTATAGCTTCGAATGGCACTGTCGGTTTGCTAATAGAGCGCAAGTGAACTTGCGTTGATCTAAAGATTCGAGGTCCTGAAAACGATGCAATTGTCCTAATTTTAACGGTGAAAAAAAAATCTTTACTAACGGTGCTAATTTTTTTTCAAAATAGTAACTTCCATAATTTTATGAAGAGTCTTAAGGTATTAATTACTAAAGCTTCTTTGGAAAGATTTAGGTACAACAGTCAACCGTTGTGTACCTACCCAAGATTGGGTCTCGCTTTTCCGATACCTATCTTGACATTTTCTTGCAGATAACATCCCTGGACGGTCTCATCTCAATGGAAACCGTCTATGATAGCACGTTGTACGTCTCTACATCTCGACGTTGTTTACTGTTTATTCAGATGAATAATCATTAATCAAACTGTTATTCAAGACTTTGCCTGTTAAAGGTATTTCAGTTTAACAATATCGGCATGCTGCATCCGCTCGCCCTTCCTGTATTTATTTCAAATTCAAATTTTTGCGAATATACCATTATGGATGTGAGACAGCAAGTCTTCCTTGTGCTTCGAGGCTTAAAGCGCGTCGCAGTCGGGATACCGTATAATCATCTTGAAATGGCGTCCATACAAGTAGTAGTTAAAACGTTTGACCGCTCGTACTACCACCAAAATCTCGAGTTCGCTCGAGTGATACTTATCTAGTTTCTACATCGCATCGGTCGTGTGAATACTAAAAAAAAACCACTATGTGCTGCCGACCCCTATTGATTTGAATAAGGATTGACCCGAAGTCAAGGCCCAGCCAAGGAAACAATTCGCTAGGTTCTTTTCCTAGAAATATTCTATGCCATGCTTCCTCATGAACATGGGTCCATTGCCACTTAGCGCCTTAGATAGTCACTTCATTAAGAGAAGCCACAGCAGGAGAGATATTTGGTATGAACGAGCGGGAGTATTCAGCGCGACAACTGAATAGACGAATTTGTTTAGCATTTGTCGGTACCAGAGTTTTTAGGCTTAACCTTTTTAGGGCTAGGACGCACTTGACCGTTCTGTACTAAATTTTTAGCATACTCAATTGACCGTTAACAGAAAAGGCATTATTATAAATAAATAATAAATAAATATTCACGGACATCTCACACATTATTCTATGAGGATTGGAAATCCTGGTTTACGGAATGATATTAAGACTAAGCTCAGATTAGTAAATAGTTACTGCTCTAGTGACAGAGCTTGGAGAGAAAACCTATGGTATTTACCACAGATATCAGAAAAATATGTACTGATAACGTCATCTATACAAACCTATGCTATACTACCTTTGTGGTCATTGTCTGAACTAAAGAGGTAATTTTATTTTTCTGGGTGTTTTTAAGTCATCTTCGATATCAAGGTTACCTTATGCTATCTAATAAAAATAGATTTGAACCTACCAACACGTCTGAAGTAATAATCTTGTGAAATGTGACATTCAATTTCTACGTTAATTCTATTATCTAGAATCTAGACAGACTTAAGATGCTCGTAGAAACAACAGGAAACCTATGCCACCAAGTAATTTTGTTGACCACACGTTTTCGGTTTTCCGGCAAATTGTATGAGATTGACTCACGAATTAACAAGCACTTAACCCCGCTATCAAAGATGGTATTATTAATAACCTTACCTATCCTCACACGCATTGTGTTCAAGCTGGACTAGTTAAGAACAGAGTTCATATTATAGGTTATGTGCTTTTCGCGGCGATAGCAGGTACCAAATGTGTAAACGGCTTTTGATCAAAATGAATAAAATTCAAGTACCTACTATAAGTTTGTTCGTATAACCGTTGTGTTGGCCGGGTTATTGTTGCATGGGAACACAAGTTTCTTTCAACCGTACGTTTATCCGAATCTGTTGTAGTAGCTTTAAAACGTCACTCACGAGAGGTATGACCGGACTTACTACAAAAATTACAGTAAGAAGCGTTTCCACTATCAATGGAATATTTTAACAGTTTCGGTGGTGGTTGTGATCAATTCGCGTTTGAACGCTTACATAATATAGAAGAGGTAACATAACCTATCATCGCTGCTACTGCATCGCAATTTTGTAACCACTAAGCTGGCAGACTAGCTTATGGTGGCCCCACCGAGGACGCGGTAACTAGCCAGTTGTCAACCTATGTTAGCGCGGCCCTTCAGCAGTCTAGTTATTTTCATACGTATATCGTAGTCACTTGATAACATAGTTCGTTTGAAACAAACAAAAAAAAAAAAAAAAAACAACATGATTACATCAATTGCAGTCGCCAACGCGACGTTACCGCCTAGGTCATATGAGGGTAGAAACACATCGGTACTTAATCATAACTTTCTTTTGTTGTTTCGACAGGCGATCACTCATACATTACTTCACTGTGATCATATTAAAATAAAATTCAGGTGGTACATTACCCCTTTGCTGTTGTAGCTGTGTGACGGTGCTGGTGGAAGACTTACTAGCACCAGGATCTCGCACAGCCGCGGAACACGCCGGCGCGCACGTAACCGCGTGCGGCGCGTTGGTAAACTGGTACACAATCTTCGTAGTAAAGATCCTGAAAAATAAATAGTCTCGCACAGTATTTTGTAGGTAGTGATCCCACTTCTGATGTCGGAGTAGACATGCGGCAGCTGTTTTTAAAAAGCGCAGGCCCGCTGACCTGGAGTAGGTCATCGGGTCTGCTTTATGCTTTATTACACTTATAGATGGATATCTAGTTAAATAACAGTGAAATAAATACTTAGGCGGTATTTATTTCAGAAATACGGTAATAAAAACAAGCAAATGGAACACCAATGAAATAAAATGAAATTAAATGAAACATCTTTATTCATGTAAGTCACAATCTACATTTACTGCCAGATTCGCAACGCAATAGGTAGAGCTGGAGAAAAAAGAACCTGGCAATAAAACTCCGGCCACTCTTTTAACTTCCAGTAGGTTATTACAACATAATTTTTATTCCAAATTAAAACCAACATAGAATCTACTCACAATGTTTTCTCTCCAAATTCCAGCAAAAAAGTGAGCCCTCGGCCACAACCACTGTCTATTTATAAATCCCCGCCACTCAAATTGTTCTCACAAAACACGTGGCTTGATATTTAATGTTTTCTTTTTAAATCAAAGAAATATGGTTCAATTTATTTTTGAGAAATAAAGTTATTAATTTAATTAGTCAAACAAACTGATAAATTGAATGAAATCGTTAAAATACAAAGATTAATTCATTCTCAGTAAAATGAACATTGCCGGAACTATAGGAATAACAAAAATCCTGTTTTGATTAAAAACATTTTTAAATGTCGACAATATTCGTAATAATTGTCAATAAGAATTTAACAATAGTCTTTATTGTAGGTTCTTACGAACCTACATAGTCACATAACACTTAGGTAACCTAATTAGTTCAACACTACATCAAGTTATACAAATCAGTGTTAATAAATTCTACAACTATTTCTATTCGAACCTTATATCACAAAATAGTAAGGTATCAGTAAAGTTGCTCATTGTAATGGTTTTAATCTATTTATAATCAAATAGATTTTAATTAGTAATTCTCGGTGTGGCGACATATATATATTGTGACTTTTACTGTTATTAATATAATTTTAAATTTTGGAAATGTATTAACGATGATAGGCTTTAATGGAAATGCATAACATACTTACTCGAAAGGTAAAGTAGTTAATCACGCCTACGCATTTTCAACACCCACTTTGGCGAGTTTTCGTGACGCCCGCGTAATAGGAGCAAACCTATTACCGTTACGGACCTCTATTAGATAATTCATAGGTAGGTCCTTAAAGTTTCGGCATTCCGAGATACTTAGTACAATATGTAGTAATCATGTAATAAGAATACAAACGCATATATCCCCAAGCGGGTTGTTAACGGTAACCAAAGATATCTCGTTCTCGAACAAGAACTCTACATTTTGCCACTGTTAACGTTTTCCCCTCATGATTCTACTTAATTGCCTGAAAGAAGAGGCGTTCCCTTTGGCAGCATAAACATTATGCTCTTGTGCGACCTCATGCAGTTTTCGCCAGGATTTTTATTATATAAGGATTAGTATTAATAGGAATTTGCTTACAAAAAAGTCTTTCTTGTTCTAGCGCCCCACGCTTTTACAATCAAATATTATAACTAAAAGCACATAGTTTGCACTTCAGCCCTGAAATAGAGTCTACTTGAATGATCCACAATTTATGTTTGGTTTTTTCGTGCATTATAAAAGCGTATTTTTCTAGGGTTTTTTAAACCATTTATTTATTTTATACTTTTTAGTCACAACATTTATACCTTTACTAGTTGTTCACTGCGGCTTCATCCGCGTAGAAGTCGTTATCGTATAAAATCATTACTTTCGCATTTATAATATTAGTAGGGATTTCTGTATTACATGGTGTTCTGTCTGGGTTCGACTAATGTGAAAATATTTCATTAATACTCTAATACAAATACATTTTATACAGGTACTTATGTGAAGCGCTCGTGGCCCCGCGGACTCAGTGTTCTGTAAACGGTCAAATTCAAACTCAAACTCAAAAAAACATTTATTTCGCATAATCCTAATACATAGGCACTTGCGACACGTCAATGAATACAATGCAAATAGTACCACCAGTTCGGAACGCGGCCCGCTTGAGAAGAACTGGCAAGAAACTCGACGGGCTTTTCTTTTTGTGCTCTATTTACAAAAAAATAAACTAAAAATCACAAACTATTGCTTGAGAATGCAGTAGAGCAAGCAGATCATTTCCAGGCTTCCTTGTCAAGCAAATAATCGTCAATTGAATAGTAGCCCCTGCGGTACAATTTACTTTTTATACACTTTTTAAACTTATTTAAGGGCATACTTTTTATTTCATTTGGAAGCCTATTGTAAAAACGTATACAGTTGCCCAGGAAGGAATTACTGACTTTTTTCAGTCTACACTGATGACAAGCAAGGTTATCTTTATGTCGGGTATTTACACTGTGTATATCGCTTAACTTAACGAAACTAGATAGATTCTTTTGCACATACATAAGATTTTCAAAAATATATTGTGATGCTACAGTCAGAATATTTACCTCTTTGAATTTTTCGCGCAGAGAGACCCTTGGACCTAATCTATATATGGCTCTTATGGCTCGTTTTTGTAAAACAAAAATTGAATTTATATCTGCGGCATTACCCCACAGTAGAATACCGTAAGACATAACACTGTGGAAGTAACTGAAATAAACTATTCTAGCTGTATCTACATCAGTCAAATGCCTAATCTTTTGTACCGCAAATGCTGCTGAACTTAACCTGCCAGCTAGCTTTTCAATATGTGGACCCCACTGCAATCCAGCATCGACCGTCAACCCTAGGAACGCCGTAGATTTCACAAGTTCCAACTCTCGGCCATTAAGTTGAACATTGGTTTCTGCCTGTGTTACATTGGGCAAGGTAAATTTAATACATTTAGTTTCGTTATCGTTCAGGCTAAGATTATTAGTATTAAACCAATGTACTACTTTCAGGATTGCATTGTTGACATCGTCGTAGTTATCTAGTAGTCTTTTAATTTTAACAATTAAGGAAGTGTCATCTGCAAACAAAACAATCCCGTTGGTGTCCCCTACGTAATAGGGTAGGTCATTTATATAAATTAAAAATAAAAATGGTCCGAGTATCGAACCCTGTGGAACGCCCATAGTAACCACCGATCCCTCTGAACGTGTGCCACCAACATCGACCCTCTGAGTTCTATTGCTCAAATATGAAGTCAGAAGATCGAGAGCCTTATTCCTTATCCCATAGTGATGCAGTTTCCTGATCAATGTTTCATGTTGAACACAATCAAAAGCCTTTGACAAATCGCAGAACACACCAAGCGCATCATGTTTATCTTCCCAGGCCTCATAAATACTTTTCATCAAATCTACACCAGCATTGCCCGATTAGTCGACCGTCCTTTAGTGAAGCCAAACTGTTTAACATGAAATAATTTGTGATTGTTAAAATAGGTCAGCATCTGCTCAAGTATTAATTTTTCAAATATCTTGCTCAAAGTCGGCAATACCGAGACAGGTCTGAAATTACCTGGATCAGAAGCACTGCCAGCCTTGAACAAGGGTATAACTTTACTATGTTTAATTAAATCAGGAAATACACCTCCTGAAACGCAATCGTTAAACACAGCTGCCAAGTGGGGGGCAATGACATCAATGACACTAGACACAGATTTTACTGATAGCCCCCATAGGTCTGCAGTTTTTTTAACATTAATAGCCTTAAAAGCTTTCAAAATGCCATTACAGTTGACAGCCGTGAATTCGAACGCGTCTTGACAGCTATCTACACATTCTGATAATAATTGCTCAGCAGAAGTGGAAGACGACCGAAGAGTATTCGTTATACCAATAGGTATATTACTGAAAAAATTTTCGAACTCAGTCGCTACTTCCAGATCCCCTGTAACGTGGCGACCGTTTATCTTTAAATGAAAGCTTCGTTCACTTGTTTTAGACCTACCGCATTCAGAATTTATAATGTTCCAGGTCGTTTTAATTACATTTGTCGAAGCTGTAATTTTATTTCTAATGAAATTTGACTTTGCCAAGGAACAGACCTGTCTAAATGTCTTTGAATATTTTTTAACATATTCCTGAAAGTCAGGGTTGAAATTAAATGATTTTTCCGAATAAAGTTCATAAAGTCTCTTACGACTTTTATAAATACCGGGTGTTGCCCAGTCACTGAAAACAAAACTGCTTCCGAACGATACTGTTTTTAGTGTAAAGATTTTCCCAAACACATCATGGATTAAGTTGAATAAATCAGCATAAGATTTATCCACAGTAGTGTAATCGGGCAATTCTGTTATCTTATTTACTATATTTTCTCGGAAAATTTCTAAGCGTTTTGAGTTGACTGGTACAAAACTGATTACATTCTTATTTCTGGTAATATTTTTAGAGTACAGAGCCGATTGTCCTCGATGATCAGATTTTACAGGGTCCACAATACAATTCCTAACAGGTTGTATATTACTAAAAATGTTATCAATACAAGTAGCACTAGTGGCAGTTATACGAGTAGGTTCTAGAAATACGTTATATAAACCAAAGGATTTCAATAAATTTAACATTTTCCGTCTCTTTGTTGGTTCCAGCGAAGAATCTAAAATATCTACATTGAAATCTCCACAAACTACTACTGATTTTTTAGAGCACTGGCATTTAAACAAAGCTTCTTCCAGCTTCTCTTCAAGCTGTATGTATGGAGCATCCGGGGGACTGTATACGCTTAATACAATGAACTGCTCGAACTCAATACTAGCTATTTCAATAACTCGTTCAAGAGAGAGGCTTACTATATCTTTACGTTCTTTAAATTTTATAGACTTGTTAATAAGAATTAATGAGCCTCCTCGTATACATTTTGTCCTACAGAACGAGCTAGCAACCTGGTGATTTTTAAAGTTGAACATGACTTCATGACGCCTTAACCAATGTTCTGTGACACAAAAAATATCAATGTCATTCAAGTTCATGTACAATTCTAACACCAGTTCTTTCCCATTAATAAGGCCCGCTACATTTTGGTGCACCAGGTGTAAACCATAATTTTTATGATTAGTAGATTCAATGGCCTGAGAGCAGTCAGATTCAAAATTTTGCTGTGGCTGATGTAAAACTAAATTGCCAGATTTAACATTCATTGATTCGTACATTATGTCAAGCTTAGTGCAAGAACGTTGCTCTTTTTTCCCATAATCTAATTTAAATTACTTGGATATAAATAGCTATCCATAGTTCTATTATCAGTAATGTCATATTTCTGCTCAAAAGGAGCAGGTTGGGTAGCCAGATTTTTGGCTAGTATATCTATAAAATAATGTAGCGAAAATGCTACCTGTCTTTTAAAATAGTCCAGAAGCTTATGCTTTCTTTTAGTCAAGTAAAAATAATAATTCTTCCTAACAATAGTGTTAGTGTCAATTAAATGAAACTTTTTATTGTGACATGTTAATGTGTCCAATGACAAATTTAAATGGTACCTAGTCCTATTTTCCGCAACTGGCATACCCTGGCAATAAGGCAGTGTGTAAATAATAATATTATTTAACTCTAATGAGCTTAATTTACTATAGTATTCAATGAGTTTTTGTTTGGTTATACCTGCCCTGTTTCCTATGAAAATAACCAGATTATCTTGCCTTTGGAATTTATAACTAAATATGGACTTCATTATTTGGGCATAAGATGCAGAAGGCATGCAGTGATTTATAAAACACTGCCCTGGTGTACAAAAGCTTAATTTCGACCCCATATCTCTCCCAATTTCATCACTGAACATAATCCATTGATTCTTTGTTTCATTGTAACTTTTTAAACTAAGATTGCCCTGTAATTTTTTAAGACTACTGCAATAAGCAACTTTCACTGTGGCCGGTCCATGGATGGGTGACCATCCATGTGATCACTTTGTGACATTTATTTGAGCGTTTCCGTGCTTCGGAAGGCACGTTAAGCCGTTGGTCCCGGTTGCCAGTAAAATGGCAGTCGTTAAGCTAAGTTGAAGGCTTTATTTCAACAGCAGGCAGTCACAACCTGCGCCTGTCCATTTAATCACGGCAATACGGCTCACCACCTATTACGTGGGACAAATTATACAAAGGTGAAATGTGTGCATATAATATGCCTCTGTCTACCCCTTCGGGGATAAAGGCGTGACCATTATGTATGTACTTATGTCAATATTTACACTCAGTATTAACTTATATATAACAGGTTTGTTATAACCTTAAACCCTAATCGTTGTCAAAGTTCATTACACGAATTTTCTAACAAATCCAAACACAGCTATGATACGATGTTCAATCATGAAGTTACAGTTCATATCTTACGACTCCATCATAATATCAGTTTGACAGCACCATATTATTGTATTGTTATCAGAACTACAAACATCTGCCAATTTTCATGACGCTACGATCCTTGGAAGATGGTTAAATTAGTTACCTGAGATTCCATTGCATAGTTTTACAAGTCAATTAAAAAAAGGTTTGTTATAACCTTGAAACCTAAGCCTGGTCGAAGTTCATTACAAGACTTTTCTGACGAATCCAAAAACAGATATAATACGATATTCCATCATGAAGTTCCAGTGCATATCTTTCGGCTCCATCATCAGATCAGTTCGACAGTACCATATTATTGTATTGTCATCAGAACTACATACAGCTGTCAATTTTCATGACGCTACGATGCTTGGGAGCTGATTAAATTAGCTACCCTAGATTCCACATTTTCCATTGAAGTTTCAGTGCCTATCTTCCGGCTCCATCATCATATCAGTTTGACAGTACCATATTATTGTATTGTCATCAGAACTACATACAGCTGCCAATTTTCATGACCCTACGATCCTTGGAAGCTGGTTAAATTAGCTACCTTAGATTCCACTTGTTTTCATTGCCTGTCTTCCGGCTCCATCATCATATCAGTTTGACAGTACCTTATTATTGTATTGTCATCAGAACTACATACATCTGCCAATTTTCATGACCCTACGATGCTTGGAAGATGGTTAAATTTGTTTCCTTAGATTCCATTACATTGTTAGTTACATACACGACGACCTAATAAAAGCGTATTAATAAAGAATTTTGCTGGCGATCGCTAACCAGTTGATTTAAATATTTTTAGGAAAAAGAATATCACTCTAATATTAACCTAAAAGCAATAAAATAAAAACAAAATATACAGTGTATTAATAATATAATGTCATAGACTATAACGTTATATAACGTTAGATAGTTGCGGCTTAAGGAATTTAAAAATATTGATATACTATTATATTGTAACCAGAAACCGGAATACCTAATTTCATGGTGTTAACTTTGAAGATGACGAATTTCCATACAACTGTTTCTATCTTATTTTACCACCTATAATTTGGTAAGTAATAAGAAAGAATTTTTGGAATTTCCAAAAAATCCTTTCTTATTACTTACATTGTTATTAAAAGGTATCTTCTGTCCAAATTTCATCATTTTAGGTCCAGGGATTTCGTCTCTACGTTGATGAGTCAGTCAGTCCCTTTCTCTCTTTATGTAATGGTATAGATTACTTTGAGTAAATTTTCCAAATTAATTACACATTTTGCACAGAAATAAGTAAGATTTATGTTTAGACGATCGCATTTATAACGGAATCTTCTACACGCGATCGCGCTGGCAGATTTACAGCGCACCTTGTAATAATCGATGAGCCAAGCGCTGAATTACGGGTGCCACACTTTATGACACCTCGTCCACTGTGCATTTTGGTCGTTATCCTAAAAAGTTGAATATTACTTAGTTTTATTGAGTGCAATGCAATTTTGCTATTTTTATCAACAAATAAACTACCCGGTGATGGCAATGGAACAAACGAAAGTACTGGCAACGTGTATGCGATCACTTCTGTCTACTGATATTAAGGCGTGATAGAGACCGTTTCCTCAACATTCCATGGATTCACCGTGTGGGTGCCGAGTCTATAGCGTGGTACAGAGGGAACACTGTAAGGGTATCTAGGACTTGCGACCCACTTAAATAGGCTAGGAGTGCTTTACAAGTTAAAAGTCCCCCGACTTTAACTTATAAAGCACTCCCACACATGCTATAGGAACGATCCCAGGTCCCCCGACACGACAACGCTATTATAACTTTTTGGAGGAATTTTTCATGTCGGGGGTTTTTAATTTTTGACGGCGTATTTAAATTATTTTATCCTTTTTTCAACTACTTTTAACAGTCGTGGGTCTTTTCAAAATTTTTGATTTAGATTTTTTGTTTAACTTTTCAGAGAACAAATATTTTAACTATTTGGTTGTGTTTTTTATGCCGGGGGTTTTTCAATTTTAAGTCGTGAGTTCTTAAATTATTTTATCCTTTTTTTCAATTACGCAATTTTTAACTGTCGTGAGATTTTTCAAAATTTTAATTTCATTTTAATTTTCGTCACCACTGGTGAGTACCCTAACACCTATTTAATAACATGCACTAATGAAACCTGAACACATAACTGCAAACTGCATCAAAATCCGACTAGTAGTTTTGTAGAAAAATAACAATATACTCGTATATTAAGTAGCAGAAACAAGTAACTAAACAAACATCCTAACACTACAAACAAAAAAACCGGACAAGTGCTAGTTGGACTCGCCCATGAAGGGTTCCTTATCAGCAAGTAACATAATATAAAAGTTCTTGTAGTTCGTTGTAACTTTGATTGATATTTTAACACATTCGCAGTGGTAGTGATTATACTAGGCAAAAATTACGGTTTGTAACGTATTAAAAAAAACTACCTACTCGATCTAGTTCAAACCAATTTTCGTTGGTAGTTTTTATGGCAATGTACATCATATATTTTTTTTAGATTTATCATTCTCTTAGTTTAGAAGTTAGAGGGGGGGGGGGACACTCATTTTTCCACTTTGGAAGTGTCTCTTGCGCAAATTAATAACTTACCAAAAAAACGATGTTGAATCTCAATAGCATTTTTAAAGACCTATCTATGGATACCCCACACGTATGTCTTTGATGAAAAAAAAATTTTGAGTTTCAGTTCTGAGTATGGGGACCCCCAAAATTTAAGGTTTCTTTTCTAGTTTTATATAAAAATATTAATGCGTTTACAGAATACATCTACTTGCCAAGTTTCAATAGCATAGGCCTTATAGTTTTGGAGAAAAATGACTGTAACATACGGACGGACAGAACAGTTCCTTTTTTTGCCATTCAGCTACGGAACCCTAAAAATACATATTATACCGTCTCCGTTTCGTCGTGGGTAAATGAAAACCGCATCGAAATTGATTTTCATCACAAATAATGTTAGCTGCAGCGCCCCCTGGTGAGTTGTCACCGTAACATCTATCTAAGAACATGTACCAATCAATCCCCGACCCATAACAGTAAACTGCATTAAAATCGGACTAGTAGTTTAGCAGAAAAGTGGCAACATTGATTTTTCATCACAAATATTGCTTGCTGCAGCGCCCCCTGGTAAGTTATCACTGTAACACCTATCTAAGAACATGCACGAATCAAACCCAAACCCATAACTAAAAACTATATTAAAATCGAAATTAGTAGTTTTTGAGAACGGTGGCAACATTGGTTTTCACAAATAATGTTTGCTGCAGCGCCCCCTAGTGAGGTGTCACCGTGACACCTATCAAAAAACATGCACCACTCATACAAGAGATTAGTTTTGGAGAAAAATGGCAATATGTGCTTGCACAAACAAACAAACAAACATCCTCACCACCCAAACGCATATACCGTCTCCGTTCCGTCGTGGGTAATAAAGCAATAATAGTATATCAATATTATAGTAATTGCGCCTAAAGGCGGTAACAGATGGTGATTTTACGTGTCATGGATAGACATGAAATAACTAAGATCTAACTTTGTGTGTGATCTAGCTCTGATTTTACTATTTGTTGTTATAGCGGCAACAGAAATACAAAATCTGGAAGGATTTACGCAGAAAGATAAACAGATGGATACTTACCCTTTGGGTATGGTAGTAACATTGATGACATTATTACCTACTGCGTCCGATCAGGTTTACAATTGCCTGCGATGATCACCAGCCGACGTATCCTTTTTATTTTCTTACATTCCATAGTCAACACGGAAACGTGGATACCAAGTTATAAGTCAGGTTGATATGTATGAAGCAATTAAGCGCCGGGAGTAAATCTGTTGAAAGACTAATGACAGACATTCATTTGGGTTTGTACGATTTATTGGGATCTATTGACAAGGGTTGAATAATAGTTACCACTAACGTAACAAATAAGGCTATTTTAACTGAGCACTCGCTTAAATTACAACCCGGATATTTGCTAGCGAGGTGTTTTTATAGCTTTGAAGGTATAGCCTAGATCGGTGTATTCAGAGTAACTTTTTTTTTTGTGGACGCGGGGAACGTATTTATGCGCCTTCATCCCAACTGCGGGGGCAGCTGGGATGGTGTGTGGGACTCCCGGCCAGGTCCGGAATGGACCGTCCTACCCACTAAACCCCGCGGTGTTCCTCCTCACCCTATAGCCGGGCCGAGGGATATCAAAAGATTATTCACATCGACCCGGCTAGGGGCGCCCCGTGAATTCGGGGCTCTCCTCGGGGGAGCCAGATGGGCGACTCCCCAAAGCTCCTTGAGGAGCTTAAAACCACGCCTGCACCGCTCTCGATTGCCCCTCTGTAATAGAGGAGACAGAGAGCGGCTGGCGCAGGCGTGCGCTAATTGGCACCCCCGGAACACGGGGAAGGTGCCCACCGCCATGTGACCGTTGGTGGGCGGGGTCCCCCGACCTTACGCCCACGGTCAATAAATATTCGGGGGCGTGCGCAAGCTCCTCGCGACGGCGCCCCGAACTGCACGGCGGAGTGGGACCAATTGTCGAGTTGCTCCCACTCCCCCACGCAGTGCGCCTCCCGCTTTGCCGCCATCGAAGCGATGGCGACTCAGCACGCCTGACTGCCGAAAATGCCAGTAGTGACAGGCCCCTACCGGTGCAGGCCGCACAGACGGAACTACCGTACATGCGGCAGCCCGCACACACGCAGCAGTCTCTGGCAAACTGCCGCGCTACGAAACTGCCGCACAGGTGGACTGCCGTACAGGCGGAAGTAGCCGCACAGGCGGAACAGCTGCACAGACGGCCGCTGCCGCACTGCAATCTTGCTCCAACCGGCCGCAGCCGGGAGCAAACCTCACTACACCGCGGGCCTCAAAGGCCCGCCATACCACGACCCCATCGTACAATGGGGTCAACTCCGTCAAAAGACGGCTGTTTAACGTTCCCAATGCTTCTACCGGCTGGAAGATCGGGAGCATTGGGGCGTCCGCCACGGTGTGTTGCGCTGCAGATGCAACGCAACACCGCGGGCCTAGCAGGCCCACCGAACTGCGACCCCCTCGCCATGGGGTCAGCCTGCCGGGATATCAGTACATCGACTAATGGGGGCACACGCCGATGTTCCAGGGTGCACCGTCTTAGTCCAGTTGCCACTCCCCCCGGGCATATAGCTCGAAGGGATAGAAAACCGGACCAAGCTCACTAGGAGGTTTCCCGACCTAGCACCCCATTCAGAGTTACTTAAAGTAGGTACACTGATAATTCCTTATAGATCTCTTCTACCTACATCATAAGAACTTTAGCGTTCAATTCATTTTTATTCTTTTTTTATCGAATATTCATTGATAATTCATTGATTTCATTTGAGATTGATGATTGGTTTTAAATTTTATCTTCCTCTTTTCGATAAGAAAAAAATCTTTTGAGTGCTAAACGTCATTCACTATCGACGGACCGAGCGAAGCGAGCAAGAATCTCCGATTCGGCAGTATGTAGGACTTTGCTTTCGTCCGTAGGTCAGTTCTGGTCTTGAGGACGCATTTCTTTCACCAAACTAGGCACAGGTGGTCTTCGATTTAAATTACAACTTACTTCTGTCGAGAGCTTTTTTTGATAGGGGGAAAATGCGGGGAGAAAAGGGGCGAAGTTAGTAGTCGCGTTTTTATGAACGGATCTTGATGACTTTTGACTGAAACTTAAAGGATACGAATTCTCACAAGCTCTTGTCTATTTTTTCTTTGGTGCTCACGAGGTGCACTCTTCGCAGAAGTACTAGTATATTGAACGATCAACTTTTTGTACAACTATACACATTAAAGTAAAAAAAAGTCATGTAAATAATTTGCGATGTTGAATAGAACTGCATTATGCAGAACTTATTAGGAAACTAAAATGCTTTTAAAAAGTTGTTAGGTACGATTGTGATAATCAACATTGCAATTTAAATTCACAGCAAAATGTAGTCTGACTACCAACAATTTTATTCCATTTTAATAAAAACTCAAACAGAATACTGAATCAAGTTAGAACCAACTTCTGTCGGACATAAAACTGGGACTGTATTAAAAACTGTTCCACATTTTAAACTAAGTTGATGTACATTGTTCACGAGAGATAACGTGCCACAACGAGCTACAAATAGGACCGTGTTTATCAAAATAGGACCATGAATATACACGTTTGCTAGCTTTGTCATTCTGATGGAAGAATGGCGTTGTGTTATTGCACTGTAATGTGTGCGGGAACGTTTTGAGTGGCGTTTAAGTGAATCATATAGCATTAACACCCAGTAAATCCTGTAAGAGTTTTTAAATAAATGGAAGACAACAATTATGACCATATTATTTTTAATCATGTATAAACAAAATTATGGATAAAACCTTTATGCTCAATAATATTTGTACAAACACAAAAACTGTACGTTAGAGCTTTAATGAGATAAGTAGGTACGTATTTATTCTTGTCAGCTGAATAGACGCTAATGTCATTCAAAGCAAAATCACAAGTGACAACCCTGGAGAGAAAAATAACTGAGTTTTTCCATAGGGTGGAGATATTTTCGCAGTTGAGTGGCTATATTTTTGCTGCGAATTGAAGCTTTGGGCTGCAAATTTTATTATAACTACGTACACACAAGTACATTTTTAGAAGACTATGTAATTAAATTTAATTGCAAAAGAACTTTAATTTTGATAATTTTATGTTATTAAGAATGTATGTTTAGTTTTTCAAACGTAAAATAAAGCTAAATATATAAAGTAAGTCCCTTCTGCCAGTAAAATGGCAGTCGTTAAGCCAAGTTGAAGGCCTTTTTAGGCGGCTTGAAAATTTAAATAGCAGGCAGGCACAACCTGCGCCTGTCCACCTCAACCCGGCAATAATACGGCTCACCACCAATTCAGTGCGACAAAAAAAAGCGTGAAATGTGGGCATATAATATGCCTCTGCCTACCCCTTTGGGGATAGGCGTGACCATATGTTTATAAGGGGGTCTACTAACAACATTTTCAAAACCATTTAATACGCTGGTGGAGTGCACGGCGTGGGCGCAACAGCGCCAGGTCCTCGTAGTGGGTCTGGACGTCGACACTCTCTCGCTGGAGACCATGGTGCAAGCCATTCTCTCCAGCGGGAGTAAGTGGGACTGCGCCGCCGCCTTCTGCGAGCAGGTCATGCTCGTGAAGGAGGCGGCGGGACGGGTACGGGAGAGAACTCTCCCACCCGAGTTCTGCAGTCGGCGGCCCGGGCGCCGCCGACGTGTCTTCGCCGAGGACTATCGGCCACCATGACCGGGGGTATGAGGACGGTGAGAGGGCGACTCACCGTCCTGAAGCAGGCCCATGACGGCAGCGTGACGTGAGCAATTCACGCACGCTCCCCCCTTAGAAGCGGGATCACACCCGAAACCCCCCAAAGACGCGGGATAGCACCCGAACCACCCCCTGGGCGAGGCCGCAATGGCGGCCGTAGGTCTGTTGTGAGTCCCGGGACATCCTTCCGAGGGCTTACCCGGGGCTCACAACCACAGGCTGTTGGGCGTTACGTGAGGTTTTTTAGTCGGTAAGAGTCCGGCATAACATCATATAAGGATTTTCCCTCACGTAAAAAAAAAACCATTTAATAATAAACTGAGCACTTGTACTTGAGGAATGTTAAGGTTTGAAGTGCCCTCAAGTTGTTTCATCGACCCCGACCCACTCGTCAGGGAACAGATAAATGATTGCTTGCTGGTTTTGTATTCTGTTTGCAGCACGTTAATTGGTTTTATAAGCACACTTCATTACGATACTCGATCCCAACTTTCTACCGTCATGGAAAGGAAATTGCTTTTAGTTTAGTAATCTTAATACCTAATAAAATATCAACATATTACTTCTTTTTAAGCAGTAATTGACAAAAAATCTCTAGATAATAGTATTTTAAAGAGGTTATTTCATGATGACGTTTTATGACAGGTTTTGTAATACTCAAAAGTCACTGGAGCTGTTAAACATTGAGTGAGCCTGGGTTGTGTCGATACTCCTGCTAATAAATAAATATTACCTTACATATTCATGTACATTAATTATTGAATCTGCAGCGGAAATTATACGCGTCACACGTGGGTTTAATATTATATAGGCTGCACCAGCTGTCAGCGGGATGCTACGAGCTTATTTCTGATTCACAAATAATACAATGCACTTCCAACCAAATGCACGTAAAACAATGCGGGATCTGATGTGCAAATAATTATACATTTAGTCATCTTTTTAGACTTTAGTTCTAGTTGAATGTGTTTAAAAGATTCACGAGTAGCTGTATTATTTCAATAAAATAGCATCCACGTCCACGAACAAGTTAACCGAATTTAATTTCATGAATTGCTCATTTCCGTTTTGCGGTTTTAACAGTAACTTTGTTATAAAAGTTTTTTCGTTTCGTAATGGGCATACTTCCCTGACTTCAATTTGCTTTCAGACTTCCCAATATTTAACGAAAATCAGAAATAAATTAAAAGTTCTTTGTGCTTGTATGATTGGTTAATTACCTACTTACTTTGGGATTCCATTCGGGGGCTTACTTAAGTTCCCTGACTCCAATGGTATTACCAATGTTAGTGTGGACGGGGTGAAGTCTAGACGGGGGTGTCGCATGTTTTTTAAGATATTTAATACTTATCTTTTTGAGCAAATTATAAAATTCGAATTAAGGATGTATTCAGGGTTATATGACTTCATTTTTGTGCGGCAGATGTCTTTCACTAATATCTTTTATCTGGGGCCAGTTATCAGCCTTACCATTTTATCTTCCTGAGATGTGCTAGGTTCACAAAACGGTTTCAAGTGTGGTGTGACTTACGAAGCTTGTCAGGATAGCGTTACTTGAGCAGCTTTAGAGAACTATTGAAGTACCTATCTCCTAACTATACTATGCTAGGTGTAGATGGAAGGACAAGGTAGTACTGTCTCGAAAACACACCAACAATACTACCTTGTCTTTCCATCTAGCTAGACCTTTGAAAATGCTGTGAAGCGAAACCAGTCAGTTTTATAATAATAAATATTGTGGAACAGTACAAGTGTCGTTTTCAATATGTGCAGCAAGTTCCAAGCCAAGCCTCCAAGTTCCATCAATCAACAGTATAAATAATATGCTAGTTTCCTAGATAGTATGCAGTAATAAATATTATGGCAGAATAAAAATAAATAAATAATTAAATATTTGTGGACATTCACACACAACATCATCTAGCCCAAATTAAGCTTATATAAGCTTGTGCTATGGGATCTAGACAACTGATATACATACTTATATATTTCTAAATACATACATTATTATACATAGAAAACAGCCAAACTCCGAAACAAACATTTGTGGATCACACAAATATTTGGACCGACCCAGGAATCGAACCCAGAACCTCCGGCGCCGCAGGCGGTATCACTACCGACTACGCCACAGAGGCAGGTAAATATCTAGTAATTGGCTGCTTTACTTTTTAATATTTATAAAAGTAGAAATTAGTAGTTGAAGCCACCCCACCCGCACCCGGGTGAAACACAGCGATACGCTCCCGTGGGACAATATAATTAATGTTGAAACGTGGACGTATGATAATAATATAATTACACTCTTTCTGGGAAAAATACGTGATTTTTTTTTTTTTTTTTTTTTTTTAATAAATATTCACGGACATTTCACACAACGCTATCTGATCCCAAAGTAAGCTAGGAATAACCTGCTTGTGTTATGGGTATCAGACCACGGATACTAATACTTATATACTTTTAAATACATACATATTATACATAGAAACACCCAGACTCTTGAAACAAACATTTATGGGTCACACAAATATTTGTCTCCGGTGGGAATCGAACCCACGACCTCCAGCGCCGCAGGCGGTATCACTTCCGACTGCGCCACAGAGGCAGTCAATTATTTGTTTTGTTTAAAAGTATGTTGTATTATTCTGTTTTTCTTTAACCCTATTGAACATTATCTAAGCACAGATATATTGGAAATATATTATTACCATTGATAGGTACCTAGATCTAGCCGAAAACACAGACATGGCAATTAGTATTGTGTGCCTAAAGTAAACAAATATTAACAAAAGATTCAGTTCCTCCTAAATCACTTGTTACGATATATTTGACGACGTGTAGCCACAGCTCACATCTGTGCCGCGACTATCTGTCATCGGTTCGGACAGGTGTGTGCTCGCACATTTTTGTGGTACAGCCATAAGTGGCTCAGATATTATTGTTTGTTTAAGCCGACGTGTAACATTAAGTATAGGCTGAAACACGATGTAGGTATGTCTAACGAAAATTAATAGCTGTCATGTTTAACGGTAAATACTTGTATTTATGGTATTAAAATGTGTGGTTTACATTATTTATATTTTATTATTTAACAACCGTCTATTCCCGTAGATTGAAAAAAAACAAGCCAAGTACGAATAGGACTCTCTCACAGATAGGTTCCGTTCCAAAAAAAACGTCGAAAAACGATGTTTGTGGTTTAGGAGCCCCCCTTTTCCGTTCCCGTGGGAATAATAGAATAAAATACAGTCTATGTTCACCACAAAGAGTGTAGCTTCCCAGCAGTGAAAGAATTTTTCAAATCGGTTCAGTAGTATCGGAGTCTTTTCCATGCCAGCAAACAAACAATCACACCTTTCCTCTATATAATGCTAGCGGTCGTCACGCGGTTTCACCCGCGTAGTTCCCGTTCCCGTGGGAATACGGAATTAAAATGCGGAAGTGAAAAATACTGCTTATATCGCAAAGAAATTATTGATGACGAAAGAAAAAATTATGTATCCCAATAAAACGCTGTAAAATCCAATACAATAAGATAACTTAAAATATGGAAGAAAAGCAACAACATCTGAGTAAACCACAAACTTGAATCGTTATTGATATTCACTGCTCCTTACGGCAGTTCGCAACAAATTTGGATGCTCGTTTAACTCTCAAACTGTGTCACTACAGAACTCTAAAATACTATCAAAGTTACCGATGCAGTTTACTTACTAACTTAGGTAACTTGATAAATAACTCAATTGTTCGTAATACACTGTTGTTACTTGGCTACTGACGATCAACTCGTCTTACAATTTATTGAGGCAATCGTAGCAAGCGCCTTCGTTGTTTATTTAGAATGTTTGATTGTATTTAAAACATTACTGCAAGTTACTTATAAGGACTTAGCAAAACTGTAAAGTCAATAATATACACATAATTTATCATTGTAGGTCACAAAATATTTTTAACGTCTATATTATTTACGTCTATATTACATATCTATATATATAAAAACAAGAACTGACTGACTGACGATCAACGCACAGCCTAAACCACTGGGTCTAGAAGCATGAAATTTCGCACAAATGTTCATTATGCCACGTAGGCGAGCAATAAGAAGGGATTTTTGGAAATTCAACTCCTAAGGGGGTAAACAAGGGTTTCAAAGTTTGTATGGGACAACGTGATTCCTTGGTCCGATCTTCTTCAAATTTGGCATACAACATCTTTAACTGAATTAATAGGGGACGTGTTTTGTATTTTATTGAAATTTGTCTTTTATCATGGTTAAAATGGGGTAGAAAAAATTTTTAGGGGGAGTTGCCCCAAAGTTCATATTAGTACTTCTTAGTCGGTAATTTTTCATTTTTTTTTGACACATGTTTGACAGCTCAATACGAGTTTTTAAAAAAATGGTGTCAATTTATGTTAAATGTCAAAAAATCAAATAATTTTATATAAACTGCTAAATTTATTGATTTTTGCCCTTCAGTATGCGGAATTGCCTTCATATTTTGTATGTCAAAAATACATTTGTGAGAAGGAAAACCTGTAGGTACATGACTGGCTAGGAATTATGAAAGAACAAGTTCTAGGTAAGGTGTACACGGTTCATCCGAATAACACGAGAGTATTTATAACAATCTTCGCTTACTTTCTTATTTTATACGGTGATAATACAAACGACCAGAGGCGTTAAACATGAACATTTAGCGGATGAAAGTACGGGTTGCCTCAGCCTCAAAAGTCTGAAGACCTACATAATCCAGAAATACTAAAAATAAAGAAGTTAAAATATCAACTCCTAATCAAATGCAGAGAATGCTTTTTATACCAATTAACAAAGACATTAGGTATTATTTTTTGCAAAAATATAGATTTACTCTCAATACGTAACGTATGTTTTTATTTATTTAGTCAGAATTATATCTATACATATAAAAACAGTACTGTAAAGTGCCAGCGGGCTGGCCACAGAAGACGACAGACGATGGCAGATGGATCAAATGAGTTCTAAAGCGGGCATCGCGACTTGGTCCACCCGCCAGATGGATCGAGGATCTAGAAGAGGTCGCAGGCTGGATGCGAAAGGCGCAGGACGTAAATTAGGAGGCCTACGTCCAGGAGCGTACATGCTGATTTGATTTATATAAAAACAAAAACTGACTTAAATTCTGATCGAGATCTAGAACTTTGATATTAGATTAATGGCATAGGTGCGTAGAAAGAAACGATTTTTAGGGTTTGTACCCTTAAACGGGGTCCTGTTTATTCACGAGACTTCGGTGAAGGAAAGAAAGAAAGAAAAAACGTTTATTTGGCGCAAGGAGGACACATAAATTGCTCAACTCTAAAAAATAAATAAAAATAAAAATGTTTTATTGTGTGCCTCACGATTGCACCAAAGGGGTGTCCAGTTCAGCATTTGCCAGGCGGACCTTGGCGCTGATTTTCAACTGGAACCCATGTGTTGTGTGTTATTTGTGTATTTATGTTAATGTGTGAATGTAGTAAGTGTGGATGTGTAGTAAATACGTAATACTATTAGGCATTTTAAATATATACGTATATACTTAAATAGATAGATATAAATATTTATAAGTAGGTACATACCTAAATTATTATTTATTTAGAAAAAAAATAATTTTAAAAACACATCACTACATATAATAGAATCGTAACTGGTTTTAAATAAATATTGAGGTAAGTATTTTTTGCTCCACCCAGTACCAATTCCAATAAGTACTGTACTAGGTATGGTATTTTGATAACTTGCAAAGTTACCCGTTCAATTTTAAATACACATATTATGTTAACTTAATCATACAATATTCAGACATAGAATACATCAAAATTCGTAAATTCATTTTATTTATTATAATATATAATAAATCAAATATTATAATCTCTTCACATTTCAACACAATTTCCCTCTATCCATTTATGTCACACTTGTATAACTCATTCATTCAAATTATAAATTTGGTAATGTAGTCTTACCATTGGTTAGAGCGTCTGCAAGCCGACCCAAGTCAAATAAGTGAAATATTATAACAGACCACGCCATCCAGCCTCCGCTGTGCTTCCAAGAGATATTCACGCAATCTATATTTAATGGTAGTCACAGATTTAATGGACCGCAATGGCGGAGGAAGGTTGTTCCATATTTTGGATGCTGAGTAGCGGAAACTACCTCTAAAGGATGCGGTTCTGTGCAGCTGTATCGATTCGGATACAGCTGGATATCGATCGGTGTCCGTTTGTTTGTCTATCTGTCCGAAATGAAGCTGTATCTCAGGAATCGTGATAGCTAGAGAGCTGAAATTTTCAGATGATATATTCTGTAGCCTCTATGACAACAAATACTAACGTCAGAAAAGGGTGGGGGGGGGGATTAAGGGGGATTATTTTTTGGTACGGAACCTTCTGTGCGCGAGTCTGCTTCGCACTTGTCCGATTTTTATACCACTAAGATGGCAGAGAAGCTTACGGTCCACCTGATAGTTGGATACTGTAGCGGACTAATTCGCATATTGAACGTTTGCAACACCAGTGGCGCTGCTGCATTTCAACCCATATTTCCCTTGGCACTACCGCTTGGCACTCAGTAGAGTCACGGGAAAGTAAATTATCCCGTAACCCTACTGATAGTGCTTAGAATTAGGTTCCTTTAAATTTTTAAAATAACCATTATAATGAAAATCAAATTAGTGCCAAAATAATACAACGGGAGTATGTACACGCGACAGAAAACCACGCGAAAAGAATAGAAGTGACGGGGAACCTTTCTATTTCTTTCTCTCTTACGCAAACGAAGTTGCGCGGGTCAGCTAGTTAATACATATACGCCTTACTACTAATACATATATAATACATATACGTCTATATTATTAGATTTTTAACGTCTATATAATTATTAACGTCTATATTATTAGAATCTGGCAATAAAACTCGCGACAAGTTCGACTAGTAATGACTTTCGTTTTCTTAGTAGAAGACAACAATTATTTTGTAAACTTTAATTTGTAAATAGATTTAAGTTTACAGCGGTACTGTCAGGTGTAATTAGTATTCATTTTACACTTACATTATTTTGTTATTCGATTCGGTTTCAAAATAGTCATGGTACAGAAGGATCAAAATACGTTATCTGTACAAATTTTGTGTTCGGTACCTTTTAGTAATAGAATATTCAAAGTACTTTATAAAATTGATTGATATAAGCGCATCTTTCTGACCGTTGAGGTCTAACAATATTCTGGCATTATTGATATGTGCTGGTGCTGACTCGGCGGTGTCTTGTTTCTATTGAATTACGACAGTGAACTCTTCTTGTTTCTGCAGTTAATAAGTCTTGATACCAAAGTCCTTTTATGGGTTATTCTTCGTTTCGGTTATTCATCATGAAGGCATGGTAGCCACAGATTCTCTTATTTCTAAAAATTCATCGAACTCAATAGTTAGCGCAAAATTAAACTAAATGATATTTTGGAATTCAAATTTGATTATAGGAAAATGTAGGAACATTTTTCGGCATTCCTCCCTCTATTAATATTTTATATTGTTCACAAAAACCCAAAATTGAAACAACAAAAACTATTTCAAATTAATTTCATAAGAAAAATTCGTAATCCGCTTGAAAATCGGTATTGAATCAATGAAACGAATTACACGGTTATTCGATATATTTACCTTGCACTACATGAAGTCCAAGTAATTGTTATGTGTGTCGACTGTTAGGGCTTTAATTTAAGACGTGCGGTGTGGTTTTCAAAAACGGCTTGAAAATAGATACCAGCACCATGGAGCAAATATTGTAGAGTCACACAAAACCATATTATATGACCCTTCAAGCGCAACACGCAAAAATAACATTAGGGCTTTTATGGACCACACATGCCTTACCTCTGCCTTCGGTCTGGAGCCCCAGGTAAGCCCTCAAAAGGATGTCCCAGGATTCACCACAGGTATTTTTTTTTTCAATTCGCCTATACCATACAAAGCCTGAAGACGAAAATCTACAACCAGTGCGTTCTCGCCGTTATGACTTACGGTGCCGAGACGTGGACACTTACGGTGTTGTTGGTCCGCGCCCTTAAGGTCGCGCAGCGAGCTATGGAACGAGCTATGCTTGAAGTTTCTCTGAGGGATAAACTTCGGAAGGAGTTTATTCGGCGGAGAACTAATGTGGTCGACATAGCTCGCAGAATAAGCACTTTAAAGTGGCAGTGGGCCGGCCACATCAGCAGAACAATATACGGCCCATGGAGCAAGCGAGTTCTGGAGTGGAGCTCGCGACTTGGCAAACGTAGCGTAGGACGTCCACCCGCCAGATGGACCGACGATCTGGAAAAGGTTGCAGGCTGGGACTGGGTGCGAAGGGCGCAGTACGGTGTGTTGTGGCGTAAATTGGGAGAGGCCTACGTCCAGGAGTGGACTGCCGTAGGCTGATTTGATTGATAATTTTAAGGCGAAATGAAGCAATGTAGTTACATCAGGAAAATAGGTTATGTTTAGCAACGACTGATTATAATAGGTCCCGGGCACCAAAACGATAAAATAAGTATGCAAATAAATAATTGTACCAGATATGAGCCGTAATTTTAAATACATAGATTAAAGCACCCATTAACTTCTCACGGTAAATCTCCCTGTTATTCAAACCGAGCAATGGTCGCAAAATAATATAACTATGACTCGCCAATTTAAATTTGCTTCACTTGGCTAAAGCTCAGCGAATAAACAAAAAGTGTAGCTTGTTATTCTAGCTTGTTATTCCGTCTCCCATACAAATTGGGTACATTTTATTTGGAAGCACTGCTTTCTAGTCTTCAACAGTTGCAGCAAATACTAAGCTACAATAAATAGGTTCCTATAAACTTCCTATAGCACACACTCCCTCTTACTTTTATGTTTCATATTGTGTCCTGTAAACCTAATTCCTTTGTGGCATGTGCAATGCTTCGTGCCGATTGTGAATGAGTTTCTCTCCTCCCTATGTACCGTAGTTGTCGATCCGGTCGCGTGTTGCAGAAGTGTTGCAGTTTGATATCAATCGTATATCTTCCAGCATTATACTATATAGGTATCAATAGTTATGAATGCATGAGCAAATGCATTTATTTCAGAATTTTTGTACGTGTGATGTAGCTATGGATGCCCGAATGTTTGTTTTCATGCATTGACTAAACTGAAGCCGAAGGGATCTGCCTGAAATTTGGCACAGGAACTGATTTTAGTCGGGAAATAAACTTCTTTCTATCTCGGAAATAAGTTTTAATGTGAAGCGGGAACAAAAATAAAATTCTACACAGTTGGAGCCGCGGGCGCCATCTAGGTATATAGTTCCACCTGTATTCGTATAAACGTGACAACTTACAGAGATTTTACAGCAATCAGGGTTTATCTTCCACTCGCACCCTTTCTTACTTACGATTTAGTAGGTAATAATTATCCCTCTTATACATAACAGCGAAAGCGACTCGTTACTCGCCTGAATCACTAAACCAAACATCTGATTAAACATGGTGGGTAGATAGAATACAACTTGAGAACGGACATTTATTATGCTACTTTGTACCTGAATATATTCCTTTGGTAATCGAATACGGGAAAATCTCACCATGTGGGCGGAGACGTAGGCTTCATTAATCTAGTCCAATATTTATTTTATTTGATATTCAAAGCTAAAGATTTTCGTGTAAAGCTTTAAAGGTGTACCGTATGAAAATATCGGACGTTAAAACGTATACAGATTTCTTTGTAATGAAAATAATTTAGATTTCAATTTTGAGGATTAAGGAACACATTTAAGCGTATTCAATACATTTATGAGAGTTCTTTTTAATATGGAAAAGCGGTCAAAAGGATTCCGGGAATAAACATTCCGTAACTTTGCTTGGCAGTAATAGACGGATAAGGTATGATTGAATGTTATAGCAATAGACTCTCCATTTAATATGCTACATGTTTCAGAAGCTATACGTGACTTCGGTTACACTGAAAGTATATTATAAGATTACTTGGAAAAATATGATACCGCAGATTTATTTTTATGAGAAAAAATAATTATGTTGCATAAGATCGATCGTTATGTAACGTTTACCATTTACGCAGCAACATTTTCCGTGTTTTGTATTGATTTTAATTGCTGCTTTGCTATTCTTCTCAGTGCGGTGTTATTGAGCCTGTTCTAAAATTGATCTTATGAAAGCAATCAAACACGTGGTAATAGTAGATTATGAGATATCAACACATTTTAATTTACATTATATTTTCCAATAGGATATATCCTAGGCAGGCATTTTACTTTACATACTACATGGGCGGAGCCGCGGGTGGCTATAATTGGACGTGAAACCCTTAGTTGGTAGATATAGCCCAGCTCCCAAAAGTGCAATACATTACTTCATACGATACCCATGGGAGGAGACGAGACCTATTTGTAACGTTGCACCACTGCTATAAAACTATCACATCCATATAAACACTTCTGAACATGTTGAGATTTTAATACCTTATAGTTTTGTGTGGAAAAAAAAGGGAATGATACGTATGGGTAAGGGTTACGAAAACAGAAGACCTTTAAATAAAATGCTTATATGGGCCCGACGATAATATTCATACGCAACGTCACCTGGCCACAAACCAAACTGCCACTTCACAAAATATAGTAACCTCGTGTAGCCCGTAAAGCCGCTGAGAGATATTTTAATGCTTAAATATAAAGATAAATCCGAAAAAAATTAACAAACATGCTGTTTTCAAGTGCATAGGTTTTTAAAATTGCGAAAAAATAAAGCGCTCATCGCTCTGCTTCATTATAAACATTACATTAAACAATGTGGAGTTGAAAGAAGAGAAGATACTTTACTGTTCAAAGGATGCTGCATAGATTTCATTAAAAAATGTGTTATGCCAGTCTAAAAGGAAGTTTCTCATGGAAAAAATGCGCCTGAAATCGCATTATAATGTCGATGAATATCCTCAGAAACAAAGCTACTCACTTTTGTAGAAGAAACTCACGTGAATCATAACCATGTGACGGTGAAATGAGTCAGGATGTGGTGCTTTGATTGTATACAAAGGGGTCCTACGGTAAGGTCTCCTAGCTCCCTAAATGAAATGTACATGCTAAAAGTCAAAATAACTTTTATTAATTTTCGATTCTTCTTTCAACGAAAAGCGAATATCTTGGCGGTATAGGAACAGCCCATTGCCGGCATGTTACTTTATTTTACACTACTGACACTCCGCTGTGTGTTACCAGACTGTATCTTATGAACTTTGATAGCTAGTAGGTAGACAGTTGAAATTTTCACAGATTATTTATTTCTGATGCCGCAATAACAACAAAATATATACTTAAAACATACAGCAAACGTAAACTGTTTGCCTCTATTTGTTAAGGAACCTTTCTACTCGAACTTGTCTGGTTTCCAAAAAGGTAAATTAATTACTTGCATTGTAGAGTTAAATAGTAAAAGATTGTATTCGAATTCAAACTGTAGGAACAGTCACCTTTAATAACGCCGAAGGTTCACCTGGTCAGGTTGTATTAAGTTAAAATATAATTGTGGAACAAGTGTTTATTTCTATAAGTGTCGCCGTGCCGCAACCCGCAGTTGAAATTTATCAAGCCGCCCATAATAAGGCCTTCAACTTGGCTTAACGATTGTCATTTTACTGACAACCGAGATCTCCTTCTCTACGCAATGGATCTCTTTGCGACAGTGTTTCCTCAGTTGCCTCTTACGACACCCTCGGAATGTATTGCGGTGGCGACATCTTCGTACTCTTACCTGTCGCAACACGGGACCCCGTCGCCACACGGGGCAAAAAAATAAACAAAAACATGCAATTTGGAAAGAAAAAGCTGAATTGTGTTATGCCTACGCCCATACCACCACGCAGCATGAGACAAACTGGGTAAGTTCTCTCGCGACGATCTTACGGGAAATGGGGCGTAATCAATTCAGTGGCGCGCAGGGAAGTGGACGTCGCTAGGTCACTGGTCGCGTACTTTGGAACTTCTGAAGTGGAAGAATGAAGTACAATGCAGAATGCAGATTCTCCTTTACATTTTCCTATAGAAAATTAAGTGTAAAGTATTTGTTGGAACTTTTGGGGTTTCGTACCCAAGGGTTAAAACGGAGCCCTATTCATGAGACTTCGCCGTCTGTCTGTCCGTCAAGAGACTGTATCTCAGGAACCGTGATAGCTGAGGGCTGAAATTTCACAGATCATCTGTGAACTGTGTTGCTCTGGTTCCGCTATAACAACAAGTAGGTACTTAAATCAGGAAAATCGGGGGCGATGAAAGGGGGCCTACAAGAAACGTGGTTTTTAGCGTATGGGAAGCTACACTCTTTGCGGTGAACATGACTATATTTTATTACCGTATTCCAACGGGAACAGGAACTACGCAGGTGAAACCGCGTGACGTCCGCTAGTATTTAGTAAAGCGGTAGTCGGAACGGAGACAGTTTTTGATCCTTGAGCTTTATAATTAATCTGATCGATGATGGACTCCTTATGACAATACAAACATTTAACATTACAAATAGAAATCCATCAGTCATTGAGCCGTCTATTAATATTGCATTTAATGTAATTTAAATTATTAATGGATGGCAATCAATCATAAGCCGATTTCATGAATGCTATTCAAAGATTTGTTGTTGATGGGTGTTAAATAGGTAATTTAAGTAGGTATCAATTAATCAACCAAATCAGCCTGTCGACTGGTGAATGTACTAATGTAAATTATTAGTGACGTCAAATTTAATTATAATGTTAATGCTATTCATGACTTTTCATAAGGCGGGGGTGTATTTTAACGAGCTGAATATTAAAAACGGCATACATATTGTTTTTAGGGATACAATGGCTTACTCGCGATATCAAAATGTCGAGGACTCGGCATTTCTAATGAGTGTATAGCACACCGTGTTGGTGATAATAAATATCTCAAACATAATTATCATGCTAACCGCAACCATCGTCATGAGGAGCGCAGGGCCTAATGATTTTGTCTTTTCTGAGGGTAGGACATTTCACGTTCTCAAAGTGAAGACGTCCTGACAAAGAAACGGAAAAGTCTAGCCTGAGCTAGATAAGGACATACCTAATCAGTTAATATCTGCAGGTGGGTTTTGCTTTGGTCATTGCATCTTTAACTAGCTTTTTGTAAAATTCATCTCCACCTTTGTCGAACTTATGTCTTATACCCAAATTTCAATTCAAAAATTCACAGAGGAATAAAAAAGAGAAAATGTTGCATTTTCGCCACATAAACAATGCTTCACCCATTCACTGGCCGAAAATAAAAGTGTACGTCGCATATTCCGAGCACGTTCATGTAGTGTTACGATTTGATTAGCATTTTGCGGTGTGTACAACATTGACAAGGGTGAGCGCCGTGACTTCATGGACCGGTGAACAATCGCGGACGCAGACGCCGGAACTAGGAAGGTAACATCGCTAGGGATCTTCTTGTTAACCCAATTATTATGCGTATCATTTCAAAGAATGAAAATATTGTAGGTTTTTTAAATTGATACAATTCATATTGATTTAGTAGTTTCGGCGTAATACTTGTTCGGGATAAAGATAGATAGACAGACAGACAGACATTTATTAAAATTATATTTGCGGCTTCAGTATCAATTGGAGAACGCCCTACAACAAAAATATTCGTAAAATCTTCCATGTACAGATTTTCGACCCTCTACAGTTTTATTATATCTTATGTATAGATAGTTAACCACTTCAGAAAAATACTTTTCAAAGTAAAAACCTATTTTCGGGTTTGGAAAATCTTCTCACCCTGGGGTTTTAGGCTACTACCGTCTAAAACCACAGGGTGCTCTCTCTTTAGTCAGCGCAGATCTTTAACTTACGATCAAGACTCATTCGAACTTGACTTTGGAAGCTATTCTATAAATCCTTTGTATTAGCATACTAGTAATAACTCAGTATGTACATAACTACCACAGTTGGTAGGTATATATTCTGCGAGAACAGAAATAACTGGGACTCGTTAGAATATAAATGAAACGTGAAAGAAGAACTTACGTTCCTGTAAACGACCATACGTACCCGCTTTGACGGGTATGACGCAATACACACACTAGGAAAATGTGCAAAATGGCATTTCAGTGCCATTGGGTTGAATTTATAAAATAATGTAAAATATTCGAAACTAATACTTTAATACGCGCGATACGAAATAGAAACCGCCGATATTGAAGGAAAGGCGGCTAGTAAATCACAGCGACCCGTCGCGTCGCCTCCAAGTTATTGAGTTAGGAAGTGCGGATGTAGCTAGCTATAGATCACGACTGCACTTCGCATTAAAAAATACTTTGTATAAATAATATGATATTTACTATGACTTATCGTATATAGTATAATATAATACAAAAAGAAAGGTTGCAGGTGACTGGATGCGACAGGCAGTCCAGCAGTGGACTGCTATAATATAATAGGCTGATTTGAATAAATATACTTATTACAATCCTTATAATTGCTAACTTCATTAATAGTACTAAGCGTGTGTGTGTATTCTTTTTAGATAGACACTTTCGATAGAAAAGATATCTCAATCGTAGGTATTTGCATCAAAATTTACAAATGTCCGTTAGTTATGTGTGTTGGCAACACCAACAAAAGGTTCATTCTATTCATTCACTCTGTCTCTGTCATACATCTCTCTCACTCTCTCTCGGATTTGGTAGGCCTGCAATGGCTGACGTGTTGCAAAATTCTTGTGTTCGCAATAAATAAGTAAAGTGAAATCATCGTTTTTATTGTGGTCACCAAGCCTCGCCCAGGTTCCAGCATCGAAGATAGTATAAAATACAGTCCACGTTCTCCACAATGTGATCCTCGGTGCTTCAGGGCATAATCCCCAATCAGACCCCTATCTGATCCTCACTTTAAGTGATTTTGGAGACGCGATCCTTGTGTAGTTTGGGATTGATAATACACTCGAGAGCAATGAATCCGGGTCACTTAAAGAATATTAAAAATCTCGGAAACTAAAAATGATAGGTTAATGCAATAAATTGTATTTAATAGACAATGTAATACTCCTTAAATGAAAGTAAAAAAAATATGAGTCACCATACATTTTATTAACACAAAATTACATAAAGAAAAAACTGCCGATCTCTCCTTAAAACAAAAATAGGAAACATGAAATTTTTGAACTTTATTACGATTTTCTTGAATTTTAATACTTCGTATTGCCTCCTCGTGCTTCCATTACTGCGTTTACGTGGTTTGGCATGCTGTACACCAAGTTCCTTATACGATTTTGGGGAATATTCTCCCATTCCTCTGTGAGAGCAATTTTGAGCTCACGAAGCGTGATTGGGGGAGGGTTTCGTTGTTTTACGCATCTGCCTAGCTCGTCCCAAGCATGCTCGATGGGGTTGATATCCGGGCTGCGCGCTGGCCACTCCATACGAGTAATGTTCATCTCTTGAAGGTAGTCATTCACAATCCTACCTGTATGAGGTCGGGCATTGTCATGCATAAATATAGCATCCTCACCTAAATTGACCATAAATGGACCAACGTGATCATTGAGGATTTCTTCCACATATCTTACGCTAGTTAAAGAGCCGTTTTCTATGATCACCAGCTCTGTGCGACTTTCAGAAGAAATTCCGGCCCACACAAGTACAGACCCACCACCGTAGGCTACTTTTTCTTCGATGCATGCTTGCTTGAATCTTTCCCCTGGTCTTCGATACACTCTGTGTCTTCCATCGTGCTTGTAGAGCATAAATTTTGATTCGTCGGAGAACATAACTTTTGACCAATCTTCAATACTCCAATTTACGTGGCTCTGGGCATACCTTAGTCTCGAAATACGATGCCCACGCTCCAGTTTAGGGCCGTTTGCAGGTCTAAGGGGTTTTAAGTTAGATTCAGCAAGCCGACGTCTTACTGTCCATGCACTTGGGTTACTTCCTCCGAGGCGTCGAAACTGATTGGTGAGTTCAGTTCCTGTGAGAAAGCGATTTCGAAGCATGGTGTTCACCAAGTATCGGTCTTCTCGTGCTGTGGTACACCTGGTTCTGCCCGTTCCTGGTCTGCGTAGGTTAGAACCAGTTTCTTCGTAACGTCGGAGAACTCTTTGTACTGTTGACAGCGACACACCGACAGTCCTGGCTGTATCGCGCTGACTCCGGCCGGTTTCCAGCATTGTAAATATTCTGGTGCATTCTTCAGGCGTAAGCGACATAATTTCAGCTTGATTAATGAATATAGAGCACTATCAACATGGTTTATGTACCCACATAAATGACAGATTACAAACAAAAGCAACACCAAATGCTGTAATTTCGTAGTTCCATCTTCGAAAGTGGCCCTTTTTCAAATTTGATTTTTTTATGATATAACTTTGCAATAACTAAGAAGTTTTAATACCTTCATTTAAGGAGTATTACATTGTCTATTAAATACAATTTATTGCATTAACCTATCATTTTTAGTTTCCGAGATTTTTAGGATTCTTTAAGTGACCCGGATTCATTGCTCTCGAGTGTATATGTGACTATCTGTAGCTTGGCTCTTGAATGTGAATTAATTAGAATAATGATAAAACACTTCCATATTCTCTAAATTATTTATATTATGCAGCGTCCGATATTTACGTTTCTGAATAATTTTATGGTAGAAGTTCAAATACATTCAAAATGTAAACGGACAAGTAGTTACAAATCAAACTATTAATATGTTGGAACAATTAGTTTCAGTTGTATTCAATGCAAAACTCCTACTTTTCTAATAAAATAAGTGACCTGGATTGAATATGGATATAAAGATTACTTTCTACGTCTCCTGAGTAGGTCGGAGGTAGGTAAGGAGGTCAAAGTGGGTCCTTTGATCGATGAGTGTCAAATCTAAGACCAAATCATATTTTGGACTTACCAGGGTACTAAAATATGCAGAGCTAAGCTTTTGCATCAAGGAAGTAAGCATAAATTCATGACTGTAAGAACATGTTCAAACAGAAACAGATAAAAATAACATGCCAAATATAATTATTTTTAAATTTATAATTTTGTAGTCATCTTGAATCACCCTAAGCTTTCTCGCGCAATAAATAAAGATTATTATTTATGTTTAATGGCTGTTGGATTATCATAATCTTAGTCACAATACATCATCTTGTATGAAACATTTGATAGTGTTCTCCAACAAGTAAGTTAGGCCTGAGCTAAGCCTACAGGCTGTCACATCTGGTCGTGTTATGTATAACGTTTGGTGGTCACAATAGCGCCTGTAGTGTTTACCTTCAATAATGTCGCCCACATGGCGGGTTAGGTTAGGTACTCGTACATAATTAATGTTTCATTACTCGAGTGAAGTTAGTTAGACGAGTTCCCCTGTGTAATTAATATTTTGAAATACCCAGCGATATTCAGAACTTAGAAGTTGAACGTGGTTGGTTTACTTAAAAGTGACTTTATTCATTTTCATAATAAACGAAGATGTATATGACTATGTATAGTATGTATTATTAGCATAGTCGAGTACTGAAACAAGCAGTTTCGGTCTGAGGACTGCGAATATTGTTTTTTATAAAGCAAATTAAACGATCACTGAAGTAAACAACATTTACTATTACGGCCGGTCATGGATGGCTGACCACCACATGATTACACACCACCACACTACCACATTATTTGCGAGCGTTTCCGTGTTTTAGAAGGCACGTTATGAAAAAAATGAAAATGAGGTGAGGGTGTCGTGAAACAGATAAATATGTGTGTTGACTTAGGTCCGTGTTAGCTTTTGGTCTCACCCCGGAGCTGAAGCTGTGTCTCCGAACAACTCAATAGTACCTAACTATTTTATTTGTGAGCTTACACTTTACCTAATTGAAGGAGTACAATCTGTAGCTAGCTATTAAAATTGTCTCTAGTTGTATGTAATTTCTCTCTAGTTCATTCGTAGATTCGTGTCAAACTCATGATGTTGTATTTATTATGTATACATACAGTAACCGAGTATGCCTAGTTCCAGCACACTCGTACCTGTGTTCAGCTTTTATAGATTGACCTCTCGATAGACACAGCTCAGTTATGTGTGACGTCACATTTTACGAATCAGCGTCAAGTCCCTCCTTTGGATTCAATAAACACGTAAAATCTGTCCGAGGCCCAGTTACGAGTATGGCAACTTACTAAACAAGCAAATCGATGGTCCCTACGTAAAGTATCGAAATTACAAAAAGGCAATTTTTTTTTATTACTGTTTTGGACAATTCATGCTATTCATTTTTTGACCCGTGAACAAAAAAATAAAAAAAAACATTACTTTTCCGTTTTTTAGAGACGTATTTTATCGAAACGTATCAGTCCATCCGTCCTATAACAACGAAATTTAAATTTCGCGGGTTTACGCTGCATGACCGAGTGTGTGACAAGGACGGAACTACCACTACCGCGAGTGTACGCCGTAACGTCGCCGTCGCGTCGCCCCGCCGCCCGCCAGAGCATGCGTGTCGTGTCGTTGCGATTATAAATAAAAAAATAATTTAATACATAAATAATTTTACTGTTTCCCACGTAATATATCGATTCGGGCAGTTTTGATTGTTTATGACGGGTTGTCATATTCCTGGTACAACGAAAGTGGCACTTACCATTATGTACGTGGTATTTTTTTAAAGCATTTTTATCGAAACTGCCGATTTCGATACTGTACGTGGTATGACGAATTTAAATATTTATTGAAAGTGCCACTTCCGATTATTTTGTATGAGTTTCACTTATTTTTTGTAAATATCCGATATTAACGTTTGTCTAAAAAGCTTTGTGAATAATTTAACTGAATATTAATTAGTTGTAAATGCAATTTCTGTTATGTACCTACCTATTTAATGTCAAAATCGCCACTACCAACGAACTGCACCTTCAATGAATCTGATTGGAATAATATTTTATTATTTCAATAACTCTTTTAAATTTAAAAGAGTTAGTAGATGTTGAATTTTTTTCGGACAGAACTTGGCTCAAGAAGGTTGCCACAGTTTCGAAATTGCATCCGTTAGACGAGGAGTATCCAACCTTTTTCAGGCCGCGGCGCCCCAATAAGTCTTGAAATTTTTCACGGCTTCCTATCATAGGTATCTTGTGCAATCATCCCGCCCCTCCCCCCTCGCCTAGCAATCGCCTTATTGACGCAGTTACTGAATTGTATCCTCTGCAAAAGTCACTTCCCTGTGTCATGGAGCCTTGGCCATGTCATCATGCAGACCCAATAAGGGAAAACATGCGGAGATGGCGTTCCCTTGGGAAACTGCCTTCTTTTTTACGTGTGGAAATTCCTCATGCATGGTGTGCCGAAATTTTACCGACAGAAACCACACGGTACTCTACCACTACATTTGGTCGGGAGCCCCGGGTAAACCCTAGGGAAGATATCCCAGGATTCCCGACAGACCTTGGCTTCCCTTGTGACCTCATCTACTATACTTCGTTCGGTTAGGGTACTTCACGCTTCTTTGGTCGTGTGCCGCGCGAAAAACTTTCACGTCACGCTGTCATCTTGGGCCTGCTTCTGGAGGCCGATAGTATGGGCAAAGACAAGTGTGTGGCACCCTAGCTGCAGACTGTAGAACTCGGGTTGGAGAGTTAACTCCCTACTCCCTCCCCGCCATCTCTAGCACGAGAATGACCTGCTCGCAGAAAGACGCGGCGGGGCGTCCCACTTACTTCCGTTGGAAAGCATGGCTCGCACTGTAGTCTCCAGCGAGATAATGTCTACGTCAAAACCTGCCACTAGGACCTGTCGCCCACACTGGCACATCGAAAATGTATGGGGCCTTTCTCAGCCACTGAGCCACCCGTCTCCCGGCGTATTTGCCACAGCATCCGTGCCCAGTAATTATGGGTGGCAAACAGTAGAAGAGATTGCCATAGCTTCTCTCCAGCCACTCGTTTATGATCGATTTGATCTGATCTGACCATGTCTCTCAACTAAGACACTTCAAGATGATCAAAGCGGGGAGGACTCAGCCGATTTCCATGGGTGGAAGTAGCAAGGCAACTTTCACCTCTTACCATCCACAGACACCACGTAACTAGTTTTAAAAAATTAAAATGAAAAATGCCAACAGCAAAGTATAAAGTTTGGGTATTACTCCTAAATGTGTTATATAAATATAAAACATTTAGGAGTAATACATTGCTTAGAGAAGGAAAACTTGAAATGAAACCCGGTTGTCAGTAAAATGACAATCATTAACTCAAGTTGAATGCCTTATGAGCGGCTTGAATATTTTCAACTGTGCGTAATCATCACGTCCTGCGACTGTCCGTTTCAACACGGCAATCTCGTTTATGATCGATTGGATCTGATCTGACCATGTCTTTCAACTAAGACACTTCAAGATAGTCAAAGCGGCGAGGACTCAGCCGATTTCCATGGGTGGAAGCAGCAAGGCAACTTTCACCTCTTACCATCCACAGACACCACGTAAATAGTTTTAAAAAATTAAAATGAAAAATGCTAACAGCAAAGTATAAAGTTTGAGTATTACTCCTAAATGTGTTTTATAAATATAAAACATTTAGGAGTAATACATTGCTTAGAGAAGGAAAACTTGAAATGAAACCCGGTTGTCAGTAAAATGACAATCATTAACTCAAGTTGAATGCCTTATGAGCGGCTTGAATATTTTCAACTGTGCGTAATCATCACGTCCTGCGACTGTCCGTTTCAACACGGCAATCTCGTTTATGATCGATTTGATCTGATCTGACCATGTCTTTCAACTAAGACATTTCAAGATAGTCAAAGCGGCGAGGACTCAGCCGATTTCCATGGGTGGAAGGAGCAAGGCAACTTTCACCTCTTACCATCCACAGACACCACGTAACTAGTTTTAAAAAATTAAAATGAAAAATGCTAACAGCAAAGTATAAAGTTTGGGTGTTACTCCTAAATGTGTTATATAAATATAAAACATTTAGGAGTAATACCCAAAGAATATCATAGGTTTAACGAATGCCTAAAGTATTCTACAGTCGCAGAAAATTCTGAAAATGGGAAAAAGTTCGATGAGTAATTTGTATAGGTACTAAGATTTTTTATTATATGTTCGTGATTTTTATGTTTTATATTCGTGATTAATAAGTTAAGGTAATAAAAACCGTTGTTAGTGGGTAAAGAAAGATCCCTCCGTAACTTATAATGTGAGATCCTCAAACTAAGCTTATATTGGTTTCAAATACTTGTTGCCATATCTAGATTAACAATTTATAAATTTGTTTATTTTCTAATACACGTTATTTATATTTATAAAGACGTTTTATGTAAACTTTTCTTGTTATTTAAATATATATGTATAATTGAAAGTACATGTAGTTTACGGAGTAAATAATCGAATAAGACACTTTCAAGCAAATTATTCGTGACATGATCCAAAGTAGAGTATCGAAATGGGCAGATCCAATACATTTTTCTAAACACGGTTCAATGTAAATAATCAAAAGTGCCAGTTTCGATTCACAGAGCAAGTTCATTTACGTGTTATACTATCGTAACTCAATTTTCTCGAAAATGGTTTATAATTATTGATTTTTGGTACAATAGAATAGTTTGTGAACTCAACGAAACTGTAAATCCAAATTTTTATGAAAAAATAATCATTAATGACAAAGTTATGCAAAAAAATAACTTCAAACAGCTCTCCTGTAAAGTACCAATTTTCAATTTCGATACTTTACCTAGGGACCATCGAAATATTAGTCTAATGACTTTTGTGTTTTTATATCATTCTGTTTGGAATGACGTAGGTTGTTCAACTTTAACTGTTTGATAGGCTTTTACACCTATAGCACTGAATATTGAAGGTATATATAAATATTTGTATCAACCCATAGAACAGTTTTATAATAGGGCTTCATAAAGGAAGAAAAACGCAAGGAATTTTATTTCAAGATCACAACAACCCGTAAGAAAAATAGTTGTCTCACAATTATTTTGACAAGAAAAGGTCGTCGGACAGGCGTAGGTTGTGACTACAGGTCATTAAAAATTTTCAAGCCTACACAGAAGACTGCTATTCTGAATGAAAGTGAATTAAAAAAATAAAAAATCACTACCATCGGTCTGCATTTTCTAGAGCTATAAGTGTTGTAACACACGCGATATTGTTATGCAATAATGACTCGAAAAATTTCTGGCTTTAATTTGAAATTAAAATCAGTAAATAAAGTGACGATTGTCTATGCAAATAAATATATAATACAAAGAGCATTGGCATAAAATTATCTTGGCAATGATATGGCGAATTTATTTAATTTCTTATTGTATCCTCAAAAATTATATGATAATTTTGCATATTAGTACAAGAAGTGACGCCAATAGAATCTTATAAAAATATGTCAGTCGAAATACGTTGTCTTCGATAAAGCGTATAGGTATTTCTTCCTATAAGAACATAACGTTTGCTTTATTTACATGTTTGGTGCACCCCGGGGCACTTGGCTACGATGTGGACGTGAGCTGGTTCAAGAGCCACGGAAACTGCAATTCACAAGAATTAAAGTGGTTTGAGAATATTATACAGTTTCAAAATCATAACTTGTTGTCTTTCTGTCTATAATATAACTTAACTGCTTCATGTTTTATATTTTCTGTGAATATCATTTGAGAAAAGAGAAATCATCAACGGCAAATTAGTAGAATGTATTGGTAATTTTTGGCTGTCGATTACTATAATAGAAAAATAGTCTCAGAGTTTTCTAAACCCCGTTAACTAAATCCTAGGCGACCCTTACAAGTGTTACCCGGGGTTCCTGGCCTTAGGCAGTGGTAGGGCAGCATAATGGTCACAGTTATCATTAGAAAAATAACAAAGATGAATGGTAGCTCATACTCTACGGCGAAATCAAAAAGCAATTACTTTGAAAGCTTAGCTTTTCATTTCGCCTGTCCTTGCCTCTGTCAAACTTATTATATGAGAACCGCTGGCTATGGCTCTAAGCAACACTATATTTCACCCAAAATGTTACGCTTTAAAATCTGTTACTATTTTCTCCACTCAAGTTAGTCCCGAGTTATTTTATTGCGCCCCAAGTAAATTTATTTACAGTGTGTCCAACCTTTACGTCATTTTTAGGATCGTGGTTTGTGCAATAAACATTTAGATGACACTTTATTGGTAAAACCTTGGATTTGGAAAAAAACCGGCCAAGTGCGGGTTGGACTCGCACTTAGAGGGACTTCTGTACCAAAAAACGGCAAAATAACAAGTTTGTTGTACGAGATAATCTCCCCATAATCTCGTCTTCTTTTCTGATTTTAGTAGGTGTTAATAAAGGGGCAACAGAAATACATAAAAGTTTCAGCGCTTCGTGACGGACAGACACACAGACGGCGAAGTCTCAAATGAATATGGTCCAGCTTTTATATCTTTTATATCTTTTCAGTACGGCACCCTAAATAGTGGATAATAGGATTATGATATAGATGAATAAAAAGACGTAAAATGCAAAAAAACATTATGTTACTATGTTGGTGCTTAAAGGATAATGAAAGGCTTTGACAGCGCGTTCAAATAAAGATTTAAATAATATGATGCTTCTGCAATTAGTTTGAATGAAGTCAATGTGAGATATCCATAAAAGTACAAAGGAATCTAATCCTTTCGCCTCTAATGGACTACCAATCATCCATTAACGGGTGAAAGATATTTTTAACCGACTTTAAAAAAGGAGGAAGTTACTCAATTCAACCGTATATATATTTTTTTTATGTTTGTTCGCGCAGAACTCCGTCGTTTATGGACCGACTTGAAAATTTGTTTTTTCGTTTGAAAATAGATACTCCCAAGGTGGTCCCATTTTAAGGAAGTCAGGATCTGCTGATGGCATCCTGGAGAAATTAAAGGGAACTTTTAAAAACGGCTATCCATCGTGGCGACGTCAATTTGGCGAGCTGAATATATAAAAAAAAAATAAAAACTGTAGGGGCCTCTAGGGTATTTGTAATTTTTTTTATTAAGGGCTTTTAAGTAGTACAACTTAATGAAGGTCTGGAGTCGATCTGATGATGGAGACGGAAGACAGTTAGCGAGAATTCCCGAACGATATAAAGCAGTTACCTTGTGTTTGGGCTTGATTAATTTGTACTGTCGAGATTTTTACACTTAGATAGATAGATTTTCAGTCTACATGTCACCAAAAATGGTAAAAAAACTTTTAACAAAAAAGAAACCGACTTCAAACAAAACTAAAAACTGAAAAATAAAATTTACTTAACACAAAGTTATTGTATTCTGATTTATCAGATATCATTATTATATAATACAGAAATCGGTGCCCAGTAAAACTATGTAGGCTTAAGTAGGCATTATTAATCTCTCTCATAGTCATATTGGCACCGACTTCAGTCGAAATATTCAAAGAAAGTGTTGACGAAAATTCTTCTAGGTAAGTATTGAATATTTTCTATTTAAACACAATGCTGTTTAAAAAGATATTTAAAGTGCTTTAATTATGCAGCCTCGTTTTTGCTTCAAAGTACTTCGTATACTACTATTTTTGTGTTTTCGGCATCCCTTCTTATTAGATCATCAAATACACTATAACTCTGTTAAAATTAGGTTGATAATTTTGACAGCTCACGCCTATGAAGTATCGGATTTGTTTATGTCAAGTACACTTCAAAAAATTATCGTAGCACATAGACGAGTACCGCCCACTTATCGTAGTGAAGCGTCTTCCAACAATACCGCAGAATCGATCATAGACAAATAATTCGAATAAATCGAAATTAAGTATATTCATTTAAATGCTAGTAAAGTTAATAAGTAGGTATCTACAATATTTATTTGTAATATGATTAGCTAAGTATAATACAAACAATAATAATGCAATTATATTTACCTAACTAGCTGACCCTCGCAACTTCGTTTACGTCACATAATGTGCACGTAAAGAGAGGTAATTCTTCATCAGACTCGTCAAGCACCGTGTGAAACGGCCCTGTTTGCTTAATCATAAAAGAGCTTAAAGATTAAGGCTATTCTAAAACAATTCAGTCCACGCCTTCGGCGCAGACTGAGTTATTTTACAACAGCCTTAATAATTAACCTCTTTTATGATTAAGCCAACACGCCCGTTTAGATTTACCCTCTCATTCAAAGGAACCCTTGAATTCTAGGTTTGGTGAAAGTTGAGATGCCTCTTATTTCTGAACTACGAACCCCTCAATCTTGTAACTTGAGTCGAAAACTTCTAAAAGTACTCCCTTTCCAATACTAAAAAAATATTTGAAATCACATCACGCGTTGAGAAATTACAACTGAAAAACCATTTTATCTTTCGTCCCCTCTCCCGCAGGAACCAAGCAATACTTCGGGATCAAAAGTATCCTAGAACCTTCCTTCGGACTATAAGCTCGAGATGTACCAAGTATCATTCAAATCGGTTCAGTAGTTTCGGCGTGATACTTATTCGGGATACAGACAGACAGACAGACATGAAAAGTTTATTATTTATACTTTCGATTGTCGGCACTTGATTGCAACTTTCAATAATGTATGAAAAGTTTAAATTACATTTTCGGCTTCAGTATCAATTAGAGAACGCCCTCCAATTAAAAATTTCAAAATATCTTCCATGTACAGACTCCCGACCCTCTACAGTTTTATTATATGTATAGATTACCTAAAATACTAAAAACGGTTTCTTTGTAGGTAACTATCGATTTAAAATTTTACGCAATCGATAATCGAATAGATTCATTAACGATTGGACACTATGGGGTGCCCTACTAAGAGTTATCAAAATTATCATCCTAATTTTAACAGAGTATAATTGTCATCCTCTATCAACGCCAAAACCAAAATATTGAACGATATAAAGTAAACTAGGATAAGAGTGCTTGTGTTTTATATATCAGACAACGGATATTAGAACTTACTTTTAACGTTTTTGTAAATACTTACATACCTACTTATCTATACTTTTAATATTATAAAGAAGTAAAGTTTGTGTGTTTGTTAAATTGTAAGGGGTAATCTCGGGATCTACTGAACCGATTTTAAAAATTCTTTCACCAATAGAAAGCTACGTTATTGTGAAGTGTCATAGGCTATACAGCATCACACTACAACGAATAGGAGCAGAGCAGTAATAGTAAATGTTTCAAAAACGGGGGAAAAGTTATTCCTTTTGAGAGCTTCGTTGGGTGTGCTGCGTAAATATTTGTAGTTATGTATTGAATATTAACGAGGAGACGCTACGAGAGTAAACGCAACGCGACGGGAGTAAATGCGGCGGGAACAGGTAATACTCCCTCTTATGTGGCGCAAACGAAGTTGCGCGGGTCAGCTAGTCTTTAATACATCGAAACTCCCAGACAGAATAATTTTGTCAAGTGTGGAAATCGAAACTAATCCACGACCTCGTGATTCGCAGTCGTTCTATACGATTACTAGACAAACGAGGCAAATTACAATAATAATAAATTCTCTTTCGCAGTAATAACCGTTCTTGGTCACCCTCAATCCTTATTAATCCCTCGAAAATTGTATCACACAAAAGTTCAATACCAATCTAAAACGTTAATTATGAATCGCTTCTGATATTCTGATTAATTTGTTCGATCAACCGAATAATATAATTATTAAAAGCGATTGGGTATCTAACATTTTATTCAACAATTTTATTTGTTACGATATTCATGGTCGTTTGATTAATACCTAGAATGTTATTTATTTGTTCATCCAGAGTCGAGATTAGAAAGTAAAGTTTAAGCAATTCAACGATTTAGAGATTATTTAATCGAAGTTCGTCTAAAGGATACCAATGAATGAGGTCGACTAAAGACGTCATAGGGCAACGGTCGTATGCCCCTTAACCTTGCCTGTCAAAAATAGCTTTAAGTCGATTTTACAATATTTAATTTTCCACTTAATTAGTAATAATTTTTGGTAGAACATTGCGGTTTAATTAATATAACGTTTGAAATAATACATTTTTCTTAGAGTGTAAAATAGGGTTGTGGTACTAAATTTATATAACAACTTGTTTTTAAATTTCAAGCGTATACGTTTCAGCGTAAAGTGGATATGTAGTACAGTGATGCTAAAACTTCTTTAATGATACTCATTGTGGGATGTGGATTCAATCTAATATCATTACAATGGTAACAGCGTGAGAAGTTATATTTGGGATGCTGGCTAGTTGTCGACTTGAGAACTGCTGGCAGAACCCCGTCGGTCGTGAGCTCTTCATAGTGGCCCTCAGTCTCAGGACGCCACTCGTTTATAACGCTAAACAACAGAAAAAAAACCTATTTTTGATATTTGTTTCCGTTTGCAACCCTACTAGCTTAAGGGAAACACGCAACTAAAACATTCATCATAATTGCGCCACTGTTCACAAATCCTATACTTGTACAGATCTGCATTTTTAGTATCATGTAATGTATTGTACAATCGCATGACGGTCATTGTACCACACATTACTCGTTGAATTAAATTAAATAGAATGAGCGGTTACGGAATGACTATTATAGTCATAAATATCAGAAGGTTTTTTGGAACGAAGTTCCTTATCCACGCGTTGTGAAAGGGGGCTAGACGGAAAAAATTCTCACGAAAAGTTGTAACGACACTTTTTTAACCGACTTCAAAAAAGGAGGAGGTTACTCAATTCGGCAGTTTATATGTTTTTGCTATAGTATGGAGGGTAGAGGTACCTTTACCCTCCTTTAATATGGGGGTAATATGGGGGAAGGGGGGGGTGAAAGGGGGGGGGGAAGCGGGGGGAAGCGGGGAGGGGGGGTAATAAAATGGGGGTTAATAATAAAAAAAAATATTAATTAAAAAAAATTAAATTTTATTACAATTCCTTCACTAATTATTTTTGTTTTTGTTTTTTGTAATAAATAATTTTTTGTTTTTGTTTTTGTTTTTTGTAATTGGAACGAAGTTCCTTATCGCGCGTTCTGAAAGGGGGCTAGACGGAAAAAAATCTTACGAAAAGTTGTCACGACACTTTTGGTAGTGATAGTGGTAGTGATAGTGGTAGTGATAGTGGTAGTGATAGTGGTAGTGGTAGTGATAGTGGTAGTGATAGTGGTAGTGATAGTGGTAGTGGTAGTGATAGTGGTAGTGATAGTGGTAGTGATAGTGGTAGTAATAGTAGTAATGATAGTGGTAGTGGTAGTGATAGTGATAGTGGTAGTGATAGTGGTAGTGGTAGTGCTAGCCAGGGGATGAACATGAACTCTACGAGCAACACCAAAGCAAATAGGAGTTTCGCTCTGTTCAGTTTCAGTCGCGCGTAAAGGTTACACGCACTCACTTTTTTTTTATATTTGTTTTCTTTTTGTTTTTGTTTCTGTTTTTGTTTTTGCTTACAATAAAATTTTAAAATTAAAATAAAATTTTATTACAATTCCTTCACTTTAATCGAAAGGAACTTCGTTCCATCCGGGTGTCCCTTGACACCTCTCAAGTTTTTTTTTCTTCTTTTTTTACGTGAAGTAGAATGCTATGCCGGACTCCTACCGACTAAAAAACTTCACGTATCCAGCCAACAGCCTAAGGTTGGAAGCCCCGGGTAAGCCCTCGGAAGGATACCACAGGACTCCCGACAGACCTACGGCTACCACTGCGGCTTCACCTAGGGCGGGAGGGGGTTTTAGGTGCTATTTCGCGTCTTAGTGGGATGATTCGGGTGTTATCCCTCTTCTTAGGGGGGGGGGGGGGGGAATGCGTGTATCCCTAGCGTCACTCTCTTTCACGAGCATGACCTGCTCACAGAAAGTGGCAGCAGAGTCCCACTTACCCCTGCTGAAGATCATGGCGCGCACCATGGAGGACGAGGACCGTGTGCTGTTGCGCCCACGCCGTGAATTCCACTAATTTGCGGAGCGCTGTGTCCTCGCTGCGCTCCTCGCAGTGCTGGCACTCGGCCGTAGTTTCCCAGTATAATAGAAGGTAATTATGTAAAAATAGTGTACAATGAACATAATTAAAATCCCAACTTCATTTGAATTAGAATCGTTGTTATGTGTGATGGCCCTCTGTCGGATTTCGGTTCGGTCGTATCGGTTGTATTAAAGGGATTATTGTTGTACAGTGAGCATTATTCTAAACTTGTTTGCATTTATCGTAGACACAGATTACATGAAATTTCGTCATCTCCAAACTTACTGTTTCAAGGAAGACGTGATCGAGCAACACTTAACTAAGTTTAACAGAGGTAATCTCTGTACTCAACAAATTATCGTGCTAATCCAGCTTGAACATGTGCTCTGGTGCGCGCATTACATGCTACGTAATGTTTAGACGTATAGACACATTTTCTGTGATATTTAATTATAGTTTTAGCAATACGAATGAATAAGACGAATTAATCATTTTTGTCCTAAATCGGGGATGGAATGACCTTCAGTTTAGCAAAAAGGTTTGTTATGTATTATAGTTAAAAATGAAAAAAAAAACACTTAAAGATAAAGCACAAATTAATATCGGTGAACAGTGCAAGTGAAGTAGCTTTATTGGTCAATTTTGATCATAAATACAAATAAAATGGATAGGCAGCGATCTCTTAACTTGCCTGACTTTGGACCCATCTAACAAAACATTTCAATTTTGAAAAGCATCTCTCAGCTGTCTTAGAGTAAGGAATTCCCTCACACGTGCATTGACCGCCGGGGGCTCTGAAATATACCACTAACGCCATAACGAGGGGGTAACCCCCCGTTTCTTGGTGGCCATACTGGCATGTCATACTGATAGGTATGACCAGTGAGAATCGCTCGTATTGGTGGTCATTGCCTTCGTTATGTTGTTAGTGGTACATTTCAGAGCCCACTCAATATTATTCTAATAGTTTGAGAAAATAAATGTCTAATATTATGGTCTGATGAATACTGATGATCTTAAACTAAAGTTTCACCCGTACCTGTAGAACTACGATAAATATATTATTATTTGATATTCCCAACTAGACGTCTACGATTATATAACTTGACGTTCGTGCAGAATTTCCAAACCTTAGTTTAAAGCTTTCAAAATTAACACTTCGTTTTCAGTCTCAATTTATTATTGTAATCTCCGTTCTATTCCTTAGTAACAAGGTCCATTATCTAGTTCTAGTTATAAAATTGGTTGATGAATACCGTCTTTAGATCATTTCATTTGTTCAAGTATTCGACACCTTCGATGGCTGAGAACACCCGACTTATCTTGGGAGCAGGTCACATACAGGCTGATTGCTAAATTGTGTATTTATGTTGACTAAAGACATTTAGCAGATAAATTTTATACACTAGCGGACGTCACGCTGTAGTCCGTGGGTATACGGGAATTGAATATAGCTTACTAGCTGTTCCCACGACTTCGTACGCGAAGAAGTCGATAGCGCATTCGCGTAAAATCATTACCCTCCTTTTGCGCAGTCAGATAAAAAGTAGCCTATGTCCTTTCCTTGGACTCAAACTATCTCTATACAAAATTTTATCAAAATTGGTCAAGCGGTTTAGGCGTGAAAACTTAAGACACAGACAGTTACTTTCGTATTTATAATATTAGTAGGAATGTCACCCGGGGATAGGGTAGCTTCCTAACAGTTAAATGACGAGATTTACTGGGCAAGGTCTCGGTAGTAACCAATTTCATATTTTAGTAACCCGGAGAGCTCGGCGCGGGACGGTACGGATAGTTCAGGTAGTATTATTTGGTTCGTACAGGTCACTCCTACACCTCACCTAAAAATGGTGCAGCTGCTTACTGACTCCCATTATAGTATTGGGAGTTCAGAAGACTTCAGGAATAGCCTCAGGCTCTAAGATTGCAAAGATACGGGAGGTAACGCTCAGATAAAGAGGGACCTGAATCGTGATACTTCTGAACGACAACATAAAGGTTTTCACAAAATCAAACTCACACTACAATTTGAAAATATATCCGCCTGTATTTTCCATCGTAAGAAATCTAAATTGAATCGAAATTGAAAGAATTTCCGTACGTGGAGCTCTATTATTGTCGTGTATGTATTTGTGTCTATGTGTGAGTGTACGAAGTTTTTATATAGAAATCTGTGTGTAGGAAGATGGGTTGGGTTAACAATAGCTTTTTTTATGTTTAGTACCTACGTGATTTTCAGACAACGTCGACTTGGTTTCCTTGACAGTTGCAAATGATCCTGGAAAAATACAACTTCTGGAATTTTGAGGTTACGTTGCTTTTCAAAAGCCGTTTTAAGTAAATTTGTAAACGGGTGAACGTGAAATTCGACACCAAGTTAAAGTTTGTAAAACACATCAATAAATAAATATTTGTTGATTCTCACACAACGTCATCTAGCCTTAAGCGAATATATATTTGTGCTATTGAGAACCAACGCAGGTAAAATATAACTGATTTGGTTGTCAAGAGCAACTAACAACTATAATTGTAGCAGTTACTTATACCAATTTTTCAGATAATTTTTGATAGATTCATTACAATCAAAGCTTTGCGTAATGCCCGAAATCAAATTTTAATAATAAAGGCGTGCCAGTGAGTTAGTGCACCCTGCAGTATACCACTCAGTCATAGGTGGAGTAAATCATAAGACATTGGCAATATACTTTGCCTCCTTTTACTTTATTTATTTCGTGCGCACGCCCTAATGTTCTTCAATTCATCGAAGCCACAATAAATTTGTCCCCGTACAATTGGAAAGGTTTGGGTATACTCCAGCGCTTTGTCTATCTACTACATACCTCATAATATTAAAAAAGTTTCCAATTTTTAATAATATTGTAGCGTTTGCTGGCTTGATTGTCCAAAATGAAGACCGAAATATTTACTTAACATTTCCATTTACGGGTGTTTCTGTGACCAGACGCCAAAACTCGCACTAGCCACTCTGGTTGTCAGTAAGTACGTCGGAGAAAAAAATGTGCAATGTAGGCGTAAGAATAGTATTCCTAAGCCTACCCTTTCGGGTCAGTCAGGTCAGTCAGGTGTACAAGGTTACTCATACAGCAATCCGCTGTAGTTCTTGTCATGGGCCGCTTCCAATACAATCCTTGGTCAATATATCAAGCACAGTCTGACACATTGGTCCAGTTAATGAATTGCACCCGACGTCCTGATGCCTCACAAATCTGTTGTGATTTAAACGGCGCGCCGACCATCCTCTACATGAACCCCATGTGATGAGAAATTTTCATTATTAATTAATTATGCCTAGTTCCAATAAAATTATAGCAATTTAATCTATGTCACTGCCACCGCCACAAAGGTTGGAGTGTGTAAAATTCATACCAAATGAAGATGTCATATTATAAATACGTACATACAGCGTATATATCCCCGAAGGGGAGGGGGTGCAGAGTCGTATTATATGACCACATTTCACTTTTTAGATTTTTGCCCCACGTAAATAATACTGAGTACAAAATGATAGATTTTATTTTAGTAGCGATAGCCTTGCGTATCATCACTATTACACCTGTTGGTAAGTGATTATGTGATCGAAGATGGAGCAGACTTGCCTATAAGTAACTTGATCACCCTGGATTTGAAGACTCCCAGTTAAAAGCTTTCCAGAAATAGAAACTCAGACAGTACACTCCACCCTTTAACAGTAGGCATTATTATAGGTTACTGGCAATGAGGGGCACACCCCTCGGCTTCACCTCTAGGTTATTACATTAATAAGTATAATTAAAATTATGGAGTGACTCACCATTAATGCCCAGCCAACTCTTTCAGTGTTCATTTCAGTTCAGCTTTTGATCCCGTCCGACATAGTTATTAACCTCCACGACCATTGATGTGCTAAATTAATGCAATTCGTATATCTGTGACAAAAATTATAAAACAAAGTTATTATTCAGTTCAGTGTATGCGGAATGAGTTCCGTGCCAATGCGTCAGTTATAACAACTATTGGGTCCGTTTGCGGCTAAACATTGGTGCATCTAGATCTAGATGGTTTTAGCTTCTTACCCAATCGAAAAATAGTTCTCAAGGCGTATTCTAGAAATTTCGAGAGCCCTACACTTTTATCCAAGTACCTACCTATGACATTACTTTGTAAGAGACTGAACGTCCTACTGGAACAGTCCTACTTATTTCAAGAATCTTTGAAAATTACTTACAAGTAATATAGTACATAGTCGACTTCATAAAATTAGCAACTCTAAAACTTGACTGGTTACAGTTTTGCGACAATCTAAGAACGTGATGAACGCATAACACTTTGACCATGATCACCAGTTTTAATACTCAAAAGTGTTTGTTTGTCAAAAATGCTAACAAGGCTTTCTCTTACATTTTATCATTTTGTATACAAAGAGTAATAGTTTTTTTATTTGGCGAAATGTCAATTTCTGTAAAAGATTTGAAGGCTGATAGCAAATTACCCGTGAAGTTAATCCGGTTTAGCAATGCGTTTTCAGTTACGCTCCGATGTCTTACCATCGGGATTGGGAATGTGCCCTCGTCAGATAGAATAAATCAGGAAATTGTATCTGACTGTATCAATACGTGACAGAAAACCCTATAATTTTTAAACATAGCCCCTTTGTTTACGCTGCAATACATACTTACTCTCAAAATAAATTCAATAGGAGCCATTAACATCAGTAGGTGCTGAGTGAATTTAATCTGCTCTCAACGTTTTGTGCCAAAATAATACGGCAGTACTAGAGAGCATAACGATAACTCTGCGATAGTTTTAGTCGTGCTGCAGTTTTTATATCTTTATGATAGCCATCTGATCTGGTCCGCTATTAAACACTTTCGTAATTTGTTCAGTTCATTTATAAAATTAAAAGTCACCCGCGGCTCTGTGCCCTTTTTGTTTGCATGTCCTTACATACATAAAATACATATTGTCATACCTTTTTCCACGAAGGGGTAGGCAGAGGCATAGAATATTATACGCTTACATTTTGCGTAACGCAATGTTGTTTCTCCCCTTAATGGGTCATAGGCCTTTTGCTGTTTGGAAATAGCCAGGCGGGGCTTGTATCGATCCGCAATTGAAATTGCGGCCACCCATTATGGCCATCTACTTGAGGTAACGACTGCTGTGTCTGAAAATCAGCCATGCCGAAAGTTTCTTAACGCAGTGATCGTTTACGAAACACAGAAAATTACGAACGCGTCCTTTCTCTTGGTTATATTATCTGGTGGAAATAAAATAGTTATTCAGGCAACTTAGAACAATTTCTACATATAAAACTACCTTTTCCAATACAAAAGTTATTATTTTGGTAATGTACTATTCACTGCAGACACCATTTTACTAAATGCAATATGCGACAACCATTACAAAACTGAAGGTAGCCGTGTATTAAGTTCGAACTGAAATATTAACATGAGAACATAATAAAGTTAGTCTACTGACCACCTTTGTGCTCCTCAAGGGAACCATTGAATTGAGCCTCACTGCCTCTGGCCATACAAGGCATGTTTTAAATTAGTTCATTTTGAAATACTCAAGGGAATAGGTATTTCAAAAGCTTTTGTAAATTGCGAAAATTTATGTAAATATGATGTAATGAAAATATTGTTTCACAACGGGAGTCAATGTGCGTAGTGAAATAAAATAAAATAAGATAAAAGTTTACAAAATAAAACGAAGGTATTAACTACAGAAAAATTAAAATCGATATGAAAAGGAGTGACACCAAACACCTTTCATTTGATTTTACTACCATTTTTGGAAGCAAACACATTTACACCTTTAATAATTTAATTGATTTTTTTTAAATTATCAATTAAAATTAAATGCCAAAAAGAATTCTCGTCAATCCTTAAATAAAGTCGTCAATGCCACCTCCACCCGCGCCCGATGCAAAAGTGCCCATCACACTGCTCACATTATGTACCTACCTCTCTGTATAGCAATGGCCAGACTTTGCACCAACCACGAACCAGCGCGTGATTCTCCAGACTTCTCTTTCAGTTCTATCTCCTCGACAAAATGTTTCGCCTCTAAAAACATTTTAAATACTTACAATTTTTTAATAAAGGGTGCTAAGAAACTTGTCATAATCAGTTAAATAGTGTAAATAAAGGCAAGAATAATTATTATTATACAAACTGCCAAATTCATTACCCTTCGTTTCCTAGTCGGGTAAAACTGTATCTATTTATACACTGAATAAAAAATAGGCTGTTCATAAAACATTTGGACAAGGAAATTCTCAGAGGAGGTTGGGTACAATGCTAAGTTTTTATGAAGTCGGTCTATTTGGGATTTCTATTATTTATCGTGCGCTTTTATCTTTGGAATTAATTTAAGCGCCCACTTTCCTTTTCAAAGAGATTTTTTTAACTGGAAATTCAAATAAAGTCTTATAATGAAAAATTGCTAATGTGTGTGTTATCTGTGCTGTTATGTTATATTACGGATATCATTCTTGGCATTATACTGATCCGTTAATTATGAGGGGTACCTTTCCGACTCCAAAATTGTATAAATCAATGCTACTTGAAATAACACATTTGAAAAAAGAATTTAAATTGTTCAATCAACATTTCATTTTCGTTGTAATTTCATTTTTCAATAACCGTCCTACAGCAGTCAAAGTACCTAATAATTACTGAAATCTGATCAAGCGCTGTGCATGTGAGATGCAGGTAACTATTACAGCATTATGCCACAGACTGGTCTAATTTCATTGCAACAATTATTGCAGCACATTGAGTTGCTATATTATGTCCTGAACAGACGATCGCACGTTTGATTACCTATTACAGTCTGTCCAACCGTTTATATTACTATGAATTTTATTATTTTATTTTATTTTAAGTTTGTTTCTTTAATGGGTTATAAATAACGTAGATAAATATGATTAGGCAATTTATGAAAATGTAAAAGAAATATTACCGCGTATTTCAAAGTTCCTTTTTACGTATAATGGAACAGTTACGTTCTCAGGCCGCTGTGAAAAGTAAAATAAGCGGTTGGACAGACTATAGATGGTAACAGTGTGGTGAAATAAGTTTGGCCCTGGAGGGAAACTACCTCAAATCTTTATTACTCACATTAGTAAAAGTACATATGGTCACCTTTTCCCCGAAGGGGTAGGCAGAGGCATATTATTATATGCCCACATTTCACCTTTTTTAGAATCTGTCCCACGTAATAGGTGGTGAGCTGTATGCCGTATTGAGATGGACAGGCGCAGGTTGTGATTGCCATTTACTGGCAACCGGAACCAACCGCTTAACGTGCCTTCCAAAGCACGTGAACGCTCAAATAAATGTCACCAAGTGGTCAACTGAATGGTCAGCCATTCAAGGACTGGCCATAGTGAAAGTTGCTTACTGCAGTGATCGTTTACAAAAGACTGAGTCCGCGGGACCACGCGCGCTTCTATTTACTTAAAGAAGACATAAATATCTTCAAAAAGTAACAAAACTGCATTCATAGATTTTTTAAAACTAGATTGGGTCACTCGGCCTTCGAAACAACTAAAATTCAAAAATACAAACACTTGCTATTTGATAGGATTATTATTCAGGATAATATTTATCTAACAAACATTTGTTTTTTACTCTCGTCTGTCGTACAAGATAGCCATGAAGAATACCTATAGTATGCAAGTTCTTTAACGTTAACTTAAACCTGGGCCGTTGACATGATAAGTTTTCAGAAACTGTTATTCTGTGGATTTTGCATCCATCTCTAGTGGTATTTTGGGGATAAGTCGGCTCTTTGTTAATGCGCAATATCGTAATGTCTTAGAGTACGACACTTCGGTGGAATGGAAGCCTGGTCAACCATATCACAGGTTTTTTACAAAGTTTGGAAACCAGTCTCCCAGTTACCCAATGTGTGACAACACTAATGTTCAAATGCGCATGGGAGAAAAATAAATAAAATATAACAAAATAAAACCTGCAAATTTTTGAAAATAATTAACAGAGGTAGGTACTTAATTAAAATAATTGAGAATCTTATCAAGTTGTTATACAAAACGCTCACACACGAATATTTTTTTACCTACAGTTATGTATTCTTCTAAGTTCTAATGGATTATTTCATCCCTTGATGTCATTGTTAGCTTTGATGTTTGTAATTCGCTGACTTCATAAATATTCTCTACTAGCATATTTCTCAAAACTAATTTTAAAACAGCTAGCAACAAATGTTTGTTGAATAGGTAGTACAGTCAATTTGATTCCAAGCTGCACTCTCTCTGCACTCGCAACAAGTAGTGATCTCTGCAGCGCTATAATTGGACTTTTTATTGGAGAGTTTGTTCATTTGGAAATTTACGATTCAGGAATAGTTTTCTGTTTGTTTTATCGCTGTGCAATTTATACTAGCAATTAGTAATTAAATATTTAACTTTAGTTCATGGAAGAACTTTAACACGGATTTAGTAAAAAAACTGTTTCATTTTGAACCAAGCTGAAAGCGTAACAGGCAGACAGACAGAGTTACTTTCGTATTAATAATATATGTATTGTAGTAGGGATAGTAGAAAACAACTTTCTCAGCATGCGAAAGGACATAGGTTCGATTTCAGTTCGACCGTAACTTTTACGTCAAAAATAATAAGAATTTAGAATAATAAAATGACACATTGTTATAAGGGAGTTAGAATTAAATACGCTGTCAAAGAAATCTCAATATGCCTCTGCCGGCTCACTGCTCTCTCAGTGCATACATTCCGCTCGACCTATACAGTACGTGTCTAGAATGTAGCTCCTGCTACTGAGCTCCCGACCTCGGGTTGGAAATAACTGACTATTATTAATAACTGACTATTATAAAATATATTGTTTACTAATATAGTACTAAGTTTTATTTACTAACAAAGTTGAGATGTATTAAATTTATGTATAAATACACTCGAGAGCAATGAATCCGGGTCACTTAAAGAATGTTAAAAATCTCGGAAACTAAAAATGATAGGTTAATGCAATAAATTGTATTTAATAGACAATGTAATACTCCTTAAATGAAAGTAAAAAAAATATGAGTCACCATACATTTTATTAACACAAAATTACATAAAGAAAAAACTGCCGATCTCTCCTTAAAACAAAAATAGGAAACATGAAATTTTTGAACTTTATTACGATTTTCTTGAATTTTAATACTTCGTATTGCCTCCTCGTGCTTCCATTACTGCGTTTACGCGGTTTGGCATGCTGTACACCAAGTTCCTTATACGATTTTGGGGAATATTCTCCCATTCCTCTGTGAGAGCAATTTTAAGCTCACGAAGCGTGATTGGGGGAGGGTTTCGTTGTTTTACGCATCTGCCTAGCTCGTCCCAAGCATGCTCGATCGGGTTGATATCCGGGCTGCGCGCTGGCCACTCCATACGAGTAATGTTCATCTCTTGAAGGTAGTCATTCACAATCCTACCTGTATGAGGTCGGGCATTGTCATGCATAAATATAGCATCCTCACCTAAATTGACCATAAATGGACCAACGTGATCATTGAGGATTTCTTCCACATATCTTACGCTAGTTAAAGAGCCGTTTTCTATGATCACCAGCTCTGTGCGACTTTCAGAAGAAATTCCGGCCCACACAAGTACAGACCCACCACCGTAGGCTACTTTTTCTTCGATGCATGCTTGCTTGAATCTTTCCCCTGGTCTTCGATACACTCTGTGTCTTCCATCGTGCTTGTAGAGCATAAATTTTGATTCGTCGGAGAACATAACTTTTGACCAATCTTCAATACTCCAATTTACGTGGCTCTGGGCATACCTTAGTCTCGAAATACGATGCCCACGCTCCAGTTTAGGGCCATTTGCAGGTCTAAGGGGTTTTAAGTTAGATTCAGCAAGCCGACGTCTTACTGTCCATGCACTTGGGTTACTTCCTCCGAGGCGTCGAAACTGATTGGTGAGTTCAGTTCCTGTGAGAAAGCGATTTCGAAGCATGGTGTTCACCAAGTATCGGTCTTCTCGTGCTGTGGTACACCTGGTTCTGCCCGTTCCTGGTCTGCGTAGGTTAGAACCAGTTTCTTCGTAACGTCGGAGAACTCTTTGTACTGTTGACAGCGACACACCGACAGTCCTGGCTGTATCGCGCTGACTCCGGCCGGTTTCCAGCATTGTAAGTATTCTGGTGCATTCTTCAGGCGTAAGCGACATAATTTCAGCTTGATTAATGAATATAGAGCACTATCAACATGGTTTATGTACCCACATAAATGACAGATTACAAACAAAAGCAACACCAAATGCTGTAATTTCGTAGTTCCATCTTCGAAAGTGGCCCTTTTTCAAATTTGATTTTTTTATGATATAACTTTACAATAACTAAGAAGTTTTAATACCTTCATTTAAGGAGTATTACATTGTCTATTAAATACAATTTATTGCATTAACCTAGCATTTTTAGTTTCCGAGATTTTTAGGATTCTTTAAGTGACCCGGATTCATTGCTCTCGAGTGTAGATTAAGGTATATATCTATGGGTCATATATCATTGTAACCTGAGAATAAAGATTTATTATTATTATTCCTCTTTATTACTTTAAAATACTTATAAATTACATTTTTAAATATAATAAAGATTATGATTATTATTATTATTATTTCCTTTATTTACAATTTTAAAACATATTAATTTAAATTTTTAAATACATCATATAAAATAAAAAAAAAAAAATATTTGAAAATATAAAAAAATAGTGTCCCACCGGCATCGGGTACAGGGACCAAGCTACCGGTGGTTAGGGCTGCAGAGACAGGAACCTCCTCACAATACGTGCCGTGTCTAAGAGAACTGCCTTTTGCATCTGGCCCTTGACCCAACTACCTAACCCGAGCCTCTTGAGGTGTTGATCGAGGCTCTTGGCAATCAGACCATGTGCTGATATGACTATCGGAACAATAACTATTATTAATAACAATAATAATTATTATTATTATTATTATGAACGCAGATTTGAACATCTGTAAAATCGCTAGTATTGCCTTTGCTTTTCTAGCTGATGGTAGTTAGTTCAAAGGACAATAAAAATTAAAAACTGAAAAGCGAAAACAATAAAAGTATAATTCCGGAATCAGCAGCAAGCAGCACTGCTGTGCTACGACAGCCCCACTGGTGCCCATAATTTCTGATATATATATGTCGGAGTCAGGACGGACCGCGTGGGTTAATTCGTTGTCAGGAGCCGCTATCAGCAAGTTGTAGGCACGAAATAAGATTACAATCCTTTAGCACTGGTACTAGTTTATTCACTTACAAACAATAAACTTAAAAATCACAGTTAACCACGTAGATTAAAATGGATGGAAACGCAGTAAGTTCGATACAGAAAGGTGACCGTTGACCAACAAGCCCTTTTCCAAAAGCGACTATTCTCTACCACGTCTCGTTGGAAAGTCCCCGGTCTGTGCGCTCCGCACAGCGCACATCCCCTCTCCAACATGACACAACACACACATAAACAACTGACATCTGTCAGGCTGACAACGTCACCTTCTGTATCGACCTCACTCAAGCGAACTGCTTGACGTTTCCAAAATTGATAAGAGATGGCGTTTTAGTAAAATTAGAGTCATTAATTATCTTGGTTCTGCGACATATATTTATATTAAAATACATTCCGAACTCGGCAGCAGTGTGATATCCACTTTTTTATGATAGCGGTCATAAAATATAATCGTTATAACACCACGTGCAGCGCAGCACTGCTGCCTTGCTCGAAATCAATGCGGCAGGCAGTACTGTTGTGCAGCACCTCAGTCGCAGCATACCTGTAAAAACAGGGAAACAGGGAGTATCTTAGTAGAAACCCATATTTTAACCATTTCATGCTTTACGTCATTGATTTTATAAAGCTGCAATGAATTTTGGATGCATAAAACGCTTCAAAAATAAATAATATTTTCCACCCACCTTTATTTCTTAAGGCATTACCAAATTATAATCATGCAAATCTTTGTAAGACACGTCAAGAAATGACTGCCACCCTCGCCGAGCTGTGAAATAGCGTGCAACTAAACCAACACCCGTACAGGACGAACGTGTCTGCGTCCCGCCGCGACATTCACAAATGGCGTTATCATAGCTGAGGTTAATAACTCCGCGGGCACTCGGGTGCAAGAGCGAAGTGAAATTATAATAACGAAGAGATCGAGTCTACATACAACTAATATGGCAATATCTGCTTGCGTCCTATACTCGTATGCTCGTGTATTTATTTATTTCATCTCATTGAATACATTGCAGTGACGTAGAGTCTACGTAGCTCTACGTATGCAAGAGATAGTCTACGTCGTAGACTATCAGTTTCTTAAAACAATTTTTATAGTGAAGGTGTATGAGGATATAGGAGTTAAAGTTTGTTTCAAAAGAAGATTTGGTATTAAAAAAACAATGATTCGGTTTTCTATGATTTTAATACAACATTGCGGTGTGCAAAAGTTTGTTAGATATTTTTTTTTATAGTTAGTAATATTTCTATCATAAGTCAAAACAATAGTTACTCAGAAGGTGTATTGTACAAAATACATTAGAAAATATAAGTTACCTGGGTAATAGTGACTTAAAATCATGAGTCTGCTACAAACACTGTCCCCTATCTCATTCCAAGTATTATTGAGACCTCGCCAGGGCGCGCGCTTCACTGAGCTCCGACTTGTTGATACATCGCCGTGATTGTACCTCGCTTTACACTCGCTTGTTTTGAAATACATTGCTGGGAACTAGGGCTGGGTTGATTTGTTACGAGATTTGCACAATTTTATTGTCAGGGTTGGAGCAACGCAGTTTTCTGTGCGATTGTACTTACCTGGTAAAGGATGACGAGTTTGGTGGTCACAAAAATTGCTGAACTTAATGTTTGTTAGTTTATAATCAGTAAACTCCGAAACTACTGTATCGATTTCATAAATGTTTTTTCTCTGAGAAAGACAAATTATTCGGAATAGACAAAGGCTATGTTTTATGAATCTACTATCCACGAGAGCGTAACAGTAATAAAAATGTTAAAATTAAGGCATCATTCCCATAATATGCTATTGTAAATACGATCATAATTCTTTAAGCATGAAACGAGAGCTACAGAGTTCGTAGCATGTTACGTAGTTTATTGTCTTATAACTCAAAACTTGTGATGCTTTGTTGAGATGAGAAATAATTATTTTGACATCAAACGAGATCCAGCGAGAAAACGTAAAATTTAATGTTTACGTCTACCAGCTCTAAGGTTTCCACAAAAGAGCTTTATATTAAAATCAACGTCAAACAACGACTAGGAACAGTTGGAACTAACAAAAAAGAACAAAGGTAACGGGTTTTAATGCTGATTTGCACCCTCGGCTAATTGTCTTCACTTGTTAACACAGCCTGTTTAATTATGTAAGTATAATAAATTGCCTCCGCCACTGAATGAGAAGCTAAATTAAACTTTACTGTCTAGTCGGCAGAAACATGATCACTGTGAAGTAAGCCAACAATATGCTCGACAGCGCTTAAATGATTTACTTTAGGTAACACGAGACTTAAGACATAGAATACTTATTGAAACCTTCTAGTCTCTCAGTCAATGTCAGCAATCTTACTGCTTAAAATATTTTAAGTCACGGGTAACACTTAAGAGTCAGTATGACTCTAATCGGTTGAAACAAGATAGAAGATATACATTTTAGTTGCACGCTAGTACGCACGAGAGAGAGATTTAATCGGCTTTCGTGCGTTTTTAACGAAATTATAAAATAACTAGCTGATGCCCGCAGCTTCGCCCGCGTAGAATTTGTTCCCGCTCCTGCTTCCCGTGGGAACTTATTACCGGGATAGAAAGTTGTGTTATGTTATGTGTTATTCCAGACTATAATATATGCCTGTACCAAATTTCAACCAGACCCGTTCAGCCGTTCGAGCGTGAAAGAGTAACAAACATCCACACTCACAAACTTTCACATTTATGATATTACTAGCTGTTGCCCGCGACTTCGTATGCGTGAAAATTATTTTATAATACCAATTTGATTGCTCTCTGCTTAGCCCCTAGGATATGTAGCGTGATAATATATAGCCTATTTTAAGACCCTACCCCTAGCTAATATTTGTTCAAAATTTGAACCAAATCCATTCAGTACTTTTCGAGATCCTTCCGGACAAAGCAAAGCAAACAGACAAACAGACAAACAGACAAACCGACAAACAGACAAAAAAAATTCTAACTATATTTTCGGCTTCGGTATCTTATGTTGAACACCCAGCGAGTATTTCTTTTTTAATATTTCCAATGTACAGTTTTGACTTTTCTATCATTTTATTATATGTATAGATAATAACCAATAGGAAAAAAGTGGTCGACTGCAATTTGAGATTTTAATTTTGTCTTTCTTATAAGTAAATTATATTATAAAACTAACTTTAAACTCATTAGACCCAGCTTAAAATTTAACGAAATCGATTTATTAGAGCTGTGTAAACAGTGCTCAAGATATGTATCGTAATTAAATTAGTTAACATACCGAAATAGTGCAAAATTCCGGCTTGAAAGTGGTGAAAATTGCAGTACTAGACCTCGGAGAGAAACACATAACTCATTTACCAGCCAATTGAAACCAGTGAGTAAACTAAACCTAAAATAATCTCACGTATCAACGAAGATTCCGGTAAAACATTTTTGAAAAACACTTTTACTTTCAACTTTCACTTTTATTTATATTAAAATTGCCAGAAATTATTGTGGGGTGACATCGCATTCAAAACTGAAACAATAAACAATGTTGACAACTGACAATTGACATGACAGACAGCTGATAGACAACTGACAGCTGCGTCTAGTTATTGCACTAGGAAATCATTTGGGTGCGTTCTGAAACGAATGATAACTATACTGTTGAACCGTGGCGAAAAGTTCTAAATCTATGGTTGAACCATCGATGAGTGTGCTATTTCTGTAACAAGTACTCATTCACATTTAAACACCGAGACAAACTAGTTGTACCATGCGGCTTCGTCCGCTTCAAAGGTGCCTGTAAGTGACACCATGACAAGATTCACATTAGTAGTATAGAGACATCTGTTGAGCGTTAGATACAACTAGGACCTTCGTAACCTGACCATACTGAGATACATGAAACTGGCACAGCGCCATCTATTGAGCGTCAGCTAACTAATGCTTCAACTTACAATGGATTCTCCTGAAAATAATATTACCCTCAGAAAAAGGATATTGCCACACTCACCGATGTCTGACACTACTGAAAACTTATTTCTGGAGCACACACTGGAAGACACTAGTTACAGTGTTGCTTGTATGTCAGAAGATGACGAGCACAGCGAAATTTTTAGACTAAAGGAGCAAGTAGAAACACTTACTATGAGATTGAATAGTGCTAATGAAGAAATAGATTTACTCTCATTAGAGAACAGCACACTAAAAAAGGAAATGGAGAATCTGGTCTGTAAAAACTCTCTGTACAAAAAAATAACTTGCAGTCCTCTTAAATTAAATAATGGAACACCTAAGAAATGTGTGGGTCGGAAAGGATCTCAGCTGCGAAAAACTACTCAAACCCAAACTAATACTCTACCAGTTGGTTCTGATCGGTCGGAATCGGCATCACTAATTCAAGATAGGACAATACTGGATGGATTATCTAACAGAGTCCCAAATTTGGACCTAAATTCAGCACAGGAAGAAATAAGAGAATGTCCTGAAGCGACTACACAGACTTTGTCCTCTAAAAATAGAATGAACATATTTAGTACTAGCAAAAAAAATAACATTCTTACATTGGCAAAATTATATTTCGACGAAGAGTACAATATATGCCACTACCTTACCCCCAATGTTGGGCTAGTCCCCTTGATAACAAATATATCTAAAATAAAAATAGGTAAAAAAACTTTTTAAGTTAAACGGTTTTATGTTAAACATACATTGCAATGTTTAAGATAAATGTACTAAAAACCAAAAAATAATAAAATAGATACAGTCGTGGGAATTATAAACATATGCATAGACTAGACTAAAATAAATCCGTGGGGCACGTCAATTGTCTACAATCGTTGATTAAAATGTTTATTTTGTAATGTTACACTATAATTAGGCAGTTGTTCAACCGATAACGATGGGCGTGTGATAAGTACGGCTAGAATGTGGAAACAAGCTAGCAAGCTCGATTATAAGCGAGTTTTCGCGGTTTCATAGTGGTGAGCGAGTAGTACTTTTATCATATGTTTTGTCGATTAAAGACAAACTACGAGCAGTGAAACGATTCCTCGCCAGCCAGCAGTGTGAATGTCCAACGATAAACTAGTTGAAACATTTCTTTTATTTACATGGAGTGTATAACTATTGGAATTTCCATGAGCAAGAAAATAGTAAGTAATTTCCTCACCGTCTGCGGGCCAACTGCCTAACGACGAATTAAACGATTCTTCTATCGCACATTAAGTCGATAATTTGTAGACAATTGACGTGCCCCACGGTTTTATTTTAGTCTAGTCTATGCATATGTTTATAATTCCCACGACTGTATCTATTTTATTATTTTTTGGTTTTTAGTACATTTATCTTAAACATTGCAATGTATGTTTAACATAAAACCGTTTAACTTAAAAAGTTTTTTTACCTATTTTTATTTTCTAGTTTTTAGTTTTTATTTCGCATTCTGTTTAATTCATTTAGTGCTTCATTATTGCAAGGTTTCTTGCCCGTTAGTTTATTGCAGTCCAACTTCTCTATACGTAGTCCCTGCAAAGATCTTACTCTACTAAGAGCCACGTAGGCTTGACCTTCTTCAAACAGTTTCGCACCTAAGTATACGACTGCGTGATCCACAGTGCTGCCCTGCATTTTATGTATTGTAGAAGCCCATGATAGTATTAAAGGCAACATTCTTCTTTCAGCCGTCCCGTAATTGTACTTAGCTGGAAACTGTATAGCTTTCGGGTGTATAAGATGTACTCCGTCTCTTGCGAAATCAATTCGGATGGAAGGTACATCTGTTGCATACATCTGAGTTCGACGAAATTGTGGCCAAACGATTTCGTTGATGTAGCCTATAGCGCCATTTACTAATCCCTTTGAAACGTCAATATTGGACCGTAGCATGACTTTTGCCCCCACAAATATTTCCAGATCAGATACCTAAATTACAGATTCAATTTCTAAATTTAAATCTTATTATTATACGCCATTTAGTGGCTGCGCCCATCTTAAATATTGAGGTTGTATGGTGCATTGTATTCTTCTTGTCAAGCCCTTTTATTTGATACCCATATTGGTGGGATTGTTAAAAAATTGTTATCAGCCATTTGGTAGCGGCAGCCATCTTAGATTTCAATTCTGCATAGTAAATTGTATTCTACTTGTTGAGACCTTTCATTTGATACCCATGTTGATGGGATTGATAAAACCTAAGTTATCCGCCATCTTGGATTTCAATTTTTTATAGTATATTGTATTCTGCTTGTTGAGACCTTTCATTTGATACCCATATTGATAAAACCTACGTTAGCCGCCATTTTGTAGCGGCCGCCATCTTGGATTTCAATTTTTTATAGTATATTGTATTCTGCTTATTGAGCCCTTTCATTTGATACCCATATTGATGTGATTAATAATAAATAAATTATCCGCCATTTTGTAGCGGCGGCCATCTTGAATTTATAAAGATAATGAATAAACATAATTGTATTGTCATCAAAATCCAAAGTGTATACAAAATTTCAGATTAATCGGTTGACAGGAAGAGGGAGAAATTTGAATTACTAAATTTGACCCAAGAATAAACAATAAAACAAACGGGGTGAGCTAAATAAAACCGTTTAATAAAAATAGAACATTTCAACTTGAATGATATTTGTATTATTATGATTGGCGATGATGACTTCAAATTATCAAAAAACTATGTTGAGCTTGTTACAAGTATTAGGCAGTCATTACAGAAGGTAACAAATACCAATATAATTATTGCATCTCCAACATATAAATGCTCAAATTACGCAAGTTTCTTCAATTCAAGAGTGGATCTATTTAATAACTTGTTGTACTTAGATAACAACACCCATGAAAATGCCTACCTGTTGGATTCCAACCGTAACCTTAAAAGTGATTGGAGTATGTTTAGAAGGACATCAGGTGAAATAAATAATTTTGGCATTAGAACTATATTTAAAGATTTATATAGTTTGATTAAAAATATAAAACAACACTATGCGACAGCTGACTCCACTGAGATGGACAATGTGAGTGAACATAACCGAGAGGATGCTGTCTCCCAGCAGTTTTTTCTATAATAACTGCTTATATTTATTGCACCAAAATATAGCGGGCCTGGGAAATAAATCTGATGCCCTTACCGTATGTTTACAAGAACTACAGCAAAAAAATGTTCATGTTGACGTGATCTGTGTAACTGAACATTTCATGGTATCGGGACACGAGGACCTCCATACACTGCCTGACTTTTGTTTGGCAGCATACTTTAGTAGGGGCGACGATAAGAGAGGAGGGTCGTGCATTTTCGTGAAAAAAACTATTCAATGGAAGTGTATACAAGAAACTGTGAGGTATTCTGTGTTCTCTAGTTTTGAATGCTGTGCTATAGAGTTAACTGAGTATAAGATAGTAGTATTGTGTATATATAGAGTTCCAAATAGAATGAACTTGCAAACTTTCTTTGACAAACTCGATAACATGTTGAAATATATTCGTAAGACTTTTGTTAGGCATGACATTGTAGTGGCTGGAGATTTCAATATAAATATTTTAAAGCGTACTAAAACTGTTGCCGACTTTGAATGCCTATTACTAAATTATAATTTAAAATTAAAGATAAAAGAGGTCACTAGACCAAAAACAGGAACATGTTTGGACAACTTTGCCTGCAGCAACAATGTAAAGTGTAAAGCAAAGGTTATTGAATTTGCTCTATCAGATCACACGGCTCAGCTGCTGCAGTGTCATGCTAAAAATATAACTCCCATTACACATTGGCGAATAAGACGCCGAAGTTACTCTGTAAATAATCTCCGGAAATTTAAAAATTGTATACGGAATCTGACATTTTCGGAAATGTACACCATTGACGACGCGAACCGAGCCTATGACTTCTTCTATGATGTATTCAATCTGTTTTATGGTCTTTGCTTTCCTTATAAATCAATAACCGTAAAAGCTCACAGGAAACCCAGTTGGGTATCAAAAGGCATTAAAATCTGTAGCAAAAAGAAACGGGAGCTGTTGTGGCAATATCGTAAAACACCTAATGATGAGAACATGGCTAAGCTTAAAAACTACTCAAAATTGTATAAAAAAATAATAAAGCTAACCCAACGCTCACAAAATAATTACTGTATAAACTCATCGCAAAACAAAACAAAAACTGCATGGAGAATAATAAATAGAGGTAAGCAAAACTTTTCGACACAAACTATAACTGACATTAATGTTGACAATAAAATTATTTCTGACCCTTATGAAATATGTAATGCTTTTAATAATTACTTTATTGACAAAATAGTACCTAAGAAGAAAAACATCGAGAGGAAGTATTCATCTTTCATACTACCCATGCAGCACTCTATGTTTATGAAGCCATGCATGCCACTTGAGGTATCTGAAATTATTAAAACATTAAAGAACACAAGTAGTGTGGGACATGATAAAATTTCAACGAAAGCTCTCAAATTTGTAGCGGATGACATTTGCTACCACCTTAGCTATATTATTAATTTATGTATAGAAACGGGGGTATTTCCTGACAAATTAAAAACAACTGTCATTAAACCTATCTTTAAGAAAAACAGCAGAGAGCATATGGAAAACTATAGGCCTATTGCCCTAATATCCGTTGTGTCAAAGATATTTGAAAAACACTTCTATAGAGAGCTAAATAATTTTCTTGAACACAATAACATTCTAAAAAATGAACAAAAAGGTTTCCGGAAAAAAAAGACAATTAATATGGCAGTATACGATTTTCTAGAATTTGTTATGACAAATGTTGATAACAGAACTCCTGTATGCTCGGTCTATATGGACATGACTCAGGCTTTCGATTATGTTGATCACGATATCTTGCTCGGTAAGCTGGAAATGTATGGTATTAGGGGAAACATACTCAAACTCTTCGATTCATATTTAAGAAACCGTATTCAGTTAACGGAGTTAACAAAGATTAACATAATAACAAAAAAAGAGGAAGTTCATACATCCAAGAAACGGTATGTCAAATTCGGCGTACCACAAGGAAGTGTGTTAGGACCCCTACTGTTCATACTATACATTAATGATCTTCCTAATGCCACTAACCATCCAGTATCTCTTTTTGCGGATGATAGCACCGTTACCATTAAATACAACAGTATGAATTTGTACAAAAGTGAAATATATAACACATTGAGTTCTGTAATGGACTGGTTAGACACAAATAACTTGAGAGCAAATTTGGACAAAACTAAAATTATGCACTTTAGTCAACGACCACAACTAACCCAAATGAACATTAGTTTCCACAATAGAATAATCCAAGAAGTAGAAACATCAAAATTTCTTGGACTGACTATTGATAGACAATTAACGTGGAAACCACATATAGACGAATTGCGAAAGCGAATTAGTAAGTTAGCCTATGCACTGTACAAACTTTCCAAAATAGTTAGTATCAATACTCTTTTGACAGCGTACCATGGACTGATTTCTTCAGTCCTTAGATATGGTATAATATTTTGGGGTAACTCAACGGACAAGGAGCTAATCTTTAAGGCCCAAAAACGCTGTATCAGGGCAATGTTTGGATTAAAGACTATTGAAACCTGTTTACCTTATTTTAGAGTATATAAAATATTGACTTTACCATCCTTATATATATTGGAAGTTTGCTTGTTTGTAAAAACTAATCCTCATCTCTTTATATTAGCAACAGAGGTTTATAGTAGAGCACAAAGGGATGATACACGATTGTGCATTCGAAAAACCAACACCGCCTTAGTGAAAAAAAGTATATTCCATATGTCTATTGCGATCTACAACAAACTACCAAAGACTCTTAAAACTTCGAATTTGAATGAATTTAAAGACAGATTAACAAGGTTTCTTATCGGAAAATGCTACTATAGTGTCTCAGATTATTTATCAGATAATTTCCGAACTATTAATTAATTATTTGTTTTATTTTGACATTTATTATTGCTTAGGTTTATAGAATGATTTATTAATTGTGTATTTTTAAATTAACACATATGACATGAATATTTAACTAATATACCTATTGTAATTTTATTTGACATACTTCTGACTAGTTTAATTTAATATCGTTTCTTATTAATTATTTATAATAACGTGGCATTTTATTTTATTATATTAATACATTTTTCTCTTTTTAGCTTTGTATAATTTATAACCATAATAATTTATTTGTATTCTCACAGAGCTCATGAAAGAATAATATCGTCGTTGCGCCTGACAAGTTCCAGATGGGATTTTTACAAGGTTTTGGGAAACTCAAAAAAACATGTTTTTTCAAAAAGTGTGTAAGTAATCAAAAATCTGTAAATGCAGTATTATGAACATTCATTTTTTACATATGTAAGATTTACATTTGAAATGCAATGTTACATATATTTGAAGATTTTATTATATTTTTCTGTAAATCTGCACATACCTGTTTTGGCACTGTGCATGCAAATTATTCATGTGCCATTTTCATGCACATAAGAGATAATGTTAACACTGTTTTCTCAAAAACTAGTCTATTATGTGACATTTTGGTATTAAACATTCAGTGTACTACTTTTATTTTCACAATTATTAGTCGGTCTTTTTGTAATGTATTAGTATTAATTAAAACTTCTGTTCTTAATCCTAAAAGTTAAATTAAAAGTATGTTAAAATACCTAAAAGTCACAATATAAACTCCTCTTAACAGTCCTTAATCCACTTACACGAGTCCAATGCAGAGTGCAGAACAAAATAGATAGAGCTTAAACTTTTGAATAATTACGTACGATCTTATGTCTGTAGAAACCGTGCTCAGTTTTATGTTTATTCTTAATTAGGTAGTCAAATTCAGGCAATCCAATACTGGACATAGGCCTCGCCCAAATTACGCTGGAACATACGGTTCTACGTCTCCCGCATTCAGTCACTCTCTGTGACCTTTTCAGGCGGTCGAGTCATCAGGAGAGGGATCGTCCTATCCTACGTTCATCAAGCTCGGCTATCGTTTCTTTTATAGGTGTGTACCTACCTACCATCAAAACGCATGCTCTGAGAGCTATGTAGACAATGATGGTATTTTGACGGATAACATCGTTTCAAATCAGGTTTCAAGGTAAGTAGACTCCTGGGCAACCACAAACCTCAATCTTTCGACTAGGATTAGTCCCTGCTAAGTCGTTTCTTTACGGTGAACTCTTCTCTAGAACAACTTGTAAACACACAAGCTCGCGCACAAGTGACATGGGGCCGGTCTTGTCACCTTTTTTTTAAAATCAGAGCCACCACACTCCCTCTCCCCGCTTTAGCCGTCTGTTCCAGCCGGAGAATGAAATTTAATACACTTTAAGGACCAGAGTCCCACCAAATTTTAGGTATTATATATTAATTCCGTCCTCTCAAGGGGATCTATTATTTTTGAGTTGCTCAAGAGCCGCGCTGACTTCACTCTCATCGATATCTGCTACATTGGTGCGTTAATAACCCTGTGGCCATCATTATTAGGCCACGTAGGCTAATTAATGCGTGATAATTATAGGTCTCTGCAAAAGCAGTCCATTTTCTCGAGAATCTTAATGAAATTAACATTGAGGGTACAATTTTGCTACCTGTGGTTGTTTGCTGCTGTTGAACTGTTGGGTACAGACCGTAGTGCCCCTGTTCTGCTCAATCGTAGCCTCGAAAACACTGGTTTTATTACGTCTGAGGTCGTGTCTTAGCAGCTCTGAATTTTGACGTTAAGGTCAAACCGTTCTGACGAATACGCAGGCGTAGGTCTCATTTGCCGTTTAATCTTCATAACTCCGAGAGTCTCGGAGCTTTGAACACCTTTTTGCCATTGCTGGACAAAAATATTCGAGCACTTGTTGTAACGTTTTTACCACTGTGTCGGTTTTATCGTTGTCAGTGTATAGCAAATCGAAACGATTTCGAAGTTTCAATTGAAACCTTTCGGATCCCAATTCTATGTGGCGCGTAGAAGGTCTAAGAACAGGCTTTATAACCCTTTCTGAAAATACTGGGAAAAGTCAGTGATCACAACCGGCATTAATCCACCTGACAATCACAAAGTCATTACTTTTATCCGTTATGATAAATACTTTCTCTTTAATTGTGACTTTGTCGGGGCTTCACCAAATCTTTCTATGGGGCATGATATTAAAGAAAGAATTCACCAAGAAGCGACCCTGAGATTGGAGGGAAAATCAACAAGCAGGTATGTGCCCCAGTCATTCGCCGTATCACGGTTTTGCGATCACCTTATACTCTACACTTTGGTGTTGAAAATCCCCATCAACATTGAAGTTGGCAGTGCCTTGTAATATCTTCGCTATGTCGTCGTACACAGCCTCGATTGCCTCTTTTGTGCTTCTCGAAGTAGTGGCAAACACCTGTATCACATTCAGGGAGTTCCTGTCGATGAGTTCCAGTATATGATAAGCTACCCGAGCCGATACACTGCTGACTTCCACACCACTGCTAATGAGGTAAATTTTCACCATAAAATCGACACCATCATCGGAGGTCCTTCCATCACTTTTCTAAAAATAGAGCGTTTCATCTGGTGTGAGGGTTAGCGTGTTCTAGTGTTCCTTGATTTAAGTGTGTAAGTGAAGATACCCTTTATTCGGACCTCGCACAAGTCTACCTCGAGTTTGATAAGATGCTCGTTCAGCTATGGAGTGTAGGTACCTAAAGTGCGTCGTTATATGGAGCCAGGATCAGTCTTGAATGGTAGCCTGTTTTAGCCCATAAATTCTTTGCACTTCTCTCCCGCCATTGTTGCGACCGCTACCGCTACCGGAACAGCGGAAGTGCAGGGAACTGGGGGCCGTTTAGTTTTATAAGCTTTCATATTGGTAGGGGTTTGGGCCTTTTTGTACGACGTTGACCAGACGGCTAATGCTTTATTTTGTTTCTTTTTCTCTTCGTCATGACCTCATCCGTTAATCAGCAAACCACTCGCAGGTGAGACCCGAAAGTGGCCCCTATATTGTGGGTAGGACTCTATCCATAACAAAACTTATCAAATAATGATAATAAATAAATAAAAAGCACATTACTTACGAATTTCGACACACTTTTCTTTTCAATACTAATTAAAATAATGGTTAACGTCACCTTAGACTATGTTTGTCGCCATAATGTTACATATATTTATCATGTTTTCCGCGCAATATTGGCAAGATCGCATATTCCATATGTGCGTGTGTGCACATAACGTTTTTTTCCAAAGCTTAATACACATACGGAATATTGCAAAATTGGTTCTAAGCTAAATATTACTCAACGGATTTTACTAGCATGTGTAGATTTAGACGGAGATTATAAATATACAAAAATTGAAAAATCGAAAAAATGCACATATGGAACTTGTCAGGCGCAACGACGATATAGTGGATTGATTGATTTTAATAGTAATTGCACTGAAATGACTAATTATAATTTTTCTGTTTGAATAAATGTCGAGGCCACAAAATATTTATATTAATAGAGCAACATTTTATTATAATTTAAAATTTACATACCGCACTTGCGGTGAAACATGCTGAACTATTGTATTGTATGTGTAACAACTATGTAACCATGTTTGGTGTAAATAAATGATCTAATCTTGATGCTAATCTAATCTATTTTCGACAAGAATAACATCGAGAATTTTATCAGTAAGCTTTTTTTGGTCTAGAGCATTTTCATTAGACCTCACGAGTTTTGAAATCAAGACCAAGGTAATATTATAGTCCATTTAGCATCATACGGACCCTTAACACTGAGCGTGCCGTATCATGCATACAGCACAGGTCACAGGTGTTTATCTCTCTTCGCTGTCTTAGAAAAAAATATCGCAAAACCGCAATAAACTTATATTGTAGGTACTTCAAGCATGCTTGAATGCTTAGATCTGCGATCTTCAATAAATGCTTAGATCTGCGATCTTCAATAGGTGGCAAAAAATAAATTAAAGTAAGGGCCAGACGTATACAAAATGTTTTTCCAAAATCCCTGGAAACGGTTGAGGACAGTTTTATAAGGTGAAAATTAACCTTGTTCGTTTCTTGAATATTGAATACCATATTACCTAAACGACCCATAGTATGATGTACAAAACCGGTAACACGTGCGTGAGTAACGTAGTCATACACTCGCGGTAGACACATTAGGAAGCAATCCCAAAGTAATAGGAACGACACGAACATTAGCCTCGAAAACTTGCTGATTTTCATAAAGGTACGTCAACTTGACAACCAGCGATGTACCAGAATGGTGTACTTACTACTAGACAGTTGACAATTTACTTCAAAACAGAGTGGTCACTTGAGAGTTTGGTATTATGAGAACTATAAATTTCTTAATACATTTTCAATCATTTATCACTAACAATACCCATAATTTTTGCCAGCTATTATGCCGAGGTATCAACAAAATGGACGTAAAATATTTTAACGTAGCCGCCCTTCTCTTGAAAAAGAGTGTCGATATTTTATTATTTAAACCACCCTTTCTTCAGAATGACTACTAAATTGCTTTTGTGTTTACTTTCGCATAATATGATTCTTTAGTACTTTATTATGTAAAATTATAAGTCTCTCATGAACAAACGTAGGAAAGGAAAAGGAGAAGAAATTCGTATGACCTTTTCGTTTTATACCTGTTTTCTTAGTGGTTTTTTGATTTTATTATGATCCTAGCAGTTAGTTTTAATATCAAAGACACAACAAAAAGCATTGTACTACTCGTAAAATACGTGTACAACTGCATGTATTTTCTATTAATTAAAAAAGGAAACATAATTAAATAAATAAATAAATATTTGTGGACATTCACACACAACATCATTTAGCCCAAATGAAGCAAATATAAGCTTGTGCTATGGGATCTAGACGACTGATAGACATACTTATTATATTTCTAAATACATACATATTATACATAGAAAACACCCAAACTCCGAAACAAACATTTGTGGATCAAACAAATAATTTGGACCGACCCAGGAATCGAAACCAGGACCTCCAGCGCCGCAGGCGATATTACTACCGACTACGCCACAGAGGCAGTCATAACGGTATACACAATAATAACTAGATAGTAATTAACTTTTAAAAGGAAGGTAAGCTTCCCTGTATAAAACATTATTCGTCACACCATCAGGAGCATACACAAAGAGCTCACAAATTCGAAATTCGATGAGGATGGTTCATGCTACACGACCTACTGACAGAGTTCTTGAAAATGATTTATTATGTGTTCGAGGTGTTCTGGGTTCGCAGAATCTGAAGCTCCTCTCTTCTTTGGTAATTAGAGTATTCTTAGAATCAATGACACCCACTCATTCACTTATTGTATTAAAAATAATTTTGATAAGCAATTAGTATGCTCACTAATTATGTTGACTAAGACGTATAGGTGAAACATCTAAGTAGCTTGATAGTTCAGACTTAAGCGTTTCCTGCGGACTTCGAGCGGGTCTAATTTTTCTTCGAGCTTAATCTTTTTTAGGGTTCCGTACCCAAAGGGTAAAAAACGGAACACTAATCATGAGACTTCTCTGTTCGCGAGTCTGACTCGCACTTCGTCGGTTTTTCTACATTAAAGATAGGACACCGTGGTAGCAGTTATCACCGTAATTCCCCGAAAACTATATTTATCAAAATATGTTCTAAAGTAAATAGACAATATAATAACTAAAGCTGTATCGACGTATGCAGTTACGGAAAGGAAGTTACAAACTAAATCCTTTTCGGTAATTCTCAACAATCTCGACGACGCACTACGTGTCTGAATAACAAATCTAATATAACACATAAACTGCTTGAACGTCAAACTCAATACGTAGTACTTTGTAAAGAGATCAATAAGTAGCGTAGTTTGTCGCGACAGGATATCGCACAAACTTACTTTCAACTTTCAACAAAATAATATCTCTTTTGCTACATACATCTTCGATTCGCGCGATATTTTTTGATATTGCATTGTTTCAAGTTTATAACATTTTTTTAAGAATATCTTGAGTTCACATAATTATATTGCTACTACCACTTAAATAATGTCACCTAACAAAAATCAGAATGTTCACAGACAAAAATGGAGAAAAATAGTATTTAATAGTGAAAAAGTTTTGTTCATAGAAAAATTGCTACAAAAATAGTAAAGAAAATATAGTCGAGTATCGATATAAGCCTTTTGTAATGGAAATCTATGAAACGTGATTCTCATTTCTCGAAAGATGACGATTGGCGCAGTGGAGTAGCTGTAGCGATTGGAGCTGTTATATTGTATGATTCCAGTTCAGTCGTATTAGCATTTTGATTGATTGATTCGTCGATAACATAATATCAAATTTATCGATGACGTAATCAAAAACTAAAACAAATCTGAAGGTAACCCCCTAGGCGAGGTCACAGTGGCGGCCGTGGTTCTGTTGGGAGTCCTGGGACATCCTTCCGAGGGCTTACCCAGGGCTCACAGCTATAGGCTGTTGGGCGTTACGTGAGGTTTTTAGTCGGTAGGAGTCCGGCATAGCATCCATGATGGATTTTCCCTCACCTTAAAAAAATCCGAAGGTATTGATCGTTTTTTATTTTATAATAATTTAAGCCACATAAAATTATCATTTAAATGATAATATATGCGAGATAGATACAAAAGTCAGGTACAATATGTACCCATAGAAGGGCATAAAAGAGTTTAAGGAACTGTCTTAAATCAGATCTCATTTACATAAATGAGAGAGTAATCCACTCATATGCCTACAGAAAGGGTGTTCATCCTCACACGTTGCGTCCTGAGCGCTCGAGCACGGTGAGATCTAATAGAGGCTTTCTTCCGCGTACGCTTAGGTTGTGGAATGATCTCCCTGCTTCGGTTTTCCCGGACGCCTACAGTATGGGGTTCTTCAAAAGGGGACTTAGAAGGTTTTTAAAGAGTCGGCAGCGCGCTTGTGGCGCCTCTGGTGTTGCAAACGTCCATAGGCTGCGGTGACCACCGGTACATCTGGGGGGGGCGTATGCTTGTCTGCCACTCTAGTGGTATAAAAAAAAAAAAAGAATTGGCACCGCACCATTTATTACTCCTTCTAAAGTCTCAGCTTAACCAGTTGAGTTGAGCTGCATTGAATTGCGTTTCTAAGCGTTCTACCAGACAATATTGCGACACTAATGCTGAAACGCGAGTGTGACAACTCCTTTATTTATTTACGTTACTTACGGGCTGCATGATGGCGGAGCACACACTTTAACTCTGAACACGTAGCTTGTCTTTTAACATGCGCCAGGCGCAACGAAGCACTTAAGTGCTTCACCTAGTTAAGTACCTGCCGTCTCGCAGTGCGCCTCAGGCACGTTCGTATGTGTTATAATTACAACTAACTAATTGTTAAGTTCCAAAGCCCTTTGTATAACAATTATTGGTCTAGGCATAGTATGTACTTTACCGTCTAATTGTTTCATCAGCCGTTCTGTTCGACAAGTGCTTATGTTGTAAGCTGTAATTATGAGCTATTAATAACTGATACAAATTAGACTTTGTTTGGGTGGTTTAGAAACAGTTATAATAAAGAAATTGGGTATTACAAAAAACAAGTATATAAGAAGAAATAATATAACAAAAATGCGAACTGACCGCACCACCTGTAATCTTGAAATTACTAAGTACTATTTAAAAAAATCGCAGTTATTTTTCCAACACTAGCTGTTCCGCAAAACTAAAATAAATGAACTTGCAAAAAACTACAGATACGAATGAACCACAGAATAGCGTTCGGTGTACAATGCTGAGAGAGAGAAAACAGTTTTATTTATGACCGGGTGCGTTGATAGATGGATGTAGATGACGGGTCGTGGTCGAACGGTTCCGCTAATTCAGCCGTGTAAAGGGCAAATGGCCGAAAGAGATACGGTATACAGTTCGTCCCTCGCTGTGCCTTATTGTCTCGCGGAGAAAAGGAATCTCTATTCGGTAGATACAAGATTTTACTGACAAAGTATATTTTGATTTTAAAAATAATCTACAGTCAAAGACAATCCTAAAGAATATTCTGTAATTGCGATGCTGAATAACTTAATGTATGATGTAAAAGAAAAGAGTGCAAGAAGCTAACGTTTTTATATAATTGTAAAGGCCAACGGGATTCCAGTAAGGGATTTTATACAACGGAAACTAGGTGCCTGTTATTGTTTACTTAGATAAGCTGTCTAGTTATGCACGAGCACGACTTCCAGGCACAGAGAAAGCCTTGGGTTTTAATTTAAAAAATATACCAGTGTAACATACTCGTATACGATAGAGAAGATGATCACTCTTGACAGCTGCTGCTTGAAAGACAAAAGCGGATGACATTCAGGGGTAGGACTTCGGATTGTCGTCCCACGATTTGAGGGGCGGGAGGGGGTGGAAAGGGGGGAGGGGGGGTTGTAGAACCCGCCCCCCTGAAGGAATAGTTGCGGAAGCCCCCCCTTTTTGAGTTATGATTTTTTTAATATCCTAACCTAACTTTCGCATTGACATCGATATAAAGGTCGAAATTGTTAAAATAATATTATAAAGCGCTCGGCGGCCGCTGCCGCGGCACGCTCGCTTCGCTCGCTCGCCTTCGCGCGTCAATGGTCACAGTTCCAACCTAACCTAACCATAATATGTGCTTAGAGATAATAAACAATAGTTTGGCTAAAAGACTGAAGCCAAAGGCCGTAAAATATATATTAAAAAAAAAAATATAACTGTCAGAAAGTAACAGTGACAGCGCGTCGACGACACGTTTTACGTTTAGTTTTACATAGCGGCAATAGTCTGTAAATTATTGTCAGAATACATTTAAGTAATAGCATTCATTTATATCAGCAAAATATACGTAATATTATAAAATTTTACTTTGTTACTAAATATAATTATTCATTTAATTATTAAATGAAGTAAAACATTGTTGTGCTTTAACCTTACGGAAAACTAAACGTATAGTGACGAGCCGAATGTCAAAAGCATTGAGAGTGTATGTATTCTGTGGTGAAAAGTGACAAATTATTGGTGAATTTTAATGATTTTAATTTTTTTTTTCTCGTTAACCATTAATTTCCGCAAGTTAAAACTTCGTGTGGAGGCTTCTAATAATATTAGCTTTGTGTAAAAAAAATATGAACCCCAAACTCCACGTCAGACAATCTAAAGTTGAGCCCATTCAGGCATCAGAATATTATGTAGTCTGAATCCTACACTATGAATTTAAGGGTTAAAATACATTCCGAACTCGGCAGCAGTGTCGCGGCTGCAATGCAGCAGCAACACGGCTGCACGGCACTGAGGCCTTGCTGCCGCGACATACCAGTTATAGTGACGTCACCCGCCGCAATTTGTGGGTAGGTATGTAATTATATCCACTTTTTTATGATAGCGGTCATAAAATATAATCGTTATAACACCACGTGTAGCGCAGCTCTGCTGCCTTGCTCGGAATCAATGCGGCAGGCAGTACTGTTGTGCAGCACCTCAGTCGCAGCATACCTGTAAAAACAGGGAAACAGGGAGTATTTTAGTAGAAACCCATATTTTAACCATTTCATGCTTTACGTCATTGATTTTATAAAGCTGCAATGAATTTTGGATGCATAAAACGCTTCAAAAATAAATAATATTTTCTACCCACCTTTATTTCTTAAGGCATTACCAAATTATAATCATGCAAATTTTTGTAAGACACGTCAAGAAATGACTGCCACCTTCGCCGAGCTGTGAAATAGTGTGCAACTAAACCAACACCCGTACAGGACGAATGTGTCTGCGTCCCGCCGCGACATTCACAAATGGCGTTATCATAGCTGAGGTTAATAACTCCGCGGGCACTCGGGAGCAAGAGCGAAGTGAAATTATAATAACGAAGAGATCGAGTCTACATACAACTAATATGGCAATATCTGCTTGTGTCGTATATGTTCGTGTGTTTATTTATTTCATCTCATTGAACACATTGCAGTGACGTAGAGTCTACATAGCTCTACGTAAGCAAGAGATAGTCTACGTCGTAGACTATCAGTTTCTTAAAACAATTTTTACAGTGAAGGTATATGAGGATATAGGAGTTAGTTTGTTTCAAAAGAAGTTTTGATAAGTATTAAAAAAACAATGATTCGATTTTCTATGATTTTAACACAACATTGCGGTGTGCAAGAGTTTGTTAATTAGTAATATTTATATCATAACTCAACACAATAGTAGCTCAGAAGGTGTATTGTATAAAATTAATTAAAAAATATAATTGAACCGGGTTATCTAACATAAATCATGAATTTGCTACAAACACTATCTCATCTGAGTGGTATTGAGACCTCGCCAGCAGTAGTGAAACAACACTACACAGTTGACAAGACTCAGCTTCCAGTGAAATCGCGGGCGGTCACTCGCTCATTCAATGTGCACGGACCGTTGGGCGCGCGCTTCACTGAGCTCCGACTTGTTGATACATCGCCGTGAATGTACCTCGCTTTACACTCGCTTGTTTTGAAATACATTGCTGGGAACTAGGGCTGGGTTGATTTGTTACGAGATTTGCACAATTTTATTGTTAGGGTTGGAGCAACGCAGTTTTCTGAACAATTTTACTTACCTGGTAAAGGATGACGAGTTTGGGGGTCACAAAAATTGCTGAACTTAATGTTTGTTAGTTTATAATCAGTTAACTCTGAAACTACTGTACTGATTTAAAAAAATCTTTTACTCTGAGAAAGACAAATTATTCAGAATAGACAAAGGCTATGTTTTATGAATCTAATATCCAAGGGAGCGTAACGGTAACAAAAATGTTTAAATTAAGGCATCATTCCCATAATACTATTGTAAATACGATCATAATTCTTTATGCATGAAATGAGAGCTACAGAGTTCGAAGCATGTTACGTAGTTTACTGTCTTTTAACTCAAAACTTGTGCTGCTTTGTTGAGATGATGACACGCTTCTGGGAAGTCCAGAGTGATCCCAAGAGTTCCCAGGCGGTTTAGTAGTTTAGGTAAGGTAATTTGTCCTGGAGTCAATAAATGCAACAATTCAGAGTAGGTAATAATACTTTTATTACAATTCACCAGTAATAAACTAAACGTATATCTAACTTAAAAATCTATGTACTCATCCGAATTCTTCCTTCAGGGATGGGATTTCCTTCCTTCAGGAATAATATGACGTAACAATAGATAATTACTCCTATATTTTCAATATTAGTTGCTTACGGGTATAAGCAATGTTTTTTTAAATATAAACTTGGAAGCTCATTCTGAAAAGAACAAACAATATATTTTATATACACCCTCTTCAACCATAGATTTCCCTAAACTTTCCCTTACTATTATTTTTAACCCCATTTTAAAACATTTAATATACAAAGAACATTACCCCCTTTTCTAAATTTCACAAACGCCTGCCTGATAAAATAAATTTACTTAAAATATACTTTTCTACATAAAAATTACCCACAATTAATTTACTTAATAAAATTGATGAAGTTGATGCTTACCAGAGCTTCCGTTTTCACATATAAAAATTTAGTTAAATACTTGGGCTATTAAGCCACTCACTGATTATTTCAGTGGAATATATTTTACAGAATGATTTACTTTGATGTAAATTTTCTTCGACAGTATGAAGTAAAATAAAAAATTTAGTTAGTTCCTGATTTTTTTCTATTCTACTAATGCGCACGCTTATATATAGCTTACATCCCACCATATCTCCTTCCATCAACTATCCCTACTATGATACTATTAAGGACACACCCATTATACCGACCTAAGTATAACCATTATACCTACGCTTAATAGCGCCTAATAAACTAATTACAGCAAATCTATGATTTACGCCACAATATCCCCTCCCCAAGAGAAAATTTTGTCCCTATAGACAAAATTTAAGAATACTAAATCAATTTAAAAAATTTGAATTAGTATATAACAATCAATCTATAACAACTGTATTACTTAGATAATGTCTCCCAAAATAAATAATTTAAATATTCCAATAGAGTAACTCTGATGGTGTTCACAAGATAGATAGAAGAAAAGACGTATTTAAGGCTTAATATTAAGAAATCCAGGTAATACGAACCGCCTGAATGTAATATAGAATATGGCTTAAATTGAAGACTGAGATTTCTATAACCGTCTCAGAGAAGAAAATTTATATAACAACATATACAACGATGTAATAACATTGTATATGTCTATATAACTGAATGCAATATATTTGCATATGATAAGCAAGCCTTTAAGAGCTTCCTATAGTACCACGTAAATCTGCGAGGGCAAGCTTACCGCTTCCGAGTGGCAGTATTTACTACAAAAAAAACCAAGAAACAGAAATATAGCACTGAATACACCTACAGAATCATCCTACCAGAATTCTAACCAAAAATATACAAACAACCCAGAAAAAAAAATCACATTTACCAACCTTAACATTTCACTGAAATCCAAATCCAATATGTAATAACGTTTTCAAAACGTATGCATCACTATTACATAATGCATGTGCATAAAACTTTCATAACTTTGTAATTCTTAATACTTTGTAATTTTATAAACTCACGGCACGTACACAACTTTCACATAACATGACAATGAATTCACAATGTGACCTCAAGCTTAACAATATTTCGAGGTACCCTCATAAATTTTCACAATTATTCATAAGGTCTCTTACACACTGACTTAAATTTCTCGTGTATGTTTGACTGTCCGCGACAACATCCTAAAGTAATTTAACGTTCATTTTTAAATAACTGACCTGACATTGTTATTCTTGTCTTACTTACTTTAATTTAACTTGATAAAAATCTAAAAATTAAATGAAGTTAATTTTGTTCTAGAATAGGGGAGAGAATTTTTTTTTTTTTTATATGCAAAGTACCTACTGACTATTTCAAACTTTCATAATTAACCAGACTCACCCATTCCTTTGAATAATGTGCCTTTCATACTCTCATATTCATCCCTTTCATACATTCATACATACCCATACATTTCCCGCTCATAAAACACTCATGCACACTTGTGTCATCAATACAATCACATGATGACGCAATTCTTATATACAAGAGAATTTAGCTTAAATTATGCTAAAACTCAACATTATTCATTAAAACCGTATCCTGTCCTTACGCTTATGGAAATATGATAGCGTGATGAAATGCAGTCTGTAAGCAGCCTAACGATATTCACATGATATTCACAACTACCCATATTTAGGAGAAAAAAAATAATGATACTACGATTTACTTAGAAAAAATATTTTTGGTTATGAAGTTAATTTATTGAATTATTTTATGCAGATTGTAATTAATTATTCTTTGTAATTATATATTTTAAATATTCGTATTGCTAACTACTATGCAGCATTTTTGAAATGATGTAATGATGAACTTTGTAACCTACCCCAAAGATTTTTTATATTACTAAGGTGGCTATCGATATAGATAAAATATGACTTTATGAAGGTGGCAAACAAACATACGGCCCACCAGAAGGACTGGCGGTCACCGCAGCCTATGAACATTTGCCTTACCATAGGCGACAAAATCATGCTGCCGACCGTGTAAAACCCTTTTACGACCCTTTTTAAAGAACCCCATACTATTTTTGCCGTAGGAACCGGCTCAAAACCGCGAATAACTACTTCATACGTTAATTAATTTTTATTGAGCAAGAAATATCTAATTTTATTGATATCCATATTAAACGGCTCTGGTAAGCACCGAATCACTCACAATTATTAAGACACAAATCACTTTCTCTATTCACATAGAACTACAATATCATTCAGATTTTCCTGAAACAATACACAAATTATATATAAAACAAAACCTACCGTGACTGGTTTGCATTAGATATCTTTAAAACATTAACAACAATTTTACTTCTACAAGAAGGTTCGTAACAATTTTATTAATGTGGGTATATTTTTTGCGTTAAATTTATTACAAGGAATATTAAAAACAATGAGGGTAGAATTTTTTCCTTATGATGAACAATACAAAATATGAATATGACTATAAGCCAACATTTATATAATAAAAGATATTCTACTATTACAGTTTCAAATAAAATAACTGTAATTAAATTTGGGGACAAGCTACGTTAATAAAAATGATGTTAGCAAATTTTCAAATTTCGGAATACCCGTTTAGCCAAAAAATGTTAAATGCAAACAAAAAGTTCAAAATTCGGGCATCCAGACTAGCATAGGCCAAGGGCGTCTAATCCTTGAGGTAGCACTAATTTCGGGGGAGGCTACCTGCTAGCGGGCAACAAATTAAACTGTAAATTTTAATTACGGGTCACTAGACCTAACAAATCTGTAGATATTAATCACACGTTATCAACTACCAGGACAATTACTTAAGTTCGGGCGCCATGACACGCTTCTGGGAAGTCCAGAGTGATCCCAAGAGTTCCCAGGCGGTTTAGTAGTTTAGGTAAGGTAATTTGTCCTGGAGTCAATAAATGCAACAATTCAGAGTAGGTAATAATACTTTTATTACAATTCACCAGTAATAAACTAAACGTATATCTAACTTAAAAATCTATGTACTCATCCGAATTCTTCCTTCAGGGATGGGATTTCCTTCCTTCAGGAATAATATGACGTAACAATAGATAATTACTCCTATATTTTCAATATTAGTTGCTTACGGGTATAAGCAATGTTTTTTTAAATATAAACTTGGAAGCTCATTCTGAAAAGAACAAACAATATATTTTATATACACCCTCTTCAACCATAGATTTCCCTAAACTTTCCCTTACTATTATTTTTAACCCCATTTTAAAACATTTAATATACAAAGAACATTACCCCCTTTTCTAAATTTCACAAACGCCTGCCTGATAAAATAAATTTACTTAAAATATACTTTTTTACATAAAAATTACCCACAATTAATTTACTTAATAAAATTGATAGGTTGATGCTTACCAGAGCTTCCGTTTTCACATATAAAAATTTAGTTAAATACTTGGGCTATTAAGCCACTCACTGATTATTTCAGTGGAATATATTTTACAGAATGATTTACTTTGATGTAAATTTTCTTCGACAGTATGAAGTAAAATAAAAAATTTAGTTAGTTCCTGATTTTTTTCTATTCTACTAATGCGCACGCTTATATATAGCTTACATCCCACCATATCTCCTTCCATCAACTATCCCTACTATGATACTATTAAGGACACACCCATTATACCGACCTAAGTATAACCATTATACCTACGCTTAATAGCGCCTAATAAACTAATTACAGCAAATCTATGATTTACGCCACAATGAGAAATAATTATTTTGACATCAAACGACATCCAGCGAGAAAACGTAAAATTTAATGTTTACACCTACCGGCTCTAAGGTTTCCACAAAAGAGCTTTATATTAAAATCAACGTCAAACAACGACTTGGAACAGTTGAAACTAACAAAAAAGAACAAAGGTAACGGGTTTTAATGCTGATTTGCACCCTCGGCTAATTGTCTTCACTTGTTAACACAGCCTGTTTAATTATGTAAGTATAATAAATTGCTTCAGCCACTGAATGAGGAGCTAAATTAAACTTTACTGTTTAGTCGGCAGAAACATGATCACTATGAAGTAAGCCAACAAAATGCTCAACAGCACTAAAGTGATTTACTCTAGGTACCACAAGTCTTCAGACTTAGAACATTTATTGAAACCTCCTAGTCTCTCAGTCAATGCCGGTAATCTTACTGCTTAAAATGTTTTAAGTCACGGGTAACACTCAACACTGAGCGTGCCGTATCATGCTTAACCCTAGAACCGTACCCTGGGGTACAACTGAAAAAAAAAAAAATTGGCTACAACTTTTTTGTTTTAAAACGGATCTTTTCGCACCTCCGCGTATTTACGGGGGGCGGGGGATCGTGTCGAAACATCGGCCGGGCGCGAGTCCTGTTAGCGTGCGATCGTGGCAAGCCTGCGTGGAGTACTGCAGCACCCCTGGGTATGCGTCTACAAAATGCATGCACAAATAAGTATTGGAGATATTTTAAAAAAGCACGACCTTCTAGTGCTCCATCCTCTTCAGATTCAAAATCTGGTAGATGTTTCTTTTGTCCCAGGTCAAAAGACCGTAAATCAAGCACTCGATGTGAAAAATGTAAAAATTTTATGTTTAGAGCACCAATAGAAGATTTGCCAAAACTGTTAATATAAGTTTGGTAATTTTTTGTTAAAATAAAATAAATAAAATAAAATTTATTCCCTTTGAAATTTTTAAAAAATTATTTAGGTTTGTCAAAATTTTTGTGACTCTACCGGGGGTTCGGAAATGCTACAGACTGAGAAGAACACCCCAAGAAACTCAGTCCGGTCCCTCTTATTCATCTTAGTATCTAATACAGTTTTTTTTTAAATGTAGAAAGGAGCAATTCGTGTCACTGCCAGGCAGTCTTGTCTTCTAGAAAGTCTTTAATGCTATAATAAGCTTTCTGGCACAATTTAAGCTTTACTAGTTTTTTAAATTTATTAACTGACAAACCTGTTATGGCTGTCGGCAATGTATTGTACATTCGAATACAATTACCCGCAAAAGAATTGCTTATTTTATTAAGCCTTAATCTAGGTACAGCCAATTTATTCTTATTTCTTAAGTTTAGGTTATGGATATCACTATTTTTAATAAATTTACTGTTATTTTTATGAGTATATAATAAGTTTTCATATATGTACTGTGAATACACAGTAAGGATGTTGATATCCTTAAACTTTTCTCTTAATGACTCCCGAAACCCCATACCATAGATAGCCCGGACAGCCCTTTTCTGCAACACAAAGATACATTCGATGTCGGCAGCGTTACCCCATAATAGTATGCCATAGGTCATGACACTGTGGAAGTAGCTAAAGTAGACAAGACGCGCTGTTCTAATGTCTGTCAGTTGTCGGATCTTTTTAACGGCATAGGCTGCAGAGCTCAGTCTGCCCGAGACTTTCTCGATATGAGGCCCCCACTGCAAGTTGGAGTCTAACTTTATGCCCAGAAAGACAGTTTCATCGACCAATTCTACTTGATCATCCCTAATCCTAATACTGGTGTTAACGAGCCTAACATTTGGCAAGGTGAATCTAATACATTTTGTTTTAGTTTCGTTTAACAATAAATTATTAGCGTTAAACCAGTGGACTACCCTAGAGAGGGCATTGTTTACTTCGTCAAGATCGCGTTGTCCACGTTCAACTTTAAATATTAAAGATGTGTCATCAGCAAACAAAACTACCTCGTGATCGTCTCTTATAAGGTGAGGGAGATCATTTATGTACACTAAAAATAGAAAAGGTCCCAGAATTGAACCCTGAGGCACCCCCATTGTTACAGCAGAACCATTTGACTGTTTACCATTTATAACTACTCTCTGTACTCTATCTCTAAGGTAAGAACTAATTAAATTCAAGGCCGTCCCCCGGATTCCATAATGATCAAGTTTTTGAATTAAAGTCTGATGCTGGACACAATCGAAGGCCTTAGATAAGTCGCAGAATACACCATAAGCATCATACGACTCCTCCCAGGCCTCATATATACACTCTAACAATTTGATGCCAGCATCCGTGGTAGACCGACCTCGCGTGAAACCGAATTGTTTAGTATGGAATAGTTTATTTGTATTAAAATGATTTTGCATTTGATTAAGCATTACCTTTTCAAAGATTTTACTAAACGTGGGTAGTACAGAAATAGGACGAAAATTGGACGGATCTGAGGTGCTACCCGATTTAAACAGAGGAGTTATTTTACTAAACTTCATTAAGTCAGGAAACACACCACTATCAACACAATTATTAAATATTATTGATAATTCAGGGGCAACCATTTCAATTAACTAAATGTACAGAAATTCCCCAGAGGTCAGCAGTTTTCTTAATATTTAAAGATTTAAAAGTTTTTATGACAGTGTGTATACTAATTTTACTGAATTTAAATATTTCATTACAGCAAGGAACATTTGCTTTTAACAAGGATTCTGCTATTGGGGTAGAAGAACCTAGGGCTCTGGTCAAATCTACTGGAATTCGAGAAAAAAATTTTTCAAATTCGTTAGCGACTTCGGCATCTGTTGTAATTATGTTACCATTTACTTTAAGTTTAAAATTATTATCATTCGATTTTGCTTGGCCTCTTTCTGCGTTAATTATTTTCCAAGTAGATTTAACTTTGTCTACACTATTGAGAATTTTATTACTTATATACTTTCTTTTGGCTGCTAAGCAGTCTGCTTTAAACCTTTTCGAATAAGTTTTAACATAATTTAGAAATTCATCTGTTCTATTAAGCTGTCTTTCTGAGTATAGTTCATACAGTTTTTGTCTACTTTTTTGTATATCCTCAGTGGCCCATTCACTGAAGGCTGGCCTATCACCGATTGTGACTTCCTTAGACTTGAATACGGAGTTGAACTCAATGTAAAAGGAATCAAAAAATAACTTATACATTACATTTGGATCTAAGCCAGTGTCTAAAAATGGAAGTTTATTGCAAAGTCCAACTCGCATACGTTCCAAGCGGTCACTAGTTACTGGTCTACATAATATTTTACGTCTTTTAACTTTTTCTCTTGTGATCTTGAAAGATGCTATTTGCCCAGTATGATCTGATTTTATCTTATTTATAATACTCTTACTTTCTGGCAACATATCACTGTATATATTGTCCAGACAAGTAGCTGTTGTATCACAATATCTAGTAGGCTCTAAAAATAAGTTAGTGAGATTGTGTGATTTAAATAAATTTAAGATATCATTGGTCTGACGCGTATTTATAAGTATATTAACATTAAAATCACCGCACACTATTAGGTGTTTATTAGTTTTTCCAAGTTTAAATAGCACTTTATCCATTACTTCCTCAAACTCACAAAAGGGTGAGACTCCAGGTTTATATACGCATACTACTATGAATTGCTCCAATTCTACGCACGATATTTCAACTGTACACTCTACAGAGAGGGACACAACATCTTTCCGTTCCTTATATTTTAATTTCTTATTTAATAAAATCATCGAACCCCCCCGTGTTGTGTTGACCCTGCAGAACGCACTACCAACCCGGTGACTACTGAAACTGAACATGAGCTCATACTCCTTACGCATATGTTCTGTAAGACAAACAATTTCAATATTTTCTGAGCTCATGAACAGCTCCAATTCAAACTCTTTGACCTGTGTTAATGTTGCAATATTATAATGCACCAGGCTGATGTAATTTACATTTTTTAATTTAGTTTTGTTCGGAGGACAGTTTCCGATAAAATTACGGTTTGCAATTAAATTTAACTCTATTAATTTACAATTTTGGCTAGAGGGTAATTCCTCTGTTGTCCCAGCAGTTAATTTAAATTACTTGGAACAGATTCCAAAGTCCTAAAACTACTCTGCTCAAATAAAGCAGTTTTGTCAGCCAAGTTTTTGGCTACAGAATAAAAATAATTAAATAGCAAACTTGCTACTTGTCTTTTATAATATTTGGGTAGACAATACCTACCCTTGTGATTATTATAGACTATAAACTTGCTATGTGACAAATTTGTGTTAAATACAGAATTAAAGTCAATTATATAAAATTATTATTATACTGACTTATTAAATTTAAACGTAAATTCATCTTATATCTAAATGAATTTTCCGAATCTGGCACACCTTTTATAAATGGAAGTGTGAACATTACAACTTGTATGACATTTAAGTTTAAGATGTAATTCATGTATAGGGACAAATCATCATTGCTAATTTTCCCCCTGTTTGCACAGAAAATTATTATTTTACTGTTAGCTTCAAATTTATATTCTAATATCTTTTGCATAATACCACTTAATGAAGCACCCGGATAGCAATTATTAATAACCGAGTAATAACTTGAATTTGAGTTTTGTTTTAAAAATGAACTTAGATTGGTACCAATATCATCACTAAATACAATTAATTTAGTACAACTATTACTATTATTTACACTGTCACACAATATATCCACTGATGTACTGGGCGAGCATGTGGTAATGGGAGCTAGGGGCTCAGCGGTAACCGGTTCGCCCTGGGCCTCCACCGGCTCAATTGCTTTAGGGCAGTTAATATTGCATAAGTGGTCATTTAGGAAACAATTAAGGCGCTCAGTGTTATCATTTGATGTTTTGAGTACCTTGTCTATTGTTAAAGAACATTTAGTAAAGTCCTTAAGGGACCATTCATATTTTTTAGTCATATATTGTAGCTCAAATTGCAAACTTTGTATTTTTGACTCTAATTTTTGTGTGTCAGTGCAATATTTTAAATGGCTTTGTTCTAGTTCTAACATTGACAATTTAGCTTGTTCTCTAAATTTTAAACAAGAACCTATATTTTTACACTTTTTGATTAACATTTTATGGAATTTTAATTGCTTTTTTGATTTTTGTATGAACTTTTTAATTTTTAGATATTTTTTTAGTTTATTTCTGCTGCAAAACAAAACCGACTTGTCCTGTTGATATGGACTGTCACCTGTAAGATCTATAGTAGTCAAGTCCAGGTTTTGAGAATTTGCAGAAGGAATAAACTGCGGAATACCACTCATTAACTCACTAAAAAGATTATCGGTTTGTTGGGCAGTAACTTTCTCAGCAGCTTCTTCCAGGTGTGAGATTTGTCACTGGGCATCCCTTAGCTCCTGTTCCAGAAAGGTAGTCCTCCTCAAGGTTTTCTCATACTCGTCACTGCACTCTTGGAACCTATCTACAATTGACTGAAGGTGGTCCCGCTCCGCAACAATGTCATCATAACTAACATGAAGTCTTGATAATTCGCATTTTAATTTTTTTGTGTCATTCAGAGCGTTTATCAATAGATTTTCATTTTCCTCTCTTTCCTTTTCCAACTGTACACAGAGCTCCGTTTTAGATTTAAGCTCCAGCAACACCAACTGAAGTTTGGGCTCTTCCTGCTGGCGGCCGAGAGCTCTGCGACTACGGGTATTCATATTATTAATAAGTAAGTGCAATTAAACGCGAATTAAATGATGGAGCTCCTTGTACAGTTTATGGTAAGAAGTAACAAGGCTATGTACCGGCAATAAATTATACTTAATATTTTTATGTACTTACGCAAATACACCAACCGTCGTCAACGTCGAGTAAACGCTTATACAAGTATAATAATTCTACTCACGAGAAACAGTCGATTTATTATGTATTTACGTGAAAAAGAAAAGATTTAACATTCGAAAAAAACGGGTACCTGACTCGTCACTTCCCACACCAAAATACACGGACAGAACACTTTTATTATAATAATCTGACTATTTTAGGACACTATTAATGCGATGATAATGGTTTTAATTGGTTTAAAATTGTTCAAATACTAAATAACTAATTAATTTTAAAAATATTTTCAGAGAGCTAAAATTTTTGACAGTTCGATAGTGTTGCCAGACTCGGAATCCTTCCGTTTAATTATGTAACGTGAGACTGAAATAAGTGCCATAAAAGTCTATGTATGTTGATTATATTAATAAATGTCTATTCTTATGAAAAAAATGTTTTCTTTAACGGGGTACACTAGTACCCCTGGGTACTGTTATTTAAAGTCTATGATGGGTACGGTTCTAGGGTTAAAGCACAGGCCGCAGATGTTTATCTCTCTTCGCTGTCTTAGACAAACATATCGCAAAACAGCAGCTAACTAATAATGTAGGTTGTTCAATCATGCTTGAATGGTTAGATCTGCTATCTTCATTAGGTGGCAAAATAATAAATTAAAGTAAGAGCCAGACGTATACAATTTTTTTTCCGAAACCCTAGAAACGCTTGAGGACATTTTTTAAAGGTGAAAATTAGCCTTGTGCATTCCTTGAAAATTGAGTACCATATTACCTAAACGACCCATGGTATGATGTACAAAACCGGTAACTCGTGCGTCAGTAACATAGTCATAGACTCGCGGTAGACACATCAAGAAGCGATCCTAAAGTAATAGGAATGGCACGAGCATTAGCCTCGAAAACTTGCTGACTTTGTGATTTTCTTAAACGTCAACTTGACAACCAGCGATGTACCAGAATGGAGTATTTACTGCAAGACAGTTGACAATTTACTTCAAAACAGAGTGGTGTGTATCACTTTGGAGTTTGGAATTGTGAGAAATAACCCATATCTTAATACATTTTCAATCATTTATCACTAACAATATCCATAATTTTTGCCAGCTATTATGCCGTTGCCGAGGTATCAACAAAATAGGGACCGCATCGTTGTCACCGAAAAATGGACGTTAAATATTTTAATGTGGCCGCCCTTCTCTTGAAAAAGAGTGTCGATATTTTATTATTTAAGCCACCCTTTCTTCAGAATGACTACTAAATTGCTTTTGTGTTTACTTTCGCATTATATGATTCTTTAGTACTTTATTATGTAAAATTCTAAGTCTCTCATGAACAAACGTAGAAAGGAAAAGGAGAGGAAATTCATATGACCTTTTCGTTTTATATCTGTTTTCTTAGTGTTTTTTGTTGATTTTATTATGATCCTAGCAGTTAGTTTTTATATCAAAGCCACAACAAAAAGCATTGTAGGTACTACTCGTAAAATACGTGTACAACTGTATGTATTTTCTATTAATTAAAATAGGAAACATAATTAAATAAATAAATAAATATTTGTGGACATTCACACACATCATTTAGCCCAAATTAAGCAAATATAAACTTGTGCTATGGGATCTAGACGACTGATAGACATACTTATTATATTTCTAAATCCATACATATTATACATAGAAAACACCCAAACTCCGAAACAAACATTTGTGAATCACACAAATATTTGGACCGACCCAGGACCTCCAGCGCTTCAGGCGGAATTACTACCGACTACGCCACAGAGGCAGTCATAACGGTATACACAATAATAACTAGATAGTAATTAACTTTTAAAAGGAAGGTAAGCTTCCCTGTATAAAACATTATTCGTCACACCATCAGGAGCATACACAAAGAGCTCACAAATTTCGAAATTCGATGAGGATGGCTCATGCTACACGACCTACTGACAGAGTTCTTGAAAATGATTTATTATGTGTTCGAGGTGTTCTGGGTTCGCAGAATCTGAAGCTCCTCTCTTCTTTGGTAATTAGAGTATTCTTATAACCAATGACACCCACTCAGTCACTTATCGTATTAAAAATAATTTTGATAAGCAATTAGTATGCTCACTATACCTACCATAATTATGTTGACTAAGACGTATAGGTGAAACATCTAAGTAGCTTGATAGTTCAGACTTAAGCGTTTCCTGCGGACTTCGAGCGGGTCTAATTTTTCTTCGAGCTTAATCTTTTTTAGGGTTCCGTACCCAAAGGGTAAAAAACGGAACACTAATCATGAGACTTCTCTGTTCGCGAGTCTGACTCGCACTTCGTCGGTTTTTCTACATTAAAGATAGGACACCGTGGTAGCAGTTATCACCGTAATTCCCCGAAAACTATATTTATCAAAATATGTTCTAAAGTAAATAGACAATATAATAACTAAAGCTGTATCGACGTATGCAGTTACGGAAAGGAAGTTACAAACTAAATCCTTTTCGGTAATTCTCAACAATCTCGACGACGCACTACGTGTCTGAATAACAAATCTAATATAACACATAAACTGCTTGAACGTCAAACTCAATACGTAGTACTTTGTAAAGAGATCAATAAGTAGCGTAGTTTGTCGCGACAGGATATCGCACAAACTTACTTTCAACTTTCAACAAAATAATATCTCTTTTGCTACATACATCTTCGATTCGCGCGATATTTTTTGATATTGCATTGTTTCAAGTTTATAACATTTTTTTAAGAATATCTTGAGTTCACATAATTATATTGCTACTACCACTTAAATAATGTCACCTAACAAAAATCAGAATGTTCACAGACAAAAATGGAGAAAATAGTATTTAATAGTGAAAAAGTTTTGTTCATAGAAAAATTGCTACAAAAATAGTAAAGAAAATATAGTCGAGTATCGATATAAGCCTTTTGTAATGGAAATCTATGAAACGTGATTCTCATTTCTCGAAAGATGACGATTGGCGCAGTGGAGTAGCTGTAGCGATTGGAGCTGTTATATTGTATGATTCCAGTTCAGTCGTATTAGCATTTTGATTGATTGATTCGTCGATAACATAATATCAAATTTATCGATGACGTAATCAAAAACTAAAACAAATCTGAAGGTAACCCCCTAGGCGAGGTCACAGTGGCGGCCGTGGGTCTGTTGGGAGTCCTGGGACATCCTTCCGAGGGCTTACCCAGGGCTCACAGCTATAGGCTGTTGGGCGTTACGTGAGGTTTTTAGTCGGTAGGAGTCCGGCATAGCATCCATGATGGATTTTCCCTCACCTTAAAAAAATCCGAAGGTATTGATCGTTTTTTATTTTATAATAATTTAAGCCACATAAAATTATCATTTAAATGATAATATATGCGAGATAGATACAAAAGTCAGGTACAATATGTACCCATAGAAGGGCATAAAAGAGTTTAAGGAACTGTCTTAAATCAGATCTCATTTACATAAATGAGAGAGTAATCCACTCATATGCCTACAGAAAGGGTGTTCATCCTCACACGTTGCGTCCTGAGCGCTCGAGCACGGTGAGATCTAATAGAGGCTTTCTTCCGCGTACGCTTAGGTTGTGGAATGATCTCCCTGCTTCGGTTTTCCCGGACGCCTACAGTATGGGGTTCTTCAAAAGGGGACTTAGAAGGTTTTTAAAGAGTCGGCAGCGCGCTTGTGGCGCCTCTGGTGTTGCAAACATCCATAGGCTGCGGTGACCACCGGTACATCTGGGGGGGGCGTATGCTTGTCTGCCACTCTAGTGGTATAAAAAAAAAAAAGAATTGGCACCGCACCATTTATTACTCCTTCTAAAGTCTCAGCTTAACCAGTTGAGTTGAGCTGCATTGAATTGCGTTTCTAAGCGTTCTACCAGACAATATTGCGACACTAATGCTGAAACGCGAGTGTGACAACTCCTTTATTCATTTACGTTACTTACGGGCTGCATGATGGCGGAGCACACACTTTAACTCTGAACACGTAGCTTGTCTTTTAACATGCGCCAGGCGCAACGAAGCACTTAAGTGCTTCACCTAGTTAAGTACCTGCCGTCTCGCAGTGCGCCTCAGGCACGTTCGTATGTGTTATAATTACAACTAACTAATTGTTAAGTTCCAAAGCCCTTTGTATAACAATTATTGGTCTAGGCATAGTATGTACTTTACCGTCTAATTGTTTCATCAGCCGTTCTGTTCGACAAGTGCTTATGTTGTAAGCTGTAATTATGAGCTATTAATAACTGATACAAATTAGACTTTGTTTGGGTGGTTTAGAAACAGTTATAATAAAGAAATTGGGTATTACAAAAAACAAGTATATAAGAAGAAATAATATAACAAAAATGCGAACTGACCGCACCACCTGTAATCTTGAAATTACTAAGTACTATTTAAAAAAATCGCAGTTATTTTTCCAACACTAGCTGTTCCGCAAAACTAAAATAAATGAACTTGCAAAAAACTACAGATACGAATGAACCACAGAATAGCGTTCGGTGTACAATGCTGAGAGAGAGAAAACAGTTTTATTTATGACCGGGTGCGTTGATAGATGGATGTAGATGACGGGTCGTGGTCGAACGGTTCCGCTAATTCAGCCGTGTAAAGGGCAAATGGCCGAAAGAGATACGGTATACAGTTCGTCCCTCGCTGTGCCTTATTGTCTCGCGGAGAAAAGGAATCTCTATTCGGTAGATACAAGATTTTACTGACAAAGTATATTTTGATTTTAAAAATAATCTACAGTCAAAGACAATCCTAAAGAATATTCTGTAATTGCGATGCTGAATAACTTAATGTATGATGTAAAAGAAAAGAGTGCAAGAAGCTAACGTTTTTATATAATTGTAAAGGCCAACGGGATTCCAGTAAGGGATTTTATACAACGGAAACTAGGTGCCTGTTATTGTTTACTTAGATAAGCTGTCTAGTTATGCACGAGCACGACTTCCAGGCACAGAGAAAGCCTTGGGTTTTAATTTAAAAAATATACCAGTGTAACATACTCGTATACGATAGAGAAGATGATCACTCTTGACCAGAAGAGCTTTCGGAAAATACCACTTTCCTTTTGTGCCTTCTAGTGAGTTACGGCAGAGACTATTAAGTTACCTTTACTCTGACACTTCGAAGATATTAGATTTTCTTATGGCTATTCTATTAGATGCAAATAAACTTACATATTGAATATGAGTTGATGATGAATCTCAAGTGTAATAAAGACTGTTGTCTTAATAAAGCCGTTGACTTTACAAAATATAAGTCGAATTTTGTCGGACATAAGCTCAATCCTAAATGTTAACATTATTAAGTAAAAGCATACCAGCAAACGTCATACAGTTTCACCCACGTAGTGCCCGTTCCCGTGGGAATACGGGAATATAATATAGCCTATATTTCCCGGGAATAGAGTAGCTCTCCAGCAGTGAAATCATGTTTTTAATCGGTTTAGTATTTTCGGAGTCTAATCGATGCAAACAAACAATCAAATCTTTATAATATTAGTATAGATATAGATGAAACGGCAATCGGACCTCACAAAAGCAAATCCGATAAAAGAATATAGTAGCAACAGTAACAAACAGAGATATTCATCGCGTGTTATGATATGCCACGCCAGCAATACACGGACGTATATTGCGGGATGCTGCCAAAAATATGTGTTCTTTCTAGGTTATACGTGAGTTCATAACTCGTCAGAGATGGGCACAATAAAATGATCTGTGGGCTTCCTATATAGACGTTAATTTAGGAAAATATTATAATATATATACTTTATAGTTTTAAACACAGGCTTTAAGATTTAGGTAAATTAAACCGATCAAATATGAATTGAAAGTAATTACCTCAACTTTGGGGGTCCGACTTGTTTTCGCTGCCATCACCTACTTAATTCATAATAGTAGGGGTACACTCTTCCTTCAATAAGCTAATTGAAATTTGATGTTCCATTACGGTTACAAATTTTATATCGATTACTTGACCATGAATGTGATTTGTAAATTATTGTTATCTAGGTACATACCTAGAAAAATACTTATGGTGGGTTCTTCAACATCGAGCTGCACACTAAACTTGAATGTTACTGTCGACTCGTAGACTGTGAAAGTGGTGATCCTCGACTCTCTAGATATGCGTTATCTGACAAGCTAAATATTACAAAATACTTTTTTGTTCGTTCTAAAACATGTTGCAGATCATGAAAATAAAATTACCTGCCCTTAGACATTAAAAAGAAATTGTGGTCTCAGGTTAAACCATTTACAAAGTCTTTCAAGCTATTGTCTTAACTTTCTTAACTTTTAGTCTTACTAATCTTGCCTACGGAAATTTTGATTTCGTAATAATTACGAAGTTGTATTATATTGTTTAATGACTTACTTTCAATAGGTAACACTAAGCTTTAGGTAACTTAATGAGCGTCAGATTTATCATTAAATTATAAGGCCGAAGACTGCTTTAACTATTTACTTTTAAAGGTGAATCGTAACAAAATTTTGAAAAAACTCCGTGCTGATAAAAGTACACCGTTGGTTTTGACTGGTGCTTAAATACTGGGGATCGGTGATACAAAATGAATTTCCTTTATTTGCTTGTGTCTTGTAACAACGTTTAATTCAGAATGAATAAATTGACATTAGAGTGAAGTTCTTAATACTAGTTCGTCCTTATGCCGTTGGCGGCGCTGCCGTCCGTTGGTATCTTCAGTCCGTTGGTATCTTCAGTCCGTTGATATCTTCAGCCTAGTGCGGTCTTCCTCTCGTGGATACTAGAGGGCGTTAGTAGGCCGCACCATACCGGCCGCCTTGAAAGCTCCTGCTTTCAAATTTCAGGTACTGCATCGCAAGCAGCTCTGGAGTCTTCAGTTGCAGGCACTTCCACTGGCAGAGGGCATATTTTGGGGAATGCTCTGAGTACAATGCCTTTAGAAGTGAGAATCCTTGCTACACGACTGATGCCATCCTTGCCCGCAAACGTTTCAATAATTTTGCCCATATGCCACTGCAAGGGAGGCAGGTGTTCATCCTTGATGACAACAAACATACCCTCTTTGAGGTCTCCACGGTGAGTCTTCCACTTGCACCGTGTCTGAAGCTCGGCTATATAATCCATAGACCAACGTTTCCAGAAGCTCTGTCGCAGTTGCTCCACCTTCTCATAGCGGGTCAGGTGACTCATCTGTACTCCGGTGATATCCTTGGTTGCAAGTGTGGTCAATGGTCTGCCGATGAGGAAGTGAGCTGGGGTAAGAGGGAGAAGATCCTGTGGGTCTGCGGAAAGAGGAGACATTGGACGGGAGTTCAGGACGGCCTCAATTTGTGTTAACACCGTGCTAAACTCTTCGTACGTTAAATGAGCGGTACCCAATATGCGTCCTAAATGCAGTTTACAAGCCTTCAGATTACTCTCCCACAGTCCTCCAAAATGAGCGGCATAAAATGGAATAAACTTAAATTCTATGCTTTCATTACCTAATTCATCGATTATATTTTGAGATTGTGATTTAAACATTAAATTAATTTCTTTCATAGCTCCAACAAAGTTTTTGCCATTATCTGAAAATATTTGTGATGGTTTTCCCCTTCGGGCAATAAACCGTCTTAACGCTAGGATGTAGTCTTGAGCAGAAAGACTGCCGACTAATTCAAGGTGAATAGCTTTAGTCACAAAACAAACGAATAGACAAATATATCCCTTTTCAAGTTTAGCACCTCTACCTTTGCGGTTAAGTATAAGGACAGGTCCTGCGTAATCAACTCCGCATCGAATGAAAGGGAAACCCTGTTCGATTCTCTCAGACGGTAAATTCCCCATGATGGGACTTACAGTTTTACCTTTCATTCGAACGCAGCGAACGCATTGGTGCACTACCTTTCTTGCTAGGGTTCGACCCCCTATGGGCCACCAAGTTTCACGAATGTTAGCCAACAATAATTGGGGGGCCGCATGTAGAAGCCGTTGGTGCTCATACCGAAATATTAATGTTGTTAGATGATGTTTGCTGCATAATAATATGGGGTGTTTTTTATCATAAGAAAAGTCTGAAGAATAGCTTAGACGTCCACCTACTCTTATAATATTATTTTCATCTAGAAGTATATTAGGCTTAGAAATTGCAAGTGACGTTTTCAAAGGTAAGTTACGTTTTAAACTATTATATTCATTTGAATATGAGGATTGTTGCGCAAGACGTACTAACATCAGCGACGAAGCGTTGAGTTCGTCGACAGATAGCGGACCAGTCACACGGTTTAGTCGCTGGCGCAAATTATGAAGGTATCGTAATACATACGCACCAGCACGTCTTATACGATTGTACGATGAAAACCTTTCAAACTGTATAATATCAATTTTGACGGTATTGCACGTCATACTGGTGGTATGAGATTTAAGTTCTGGTAAGTCTACAGTCTGTATTGTATCGTCAGAATAATCTTGTATCCAGGTCGATCCTGGTAACTCAAAAAACGGAGGACCATTCCACCATAACTTACTGTCTACCAGTTCGTTAGGGTAAAGCCCACGAGTAACCAGGTCTGCAGGGTTAATTTTGGTACCTATATGAGACCATCCAGCATCACTGGTGAGGTCGTTTATTTCTACTACGCGATTCTGAACAAAGGTCTTTAGTGAGTGTGGAGGCGTACGTATCCAACCTAGAACTATAGTTGAATCGGTCCAGAAATAAGTATTGTGAAAACTTAACCGTAAAGAACTAATAATTTTTTTATATAAACGGGCCCCGACGAGTGCCCCGCACAGTTCTAGACGAGGTATACTAAGTGATTTGAGCGGTGCAACCCTACCCTTAGCACAAAGCAACCTACTGCACACATGAGAGGCCTCCGAGTATGTACGTACATATGCACACGCACCATAAGCAGACTGTGACGCATCTGTGAATATATGGAGTTCTATACACTGCTTATGTGTACCTACGACATGCCTTGGTATGCGTAAATCACGTAAGCAGTGTAAAGTATTACTAAACTTTTCCCAAGTGACTAAAAGTTCCTTTGAAACTGGTTCGTCCCAGTCTATTTTACACAACCACAACTTTTGCAATAGAATTTTAGCTATAATTACAGCTGGCGCTAAAATTCCTAATGGATCGTACACTTGCGCTATGACTGACTAAATGGAACGTTTAGTCACTACATTATTAGCAGTAACAAAATTCGTAGAAAAATGTAGTTCATCGCTTTTGTTATACCAACCTAATCCTAATGTTTTACTATTACCATGTTCACCTAAAGATAACCTCTTAGATAGGTCATGGGAACTAATGTCCATGTTGAACACCCACTTACGCAGCGGGAAACATCCGCCCTTTAATGTATCATATACCCGTTCACACAGACTTAGCAAGCTAGGGAGGTGGTCGTGTCCTAGACACACATCATCAACAAAAAAATTATATCTAATTACCTCTGCAACCTCTCTGTCTACCTCCTCACAATCAAGTGCAAGCTGATTAAGGCAACGCATACTGAGGTATGGCGAAGCGGCCATGCCATAGGTTACTGTATTTAAACGATAGATACCTATAGGGTCAGACAAACGCTCACGCCAGAGTATCAGCTGGAGTGAACGTTGGTCTGGTTGTATAAGGATCTGTCTAAACATTTTCTCCACGTCTGCACATGCTACATATTTATATTGCCTAAATCTTAGCAGTATGGAGAAAATGTCATTCTGGAGCGGTGGTCCTGCTAACTGAATATCATTCAGTGACTTACCCGATGAAGTCACCGCACTAGCATCGAACACCGTCCGTAGTTTCGTTGTGGAACTATTATTGTTGATAACGCCATGATGAGGTAAGAAATAATGAGGTGATTCATATGATTCTATACGAGTCATATGACCGAGGCTTATGTATTCATTAATGAATTCTGAATATTTTTGACGGAATTCAGGAAAACGGGTGAACTTTCGTTCAAGTGCCAATAGTCGCTTATATGCAGAGCTGTAACTGTCACCCAGTGCATCCGCAGACTCCGTTAAAGGTATCCGTACAGAAAACCTACCTTGTTCTGTACGCTTAGTTGTTTTTATGAAAATATCCTCACACCGTTTCTCATCTGCACTGAGGACCCTACCAACTTTAGGAACTTCTTCTAATTCCCAAAACAATTGTAATTGTGTGTGTAATGTTTGACTATGGTTACATTGTACCTCTTTGTAATGATTAAACTGATTATTGTACAATGTACCAGAAAGTATCCAGCCAAATTGTGTATATTGTAAATGGGGGCCTTGTCTTAACCTAAACTTACCTTCACATAAAAGGTCCCAAAATATATCAGCACCTATTAATATGTCTATCTCTGATGGTAAATAGAATTGAGGATCAGGAAGTTTAATGTTATCAGGTATAGGTAGGCTCCTTACATTTATACCAGCTGAAGGAATATTATTTGTAATACGGGGTAGTACCAGACATTTTAAGCTCTTGGTATATGTATTTATTTTTGAACGTAGCTTAATGGTACATAAGTGGGTAGACTGCATTATAGAATGTCCTACGCCTGTTATATGATAAGTGGACTGTAATATCTGTATGTTCAATGATTTGCACAATCTTTCAGTAATGAAGCAATGTTGGCTACCATTGTCCAGAAGTACACGTGCAGTGTGGTATTTGTTATTACTATCTGCTACATCAACTAATGCTGTGGATAATAGAACTGTAGGTAATAAAGAATACTCTAAATCACTGCCATCTGATTCTGGCTGCTTAGTAGCAGAGTGTAATAATGTGGAGATAGTGGAGACGTTAGCGGTGACTGGGAGTGACTGCATGTTCTCTCCGCGGCTCACATGTGATTCGCTGTTGGTCTTGTCCTGACTATCACTGCATACCAGACTATTGTGTTTTTTGTCACAAAGCTTGCATGACCTGTACCTACACTCACCCACCAGGTGACCAGTGCGTAGGCAGTTACTACACAAGCCTTTATTTTTTATGAATTTAACTCTTGCTTCTACGGTTAAATTAAGAAATGAGGGACATGAATATATAGAATGATTTTCATTGCACATTGTGCACCTACGCACCCGGGATAAACTAGTACTGCTAGACCTCTGTGCGCATGGTACACCTTTCCTGCTATCTGTGGGTACACTACTTGTGCTGACATAACTATGGCTTGAATGTTTTTGGTTATTATGATTACCAGAATGTGAGCGTTCCGTATTCTTACTTTCAAATGACTGTTTAGAATGATTTACCTTTACCATTTCTAATAAATCAGCTCTGGATTTGAGAAATCTAAGTAAATCCTCTAATTTTAACACAGATTGTACACTACCTACATTAAGCAACCCAATGTGATTCTCCCATTCGCGTTCAGTAGCCTGATCTAATTTTGAGACTATTAAATACATTATCAAGGTGTCCCAGGCTTCTGTGGATTCGCCTAATGTTTTCAAGGCACGTAAATTTCTCAAAACCGTATCTATGAGTTTCCTAATCTGAGAAGCTGACTCTTTGTGAATTGACTGAATACTGAACAAGGCCTTCACATGATTGTGTGTTAATAATCGTGGATTATTAAATCTGTTATCTAATAACTCCCAGGCGTGAGTGTAATTGTCAGAAGTAAATTCTAAAGCACTTATAACCTGCAATGCACTGCCAGTTAATGACGATTTCAAGTAATGGAATTTCTGGATGGAATCCAAATCTTCACGTGTATTAATCATACTATCGTACGAATTTTTGAATTCCAACCAGCGATCATATGCACCGTCGAAGGTAGGCAACTTAATATTAGGTAACTTAATCCCTATCGATTGTTTTGTGACCTTGCAGCTATTATCCAGTACATCCTTTTGCTTTAATAAAAGCTTCGCTAAAGCTATAACCCTATAAAATTGATCCTCAAACCGTGCTCTTTCTTCTAATTGTTTTGACAGCTCGGTTTCGGATACTTCTATCGCCCCTTGGAAATCATTAAAAGTATTAATTAATGTAGAATTACCTTCAAGGCGTAATTCTAATTCTTGTAACTGTTGGTTTGATAAAGGAGCAGATAACGCTTTGACATAATTTTCAAATAACGTTAGTCTGCCCTTGACCGAACCACGTTTTTTAATCAAATCTGCTAACTTATGATCAGTCTTGGGCTCACTCATTTTAGAGAAACTGAAAGGATTACTCACGGTTTTATGTAGATATTAATCGTTTTTAATCGATTGCCACGTATCGTCGAACTTACAATTTTATGTACTTAGTAGTTGGGTACCGTCATGCAACGCCTGAAATAAAGCACGCGATTAAACAAAGGAATATGAAAAAATGGAAAGGAAAGACGGGAGTGCCAGCCTGCAACGGACTAGTCTTCGTACAGCAACCTTCCAATTCGTATTTTTATGCGACGAAAAAGATTTGTATGAATTGCTGCGTCACCGCGTCTTTTCCCAATTGTATGTAGGTAGGTAGGTATGCTTCCCAATCTCCAACAGTTTTTCTTGAAATAGGTATTTCCAGTGAAATGTAGCTTTGCTGCAAAGGCTCCGAGCATCCGGCTCGAAGGACCATATGGTTTTGACTGGTGCTTAAATACTGGGGATCGGTGATACAAAATGAATTTCCTTTATTTGCTTGTGTCTTGTAACAACGTTTAATTCAGAATAAATAAATTGACATTAGAGTGAAGTTCTTAATACTAGTTCGTCCTTATGCCGTTGGCGGCGCTGCCGTCCGTTGGTATCTTCAGTCCGTTGGTATCTTCAGTCCGTTGATATCTTCAGCCTAGTGCGGTCTTCCTCTCGTGGATACTAGAGGGCGTTAGTAGGCCGCACCAACCGTGTAATGTTGATAATGTAATAGGGGGGGCCTGGAGATCTAAGATACAGGCTTAGGCTTAGTTTGGACTCCAGATCTCCCACAAATTTCAAATAGACTATTATTGTGCCATTTGTTTTGTCAATGACTTCATGTACTTTACAATGTAATTTGTGGAGATAAAAATAAAATAAACTAAACTAAACTAGATTTATCATTAAATTATAAGGCCGAAGACTGCTTTATTTACTTTTAAAGGTGAATTGTCACAAAATTTTGATTTAAATCGTTAATTTTAAAACCCAAAGTAAACAGATACTAAGACTTAGTAGTTAACACTTGTGATGAAAAATATTAATATATAAACCCAAAGTAAACAGCTACCAATTAAGTTTAGAGTGTAATTAGTCTAATGTTCTGACGCCTTACACTCTCGTTACGGTACTGATAGAACCATCCCTGAGTGCTTGTCTTGCATATGACATGTTTACGATAATTGCTTTCTCTGATGGTCAGGTTAGTGACGATGTTTAGATGCTTTTACAAATAGAAGAATGTGCAATGTTTTGCAAAGTTTCAGACAAGCAGAAAGCCAATGCTTGTTGAAACGTCAACAACCTATACCATCGATAAATATCTCGTGTACACAACGTTCTTCAGCGAAAAGCATAGTTTTCAAATCATAAAAGTTGTCGCTTGCTTTTAGTTTAACAACGTCTGGATAAGCTGAATCTATTAATTTACGCTTTAGACGAGTTCTCGGTCTTGTTCCAAACTTAGACTTTCTTGAACAAATGAAAACAACACAAGAATACTTTACGTGTTGTAGCCAAGTTTTTGCAAAGATAGTAATATTTTATAATGTAAGCTCTTGTATAATATAAATAATTTATATGATCCTTTATTTTACACAGACCGTGAAAACGAAAAGGTTAAAGATCGGAGATTATTTTCAGATCAAAAGACTGAATCGATCAATTCACTTCTGGACATAGATCTTTCTCAATTTAATTTTAATTTGAGAAACAGTACTCTTCAACTTTGATGGCTCCAGTAATATTTTTTCTTGACGTTTAATCGTGCATTAAGCGTTGTCGCATTTTTCAGTTATTGTTAGCAATTAGTTTTCAGCCCTTTAGTCTTGTAGCCTAACTAATATTATATTCAACAAATTATTCATCAACTGGCTGATATAGCGTCATCAATCAAGTGGCTAAATGTCAACCCTTCTGGGAACAGTAGTGCCCTTAGTTCACCGACGTGAATGTAATTGTAGTAGATAATAGCTGGCTATAACGTCTCAATGGTTGAGGTCTGTAGTTGTTTGATGGTTCACACTTTACAGTTCATATTTAATGTCGATTTTGTATAAATCAAGTCTTCTTTGGAAATTTTAAACACGCAATGAAAGTGTATATAATACTTTGAAAAGAAATTCATCATAAAATAAGTGGAGAAAAGTGAAACAGTTGAACTTATAAGGACACTGACAAAGTGTGAATTTTATAATCCTTATTGTAGACTGTCCAACCGTTTATTTTACTATAGTGATGTTATAATGCGTTCCCTATTCGATTTAATATAACAATCAACTATGAAGAAATTTATATCTATTTGACACATTGTTACTTTATATTATTGTTTATTCGTTCCCAGGCAGCTGTCAAAAGTAAAATAAACGGTTGGACAGACGATATTATAAACTCAAAAGTTTTGTAAGAACAAAGTATTTGTTACTCTTTCACGCTCTAACGGCTGAATGGATTTGGCTAAAATTTAGAGGGATAAAATAAAGTGTTTAATAACACTTATGGTACTTTGTATTCCCGGAACAAGCTCCGAATTGCATGCAGGTGGAGCCGCGGGCACCGTCACTAATATAATTAGCATCTCAGATTCAAATAATATCTATGTGCACGTGAAATCGAAACGTACGAGTATCTAGTCCGTAACAAATGACAGTTGTGCGCTATGTCACAGACAGAGACAACGACGGCGACCTTTCAATAGCAGGAACTAGACCACATTATTTATTGTAACCAATGGAAAAGTCACATGGAATATAAATCTATTCCAGGAACGTGAGTGGACTCTATTGTTGTATGTGGGGAACTATTAACGTTACAGTTATCATTCTACTCGTGTTCATGGTAAATATTCATTGGATAGAGTTCTACTGCCCGAGTGGCGCAGTGGTAAGTGTTTGTATCTGGCGTGCTAAAGTCACTCACGGGTTCAGATCCCGGGTCGATAGAATAATATTGTGTGATCGAGTTTACAAAGTTATAAAAAAGGTTTGTTGAATGTGTGAGTTAGTATGCTGTGTATGTTCAATAAAATATTAAATTAATGTACTTACTCAAAATATATCATTATGCATTATGAAAATATTTAGGCTTAAAGCCCAGTTCTAAAAAGTGCCTTGAATTCAAGACAAGGCTTAGAGATACCTAATTAATGATCGTATAAACATTAGCTATGCGCTAATCAAACGATTTATCTTAACTGAACCCTTCAGTCAGAAACGCAATCTCATTTGGCAAACTCGCAAGGATTTAGCTTTGAGCGCCTGAAATTTTCAAATGAATACGTTCCATTACGGTATACCGGGTATGTTGATATTCATCAGAAACATCGCCTATCTAAGCGTTATGATCAGGATTCTCGAAACCTATCTTCGAAAATCGTGATCTTATGCAGTATGGGCGCATTATTTACAGGAATATTCTTTTTTTTTAGTTGTATGTAACCTATTTCATCAAAAAATTGGAACACTTTACAAAAGAACCTCCTGCGTAGAAAACAAAGACTTGAAAAAATATCCTATACCATCAGGTCTGGACAGGGTGGTATAGTAAAGTAAAAAAATTGGTATGCTACGGCATCGACACAGTAGATAAGATAAGAACATTTTTCTGTCATCTATGTACCGTGGTAGCCTCGGTAACTGAGGAAGTTGGGAAGCTAACTGAAGAACTTCAAAAGAATCAAGTTACAAATAACACCTACGATTTGGTCGGTATCATACAAATGCGTCTCTCGTGAACACGTTGTTCACGAGAGACGCATCGAGAGTGTTTCGATTAGGGTGTCACCTTCCACTCGCATTTTATATGTTGACTAGCTGACCCACGCAACTTCATTTGCATCACATAAGAGAGAGAGAGAGATTATAAGATTATATCACCCGCTCCCGTCGCATTTACTCCCGTCGCGTTAAGTTATTATAGATTATCACTTATTTTACCCTCTTAGTAGTAAAATTTTGAAAAACGCTGATACACGCGTTCATTTATTTCTTAAAAAACACAGTTTAATGAAATTTAGCGCATCTAGCTCTGAAAATGACGGACTTTCATACATGCTTCCATCCCTTATTTTACTCCCTTAGTAGCAGAATTTCCAAAAAAATTTTTCTTAGTGGATGCTTATATCATTAAATGCACCTACTGTCAAAAATTCAGATTTGTAGGTCCAGCGGTTTAGGCTCTGCGTTAACGAACCAGTCAGTGAGTCAGTCAGTCGGGACCAGTAATTCTAAATGTATTGATAGAACTAGCTGTGCCAAAAGACTTTGCCTAAGATATACAAAGTACTCCGTATCACACATTTGTCCCATACCGTACGGATTTGACGCCAACGGTGACAGAAAGTAGTGAAACCATGTGTGAAAACACCATCTAGAAACAAACAAACACAACATTCGTGTGACTTACATTTATTTCCCTCCTCGAACTCATACTTTCCTGAGTATCAGACATCTGCCGTGACAGCTATCATATAATTTGACGCAGCCGATTGAGGGGGAACAATGTGCAATATTACCACGAAAGTGACGAGCGAGACATTTACAATGAATGTTCTAAGTGACAGTGATGGCTACGTAATACATGAAGTTCACGTAATATGACTGTGTTGTGAAAATTGATGGGTCACAATGAGTAAGATAGCATGCGTGTTGTAGGCCTCACTACAGAGACACTAAAAGCTTATGCTGGAACCTGATCGATCAGCATCCTCATCCGAATTTCCCTTTCCATATATTCTCGGGTCCCTTAATCACAGGTAAGGCAGGGTTTTTGTCAGTATTCCGGCATCTAAGCGCACACGGGCAGTAACTGTGCTGGGCCGTAAGCGTTCTTAGGTATACCAAGACGTCCTTGCTCGCGGCAAGCTTTTAGCACATCCGAATGCGCTGGCCTGCCACGGTATACCGAAGACTGCCGCTGCATCCCGAGGGATGCTGAAGCGTACCGAAGGTTGCTGATGCCAATATCTTATGCTGCGTCCACATTTGCAACATAGCAGAGTGTCATCGTGTTGAACATGTAACTTGTAGAGGCTCCAGTTTTCAACGGTACCGACACGTGAGTGTTATACGGTAATTGAGAAATGTGCCGTAAAAATGTTACAAGTGTAGACGCAACATTAGGATACCGTGATATTGCTTTAGTACTGTCTCAGAAAATGAATGAGAATCATTTTCTGTCGGCAAATAAAGACGAAAAGTGATAGCCGAAAATAGATTTTTAACTAAAAGATGTTCATCAAAACATAGTTTTGTTGTAAAATTGATAATTTTATGCAATGGGCAAATGGCAAATGGGTGCAGAAGCTGGTTGGATCACTGTCTGGTCACTAAGTCAGCTTGGCAGTCAGTGCTCAGTGCCAAGGTCCACTATGATGTGTACTGGTCGGACCACTTTCCACTGGAAGTAACATGTAATTTAGGGTTAATTAAGGCTAAGTTAGAAATAAATAATAATTTTATTTGTAAAAATATTGTTTGGGGTATGAGAGGAGATGATGAAATAGAGATATACTCCCAATTATGTAATGAAGGACTAAGAGGCATAAATTTTCCTAGTGAACTTAGTTACTGTTCAGATGGAATGTGTAATGACATGGAACATGGACAAGTACTTGAAAAGCTGTATCAGGAGATTGTGCATGTTCTAAGTCATGCATCAATAGCAAGTCGTAGAAAGTCAGCAAAGCAAACTAAATTTAAAACTGTTCACGGCTGGAATAAACATGTTAAGGAAGCGCATAGACAGGCTAGGACTGATTTTCAACTATATGTTCAATATGGTAAGCCCAACAGTGGCCCTATGTTTGAAAAGATGAGTAAAAGTAGGAAAATATTTAAATCTAGGCTGAAATATTGTATAAAAAATCAGGAACAGATAAAAATGGATAGGCTGGCCTCACAGCACTCAGCAAAAAAGTTTGGTGAGTTTTGGAAGGGAACTAAGAAACTGAATAGTAAAATAAGGCTCCCTGTTAGTGTTGATGGAGTTAGTGACCCAGGGAAAATAGCTAATATTTTTAGGGATAGCTTTATGGTACAATCTGGTGTGCAGGAGGTGGGCGGTGCTGAGTCTGGTCATGGACAGCCCATTAAATTCTCTGCGAAGGACGTATTAACTATTGTAAGGAACATGAAAAGAGGTAAGTCACCAGGACATGACGGGCTCAGCATCGAGCACCTTCAGTATGCTGGACCTCATCTTGGTAGGGTACTGGGGTTGTTGTTTACTCTATGTCTGCGTCATGCTTATTTACCTAAGGATCTTATGAAGACTATTGTGGTACCAATAGTGAAAAATACTACGGGAGACACGTCGGATAAATTAAATTATAGACCAATATCCTTAGCCACAATCACGGCAAAGGTTTTGGATGGATTGCTGAACAGGGAACTGGATAGGGTGGAACTGCATGATACTCAATTTGGCTTTCGGGACGGGCTATCTACAGAAAGTGCAATATTAGCCCTAAAACATGCAGTCCACTACTATGTCAAAAGGAAGACTCCCATTTATGCATGCTTCCTGGACTTGTCCAGGGCTTTTGATACGGTCTGTTATAGCAAGCTGTGGACAAAGCTAGGAGAGGCTGGTGTGGATCCTAATATTATCAAAATGTTTTCGTATTGGTACAGCAATCAGATTAATATTGTGAGATGGGGAAACTCATACTCTGATGAGTACTATATGAAATGTGGGGTGAGACAAGGGGGCTTGACATCTCCTCGTCTCTTTAACATTTATGTCAACGACCTAATTGGGGAGCTTAGCAGCACACATGTTGGCTGCTATGTGGATGATGTATGTGTAAATAATCTTAGCTATGCAGACGACATGGTGTTGCTGAGCCCCTCAATTGGGGGACTTAGAAAGCTATTAAAAGTTTGTGAGTCTTATGCTGTGACACACGGTTTGAAGTACAATGCGAAAAAGAGTGAGTTTATGTTATTTAAAAGTCATAAAAAAGGGCCATCCACAATTCCTCCACTCACACTAAATGCAGTTGCTTTGAGCCGTGTGACACAATTTAAATACTTAGGGCATATTGTCACTGAAAATATGTGTGATGATTCAGACATAGAGAGGGAGCGTAGGGCATTGTCGGTGCGTGGCGGTATGCTGGCACATAGGTTTGCTCGGTGTACAGCTGAGGTCAAGATCACGCTATTTAAAGCATATTGCCAGGTATTTTACGCGGGTGGACTGTGGGCCAGCTTTTCACAAAAATCCTATAGTGCCCTACGGGTTCAATACAACAACATCCTCAGGGCTCTGTTCCGGCTTCCACGCTACTGTAGCGCTTCAGGAATGTTTGCCGATGCCGGCGTGGACGACTTTTATGCGATAATGAGAAAAAAGGTTGCCTCGCTGGTCTATAGGGTGCGGCGGAGCTCGAACGGAGTCCTGAGGATGGTTGGTGAACGCCTAGACTCGCCCCTGATTGGTAGGTTCACCGAGCTGCATGTTAAAAAAGTTCTGTGAGCCTGCCAATTTGGAGTATCACATAAACATAGAAGTATATAAGTAAAGTACTTGTATACTTTTATTTTATTCATTATATACTAACATAGTCTATAAGTTATATTGTTACTAACACTATGGATCTATGGTCTGAAATTAAATGATTTTTATTTTATTTATTTTTATTATTTATAACCGTTAACATATTTTTAGGGCAAGAAAAACACGTACAATTTTCACTGGCACCAATGAAATCGTTTCAATGGGGAAGGCAGGTGGGTAGTTTCATTCCACCACGACTGTTTGCAGCGACAAACAGAATTGTAGCCGGTTAAACTATTAGCGGCGTTTTCCCTGAAAGAAAACGCATATTAAAATACTTACCTAATTCGAAGCTTATATAATGAGATAGGCATATCCGTTACCCGTAGGCTTATCTTACTCATGTTTGATGACGTATTTCCGTCGACTCACCAGCAGGGGGCGCCACCTGTGAACTTATAAATGCAGATGGCCGCCATCTTGTCCTCATTGGCTTTTATTCACCAGGCAGATTTAAAAAGTAAGCTTCGAATTAGGTAAGTATTTTAATATGCGTTTTCTTTCAGGGAAAACGCCGCTATTAAAAGTACTTGACCGTAATTCGAAGCTTATATAATGAGAAATGTTTGTTTTCGCCTGGTGAGTGACGGAAACGCCAATGTGATTCTAATTTATTATTAGGAAAATAATATTACAAAATGTTGTATGTATGGTATCTAGATTTATAATCTTTACCACATTGAACAACTTAATATGTTATCTTAAATAGACTAAATAAGGAATCTTATATAAGGAGTAGTAAGTTTCCTTCTATTGACAGGATTAAATAATTGCGTATTATTATTATATTTGATTGGTGGTAGTTGCTGACATTATTACCAACCCATCGTCAATTACTTCGTGTTAGGATTAATTTAATCTTACCACCACCACCAATTCTTAGAAGCTGCTGCTGACCGGGTAGTGCCGGGGCTAGAATTGTTGGAGTAGCTCTCACAGTCATAAGTAAACTATTTGTCTGTGTAGTCTCATATCGGTTACTCTGATTTACCTAATTTTTATCTAGAATAAAGGATTCAATTGATTAGTCGTAGGTATTATCTTTGTTTACAATAGTTTTCCAACCAGATTGTCTGAAATGAAAATGATCAGTTTCGGACTCTGATTCGGGCCTAAAGTAGTACCTATGACGTGAGTTAAAACAATCGAGCAAAGTTAGATCGTGGATACGGCGACCTAAGCATAAAATCACTATGACGAGATACTTGAAAAATGTTCTCTGTGTATCAATACTTGGTAATAATTAACTAAGTCATCAATCCCAATCTCAATCAATATATATGTGACTTAATTTTCTTTACATTTTTCAAAGAGATCGACCTAGATATGTTTACCTAACCAAAACATGCGAACTATGTAAGGTTGACAAGCGGTTTCTGTATTATCAAGTACAGCAACAACAGATTTATGTAACAGATTCGTATTATATAATAATCATGAATAAAATGCAAGTCGGTTAAAACTCTAAAATTTATAAGTATGTTAAAAGGTAGGTCTCCAGGAGCTCAATAGTAGAAGCTTTTGATTATATATCTGTTATTTACCTCTTCACCCCCCCCCCCCCCCACATTTCACTACTCCACAGATTCTCTATGTGAGGTGGTGGGAGACCTGTCAAGGTGTTTATTAGAAGGAAAGAAATAATGTTTATTAAGTTCTTTTGCAGGTTCTGCAGAAAGAATGGAACTTACAGAGCTCTCGCTTTGAGATCTGCCCTCTATTAATACCTTGTGCCATCGCGGCACCACAAACACAAACAATCCTGTTGACTGATTAAGGTGTGACAGTATCTTGGTTATTAAAAATGGTGGTGGAAGTAATATCCACACAATACAAACAGGCCTATCATGTAGTGTTCTCCATTTCATAATAGGAATATTTTTTGTAGGCAATCTTGCCGTAGTGGTGTTTGAAGCAAGGATGCTCACAAAAAATATCCGGAGGAGCTGATACATATGGTATCGGCTCGGAATGCAGTGTATGGTGAAGTCAATTTGATGTCGGACCATTACACGCAAGCTGACGAGTTAAGTTCGTCAAGGCAATTGATTTGGTCTCGTCCCTCTGGGGGGGTGGACTACAACTGCTTTGAATGAGTACAGACTGTAACACAGTACCGGTATATGATTTCGAATCATGTGTAAGATTGTCAACATCTTTCTTTGAAGCAGTGCAATCTTTGTTATTCTGGGCCCTCGAGCCTGTTAGAGAAATGTTTTCTAGCTAGGCTCCCAAGCGAAATCTGACGCGTCCGTGGTAAGACAGCATCTCGGATGGAAAGCTTGTAAAATTGTCGAGAGCCGGTAATTGCGGCCCCACTATTGGAGTTCCACTTGTACCACTCCGTGCACTACTATTTTCTTCAGTGGGTTGTCGGTTAGGGGATTGACCGAATGTGACGCTGAGGTAAAGCTACTTCTAGGCACTGCGAAAGTGGTAAAAATTCAAAAGACCCACAAAGTTTGAATTTTCTTTAAAAGAACTAAGTTTCTTTGATTTGGAATTAAATAAATCTTTCTTTTATGTCTAATATCTTTTCTTTTGGTATTGGGCTTTCAGGTAGTTCTATGTCTATCGCATAACGATATAAGAGGTTTCTTCGGGAACCTATTATTGTTTTCTCTCAATTGTCTAACCATCCCTGTGTTTGAAGAGTTTTCACGGCTATTTGTACGTGTTTGTGAAGAGTAACAGGATTTTGATGCGCAAAATTAGATTTTGTGTAGGTAGACGAGAATTTGAATACTCTTATTCTATAGAAATCGAGGCACCCGAATGGTGAGAAACGAAAATGTTTTGGGTGCGGCTTACCCGAGCGGAAGACAAGAATGTGCTCTGAGAAAGAATAATGTACACTACATCAGCTTTACCATGAAAATAAGCTTGACTGAGATGTATTTTGCACATATAATCTCGTGTTTGGAGGAAATCTGGTAAACGGAACATGCTGAAAGATAGAATTATTCTGGCTTCACAAAGGCGTACAATGTCCTAAAACTGAATTCTGGGCGGATGACCCATCGCTATTTGAAGTTAGGAAAAGTGGAGAAATCAAACTTGGTGACAAAGGAACTAGTTTTAGAGTGCCTTGAGCATTCATCTATTGAACCATTGCACAATGTGGTCATTTCAGTTAAAAAGGAAACCTTAGTATTCCACCTTAGTCAAGTTTTCCATAGCATTTTAACATAAAGTGAAAATTTTACAATTTTGTCAGGACGGGACTTGAACAGAGTTCCGTGTAAATTTAAATGTGGGAAGGTTATCAGTTTTGAGCAGGATTCGAACCTGCGACCTCTCGAATACCGTGCAGGACGGATTGGAGTTTCTGGATAAAGGGAATGCGGTACCCTTTTATAAATTTAAAACTTTTTGGTACTCTCGTTCCTTACCAACGTATTTTGTACAAAGTTAACTGACCGACATAGAATGAAAGGGTCATATCATTTAGTGTTTCCTTTGCTGGTGTGGGCAGAGGATGTTAGACCTCTCCTAGTCTCTTTGAGAGCCTCGAGCTCGGAAATTTCGTAATTGAAGGGACATCCTTGCATGGTTACTTAGTATGTTATCGTACGCCTGGTTACTATCGTATACCCAATTATTATAGATATTGTACATACCCCTCGAGGGTGGTAACTGGTTAGTGTTTCCTTTGCTGGTATGGGCAGAGGATGTTAAACTTCTCAGTCTCTTTGAGAGCCTAAAGCTCAGAAATTTCTTAATTGAAGGGACATTTACTGTCGTATGCCTAATTTATTATAGATATTGTACACACCCCTCGAGAGTGGTAACTGTAATACAGGCCTAAAAAGGCTCTTGGTACAATGGAATCTGGACTCCATTCGATGGAGATCTGATCTTGACGCCTGATCCTCTCGAAGGCTGGCGTAATGATTTGGATGAACTTTTTTCAGGGTCATCCTTTTTGGAGATCGAAGACCAAAATGCATGCCTTCCCGAGTGCCGTTGAAAAGGCTTCAGCCTCGAAAATGTATGTGTTTGAAGGCGATATTTTATCAAGGTTCATTTTTAAGAATTGGGTCTTTGACAATTCTAAGAATAATATATGAAATCAGATCTATGGCCGCAGGCCATTTGTAATAAATTGATAAAAGATTTATGGAAATCCTATTATTAAAGTAGGTCTTCACTTTTGTCATAAATATTTTCGAAGAAACTTAAGTTTTTCAAAAGATTCTCTTTGTTTAAAAATACAACAGGTTTTGGCAGCAAAAGTCTTTTGGCAGAAAGAGCCTTGTCAGCTTTTTCAAAATGTAGCAGGGATTCGAATTGTCGGATCTCCCCGTTTTTGTCTAGGTTGACGAACCCAGGACTATGATTTTACAATAGTGGGTATCAGCATATTATCTTATCTAGGCAATTTGTAGCCAAAACGTGTCTATCAACCTCTTAGGTTATACTGTGTCTTAGGATCTTGGGTAACCGAAATCTCTTTTAATGCTGTCCCTATATAAAATACGAAGCAAGGATGATTGGCTGTTTCTATCATCCTCGTAAATTAACTTCTGATCTGTGAATAAATTTACACTTGGTTAGGACCAGTGTTAGGTAAATGAGAAATAACTCACCTATTTCCATCATCCTTATCTGGTTTAGTGGAAGTCGGCTTCTTTTACTTCACTTACGACAATGCACGTGGCGTCACGATCGCCCTTATTTGAAGTTCGAGCTAAATGAGCTGGAACTGTAGTTATTTGACGCACCTAATACAGTAACTGGAGCTCAGAGCGCGCTTCTGAAATACTCCACTTGGAATTAGCTCTTTTTCTAAGGATGGAGGATTCATTTCTATCAAGAAACCAAACTAAAAGAAATAGTATTATGTTAGGTACCTAAAATTTAAGTACTACTTTCATGGTGAACATTTAGTTATTACTTTGACACACTCGTACGTATTCAGAAACTTGGGATGATTACGATTTTACCCATAATAGGCCATATTTTTACATGTATAGGAACATCTAATAATTAATGTGCCTTTATGTGGGTATGTATAAAAATATTTTGAAAATATTTTCTATATTCGGCGGTACTGACGCTGTACATACACGAAGCAAATAATATCTAAAAAAAAAGTATTAGTACCTATGAATACAATCTACAAAACAGCTTTTGAAGCGCTCGTGGCCCCGCGGACTCAGTGTTCTGTAAACGATCACTGCAGTAAGCAACATTTACTATGGCCGGATATGGATGGGTGACCACCACGTGGACCACTTTGTGACATTTATTTACGAGCGTTTCCGTGCTTCGGAAGGCACGATAAGCCGTTGGTCCCGGTTGTCAGTAAAATGACAGTCGTTAAGCCAAGTTGAAGGCCTTACGGGCGGCTTGAAAAATTTCAACTGTGGGTCGTCACAGCCTGCACCCGGGTCGGCAGCGCGTGTGTAGCGCCTCTGGTGTTGCAAACGTCTATAGGCTACGGTTACCAACCTTCCGGTGGGCCGTAAGCTTGTCTGCCACCTAAGTAGTATAAAAAAAAAAAAAAAAAAAAAAACAGTTTGATATTAGCTGTAACTAAAGATATTAAATAAAAGAAACTGCAACCTCGAAAGGTTTACGTGCTATTTTAAAATAATAGGTTATTATGACGTATCACACTCATATGTGATCGTAAAATATGAAGTAAAAACATACCTGAGACTTAAACGAACGGTCAAACCGTTAAATATGTCTGTAGGTTCACTTACTTCAATCACAAGTCACTTGTTTTAGATTCACTGTATATTCAAACGAACGGCAAAGCCGTTAAATAATTATTTCTGTAAATTCACTTACTTCATCCCAAGTCACTTTTTATAACTTTACTAGGTATATAACTAGTAACTAGAAAAAATAAATGCACTAGCAGGTGTTCCTGCTATAACCTTTTGCTACGGGAATCAAAACGCCAATGAGGACAAGATGGCGGCCATCTGCATTTATAAGTTCACAGGTGGCGCCCCCTGCTGGTGAGTCGACGGAAATACGTCATCAAACATGAGTAAGATAAGCCTACGGGTAACGGATATGCCTATCTCATTATATAAGCTTCGAATTACGGTCAAGTACTTTTAATGAAATATTTTACTTAAAAACAGTGTGGCTTTGCGTGATTTTATAGAAGCTGATTAGTGCTAAATATTTAATTATATTTAAAGTATGGTTGAAAATAAAAAAGTTCTCTTATCAGTCGCACCAGTTGGTAAGTCAAACGGATGATAGTAGTAAAATAACTGTTAGCTTGACCTCACAGAATATGATCTAGCTATTCACAGCAGTTGATTTAGGACCTCTGTGTATTTTCTACATTGTGTAATTAAGTACTGCGTTACTTATCTTACTAACATTATTAATGTTAAGGTTTGTGAGTATGGTGATGTACGTTCTAACAGCTGATTGGATGAGACTGAACTTCGATACAAATATAAGTTATTGTCTAGAATAACAAAAGGTATATTTTTAATTCTGAAATAACTTTCTATGGAATACAGAACCTGGAAGAACAGCCAGAGCAACAGATAACCAAAGTAGATTAATACATTACATTTTTTATTGAAATACGAACCAATATTAGACATGTCGCCACACCGAGAATTACTAATTAAAATCTATTTGATTATAAATAGATTAAAACCATTACAATGAGCAACTTTACTGATACCTTACTATTTTGTGATATAAGGTTCGAATAGAAATAGTTGTAGAATTTATTAACACTGATTTGTATAACTTGATGTAGTGGTGAACTAATTAGGTTACCTAAGTGTTATGTGACTATGTAGGTTCGTAAGAACCTACAATAAAAACTATTGTTAAATTCTTATTGACAATTATTACGAATATTGTCGACATTTAAAAATGTTTTTAATCAAAACAGGATTTTTGTTATTCCTATAGTTCCGGCAATGTTCATTTTACTGAGAATGAATTAATCTTTGTATTTTAACGATTTCATTCAATTTAACAGTTTGTTTGACTAATTAAATTAATAACTTTATTTCTCAAAAATAAATTGAACCGCATTTCTTTGATTTAAAAAGAAAACATTAAATATCAAGCCACGTGTTTTGTGAGAACAATTTGAGTGGCGGGGATTTATAAATAGACAGTGGTTGTGGCCGAGGGCTCACTTTGCTGCTGGAATTTGGAGAGAAAACATTGTGAGTAGATTCTATGTTGGTTTTAATTTGGAATAAAAATTATGTTGTAATAAATAACCTACTGGAAGTTAAAAGAGTGGCCGGAGTTTTATTGCCAGGTTCTTTTTTCTCCAGCTCTACCTATTGCGTTGCGAATCTGGCAGTAAATGTAGATTGTGACTTACATGAATAAAGATTTTTCATTTAATTTCATTTTATTTCATTGGTTGCATTTGCTTGTTTTTATTACCGTGTTTCTGAAATAAATACCGCCTAAGTATTTATTTCACTGTTATTTAACTAGATATCCATCTATAAGTGTAGTAAAGCATAAAGCAGACCCGATGACCTACTCCAGATCAGCGGGCCTGCGCTTTTTAAAAACAGCTGCCGCATGTCTACTCCGACATCAGAAGTGGGATCACTACCTACAAAATACTGTGCGAGACTATTTATTTTTCAGGATCTTTGCTACGAAGATTGTGTACCAGTTTACCAACGCGCCGCACGCGGTTACGGGCGCGCTGGCGTGTTCCGCGGCTGTGCGAGATCCTGGTGCTAGTAAGTCTTCCACCAGCACCGTCACACAGCTACAACAGCAAAGGGGTAATGTACCACCTGAATTTTATTTTAATATGATCACAGTGAAGTAATGTATGAGTGATCGCCTGTCGAAACAACAAAAGAAAGTTATGATTAAGTACCGATGTGTTTCTACCCTCATATGACCTAGGCGGTAACGTCGCGTTGGCGACTGCAATTGATGTAATCATGTGTTTTTTTTTGTTTGTTTCAAACGAACTATGTTATCAAGTGACTACGATATACGTATGAAAATAACTAGACTGCTGAAGGGCCGCGCTAACATAGGTTGACAACTGGCTAGTTACCGCGTCCTCGGTGGGGCCACCATAGGCTAGTCTGCCAGCTTAGTGGTTACGAAATTGCGATGCAGTAGCAGCGATGATGGGTTATGTTACCTCTTCTATATTATGTAAGCGTTCAAACGCGAATTGATCACAACCACCACCGAAACTGTTAAAATATTCCATTGATAGTGGAAACGCTTCTTACTGTAATTTTTGTAGTAAGTCCGGTGATACCTCTCGTGAGTGACGTTTTAAAGCTACTACAACAGATTCGGATAAACGTACGGTTGAAAGAAACTTGTGTTCCCAATGCAACAATAACCCTGCCAACACAACGGTTATACGAACCAACTTACAGTAGGTACTTGAATTTTATTCATTTTGATCAAAAGCAGTTTACACATTTGGTACCTGCTATCGCCGCGAAAAAAACATAACCTATAATATGAACTCTGTTCTTAACTAGTCCAGCTTGAACACAATGCGTGTGAGGATAGGTAAGGTAATTAATAATACCATCTTTGATAGCGGGGTTAAGTGCTTCTTAATTCGTGAGTCAATCTCATACAATTTGCCGGAAAACCGAAAACGTGTGGTCAATAAAATTACTTGGTGGCATAGGTTTCCTGTTGTTTCTACGAGCATCTTAAGTCTGTCTAGATTCTAGATAATAGAATTAACGTAGAAATTGAATGTCACATTTCACAAGATTATTACTTCAGACGTGTTGGTAGGTTCAAATCTATTTTTATTAGATAGCATAAGGTAACCTTGATATCGAAGATGACTTAAAAAAACCCAGAAAAATAAAATTACCTCTTGAGTTCAGACAATGACCACAAAGGTAGTATAGCATAGGTTTGTATAGATGACGTTATCAGTACATATTTTTCTGATATCTGTGGTAAATACCCTTGGTTTTCTCTCCAAGCTCTGTCACTAGAGCAGTAACTATTTACTAATCTGTGCTTAGAGTCTTAATATCATTCCGTAAACCAGGATTTCCAATCCTCATAGAATAATGCCTTTTCTTTTAACGGTCAATTGAGTATGCTAAAAATTTAGTACAGAACGGTCAAGTGCGTCCTAGCCCTAAAAAGGTTAAGCCTAAAAACTCTGGTACCGACAAATGCTAAACAAATTCGTCTATTTAGTTGTCGCGCTGAATACTCCCGCTCGTTCATACCAAATATCGCTCCTGCTGTGGCTTCTCTTAATGAACTGACTATCTAAGGCGCTAAGTGGCAATGGACCCATGTTCATGAGGAAGCATGGCATAGCATATTTCTAGGAAAAGAACCTAGCGAATTGTTTCCTTGGCTGGGCCTTGACTTTGGGTCAATCCTTATTCAAATCAGTACGGGTCGGCAGCAGATAGTGGCTTTTTTTTTAGTATGCACACGACCGATGCGATGTAGAAACTAGATAAGTATCACTCGAGCGAACTCGAGATTTTGATGGTAGTACGAGCGGTCAAACGTTTTAACTATTACTTGTATGGACGCCATTTCAAAATGATTATACGGTATCCCGACTGCGACGCGCTTTAAGCCTTGAAGCACAAGGAAGACTTGCTGTCTCACATCCATAATGGTATATTCGCAAAAATTTGAATTTGAAATAAATACAGGAAAGGCGAGCGGATGCAGCATGCCGATATTGTTAAACTAAAATACCTTTAACAGGCAAAGTCTTGAATAACAGTTTGATTAATGATTATTCATCTGAATAAACAGTAAACAACGTCGAGATAGTTACGTACGTACTATCATAGACGGTTTCCATTGAGATGAGACCGTCCAGGGATGTTATCTGCAAGAAAATGTCAAGATAGGTATCTGAAAAGCGAGACCCAATCTTGGGTAGGTACACAACGGTTGACTGTTGTACCTAAATCTTTCCAAAGAAGCTTTAGTAATTAATACCTTAAGACTCTTCATAAAATTATGGACGTTACTATTTTGAAAAAATTAGCACCGTTAAAGATTTTTTCACCGTTAAAATTAGGACAATTGCATCGTTTTCAGGACCTCGAATGTTTAGATCAACGCAAGTTCACTTGCGCTCTATTAGCAAACCGACCGTGCCATTCGAAGCTATACCTACACGTCGACGTACCGAGTAAGCCTGGTACTTCAGATGAACAGGAACGTGTAACCTTCACAGTAGACTCCTATGCATATTCCCCCACCGCTAGGTGAGGCCGCAGTGGTAACTGTAGGTCTGTCGGGAGTCCTGGGGTCATCCTTCCGAGAGCTTACCCGGGGCTCCCAACCGTAGGCATATTAGGTAGGAAACGTGTGGTTTTTAGTCGGTAGGAGTCCGGCATGGCATTCATGTAGGATTCCCTCTTTAAAAATACTCCTATGCAAAGTAAGTTCTGTTACGCTATACAAACTACAAAGGCGAGCATTGAACCTTGGTGGCCCAAACGAGTATTTCATCTCTTTCTAGCCCCAAAACAAGTGATTATAAACGATGTCCCTGTATAGTAGCCACAGGTATCAGTAGGGCTAATAGTCTTATCATGATAAGGGATTACGAGACATCAAATTCGCACACCGCATCAGAAAGTCCGAACTGCAGGCGTAGCTCCTCTTATTTTAGTGCCAAAACTGTTTACCAGCGGAATTGCCTAATTTGGTCAACCACTGATGAAACTTCTTGAACGGCACGTACAACAACGACACAGACATCTACTAAAGATAAGGCGAGATTTGACAGGAATCGTGCAAAAAAAAAATCATAGTTTTTACAGAGGCATCTTTGTTTAAGTTTACAGCGTTCTCGACAACGGCCGCTGTCTTCTAAAGGAAGCATTAGGACGACGGGCGCTAAAGGTCCCAACAATCAACAGCGGGGCGCCCAAAACCTCGTGGTGAGCTACAGCTTAGGTTAAGTCATCAGGCGCATTGGCGCTGACGTTGACGGCACCGCACCCAGCGAGTACTTGATTCTCAGAAACCACAAATTGAAAAATCTGGTGAGGTATTTTCATTTTAGTTTCTTCAGTCTAATCGGTATTAAAATGCTAGCTGAATTATTAGACAAATGATTCCATTGGGACGTGGAGTCACCAAATTAGCTAATAAAATATTTAAATGAAAAGATGCTATTGGGGCGTGGAGTCGCCAATAAGCCACTAATATCCCTATCCTGAATCATATTATTTATTTATTATTTGTATTAAGCCACAAAAAGTGGATATCCCAATCCTGAAAGAATAGTGGTCCCCTGTGTAACACGGCGTACAAGACCGCTTAGGGCACAGCATCGACCTTACCAACATCCCCTAGGGCCCCTGTCCTTGACAGCATCGACCTCTCCCCTACATATCCTTACCCGTACCTATATTAAAAAAAAAAAAAAAAAAAAAAAAAAATTACTGTTGTCATGTGGAATGAGCAGTAAGAACCACTAAAAGTGGATATCCCCATCCTGAAAGAATAATGGTCCCCTGTGTAACACGGCGTACAAGACCGCTTAGGGCACAGCATCGACCCTACCAACATCCCCTAGGACCCCTGTCTTTGACAGCATCGACCTCTCCCCTACATATCCTTACCCGTATATAAAAAAAAAAATACTGTTGTCATGTGGAATGAGCAGTAAGAACCACTAAAAGTGGATATCCCAATCCTGAAAGAATAATGGTCCCCTGTGTAACACGGCGTACAAGACCGCTTAGGGCACAGCATCGACCCTACCAACATCCCCTAGGACCCCTGTTTTTGACAGCATCGACCTCTCCCCTACATATCCTTACCCGTATATAAAAAAAAAAATACTGTTGTCATGTGGAATGAGCAGTAAGAACCACTAAAAGTGGATATCCCAATCCTGAAAGAATAATGGTCCCCTGTGTAACACGGCGTACATACCGCTTAGGGCACAGCATCGACCCTACCAACATCCCCTAGGGCCCCTGTCTTTGACAGCATCGACCTCTCCCCTACAAATCCTTACCTGTGTATAAAAAAAAAAAAAAAAAAAAAAAAAAATTACTGTTGCCATGTATTTACATGTGCGCAGGACCGTGTGTTGTGGCGTCATTTGGGAGAGGCCTACGTCCAGCAGTGGACTGATATAGGCTGATTTGATTCATTGATTGGTGTGGAACGAGCAGTAGTAGCATTCAGTGAGCGCATCATAACCAGCTCACCGTCTTCATTAACTATGAGCGGTGACACTCTACATGCTACCACGATGTAAGGTTATGACCAATGGAATTATATTTGCTTAACCAAGTTTTTCTGGTTCCGTGTACTGTAGAACTACCAAGCCTCAGCTTTTAATATTTATTTTGCAGATCTAGACCTTAACACACGATGCAGAGCACGCATCGCCGATCAGTATGGCCGTGTCGCCACACCGAGAATTACTAATTAAAATCTATTTGATTATAAATAGATTAAAACCATTACAATGAGCAACTTTACTGATACCTTACTATTTTGTGATATAAGGTTCGAATAGAAATAGTTGTAGAATTTATTAACACTGATTTGTATAACTTGATGTAGTGGTGAACTAATTAGGTTACCTAAGTGTTATGTGACTATGTAGGTTCGTAAGAACCTACAATAAAAACTATTGTTAAATTCTTATTGACAATTATTACGAATATTGTCGACATTTAAAAATGTTTTTAATCAAAACAGGATTTTTGTTATTCCTATAGTTCCGGCAATGTTCATTTTACTGAGAATGAATTAATCTTTGTATTTTAACGATTTCATTCAATTTAACAGTTTGTTTGACTAATTAAATTAATAACTTTATTTCTCAAAAATAAATTGAACCGCATTTCTTTGATTTAAAAAGAAAACATTAAATATCAAGCCACGTGTTTTGTGAGAACAATTTGAGTGGCGGGGATTTATAAATAGACAGTGGTTGTGGCCGAGGGCTCACTTTGCTGCTGGAATTTGGAGAGAAAACATTGTGAGTAGATTCTATGTTGGTTTTAATTTGGAATAAAAATTATGTTGTAATAAATAACCTACTGGAAGTTAAAAGAGTGGCCGGAGTTTTATTGCCAGGTTCTTTTTTCTCCAGCTCTACCTATTGCGTTGCGAATCTGGCAGTAAATGTAGATTGTGACTTACATGAATAAAGATTTTTCATTTAATTTCATTTTATTTCATTGGTTGCATTTGCTTGTTTTTATTACCGTGTTTCTGAAATAAATACCGCCTAAGTATTTATTTCACTGTTATTTAACTAGATATCCATCTATAAGTGTAGTAAAGCATAAAGCAGACCCGATGACCTACTCCAGATCAGCGGGCCTGCGCTTTTTAAAAACAGCTGCCGCATGTCTACTCCGACAGACATAAAAACAGCAAAGTTATGCGCTGCGCATCAGGATTTTCAGAGAAATAATCTCTGAGTTTATGAGCGTGAAAAATGTTGGCATCACGTTACAAATAATAAATACGAGACTCGTGCGTAGCGGTACAAATAATGTACAACGTGACTCTGTACAAATCTCAGTAATTGAATATGTATTCAATAAATTCCATAACATTACGTTACCTTTTAAACTAAGCATATATAGAAAGAAGAGTCTAAGATCTGTTTCCACAAAACTCTTTTTTTGTGTATTTTCTATTTTATTTTGTCATCCTTCTTTTCAGGGCAATGCAAATTAGGTTCAACAGTTTCCGAGTTTTAAGTGTTATAACATACATGACTTTGTTTTGTAACTAAATAATATAAATAGAGTACGTATGTATGTATTTTCATTTACATTCTCATTCCTCAGCGATGTAAATGACGCGCTACGAGTGCTACGTCGTAGCCATGAAGCTACGAACTCATAAACGCGTAGTACCACTACGAGATAACCGTAGGTAGACGTAGGTAGGTAGGTTGCTTTGACTGAAAACACGGAGATATTTTCTCTAAATTAAAAGACATAATTTATTATTTTACATCAAATACTCGTCATGTTGAGTTACTATGTTGTTTCACATCGAGCGACGCGACATTCCGAGTGCACACTTTAATGATGAGCTCTTAATGATGGAAATTAAAACGTCCAGTAGTCATTTAACCTCTTTTTCGTAAATGTTCTGTTACGAAGATGAGTAGAGGACGTTTTAAAGCTTATTATAGTGTACATACACCATTGCAGTAAAATATTTTTATTTATTTAAAACGCTAAGGATTCTGAGTGGCTCTAAGGGGGGGCATCTTATTTCAATGACATTTTTTATCATGTTTATATTTCCATCATACGAGTACGAGCAAATCGTTTTTGGGTGAATTTCGCTAAAAGATGTTGAGAGTAACGACTATGCCAGTATAAATATTATTTTGTCTTCAAAACTACAATACGGCGCCCTTTAAATAATTCACCGTGGGAACTCAACAAGTCAACACAATATAATCTTTTGTTTGGCAGACATTCTTGCTCAGTTTGACTGGATCCAATTTAACTGGAGGTTCAATTAAGTTTAAAGCTTTCGAAAGGCATTATATACTCGTACCTAGTTGGTGTCTGTTGGTTCATTTCTTACGCCACTGCACGATTTATTATGTTTATAAAAATAAAATTAGTAGTATTACAATAAGTGTAATTTAGTTTGTTTGTTCAATCATAATTATTATTTAACTTTAAACAAAACTTGACTTTTAGTTGACTTTTAGTTTGACCATAAAATATATCTCAACCAAAACTATTAATACATTTATGACATTTTTCCTCTGTTTTTTTAACTGAGGAAATATTGCAATAGGAAAGCTATCAATGTTCTATACAATGTTATTCAATTGCAAATAGTAATAGGTACGTGTGGAGGCGGGAAAGAGTACAAAATACTTGCGCCTGTCCATTTCAACACGACAATAGGCTTACCATCTTTTATGTGGAATATTAAACTATAATGTGAAATGTGGGCGTATATCATGCCCCTGTCTACCCCTTTGGAGACAAAGGCGTGACTTTATATACGTGACTAGGTACGGAGTTTTTTCAATAACTTATAATACAAGTATGAGATCTACCAGTGAAAAGAATTCTTGATAGAATAAAATGACACATGTCACTCATACATTTATAACAATGACTTCTTCGAGTCATAAAACACACACACACACACCCAAGGCATTAGTTACACATTTAGTAACTGCTGTAAAAATGAGACTAAAAGGTCACATCACATAGAGCCTCGACTAAAAGCGAACGGCCATTTCTTTTAAAAGGCACTCCGATGCTTTTTAGCTGCAAAAGATACCTATATATCTCCATACAGACCTTTGACGAATTATATTCTCCAGTCTTTTCAAGCCTCGCATTTATGGTGAGTTGTGTTTTTATTTTAGAAAATTTACAACATTATATTTTTCAAGGCGCTGCCACGCTGCTATGTTCATTTTGTGGAACATTTCACTCAACTGAATGAGCTTAAAAAATTTCTTATTTAAAGAGGTTAGGTTCTTAGTTAGAGGTTTCTCGAAAGTTATTTTGCAGCATCGGATTAATTGTAAAGTAACGCGATTGTAAGCTTGCATACTTAAGTTCGTATTAAGTATTTTATCCACTTCACAATTGGCTAGGAGTTATAGGAAAGTATTTTTTGCCTAAGTCTCACATATTATTATATTAATCGTTTATCTTCGGAAAATGATGCAAGTTCCACTCGTTCTGCTTGACAGATTACAGTTTACAAACCATATAATATATCTATACCTTTATAAATCTATACCTTTTACTAATATTATAAAGAGGAAATATTAAATTTGATTGTTTGTTTGTTTCTTTGTTTGCATCGAATAGACTCCGAAACTACTGGACCGATATGAAAAATCTTTCATTGTTGGAAAACTACGCTCTTCCTGGTGAAAATAGGCTATATTTTATTCCCATATTCCTACGGGAACAGGATCTAAGCGGGTGAAACCGCGTGACGTCCGCTAGTTTAATATATACAGCTTTTGTTAAACCTACACCTAATCTTTTGTTCATCATCCTCAGAGCCTTTTCTCAACCAAGTTGAGGTCGACTTTCGAATGTAACTGCGACGCGGCTGCATTTCGATATTTTCCATTAAGTGACTTGACTGCCATCTGATCTCCAAACCCAATTAAGGTGGTATCGAAATTCTGCAGTTGGACTGATTGTTCTTGTCTAAACAATACGCAGACGTCAGGCATCGCTATAAAATACGGTATACCACTATCCACTATTCTGTAACAAGCCAGCAAGGAACCCTCGGTGGACGAGTCCGACTTGCACTTGTCCGGTTTTTTTTCTTTTATATAAGATTTCCGTAGAGTCGTGTTTGTATAACTTTTAAACTGGTAGACAAATTCTAATTTTTGCTAGTACTTATTTTAGAAGCTGCTAGTACTTATTTTGACTAAGAAACATACTCTGATGTCTTCCTTTTCTTCCAAGTAGCTATTTAAAAAAAAGGAAAGCGTGTTTCTACTTAACTGATGTCTTTCTCAACCACAAAACTGTCTCGAAATGTCGTGAAATGTATAACATCGAAAGATTCAAATTCAAATTCAAATTCATTTATTCACGTGAAATGTGGTACAGTTTGAGATGTTACAAAAATTTGACACAAACACATTTCGCCAGATCAGGCATGCAAATATCATTATACAATATTATAATAATTATTGTCTAAATTTATAATCCCTATTCAACACAAATGTAGGTACAATTCCATGCATTACATTACGTTTTCTACAGTACAGATCATTTAGGAAGTGTTACCAATTCTATTAATAATGTTACCATGTCAAAATCATTATTTTTGTTTTCACCAGTTAAGGTACCTTTATTTAATGTATTCAATGTCTAGTACTATTACAATGTCGAGATAAAATACTAATTATATTTATTTATACTTAGTCAATACATTTTACGAATTCAATGTCAGAAAGAAAACAGAATTAATAACTATGTCAGAAACATTCTTCTTATGTTACCAAATTATATTTTATAATATGGATACATTTATTGTTAAAAATTACAGAGAAACATAAATATTACATATCTATATTTACACTATTACTATCTAAACTAAACCTAAATAAGGCCCCCGTGGCATTGTGCCCAAAAGACTAGCAGCATTCCCCCTTTGAATAGCAATACCTATTCGTTGAGCGAGAAAACTGCCAGCCCTTGGGTCACCAGTTGACTCCACAAGGCGCTTTTTCAAATTCTTGAAAAATTTTTGCGCATTGGGACCCCATGGACCTAGGGTCTCGACACCGACTGGACAAAAACGATACGATGAGTCGAGACCCTTATATTTATTAATTTTAATATTTTCAGCCGCTTCCGCTGCTGCACTGGCTTTTATTTTATTGTATTCAATGTCAAGTATTATTATGTCAAGATCAGTACATATTACATACTTATTAATTTGTACCCACTTAGTCCATGCATTTTACAAATTCTATGTCAAAATAAATGTCAAAAATAATATATTCATCATTACAATGTTAAATATTAAAATTCCATGAATTCCTGTACAGAGTAAAAACATCTGTCCAGCAGCCAGGCTTTAAGTTTAGCCTTGAAAAGAGTAGTAGGGTACTTCTTTAAATAATTTGGTAAAGCATTATAAACATAACCACACATTGCAAAACAGTTTCTTTGGTATAACCTAGTTCTCGGGACCCTTCGCAAGACTATCCTATCGGGGTTCTCTATTCCTTAGGAACACTTCTTTTGCTTTTGTAAATAATGCAGGGTGTTCTTTTACAAAAGTTGCTGTTTGGTAAATGTACATGCCAGGAAGTGTCAACAAATTAAATTTCTTAAATAATGGTCTGCAGGAGTGCCACGGCGCAGCACCACATATAGCTCTGACAGCTCTTTTTTGGGCGATAAATGCTCTACTAACATGCGTCGAGTTTCCCCAAAGAATTAAGCCGTAGTTCAAAATAGACGCAATGTAACCATGATTGCCATAAGCACTGTGTTAGGATTTGACGATTTTCGAAGTTTAGCCAACACATATATAAATCTATTTACCCTACCACAAACTCTATCTACCTGTGCCTTCCAGTTCATATTTTTATCAATAAAAAATACAAGTTACTTATTCAGAACAGACAGCGTAATCCATCAAACCAAATCGTTTCACAATACTGTTAATCAATCATTTACTGTGAAGGTACTATAGTTTCAGTTTTGGTAAAAATATCAACGTCTTCATGTCTTTTAAAGACTGGTTTTTTTTTTCAATTAAAACACTAGTCTTTATCTGTGACTGAACAAAGACTGTGATAGCGGCCATAGCTGCATCGTCCAAAAACATAACCACTTAAAGGTCACTATTCATTTAAGAAAATTATTTTACAAGTAACGAATTTAGAGCGTTCTCGTCAAAATTAAATCTAGTGAGTTGATCATGATTTATGAAAGACTTAACAACTAACCTCAATTCAAATAATTATTTTACAAACTAGCCATAATATTAGTTTGCGAGTGGGTGTACTGGTAGTTAATAACATAGTATTAGTAACTCTCTCCTCCATTATTCACTGGATTTAGTTTGCGTCTCAGCTAAGAAACGGAGTATACAGGCTAATTAGTACAAGCTGATGTCCGTGCATCGGTTAAACTATGTTTTTACTTATTGCAGGTTGCTTTTATTTTACCTCATATTAAAGCCCGCTGGTTTAGTCTTTAGAAGTCCTACAAATCTATGTGAGTAGAGAACCTACACAGAACAAATCTCATTGATTGGTTTTGAGTTTGGAAATACGTAAATAGAAGAAAGACCCCCATTTCCTGCCTTCTTTAATTCCAGGTTTGGTATATTTTTTTGTGACACGCAAAAAAAGTATATTATTCTGCTTAATAAAGAAAGGTGCAATGGCATTTCCCAGTGATAGGTCAACCGAAAGTCACAGGCATTTATATGATGTTGTAATTACACGGCAGTCACTGCTTAGGTAGTTCATTTTTTGGGAGTCCTGGGACACCCTTCCGAGGGCTTACCCGGGGCTACCGACCATAGGCTGTTGGGCGTTACATGAGGTTTTTTAGTCGGTAGGAGTCCGGCATAGCATCCATGAGGATTTTCGCTCACGTTAAAAAAAAGATAGTTCATTTTAATTTTTACGTCTTGTTTTATAAACTACACAGAATAAACTACACAGTATTAGAATATGATAAAGAATTCACAAGATTATCTGTCCCTTTTATCAAGTCTTTTGTGTTTTATTTTGGAAATATTGTTGGTTCATATGTGACGGAACTGAATACCACCCTCGTTTTAATGGCGACGCGTGAGGAACACCTGCTACTATAATACTCTTCCTTGTCAACTTATACGGGTATTTGTTCCGAGAACGGATTTCTATTGAAACTGATAATGATGATCGTTTCAATCTGAAACCGTTATCTATTTATCAACTGATTTGAAAGTTTAAGAGGATGGGTTTCAATTTCGACTTTATCTGGTTTTATTGCACTATATGAAATATAGTAATTTCGATTTCTTGTTGAAAATTTTGATTGATATAACATAAAACTCGGTTTTAAAATGTATGGACTATTGAAAATAGTTTTGAAGTCATTGCAAACTACATTTTCATTTAATATGCGATACTTATTCGTCACAATAAATAAATTATTGTCCTGCATTCTCCACACAAACCTATTATATCCTCGTGAATGTGTTGTAACACGACGACTTCCAGACATGGCGGCGGCTTATAATTGCGGCCCTAATTGTGCGAGGGAAGGAAGTAATAAACCAACGGTATTACACGCAGTTACGTGCCTGTCTCGTTATATATGTGTATTAGTACACGAGAGGCTCACGTCTATCTACCTCTTGTACTATATTTTGTAAGTTTATAACCACTTGTTTATAAGTAGCGACTATAAAACCCATGCCTTTTTTTCATATGTACCTCATTGCAATTACATAATGTAACACCTTCCTCTTTTACGGTTGTTTATTTCAAAGTCATCAGTAGGTACATTTTGTTGCTGATCTGCTGGTGGGCTGCTGTTGTGGTTTCACAAACAATCTCTGGATCAGATTCATGGTCTTCGTATTCCAATAAATTAGCAATTTGATCCTCATCTAAAAAAACGTTCTAACTTGTCCATGTAAATAACTATACTTTGTGTCGGGGGTGATTTTTGAACCCAGCAAAGTACGTACCTCTGTTCCCTGTAATGGTAGAGCGATCAATGTCCATGTCCGGTCCGACCGCCGCACCCACGACGTAATGAGAATAGCTAGAAGCGCCAGATTGTAGGTTATAAAACTGCAAACTTATGTTAAGATATATGTTGCACTGAGGTAAATTTTGACCCCCGATACCACTTAAGGCTTAATATAATACTGTATGGACTTATAGTAATGTAGCAACGTTTTCCTAACTTTTGTTATACTTATTTTTTTTAATAACTAAATATTCAGTAGTATCTTAAACCATCTAGCTACTACATTTTTATGTACCCCATTTAAAGCAAATAAATTATCTTTATCTTTATCTTATCTTTACAGTAGTAATAGATTGAAATTCGAAAGCGAACAGTAAATGTATGCCACTGACCCCTGTTATATTTTTGACGGAGGTTACCGTTTGTGTATGAAAAGCAATAAAAACAACGTAACCTGAACAAATACGTAAAATCAGAGCTTGATATGACATGCGGGTATGTAGTACCTATGCGTCCATAAAAGTTTCATTGCACCCAGTACAGCAGGCACGCACCGAGAAATAGAGAGTCTTACATAATTAAACCGTATCTACCGAACTTTATTTCAACATCACACCGCTCTCTGAGAAATCAGTTTTCTACAATATTTTATGTTTATTTTATACTAGCTGATGCCCGCAGCTTCGCCTTCGTCAAATTTTGTTCCCGTTCCCGCTTCCCACGGAAACTTATTCCCGGGATAAAAGTAGCTTATGTTTTTTCAGAGACTCTCAAATTTACATTATTTGTGATTGATAACTAATAACTTTCATGCTGTCATTTTGTTATAGCTTACTAAATGTTTTTCAAACAATATATCCATGACAATGAAACAATTTACCCAGTTTAGTTAACATATTCTCCGTATGGAAATATTTAGAAGAGAGAATTCGTTATTTACATGGCAATTAGTTCGCCTAAAACAAAATAAAAGTGATTGGCACAGTTCCAGTTAAACGGAATAATACAGTAGGTACCATTTTTCAACGATCTAAATTTCTGTGTAATTCCCGTGTGGGCAAAGCAAAAACGACCAGCACGAAAAATCAGTTTGGACAATACATGGACATCGCACAACACTGTCACTACACATTTAGTGAAGTCCACGTCACAGGGTAGTTTGTTCACTTTACTGTTTACCTATAAAAATATTTTACGGACGTAGGGCGCGGCGTGCTAAATTTATTAAGTACTGCCTCCATTGTGTTTTACCTTGGCATGCAGTGTATAACAGCGTTAAATCCTGTGTTTGATGTGTAGAGATCAATTTGGAATTATATTTAAAAAAAACCGGCAAAGTGTGAGTCGGACTTGCGCACAGTGGGTTCCGTACCAAAAACTGCCTATAAATCACTTTTGTTGTATGGAGCCTACCTCAATCCGCCCTTTTTTCTGATTTTGGTATTTGTTGCTTTAGCGGTAGCAAAAATACATCTTCTCTGCAAATTTTAGCCGAAATTTGCTGAAGAGAGCTGAAATTTTGAAATTGAACCGTGAGGTTCAGACGGCGAAGTCTCACGAATAGGATCTTGTTTTACTCCTTGTGTACGGACCTAAAAACACATTTAATTGTTGATCTAATTTTATGCTTATTTGTGATGAATTGAATATTAATAAGCAGAAGCGCTCGAAGCCTTAGTGTTCTCAAAACAATCTCTGCAATACTCGTAAGCAACTTTCGCTATGGCTGGTCTTGGATGGTGATCCCGACGTTACCGCTCGCCGGCGTATACAATGCCTCTGCATACACCTTCGGGAATAAAGTCATGACTACATGTATGTAGGAATGTAATAAAATAATTGCAAACCTGCAATGGATTTTTATATTCCGAAAATGGTTTCTGAAAAAACATTGACAACAAATTATAAGCTTATGTAGTTAAATCAATCAGGCAATCTAAGCGCTTAAAGTAAACCCCAATAACACACTCGTAAACCCATTAGCTTTACCTCCTAATCTCGAGGCCGATGTCCAACCTGCACGAATTAGTTCAGCGTCCGCTAATGAGAAACTTTCGTGTCCGCGGAGCTTCGTGACATTAACGGAATAATGTAATAAATAAGAATATCTATTTTTTTAGTATATTTTTTTTTTTAAATTTCATTACGTTGTTTTGTTAGTATAAAATACAATTTACGTATTTGTTCATTAGCAGCAATAGAAATAGATACATTATCTGTGAAAATTTTAATCCTGTTTCTAGCCTTAGCGTACGGAACCCTATAAAAGATTACTGTACGAATATAGAAGTGGTGAGGTAATATGAAAATATGATGACAGAAAAGTTGGGCACATACAGGACGGAACAGATTGCGGGCGTCGCGCGTCGCGTCGGACAAATACATCAAACGACAGACACATATTAATTGGCGGATGTGACATTTCTACGTAATTACGTTGGTCCTTTGGTTGTCCTGCTGTTTTGTAGCGTGTTCATTAGGGAATTCATGAATCAGAGTAGGGAAGAAGGACAAGCCTTAATATATGGAGTAATGAATTACACTTATGCCATTAGAATATCATCACTATACACAAGCATTATCTGTGTTTTTTACAATCCACAAACTCTTTATTAGACAACTATAGTAAATACGGGCTCCCAAACGTAGGCTGTTACTCGTAGCAAGGATACGTGTGGTTTTTAGTTGGAAGGAGTTTGACATAGCATCCCTGTAGGATTTTCTTTACGTCCAAAAATAGCTTAAGTAACTGACCGGGCGACTGAATGATATTGTAAACTATAATCATTGTTTTGTTTAACATATGGCGGGACATAGCCGGTGCATTGGAATTGTAACATCTACCTATGATCTACAATAAAATGATCTGAGATTTATGATTATGACTAGATTTCCTATATAACTGAAAACTAGCGTCCTGTTAAAGTGATCCTAAGTGTAGTACTCTCATTGATTTCTAAAACCATAAATATTCATAAGAGGCAAAGTAAAATTTTATAAAATATAGTGTCTATGCAATAAGTATGCCGGGCGATACTACAATATGATACGAATATAAATTACACTGTACCGAAGTAAAAAGGTCGCTCTGAATACACTTTACTTTGTTACTGTACCTACTGTATTACTTTTTAATATACTTGGAGCGAGAGGGTCCGATATGTGACATCTGGGTAACATTACGGGTGTATACGGATAAATATACGAATAGTGATCTTTGAATAAACGAATTTCGTATAAAAGTGGGACATTCTCACACAACGTATTCCAAATTGATTTAAACAGCTGGTAAGCATGCTTTCATATTTCTAAATACCATACACATTGTATGCCTATAGAAACACCCAACCTACGAAAAACAGATTAGTGGTTCACACAAATTGTTGGTTCAACTTGGGAATCGAATTTCGGGTCCTCAGAGCGCCAGCTCAGTTGAATACACTACCGCCAGCTCCATAAAAAACTTCACAATCATGTTATTAGTTTCATAAATAGTATAAAGTAGGTATTGTAAGTAAAATGCATAGCAAGTAGTTTGGACATTTCTAAGTTTCCTTAGCGATTGACATTCAATCACGGCTATTTCCCCATAATTTAAGCTGAGGCATAATACAAACTCACAGTTCGCCTTATGTATTTTGGTCTCATCACTATACAAGGGGTGCCAAAATTATCTCTTTGTACTTCATACAGTAATACAACAATAAATTAACAAATAAAATATAGTAGCTATGACTTTAGTGAAAATCCATTTCAGAGACCATGTAAATGTTGAGTGATGCTCTTTGTAACGCTACCAGCGCTTCGGGCAAAGGTTCCTACTGTCTAACCTCATTTTTACGGGATACATAATAATCCATAAAATATTCTTTCTACTCCATCGCTCGCTTTGAAGATTTTTATTGCGCTTGTAATAACTAATTACAAGCGCAAAAAAAAATCTTCAAAGCGAACGATTACTATACGGACTGTGAGAATGGTCCCCGATCACCAGATGAGCAACGGCTTTCCATCAGGCTGGTGGCGACATCAATATGGCGAGCTAAATAAAAATAATAAAAAAAATAATACCTTCGTTTTTTGGTTGATTTGCTTTGGATTGCCGATACCAATTAAACTCATAAATGTCAATCTGCCATGCCATAAATAATTATATTCCTTAAGGCAAAGTCGCGGACAACACCCAGTATAAAATAAAAACGTAGTCAACACACGTTGAATATTATGATAGCGCATGGTTCAAGTCTGATTCATGTCGTCAGTTTCCACAGAACTAGTTCATTTTGTCCTGCCGTAGCGTACGTCGCCGCGTCGTTCGGTTGTTCATGTATTGTTCCAAGTTTCAGATTGTCCAGATCCGCACAACTTTTACAAAGGTTTGCTTGTCTATTGTAGTGAGCATATAGACATGTTTATCTAAACCAAAAACTCGCGTTCTATTTTTGACATAATTATTGTAAGTATCTAGAAGAATAAGAAGAAGAAGGTGCATTATCTTGCATGAGAGGAAATTCTTGGTTTATTTAAATAATGTCCAGTACAATTTGGGAGTCCTGGGACATCCTTCCGAGGGCTTACCCTGGGCTCCCAACCATAGGCTGTTGCGCGTTACGTGAGGTTTTTTAGTCGGTAGGAGTCCGGCATAACATCCATGAGGATTTTTCCTCACGTTAAACAAAAAAAAATGTCCAGTACAATTATATCTTTGAGCTATAATATTGTCTTGTACCTACTGGTTACTCTCGTAAGGATTTTATATAAAAGAGTTAGTTAAGTTAGAGTGACTGCGCTGGTGACGCAGGTGGTACTGTAACCGACTGCCGAAAATCCCACCCGGATTTTCGGATCCAACCAAATATTTGTGTGATCCATCAATCTTTCTTTCGAATGTGTCTATTTATAACAAAATGTATTTAGAAATATACAAGTAGGTACGCCATCAGATGTATTGATCCCTTAGTTTAGGTTAGATGCCGATGTGTTAACAAATGTCCCATAATTTTCCTAAATTGGCACAAAGCGATGCCACAGTCAATGCAGTTTTCTTTTTCAGTATATAAAATGTATGGTAATTTATGTCCGACATGAGTTGGTGAATTCGACATCCAATGGTATTCCGTAACCGCAACTACACTACATGATCGCGTACCACACAAATTAATGTAAAATACTGGTCGCATTATTTATAAGGTCGGCCTCGTCACGTTTCATATGTAAATATGAACCCGCTGGCGACCTTGTGCTTGGCAGTAGCTAGTATCCATATTACTATGACCAAAATCTAAAAAATAAAAGTATTTTTTGTACTTAGATATAAAACAATTTAAGTAATTAAGGTATTAAATAATATTACTGAGCTAAATCCAAACATAAGCAAGCTTTCTACGTATGTTTGGTTTACATGTCACTAGTCTGATGGAAAGCCATGGCGCATCTTGCGATTGGGGGCCACTCTCACAGTCCGTATGAGTTCTGACAGTTGGCCTGTGATGTGCCTCTTCACGCTCCCCTTGAAGAACCCGGAATTGTAAGATAAGGGAAACACGTGTGCTGGCGGGTCGTTCCAGGCTTTTATAGTTCGACAGAGGAACGATCTTTTGAAACGCTCAATTCTGGCGAAGACTCTCTTCACTGTGTAGGAGTGCCATCTCTGCCCGGCACGCGTTGTTTAGGATCGGAAAGGAGAGGGTGGGTACAGGTTGAAGAGCTCTTCAGAACACTCGCCGTGATAAATTTGGTAGAAGGTAGCCAAGGACGCTATGGTTCTTCGCTGCGCTAACGGCTCGAAGCCTCCCGTCGTCACCTCAAGACAACTAATAATTAGGATGCATTAGGATGCAGCGATGTGCTCTCTGCATAGCATCAAGCGCGTCTAGTAAGTTCCTCGCGGAGTCATCCCAAAGGTAAGAACAGTATTCCACGCAGGGGCGAATCAGCGTCTTTTACAGCAAACATCTCTGGTGAGGCGTGATGTACCGCCTTACTGTATTTAGGAATGCTAGTTTTCGTAAGTCATATTAGAATTCATATAGTAAAACTAAAATATATTTTTTAAGCGTCTATCTCTATATTAGAAGAAAGTGAACGTTGATTTATTTGAGTATGAATGCCTATCCGAGGTGAATTAATTTATTAACATTTTTTGTATAGTTAGTACATTACTACATTCTCATAACACGAGAATGAAAGGGCACTGATTGCTAGTAATTGAGGTACCTATCCAATAGCAATTTTGAAAAATCTCCCGTACTGTTATGCTCCAAATTTGGAACAGTGCCCAGAATAGTTGGTGTGATTCTGTATTCAGTTCAGGATTACCTGAACTGAATACAGAAACACAGTTTCTGTTTCAATTTAGACCGTTCTCGACTTTTAATGTTCATTATTATTATCATTAGATAATAATAATGAACATTAAAAGTCGAGAACGGTCTAAATTCAAATAAATACGGTAAATGATTCGTGTTAATTGAATTTACATTATTTATCTTGGCCTTTTGGAAACCCATGAATCATAACTGAACCGAATTCAAATCATATACATTTTATTCACGCCAAGATGTACAAACGTACTATTAAAGAAACAAAGTAACGCAGTAGTATGAAATGTCTTTTTTTTTACGTGAGGGAAAATCCTCAGAGGATGTTATGCCGGACTCTTACCGACTAAAAAACCTCACGTCACGCCCAACAGCCTGTGGTTGGGAGCCCCGGGTAAGCCCTCGGAAGGATGTCCCGGGACTCACAACAGACCTACAGCCGCTATTGCGGCCTCGCCCAGGGGGTGGTTCGGGTGCTAACAGTTCGGGATAACACCCGAAACCCCCCAAAGACGCGGGACGTCTTTGGGGGGTTTCGGGTGTTATCCCGCTTCTAAAGGGGGCATGCGTGAGTTGCTCACGTCACGCTGCCGTCATGGGCCTGCTTCTGTAAGGACGGTGAGCGACCCTCTCACCGTCCTCAGACCCCCGGTCATGGAGGCCGATAGTCCTCGGCGAAGACACGTCGGCGGCGTCCAGGCCGCCGACTGCGGAACTCGGGTGGGAGAGCTGTCTCCCGCACCCGGCCCGCCGCCTCCTTCACGAGCAAGACCTGCTCGCAGAAAGAGGCGGCGCAGTCCCACTTACTCCCGCTGGAGAGCATGGCTCGCACACTGGTCTCAAGCGAGAGAGTGTCCACGCCCAGACCCACTACGAGGACCTGGCGCTGTTGCGCCCACGCCGTGCACTCCATCAGCGTGTGGAGCGCCGTGTCATCGCTGCGGTCCTCGCAGTGCTGACACTCGGCCGTGGTTTCCCGGTGTTATTAAATGTCCTTATTACCATAAACATAACCAAACCATAATAATATGCAAGCAAAGCTATATTACATGCCCATATATTTCGTCACTAGCTGACCCGCGCAACTTCGTTTGCGTCACATGAGAGTGAGAAAGACAGAGGTATGGTATTAATATTTCGAGTATTATAATGTTTCCTGTTGCATTTACCGCCGTCGCGCTTATTCCCGTCGCGTCGCGTCGAACCGCATATCTTCGTTTGCGTCACATGAGAGTGAGAAGGAAAGAGGTGTTAAAGTGATATAATATTTTCCGTCGCTTTTACTTCCACGCATCGTGTGCGAGTCCGGCTCGCACTTGGCCGGTTTTTATCGTTTAGTTGACCGGCTGCCACTGCAAACCAAGTTTGCTTCCGTCGCGTCGCTCATACTTTAAAACGGTTATTGTAACAGAACCTTAAAAGATAGGCATAATTATACTGTAACGGACTTTTCTTATAACTTTTTAAGAGGAACAGTTTTGTAATACACAATTTTTACGTATTTTTAACTATTTATGCAGCGTCCGTAATGGAAGCTCTCAAAAGAAAGAAATAATCCCCGTTCTCGAAACATTATTCATGGCTGCTCCGCTCCTATTTGTCTTAGCGTGATGTTATATCGCCATTAGCCAGCCTCAATAAACGGACTATTAAACTGTACAATATTTTTTGAAATGAAACCAGTAGTTTCTGAGATCCTAGCACAAACAAACTCTTCAGTTTCATTATATCGTGAGCGAACCTTAAAAGATAGACATATTATGCTGTCTCGAACTTTTTTTTAGAACTTTTTAAGAGAAACAATTTTGTAATACACAATTTTTACCTAACTTTAACCATTTACGCAGCGTACGCCTCGGAAGCTCTCAAACGGTAAAAAATATTCCCCGTTTTCAAAACATTATTGATTGCTGCTCCGCTCCTATTCGTCTTATCGTGATGTTATATAGCCTATAGCCATCCTCGATAAATGGACTATCAAACTGTAAAATAATTTTTGAAATCCAACCAGTAGTTCCTGAGATCCTAGCGTTCAAACAAACAAACATACAAACTCTTCAGCTTTATAATATTAGTATGGATTAATTCAATAGTACCATTAACCACTATTGGGTACTAGAATAACATTAGACGGTGAAATTTAAAAGATTTTTACGACTTACCATCACACACTAAACTCATTTGTCGTAAAGCCAAGATGAAAGCCTTTTAGGCGGCTCAAAAAATTTCAACAGCAGGCAGTCACAACCTGCGCCTGTCCATCTCAACACGGCAATACGGCTCTCGTCCTACTACATGGGACAAATAATAATATGCGTCTGCCTACCCCTTCGGCGATAAAGACATGACCATTATGTATGTATGTACTAAACTTGTCTTGGGTTCTTCCCTTGAGGTTACATAAATTTACTAAAATATTACGTCAGTTCTTCAAATCCAAGAAGTGATCTCATGATGCCTAATGCGTACTAAAATGTCTTCACGGTACACTTCTTTCAATATCTTTTTATCCCTTGTTCTTCGATGTTATAAACCACAGCCCTGCTCTGGTACCCCATGCCTGTACTCTGCAGCGTGATGATTTCACTCTTACAACCTACCGCCATAAGCTGTTTCTGCTGTTTTGATTGATTGCACAAATATCAGAAAATAAATTAATACTATGGTTACCACCATATATTCATGAAAAGTATTAAACCATAGATTAAACAATTTCTTCATGGTAGTCTTAGTTTATCAACATCACTTCCGAAGTTTGGTCCCAAAACTGAGGGGAGCATCGGCCGCACTCGCGCGGCTGATGCCCAACATCAGGGGACCCAACGCTCCCTACAGGAGGCTGTACCTGGGGATCGTGCGAAGCATGGCCCTGTACGGGGCCCCCGTATGGGCGGAGACCCTGACGGCCAGCAATGAGGCTAGACTGCTGAGCCCGTAGAGAGTGGTGGCCGTCAGGGTGATAAGAGGACACCGCACGATCTCCGGTGAGGCGGCATGTCTCCTAGCCGGGACCCCTCCATGGGACCTGGAAGCGCGAGCCCTTGCGTCACTGTTCAGATGGCGCAAGGAGGCGCTGGAGCGGGGCCAAAGGCCTGCGTCTCGAGAAATCGAAGCCCAGCGGACCCTGCTCCACCAGGAAACCGTGGAGACATGGAAGGGGCGACTTGAGCAACCAAAGGGGGGATTCGCCACAATCGCGGCCGTCAGACCGGTCATTGACGAGTGGCTGGAGAGAAGACACGGTGCTCTCTCCTACCGGTTGACACAGATGCTTGCCGGGCACGGTAGCTTCGGTAGGTATCTGTGGCGAAAACACCGGGAAACCACGGCCGAGTGTCAGCACTGCGAGGACCGCAGCGATGACACGGCGCTCCACACGCTGGTGGAGTGCACGGCGTGGGCACAACAGCGCCAGGTCCTCGTAGTGGGTCTGGGCGTGGACACTCTCTCGCTCGAGGCCATGGTGCAAGCCATGCTCTCTAGCGGGAGTAAGTGGGACTGCGCCGCCTCTTTCTGCGAGCAGGTCATGCTCGCGAAGGAGGCGGCGTGCCGGGTGCGGGAGAGAACTCTTCCACCCGAGTTCCGCAGTCGGCGCCCTGGGCGCCGCCGACGTGTCTTCGCCGAGGACTATCGGCCTCCATGACCGGGGGTCTGAGGACGGTGAGAGGGCCGCTCACCGTCCTTACAGAAGCAGGCCCATGACGGCAGCGTGACGTGAGCAACTCACGCACGCCCCCCCTTAGAAGCGGGGTCACACCCGAAACCCCCCACAGACGCGGGATTGCACCCGAACCACCCCCTGGGCGAGGCCGCATTGGCGGCCGTAGGTCTGTTGGGAGTCACGGGACATCCTTCCTGAGGGCTTACCCGGGGCTCTCAACCATAGGCTGTTGGGCGTTACGCGAGGGTTTTTAGTCGGTAAGAGTCCGGCATAGCATCCTACGAGGATTTTCCCTCACATCAAAAAAAAAAAAGTCTTAGTTTATCATGCCTATGAATATTTTCAAACATAGACATAAATTATACTCAATTGTTGCTTTGTGTAGAAAGAAAGGGGAAGTCATAAAAAGCTATGGGCAATAAGATAGTGTTGGAGCTTACGTACCCGACGCACTCGCAGAACATATGAGACTTGATGAGGGTTTATCTCACTAAAACTATGGAGAACCTTAACCATAGTATTATTTATCAGACAGACCAACTGTAATATAATGTCCCTATAATCTTTGCACACGTTAATCAGAGGCTGATAATTTGTAAACAAAGACTTCATAGTTTCCAAATTAAGTAATTTGCATGTTAGCTACACTACAGCAGGAATTTATGTTCACAATAGGCTCACTATTCTACCCTTCCTACTTTGTTAGCACAAAGAGTATGAAGGTTCGGTGACGATGCATGTGAAGAGTTCGGACGCGACTAACACTATGAACCCTCATTATACAAGTTGTCGTGACGCAGCCATTATCGGTTGACTCAGTGTGCTGTGAACGACCGTGTACTATGTGACTTATAAGACTGATGTATGTCTATACTAATATTATAAAGAGGAAAGATTTGTTTTTTTGTTAGTTTGTTTGAAACAAATAGGCTCCGGAACTACTAGACCGATTTGAAAAATTCTTTCACTGTTGGAAAGCTACACTCTTTGCGGTGAACATAGGCTATATTTTATTTCCATATTCCCACGGGAACGGGAACTACGCGGGTGAAACCGCGTGACGTCCGCTAGTAAGAAATAAATAAATAAATAATGAAAATAATGTATTGAGTAACTTTCGCTATGGCTAGCTCTCAAGTTGGTATTTACTTTGGATATGTCCGCCCCGTGTGGCGACGGGGTCCCGTGTAGCGACGGGTAAGAGTGCAAAATGTCGCCACCCTTGGAATGTATTGCCAAGGGTGTCGTACTAAGGGACTACTAATAAGGGAACACTCTTGCAAAAAGATTCATTGCGTAGAGAAGGAAAACTCGAAATGAAACCAGATTGTCAGTAAAATGACAATCGTTAAGCAAAGTTTAAGGCCTTATGAGCGGCATGATAAATTTCAACTGCGGGTCGCGGTTACCTGCGCCTGTCCATTTCAACACGGCAATGGGCTTACCACCTATTACGTGGGACATAAAACTATAAGGTGAAATGTGGGCGTATACTATGCCTCTGCCTACCCTTCGGGGATAAAGTTGTGTCGATATGTATGTATATGTATGTCCATATGCGAAAATTTCTGTAATTCGGACGGCACGTTATGACAAATAAAGATAGGAATGAATGTAAAGTATAAAATAATGAATACCTAGTAGCAAATCTGTATCTTTTATCTTGGGAACTGAACTGTTAATGTTCCATTATCCTTCACAAACTATCGTAAATTCAATTTATTTTATAATTTCTTTTCTACCACGAGAAGGGTTTACTTTGGGCCGAAAGTAAAACTTCTAAACTAACATTTATTCTAAGTACCTATCCATTTGCACTATCAAAATACTATGAAAACGAATATTTGCGGAATTTACTTTCGCAGACGGTTATAATATAATTGTTTTATTATAATGTTGATTTTATGAACATAATCAGTCAACTGGGGCGTTTTTATTGAGTTTTCGAGATAAACCATGGATGAACCCGACTACGGCTGATGAAAAATAAGAACTAGTTTTTTCAGAAACTAAGCATGCTTAAACCTTTTATGAGAATCTTGGGAATATACGAAAAGGTTCGCCACAGAATACGGCCCAGGACTAACGGCCCCCATGACCGAGGACCTGAGGACGGCGGGTTGACTTCTAATCAGGCCTTTCATATCATTCCTTGCTATACTAAACTATAATCCAGTTGACTATTCTGTTCTGTGCACTAGACGTACTACTACTAACTACTTAAGTTAGTCTAGTACAAAATGTCAAATATATGACATTAAATTAATTTATTTGAAAAGTCCTGAGCTATTGTAGTGTGAGAAGGACTGCGCGTATTTTTTAGTGGTATGAGACATGTCTGCAAAGTTTACAACTGAGAATATAAATGTTTATGATCCCAGTCTTTACATGGTGTGAACAAACTTCTTTACGTGGATGAGCATTTTAAAAAACCTTTGTCAGTGAATTTCTAAGTCATAATATTAATTATTATTATCTCTTAAAATTGAGCCAATTCAATTCTCAATGATGTGCGTCGATAAATCAGTCGGTTTATATATGAGGCGCTGAGAGCATAAGTGGATCAACCTCAAAACAATAAATCTGAGATAGAGGGGTCTAATGACTTTCACAATTAAATAAAGTTAAATAGCAAGCAATTCAGGAGGAAGGTTTGTATCTTTATTGTTGCATTTTGATGGAATTAAAGAACAGTTTCAAAGGGTTATCGTATATTTTCATATAAGTTATTATTTATATTTATTTTGTGGGTTGGACCACTTTTGCATTTATCTATTTAGTAGGTTGACCTTCTTTACATGTTAATGTTATTGAGACATTTTCGTGAATAAAACTGTTTTTAATTATTAAAAAACGTTTATTTTGTTTGTGTATTTTAAGTGTATGTTGCCTTTTTTTTTTTATACCACCAAGGTGGTGGACAAGCATACGGCCCACCAGATGTACCGGTGGTCACCGCTGCCTATGGACGTTTGCAACACCAGAGGCCGACCCTGTAAAAACCTTCTTAGACCCCTTTTGAAGAACCAACTTTTGATCTTTTAAGATCGTCATTTGTTTTGTCGATCTTCATATATGTTTCGCCGATCTTCATTTGTTTTAATCTAGACCTATTATAATACAGACAAGCTCTAACGTGCACATTCTGCGTTGAGTACATTTTGCGAGTTGTGTATATTTTGCGTTTTGTAATTCTGCTCTGAAGAGGATTTATTTATCATCATCAATCAATACATTATAATAAAATCGTAACAGGTCGCTGTCTGTACATGGAAGATAAATAAGAAAAAATATTATAGGGGGGCTTTATGAACGCAATAGAACCCAAAACAATGATTTTTAGAATTTTTGTCTGTTTGTCTGTATGTCTGTATGTCTGTATATCTGTTTGTCTGTACGGTTGTGCACGCTAATCTCAGTAACTGCTCAACCGATTGCAATGCGGTTTTTTTATTGTGTTGAGATTTGCTCCAGTTAACATTTAGCGTTTGTTTTATGTAAATCGGTTTAGAAATAAAAGAGTTATAACACTTTTAAGAATCAGATATTTTGAATTTTTTTTTTTTTTTTTTTTTTTATACTACTTAGGGGTTTCTTTGAATGTGAGTGAACCTAAACTGGCGTGTTGGCTATTTTTAAACAATTCCGTCCACGCCTTCGGCGCGGACTGAATTGTTTAAAAATAGTCTTAATCATTAAGCTCTTTTATGATTAAGCAAACAGGGCAGTTTCAGACGCTGCTTGATGACGCTGATGAAGAAATACCTTTCCTTTCATACACCTTATGTGACGTAAACGAAGTTGCGGGCTCTATAATATATTTATTTATTTTTTCAAATGTCTATTCGACTGTACCTCAATTCTTAGTCATTTTATAATTTCGGCATCAAGAAAATTTGTCAGTTTGGTTTTCAAGCATTTTGGGTCTAAGTCAAACTGAGATTCAGACAATATGTAGGAAAATGATGTAATAGCGTTTAGTCTACACCAACCGGAAGGTTTTGTTTTTATCGATCTTCATTTGTTTTTCGATCGTCATTTGTTTATCCGACGGTCATTTGTTTTGTCTATCTTCATTTGATTTTTTTTTTTCATTTGTTTTTGATTGAAGGGGACGAACGGGGGACGAATGGCACTTAATCGAAGAACATATTCCCATTCGTCCCCTCTTGAATTAGCAGTGGGACGATCGGGAACTGATTAAATATTATTTTTGTGAATTCCCGTTCGTTCCCCTCGGGGGGATGACGTCGAGGGGACGAACGGGAATACATGATAGGTGGGTGTGGGTGGGGTGGTGAATAAGAGTCTTTTAAGTATACATTTAAAGAAACTGTTAAAAACCAAATAATACTTTGAGGTTGTATCACTGCTTTGGAGCGCTTTCTACAAACTCATATTAGAAAAGTGGGCTAACCCTCTTGGCCCATTTTTCTTTTGTACAGATTACTATTTTTCAATGGTGCATAAATAGTTTGTAACAGTGCCATCTCTTAGAATAAGTGTGTAGCATTTATTTTCTGTAGATGCAGCATTGAGCGTGTGAAGGCACCCTAATCATTTTTTTAATCGGTTGTCTGTGGTGACCTTCCTGCTGTCAGAATGACAGGATGTCATAAGTATCGGTGACGAATCGTTTTTGCATTAAAAGAAAACAGGTGGCCAGATAGAATTCTAGACGATTCCACGTTAGAGGGGATATAAAGCCCTGCTTTGCGTGAAGAATTTCACGGAGGCACTGTTCGAACCTGAGGATTTGTTGAGGAAGATAGCCTAGGTTCTACCTTCCTCAGAGGGAATAGGTTTCTGTTCTGACTTTGCCCAGGAAACTGGGTTCTTAGTTGGGTTAAGAGTGACCGGTTGTGGAAGTTTGGTGCCACACCCACAAGTACGCAAACTGCACGTGGTGCGGAGACGTGGTAGAGTGGACTGCATAACAACATCCGGAGTCGCTATCAGCGCACACCGCAGGCCAGTACCCATTACATTAACACCTCGCTAAGTATCAGCCTAAGAAATTTGTAACATGTATATGTAGACCGCCTCCGTAACATTAGTGCAGTAATCAGTACTATTACAGTGAATAACTTTTCTCTGTCTCTGTAGTGTTCTGTGTACTAGATAAATATATGTGTGTACACCCTACCTGGCTGTTTTCGTCAGAGCCCTAGTCTACCCTTGCACACAAACTGGAAACTCTGTAGTAAGGCGCCCTGGGAAAGAGTTCTCTGCATAGCTTCCTCGCGCTAGTTGGTGAGTAACATACTGAGCAATAAAGTGGTTATAAGTGGGAAGGTTGGTTGATCCACTTTTCTCTTGAATGTAGATGCAATTTCGAACCCACACAAGTAATCTAAATTATGGTTTTTTGTGGGTTGGCCCACTTATGTTCTCAACGCCTGATATGTATATAAAAGACTTACAAGTTTGTATAGGACATATAAATACTGAAACAATCAAAAGTAAATTATTTTTAAGTGATTACTGAAAAGCATTTTAAACTGAATAACGTTCTTACTACCCATACTTCGTCGAAAAAAACGGTACAATTTAACATTCAATTTCATAAATCGTCTACTCCGAACTATGGATGCCTTAAATATGAAATTGAAAAAATTTATACAAAGTTTTAACTGCGAGTAGTTTTTACCAACCAGAAAATATAGTTTGCTTAAAGATGGCGGAGAGCGAACTTTAATCGGTGTTGGGAACTCGAGGGAACTCGCGCACTATACATAGTTCTGGGCTCGTTATAAGTTTCTTAACCTTACAGTTAGGTGTAATTACTTCATCTAATCCGACATGTTTGTTTGGTGACTCGGTTGGTGTTTATCTTTACGTTTAACTTTGTTAACGTAACTGAATAACCGAAAGTGTAGAAACGCGCGCTCTACTATGTAAGGCCCGTCCGAGCGCACGAGGCAGCGGCACTTTCGGTGTTTTGAATAGGCGGTTCAGCTGTGTGCGTGCGGCACTCACACATAGACAATTCTCTCAGTGACAGTCGCTCTGTTTGGTTGCAACGCAACATTAGGCAACTTAAAAATTTCAAATAATATTAGTATTTTTCTTGAGATGAATGGCTCGAAAAGATTATGACTACTTTTTATATTATGAAGTACGTTTATAAATAAAATAAAAATAAAAAAGCCTTTATTATTCCATCGGCATGTACATTCGTGTTAACTTAATTGGGTAAATAATTTTAATCTAAAGCGTATGCCGCCTGGACCCCTGATCGGGTGAAGGCCTCCTCCAGAGATTTCCATTCGTCTCGATTTTTTGCGAGGTAGGCCCAATTACTTGTTCCTATAACTTCTATTTCGTCCTTCCATCTTGCTTTTGGCCTACCTTTGCCTCTGTGTCCATGCGGTCCGACCCACATAGTAACTGATTTCGTCCACCTAATGTTAGGGTAGCGTGCTACGTGACCCGCCCACCTCCACTTCAGACCTCGTGCGAAGGACAAGGCATCTATCACACCAGTCTGTTTTCTGATACTCTTATGACGGACTCTGTCCCTCAATTTTAGATTTAGTAAGCTGCGTTCTAAGGCTCTTTGACATGTTGTTAGCTTTCTGTTAGCTGCTGAATCGAATATCCACGTTTGACATCCGTATGTGAGACAAGGTAGGAGGCATGAGTCCATTACTTTCTTTTTTAGTTTTACGTCCATGTTTGACTTCATAACTTCCTTATAGGCCCAGAACTTTTTCCATGTGAGTGATATACGCCTGTCTATTTCTTCTATGTTGTTATTTTTGCGAAATGAAACTTGTTTGCCTAGGTAGATATTATATTCTTCGACATAATCGATCATGTTGCCATTTACGAAAATTGGAGTTTTGAAGCGGTTAGACATTACCTTCGTTTTTGAGATGTTCATTTCCAAGCCGATGCTTGTACTTGCGTTATCTAGTTCAGACATCATGGATTGGAGTTCTGCAGGACTCTCGGAAAATAGAACAATGTCATCTGCGAAGCATAGATGGTGAAGGCGTTCCTTGTCAATTTTTAATCCTTTTTCGTGCCAAGAGAGAGTTTTCATTGTGTTTTGAAGGACTGATATGAATAATTTAGGTGATAGTGGATCACCTTGTCTGACTCCTCTGCTTATTTTAATTTTTTGTCCTGAGCTTTCTAACTTGATTTTACTAGTACTATTTTCGTATATATGTTTAATTATTCTGATATATTTGCTATTCACATTTTGATCGTAGAGGGCTTTCCAGATGCTTTGGTGCGATATGGTATCGAATGCTTTTTTATAGTCGATAAAAGCTAGATAAAGTGGCCTGCGAAATTCGTAATATTTTTCAATTATTTGTTCAAGTACTTGGATATGGTCAGTGGTGCTGAATGATTTTCTGAACCCTGCTTGCTCTCGCGGTTGATGGTTTTCTATATTGTTGTTAATCCTTTCCAGTAAGCAGCTAGAAAAGAGCTTGTATAGACATGGCATTATGCTTATGGGTCTGTTATTCCCTACGTCTGTAGGGTCTCCCTTCTTATACAGCAGTACTATTTCAGACTCTGTCCACGTCTTTGGGACTGTTTCTTCGTCTAGGATTTTGTTAAATAGTAAAGTACGTTTAGATAAGTTTAAATACAATGGACCGTATTAATATGACACGGACATTTGTTATTCTTTTACAAAGCGCCATCTGATCCCAAAGTGCAGTACTAGTGCTAGGCAGCAGATATTAATAGGTACTTTTATAGGTACATACATACATATGTATGTATGTACCATACATATACAGGGTCAAATGTAAAACACCGGCAACCTGCCAGGACTGGATAGTACACACCATAAACAACAACATTTGGTCTACCACTTGCAGGATACCTCAATACACTGAACACAAAAACACAAAAATGATTTTTCAACTTTGTATTATTTGACGTGTCTGTCGAGACATTCATAGTCTTTATTTCATTCATAAGTGAAAGGATAGCGCCAACACGCTAGACGCTCGCGCTTTTTTAAATAATACCTACTAAGTAATGCCTACTTCAGATGTACCTACATCTCACACATTTTAAGTTGGCTGGCCTTTTGGTCACCACCAAGTTCAAACCAAGTAATGGGGCCCAGAGACGATTATACGACTTGATAAGCCGCATTGACCGTCTTCGGAGCATATTAAGTAGTTAGCAAGTAATGTAACGATTTTTCATAGTTACTAGGTATCTACTCCAAATAATTTGTTAGTTTATTCTATTACTCCCGCACGCATCCTGTAGGCAGTGTGGACTGTAGGTAGGTAATCCACAATCCCTTCATACCTTACCAGGCTTAGGACTAGCTACATTAAAGGATCAAAACTAATATTTAAGTAACTATTTTAAACTTTGGGACATACCTACGTTATCAATCGTTAACGTTTTGATTTTGAAACATTGAACAGCTGTTCGTGTTGCGTCATAGGTGCTCGCTGCTGAACTCACTTCAAAAAACTAGTGTCTCGGTGGACGACGACAAGCACAGAATGCTAATATCCTGACCAGGACCTCGTAGTCAATGTTTAGCGAATAACATTGTGTCACAGCTCGGTGTACGTAGATTCGGATACCTTGGTTATCACGCCAAGCAAACATCCTTACTATTGAGTATTTCATATTGAAACACTAACACGCAATGAAACAATTTGATAACAAAACAAAATACTTTTTCATAAGTTTTACGATAATTCGATCGATCGATGCGACAGCGGCTGGTGGCGGTAAAAGATCACACAGGTGATGACGCGCGCGCATCACGGCTCACGGCCGACCGACTGAGCTGAGCCGGCCGTGTCTAGTTCTTGAAGATCGCACCCCCCGCGGCCCTACCCCTCCCCATTCAACTACGATTTTTAAACGAGTTTGTTTACATCGTAATCTTGAGAATGAGCATAGAATAAAAGCACAGAAATGATACAACCGAAACATTAGATTAATATTTTTTAGTATGAAAAAAATATGAAACGAATTAGCATTAGTAGTATACCAGATATGGTTCTTTATGATGGTAGCTGTCTAGCCCTGACAGGTTGCTGGTGTTTTACAAATGACCCTGTATATAGACACGCCTTAACGCTGAAAGGATCGGCAGAGGCACATACACATTTCACCTAGTCTTCAGGGTTCCGTACCCAAAGGGTAAAAAACAGGACCCCATCGCTGAGAGACGGCTGTCCGTCAACAGGAGTTAAAATTTCACAGATTATGTATTTCTGTTTTAACAACAAATCCAAATTACAGAAAAATAATAAATTTTAAGGCAGGCTGTCATTCAACAAACGTATTTTTTGTTTGTGAACAAATATTTATAGACCACAGATTTTTTTTCCCGTGGGCAAACTCAAACTAAAAAAACAATAATATAGCTATTCAGAAATTATTACTTAGTTTCATTTTACTAAAAAATACATTTAGGTATTTGGCACACGTGTGACGTGTGGGACTTGTACTTGCGAAACGTTATCCCCAACTCTCTTTCTTCTGCATATCAATGACATGCTGTCCCTTGGGTGCATTCATTGTTATTCGGATGATAGTACTCTGCATGGGAGCTATTCTGGCCGTCCAGCGGAGGAGCTTCGCGACGTGGAGGAGAAGAGATGACAATTCGTGGCGGATCTCGACCAGGGCCTGGGTCGCATCACACGCCAGAAAAACACAGGCGTGTGCGTTTACAGCTATGAAGTCCCCATTCCTTTCCCTACCCTCTCTTCAGAGCATTACGGTTCCACTAAAGGACAACCTGGAGATCCTCGGTATAGACGTCCGGCGTGAGCTCAATCACAAAAACTACATTGAGAGTTGTATTGGGCTTACCTCGCGGAAACTCGGAGTCCTAAATAAGGTGAAACGGTACCTGCGTCGAGTACTGTTCTCACCTTTGGGATGACTCCACGAGGTACTTACTAGACGCGCTTGACGCTATGCAGAGACGTGCTATCCTAATAATTGGTTGACCTGAGGTGACCGGAAGCCTCGAACCGTTAGCGCAGCGAAGAACCATAGCGTCCTTGTCTGAGAGAGTTGCCACTCATACACAGTGAAGAAAACCTGCCCGCGCACGTGTTTTCCTCATCTACAACCCGGGTTCTTTAAAAGGAGCGTGAAGAGGCACATCACTGGACCGTCAACTTGAGGACCACGGTCAAAAGTGGCCCCCAATCGCTAGATGCGCTACGGCTTACCATCAGGCTGGTGGCGACGTCAATTTGGCGAGCCGAATATAAAAAAAAATCACAAAATGTTGTTTGTGAATGCAGTAGAGCGAGCAGATCATTTCCAGGCTTCCTTGTCAAGCAAATAATCGTCAATTGTATAGTAACCCATGCAGTGTAATTTTGGTACTTTTTATACACTTTTAAACTTAATTAAGTGCATACTTTTTATGTCACGTGGAAGCCTATTGTAAAAACGTATACAGTTACCCAGGAAATAATTGCTGACTTTGTTTAGTCTACATTTCGTTTTGTTACCATTCAGGCTAAGAATATTAGTGTTACACAATGTACTACTTTCAGGATTGTATTGTTGACATCATTATAGACGACCTTATTACTTATATACTATGGATCAGCGAGGCAATTAAAGATCATATTCATAGACTCAAATGTGTATTTTGATAATATTTACATTGCAAAACACCCTTAACCTATTTGTGAATTTATATCTATTATTCGAATATTTTGAAGAATAAAATGTGGCCTTCAGCCACAACACCATCATAATACATACAAACAAATGACAATTTATAATTTTTTGCTATCATGGTGTATGAGATCCAATCAGATGATAGACTGAGTCACAGTTATAGGGTCCCATTTTTTCCCTTTGAGAACGGAACACCAAAAAATACAAATAACTTATCGTGCTACTTGTAGGAAGATATCCTATTTTTGCGGAATCTCGCCCACTTTTCTATTTATAATACTTTTCCTTGCGTCGTCCCATTTTCTGTGAAATACAATAATTTTTGTTAAATAACACATTTTCAGATAACTCAGACATTCGGTCTAAAAACCGCGATAGTTTATAAAGAACATCTTAAATTGAGTTACAATAATTGCAAGGAAATCAGACATAGAACATACGATTTATTGTAGTCGTTAACCTATTAATATAAAAAAAAATATTATGGACCTATTTCTATTCATCTTCTACTACAATTGCGTACATAAGTAAAAAAACTTGAAAATGTGTAAAATGTACTTACCTCTTTTTTGTTTGCACGTCCAAGTATACGTACACGCTATGCTTTACGTAAATATTTCTATTTTTTGCGACGCAACGAGACGTCTACTCGCTCTGAGCTCTTGCGGATCACTAGACACTAAGGTAAGGTTTGTCAGTCGGCAAGCTGCGTGCTCGCAGAAATGTATGAGAAACTTGGGCAACTCTTTTGTTTTTAGGTATTAATGAATTAAAATTGTAACGTAGGTAAAATATTAGAATTACTAATTGTAGTTTATGAAATGTAGTTTATTGAAAGTAAAGATATACATAGTAAACTACATCCAATTTTGTTAAATCCCTTAAACAGTAGCATAAGATTTTTTAGATATTGGTGATTTTTAAACGTATTTTTCTAAATACCTATTAATTTAATCCTAATTGTGAGTATCAGTAATGATGCATTGGTTCTTGCTGACATACATATTAATTTTTTATGCAAATTGTGCAAATAGAATTGTTTGGATCAACGAAATGGTAACTATCGTTTTGCCATTTTTCGCTCGATGTCGGCTTCCTCCTTGCTTGTACTTTCTGTACGTATTTACATTTGATGCGGTACTCTAAGTAGGTACCTATACATTCAAAACTTTCCTCTTTATAATATTAGTATATTCAGTTAAAAATTTTCTCTGGTGACTTTCTTTGGAAATAATGTGAATTGAATTTAAATGCTAATGAAAAAGTTTCCGAATTATTTTGAAATCCGTGATGGCGGCATTAATGTCGTAGAAGACGAAACAACGTGATGGTAAGTAATTCATTTGCACACTTCATTGGTATTCACTGCAGATACCTATCACGTTTTGGATTCGCTGGCGGTTACTAATAGATTCTAATGAAAGTTGGGTATTTCTGCGTTCTGTATAAACTATTTTAATGTACCTATTTATCGTTTATGTATGGATATTACTAAGAAGATTTTTTTAGTCAGGGGTTTTGAATGTATACTTGTCTAGGTAGGTATTTGCCATTAATATGTTAAAATATATTGAATATCAAAGTTTAAATTCTGTTTTAGCAACAAACAACATTGCCAAATCAAGAAAAAAAGCATGTAATGAAGTTATTGAACTTACTGTTCCCTTATTCGACGGAACAGAAGAAATAAAAAGCCAACCTTACAGCCTTCTCCGCAATACAACCGACAGTTAAACTTCAACTATAAAATTAGCATTAAGCAGCCCTCTCATTTATTCGCAATGGCTTTGTACCAGTTTACCACTAGCAGGTGACATCAATCGCCATGTTTACGAGTACTCCGCACCGCGTATATGTCCGTACGCACTGGATCGCGGATCGTAAAGTGGCATCGTAAAATTGATAGATCCGCGGGGAAAGAATTCCTTATTCTGTATTCGGAGCTTCATAAGTAATGGTACAAGCTTTAATCTGGAAGTTTGATGTGTTATTGGATTTGCGTTGATTTGTTTGTTTTGCAGTTTGTTACTATATAGCGTCCCGAAATGTAGTTATATAACTCGCGGACTCAGTGTTCTGTAAACGATAGTAAGCAAGAATTACTGTGGCCGGTCATGGATGGGTGACCACTTTATGACATTTATTTGCGAGCTTTCCGTGCACGAGGAAGGCATACTAAGCCGTCGGTTTGGTGGTACTGGCAATTGGGTGCCAGTAAAATGGTACCTAGTCGTTAAGCCAAGTGGAAGGCTTTTAAGGGCGGCTTGAAAATTTTCAACAGCAGGCAGCCACAACCTGCGCCTGTCCATTTTAACACGGCTTGCGACCACTGCCAGATGAAATGTAATATGCCTCTGCCAACCCCTTCGCGGATGAAAGGCGTGATCATATGTATGGATGTATGTTACACTGAAATGGTACGATACAATATTTGAAGTTTTTACAATAGATTCAGTACTTGCAGTAGTATCAATCGCAAAACTTAATCTTATAAGATAATTCATAGTAAAATGTTAAAGACTTAAGAGAAACGCCTCGACATTCCTTGTGGCCCTCCTCTTGATAACTAGTGTCTTTAACGGGGGGCGGCCAACTTCACACGTAGTGAGGCTCTCGAGAACTTTCAAAAACTTCATTCGGCTACAAACCTTAATAGTTTTCCGACGCCTTGGAGCTTAAGGCGTATTTCACAATGCCTGTCTCTGAAGAGAAATTGCGGAAATTAAGTCCATGAAATTATTTTCAATGTTTTCTCTACTTAAATGCTATTTATGTTCTTGATGTCGAGTTTTAACGTGAATATGAAATGTTTTGCGGTTCAATTCGTAAAAGTTTTTCGATTTTTAAAAAGTCACGTGGCAATTGTAGACAACGACCACAAGTTTTGATTATATATGTTATGCCATTGCTACTAAGCGTAGCCTAACCATAAACCTTAGAGACCCTTTTGTACAAAGACATCGAGAGATGGAAGAAGGTAAACAATGTTATGGTGAAAATCAGAAACTTAAAGTAAGTACCTAACTTATTATGAAAAAAAAATGGCAATGAACTATAACAATTTACAGTTCGGGCTTAGATAATCGGTAAAGATAAAAAAAAATTCTTTACCGATTATCTAAGCCCGATTTAATGGTTTAGGTTCAAAACAATGATAACGGATACAGTAAGCTATTCGAACTACAGGATAAGATCATAAATTGCACAGTATTCATTGAGAGACGTTTGAACGCTAGTTGTCTCCAGTGTGGAATATACCGACGATATTCTGCAACCGCACTAAGAATTTCTCGCCTGCCTTCCTTAATCTGACTTCGGATAAGTTGAGAGAATTTTGGGATATCCTCTAAATGTACGAGTTTCATAAGCTCTTGGTTGAAAATCATTTTACGAGTCTGAAACTTAGGACTGCACTCCGAACACAGCCTTGAGTTTCGGATGAAACAAACTTGTAACTCTTGATAGTGAAATGTGCTGTAGACTATTGGAGAATTTTACAAGTTTGAAACTGACGCCGCAATAGAGGTTAATATGGGTAGGTATATGTTTATTGAGTGACACCCTTTTGAAAAAAGTTTAGGATGACGAAATGTTGGTAGTGCATTAGACATAGTGTTTTCTATGTATAATATGTTTATCAGTTGTTTAGATCCTATAGCACAAAATTAAATTAGTTTAAGTTGGGCTAAATGAGAATGTCCAAAAATATAACAAAACAATCAACCGCTTTTGACAGCTCCAGACATCTATAAATCCCATAACTGCAACGTTCGAGTCCCAGAATGTACCTTTCGCATCCCATACATAAAACATTTCTCAAAATGTACATTTAAGCTCATATAAATGTTAAGAGTTTATCGGGTTACTCGAGTATTTTTGACCCACAAATAATATTTTTTAAAATAGATATTGAAGAAATGAGTCGATAATGTATTTTATGAGCATAAAATTATAATCGACTAAAATGTACACGTACTTTAACGAATTTCTAATAACAATTTTTGGCATTGGATTAAATACATTTTATTTGGGCACATGTGACACTATAAGTAACTCTGTTATCACTCCTTACGGTACATTACACACGTCTCGGCCGGCCACTCTTGTGTCTCCAGTTACGGAAAAACTTCCTCACTTGATTTCAGCTCGTACGTTCCCTTACATCTACGTAAGCATATATACGGTACCATCAGATTACTCTTATTAAATGTTTGACCTAACAAATTAGGGTATAGTCAGGAGGAGTATTTGTAATAACGGGGCAAAATTAATAATGCTGCCATAAAACAAAATTATGAAAGTATTCATGAAACTGCAAATAAAAACAGTTAAAGCAGTTTGACAGATTGACGCAGGAATAACATGCCATTTGTGTGACGATTAGATACTTTTGCCCCGATATCACAGTTACTCCACCAGTTAACTTACACCAACGACAGTGGAAGTGGTTGAATACTTAGAGCAACTACTTACCTAAAACGTTTTACCAGTTATCTAGATAAGTCGTGACGCTTACTCGGCGTACGACGTCTGGGACTTTTTAAAGTAAAGAATTCTACTGGCGAGCGCTAACCAGTTGATTTAAATATTTTTAGGAAAAAGAATATCACTCTAATATTAACTTAAAGGCAATAAAATAAAAAGAATTTATAATTAGGTATAGTTAAAGTCATAGACTATAATGTTATATAACGTTAGATAGTGTATTTATATATTTGCAGCTTAAGAAATTTAATAATATTATATTACATTGAGTAAATTTTTCAAATTAATTACACATTTTGCACGGAAATTAAGTAAGATTTATGTTCAAACGATCGCATTTATAACGGAATCTTCTACACGCGATCGCGCTGGCAGATTTACAGCGCACCTTGTAATAATCGATGAGCCAGGCGCTGAATTACGGGTGCCACACTTTATGCCACCTCGTCCACTGTGCATTTTTGTCGTTATCCTGAATAGTACATGAAAACGTTCACTATGTTCATAACAAAAAGTTGAATATTACTTAGTATTATGGAGTGCAATGCCATTTTGCTATTTTTATTATAAACAAATAATCTACCCGGTGACGGCAATGGAACAAACAAAAGTACTGGCAAAGTGTAGGCGATCACTTCTGTCTACTGATATTAAGACGTGATAGAGACCGTTTCCTCAGCCTTCCATGGATTCACCGTGTAGGTGCCGAGTCTGTAGCGTGGTACAGAGGGAACACTGTGAGGGTGTCTGGGACTTGCGACTACTTGAATAGGCTTGAGACCCATTTGAGTACCTTAAGACGCGTCAGCGCTCACCTTTCGCCGTTCACATTGTAGGTACCTACCTTTTTATAAAGGTGAAAAAATCCTGCATGGGTGCTATGCCGGACTCCTACCACCTTAAAACCACACGTATCCTACCTAACAGACTACGGTTGGGAGCCACGGGGAAGCCCGCGGAATAGGATACCCAATGTACCAACATAACGTTATTTTAAACAAGTTATTAAATATAATGCTCGTAATACTCATCTCAAAGTATATTACAAGGTAATTATGTACGTTATACAATATAGCACTAAAAGTATATCAATATTGTAGTAATTGCGCCTAAGGGCGGTAATAGATGGTGATTTTACGTGTCATGGATAGACATGAAATAACTAAGATCTCGCTTTGTGTGTGATCTAGCTCTGATTTTACTATTTGTTGTTATAGCGGCAACAGAAATACAAAATCTGGGAGAATTTACGCAGAAAAATAAACAGATGGGTACTTATCCTTTGGGTATGGTAGTAATATTGATGACATTATTAACTACTGCGTCCGATCAGGTTTACAATTGCCTGCGATGGTCACCAGCCGACGTATCCTTTTTATTTTCTTACATTCCAGGGTCAGCACGGAAACTAGATACCAAGTTATAAGTCAGGTTGATATGTATGAAGCAATTAAGCGCCAGGAGTAAATCTGTTGAAAGACTAATGACAGACATTCATTTGGGTTTGTACGATTTATTTGGATCTATTGACAAGGGTTGAATAATAGTTACCACTAACGTAACAAATAAGGCTATTTTAATTGAGCACTCGCTTAAATTACAACCCGGATATTTTGCTAGCGAGCTATTTTTATAGCTTTGAAGGTATAGCCTAGATCGGTGTATTCAGAGTAACTTTTTTTTTGTTGACGCGGGGAACGCATTTACGCGCCTTCATCACAACTGCGGGGGCAGCTGGGATGGTGTGTGGGACTCCCGGCCCGGTCCGGAATGGACCGTCCTACCCACTAAACCCTGCGGTGTTCCTCCTCACCCTATAGCCGGGCCGAGGGATATCAAAAGATTATTCACGTCGACCCGGCTAGGGGCGCCCCGTGAATTCGGGGCTCTCCTCGGGGAAGCCAGATTGGCGACTCCCCAAAGCTCCTTAAGGAGCTTAAAACCACGCCTGCACCGCTCTCGATTGCCCCTCTGTAATAGAGGAGACAGAGAGCGGCTGGCGCAGGCGTGCGCTAATGGGTAGCCCCGGAACACGGGGAAGGTGCCCACCGCCATGTGACCGTTGGTGGGGGGGGTCCCCCGACCTTACGCCCACGGTCAATAAATATATCGGGGGCTTGCGCAAGCTCCTCGCGACGGCGCCCTGAACTGCACGGCGGAGTGGGACCAATTGTCGAGTTGCTCCCACTCCCCCACGCAGTGCGCCTCCCGCTTTGCCGTCATCGAAGCGATGGCGACTCAGCACGCCTGACTGCCGAAAATGGCTTGCACCATGACCAGCAGTGACAGGCCCCTACCGGTGCTGTACGGAGCGGCCGCACGGACGGAACAGGCGCATAGGCGGAACGGCCGCACAGACGGAACTACCGTACATGCGGCAGCCAGCACACTCGCAGCAGTCTCTGGCAAACTGCCGCACTACGAAACTGCCGCACAGGCGGACTGCCGTACAGGCGGAAATAGCCGCACAGGCGGAACAGCTGCACATACGGCCGCTGCCGCACTGCAATCTTGCTCCAACCGGCCACAGCCGGGAGCAAACCTCACTACACCGCGGGCCTCAAAGGCCCGCCATTCCACGACCCCCTCGTACAATGGGGTCAACTCCGTCAAAAGACGGCTGTTTAACGTTCCCAATACTTCTACCGGCTGGAAGGCCGGGAGCATTGGGGCGTCCGCCACGGTGTGTTGCGCTGCAGATGCAACGCAACACCGCGGGCCTAGCAGGCCCACGGAACTGCGACCCCCTCGCCATGGGGTCAGCCTGCCGGGATATCAGTACATCGACTAATGGGGGCACACGCCGATGTTCCAGGGTGCACCGTCTTAGTCCAGTTGCCACTCCCCCCGGGCATATAGCTCGAAGGGATAGAAAACCGGACCAAGCTCACTAGGAGGTTTCCCGACCTAGCACCCCATTCAGAGTAACTTAAAGTAGGTACACTGATAATTTCTTATAGATCTCTTCTACCTACATCATAAGAACTTTAGCGTTCAATTTATTTTTATTCTTTTTTTATCGAATATTCATTGATAATTCATTGATTTCATTTGAGATTGATGATTGGTTTTAAATTTTATCTTCCTCTTTTCGATAAGAAAAAAATCTTTTGAGTGCTAAACGTCATTCACTATCGACGGACCGAGCGAAGCAAGCAAGAATCTCCGATTCGACAGTATGTAGGACTTTGCTTTCGTCCGTAGGTCAGTTCTGGTCTTGAGGACGCATGACGCATTTCTTTCACCAAACTAGGCACAGGTGGTCTTCGATTTAAATTACAACTTACTTCTGTCGAGAGATTTTTTTGATATGGGGGAAAATGCGGGGAGAAAAGGGGCGAAGTTAGTTGTCGCGTTTTTATGAACGGATCTTGATGATTTTTGACTGAAACTTAAAGGATACGATTTCTCACAAGCTGTTGTCTATTTTTTCTTTGGTGCTCACGAGGTCTACTCTTCACAGAAGTACTAGTATATTGAACGATCAACTTTTTGTACAACTATACACATTAAAGTAAAAAAAAAGTCGTAAATAATGTGCAATGTTGAATAGAATTGCATTATGGAGAACTTATTAGGAAACTAAAATGCTTTTAAAAAGTTGTTAGATACGATTGTGATAATCAACATTGCAATTTATATTCACAGCAAAATGTAGTCTGACTACCAACAATTTTATTCCATTTTACTAAAAACTCAAACAGAATACTGAATCAAGTTAGAACCAACTTCTGTCGGACATAAAACTGGGACTGTATTAAAAACTGTTCCACATTTTAAACTTAGTTGATGTACATTGTTCACGAGAGATAACGTGCCACAACGAGCTACAAATAGGACCGTGTTTATCAAAATAGGACCATGAATATACACGTTGGCTAGCTTTGTCATTCCGATGGAAGGATGGCGTTGTGTTATTGCACTGTAATGTGGATGCAGGAACGTTTTGAGTGGCGTTTAAGTGAATTATATAGCATTAGCATAGCACCCAGTAAATCCTGTAACTGTTTTTCAACAAATGGAAGACAACAATAATTGTTGTCTCCCATTTGTTGAAAAAAATTTATGACGGCATTATTTTTAATCATTTAGGAACAAAATTATGTGTATAACCTTTATGCTTATAATATTTGTAGGAACACAAATATTGTACGATAGAGTTTTAATGAGATAAGTAGGTACGTATTTATTCTTGTCAGCTGAATAGACGCTAATGTCATTCAAAGCAAAATCACAAGTGACAACCCTGGAGAGAAAAATAACTGACTAATTTCATGGGGTGGAAATATTTTTGCAGTTGAGTGGCTATATTTTTGCTGAGAATTGAAGCTTTGGGCTGCAAATTTTATTATAACGACGTACACACAAGTACATTTTTAGAAGACTATGTAATTAAATTTAATTGCAAAAGAACTTTTTAAGTTTAATTTTGATATTTTATGTTATTAAAAATGTATGTTTAGTTTTTCTAACGTAAAATAAAGCTTAATAAACAGAGTAAGTCCCTTTTGCCAATAAAATGGCAGTCGTTAAGCCAAGTTAAAGGCCTTTTTAGGCGGCTTGAATTTTTCAACAGCAGGCAGTCACAACCTGCACCTGTCCATCTCAACGCGACAATAATACGGCTCACCACCAATTACGTGTGACAAATAAAAAAACGGTGAAATGTGGGCATATAATATGCCTCTGCCTACCCCTTTGGGGATAAAGGTGGGACTATATATATGTATGCAATATTCGGAATTGTTCAAACCGTTTGAGAGCTAACCGTGTAGCAGAAAAGCTTTGCACATGCCTTGACATCTACACCCGCTTTGTGGTACACCACTCAACAGGGTTAAAAAGTTAAAGTTTTTGGTTCATTGGGTTACCGAGGATTTAAAAGATGGCTGTGATATTAACAGGGAATGGAGGTCGCTGGCTGTTCATGCTAATATGGTCGCCCGCAGGTTCGCTCGCAAGCAGTCAAAACTTTATTTTAATTATAATTCGTTGTTTTTTAATTTCATAATTATGATTTTATTTATTAACATTATTAATTTTATTGGTGCAATTTTATTTATTTATTGTATGTTTTATGTATATATTATCTTAATGAATATTATAATGCTGTGATTATAATGCATAGCTTCTGTTATTTGTCTGCAGAGTGTATTCGTCTGTAATAAATATTACTATTATTATTATAGTAATTTAGAATGTTGTTTTGTAACATTTGAATAAAGTGTTAGTAACTTTTATTTATTTACTTATGCTTTTATCATAATTATACCTATTGTCGACATCAATCAGACTTTAGTACACTTTTATCCATATATCTTATTTATTTTCTCAGGAAAGGAATTGTATAGTTTTTAAATGAACATTGCCCATGATTTAATGATTTAAAAAGATCTAACTAAACCTATTGGTTAATTGAAAATGAAAATTTAAAACGCCTCTAGTGCAGCGTTCGTGCGAATTTAAATGGTGAGGATTGAATACGGTGAATTTCGGTGCCGCTTTTGAGTAACTGCAATGTTTTTTTTCCTGCTATATTGATCCCTAGATATTGTGATTGTACTCAGAGGGATATGTACTTAGTCACTCAGTGGAATATTAAAATCAGCTACGCTACACGCTTACAAATACCTATAAAAATAGAATCCAGGCTGTCCCCTCGGCCACATCTGTTGAAAAGAAACTTCTACTTTTAGTGTACTTTGGGCCTAAACCGAATATTTAGGGAGCACTTAGCGTACATAGTACGTGCACAAACAGGCAACAGCCGGCGATAGGTACTGGGCACCAAACAATCAACATAATGTTGACATTACAGCATTAGTGGGGAATTGCGTGCGTCTGACCAAATGTGAACGTTGACCTAAATATACACGATGGATGTTATTGTTTCAAAGATCTGACGGTATGTGTTTTTGTGACCGGAAAAATATAAAATAATGCACCTCTACACAGGCAACTTTTAAAAACGAAAATGAAAATTTATTTTTAAATTTAACAAAGTATCCAACATAATATTCGTACAAAGATTAATATGGCCATACAATCTGGCAGTTCTGCCAGTGTATAGGGGGTGCTTTCATTTCATTTCATTTATTCATTCATATAAACAATTTACATAGTATTTGAACTACTACTACTACTGACTATGTAACAATAACTCATTATTAAATTTAACATTATGCCATTAAACACCTTTATAATGTTTATATTTTGTCACAATTACTTATTATTATTTAATTTCACAATCCAATTCATATCATTCTATTATAAAGCTTAATATTATGTCCTATTTATATTATACTAGCTGATGCCCGCAGCTTCGCCCGCGATGGCGCTGTATGTGAAAAATGATTTTCCCGCTTTTCTGTTGAAATTTTTCCTGAATTTTCTTTGCTATAAACCTCACGGAGCCCGAGTCCTTTCCAACGAATGCAAAACTGTGGAAATCGGTTCGTGCGTTCTGGAGTTATAGCGTCAGGAAGGAAAACCCGACTTATTTTTATATAGTAGATAACAATTGTTCATTATTATTTAGTTTCACAATTTAATTACTTTTATTCTATTATACAGCTTAATATTATGTTATGCTGTATAGATTCTGTCACAATTTGGTAGGTACTCATTTACTATTTAATTCTACAATTTATTTGACATTATTCTATTTATTAAACACCTTAATATTATGTTATTTATACCATTCAGTCAATCAAATGTACATATCAATCTGGTACCTTTAAATTATTATGGAGTGAAGTCATTCAGAGGTCATCGACACTGTACAGGCACCTAGCTATTAATATTTTTTTAATCGTGAACTTTGCCTTACAATATTAAGGGTTGGCAGTATTTGACTTTGAAAATCTTTTCGTTGAGTTTGTTCCCTTATCTGTCTTTCGTCTTTTGTGTCATAATTTCTTACATTTTTACAAAAGTGGCTTAATATTATTAATATATAGAGACTAGGTACGGTCAATATACCCAGATCACGAAAATGCTGTCTACAACTCTCAGTTTGGGGTAGCCTCATTAATGTTCTTATGGCTCGTTTCTGCAATATAAAAGCTCTACGATTATTGTATAATTATGTAGCTATGTCCCCAAAACTGGATACTGTATCGTATTCTGGACTCCACCAGTGCATGGTATACCATTTTTAGATATTCTACATCCATGTCATCTCTCAAAGTCCTCAGTGCAAAACACGCAGAAGAAACAGATGCATCTATAGCTTTCAATTCCCTTTTCCACTTTAATAGGTTGTCAAAATAATATATCCCTAGAAATTTAACGTCAGCCACTGTCTCAATTTTTTCGCCATTCAATAATACTTCCAAATTGTCACTTTTTCGTGTCGTTGTTTTAAAAAATCATTACCTTTGTTTTGGCAGTGTTAATTTTTAGATTATTTATCGTAAACCACCTAGAAAAATCAACCATTAACGTATTGACTTGTTCAGTCCGTTAATCTGTCCGTGAATGCTGGATCAGCTAAATGTGTTCGATGGCAATTACTCCATCAAACATTGTCTTCTACAGATGCTATCACACGAGGACGGAGATGCGAGGGAAAATTCATGACGCAAATTAAATTAGTGGTATTCTTTTATTATTATATTTTGTTGTTGTCTTAGATAGCCCATTAATAACCAGAGTTCCGCAGTCCCGGCGGGGGCACCGTCGACGTGTCTTCACCCAAGACTATCGGCCTCCATGACCGATGGGCCTGAGGACGGTGAGGAGGCTGCACACCGTCCTTACAGAAGCCGTCCCTAGATGACAGCGTGACGTGAGAGATTCACGCACGCCCCCCAAGAAGCGGGATAACACCCGCAAAACCCCCTAAAGACGCGGGATAGCACCCGAGCCCCCCTAGGTGAGGCCGCAGTGGTAGCCGTAGGTCTGTTAGGAGTCCTGGCGTATCCTTCCGAGGGCTTACCCGGTTCTTCCAACCGTAGGCTGTGGGCAGGATATGTGAGGTTTTTTAGTCGGCAGAAGTCCGGCATAGCATCCTTGAGGATTTTCCCTTACGTTAAAAAAGAAAAAAGCCCACTTATTAACATAGTTGGAACTGTTTCTTTGTAACTTGTGCTCATACCTAAATAGTTTATTTAGATTTTTGAGCTTTTAATTGCTTAAAAGTTCAATATCTAAATAAACTAGGCATACTTATTTAAATCATATAGTTATTTATGACTTGATTTCATAATATAACTATGGAATTAGTAGTTGGATTGATAAAAGTGATGTATCTAAATCTGTGATTTGAATGTAAATGGAATACAAAAAAATACTAATTTAAAATTGGAATTCGCTCTCCCCACGGCGAATCCTAAAAATTGGCGCTCGTCAAATCTTATTGAAATGTTGGAAGTAGGAAATGGAGTCAAATATCAATCAAGATTAGTAACGGAAGGATTGGGACTTATACTCGTAAATAAATTGCGATTTCGTTATTCGAAAATTAAGGCAATGTTTTTTTAGAATTAAGCAATACTTAAATAAACATTTTATTCACTATTTCTCTACTTATAAAATTAAAAACAGATTGGCAGGTTAGAGTAACATCAACGTTGCACTTACTAATCATGGGTTTCAGTCTCTATCATTACACCTTACTTTTATTGGACAGTGATTGTTTGTTTGATTGTATTTTTTTTCCTTCCGTAGTAAAACTGTGCCACTAAATGAAAAATGTCACTAAGTACTGTAGCAAATATTTACTACGAAATAGGTACGAAGTAAAACATTCCATATTGATTCGCCAGATTAAATAACCATGTATTAAAATAGGAATATAAGTAAGAATTTTCAAGAATAATGTTCATGAAAAAGAGTACTTGAGTTTTTCTGTGATCTTGGTAACTAAATAAGTAAATAAGTACTGAAACATTGGAAGTACTAAATAATGCATGACAAAAATTATGTTGTGTAATACTAGGAACTAAATGATACGCTCGAGGTCCCGTGGACACAGTGTTCTGCAAACGATCACTGCAATAAGCAATTTCACTACGGCCAGTCCTTGGATGGGAGAGAATCCATTTGACCACTTTGTGACATTTATTTAAACATTTCAGGAAAACAAAACAGGGAAGGCCTGCTAAGCCGTTGGTCCCGGTTGCCGGTAATATGGCAGTCGTTAAGCCAAGTTGAAGACCTTTTAGGTGGTTTGAAAAATTTCAACGCCTGACCACCTCAACACGGCATTACGGCTCACCACCTATTACGTAGGACAAATTCTAAAAAGGTGAAATGTGGACATATCATTTGCCTCTGCCTAACCCTTCGGGGATAAAGGCGTGACGTGAAACCAGTCAGGTTCAGGCCAGGTCACAATATAATTAATGTTGAAACGTGGACGTATGATAATAATATAATTACACTCTTTCTGGGAAAAATACTTGATTAAAAGTATGTTGTATTATTCTGTTTATCTTTAACGCTATTGAACATTATCTGAGCACAGATATATTGGAAATATATTATTACCATTGATACCTAGATCTAGCCGAAAACACAGACATGGCAATTAGTATTGTGTGCCTAAAGTAAACAAATATTAACAAAAGATTCAGTTCCTCCTAAATCACTTGTTACGATATATTTGACGACGTGTGTAGCCACAGCTCACATCAGTGCCGCGACCATCTGTCATCGGTTCGGACAGGTGTGTGCTCGCACATTTTTGTGGTACAGCCATAAGTGGCTCAGATATTATTGTTTGTTTAAGCCGACGTGTAACATTAAGTATAGGCTGAAACACGATGTAGGTATGTCTAACAAAAATTAATAGCTGTCATGTTTAACGGTAAATACCTTGTATTTATGGTATTAAAATGTGTGGTTTATATTATTTATATTTTATTATATAAACAAACTTCTATTCCCGTAGTTTGAAAAAAAAAACAAGCAAAGTACGAATAGGACTCTCTCACAGATAGGATCTGTTCCAAAAAAAACGTCGATAAAAGATGTTTGTTGTTTAGGAGCCCCCCTTTCCCGTTCCCGAGGGAAAACGGGAATAAAATACAGTCTATGTTCACCACAAAGAGTGTAGCTTCCCAGCAGTGAAAGAATTTTTCAAATCGGTTCAGTAGTATCGGAGTCTTTTCCATGCCTCCATGCAACAAACAATCACACCTTTCCTCTATATAATGTTAGCGGTCGTCACGCGGTTTCACCCGCGTAGTTCCCGTTCCCGTGGGAATACGGAATTAAAATGCGGAAGTGAAAAATACTGCCCATATTGCAAAGAAATTATTGATGACGAAAGAAAAAATTATGTATCCCAATAAAACGCTGTAAAATCCAATACAATAAGATAACTTAAAATATGGAAGAAAAGCAACAACATCTGAGTAAACCACAAACTTGAATCGTTATTGATATTCACTGCTCCTTACGGCAGTTCGCAACAAATTTGGATGCTCGTTTAACTTTCAAACTGTGTCACTACAGAACTCTGAAATACTATCAAAGTTACCGATGCAGTTTACTTACTAACTTAGGTAACTTGATAAATAACTCAATAGTTCGTAATACACTGTTGTTACTTGGCTACTGACGATCAACTCGTCTTACAATTTATTGAGGCAATCGTAGCAAGCGCCTTCGTTGTTTATTTAGAATGTTTGATTGTATTTAAAACATTACTGCAAGTTACTTATAAGGACTTAGCAAATCTGTAAAGTCAATAATATACACATAATTTATCATTGTAGGTCACAAAATAAAACTTATTAACGTCTATATTATTAGAATCTGGCAATAAAACTCGCGACAAGTTCGACCAGTAATGACTTTCGTTTTCTTAGTAGAAGACAAACATTTTCTTAACAATTATTTTGTAAACTTTAATTTGTAAATAGATTTAAGTTTACAGCGGTACTGTCAGGTGTAATTAGTATTCATTTTACACTTACATTATTTTGTTATTCGATTCGGTTTTAAAAAAGTCATGGTACAGAAGGATCAAAATACGTTATCTGTACAAATTTTGTGTTAGGTACCTTTTCGTAATGGAATATTCAAAGTACTTTATAAAATTGTTTGATGTAAGCGCATCTCTCTGACCGTGGAGGTCTAACAATATTCTTGCATTATTGATATGTGCTGACTCGGCGGTGTCTTGTTTCTATTGAATTACGACAGTGAACTCTTCTCGTTTCTGCAGTTAATAAGTCTTGATACCAAAGTCCTTTAATGGGTTATTCTTCGTTTCGGTTATTCATCATGAAGGCATGCCTAGCCACAGATTCTCTTATTTCTAAAAATTCATCGAACTCAATAGTTAGCGCAAAATTAAACTAAATGATATTTTGTAATTCAAATTTGATTACAGGAAAATGAAGGAACATTTTTCGGCATTCCTCCCTCTATTAATATTTTACATTGTTCACAAAAACCCAAAATTGAAACAACAAAAACTATTTCAAATTAATTTCATCAGAAAAAATCGTAATCCGCTTGAAAATCGGTATTGAATCAATGAAACGAATTACACGGTTATTCGATATATTTACCTTTTTTTTTTTTTTTTTTAACGTGAGGGAAAATCCTCGTAGGATGCTATGCCGGACTCTTACCGACTAAAAAACCTCACGTAACGCCCAACAGCCTATGGTTGAGAGCCCCGGGTAAGCCCTCAGGAAGGATGTCCCGTGACTCCCAACAGACCTACGGCAGCCAATGCGGCCTCGCCCAGGGGGTGGTTCGGGTGCAATCCCGCGTCTATGGGGGGTTTCGGGTGTGACCCCGCTTCTAAGGGGGGGCGTGCGTGAGTGCTCACGTCACGCTGCCGTCATGGGCCTGCTTCTGTAAGGACGGTGAGCGGCCCTCTCACCGTCCTCAGACCCCCGGTCATGGAGGCCGATAGTCCTCGGCGAAGACACGTCGGCGGCGCCCAGGGCGCCGACTGCGGAAATCGGGTGGGAGAGTTCTCTCTCGCACCCGGCCCGCCGCCTCCTTCGCGAGCATGACCTGCTCGCAGAAAGAGGCGGCGCAGTCCCACTTACTCCCGCTGGAGAGCATGGCTCGCACCATGGCCTCAAGCGAGAGAGTGTCCACGCTCAGACCCACTACGAGGACCTGTCGCTGTTGTGCCCACGCCGTGCACTCCACCAGCGTGTGGAGCGCCGTGTCATCGCTGCGGTCCTCGCAGTGCTGACACTCGGCCGTGGTTTCCCGGTGTTTTCGCCACAGATACCTACCGAAGCTACCGTGCCCGGCAAGCATCTGTGTCAACCGGTAGGAGAGAGCACCATGTCTTCTCTCCAGCCACTCGTCCATGACCGGTCTGACGGCCGCGATTGTGGCGAATCCCCCCTTTGGTTGCTCAAGTCGCACCTTCCATGTCTCCACGGTTTCCTGGTGGAGCAGGGTCCGCTGGGCCTCGATTTCTCGAGACGCAGGCCTTTGGCCCCGCTCCAGCGCCTCCTTGCGCCATCTGAACAGTGACGCAAGGGCTCTCGCTTCCAGGTCCCATGGAGGGGTCCCGGCTAGGAGACATGCCGCCTCACCGGAGATCGTGCGGTATCCTCTTATCACCCTGACGGCCATCACTCTCTGCGGGCTCAGCAGTCTAGTCTCATTGCTGGCCGTCAGGGTCTCCGCCCATACGGGAGCCCCGTACAGAGCCATGCTTCGCACGATCCCCAGGTACAGCCTCCTGTAGGGAGCGTTGGGTCCCCTGATGTTGGGCATCAACCGCGCGAGTGGGAGCGTTGGGTCCCCTGATGTTGGGCATCAACCGCGCGAGTGCGGCCGATGCTCCTCTCAGTTTTGGGACCAAACTTCGGAAGTGATGTCCGCAGTTCCACCGGCCATCGAGTACGAGCCCCAGATACTTCATCGAGGGCTCGATGCCGATGCTGACGCCCCCTACCTGTAGGCTGGATCCCGCAGGTGGCCCCATCCGAGGCCCGTGGAAGCACAGAGCCTCGGATTTGTGAAGGGCGACCTCGAGACCCAGCCGCCGAATCCGACCCACGACCTGAGCAACCCCTGCCGTGGCCTTAAGTGCTGCGGCACGGTGCGTTGCTCCCCGCGCCGTAACGAGGGTGTCGTCGGCGTAACACGTTACGCCGACCCCTCTGAGCAACGGACCACGCAGCACCCAGTCGTAACCGATGTTCCACAGGAGCGGCCCTAACACCGATCCCTGTGGAACACCGCACGACACATCTCGCCGACCCGGCCCTAGCCAGCTCGGGTAAGTTATGGCTCTCTCGGAGAGATAAGCCCCGACAATTCGACGGAGGTAGGGAGGCACTCCATGATAGATAAGCGCCTCCCTGACGCAGCTCCAGGGCAAGGTGTTGAATGCGTTGGCGATGTCGAGAGACACCGCCACCACCACCTCACCCTGTGAGACTGCTTCCTCCGTCAGGCCTCTAATGCGCATGATCGCGTCCACGGTGGAGCGTCCCTGACGGAAGTCAAACTGGCTATCCGCCAGATCAGGCCCCACGCGTGTGAGGTGCCCGACGAGGCGTTGTGCAATAATGCGCTCAAAGAGCTTGCACACCTCGTCGAGCAACACGATCGGCCGGTACCCTGATGGGGAATTTGCCGGCCGCCCCGCCTTTCGAATCAAGACCAGTTTCCCTGTCTTCCAGACCTTGGGAAACTGGCCTTTCTCGAGGCATGCGCTAAAGAGCCCAATTAGTCGAGGCCCAAGCTCTTCGAGAGCCAGGACCCACGCTCGGCCTGGAATGCCGTCGGGTCCAGGGGCGGTGTTTCTGCGGGATTTAAGCCGCAGTACAGCCGCCCCTAACTCACCCTCGGTGACTACGGGCACGTCGTTCTCGCTGCCTTCCGCGTTGGGCGCCTGAGACGAAGCCATGCGCGGAGAAATGTGTTCCTCCGCTCTCGATGGGAACAAGGAGTCCAGGACCTCCTCCAGCCGCTCCGGCTGGAGACTCTGAGTCAGTGGGGGCGCCTCAAGGCCGTAATTTGCCCCTTACCATAAGGTACGGGCGCCCCCACGGGTTCCGCTCCAGAGTCTCCATCAGCTCATCGCGGCCCAGCTTTTTGGACCGCTTGATGGCCGTCTGGAGGGCCCTCTTGGCTTCCTTGTACCCATCATAAAGCTCCGTCTCTTGGGCTGCCGCATCGTCTGGGCGGCGACGCCTCCGGCGGAATCTGGTGTACCGGCGGCGCGCGGTAACGCACTCCGCGCGCAACTGCGCGATTTCCGGCGTCCACCAGTACACCTGCCTCCTCGCCGGTCTCGGCCTAGCCCTGGGCATCGCCGCATCGCAGATGTGCGACATGGCTCTCCCGAACCACACCACTTCGGCATCAACATCGGCAGGCCCGTCCGCTGTCGGAATCCAGGCCTGCACGATGGCCGCCTCCAGGAGAGCCTTCCGATCCAGGCGATGGAGTGCCCAACGCGGTTCCGGGGGATTCGCGCGATATATTTACCTTGCTCTACATGAAGTGCAAGGTGCATATCGAACCTTTAATATTTACAGTTGAAATGTTCCAAGTAATTGTTATGTGTATCGACTGTTAGGGCTTTAATTCAAGTGCGGTGTGGTTTTCAAAAACGGCTTGAAAATAGATACCAGCACCTTGGAGCAAATATTGTAGAGACACACAAAACCATATAATATGACCCTTCAAGCGACACACGCAAAAATAACATTAGGGCTTTTATGGACCTCACGTGCCTTACCTCTGCCTTCGGTCTGGAGCCCCAGGTAAGCCCTCGAAAGGATGTCCCAGGATTCACCACAGGTATTTTTTTTTTCAATTCGCCTATAGCGCAAAGCCTGAAGACGAAAGTCTGCAACCAGTGTGTACTAGCCGTTATGACTTACGGTGCCGAGACGTGGACACTTACGGTGTTGTTGGTCCGCGCCCTTAAGGTCGCGCAGCGAGCTATGGAACGAGCTATGCTTGGAGTTTCTCTGAGGGATAAACTTCGGAATGAGTTTATCCGGCGGAGAACTAAAGTGGTCGACATAGCTCGTAGAATAAGCACTTTAAAGTGGCAGTAGGCCGGCCGCATCAGCAGAACAATAGACGGCCGATGGAGCAACCGAGTTCTGGAGTGGAGACCGCGACTTGGCAAACGTAGCGTAGGACGTCCACCCGCCAGATGGACCGACGATCTGGAAAAGGTTGCAGGCTGGGACTGGGTGCGAAGGGCGCAGTACCGTGTGTTGTGGCGTAAATTGGGAGAGGCCTACGTCCAGGAGTGGACTGCCGTAGGCTGATTTGATTGATAATTTTAAGGCGAAATGAAGCAATGTAGTTACATCAGGAAAATAGTTTATGTTAAGCAACGACTAATTATAATAGGTCCCGGGCACCAAAACGATACAAGAAGTGTTAGCGATGTAAACCTTCTTTATCAGCTGCATTATGCGCGGCACGCGTCTTTTTACTTTTTATACTGACGTTTTGTATTGTTTTTTTTGTGTGTCACCTCAACTAAAGGAATAAACTGCTCTCATTTGCAAAAATAACCATTTTTCACTTAATGAGGAGTATCTGACCCTTTCAAGTGGTCCTTCGAGCCGGATGTTTACCACTCCGCCGCGAAAAATGGTGAGGACGCGCCAACAAACGGAAAAAGAAAATGAAACAGAGCAGCAAGAGGCCACCAGCACTCAAAAATTGCCTTCAACTATGCCTACATCATCTGCAGCAAGAAAATCGGGCGATGTACACATTATGGAGAAATCTTTCGATGAGGGTGGGAAGTCGGAACATATGGTCCCACTTAGACCGACTTCACAATTGTCCCAGCGAACTGTAAAGTCGAAGAGTCAGTCATCGTCGCGTTCCCTACAAGCTCAAAGAAAAAAATTGGAGCTAGAAGCAGAAAAGGCAAAGGCACAAATAAAATTGAACTTAATAGAGAAACAATTAGCGGCGGATATTGCCGACCTAGAGGAAGATTACAGTCCACCATCAGAAGTCAGCCAGTCAGATCATGGCGCTGACGAAGATATTAAAAATTGGTTTGAGCGTAACCAACGGGAGCTGCAGCATGCCCCAAAGCCGGGTAACGAAAGGAGTGAGCCGAAAGCGTCGGGTCCGTCCGACACAGATGGTACGGCACAGCTGTTAGCCAAGGTATTTAAGGAGTTACTCACCTCTTCAGCAGCCCAGCAGAACTCAAACTTACTTAGTCGCCTTAGTACGCCAAAAGAACTACCAATATTCTATGGACATCCGAAAGACTGGCTATTATTCAAGAAAGCGTATGAAGAGTCAACAGAGGTTTGTAAATTCACTGAAAGGGAAAACCTATGGCGACTGAGTAAGTGTTTACGTGGTGCCGCTCACGAAGCTGTTGCAGCACTTTTAATCAGTGCCACATCCCCGGAGATTGTGATGTCAACACTACAGCTGCAATTCGGAAACGCTGATGTCATCCTTTCCCGTATAATGTCAGATGTGAAGAGGATGGGCAACTTGCCGCCGGAATACCACCGTGAAATAGTATCATTTTCGGTCAAAATAAAGAATTATGTGGCAGCAGTAGAAGCTCTTGGTCGCAGTGAGTACTTACAGGGAATGGAAGTAGTTAATATAATATTGTCAAAGCTACCTACTACTCTTCTTTCTAAGTGGGCGGATTACAGCTACCCATTCATTACTGCTGAATCACCTAAACCTAGATTGAATTTAATGTCAGATTTTCTCACCGAAGAAGCCGTGAAAGTATCTACATGTAGTGCGATTTTACTACATTCGAAGATAGACGTTTTTAAACAGAAACAATTTGAAAAAGTGAATAATGTACAAACTGTTTCGGTATTCGAAAAGCAATGCGATCAAAATTGTAGCTATTGTCGCACTAGTAGTCATAGACTGGACGAGTGTAAAAGGTTTAAAAAAGCGTTGCGTAAGGACAGATGGTTTCATGTAAAACGAAACCGTATTTGTTACAAGTGTTTAGTAGCACATCATCACAAGGAGGCGTGTCTAGCTTCTAACTGTAATATAGATAACTGTGGACAAGCACATCACCCTCTACTGCATTACGTACCGCGCCAAGACAATAAAACGACCGCGTGAGTAAGTACAGCAGATACACACTCTACATCTACTACTAGGCTTGAACCCACTCAATCCGAAACAGTAACGAACATAAACATAAACAGCACTGCGTTATTAAAAGTTGTACCAATAAACATTCACACACCAACCGGAGTAGTTAGCGCAACAGCTTTGTTAGACGACGGTTCAACTGTTTCATTGATAAGCGCCCCACTCGCTACTAAGGCAGGCCTTCACGGGCGTCGGCAGTCCCTACGTGTGCGTGGTGCATGGGACGACAGTGAGCTAGTATGTGATACTGAACTGACTACTATGACACTGTCCGGAAAGAATAACAAACGATTTACTATGAATGTTCGAGTAGTAAAAGAATTAAACATTCCTAATCAAACACTCACTACAATGAATTGTAATAATTTTAAGCATTTAGTTAATATTAGACATCATTTATGTACAGATTTACCTAAACCACAAGTTTTAATCGGTCAAGATAACTGCCACCTCCTCTTGCCTGAGGAAACGTTGACGGGGAGCCCTAACGAACCTTGTGCCACGCGGACCCCGCTGGGATGGTGTCTGCATGGAAGAATGCCTACGCAGCAACCTGTACGTCACTCCGCACTGTTTGTTACCAGTGACATAATGGTAAGTGAATGCATTCTTCAAGAGATACAAGAAGATGTAAAAAAATGGTTCTCTGTTGAGTCTATGGGAGTAACGGTTAAGCCAAGGCAGAATTCCGAGGACTTGCGTGCTGAGAGTATCTTAGAACAGACTTCTACGTTGGTTGATCATCAATGGCACGTAGGTTTACCTTGGCGGGATGAAAACTGCTTATTACCCGATTCATTCCCAACTGCGATGTCAAGACTCAAGGGAGTTGAGCAGAAGATGAAGAAGAGTAAAGAGTATGCCTTTAGGTACAAGGAACTCGTACAACACCTGTTTGACAACGATTACGCTAAACAAATAACGTCAGAGAAAGCGTGTAGCAGTTACAATGCGCAGGACACTAGGAAAATTTGGTATCTACCTCACTTTGGGGTGGATAACCCCAACAAGAAAAAACTACGACTAGTGTTTGATGCTGCAGCCAAGACGCAAGGCTTTTGTCTCAACGACTATTTATTAAAAGGACCCGACCTATTGGCGTCACTATTCGGTATTATGTTACGATTTAGAGAGAATCGAGTAGCCGTAACCGGGGACATAAAAGATATGTTTTTGCGAATTAAAATTAGATCAGAAGATCAAGATGCGCTGCGTTTCATTTATAGGGAGGAACCTGAAGAGCCTGTAAACACCTATGTGATGACTTCTTTAATTTTTGGTGCCAACTGCTCACCATTTATAGCCCAATTTATTAAAAATAAAAATGCTCGACGGTACCAATCATCGATGCCCGCTGCAGTCACCGCTATATGTACAAGTCACTATATGGACGATTACATTGACAGCTTACCTGATGAAAAAACTGCATCACAACTTGCTCATGACGTCATGAACATTCATAAAGAAGGTGGATTTGAAATGCGAAACTGGACCAGCAATATCGCGCAAGTATTGGACAGTTTACCAAAAGATACACTAGGGGAGGCAGCTGTCAGTTTCAAGATTGGGAAGCAATACGTCGGGGAGCGTACGCTAGGCTTGATTTGGTGTCCACATGACGATACATTAAGATTCGACGTATCTTTTAAACGGATTTCGCCAAACATTATGAATGGTACGAAACGGCCCACGAAGAGAGAAACATTGACAGTAGTCATGTCGATATTTGACGTCTACGGCTTTCTATCACCCTGCACAATCAACGGTAAGATTATTTTACAGGAGATATGGAAAATAAAAATTAACTGGGATGACGTTATTACCGACACAATATTCGAGAAATGGCTCAAATGGATTACACTGTTGCAATCATTACGTAGTATTTGCCTACCTAGATATTATCTGAACGCGACAGCTAGTACGAACAAAAATGAAGAAAATTCAGTTTCCATAACGCAGTCCCCAGATGCACCGAACAATGCTCACGTAAGAGAGCAACCAGTTGCGCCATCAATAACCACATTAACCTCCGGATACACGAAAGCACAGTTGCATATATTTTGCGATGCATCGACGGTTGCCTATTGTGCCGTAGCGTACTGGCGATGGCTAGATAATGACTCGAATAAACGCGTTGCGTTCATTGCGAGTAAATGCCGAGTAGCGGGAAATAAACCTGCTACTATACCCCGCTTGGAGTTGCAAGCTGCCGTTCTAGCAGCTAGATTAGCAGATACAATCACTAAAGAGCATAGAATCAAGGCTGAAAGAAGATATTTTTGGTGCGATTCTACTACAGTATTACATTGGATACGTAACGATGCTCGCAATTACAAAATATTCATCGCAAATCGTTTAGGAGAAATTGATGAGCTGACGAACATAAACGAATGGCGTTACGTACCTACTAAAGTGAATGTTGCAGACATCGCTACAAGGGAAAGCTATGACTGGACCCTTCTTTAAAAAGAATGGTTACATGGGCCTACATTTTTATACCGGGATTGTCACGAGTGGCCGCTAGATGTCATCGAATCTAAAAGCGAAGAATTAACATTAGAATTTTTGACAATCACATCAGACATAGAAAATGAAAACTTACCTATACCTGAACCTACAAGGTTTTCTTCGTGGCTGCGCCTACTTAGATCTGCCGCTCGAGTATTTACCTTTGTAGATTGCGTTAAAAAGGTGTTAAGTAGATCAAACAGGCATGAGTTATTTAGCTACAATGACGATGGAAGCACAATGGAGAGAGCAGAGCGTTTACTTCTTCGATATCTAGCTAGCTCCGGCCGACCATTACATAACCGGCTGTGCGATCACGGGTGCACTTACTGTAAATAGTGTTCACTCTCAAATGCAATATAAAACCTTGTTGAATGATAAGAGAGTACATGGTGAACTAGGTAACATTGACTGGACTATACCCTTAGATTATAATTGCCCAAATAAGATTGTAAATTTCATTTATAACAAATTTGCCGAAGTATATGCAAAAAGCAAGTACACCTGTAAAATTAGCAACAGTAAAAGGAAAAACTGTACCTGGGCCAATGAGCGGTTAAAATATATGTGTAAGAAGCGTGATGAACTGTATATGATATGGCTAAAAGATAAATATAATGTGGAAAAAAGATTGCTGTATAATAGATACAGAAATAAAACTAATAAGTACACACAATATCTAAAGAATAAAAAAATAAAGACAGAGGTGTCACAAAATTTTGGTAACACAAGAAAAATTTATTTAACTGGTAAAACTATACAATGTATTGATAATTTAATATTAAAAAATTTTAAAAAGGATGCGGAAACTCTGTCAAATAAATTTGGGATAGAATTTGATAATAATATTAAAATCATTAGCAATTTCTGTGACCAACCTAAATTGGACCCAACTACATACCTAATAATACCCGATAAGTCAAAAAGAGTCAAATGGGCAAATGAGGATACGGTTGGTAAAATCATTAAACATATAAACTTAAAAAAAAGCCCAGGGTATGATGGAATAAGAGCCAAAGATATTATATCCTTAACAGATAAATTAGTACCTGTCATAACCCACCTCATCAACTGTAGCCTAAAAACTGCCATATATCCTGATCTCTTGAAGATTGGGGTCATAAGACCAATATTCAAAAAAGGGAAAAAGGATGATTTTAACAATTATCGTCCCATCACTATACTGTCTTGTGTTGATAAAATTGTAGAAAGGTACTTAGGTAATGAAATCAGTGACTTTCTGGCTTCAAATAATATTATTAATAAGAATCAATTTGGTTTCCAGAAAAATAAAAGCACAACTCAGCTTTTAAGTAAATTTACTAACAAAGTCAATGCTTACTTAGATGAAAAAAAGCATGTATTGGCATTATTTATAGACTTCAGCAAGGCTTTCGATATGCTCCAGTTTGATATATTGTATGATAGGCTGGCACGAAGTGGCATACAGGGACCTCTATTGGAACTTCTCAAAAATTATCACAAAAACAGATTTACTACTGTAAAAATAAAAAATGAATTTAGTAAACAAATAATGACCACAAAGGGTACGGCGCAGGGATCCATAATAGGGCCTACCGAATTCCTTTTATATGTAAATGATATGCCGAACGTTATAAAAATGAGTTCCGTATACCAATTTGCAGATGATACATGTATAATTGTTGCCAATAAAGACATCATTGAGGCTCAAAAATCCCTACAGTATGACTTCAACCAGTTGTGTATGTGGGCGCATGACGTAGGTTTAGTAATAAACGCACAGAAAACAAAAATTGTTCACATTCACTCCTCGCATAATAAAACAAACACTGCACCTGAAGTCATAGCACACACCCACCGCTGCTTACATGAGTCGGTTGATGATTGTAATTGTGTAAAGTTGGAAGTCGTAGAGAAACATATGTATATTGGGCTCATGATTGATAGACGATTTTGCTGGGGTCAACATATATATCACGTATGTAATAAACTAAGATCTATATTAAGTAAATTCAGTGTATTAAAATACAAATTACCATTTAAAGTACTAAGGATGTTGTACATGGCCCTGGCTGACTCGGTTGTTGGTTATGGATTAAGTAGCTATGGCAGAACATACAAAACATACCTAGATGATATATACAGCCTCCAGTTACGTTTATTAAAAATGATTGTACCTAAACACATTAAAGAAAAACATAAAGATAATGACGTTGAAATATTTAAATATTGCAATGTTATGAATGTATTTGATAAAATTGAATTTAGTATTCTTACAGAAATGAATATATCAGAAAGGTTGGTCAGGAAGAAGAGACCAAAATATATGAGGTCAATTGTACACAAAAATAAATACATACTCCCTAAAACTAATAATTTCTATGGAAAAAGGATTGACAACTACTTGGTTCCTGTCTTCCTGAACAAACTACCTGATGACATACAAATGCTTTACAAAAACATACCTAAAAAATTTAAGCATAAATTAAAAACTCACTTTTTACCAAAACTGAAGAGCATAAAATAGAGGAATATTGTATAAATATAAGTACCTACATAAACCCTGAAAAGAATCACATTGACTTGTTGTGATTTCCATTCAGGGTATCGTTTGATCACCATCTGGTGGTATATACATACTGGTATCAATGAGATGACTGTGAATATGTTTGTTAATAATAGTACCTAGTATTAGAATGTTACAGCCTGACTAGTGGAACAAAAATGTAAACCGATCCCAAGACCTTGTCGTAGGGCTAGTCAGGTTGTCAGGTAGGCATGCTGTGGTGATATTGTATTTTATATAATTATTTTGCACACCTTACAATAGGAACCAGTCCTGTTCATTTAAAAAAAAAACATATTACTTAGAAAGAAAAAAAAAAACTAATTAAAGATAAATATGTAAAAACGGCTCACTTATACTCATATAGACCCTGCGAGGTCTTTGTAGTTTAAGTTAAATTTAACAATAATGTTAAGTACCTATGTTATGTCTTGAACAATAAATAAAAATAAAAATAAAAAAATATTCGCAGTCACAGGAATTTGGAGATGAGATCACGTGCCTGAAAAATTTACTGCCAGATTTGCTACCGCGCTATAAATGGCAGGCAGAGCGGAGAAACGTACAGGTTGGAGACTTTGCAGTAGTAATAGATCCTGATGGGCCCCGCAACGTTTGGCTAAAAGGTTTGATAGAAGAGGTAATACCGGGCAGAGACGGCCGCGTAAGAACAGCTAAAATTAGAACAAAAGCAGGGCTTCTTACTAGGGCTATCACGCGCATCGCTAGAGTTCCTATAGAAAATGAGTGCTGCTGATTCAGCACTAGGGTGGGGAATGTTAGCGATGTAAACCTTCTTTATCAGCTGCATTATGCGCGGCACGCGTCTTTTTACTTTTTATACTGACGTTTTGTATTGTTTTTTTTGTGTGTCACCTCAACTAAAGGAATAAACTGCTCTCATTTGCAAAAATAACCATTTTTCACTTAATGAGGAGTTTCTGACCCTTTCAAGAAGTATGCAAATAAATAATTGTACCAGATATGAGGCATAATTTTAAATACATAGATTAAAGCACCCATTAACTTCTCACGGTAAATCTCCCTGTTATTCAAACCGAGCAATTGTCGCAAAATAATATAACGCTGACTCGCCAATTTAAATTTGCTTCACTTGACTAAAGCTCAGCGAATAAACAAGAAGTGTAGCTTGTTATTCTAGCTTGTTATTCCGTCTTTCATACAAATTGGGTACATTTTATTTGGAAGCACTGCTTTCTAGTCTTCAACAGTTGCAGCAAATAAAATAGGTTCCTATAATCTTCCTATAGCACACACTCGTATTGTATTGTATTGCATTTTTAATCAGAAACAATAATTACATTGTGTGTGATATCAGTAGATTACTTTTATGTTTCATATTGTTTCCTGTAAACCTAATTCCTTTGTAGTATGTGCAATGCTTCGTGCCGATTGTGAACGAGTTTCTCTCCTCCCTATGTACCGTACTTGTCGATCCGATCGCGTGTGGCAGTTTGATATCAATCGTATATCTTACAGTATTATACAGTATAGGTATCAATAGTTATGAATGCATTAGCAAATGCATTTATTTCAGAGTTTTTGTACGTATGATGTAGCTATGGATGCCCGAATGTTTGTTACTCGTTCATGCATTGACTAAACTGAAGCCGAACGGATCTGCCTGAAATTTGGCACAGGAACTGATTATAGTCGGGAAATAAACTTCTTTCTATCTCGGAAATAAGTTTTAATGTGAAGCGGGAACGAAAGTAAAATTCGACACAGGTGGAGCCGCGGGCGCCGTCTAGGTATATAGTTCCACCAGTATTCGTATAAGCATGACAACTTACAGAGATTTTACAGAAATCAGAGTTTATCTTCCACTAGCATCCTTACCTACGATTTAGTAGGTAATAATTATCCCCACTTATACATAACAGCGAAAGTGACTCGTTACTCGCCTGAATCACTAAACCAAATCAGATTAAACATGGTAGGTAGATAGAATACAACTTGAGAACGGACATTTATTATGCTACTTCGTACCTGAATATATTCCAGTGGTAATGAATACGGGAAAATCTCACCATGTGGGCGGAGACGTAGGCTTCATCAATCTAGTCCAATATTTATTTTATTTGATATTCAAAGCTAAAGATTTTCGTGTAAAGCTTTAAAGGTGTACCGTATGAAAATATCGGACGTTAAAACGTATACGATTTCTTTGTAGTGAAAAAAATTTAGATTTCAATTTTGAGGATTAAGGAACACATTTAAGTGTATTCAATACATATATGAGAGTTCTTTTTAATATGGAAAAGCGGTCAAAAGGATTCCGGGAATAAACATTCCGTAACTTTGCTTGGCAGCAATAGACGGATATATGATTGAATGAATATAAATAAACTCTCCATTTAATATGCTACGTGTTTCAGAAGCTATATGTGACTTTGGTTACACTGAAAGATGATATTATAAGATTACTTGGAAAAATATGATACCGCAGATCTATTTTTATGAGAAAAAAAAATTATGTTGCATAAGATCGATCGTTATGTAACGTTTACCATTTACGCAGCAACATTTTCCGTGATTTGCATCGATTTTCATTGCTGCTTTGCTATTCATCGTAGTGTGATGTTATTGAGCCTGTTCTAAAATTGATCTTATGAAAGCAATCAAACACGTGGTAATTGTAGATTATGAGATATCAACACATTTTAATTTACATTATATTTTCCAATAGGATATATCCTAGGCAGGCATTTTACTTTACATACTACATAAGCGGAGCCGCGGGTGGCTACAATTGGACGTGAAACCCTTAGTTGGCAGATATAGCCCAGCTCCCAAAAGTGCAATACATTAATTCATACGATACCCATGGGAGGAGACGAAACCTATTTGTAACATTGCACCACTGCTATGAAACTATCACATCTATATAAACACTTCTGAACATGTTGCGATTTTAATACCTTGTAGTTTTGTGCGGAAAAAAAGGGAATGATACGTAGAGGTAAGGGTTACGAAAACATAAGACCTTTAAATCAAATGCTTATAATATGGGCTCGATAATATTCATACGCAACGTCACCTGGCTACAAACCAAACTGCCACTTCACAAAACATAGTAACCTCGTGTAGCCTGTGAAGACGCTGAGAGACATTTTAATACTTAAATATAAAGATAAATCCGAAAAAAATTAACAAACATGCTGTTTTCAAGTAATACATTTATTGTTCAAAATTACAGAGAAACATAAATATTACATATCTATATTTACACTATTACTATCTAAACTAAACCTAAATAAGGCCCCCGTGGCATTGTGCCCAAAAGACTAGCAGCATTTCAAGTGCATAGGTATTTAAAATTGCGAAAAAATAAAGCGCTCATCGCTCTGCTTCATTATAAACGTTAAATGTGGAGTTGAAAGAAGAGAAGATACTTTAATGTTCAAAGGATGCTGCATAGATTTCATTAAAAAATTTATTATGCCAGTCTAAAAGGAAGTTTCTCATGGAAAAAATGCGCCTGAAATCGCATTGTAATGTCGATGAATATCCTCAGAAACAAAGCTACTCATTTTTGTAGAAAAAATCACTTGAATCATAACCATGTGACGGTAAAATGAGTCAGGATGTGTTTATTTATTTATTTATTATACACTTTATTGTACGCCAGATACATAGTTTCAGATGACATATATTATATACGGGTAGCAATACAATGGGCGGCCTTATCGCTAAAAGCGATCTCTACCAGGCAACCTTTGAATGGAGAAAGTTGGTAAGGTACTGAGTGGTAGTTGTTTGGCGTACCTACATAAATACATAATATAGGTAGGTACTTACATACCATAGAAAAATATCAGTGATCGCCTGATCACATTACCTAACCATATCTATATATACACATACATATATACATAGATAATTATATACATACGTACATACAAACACATATACATATATACATATATATCCTACATAGACAAATAATGTTCCTTTACCATAGTTCTGAATCTGGCTAAAGTTTGTGCTCGTCGTATCTCGACAGGAAGTTTATTCCACAGTCGTACCGCAGTGACCGTAAACGATTTGTCAAAGAAGGTGGAAGAGTGTGATGGCATCTTTAACCTCAGGTTTTTTGACGACCTTAGACATTTCGAATGCGTGTCATGAAGGAACTCAAACCGTCCCTTAAGATAGGAAGGAGAAGAAGGGCTAAATAATATATTGTAGAAGTCGACTTGTCTATGACTAGTTTTCTAATATAAAATGGCGTGCAATGTAGTTGACCGCCCCTTTTTCGACGGTCGACCGCTGCAGAGTAAAGAACTATGTACACCTTGGTGATCAGTGTGATCCATGTGATATCAGTGTCGCCGTGATTGTAAGAATGTTCTAAGTTACTTACTGATACTGATTAGCTACTTGTGTAATGATTACGTTCAGGGTGTAGTAAATTTGTTAAATAAAGTGATAGAAATCTGCTTTGTTAATCTCCGTGTATATTTTTTTATTAACATTCCTGGTGATTGCTAACATCAGAAGTGTGATTCTTACCTAATCGCCAACTCACCGAGTCGAACGAGAGGTATTATGAAACATAAGGAACGTAATCATTACAAAGTACCCTCTTTTAGTGAGTTGTGTATGTTTTACGCAATTTGTTTGTGTTTTCTCGTGTAATTATGCCTAAAACGCATAATTCAAGCCGTAAATTGCTTAGTGAATTGATGATTTGAGTGGACCATCGTGAGTGCCACGTGTCGTGTAATTGGTCACGAAGGGTATTACGGGGAATACCGTTCGTAGCCGTCGCGATCCTAGACACCACCATCGCGGTCTCGGATCCGATCTCGTTCGTTGTTACAGCACGGTATCGTTAAAAGTGAGATGTTTCTACAACTTGCCATAAAGGAAGCGAATTAGTACCGAAAGTGCCCGTGAACTTTTCAAACGTTACAAATGATTATGGACGCGATTCAAGCGTTCAACCCCTTTAGAATGCAGTATTTTATGACTATAATTTTGACCCGTTAATTCACGTATTGACGCGTGGTGCGATTATGTTTGTGCACAGTTAATCAATCGTTGAAGTGACTAGAAACTGTCCTTTGTCACTCTCCTATACAGTAACGGCGATAATCCTCCTGTCCGCCGATCCGGGAGTTCTAAATCAATGCGAGGGGCGTTGTTGAGCGCTAGAAGCACTAGTCGACGCGATGCGCGTTGTTGTGCGCTGCACGACCTAGTCTACACGACGCGCGCTGCAAGCTGGTCTACGCGACGTGCGCTGATGGGCGCTTTACGCGCTAGCCTACACGAGGCGCGTTGGTGACCGCTACAAGCGCTAGTCTTCGCGATGCGCGTTGGTGTGCGCTGCACGCGCTAGTCTACACGACGTGCGTTGGTGCGCGCTACAAGCGCTAGTCTACGCGATGGGCGTTGGTGTGCGCTGCACGCGCTAGTCTACACGATGTGCGTTGGTGCGCGCTACAAGCGCTAGTCTACGCGATGGGCGTTGGTGTGCGCTGCACGCGCTAGTCTACACGACTTGCGTTGGTGCGCGCTACAAGCGCTAGTCTACGCGATGCGCGTTGGTGTGCGCTGCACGCGCTAGTCTACGCGATGCGCGTTGGTGTGCGCTGCACGCGCTAGTCTACGCGATGCGCGTTGGTGTGCGCTGCACGTGCTAGTCTACGCGATGCGCGTTGGTATGCGCTGCACGCGCTAGTCCATACGACGCGCTGCACGCTGGTCTGCGCGACGCGCATTCATATGCGCTACACGCGCGTGCATTGATCACGTTATGCGCGTCTACGCGATGCGCACTCAATTGCGGTCAGGAAGTGCCAAGCTTACGAAAAGGTAAACGCCTTATAATTTTCACCTATTCCCTTAAAACTCTTACAGATCCGACAAATTCTAGATCTTGTAGGATATTTTCGTAGACATATCCAGAATCGTGCTACAAGGATTGACTGAAAAGTTTATTTGGAGTTCACATCAATAACAAATTAGACAAGGCTTGATACGATTGTCTGACGAGAGTGACCAGTGAACCCAGAATCAGAACCTCCCACGGAGGTTCACACGGACGCAAGTTAGTAGTATTGTGGTAGTATCTAGTATTGACCTATGCTGATGATGGGAAGCGTGTGGTAGCATATTCCATTCGGTAAAGTAATCGTTAGCTGTCGTAAAGGCTTCATAACACTTTTGCTATAACTTTGTTAGGTTACCCTCAACGTTTTTGTTATTACTTTATTAGGTTACTCTCAAATTGACAAAACATAAAAATGGTCTGCTCCTTTTTTTCTGAGAGGCGCCCAATGGTCGATACGAACACAGGATTCCGCTTTCCAGCAAAGAAAAGGAGTTGTACTGCCACATGCTGATTATCTCAATCGAAATTATATCTGTCAGGTCAGTAAAATATCAAGGCCTCTTAACTGGACACAAAAAGAATAGACTGCAGAGGAGGGCATGGTTCTGTCACGTGAAGTAGTGTACCAAAGCGAGTTTTTCGATCAACTTGCGTAAATGTGTTTTACTTAGAACAGAGCGAGCTAAACTTAGGGTGTCTCTGAGAGATAACATCCGAAACAATGTTATCTATTAGAGAACCAGAGTAGTCAACGTAGCTCGCAGAGTAAGTGCATCATAGTGGCCATGGGCTGGCACATCTATAGTAGAACCAACGACCTGGACAAGGCCGTAGGAAAGGATGCGAAAGGCGTAGAACCGTGTAAATTGGGAGAGGTCTACATCCAGCAGTGGACTGCTGTAGGCTGATTGATGATTGATTGAGAAGTCATAAACTTGTACTTCTTGAGTTTTTTTTTAAGAACATAAAACCCCGTTTCCAGTAATACCTATACTTGGATGCATGCATTGGATTGAATTCTAGACAGAATGTAGCCGAACGGTTTGGGACAATGACAAATGAAGTGTTCCTTTTCTGTACAGCAACGCTGATTTTACTGTCAAAGGTTAGTCTGCTGGTTGTGTGAAATTCGTGAAAGAAATGGGGAGATTTAGGTACTACGTTACACCAAAGATGCACCACGCAAACAGACAGGTCCACTTATGCTCTAACTGTACTCAACATGATCTGAATCGAGGTCAATTAATTAACCCCCGACGAAAACACGTGTTGTTGTGGTGTAACCTGTGTGTTTGTCTATGGCATCACAGCTGCCTAACGGATGGGCCAATTTGGATACGATTTGTTTTTATTTCAGAGCCGAGGTGATTAATGTGTCTTAGCTATACATTTTGAACATCATCACTTTGTAGGTGATGAAGGAATTTCTCCTAAGCTTCGCAGAACTGATCGATCTGAAATTTGGCGTACTGTTGCTTTAATGGTATTTCAGCGACATGGAAGCGTCGAACTTACTGCTCTAATGGGTAGTCTGCGGGATGCCCGCATCCTCAGAGAGATGCAGCATTTGCACCAAGATAGGGCTCGTTGCAGCGGTCTTAGTATCGAGGTATTGCGGATGAACACTTTAAATATTTGTTTAAGTATTTTTGTGGAAGTTACAGCTGACCTTAACGTTATTAAATGGAGGACGTCTCATTTTTCCCCTGGGTCTCATAAAGGGAAACTAAACTACCGACCCAGTGATTTGGTCGCAAGTCTGAGATGTGCCATTGAGAGGTTTGCAACTAAACTGTAAAACAAAAAGGTGTAGAAGTCCCCACGGCCGGGTTACTGAAGAGTAACTAGGTTCAGTAAGGTTCACACGTGGATCGTAATAGAGGTTCACCTCCTGTGTTTAAATGTTAACAATTTTGTGTTTCCACAGGTTCAATGTAAAAATGCAAGTTGAACCCTGGTATGGTATGGTGGTCCATACGTAGTCATGCGAGCGCTGCCGAGCGGATGACATGAATTGAACCAGGCTGCGTGCGGCCCAGTTTATGGTGGTATAGCAGGACGAATGGTGGCCTGATACCTGCACTGCATTCTTCGAGTGGCGAGTTGACGGTAATATTGACAACGTTTACTATGACAGGTTCTTGTATGGGTAACCACCACGTGACCACTGTTATTTTGCGAATGTTTTCGTGCTTCGGAAGGCACATTAAGCCGTTGGTCCCGGTTGCCAGTAAAATGGCAGTCATTGAGCAAAGTCGAAGGCTTTTATGGACGGCTTAAATTTTTCAACAGTGTGCAGTCACAACCTGCACCTGTCCATATCAGCACGGCAATACGACTCAGCACAACACCTATTACGTGGTACAACATCTATAGGTGAAATGTGGGCATATAATGTGCTTCTGCCCTACCCCTTAGAGAATAAAAGGCGTGACCTGCTGTAACTGATGTATGTATGTATGAGTTGTCGGTGCTGACTAAAGTGGCGTGTGCCTGACGGGTGCGTGTCATCTGAACGCAGCCAGAGTGTTGGTGAAGGAACAGACTGCGGGATGTTCCATGCCGACACATGCTGGGTGCCAGTGTTCTGTATGGGTACAACTTATGTACATATATGGGTACTAGTTTTATGTATAGGTGTTAGTTTTGTATATAGGACGGACTGCGGGACGTTCATATTGGCAGACTGCGGGATGCCAACTCCATGTAGAGGACGGACTGCGGGATGCCAACTCCATGTAGAGGACGGACTGCGGGACGTTCCTTTCGGCAAATAGACTGCGGGATATTTGCCCTACGTGGTAGTGTAAAGATGAATGTCGGTGTACAGGACGGACTGCGGGACGTTCCTAATGGTACGCCTGTGGGATGCCAATTCCCTTGTAGAGGACGGACTGCGGGACGTTCCTTTTTCGGCAAACAGACTGTGGGATGTTTGCCCTACAATGAATTGGTAGAGTGAGGATGAATGTTAAATACTTGAATCTAAATTAAATGAATCCTAAATCTCATATGAATCAGAAATCCTCATATAGTTTAACTTATTTAATGTGCGAACGTAATCAAATTGAATGAATGTGGTGACGTGTGATAAGCTGTGTGCTATTTATCTTAGCCAATGTATTTTGAGCCGTACGTTAGAAGGCCTTGAAAGGTTGATGGATACAACAATTAAGTCTTTCTGAGTTACATTGGCACATAGTAATGTCATGTTATTTCTAATTGATTTTAGAAGCCGCCTCGATGGAAGCATCGCAGCTCATGCCGATGAGCGTGTTTCAAATCTTGAAGCTAGTCCATCTGAACCGATGACTGTTCAGGTTCAGACATCTTATATGCAGTCGAGGACGACGCATGGTCAGGAGAGGCCGTGTAGAAGTCGACTTGTCTATGACTAGTTTTCTAATATAAAATGGCGTGCAATGTAGTTGACCGCCCCTTTTTCGACGGTCGACCGCTGCAGAGTAAAGAACTATGTACACCTTGGTGATCAGTGTGATCCATGTGATATCAGTGTCGCCGTGATTGTAAGAATGTTCTAAGTTACTTACTGATACTGATTAGCTACTTGTGTAATGATTACGTTCAGGGTGTAGTAAATTTGTTAAATAAAGTGATAGAAATCTGCTTTGTTAATCTCCGTGTATATTTTTTTATTAACATTCCTGGTGATTGCTAACAATATTATATAGTAGCGAAAGAACGTGAGCATCCCGGCGAAGTCTTATTGATAACCACCCGAGCTGCGTTCTGAACTGTGAGACATGGTCATATTTGCGTAAGCCAAAAATGAACCTTATACATACATTTTGAAGACGCTCAAGTTTATCTAACTGGTTTTCGGTGAGATCAACATAGCTGACATCTGCATAATCAAGTATGGATAACAGTAATGCGTTCGCAAGCGCAATTTTGGTAATCATTGGTAAAAGATTTTGGAGCTTCCTTAAAGAGCCCGCAGATGCGAACAATTTACGACTCACCTCCGTTATCTGTGGATCCCAAGACAAACTAGAGTCAATATATACACCCAGATTCTTTACTTTATGACAGATAGGTATTATTGTGTGGTCAAAGGTAACCGGGGGAGCATCACTTAAATCAATTTTCGATGCAAGTCTGGAGCTGCCCAAGATTGCTACCTGAGTTTTCGTTGGATTCACCTTAAGGCCATAGGCCTTACTCCAGTTGCATATGTGGTACAGATCTCTATTTATACATTCGATAGCTTCTGTTATTTGTTGAGGAGATGTCTGGTGGTAGATTTGTAAATCATCTGCATAAAGGTGGTAAGAAGAAGAAATATTAGTTGAAATAGAATTTATGAAAATTGGGAAGAGTAAAGGGGAAAGAACGCCGCCGTGGGGTACGCCAGCGACAGTATCACACCAATTGGATAATGTATTTTCAATACCTACACAGGTAAGGAATCAATACAGTATTCGTATAAGCAATAATGTGTCAATCCACAAAAAGTCAAATTCGTAGGTTTTGATATATTTTAATAAAGCATCACGTATTTTACAATCTGCAAAAGTGTTTCAGGGTCCATAAAACATACAAGTACGAAAAAAATGGATTTATATCATAAAACAAATCGGAAATCACATATACCACATTCGTCAATAATGCTTTAAGTTCCTTAACATAGTCGAAATTCAAAGTAGTGACATTTATTATCACGAAAAATATGTTATGAGACTTGACACTGTGTTGCTAAAATGTCATTCAGCGACTTTGCGCTGCGCCAAGCAATGAGCTCATAATAAATAATTAAGTTCTTAATTTATATACCCATTATAAGTACTAAAATACAATAAACCCATGTATTAGTGAATTGTAAGCAATCCACGTTGGAGTCATCAAGATATGTCTGTAATTTTTGTTATTAAAGATTGTCATGAGTGATTATTTTAAAGGTTAAAATATTGCCGGTTTAAATTATATAACGAATTAATTAAATAATTGAGTAGGCATATGTCAACTTTTTAAGGTCTTTTTCATGCTATAATGATATGATTTGGTCCGATCTGATTGACTTATTGTAACTTTTGTCACTTAACTGATTATTGCTAAACACAACGCAATACCGTATGTCGTACTATGCAGCTTAACACGTTGTTGCTAAACAATGAAAGCTCTCTTAACAATGCATAAAGTACAGTTTATGGTGCTTGACATATTATTACCGAATATTGACGAACTTTTTATGAGAAATAGTTTTATGTTAAGTACCTTGATGTTGTATTGCAAAATCCTGTTTATTCGTAGATCTGATAATATAGTCCCACTAAAAAATGTATATCTATGTTGTTGTGGAGAGATGTCACCGCCAAGATAAAGTAGATTTTTTTTCCGGAAGTTAAATTCACTTAGCTGGATTTTTAACGGGAGCTTCAACCCCTTGACGTTCATAAGTCGAGTGGCTCAGACGGTATACCCGCGATGGTACTCAAGCAGTGTGGTCCGGAGTTGTGTCCGGTACTTACACGTCTTTTCGCGCTTTCATATTCCATGGAAGTAGTCCCGGCATCGTGGAAGATCGTGCACGTGCATCCTATGCCCAAGAAGGGTGACAGGACCAATGCGGATAATTACAGGCCTAATAGTCATCACCTCCTGTGAGATGTGTATTAATTACATGCTCCCACTTTTATTAAAAGTGATGGAGCATGTAATTAATACACATATCCTAATGTAAGTTTGAAGAACACGACCAGCTAACGATTTAAGTCACGGTCGCTCGACTGGCGATTTTCATGTATACCTCACACACAGCTTGGCGAATAAGGGTGAGGTCCTAGTTGTGAGCCTCGACATCTCTAAGGCCTTCAACCGGGTCTGGCACAGTGGCCTTCTTACGAAATTGTCCTCCAATGAACTGCCCCAGGGGTTTCGCGGATGCGTGTCCAGTATCTTCGCCGATAGAAGTATGAGGACTGTCGTCGACAGGAGCTGTTCTGACTGCATGGCACAAAGCTCGGTGTTGTCGACCACTCTGTTTTTGCTGCATATCAAATATATACGGTCTTGTGACAGCATTTATTGCTATGCAAATGATAGTACGGTTAATACTTATTATACGGGTCGTTTCGATATTCCTCGCTGCGCAGTGGTCGTGAACAACTTGTATTTAGAATTCCGGTTACTCTCATAGAAATATAGCCGCAATTTCAGACAAAAACACCTACCGAGACTCACGTTTGTGTAGTCACTGATAAGAAAACCCCATTTACTGTGGCGCTGTAATTTCCTGGCACATCTCTTTCCACCTCCCATAGTATAAAGATTTTTCGTGTTGACATCTCCGACTCAAGTTTGTGTATTCACTGTCAAGAAAACCCCATTTACTCTGGCGCTGTAATTTCTTGGCACATCTCTTTTCATCTCCAATAGTATAAGGATCCTTGGTGTGGACATTTCCAGTGACATTCAGTTCCGCAGTCATTTGGAAGACAATTCACAATCTGGCGTCCAAGAAGCCTGGGGTGGTCAGTAGGACGCAGCGGTACCTATTTCAGTGTGGCACAAATTATGTCTTTGGGCTGGGGCACCTGAATATCAGCTTCGTCCATTCGACTCGGTGCAAAGGCGAGACATGGTAGTTTTCGACGATTCTATACATATAGGAGAGGCAATACCTTCTTGTGCGTATTCTACAGTCTGTACAACGGTTTGTGCACTGGGGAATTGTTTGATATGATGTACCTTCCATCATCGCACCGCTCACCACGGACAGGGTGTTCATCCTCACACTGCGTCCAGAGCGTTTGATCACGGTAAGGTTCGATTAAGATTTTGTTCCATGCACGTGGAATGATCTTCCTGAGTCGGTTTTCCGAAACGCCTATAGCATGGAGTTCTTCAAAGGGGGTCTTAGAAGGTTCTTGCAGGGTAGGCAGGGCAAGTGTCACGCCTCTGATGACCACTTTTCATTAGGTGTGAGCGTAACCTTGTATGCCACCTTAATATAGTATAAATATTTAAAAAAATACCTTTTATTTCCGTCCATTGATGAAAGAAAACTGCTGTTTCTAAACGACGATCTAAGTACATGATATTTTGAAATATAATTTTTTTTTTTTCCGACCTTGTCATAGTTATTTACTTTTATTATTTAATTTATACATATATACAATTTATATGTACTTTACACTTTTTACACAAGAAAAGAAACTAAAAATAGGTAGGTACCTAAATTTCAAACAAAAGAAGAAAAAAACCCAAGAAAAGAAATGAAATACCCGATTTAGGCATCGAAAAATTCTTCCACATCGCTGTCAACCACAACCGTGCCCAAAACGCTGGCGGCATTGCCACGTTGAATGGCAATACTGAGTCGCTGGCCCAAGTACACGCCAGCCTTCTGGTCACGGGAACTGTCGACCAAAAGCTTGCATATAGTTCTGTATACAAGCTTTGCACTAGGACCCCACGGTCCAAGAGTTTCAACCCCAAACGGCTCAAATAAATAAGCACCAGCAAGATTTATATATTTGCGCCGTTTGAGGGCCTCAGCAGATGCGGCAGTAGCTCCCGCGCAGCTAGCGGTGCCGGGAACATGAGAAGGCGCAAGGGTGTCCACGCATGTAGCATCCCACACAAGCGGTCTTCCCATCTTCCATGGCACCAATGACATCCCGTCGGGCCTCTTTCCGTCGTCTCGAGCCAAGCCCTTTGGTTCAAGGACTGCTGGCACGCCGGCGGCGGAAAGAGCGCGACGATGTCATTTATACTAGCATGTCGCGGAAAGCGTCCTGCACTTTTATAGCAGGATAGACCGTGGTGACCCAGGTGGTCAACAGTTACGCCGCAGTGACAACGATGTGGAACGATGCAAGACGTGCCGAGGCGTAAGCAAACAGCGATGCGGAAAGTGCCATTATCTAGCAAAGTTCCAATATGGGCTGAGGGCAGCGCATGAAGCCAGAGACCCGATTCCCACTCTCCCACAGCCAGTAGGCGCGCTCGCTCTGCTGCAGTGGACGAAGTGTCAATTAGGTTTTGTTGTACTAACTTGCAAAGCGGCACATCCCACTGTCTCTGGGAAGAGTAGTTGATGGGAAGCTCTGTGCTTGGGCAGGTCATTTTCCAGGCATTCAGGGCATCAGATAATAATTATAATAATTATGTTCCAAAAATATGTAGATATGTAATATGATTTTGAAGACAAGAAAAATATATTTCTCGTAAGAAGAAGAAAATTTTTATTGATTAATTTTTACAAAATAGATTTCATTCGTAAACAAACAAAAGTCGCCTGGTCTACATTACTAAATAAATTATTAATGCTTATACTAGACAATTATCATTACACTTTATGCGATTCGCCTTATAATACAATTTAAAGAGGTAAATAACTAATGTAATCCATCTTGCTTACGTGCGACAAGTCTGATCTAGGTTTATGTCAAACCTGTGTTTCAGACCCTCACTGTTCTGAATTTATCTGAATGCTAAAAACAATAATTACAATAACTAAATTAGACTATATTTATTCGTAGGTTAACATCGAAACATGTAATTAATAATCTCAAGCAGCTTTTCCGTGTCCTCGCGGTTTAGGTCTCTCAAGTAGGTAATCAACGACCAATTTATTTATTTATTTATTTATTTATTTATTTTAAGAAGGCTTACAGGCTAATAACAATATATTAATAATACTTAATAAAGTTGACAAATCGCTATTTACAAGCCCCCACATACATATAGTTACAAAAAAAAAGGAAACAATTAATCTCATCTATCTTACACATAAAACAAACCAAACAATAGATGAAGTCACAACTTAGAAATTCAGTACCGAGTGGGCCGGGTGCAGTGCATCTTTACATTAAAAATGCGAATTAGCCAAGAGGCGTCAATACCTTAGCATCTCTATAATTTAGGTGACTAACAGTTAGTTTCTTAGTAATCTTTTAATACAAATAAGGGCCTAAAAAGGTGTGAAATTTCTTCATAAAAGCGTGTCGGGTTAATAGATTTTTACAGACTAAATCCTTCCATCGTTTGTTCAAATCTGCTGGGTGAAGGAAGCTTGCAATGCTGGTATAATATAATATTTAAAATAAATAAACTAATAACTAGAAACTCTTGTACTGAGCGAACTTATTTGTTTACGGAAATTTAGATTTGTGTCAATCGTGACTCCCAGGTATTTTAAATCGTTCGTTTTAGTTAATGCAATACAAGCAGTTCTACAGCTGTGTGTGAGTATTTCTAGGACACCGATGTTTTTGTTAGTGTTCCTCATTGCAAATAAAATATAATTTTGTCTTATCAGCATTAAGAGTAAATAGGATTTTATTGAGCCAATTAGTTATAAAATTGAAGCCTCATTGTGCACGATTATATAACTCCTCGGGTGACTCTGTGGCGAACAAGAGAACTGTGTCTGTCTGTCTGTGTGTTTCCCCAGGCTTAGATTTTTTCTTTTTTACAGTCAATCGCATTATAAATGTGTTTCTGACACGGAAAGGCTGTTATGTCATCTAATATTTCATTACAAGTCATAATTCCTAACATACAATAAAGAGTAAAATACCTAAGATCTAATGTGCTAAGAATGAGTTACTTTTAGGTGACGCTCCTAGCCGCCTTCATAGTCAATCGAGTTAATGAAGTTGATCTCAGCTTGTTTACGTGCCGGGCAACTGTCATCTCCTGTTTGATGTTCACATTTCCTATTATAACGCTTACATGTAGCACAGTGGGGGGCGAAGATTTTCTTGTGCATTCTTTATGGGAGTGACCGGTCTCTCCACAGTGGTAACAGGTGGGAGCAGTTTCACGGCAGTATTTCGCAGCATGACCATATTGTTGGCAGTTGAAACATCTGGTCACAAGAGTGAAGTCGCGTACCGGGCACGAAGTCCAATTTATACAACATGAAATTTTGTATAGCGCAAACCTGAAAACACTTTGATCAGAATCAGTAACATTATCCAATGGACCCGATTTCAACCTATGTTAATTTTTTTCAAAACTTCACGAAAAAATTTAACGCATTGAACACTCTATTATCGTAAAGTATGTATAAGTATGTATCATAATATAACATCACTACGCGGGATCAAAAGCGACCGCCACCAGCCGATCCCGTGCCCTCGACCAGCCACCCCCGGATGCGCCCCTGCGCCCGCGCCACCCGGGCTGGGCACCAGTCAGTGACCGATAACATGAGCGCGAGATCATACGTGTCGCCGTTCCGCATCCCGTGTCGCTGTGCAAAATACGCGAACGTGTAACAACATGTCTTTTATTATACTTTTTTATACTACTAAGGTGACAGAAGAAAAGCTTACAGCATACTTGATCGTTGCTAACCTTAGCCTATGGACGTTTGGAACACCAGAGGCACGACACACGGGCTGCGATACCAATATCGAAAGGTAGAAGGAATTACCGAAGGTGACAAAGTGCAACGGGTGAACTTTAGTGAGTGGTGGCTAAAAAAATAACAGTGTAAGTGTTTGGTGTACTTTTACGCCTAGAGGATTACATGATACTGATAATGCAGCCTATTGGCGCCATACTAATCCTTAATTACCCCGTCAGAACTCCTTCCGACACCGCTTGTCCATTAATGTGTGTGCAGGCATTATGAATAGTCACGTAATCGTATTGACTACTATTCGTAAATGCCAGTAGGTATGTACATACTTGCAGTTCTAGGGTTCCGTAATCAATTGGTAACAGCTAGAAAGAAAGATTTTTTTATTCAGCCCTTGAACACATAGGTACCTACTTTCATAGGCTTTACAGCTTGATCCTTTACTAAGACTCTAATGCTAGTGAACCTTACCATCGGAGAGGGTAAAAATGGGACCTTATTACTAAGACTCCACTGTCCCTCTGTCCCCTAACTGTATCTCACTAACCATTATTATAGCTAGACAGTTGAAAATTTCACAGACAGTGTATTTCTGTTGCCGCTATAATAATAAATACCGGCCAAATGCGAAACGGACTCACGCACAGACGGTTCCGTACTAAAAAATCGCGTGTGTCGTATGGGAATCCCGTTTAATCGCCCCCTTTTATCTGATTTTAGTATCTGTAACAAGCTCTAACTATCGCAGTTCCGATAGAGTCTTGTTACGGACAGACAGACGGATACCGAAGTCTTATGAACAGGGTCCTATTTTTACCCTTTGGGTACAGAACCCTAAAAACAGATCAAAATAACATTTAAGTGGGCTCCCATACAATAAACGTTCATACAATAAACAGAACCCTACATGCGCGAGTCCGACTCGCACTTGGCCGGTTTCTATCTTAAACACAGTTCCATAATTACCACATATGAAAATGGTTTGTTAATGTTATTATCAATACCACGCGAATAGTGACTAACTGCCTTGCGTATAATACCTACACCTACGCTGTTCGCGAAAAAATAGTGCAATTGTAAACAAAGGCTTATAACTTGGTCAGTTTTCGTTAGTTTAATTTAATATTTTTTATACGGTATTTTGAAGCGAAACTCTAGTTGGGGTGTCTGAGGTTTGCGCTATACAAAAGTTCACGTTGTATAGACACGTCCTTGTGTTGTCAACAAATTCCTAATGTTTGGCGGCACTTCAATGATATAATTGCAAGTTGGTAGGTCCCTCTTGCCCGACTTATGGCTCAACTTGGTAGATTACAGGAACGACTCACTGGTGCAATTCGGCAACTTTTCTGACAGGTTCTGCTCATATATACAGTCGAAAACTTCTTTCTCCGACATAGTGACTGGGACTCCGATAATGGTGATCCTTTGACTGCTCTTCCACAGTCAGACCGGAAGTCACCAGTTTTGAAGAGCATTTAAGCTTCTCCACATCTCCTCGATTCTCTGTGCAAATTACAACACCTCCGTTCCTCACTTTTCTAAGGCCACGTACATGAAGCTTCATTTCCTCTGGTGAAATGAGCTTCTGCACTAAGGCTTTGGTGTCGTCACTGCTTTTAGTCTTATCCGTGGGATAGATGGCTATAGCGCTCAGGTTCCTTGGGGAGATCAGGTTTGCAGCACCTTTACCAAGAACAGTGGCATATGAAACAGTTCCAGAGGTGGGTGTTATTTTGGTCTCAACCACCTGCTTAAATTCGTTGATAGAGTGCTCAATGTTCTGTTGACCTTGGAGATTCAAAACTTTTTCGTGGGCTAAGATCGTCTTCTGTTTAAGGGCCTGGTAAAGAACCGCCATCTGCGATGTCCCGTGTGAGATCTTACGGGATATATTTGAAACCCGCAGCTTTTGGTACGAGTTCATTTTTCCCTCCCCAACCACTGTGCAAATTTCCTGGAGCAAACCCTCAATGGATGTCATCCATTTTTGGATTTCCTCAGTTCGGACCACCTCATTTGGCAGCTCATTTTCCATGTCCTCTTGAGAAATGGAGGCCACATGGTGAGGGTGCTGGGCTTGAGTCTGTGGGGGGCTTCGCTGCATTATTTGGCTGCGACTAAATGGTCTGGCTCCCGGACCGGACATTATTTATTCAGTAATGGATCTAATTAGAGTTCATTGTGGGACACCGATTGATATTATGTTTATTTTTACACTAGATTGATGACTTAGTAATAAAGTTTAGGTTTCTTATATTTTTCATATTATTAAAGTTTAAATTCGAGTTCACTTAAAACTATTTGATAAACTATTTAAGTGATAACATGTGTTTATCAATATTCCTTTATGTTCCTCAACATACTTTTATTGTCATTCGATCTTGGTACCGGCGTTTAGCAAAACAGTGTTCTGTTCCTTAATTTAATGTTTCGATTATTACAGCGTGTTCCATATTTTGCAATATGCAGTAATCCCCTTTTTTCGGAAGAATATACTAGCCTGCTGTCTTTTTATAATCGCAATCTTTTTCAAATCCATTTTTCTTTTAATTAAACAGAGAAAAGAATAATATTATACATATTGCTCTTAACAAACTATTTAAGAATTGGTTTAACTTCTTAAGACGCCATTTTCTCAAAACAAGGTTCATGAGGGTTAACACATAATTGCTTATCAGCATCCAAATAGTAGTACATAACTAAGTAGATCCAAACTATACATTGACAAAGGGACAAACCCCACCGGCAGACGTATCTTTTATGTCTGTGGGCATATGAGAACTGTCATCGCAACTAACGTCACTTGTCAAATGTCAGTGTCACATCAAATGTAAGATTTTTTAGTTTAAGATTTTAATGGTGATTTGATTTGTAAACATTGTTCAGACAAGTAACCTGTTATCAAAGCAAATACATACCCACATACACATTATAAATAGACAAATTTAAATAAAACTAAAGCAGGCAAAGGGAAACAACAAAAACAGTGACACAGTGATACGATTACAAAGCTAGAAAGGTAGCAAGTTAGAATGATAATACAAAAACATATTTTAATAATTAGTTTCTCGGACTACAATAATGATAACAAATATTGGTACCTATTTTCTCTGAGTTCCGGCAACCCGTTTTGCCTTTGCTGCTGGTCTTGTGACGGGGCTGAGGGTTGGCCTCACAGCTTTCTTGGATAAAATCTTCAGCAGCTATTTATGTGAAGCAATTCGGTGCCGTTGTCCATCGGGTGTGATAATGTGGATGAACCCTTCCCGAGTCCAACAGTTTGTAACTCCAAATGCTTGTCGTGCAGTCATGAAGGTGTCTGTTGGCGCTCTTTGGTCAGAAATTCTGTCACCGTTAAACTCGTACTCTTAAATTTAGTTTTTGCGAACCAACAACACAACTGATCACGAATCGCAGCTGTCTCAAATTTGATAATGATGGGCCTCGGCTTGTGCTCCCCCGAAGGACGTCCCATGCGATGGCAGCGTCTGATGTCACCCCCAGAAATTGGTATTGCCAGATGGTTTTGCACAACCTTAGCGACAAGTTCTGATGTTTCCTCCTTCCGCTCCTCGGGGATTCCATGCAGCAGCAGCATTTTTCGATGCGCTCTCATCTCCATGCTATCCACTGTATGCGAGATCACATCAATTTGTTGCTGGATGTTGCACAACATATCCATGACAAATGTTTTGAATGAAGCAAACTCTGATGTAAGACCTCCCACAGAAGTTGAGGCTTGAGACTTCGGCAACTCTCCCTCGAAATCAGCCATGCGTTTCAAGAAGAACTCTTTCAAATCATGCATAGATTTCTGCACTGAGTCAACCATGTTGCTGTCAGCTTAGCAAATAGTGGAGAATGTGATTAACACTTCACTGGCAGGTATGGACAATTATTAGTTAATTCCTATCATGTAAACTTTCTGAATTGTGATTATATTAATTTTATTTAATTATTAAAATCGGAGCTATGAATTTAAGTAAGTTTATGCCACAACTACCCACTTTTTTTTTCTTTTGTCACTGATGTGGTGCTTTGATTGTATACAAAGGGGTCCCATCACTCTCCTAGCTCCCTAAATGAAATGTGCATGCTAAAAGTCAAACTTGCTTTTATGAATTTCGATTCTTATTTCAACGAAAAGCGAATATCTTGGCGGTATAGGAACAGCCTATTGCCGGGATTTTACTTTATTTTACACTACTGACACTCCGCTGTGTGTTACCAGACTGTATCTTATGAACTTTGATAGCTAGTAGCCTTTTTTCGGTATTGGACAGATTCGTGGATTGGACAGTTTCGTGAATTCATCAGATTCGCTACTCGGCAGATTCGCTGCTCGACAGATTCGTGGATTCGACGGATTAGCTATACGACAGAAGTACAGGTGTAAAGAAAATAAAAAAACAATAAAGTAACGCACTTTTAATTAGAGACAGAAATGTTAACGTCTTTATTCGTTTTAAATATAAAATTTATTTTACACCACCGTTTTAAGCGATCAACCACGCTAATTTCATTTCGCAATGCTGCGTTGACAATTTAGTTTATTTGACTATTTTTTTGCATTACGCAGCTTCCCCTTACAATGAAGTTGTTCCTTTTTTAACTTTGTATCTTGAAAACGGGATTCCTTCTTTAACAATTGTAAAAATAGATAGAGCGGAGGATTAACAGGAATTCTTTTTTTAAGCCGCGCATGCCACCCTTCGTTTGGGTTATTTGTTCGAAAATTTTCATTATAACAGGTAAACACTATCTCCGTATATATCCCCATCCATTGAGTTGTAAAATAATTATTAAATGTATTGTATTCCACTGAATCATTGGCTAATTCTTGTACACTTAATATTGCTTCAGGAATCAATGTGGGGGGCAGCAGCGGCAGTTGCATATAAAGGCGCATGATAAACTCTCCATTTTCTGTTTTATCAAATCCAACATTCTGGCTCTTTTTAAGTATAGCTTTCCAGTAATGAAAGTAACAACCAGTTACTTTTATACCAGGATAAACTGATTTTATAGCTTGGATAGTAATTCGCACTTATAATTTTCAATTATCACTGAAAATTGGTCCCTCAAAATAGTGAACATACGTTCTTACGTTATCTGCGTTTTATTAGGCAGAAGTATGTAAAGAATTGGTACAAAATTAACGGTATTGTCATCGTGAGTGATATTTATATGAATGCTGTAAACTTGATAAAACGGTTTGGGACATACTTTAAAGGTGCCATCGCCATAGTACCTAACTCTTATATTTTTTTAAATAGTCTTTCGCCAATTTCGACCCAAAATCACAATTTTGTTTTCAATTCCATCATCAAATAAAAATAAATCACCCACAAGACTGTCCGGTAGCTTCAGAGATTTCAAATATTTACAATTTTTCGAATTCATTTTCAGGTAATCTTTTCTGGCTTTATACAAAACATCCTTTTTGTGTACAAATGTTGGTTTGTCTTCATCATTTAATTCACAATCGACACTAGGTATCCATGAAATCTTCAAATAATTTTCGGATAAGTTCGAGTTTTTTGCATACTAAGGCCTTGCATTCGTCTATTAAACTATCTACTGCGTTTTTGGTAAAATCAGGCATGCACATATGACTGGACTCTCTTACTATTTGATTGAGTTTGTCCAAAGTGATAGAACTGCTACATTCTGCTTAATTTACACATCGCCAGTTTGTAGTTCCACATTTGTTATTTTTAACAAAATTGTATCCATGTCCTGAGCGTAAAACAACGGGTTTTCCTCTTTCACTTTGTATAAATTTTAAATTCACTACACCGGTGCTGGTACCGCAGCCGGCAAGATCCATTTTTCGCAATGTTTTTATTTTCAAATAATTAAATTATGCTCCTTTAATAATTCACAAGACAAACCACAGAGGAAACAAATGCATTTATTTGAAGTTGGCGTACCTAGGTATAAGCTAAATAAAAAATTAAAGTGGCCTGCTGTATAATTGAGTCCATAATTATGCAAGGAGTTTACATACTTAAACATTATCATTCTAGGACTTAACGGTAACGGGTTACCGTTTTTGTGAGCAACTGTTCCTTTTCTGTCGTATAGCTAATCCGTCGAATCCTAGAACCTGACTAATCCACGAATCTGTCGAGTAGCGAATCTGCCGAATTCACGAAGCTGTCCAATCCACGAATCTGTCCAATACCGAAAAATGAAATTTTCACAGATTATTTATTTCTGATGCCGCAATAACAACAAAATATATACTTAAAACATACAGCAAACGTAAACTTGTTGCCTCTATTTGTTAAGAAACCTTTCTAATCGAACTTGTCTGGTTTCCAAAAAGGTAAATTAATTACTTGCATTGTAGAATTAAATAGTAAAAGATTATATTCGAATTCAAACTGTAGGAACAGTCACCTTTAATAACGCCGAAGGTTCACCTGGTCAGGTTGTATTAAGTTAAAATATAATTGAATATGCAATTTCGAAAAGGGCACATGTCGGATATTTTGTGAAATACGTTTTTTTATACCAATGTGACGTAAATGCTTATCTACACACCCGTTATGATCGAAAACTGCACATCTCTGGCATTAATTCTACTATAAACGTCATTGCCTGTACAGAAACAATTTCGAAAAGGGCACTGGGTCTGAGAGATGTGCCTTTTTCGAACTTCATGTTTAAAAAAGAGAGAAAAATGGGGGTCGAGCGTGGCCGAAGGTAGCCGAGTATTAGGTTATTTTCGTTACGGAATTTCTTGATTCGGTCTCCACGCTCAAGGCCCGCGATATAATGCAAATAAACACTTGTTCCACAATTATTGTGGAACAAGTGTTTATTTGCATAAGTGTCGCCGTGCCGCAACCCGCAGTTGAAATTTATCAAGCGGCCCTTAAGGCCTTCAACTTGGCTTAACGATTGTCATTTTACTGACAACCGAGTTTCATTTCGAGATCCGCAATGGATCTTTTTGCGACAGTGTTTCCTCAGTTGCCTCTTACGACACCCTCGGAATGCATTGCGGTGGCGACGTTTCGTACTCTTACCCGTCGCAACACGGGACCCCGTCGCCACACGGGGCACAAAAATAAACAAAAAAATGCAATTTGGAAAGAAAAAGCTGAATTGTGTTATGCCGACGCTCATACCACCACGCAGCATGAGACAAACTGGGTAAGTTCTCTCGCGACGGTCTTACGGGAAATGGGGCGTAATCAATTTAGTGGCGCGCAGGGAAGTGGACGTCACTAGGTCACTGGTCGCGCACTTGGGAACTTATGAAGGGGAAGAATGAAGTACAATGCAGACTGCAGATTCTCCTTTACATTTTCCTATAGAAAATTAAGTAAAAAGTATTTGTTGGAACTTTTGGGGTACCGTACCCAATTGTTAAAACGGAGCCCTATTCATGAGACTTCGCTCTGTCTGTCCGTCAAGAGACTGTATCTCAGGAACCGTGATGGTTGAGGGCTGAAATTTCACAGATATTTCACAGATCATCTGTGAACTATGTTGCTCTGGTTCCGCTATAACAACAAGTACTTAAATCAGAAAAAACGGGGGCGATGAAAGGGGGCCTACAAGAAACGTGCTTTTTAGCGTTTGCGAAGCTACACTCTTTGCGGTGAACATAGGCTATATTTTATTCCCGTATTCCAACAGGAACGGGAACTACGCTGATGAAACCGCGTGACGTCCACTAGTATTCAGTAAAGCGGTAGTCGGACCGGAGACAGTTTTGTCGTGTGCTTCCTTGAGCTTTATAATCTGATCTATGATGGACTCTTTATAGCAATACAAACATTTAAAATTACAAATAAAAATCCATCAGTCATTGGGCCGTCTTTAATATTACTTTTAATGTAATTTAAATTATAAATGGATGGCAATCAATCATAAGCGGATTTCATTAATGCTACTCAAAGATTTGTTGTTGATGGGTGTTAAATAGGTAATTTAAGTAGGTATCAATTAATCAACCAAATCAGCCTGTCGACTGGTGAATGTACTTATGTAAATTATTAGTGACGTCGAATTTAATTATAATGTTAATGCTATTCATGACTTTTCATAAGGCGGGGTGTATTTTAACGAGCTGAATATTAAAAACGGCATACATATTGTTTTTAGGGATACACTGGCTTACTCGCTATATCAAAATGTCGAGTTGGTGTTGGTGATAATATCTTAAACATAATAATCATGCTAACCGCAACCATCATCATGAGGAGCGCAGGGCCTAATGATTTTTTTCTTTTCTGAGGGCAGGACATTTCACGTTCTCAAAGTGAAGACGCCCTGACAAAGAAACGGAAAAGCTCTAGCCTGAGCTAGATAAGGACATACCTAATCAGTCAATATCTGCAGGTGGATTTTGCTATGGTCATTGCATCTTTAACTAGCTTTTTGTAAAACTCATCTCCACCTTTGTCGGACTTATGTCTTATAACCAAATTTCAATTCAAAAATTTACAGAGAAATAAAAAAGAGAAAATGTTCCATTATCGCCACATAAACAATGCTTCACCCATTCACTGGCCGAAAATAAAAGTGTACGTCGCATATTCCGAGCACGTGCTCGGAATAGGCGACGTACACTTTTATTTTTGGCTAATCTAAATCGTAACACTACATGAACGTTCATGTAGTGTTACGATTTGATTAGCATTTTGCGGTGTGTACAACATTGACAAGGGTGAGCGCCGTGACTTCTTGAACCGGTGAACAATCGCGGACGCGGACGTCGTCGGAACTAGGAAGGTAACATCGCTAGGGATCTTCTTGTTAACCCAATTATTTTGCGTATCATTTCAAAGAATGAATATATTGTAGGTTTCTTAAATTGATACAATTCATTTTGATTCAGTAGTTTCAGCGTAATACTTGATCGCGATTAAGACAGACATTTTTTTTAAATTGTGGCTTCAGTGCCAATTGGAGAACGCCCTACAACTAAAATTTTCGTAATATCCTTCAAGTACAGATTCTCGACCCTCTACAGTTTTATTCTATGTATAGATAGTTAACCACTTCAGAAAAATACTTTTCAAAGTAAAAACCTATTCTTAGGTTTGAAAATTCTACGCACCCTGTGGTTTTAAACCACTGCCGTCTAAAATCACACCGTGCTCTCTCTTTGGTCATCGCAGATCTTTAACTTACGATCAAGACTCATTCGAACTGGACTTTGGAAGCTGTTCTATAAATCCTTTGTATTAGCATACTAGAAATAACTGAGTATATACATAACTACCACAGTTGTAGGTATATATTCTGCGAAAACAGAAATAACTGGGTATCGTTTGAAAATAAATGAAACGTGAAAGAAGAACTTACGTTCCTGTGATCGACCATGCGTACCCGCTTTGACGGTTATGACGCAATACACTACACTAGGGAAATGTGCAAAATGGCATTTCAGTGCCATTGGGTTGAATTTATAAGTGTAAAATACTCGAAACTAATACTTTAATACGCGCGATACGAAATAGAAACCGCCGATATTGAAGGAAAGGCGGCTAGTAAATCACGGCGACCCGTCGCGTTCGCCTCCAAGTTATTGAGTTAGGAAGTGCGGATGTAGCTAGCTATAGATCACGACTGCACTTCGCGTATTCAAAAATACTTTGTATAAATAGTTTGATATTAACTATGATTTATTATAAAGCAATAATACAAAAAGAAAAAGGTCGCAGGGAGGGACTAAGTAGATGCGGAAGGCGCAGGACCGTGTGTTGTGGCGTAATTTGGAAGAGGCCTACGACCAGCAGTGGACTGCTATGGGCTGATTCGAGTGATTTCATTGAATATAATACAATTCTTACTTGCTGACTTTGCTCTTCTATAAGGATTCAAAATAGAACGAAGCGTGTGTTAGTATTCTATGTAAATTTCGATAGAAAAGATATCTGAATCTCATTTGCATCAAAATATACAAATCTCCGTTAGTTGTGTGATCCTCAGCGCTTTAGGGCATAATCCCCAATCAGACCCCTATCTGATCCTCACTTTAAGTGATTTTGGAGACGCGATCCTTGTGTAGTTTGGGATTGATAATATACGTGACTATCTGTAACTTGACTCTTGGATGTGAATTAATTATAATAATCATAATAGGTACTATATATCCACATTATCTAATTATTTTATATTATGCAACGTACGATATTTACAAAGTATTATTACGTTTCTAAATCATTTTATGGTAGAAGTTCAAATACATTTAAAGTTTAAACGGACAAGTAGTTACAAAATGTAACTATTATTAGGGTTTCGTAGCCTAATGGCAAAAACGGCACCCTTATAGATTCGTCATGTCTGTCTGTCATTCTGTCTGTCCGTGTGTCTGTCCGTCCGTGTGTCACAGCCACTTTTCCCCGAAACTATAAGGTCTATGCTATTGAAACTTGGTAGCTAGATTTATTCTGTGAACCGCATTTAGATTCTTATATAAAACTAAAAAAAAGCAGTAAATTTTGGGGGTCCCCATACTCAGAACTGAAACTAATTTTTTTTTTCATCAAAATGGTCTTCAAAAATGCTATAGAGGTTTCTATCATCATTTTTTTCTAAAGTGAATAGTTTGCGTGTTTGTGTCCCCCCCCCCCCACTCTAACTTCTAAACTAAGAAAATGATAAATCTAAAAAAACATACATTGCCATAACCCTTTCGGACCGGCGCATAAACTAAAAAGAAATTTATAATTTTGAACTTGAATCTTTAATAATTTGGGACCTCAGATTACGAATCTGCAATAATTTTCCTAATTTTCCGCCGCCATCTTGAAAAATTCATATACCAACAATTGTATCAAACCGGGCCCACCATTTCCCACGTACAATTGCGACCTGTATTTTTCACTCCAAATCATCTTCAGTCTTGGAAATTTTATACGTCCAATAACGGCATGTATTCCAAAAAACTTCTTAATATCTAAGAAAGAACATATAGGTTTCATTTGAATACCGGTATTGGCCATGTAATATTGGTTTGTGGTCAAAGCCATCTGTTCCATGAGCTTGTCAGTAAAATAGCGCTCAAAGTATGCGTATGGAGTATCACCAGGGTCATGAACGGCATCTTCTGGAAGATGTTTGCCATTAAAGGGCTTCTTTTGCCATCCTGCTAGCATACTCAGAGGTATATTATCGTCAACACTTCCTTCACCATCATCAGAAGAAGAGGAACTGGAATATCCAGAGTTTTCTTCAGTAATGTTGACAAAATCGATTTCCTCATTGTCATCGCCCTCGTCCCCAGAGTCAATAAGCATACCTGCTATATCGGCGTCGTTTAAAACGGGAAACATGATGCAGAAACTGTGAAAAACGAATAGTCATCAGAAACTTAAAATGCGCATGAGGTAAAGTAGGGCCCACGTTGATACACAATGGTGTCGGTAAAGTTCGTTAAGTCATTACGCCAAAGCGTTTGTTTGCCAATCGCCACTGTTATCATAAAAACATCAGATACTTCACTAATATTATAATCAATAACTCGTATATTACTAGGCTAATAAAATAACACAATAGTAGGTACTTGCTTTCGCGCGGTCCGAAAGGGATAAAAACTACCAACGAAAATTAGTTTGAACGAGATAGAGCTGGTAGTTTTTTTTTAATACGTCACAAACCGCAATTTCCGGTTAGTGAAATCACTACCACTGCGAACGTGTTAAAACATCAGTCAAAGTTACAACGAACTATAAGAACTTTTATATTATGTTACTTGCTGCTACGAAACCCTTCATGGATGAGTATCAGATCTAAGACCAAATCATTTTTTGGACTTACCAGGGTACTAAAATATGCACACCTAAGCTTGTGCATCAAGGAAGTAAACATTAAATTCATGACTATAAGAACATGTTCAAACAGAAACAGATAAAAATACATACATACAGACATAACATCACGCCTGTTTCCCAACGGGGTAGGCAGAGACTATGGTTTTCCACTTGTCACGATCCTGACATATCACTTTCGCTTCTTCTACTTTCATAAGTGTTTTCATACATGCTCTCCGATTAAGGGTACTCTTGACCTGGCCTTTTTCCAAAAGGTGTCCAATTTGGTCGACATAAGTGCGACGCGGTCGGCCCCTACCAGATTGTCCATTCACTCTCGCCTTATAAATCTCTTTTGTCAGTCTGTTTTCATTCATTCTCTCCACATGTCCGAACCATCTGAGCATCCCTTTTTCTATCTTAGTCACTACATCTTCTGTCAAGCCGCAATGTTCCCTAATCACACAATTTCTTTGTTTATCCATCAATGTCACTCCAGCTATGCTTCGCAAACTTCTCATTTCCACTGCATTAATTTTACTTTCATGCGTCTCCTGCAACACCCAGCTTTCACTTCCATACATAAGTGTAGGCACAAGCACTCCTCTATGTACAGCCATCCTTGCCTTTTTAGACACCTCCTGACTGCTCATAAAGGCGTGAATGGCTCCATTCACTTGATTACCTGCCAAAACTCTTCGTTCAATATCATAGTCACACTTTCCATCTCTTACAAATTTTGACCCAAAGTACACAAACTCTTTTACCTGTTCTACTCTTTGCCCTTCGATGTAAAATGGGCAATTCGTTATATTTTCTTCTCTTTCAAAAACCATTACTTTCGTCTTTTCTACATTCACTTTCATACCTCTACTTTTAAGCGCATCATGCATTATGTTAACCATCAACTGCAACTCCTCCGCCGATGAAGCTAATATCACCTGATCGTCCGCGTATAGGAGGCATTTGATGGTCAGCTCTTTCATTTTCAAACCATACACACACTCTTGCAGTTCTTTCAAGCAGCTGTCCATATACAGATTAAACAGACACGGTGATGCTACACAACCTTGCCTCACACCTTTTTCAATGTGAAAGAAGTCTGTGCAAGCTCCGTTTATCCTGTCACAAGCACTGGAGTCTTCATACAGAGATTTCAGTGCTCGTATCAAGGTTGTTTACTCCATACCTGGACAGTGTTGTCCACATTTCATTCCTCACCACTCTATCATAGGCCTTTCCAAGTCTTCAAAGATGCAGTAGACTTTTTGACGTTTTGCTAACACTTTTTCAGCTACGCATCGTAAGGAAAAGACCAGGGGCCTTACTCTTGACTTTAATTCCGATCGATCGACATTGGAATTTTGATGTTTCGTACTCTTGAATTCAATACTAGCGCAATATTATTATAGAATTGCGTGGCCGTCTTGGGAACTAAATGAGATTGTAATTGCTCAATCGCCCCCCATTTCGCTACTCTTGAGAACATTTGACATCTGTCTATTGCCGTAGAATTGTGTTTATTATTGTTTGTTGATTAGGATTTTCTCAATAACATAAGTGCTACTTCGTAGATATTGTTTTACGTTTTGAGTGGTAGTAATAACAATTATAGTAGTTAATATGGTGCGTTTAGTACTAATGTACAATTTTTTAAATAATTACATACATATAATCATGCCCCTATCCCCGATGGGGTAGGCAGAGGCATAGTATACGGAATGGATCTTTTTACGAACGTGTTTCCTTAGTCGCATTTTATGACACCCTTGGGATGTATTGGTGTGGCGACCAGTTAAAACTAAGACGAAACGAGGGAAGAATGATGCGATATATGGATAATTCTTTTTGTATGGGAGATAAAGAATTTAATGCCAATTATCGAGTTGCAGAAGTTTATAAAAACATAAAGCCCTTTATGCCAACTCATAAGAGAAGAAGTGATATAATATCATCATAATATAAGGTACCTACACCCGTTCGCTCTAAGTTTGCCGGTCGCCTCCCATACAACGCCTCTACACCAGCCTCTACGCCAGCGGTAAACCAACGAACGGATGCGAACGGGATATACCTATGTTGTTACAAGTTATTCAATCAATTATTTATTGTGGTTAAATGTGGTAAAGATAACTTTATATTATCAACAAATGTGTAGATTCTAGTGGCTCTATCATTTTACGCCACTGGAAGTTACCAAAGACCTTGGACCTTGGTGAAGGACATAGGGTAAACTATAATGTACAAAGAGCACGTAATGAGAAAATAAGAAACACATAATTATTATAACATTATAAAACTTTTATTAAGAAGAAGAAAAAAACTTGACAATTAGGAACGTAAGGACTTAATGCATCTTTCTGGCTATCTCCCATAAAGCCTCACTAACAGCCAGGACTGCTTCCGCTAGCTTGTTCAGTGCATGCGCTGAACTCAACTCTGCTTCGACCCGTCGCGCTTCTATATTGGCGAACCGTTCTATATTTTAGGTCCATCGGAACGGAAAGGCGATGCCGCGCCGCCGGCGAGGTCTCGGCAAGTCGCTTGCAAGCGGGGTGGATGATGGATGATGGTACTGCAATGTAATAAGACATAAATTTCATTAAAAATTGGTTTTATTATTTGTTTTTTTTATGGAGTCTTCCTATTGTAACTAAACATTGAACATAATATAACAGTGGTGCGGATTTCAAAGGGCTAGACAGTGACGGTGCCCGCGTTGCTAACTAAATAATGCCTGTAGAGGCTCACTGGGCACTGGAAGTTATCGCGAAAAAAGGCCTGACTCACGATGGTGTGCACCGACGGCAGGGCACACCAAAAAGGACAGCTAGATACGAACGCTTATTAGAAAGAGGGAGCGTTTTCATCCCGACATGGGCGCCTCTGAGGCGTAGTTGTTCTTTCTAGGTTTAATCTATTATGTAAAAATAACTCGGGTTTTCCTTCCTGACGTTATAACTTTAGAACGCACGAACCGATTTCCACGGTTTTGCATTCGTTGGAAAGGTCTCGGGCTCCGTGAGGTTTATAGCAAAGAAAATTCTGCAAAATTTCACATACAGCGCCATCGCGGGCGAAGCTGCGGGCATCAGCTAGTGCTATGTAAAACACAGTAAGTATTACCTGCTAAAATAACAAGTCTAATTGAGTAAATATTTACTTACCAATATTATTCTTAGGTCCTTGCTTACCAATATAATATAACTAAAATATAAAAAAGACATTAATGATACATTAAATACCGTAATTGACTGGTTATATAGTAATGACTTGGTTATAAACTTAAATAAAACAAAAGTAATGCACTTCTACCAACGGTTGCGACCTCAACAATTATTGGTTAAGTATAACGGACAAGTCGTGGACCAGGTTCAGGTTGCTAGTTTTTTAGGTGTATTGGTAGATAGTCAGTTAACCTGGAAACCACATGCTGAAAAGGTGTGCAAGAAGCTAAATAGCACAGCTTATGTCTTATACGCTTTACGCAAAAAAGTTAATTTGGACAGCGTTATTTTGGCTTATCTTGGTTTGGCTGGCTCATTCTTAAGATATGGTGTTGTTTTTTGGGGTAATTGCAGCGAAAGAGAGAGAATATTCAGGGCTCAAAAATATTGTCTAAGATCTATGACTGGCATTGATTCCACGGAGAGTTGCTTACCTATTTTCAAATCATTGAAAATATTAACATTTCCGTCCTTATATATATTGGAAGTCGCCACCTTTGTCAAAATGAATCTACAACATAGGCACTATGTTGGACGACACAACATTCAGAGTTGCTACCTGTCTTCGTTTAGGTGCTCCTTGCGTTTCTCCGCATAGTTGTCAATGCGGTGAAGCAGTCAACAACCTTGGGCATCACGGTCTATCATGCAGCAGGAGTGCAGGTCGCAGACCTCGTCATGCGTATCTTAACGACATCATCCGCCGGGCTCTTGTCACCGCCGGTGTTCCAGCCGTTCTAGAACCTAACGGTTTGGCTCGTGACGATGGCAAGAGGCCGGACGGTATGTCTTTGGTGCCATGGAAGATGGGAAGGCCTTTAGTTTGGGACGCAACCTGTGTGGACACCCTAGCTCCTTCTCATCTTCCAAGCACGGCGGGCTGCGCCTGTTCTGCTGCTGCATCTGCCGAGACTCTCAAACGGCGCAAATATAATAATTTAATAGGTAATTATGTAAGGTGCTTACATATGAAATTGGCGTTTTGTATAGGAGGAACAAAAAGTCGAATATTTTTAAATATAATATATTTAATTAATCAAAGTATGAACCATTGTTTTCTATGCATTTTTGCCATCTCATAGGTAGTTCATTGATCCCTTTACTAAAAAAACCAGTCGGACGGGAATCAATAAAATCTGTGAAGGCGATTTGGACTGCCCCATCAGAGTTGAATTTTTTCCCTTGCAAGAAGTTGTCCAAATTTCGAAAAATATGGTAATCTGTTGTAGCAAGATCCGGGGAGTACGGAGGATGTTTTAGACATTCCAATTGAAGCTCTTCTAATTTGGTAGCCGTCTGTTGTGCAGTGTGTGGTCTAGCGTTGTCGTGAAGCAGCAGTGGCGTGGAGCGATTGACCAGCCTAGGTTGTTTAGCCGCTAGCTTTTCCATCATGGTTTGCAATTGCTGACAATAGACATCAGCCGTAATAGTCTGGCCAGATTTGAGAAAACTGTAATGAACAATACCGGCACTAGTCCACCAAACGCTTACAAGTAACTTTTTTGGGGTTAATTTTCGCTTGGGGCAGGATTTGGCTGGCTGGCCAGGATCCAACCATTGCGCTGAGCGCTTTCGATTATCGTAAAGAATCCATTTTTCGTCACAGGTAATGATTCGGTTTAAAATACCTTCATTATTGTGCCGGTTCAGTAATGTAACGCAGCAGTCGACGCGCTTTTGCCGGTTTGCTTCAGTCAATTCGTGAGGTACCCACCTTTCAAGCTTTTTAATCTTCCCAATTTGCTTCAAGTGAATTAAAACAGTTTTATCACTAACACCGCAGCCTGCAGCTAACTCGGACGTGGTTTGCGATGGATCCGCTTCCACAATAGCCTTCAATACTTCATTATCAACTTGAGTCTCAGGCCGTCCACGGGGCTTGTTCTGCAGGTCGACATTTCCTGAACGAAAACGTTGGAACCAAAAACGAACTGTGTTTTCTTTTGCAACATGACCGCCATACACATCATTCACCCTTCTAGTCGTTTCCGCAGCACTAGTGCCACGGCGGAACTCGTACTCGTAAATAATGCGATATTTTAAGTTTTCCATTTTGTAAAATGAGTGACGCAAACAGAAAAAAACAGAAGAAAAAAACAAATGAATGACGGTCATCGAAGGATAAATACATGAGTAAATAGCTGGGAAAATTTGAATTTGGAATTCCTTACCAAAGAGGAGAAAATCGTAATTAAAGTGGCCAGTACGAAAAACGCCAATTTGATGTGTAAGCACCTAATATTTGAGCCGTTTGGGGTCGAGACATTGGGCTCGTGGGGCCCAAGTGCTCGTGCGCTTTACAGGGAGATCGCAAAGCGTTTAGTTGACTCTTCTCGTGACCATAGGGCTGGCCTCTTTCTCGCTCAAAGAATTAGTATCGCAATTCAACGTGGGAATGCGGCCAGCCTTATGGGAACTTTACCGGTTGACATCGATGGGGAGGAATTCTTTGACACCTGAGCGAGGCATTGTCAGTCTTGTCACTACCCTCCCATCTGTTTTTGTTGTTTATTTTCTTTGTTTTTTTTTTCTGTATATAACTGTAGAATATAAGTAATTTTAAATTTTTCATTTTGTAAATATACCTATTATTATAATTCATAGATAAATAAATAAGATATAAGAAATCGAAAAAAATATTTATTTTAAAAAGCTATTTGTAATATCAGCGCCTTATTTCTTATTTTTGTGTTATTTTTAATATTTTTTATCGTACGAGTTATAGATATGTAGCCATGATTTCTGAAGTGGCACCAACCTTTTGTTATGGTGATGGTGATTATTTAGCTGAATCCATTAATCAAGCAATTTTATTTTGAATTGAATTTGTCTGTTCAATCAATTCTGCAGCTCGCTGTAGTGACAGTATATAATATTGACCCTTTTGAATACTAAATATCAGGATGCTTGCTTCATTATTGCCTTCGTCTTTAATCACTTTGTACCACTCACTTTATACACATGGTAATTGGCTGAAACAAAAATAATGACAATTATTCTTGTGTTTTTTTAACATATTTTTGTGTTAAGTGGCTTGGCAGTGAGTCATATTGATGGAACTGCAAATTTCTTTAACTGCGTCCTTTTTTTCTTAAAATCTTTGGTGGAGTTTCTCTATGGGTATATATGCTAAATCCTCGTTTCCTGTTTTCTTCACCCATTCCTTAAAACTAAAAATAAAACATCGATATATATGTAATTGCAAAACTACTACCAAACTATTTTCCTAACGATTATACAATATATAATTTTTATTGTTTTCACCCATATAACCTATGAACCATTGATAGATTTACTAATATACTACTCACCGAAGCTCATCCATAGGAAATCTGGCCATGAAAAACCGTTTTGTGCCGTCTTTTCTTCCAGATTTTAAACCGCATATTTCACACTTTTTATAATGCATAATTCGATAAACTATGTAGAACAAACACAAAAGAATATAATATAGAGAACGAATTGATAGCAAAAATATGCTATTATCTCAATTATTTCAATAATATCTTTCAGAGAAAAATAAATTGTAAATAACGAATAACAACTTGACTTCCACAGTGACAGACAGATGACATTTCCTCAAGGAACGAGCGAGGCAGATAGAGTAATTGAGTGAGACACATATAGTCGCCATTACAATTTGATCAATTTTCATACATTTTTTTGCTTGTACGTAGTTGCGACAGACTGAACACCACTTCAGTGTTTTTGAATTTTAAATCGTTTGACACCGTCACTGACACACAAAAATGTTTGACACTTCATCTTAGACATATTGAATAACACTTCTTTATAGGCAACGATAATGCTACATACAGCCAATAGCGTAGTTAATTTTATGATTTCGACCATTTGTTTCCATTAAATTGAATTAAAAAGATTACAAGTAATCTACAGATCGATTATTTTTGTTATATTTATTTATTAGCCTTGTATTTGAATTGATTGATCATTTTACAGTTTTTTACCAGTTTATCGTAATATGTTGAGCAACACTTATGCGGCCGGTGACGTAGCTAACTTCAAGTGGATTAGAACGACGACATTTCAATCGCGCGGCAATAGCGATTCCGATACAATTTTGCTTCAAGAGTACCAAATTAGGCGACATTAATATTAACATTGGAATTTTTATTGTTAAAAATTACAGAGAAACATAATTATTCCATATCTATATTTACATTATTACTATCTAAACTAAACCTAAATAAGGCCCCTGGTTTATTGGAATTGGATTAGGCTTAAATTGAGATTGAAATTAATTTGCAGAGTAAGGCCCCTGATCCATGCACCCCCTTCCTTTTCGATATCCTGCTTGCACATCCCACATTTTTCCTTCCGTTTCATTCATCACTCTTTTTATCAGCACTTTTGCATATAGTTTGCCTACGACACTGAGCAAGCTAATACCGCGGTAGTTCTTGCACTCTTGCTGCGACCCTTTCCCTTTGTACAGCGGCACTATGACAGATTTACACCATTCCTCTGGTACTCTGCCACTTCGCCAGCAAAGGTTAAAAAGGCGGTACAGCTGGCAAGCTACCACGCCACGTCCCGCTTTCCGCATCTCGACAGAAAGCCTATCAATTCCCGCAGCCTTTCCTAATTTCATACCATTCAACGCTTCCACAATTTCTTCCATACTTAAATCGCTTTCATCATCAACTTCATTCCATTCCAAGACATGGGTCTCTCCTTGTAAATCCTCTTTTTCAAACAAACTTTCAAAATATTCCTTCCATCTTTTTAGCACACATTCTTCTCCTCTCACTAAACTTTCCTCCCGGTTTCTGATGTGTTTTAGTTGTGATGTAGTCTTTGGAGCCCTCATTGATCTTATAGACTTCCAAAAGAATTTTATATTTTCTTGGAAGTTATCAGATAACCGGTTATGAAATACATTCCTATCATCCTCTCTCTTTCTTTCTATCACATCTTTTTCGACATGCTTATACCTTTTATACTCATCCTTGGCCATTTTTACATCCTCATCCGTTGCCTTTTGCATTCTCTGATTGGCTTTTGCAGCCAGCCAGTTTAACCACGCTTTCTTCTTATCGGACAGAACCTTCAAAACTTCTGCACACATTCTCTTTACCTGGCATCCTTGGCTCCTCTTGCATACCCCGCATACTTCAACTGCCACTTCAACGAGTCCTTCCTTAATCGACTTCCATAATTTGTCCATTTCACATTCTTTAACTAAATTTTCAAACTTCCCGCTCAATTTACTCAAAAATTCTTCTTTCACGCTTATCTCTTGCAACTTTTCTACTTTTATGCGCTCTAGTACACTAACAGGTTCACGCACACGATGCCGCCACCGCTGAAACAGACCTCTTACTCGGCTGATAACCAAGAAGTGATCTGTGTCAATCCCGGCACCGCGGTATACCCGGGTGTCTAGCACTTTCTTTCTCAGTCTTGCGTCTACTATCACAAAGTCAATTATGCTTCTCTGGTCTTTTTGTTCTCTCGTATACAAGTGGATATCTTTGTGGTTAAATATGGTATTAGTTACCACAAGATTCCTCTCCAAACATACTTCTAGCAAACTTTCTCCATTTTCATTCACTCGTTCATCACCAAACTTTCCCAGCACACTTTCGTATCCATCACGCTTCACTCCCACCCAACCATTAAAATCACCTAACATTACTATCCTCTCGTTTCGTTTACATTTATCCAGAATATCACTCATACTCTCCCGAAATGCCTGCCTCTCGCTTTGGTCTTTCGCAGTCTGGTGCCACCGTGCATCCTGCGGAGCATACACTCCCAAAACAAAGATGCGGGTAAGTCCTACCTTCAGTCTTAACCAAAGGAGTCTTGGGCTCACACATTCATACTCTGTCACACACTCATTCATTCTCGCGGAAAGTAGTACACCGACCCCCTGGCACGCTGTTCTGGTTTTGGCTACGCCTGACCAGTAGGCTGTATAGGCTCCGTGTGTCGTAGTGTCGCATCCTTTCCGCTTTGTCTCATTCACACACAAAATATCAAGCTGCCTATCTTGCATCATCTTGCATACCTCGTCAATTTTATCATCTATTCCTCCTCTAACGTTTAATGTAGCAAAGTGGCTAACCCCAGTCCACTTTTCGCCTCGATGGGAAACGAGACGTGATGGGTGGCGAACCACATCGCCGCCGTTCTGGTTTTTAAATACTGATACCATGGTGTTCCCACGAGAAGCTAGGGAAATTAATTTGTCCACCTGAACAGAGCCCCGCTTGCTCAAGTAAGGCTAGCCTTGTTCTGGGTTCGCCCGGACCCAGGGCAATTAGGCACGCTTAAGACTACGCTCGCCCGTAGCCACGCAGCTCATCGGCACGGCGACCTTCGCTTGGCGGATAGTGGAAGGGATGAGGATGGGGTAGGAAGGGATTTGCGGGAAGGAAAATGAATAAGGTAGGAAAGGACGAGGTAGAAAAAGGATCCAAAACCATTCTGTAATCCAACCAAAGAAATTCCATAACATGCCAATATAATTACTTTTAAATTTATAATTTTGTAGTCATCTTGAATCACCCCAAGCTTTCTCGCGCAATAAATAAAGATTGTTTATGTGTAAAGGCTGTTAGTTTATCATAATCTTAGTCACAATACATCATCTTGTATCAAACATTTGATAGTGTTCTCGAACAAGTTAGTTAGGCCTGAGCTAAGCCTACAGGCTGTCACATCTGGTCGTGTTATGTATAACGTTTGGTGGTCACAACAGCGCCTGTAGTGTTTACCCTTCAATAATGTCGCTTGCATGGCGGGTTAGGATAGGTACTCGCATATAATTAATGTTTCATTACTCGTGTGAAGTAAGTTAGACGAGTTCCCCTGTGTAATTAATATTTTGAAATACCCAGCGATATTCAGAACTTAGATGTTTGAACGTGGTTGGTTTACTTAGAAGTGACTTCATTCACTTTCATAGTAAACGAAGATGTATATGACTACGTATTATTAGCATAGTCGAGTACTGAAACAAGTAGTTTCGGTCTGAGGACTTCGATTATTGTGCTTTATAAAGCAAATTTAACGATCACTGTAAGAAGTAAACAACATTTACTGTGGCCGGTCATGAATGGGTGACCACCACGTGACCACTTTGTGACATTAATTTACGAGCTTTTCCGTGTTTTGGAAGGCACGTTAAACCGTTGGTCCTGGTTACCAGTAAAATGGCAGTCGTTAAGCCAAGTTGAAGACCTTTTTGGGCGGCTTGAATAATTTTAACAGCAGGCAGTCCATGTCAACACGGCATTGCGGCTCACCGTCTATTACGTGGGACAAAAATAAAAAGTTAAATGTGATAAAAGTCGTGATCAAATATACATATATTACGTAAAAGCAAGTTATAATAACAAACGTTATGTTCTTATAAGAAGTCAAACAATACTTCTGTCTTTAAATTTACTATAACGTGTTGGTAATTTTAGTTGTACGTTATGAGAAATAGTATACATGAGTATTCTTAAAATGACAGATATATATTCTCACTTTTGTAGGAACTATTACAATGCATTACGTACAATGCTGACAGTATATCACAGTGCACAATTGTTAGGGGGTCGTGAAACAGATAAATATGTGGGTTCACTTAGGTCCTTAGCTTTTGGTCTCACCCCGGAGCTGGAGCTGTGACTCCGAACAACTCAATAGTACCTAACTATTTAACTATTTTATTTGTGAGCTTTCACTTTACTTTAGCAAATGAGTACAAAATGAGCTATTAAAATTGTGTCTAGTTCATTCGTAGATTCGTGTCAAACTCATGATGTTGTATTTATTATGTATTCATACAGTAACCGAGTATGCCTAGTTCCAGCACACTCGTACCTGTGTTCAGCTTTTATAGATTGACCTCTCGATAGACACAGCTCAGTTATGTGTGACGTCACATTCTACGAATCCGTGTCGAGTCCCTCCTTTGGATTCAATAAACACGTAAAATTTGTCAGAGGCCCAGTTTTTTTTTTTTTTTTTTTTATATTCAGCTCGCCAAATTGACGTCGCCACCAGCCTGATGGTAAGAAAGCAGTGGCGCATCTAGCGATTGGGGGCCACTTTTTACAGTGATCCTCAAGTTGGCGGCCCTGTGATGTGCCTCTTCACGCTCCTCTTGAAGAACCCGGGATTGTAAGATGATGGAAAGACGTGTGCGGGCAGGTCATTCCATGTTTTTATAGTTCGACAGAGGAACGATCTTTTGAAACGCTCGGTTCTGGCGAAGATTCTCTCCACTGTGTATGAGTGGCATCTCTGCCCGGCACGCGTTGTTCGGGATCGGAAAGGAGATGGTGGGATCAGGTTGAAGAGCTCTTCAGAACATTCGCCGTGATACATTCGATAGAAGGCAGCCAAGGACGCTATGGTTCTTCGCTGCGACAAAGGTTCGAGGCCTCCCGTCACCTCAGGACAACCAATTATTCGGATAGCACGTCTCTGCATAGCGTCAAGCGCGTCTAACAAGTACCTCGCGGAGTCATCCCAAAGGTGAGAACAGTACTCGACGCAGGGACGAATCTGCGTCTTGTACAGTAAACATCTCTGATGTGGCGTGAAATACCGTCTCACCTTATTCAGGATTCCCAGTTTACGCGAGGCCAGACCAATACAGCTCTCTATGTAGTTTTTGTGATTGAGCTCACACCGGACGTCTATACCGAGGATCTCCAGGTTGTCCTTTAGTGGAATTGTAATGCTCTGAAGAGAGGGCAGGGGTAGGAATGGGGACTTCTTAGCTGTAAACGCACACGCCTGTGTTTTTCTGGCATTGAACTCGACCAGGTTGTCTGAACCCCATTTGGCAATGCGGCCCAGGTCCAGATCGAGATCCGCCACGAGTTGTCGTCTCTTCTCATCCACGTCGCCTCGCCCCGCCGCTGGACGGCCAGAATAGCTCCCATGAAGAGTACTGTCATCCGCATAACAATGAATGCACCCAAGGGACAGCATGTCATTGATATGCAGAAGAAAGAGAGTTGGGGACAATACCGATCCCTGTGGTACTCCGGCATTTACCTGAAAAAAAAACAGGAAGCCTGACCATCACAGAGGACCCGAATCCGTCGCCCGTTCAGGAAGCTGGCCAACCAGCGGCACAACTGATGCGATAAACCATATGACGGCAGCTTGGAAAGAAGTGACGCATGCCATACCCTATCAAAGGCTTTTGCGATGTCTAGGCCAATAGCCAGAGATTCGCCGTGCCTCTCCATAGCCTCACCCCAGGTGTGCGTTATGTACGCTAGGAGGTCACCCGTTGATCGTTTCGGCCTAAAGCCATATTGGCGATCGTTAATTAACGAGTGATCCTCCAGATATGCCAGTTACGAGTAAGGCAACTAAACAAGCAAATATTAGTCTAAGGACTTTTATGTTTTAATGTCATTCTGTTTGGAACGACGTAGGTTGTTGAACTTGAACTGTTTGAGAGGCTTTTACACCTATAGCACTGAATATTAAAGGTACATATAAATATTTGTATTGACCTATAGAACAGTTTTATAATATGGCTATACATATAAAGGATGAAACGCGCAAGGAAATTTATTTCAAGATCATAAAGACAACCCGTAAGAAATATAGTCGTCTCACAATAATTTTGACAAAAATAGTCGTCGGACAGGCGTAGGTTGTGACTACAGGTCATTAAAAATTTTCGAGCCTACACAGAAGGCTGCTATTCTTAATGAAAGTGAATAAAAAAAAAATACTACCTTCGTTCTGCCTTTTCTAGAGCTATAAGTGTTGTAACACACGCGACTTTCTTATGCAATAATGACTCGAAAAATTTCTGGTTTAATTTAAAATTAAAGCCAGTAAATAAAGCGACGATTGTCTATGCAAATAAATATGATACATTGAGTGTTTGCATAAAATTATCGTGGCAAAAATATGGCAAATATATTAATTTTTTTATTGTACCTTCAAAAATGATGTGATCTAGAACTATGAAATACAAATAATGTCGACATTGCATATAAATACAAGCGACGCTAATAAAATCAAATAAAAATATGTTAGTTAAAATACGCAGTCTGCCATAAGGAGTATAGGTATTCCTTCCTATAAGAACATAACGTTTGCTTTATTAACATGTTTGGTGCACCCCGGGGCACTCGGCTACGATGTGGACGTGAGCTGGTTCAAGAGCCACGCAAACTGCAATTCACAAGGATATAAAGTGGTTTGAGAATCTTCTACGATTTCAAAATCATAACTTGTTGTCTTTCTGACTATAATATAACTTAACTGCTTCATGTTTTATATTTTCTCTGAATATCTTTTGAGAAAAGAGAAATCATCAACAGCAAATTAGTAGAATGTATTGGTCATTTTTCGCTGTCGATTACTATAATAGAAAAATTGTCGCAGAGTTTTCTCGACGCCGAGAACTAAATCCTAGGCCATCTTTACAAGTATTTACCCGGGGTTCCTGGCCTTAGGCAGTGGTAGGGCAGCATAATGGTCCGACATAGCATACACATTGCATTACAGAGTCTGATAGTCCTGGGCGAATCTGTTTGGCCGAGCACAATTACTTTTTTAGACAAAATCAAAGAAATTCGGCATACTCTTCCCAATACATATTAAATCCGGATCCTATCATCTGAAACATCCATACATATTTCTGTATACACAGTTATCATTAGAAAAATAACAAAGATGAATGAAAGCTCATACTCAACGGCGAAATCAAAAAGCAATTACTTTGAAAGCTTAGCTTTTCCTTTCGCCTGTCCCTGCCTCTGTCAAACTTATTATATGAGAACCGCCGGCCAGGCTCTGAGCAACACAATATTTTATCCAAAATGTTACGCTTTAAAGTCTGTTACTATTTTCTCCACTCAAGTTAGTCCCGAGTTATTTTATTGCGTCCGAAGTGAATTTATTTACAGTGTGTCCAACCTTTACGTCATTTTTAGGATCGTGGTACGAGCAATAAACATTTTAGATGACACTTTATTGGTAAAACCTTGGGTTTTGAAAAAGAAATGGGCTAAGTGCGGGTTGGACTCGCACACAGAGGGTTCTGTACCAAAAAACGGCCAAATATCAAGTTCGTTGTACGGTATAATCCCCCCATAATCTATTCTTTTTTTCTGATTTTAGTAGGTGTTAATAAAGCGAACAACAGAAATTCATCATCTGTGACAGTTTTAGCGCTTCGTGACGGACAGACACACAGACGGCGAAGTCTCACATGAATATGGTCCAGCTTTTATATCTTTTCAGTACGGCACCCTAATTAGTGGATATTAGGATTATGATATCCAAGAATAAAAACAAGTAAAATGCAAAGAAACATTATGTTACTATGTTGGTGCTTATGTTAGGAATGACTTTGACAAATCAAGATTCAAATAATGTGCTGCTTCTGCAATTAGTTTGAATGAAGTCAATGTGAGATATCCATTAAAAGTACAAAGGAATCTAATCTTTTCGCCTCTAATGAACTATCAACCATTCATTACAGGGTGAAAGATATTTCACATCGAAAATTTTTAAGGAAAGTGTTGACGAAAATTCTTCTAGGTAAGTATTGAATACTTTCTATTTAAACACAAAATGCTGTTTAATAAGATATTTAAAGTGCTTTAATTATGCAGCCACGTTTTTGCTTCAAAGTACTTCGTATACTACTATTTTTGTGTTTTCGGCATCCCTTCTTATTAGATCATAAAATACACTAATAGTCATCCTCTATCAACGCCAAACAAAAATATTGAACGATATTAAGTAAGTTAGGACAAGAGTGCTTGTGTTTTAGATATCAGACAACCAGATATTAAAACTTACTTTTAACGTTTTTGTAAACCTACTTATCTTTAATACATCGAAACTCCCAGACAGAATTATTTATCAAGTGTGGAAATGAAACTAATCCACGACCTCGTGATTCGCAGTCCTTCTATACGATTACTAGACAAACGAGGCAAATTACAATAATAATAAATTCTCTTTCGAAGTAATCACCGTTCTTGGTCACCCTCAATCCTTATTAATCCCTCGAAAATTGTATCACACAAAAGTTCAATACCAATCTAAAACGTTAATTATGAATCGTTTCTGATATTCTGATTAATTTGTTCGATCAACCGAATAATTATTAAAAGCGATTGGGTATCTAACATTTTATTGAACAATTTTATTTGTTACGATATTCATGGTCGTTTGATTAATACCTAGAATGTTATTTATTTGTTCATCCAGAGTCGAGATTAGAAAATAATGTTCAAGCAATTCGTCGATTTAGAGATTATTTATGAGAAGTTCGTCTAAAGAATACCAATGAATGAGGTCGACTAAAGACGTCATAGGGCAACGATCGTATACCCCTTAACCTTGCCTGTCAATAATAGCTTTAAGCCAATATTACAATATTTAATTTTCCACTTAATTTGTAATATTTTTTGGTAGAACATTGCGGTTTAATCAATATAACGTTTGAAATAGTATTATTTCAAACGTTATATTAATTAAACCTTATTAAATTATTTACCTTCCAAGGAAAATGTATATTTTCCTTGGAAGGTAAAATAGGGTTGTGGTACTTAATTTATTATAACAACTTGTTTTTAAATTTTAAGCGTTTACGTTTCAGCTTAAGGTGGATACGTAGTACAGTGATGCTAAAACTTCTTTAATGATACTCATTGTGGGATGTGGATTCAATCTAATATCATTACAATGGTAACAGCGTGAAAAGTTATATTTGGGATGCTGGCTAGTTGTGGACTTGAGATCTGCTGGCAGAACCCTGTCAGTCGTGAGCTCTTCATAGCGGCCCTCAGTCTCATGACGCCACTCGTTTCCGACGCTAACCATCAGATTTTTTTTTTATATTTGTTTCCGTTTGCAACCCTACTAGCTTAAGGGAAACACGCAATTAAAACATTCATCATAATTGCGCCACACCGTTCACAAATCCTATACTTGTACAGATCTGCATTTTTAGTATCATGTAATATATTGTACAATCGCATGACTGTAATTGTACCACACATTATTCGTTGAATTAAATTAGATAGAATGAGCGGTTACAGAATTACTATTATAGTCATAAATAACAGAAGTTACTTTTTTCTCCTTTTTTACGTGAAGTAGAATGCTATGCCGGACTCCTACCGACTAGAAAACTTCAAGTATCCAGCCAACAGCCTACGGTTGGGAGCCCCGGGTAAGCCCTCAAAAGGATACCCCAGGACTCCCAACAGACCTACGCCTACCACTGCGGCCTCACCTGGCGGCGGGAGGGGGTTTCAGGTGCTATCTCGCGTCTTAGTGGGGTGCTTCGGTGTTATCCCTCTTCTTAGGGGGGGGGGGGGGCTTGCGTGTATCCCTAGCGTCACTCTCTTTCACAAGCATGACCTGCTCACAGAAAGTGGCAGCAGAGTCCCACGTCCCCTGCTGAAGATCATGGCGCGCACCATGGAGGACGAGGACCTTGTGCTGTTGCGCCCACACGCCGTGAATTCCACTAATTTGCGGAGCGCTGTGTCCTCGCTGCGCTCCTTGCAGTGCTGGCACTCGGCCGTAGTTTCCCATTATAATAGAAGGTAATTATGTAAAAATAGTGTGCAATGAACATAATTAAAATCCCAACTTCATTTGAATTTGAGTCGTTGTGAGGTGTGATGACCCTCTGTTGGATTTCGGTTCGGTCGTATCGGTTGTATTAAAGGGATTATTGTTGTACAGTGAACATTATTCTAAACTTGTTTGCATTTATCGTAGACACAGATTACATGAAATTTCGTCATCTCCAAACTAACCGTTTCAAGGAAGACGTGATCGAGCAACACTTAACTAAGTTTAACAGAGGTAATCTCTGTACTCAACAAATTATTGTGATAATCCAGCTTGAACATGTGCTCTGGCGCGCGCATTACATGCCACGTAATGTTTAGACGTATAGACATATTTTCTGTGATATTTAATTATAGTTTTAGCAATACGAATGGATAAGACGAATTAATCATTTCATAAATACAAATAAAAAGGTACAGCGATCTCTTAACTTGCCTGAGTTTGGACCCGTCTAACAAAACATTTCAATTTTGAAAAGCATCTATCAGCTGTCTTAGAGTAAGGAATTCCCTTACACGTGCATTGACCGCCGGAGGCTGAGTGCTGAGCTTGAGTGGGCTCTGAAATGTACCACAAACAACATAACGGGGGGATTACCCCCCCCCCCCCTTTTCTTGGTGGTCATACTGGCATGTCATACTGATATGACCAGCGAGAATCGCTCGTATTGGTGGTCATTCCCCCCGTTATGTTGTTAGAGGTACATTTCAGAGCCCACTCAATATATTCTAATGGTTTGAGAAAATAAAGGTCTAATATTATAGTCTGATGAATACTGATGATCTTAAACTAAAGTTTCACCCGTACCTGTAAAACTACGATAAATATAATTTGATATTCCCAACTAGACGTCTACGATTATATAACTTGACGTTCGTGCAGAATTTTCAAACCAACGACCTTAGTTTAAAGCTTTCAAAATTAACACTTCGTTTTCAGTCTCAATTTGTTATCGTAATCACTATTCTATTTCTTAGCAGCAAGGTCCATTATCTAGTTTTAGTTATAAAATTGGTTGATGAATACCGTCTTTAGATCATTTCATTTGTTCAAGTATTCGACACCTTCGATGGCTGAGAACACCCGACTTATCTTGGGAGCAGGTCACATACAGGCTGATTGCAAAATGTTGTATTAATGTTGACTAAAGACATTTAGCAGATAAATTTTATATACTAGCGGACGTCATGCTGTAGTCCGTGGGAATACGGGAATTAAATATAGCTTACTAGCTGTTCCCGCGGCTTCGTACGCGTAGAAGTCGTTATCGCATTCGCGTAAAATAATTACCCTCCTTTTGCGCAGTCAGATAAAAAGTAGCCTATGTCCTTTCCTTGGAATCAAACTATCTCTATTTCAAATTTTATCAAAATTGGTGGAGCGGTTTCGGCGCGAAAACGTAAGAGACAGACAGAGTTACTTTCGCATTTATAATATTAGTAGAGATGTCACCCGGGGATAGTGTAGCTTCCACACAGTTGAGAATCCGTTCAGTAGCTTCGGAACCTGTTCGATGCAAACAATCAAAACGTTCCTCTATTTAATTTAGTATAGACAAATGACGTGATGTACTGGGCAAGGTCTCGGTAGTAACCAATTGCATATTTTAGTAACCCGGGGAGCTCGGCGCAGGACGGTACGGATAGTTTGGGTGCTATTATTTGGTTCGTACAGGTCACTCCCACACCTCACCTGAAAATGGTGCAGCTGCTTACTGACACCCATTATAGTATTGGGAGTTCAGAAGGCTCCAGGAATAGCCGCAGGCTCCAAGATTGCAAAGTAACGGAGGTAACGCTCAGATAAAAAGGGACCTGAATCGTGATACTCTGTTGTATTTCAAGGCACTAGCTTCTGAACGACAACATAAAGGTTTTCACAAAATCAAACTAACAGTGCCTACAATTTGAAAATATATCCGCCTGTATTTTCCATCGTCGTAAGAAATCTAAATTGAATCGAAATTGAAAGAATTTCCGTACGTGGAGCTCTATTCCTTAATTTTCAAAATTAAAAGACAACTAGATGACTATGACGATGTTAGCAATGCAATCCTAAAAGTAGTACATTGGTTTAACACTAATAATCTTAGCCTGAATGAAAACAAAACTAAATGTATTAAATTTACCTTGCCCAATGTAACACAGGCAGAAACCAATGTGCAACTTAATGGCCAAGAGTTGGAACTTGTGAAATCTACTGCGTTCTTAGGGTTGACGATCGATTCTGGATTGCAGTGGGGCCCACATATTGAAAAACTGGCTGGCAGATTAAGTTCAGCAGCATTTGCTGTCCAAAAGATTAGGCATTTGACTGATGTAGAAACAGCGCGAATAGTGTACTTCAGTTACTTCCACAGTGTAATGTCGTACGGTATGCTACTATGGGGCAATGCCGCAGATATAAATACAATTTTTGTTTTACAAAAACGGGCCATAAGAGCCATATATAGATTAGGTCCAAAGGTCTCTCTGCGAGAAAAAATTCAGGAATTAAATATTCTAACTGTGGCATCACAATATATTTTTGAAAATCTTATGTATGTTCAGAAAAATTTATCTAGTTTTACTAAGTTAAGCGATAGACACAATGTGAACACCAGACATAAAAAAAAACAACCTTGCCGTTTATCATTGTAGACTGAACAAAGTCAGTAATTCTTTCCTGGGTAACTGCATACGTTTTTACAACAGGCTTCCAAGCGAAATTAAAAGCATGCCTCTAATTAAGTTTAAAAAGTGTATAAAAAGTAAATTGTGCTGCAGGGGCTACTATACAATTGACGATTATTTGATTGATAAGGAAGCCTGGAAGTGATCTGCTTGCTCTACTGATGGAGTCTACTTATTGTAAATACGTAGTGCACAAAAAGAATAGCCCGCCGAGTTTCTTGCCAGTTCTTCTCAAGCGGGCCGCGTTCCGAACTGGTGGTACTATTTGCATTGTATTCATTGACGTGTCGCAAGTGCCTATGTATTAGGATTATGCGAAATAAATGTTTTTTTGAGTTTGAGTTTGAGTTTATTATTGTCGTGTATGTTCGTGTCTATGTGTGAGTGTACGAAGTTTTTATATAGATATCTGTGTGTAGGAAGATGGGTTGGGTTAACAATAGCTTTTTTTATGTTTAGTACCTACGTGATTTTCAGACTACGTCGACTTGGTTTCCTTGATAGTTGCAAATGATTCAAGAAAAACACAACTTCTGGAATTTTGAGGTTACGTTGCTTTTCAAAACAGTTTTAAGTAAATTTGTAAACGCGTGAACGTGAAATTCGACACCATGTTAAAGTTTGTAAAACACATAAATAAATAAATATTTGTGGACATTCTCACACAATGTCATCTAGCCTTAAGCGAATATATGTTGTGCTATTGAGAACCAACCCAGGTACAATATAACTGATTTGGTTATCAAGAGCAACTAACAACTACAATTGTAGCAGTTACTTATACCAATTTTTCAGTTAATTTTTGATAGATTCATTAAAATCAAAGCTTTGTGTAATGCCCGAAATCAATTTTTTATAATAAAGGCGTGCCAGTGAGTTAGGGCACCCTGCAGTATACCACTCAGTCATAGGTGGAGTAAATCATAAGACATTGGCAATATACTACTTTGCCTCCTTTCACTTTATTTATTTCGTGCCCACGCCCTAATGTTCTTCAATTCATCGAAGCCACAATAAAACTGTCCCCGTACAATTCGAAAGGTTTGGGTATACTCCAGCGCTTTGTCTATCTACTACATACCTCATCATATTAAAAAGTTTCCGATTTTTAATAATATTGTAACGTTTGCTGGCTTGATTGTCCAAAATGAAGACCGAAATATTTACTTAACATTTCCATTTACGGGTGTTTCTGTGACCAGACGCCAAAACTCGCACTTGCCGCTCTGGTTGTCAGTAAGTACGTCGGAGAAAAAAATGTGCAATGTATGCGTAAGAATAGTATTCCTAAGCCTACCCTTTCGGGGATAAATGCATGTCTATGTATAAAGTCAGTCAGGTGTACAAGGTTACTCATACAACAATCCGCTGTAGTTCTTGTCATGGGCCGCTTCCAATACAATCCATGGTCAATATATCAAGCACAGTCTGACACATTGGTCCAGCTAATGAATTGCACCCGACGTCCTGATGCCTCACAAATCTGTTGTGATTTAATCGGCGCGACGACCAGACTCTACATGAACCCTATGTGATGAGAAATTTTCATTATTAATTAATTATGCCTAGTTCCAATAAAATTATAACAATTTAATCTATGTCACTGCCACCGCCACAAAGGTTGGAGTGTGTGAAATTCATACCAACTGAAGATGTCATATTATAAATACATAACATACAGCGTATATATCCCCGAAGGGGAGGGGGTGCAGAGTCGTATTATATGACCACATTTCACTTTTTAGATTTTTGCCCCACGTAAATAATAGCGAGTACAAAATGATAGATTTTATTTTAGTAGCGATAGCCTTGCGTGTCATCACTATCACACCTGTTGGTAAGTGATTATGTGATCGAAGATGGAGCAGACTTGCCTAGAAGTAACTTGATCACCCTGGATTTGAAGACTCCCAGTTCAAAGCTTTCCAGAAATACCCTCTCACCTCTAGGTTATTACATCATTAAGTATAATTAAAATTATGGAGTGACTCACCATTAATGCCCAGCCAAATCTTTCAGTGTTCATTTCAGTTCAGCTTTTGATCCCGTCCGACATAGTTATTAGCCTCCACGACAATTGATGTGCTAAATTAATGCGATACGTAAATCTGTGACAAAAATTATAAAACAAAGTTATTATTCAGTTCGGTGTTATGCGGAATGAGTTCCGTGCCAATTTGCGTCAGTTATAACAATTATTGGGACCGTTTGCGGCCAAACATTGGTGCATCTAGATCTAGATGGTGTTAGCTTCTTACCCAATCGAATAAAGTTTCAACGAGTATTCTAGAAGCTTCGAGTGCTACACTTTTACCCAATGAAATTACTTTGTAAGTGACAGAACGTACTACTGGAACAGTCCTACCCATGTCAAAAGTCTTTGAAAATTATTATTATTATTCTTATTATAGTTTAACAAGTAAGCAGTTGAAAAACAACTGATGATGCCCGTATCTTGCTACTGCCCACCAATTTCCATTATGTATTTAAATATCTGTCCAGCTGATTTTTTAATTGGTTCACGTTTGACGCTAATATCACATTCACCGGCAGCCTATTCCATTCCCTGACAAATTGGTTGGTCAAGAAGTGCTTATGGGAGTTGTTGTGCGACAAAGCTGCACATAATTTAAGCCTCTGGCCTCTGAGATGGGAATTGGACGAGTAATATAGTAAGTACATAGTCGACTTCATAAAATTAGCAACTCCTTACAGGGTACTTTACTGTTCACAGTTTTGCAACTATCTAAGAACGCGATGAACGCATAACACTTTGACCATGATCACCAGTTTTAAAACTCAAAAGTGTTTTGTTTGTCAAAGTGATAACAAGGCTTTCTCTTACATTTTATCTTTGTTTTTTTATTTAGCGAAACGTCAAACTTCTGTAAAATATTTGTAGGTGCCGAGGGCAAATTATCCGTGAAGTGAATCCGGCTCAGCAGTGCAGCGACGCGTTTTCAGTTACGGACGATTGGGAATGTGCCCTCGTCAGATAGAATAAATCAGGAAATTGTATCTGACAGTATCTATACGCGACTGAAAACCTTATAATTTTTACAGTCAGCCCCTTTGTTTACGCTGCAATACATACCTACACTCAAATTTTATATTCAGTAGTTAAGCCATTAAAATCAGCACTGAGTGAATTAATCTGCTCTCAAGGTTTTGTGCCAAAATAATACGGAAGCACTAGAGAGTATACCTAACGATAACTCTGCGATAGCTTTGTTCGCGCTGCAGTTTTCATATTATCTTTGTAAATAAATAAATAAATATTCACGGACATCTCACACAACGCTATCTGATCCCAAAGTAAGCTAGGAATAACCTGCTTGTGTTATGGGTATCAGACCACGGATATTAATACTTATATACCTACTTTTAAATACATACATATTATACATAGAAACACCCAGACTCTTGAGACAAACATTTAAGGGTCACACAAATATTTATCTCCGGTGGGAATCGAACCCACGACCTCCAGCGCCGCAGGCGGTATCACTACCGACTGCGCCACAGAGGCAGTCAATGATAGCCATTTGCTCTGGTTCGCTATAATTCAACTTCAAAATTTTTTCAGTTCGCTTAATAAATTAAAAGTTCCCATTTAGTTTGCTTACACTTACATACATAAAATAAACAAACAAACAAAATTATATTTATTTTACTTAGGCATATTATACTTGTAAAACCGTCCAGAATATAAACCAAAGAATTTAACACCAGTTCACAACGCGACCCACCTGAGAAGAACTGGCAAGCAACTCAGAAATACAGATTGCTACACTTTTTCCACGAAACGGTAGGCAGAGAAGACATACGCTTTCATTTTGCGTAAAGTAATGGTGTTTGTCCCCATAATCGGTCATGGGCCTATTGCCGTTTGGCAATGCTAGACAAAGGTTGTGACGATCCGAACGACTGCTGTGTAGTGACAGACTGGTCTAATTTCATTGCAACAATTATTGCAGCACATTGAGTTGCTATATTATGTTCTGAACAGACGATCGCACGTTTGTTTACCTATTAGATATAAAATAAATAAATAAAATGCATTTATTAACAGACAAGTACATTACAATTTTTAACAATATTTACTTCTGCCAAACTACAAAGCAGTTTATTGGCAGACGTAAGCTCCTAGTATAACAATCAAATTACTTTATAAACATAATTATAGCTACCTATTAACAATTAGAATTTAATAAAATAAAATTACATCTATGATGCTTCAAAACTGTCTCTCATGTTACCAAGCAAGAACTTTGTTATCTTTGATTTGAAAGATTTCTTTGTTACTGCATTCATTTCGATATCTAACGGCAGACTATTAAATATTATTGGAACTAAATACTTGTTACACCTTCGCCCATAGTAATTATTACATAAAGGTACCTCGAATTTTTCCTTGGCTTTAACTTTTCTTACAGGCCTATTAGAACTCCTCATGTGTTTGTGTTCCTCCCTACTATACTGCTCCAATACCAATAGAAGCTCTCATGCACCGGCAGTACCCCACACTCACAGAACAGTTCTTCATAGTCACTATTTTTACAACGCGTTTTAGTTTGCTTGTCAACTAGTAGTTTAAGGAATCTAATTTGCATGTTTTTTACCTTGTCTAGGTATGTTTTGAAGGTACGTCCATAACACGCCAGTCCATACGAGAGCAATGATTCCACTAGCGCATAATAAACAGAATATAATGTAGCCCTATTTAAAGCATAGCTGAGGTGATGAAACTTAACAAGCACTGCCCGCAATTTGTCACATAAAACTGTTGTATGTACCTTCCACGAGAAACTAGTATCGATAGTCATACCTAAGTACCTGTACTGCTTCACCACCTCAATACTTGCGCAGCCGCAGTTAACTGCTGCGCCACGCGCACCGTTCGCGATGTCATGCCCGCTGTGGAGGTAATTGATCTTACTAACACTGTAGTTAAAAATTTGGATAGCAACAACAGATGTTTGTGCATATTTTTGGATCTCTCCAAGGCTTTTGACACAGTCTCTGTGCCAATCTTACTGGATAAAATGGAGGGACTGGGAATAAGAGGTTGCATTCACGATCTATTTAGGAGCTACCTTGCGGACAGACGCCAGAGAGTAAGGGTTGGGGAATGGATGAGTGATGAGGTTCTCGTCTCTTGCGGTGTTCCGCAGGGTAGTATTTTGGATCCAACGCTCTTCCAGTTGTACGTGAATGACCTATGCTATGTCTCTCCCTCATACTAAAATATTTACCTATGCCGATGACACCGCCATTGTAATAGATGGTGCTACCTGGGGGGGCAGTTAGGGACCATGCAGAGTTTTCCCTAAAGCAAATTATGGGCTGGCATGAAAACCTACTTATGCTCAATCTGGACAAAACACTCTACATCCCCTTCTCTTTGTCCAAAATTAACACACCTGCAAGCGATTTCTCCCTAAGAGTTCACACTTGCCTGGGGAATGGTAGCTGTTCCTGCCAGGAAATAACTCGAGCTTCAAGTGCGAAATATCTTGGCGTACATATTGACAGTAGACTTGCCTGGGATGTGCATATTGGGGCCGTAAAGATGAGTACAAGAAGGCTGATACACCTCTTCGGAGCCCTGCGTGATGTGATCAGCGAAACAAAGCTGAGAATGGTTTACCTTGCCCTCTCTCAATCTATTATTCAGTATTGTGTACCGGCCTGGGGAGGGGCCATGAAGTCGCAGCTATTGGAGCTGGAGAGGGCACAAAGGGCTGTACTTAAGGTAATGAACAAAAAGCCACACAACTTTACGCAGAAAACAAAGTTCTGACAGTTAGACAGCTATATGTGCTCAGGACGGTTTTGAGGGAGCATCATAAGCGTAGTATACAACCTGTTTGTCACAGTTCTCGTTGCAGAACAACCTTTGCCAAGAGCCAGTTTAAAAGTATGGGGACTAAGCTTTATAATCAGTTTAATAAGTATGGAAATATTGTGAGACTTAACAGTCACAAAGTCTAAAATATAGCTACTAACTGGCTCCTTCAACTAAATTATGAAGGCACTGAAGCCTTACTGAAATATTTAGAGTGAGTACTCATATTTCTACAATCAAATTTCTCTCATTCAAACACACACACACACACACACACACACACACACACACACACACACTCACACACACGCACACAATCACACATACTCTCATACATCAATATAAGAGTACGTTTCTTGTCTTCTTAATTTTGTATTGTAAATTCTTACTAAATTGTTATTTTCACTTATTTTTTATTATCAATGTTAAGTATATCTTTTTTTATTTTTTTATTATCAATGTTAACTTTTCAAAGAGGCCTACATCATAAATAACATCTATATCATTTCCCTTTTTTTTTATTATCAATGTTATATTTTTTTTTATTATCAATTCTATATCTTTTTACTATAAATGTTATTCTTATTTTCCACGTAAATGTTTCAAAGAGGCCTACATCATGAATATGACATAAAATGTATGAAATGTCGTCGCTTACTGAGTTATGTGTCATATGATTTGACCGAACACTGTCTCCCAAAATACAGGCGCGAGCCTAGTTTGGGAGTCAGTATCTGGTACGGTTGTAACTCTCACTATAACATAGTTTAAGTCATAAATTGTAAATCCTATCTTCAGAACAATAAAACATATTATTATTATGTATTATTATTATTATTATTCGTAGCTATGACCCATAATATGAGGCAGCCTTTCGGGCTCTGCATTTCTGAGGTACGGTGAATGTATATTGCATACACTTGGTTTTGTCTATATTAATGAGTATGCCATTATCATGTGCCCATGCAATAATATTTGTCAAATCTTCTTGCATCTTGCTTTCAATGATGCTGAGGTTTTTGTCTGCATATACTAAACAAGTGTCATCTGCATACATATACACTCTAGAGTTCTGGACCACATTACACATACTATTGACGTGCATAATATATCCAACGGGACCGAACACGGACCCGGTCGACACCCCACAATTGACATGACTTGGGTCCCCTACGACGCTATCCACCTTAGTTCTTAATGTTCAACCTGTAATATAAGCTCGAAACCACCTATTCAGGGGTCCGGCTATGCCACACTCCCCACACACAGATGGTATGCATTGTGGAAAAATAAGTTTGGCCTTGGCGGGAAACTACCTCAAACCCTTTACTTGGCTCATTTTACTTAGAGGAGACCTTCCTTTATTTTTAAAATGAAACATAACTGCATTGAAAGATTTTGTAAAACTCGCTTGGCTTACCCGGGACTTGAACTAACTAAAATTAAAAAACAAACACTCGCTATTTTGATATACTAATCAATAGGATTATTATCTATACTATCAATCCTAATATTATTTAAGAGGAAAGATTTGTTTTTTTGTTTGTAACGAATAGGCTCCGGAATGTAACAGAAGGGGCAAATAAACACTTCAGGACTCGGCTAATTACTTTATTTTCCGCATAGACACACAATAATTTAGGCAGAGCTTCGGCTAGTCTCAGTATACAGTACAGAATGACCGACAAATGTGCTCGCACTGTCTTATATAGATGTACACTCGGAAATTGCGTAGCTCCTTATGTCAACGGTCATAGTGATTTGAGGCGTGGCGTAACAATCGGCCATCCTGTAAGCAGTTGCTCCTGCAACAGGAACAAGGCGTCTGGGCTGGCCTGGCTCGCTGGTCTGACTCGCTCAAACTCAAAAAAAACATTTATTTCGCATAATCCTAATACGTAGGCACTTGCGACACATTCAAAGTATACAAAGCAAAATAATAGTACCACCAGTTCGGAACGCGGCCCACTTGAAAAGAACTGGCAAGAAACTCGGCGGGCTATTCTTTTTGTGCACTACATATTTACAAAAGTACTATAAACTAAAACCCTACCAGTAGAGCAAGCAGATAATTTCCAGGCTTCCTTATCAATCAAATAATCGTAACTGGCCTTACTCGCTGGCCTGACTCGCACGTCTGTCTCGCAGACCTGTCTCGCTGGCCTGTCTCGCTGACCTGTCTCGCTTACCTGTCTCGCTGACCTGTCTCGCTGGCCTGTCTCGCTGGCCTGTCTCGCAGACCTGTCTCGCTGGCCTGACTTGCTAGGCTGACTTGCTAGGCTGTCTCTCTGGCCTACTACTAGCTCATAGGATTAACTCGCAGGACAAGCTCGCAGGACAAGCTCGCAGGACTAGCTTACAGGACTAGCTCGCAGGACTAGCTTACAGGACTAGCTTACAGGACTAGCTTACAGGACTAGCTCGCAGGACTAGCTCGCAGGACTAGCTCGTAGGACTAACTTGCTGGCTGGTTTGTCGTGGCGTGGCGTGGCATAGCTTGGCTTTGCCCAGCCCGGCCCAAAGTAGCTTCATCATCATCACGGTAGATTGGCTTGCATTCTGCTTTACTATCTTTATCTGTAACAATCGTTCCCATAAAGGGAACGGTAGACTTGGTTAGTGGCTGGCCCGATAAACACACAAAGTAATAGATATAGCAATAATACTAGTTGGTCCCAAGATAGATTCATGAGTGGAATGTTCACGGCACTATCTACTGTCTACTGGGTGAGTTATCTGACGTTAAAATAAATAAACCACATGACAAATAGAAGCATCCGTTAATACGGGACCTACTTTTCGATGGGACCTTATAGTCATTGCGTATCAGGTCATTATAGATAGGTAGGTGCCTGCGTCTGCGAACTTATTACTTATACAAATGTACTCAGTGGTTTAGTATACTAGGAGCGAGTGCTTGGCACAACTATATAAATAACGCAACGTAAATAACTTGCAATATTATCAAAACTTCATATCATTCGCTTACTAACTTGTTTGATTCTATAATATCCTCAATTGTCACAAAGCGTACTTCTAGGTTAAATAAAACTAGGCTTACACATAGCTCTTATAACTCATATCAATTTATATGATTTTGTTATCGCTTTTACATCCTATGCAAATGACTATTTACTGGCGTTGAAGTCTCAATGCCGTACAATAAAACAACGAAATGTCATTAGTATCCCAAGGGACTCCCTGAAATTAGTCTCGCTATGACTTCTATCTTGTCAACTACATACACAATCACAATCTTCAATATTTTCTGCGAAATAACCAAATATAAACAAGCGGGTACCTCCAAAATCATACCACAAAAGTATTAAATGTAGTAAACACGATTCTACCGACATTCTGAAGCGGAAATACAGAGATGCTGTTGCTGGCTGCTGTATGCCAAGTGATATGCTGAATGTAACAGTATAACATTTAGTGTTAGGTAGTTGGATGGATTTATGAACTTCTTACAGCTGGCACATTTATGTTAAGGGCTTGCTTTTTCGGCAGTCTGTCCTATTTTGGTAAAGAATAGAAATATCGCGCACGCAGGGCTATATCTCCTTATGAACATTGTCCTCACACGTAAATACGTCGTTTTATTACCGAAACCCGTTTTAACTCTTTTTTTTTGTGGCTATAGCGGTGTCTAACCTTTAAACGATTAGCGTCTACTGTAATTAGGCACATTCTCAAAAAGAAATATCTACTAGTATCTTAGAGGGACGGTTTGTATTATAAATCCTAAGCTAATAAAACGACTTTAAACACTTCTTTGCCATTAGAATGACAAATCATTCTGGAATAACATAGCTATGCAGGTATCATGTTGCTACAACTCAAGGGAGCGGAATAGCTATAAGATAATGTTAAAGGAATAGGTACGGCCTTCGATCAACAATATACTTTGATCGAAGAATGCGGCGTAGGTACCTACTTGCAATTAACACAGTAAACATGGACGAATTGTAACATGTGTCCTACAGGGTTTACAGTACGTCACAGGCAGAGTGGTAGGGCATAGTAGTGTTCAATTAAACCAATTTTATGGGAAAAAGTTCACTATGAAAAGTAGGCGCTTACAGGTTAACTTATTCACGTTTCGCGTGGACTAGGCGTATCGTTGATGAATTTGTATCGTAGTAAACAAGTTGTTGTGGATTGTCTGAAGCTGCTCATCACTCAATCCATCCCAGTATGATAATCGGGATAAGATCACTTAAGCGAATCTACAATTGCATCATTCTTGGTTCAAAACCTATTATTTAGAAAGATTCAGGCGATATTGGTTGGTATACTTAATTTATGCCATCTGCTTTAATGTAAAAGATCAAGAAGTATGAGGCCTAATAACATCTAGAATATCGCACTGAGACAAATGCTCATTTCAAGATCCGTAGCGCTTTTGCCAAATACACTTTATATACGAATAGATACTTATTACATAAAATTTCTACTATGATGAATCAATTTTCGCTAATAAGTGCGGACCCGTATATATTAATACATAATAACTCTATTAGTTCAAGTACCTACCTACACCATTACACTTAGATGTTAAGCACTTCCGATACCTTTATCACACGTTTAGCACGGTTAAAACACTACAATACTATTCTATAAAATCGAGACACTATTTCAACGTATATCCGATTACTAACAATACACACGTTTATTTAGATTAGAAACGAATGAATAAAAGTACTACCGCCAATTACGACTTATCGAAACCAAGCATGGTATTATAATGTACCTACATTCAACGGGGCTAAACCACTTACCGACTGTTGGATTTGTTTTAGTATGCCTACCAAATAAGTAAATAGGTACCTATAGCCTGCAAATATCTGTATGATTCGATTATTCATCTACAGTTTTAGGATCGTAGATACTTATCTAAATACGCATATTTTATTACCGTTAGGCTTTGTTTTATCGAAACAATATTGTTGCGCCTCTTTCAAATAGTAAATTTTCGGATTAACTGTGCGTTTCGATATTACCTAAAAAGTGCTTGTATCTACAAAAATGTTCTGAATGTTACTGAATCTAGATTTGACTGGTTAAGGGCTTTAGTAATTATACCAACAGGTATCGATCGTGAACTGCAACGACATCCAGTGCATAATAGTTATTCCATTTATTTTACCAGCATTGTAACACGAATAACTATTAATTTTAATAGACTTTCGTTTTCTTCATAATGCTAACGCAAAACCTAACGCTAGGCGGCTGTTTTACTGGCAATGACTAGAACTTATTTAAATAAACTAGAGAAATTCAGAGGTGTGGAGTACGACTATTTCGGCTAAGCAAAGGGCAATTAGTAGCCTAACAGGCAATGCAATTATTAGTTTAACTGGCAAGGAGCCTTACACATAGTTCTTACTGGCAAGTAATGGCAATAGCTCAGTTCGTAGATGAATCAGATTTAGTGACAAAGAGCGGCTATTTCAAATAGGCGATAGGAAAATGGTAAATTGGTAGTCTACAGTAGTTGTTGTAACTGGCAATGGCTATTTCGCTACACGAATTAGAATTAGTGGCAAAGACTGGCTACATCAGATAGGAAAAAGGCAATTAGTGGCACCCACCTCAAATTATCTGTGCAGCTTTTAGCGTATCTCAGCCTTGTTGTTCATAGCCGACCATCTTGGGCAGCATCTGTCTCCATCAAGCGCCGCAGCACGCTGCTACCGCGCGCTATAGTTTAAGTGTTCCACGATGAAAATCTTCACGACTGAAGCGCCGGCGCCGCGACGTGCCTGTTGGCACTAATTCCACTGACTTCAGCTTGACAAAGCGGTTGATGCAGTCGGATTTTTGCAATGCGGTAGTCCGATTCTTGATATCGGGGCTTTTATACAGGTGTTCTCTTACTGAAGGTATTTACATGGGTAGGTAGCAGGTTATTCAAGAAGAAAACTGGTTCATATTCATACGATAGTTGTGTTCTCTGTAGGCATCTTGTAAAACATTTCATAAGTACCCACATTGTTTTTGGATGTGCGCCGTGTAACTTTTGCTTCGATTGTCCACGTGGAATCGAGGTTTGCGAGGTAGAGGCACTATTGTTGTCGACAGGACCCTCGGCCTACTTCAAAGTGGATTTTTCTTCTTCAAAACTGACAGTCTTCATGGTTTCTTCTTGAATTATCCCACTTCTGATTGTAACAGAAGGGGCAAATAAACACTTCAGGACTCGGCTAATTACTTTATTTTCCGCATAGACACACAATAATTTAGGCAGAGCTTCGGCTAGTCTCAGTATACAGTACAGAATGACCGACAAATGTGCTCGCACTGTCTTATATAGATGTACACTCGGAAATTGCGTAGCTCCTTATGTCAACGGTCATAGTGATTTGAGGCGTGGCGTAACAGGAACTACTGAACTGATTTGAAAATTTCTTTCACTGTTGGGAAGCTACACTCTTTGCGGTGAACATAGGTTATATTTTATTCCCGTATTCCCACAGGAACGGGAACTACGCGAGTAGAACCGCGTGACGTCCGCTAGTACACTATTTAAACTAATATTATAAAGAAGTAAAGTTTGTGTGTTTGTTAAATTGTAAGGGGTAATCTCGGGATCTACTTACCCGATTTTAAAAATTCTTTCACCAATAGAAAGCTACGTTATTGTGGAGTGTCATAGGCTATATAGCATCACTCTACAACGAATAGGAGCGGAGCAGTAATAGTAAATGTTTCAAAAACGGGGGATAAGTTATTCCTTTTGAAAGCTTCGTTGCGTGTGCTGCGTAAATATTTATAGTTATGTAAAAAATATGTACTACAAAATTGTTTCTCTTAAAGAAGTTCTAAAAAAATTGCGCGATAGCATGTGTCTATCTTTGGGTTGGTGCACAATAACCATTTTAATGGCAATCAATTTTTTTCTACAATAATGCCACGGGATACCTCTTTCATAAACGAAATTGTTCTTAAAAATAATGCAACGGGAATACACGCGACGATAAATCTTTATCTCTCTCTCTCTCTCTCTCACGTAGTATTGAATATTAACGACGAGACGCTACGGGAGTAAACGCAACGCGACGGTAGTAAATGCGACGGGAACAGGTAATACTCTCTCTTATGTGGCGCAAACGAAGTTGCGCGGGTCAGCTAGTAATATTATAAACAGAAAAGGTTTGATTGTTTGTATATTTGTATCGAATAGGCTCCAAAATTACTGGACCGATTTAAAAAATTCTTTCCCTGTTGGGAAGCTACACTCTTTGCGGTAAACATAGGCTATTTATTCCCGTATTCCCACGACTATGTATATAATTCCGCTAGTTCAGGATAACATTTATCTAACAAAAATTTGGTCTTACTCTCGTGTGTCGTTTATGATAGTCATGAAGAATACTTATTTAGTTCGCAAGTTTTTTAACGTTACTGTTGACTTGTTTACCTTTCAGAAACAGTTATTCTGTGGATTTCACATCCATCTCTAGTGGTATGTCGGGGATATTTTAATTGTTAAAATATTAACAACCTGTAGGTACGAAATTCCAATAATTGAGGATTCTTATTATGAGGAGGATAGGAAGCGCTCGTAGCCCCGCGGACTCAGTGTTCTGTAAACAATCACTGCAGTAAGCAACTTTCACTATGGCCAGTCCATGGATGGGTGACCATCCATGTGATCACTTTGTGACATTTATTTGAGCGTTTCCGTGCTTCGGAAGTCACGTTAAGCCGTTGATCCCGGTTGCCAGTAAAATGGCAGTCGTTAAGCCAAGTTGAAGGCTTTATTTCAACAGCAGGCAGTCACAAACTGCGCCTGTCCATTTTAAACACGGCAATACGGCTCACAACGTATTACGTGGGACAAATTATAAAAAAGGTGAAATGTGGGTATATAATATGCCTCTGTCTACCCCTTCGGGGATAAAGGCGTGATGATGAACCTGAGGATCTTATTAATTTTTTTATACATCACGCATACACACGGACAACGGACATATTATTTATTTCCTGCAGTTATGTACTCTTCTACATTTAATAAAACTTTGATAATTTTGTTATTCGCTTAATTCATAATATTCTCTACAAGAGATTACTAGAAACTAATTTTAAAACAGCCTGTAACAAATGTTTGTTGAATAGGTAGTACAGTCAATTTGATTCCAAGCTGCACTCTCGTTCGCAACAAGTAGTGATCTCTGCAGCGCTATAATTGGACTTTTTATTGGAGACTTTGTTCATTTGGAAATTTACGATTCAAGAATAGTTTTCTGTTTGTTTTATCGCAGTGCAATTTATACTAACAATTAGTAATTAAATATTTAACTTTAGTTCATGGAAGAACTTTAACACGGATTTAGTAAAAAAACTGTTTCATTTTGAACCAAGTTGAAAGCGTAACAGGCAGACAGACAGAGTTACTTTCGTATTAATAATATATGTATTGTAGTAGGGATAGTAGAAAACAACTTCCTCAGCATGCGAAAGGACATATTATGTTCGATTTTAGCTCGACCGTAACTTTTACATCAAATATAGTAGGTATTTAGAATAATAAAGGGACACATTGTTATAAGGAAGAATTAAATACGCTGTCAAAGAAATCTCAATATTGCATCTGCCGGCTCACTGCTCTCTCAGTGCATGCATTCCGCTCGACCTATACAGTACGTGTCTAGAATGTAGCTCCTGCTACTGAGCTCCCGACCTCGGGATGGAAATAGCTGACTATTAAGAACGCAGATCTGAACATCTGTAAAATCGCTAGTATTTCCTTTGATTTTCAAGCTGATGGTAGTTAGTTCAAAGGACGATAAAAATTAAAAAGTGAAAGCAGCACTGCTGTGCTGCGACAGCCCCACTGGTATCCATAATTTCTGAAATATATATATTTATATTAAAATACATTCCGAACTCGGCAGCAGTGTCACAGCTGCAATGCAGCAGCAGCACCGCTGTGCGGCACTGAGGCCTTGCCGCCGCGACTTACCAGTTATAGTGACGTCACCGCCGACGCCGCAACTATTAGTAGGTAGGTATGTAAATATAGGAAAAATTTGAGTGGAGTTTGAGTTTAATTAAATTGACTTTAATGGATTTATATCCATAAAATATAATCGTTATATTTTAATAAAGCAAGTAATATGGATGGATAGCACCACGTGCGATGCAGCACTGCTGCCTTGCTCGGAATCAATGCGGCAGGCATTACTGTTGCGCAGCACCTCAGTCGCAGCATACCTGCAAAAACAGGGAAACAGGGAGTATCTTAGTAGAAACCCATTTTTTAACCATTTCATGCTTTACGTCATTGATTTTATAAAGCTGCAATGAATTTTGGATGCATAAAAACACTTCAAAAATAAATAATATTTTCCACCCACCTTTATTTCCTAATGCATTACCAAATTATAATCCTGCAAATCTTTGTAAGACACGTCAAGAAATGACTGCCACCCTCGCCGAGCTGTGAAATGGCGTGCAACTAAACCAACACCCGTCTGGGACGAATGTATCTGCGTCCTGCCGCGACATTCACAAATGGCGTTATCATAGCTGAGGTTAATAACTCCGCGGGCACTCGGGAGCAAGAGCGAAGTGAAATTATAATAACGAAGAGATCGAGTCTCCAACAACTACTATGACAATGTCTGCCGGCGTCGTATACTCGTATGCTCGTGTGTTTATTTATTTCACCTCATTGAATACATTGCAGTGACGTAGAGTCTACTTAGCTCTACGTAAGCAAGAGATATTCTACGTTGTAGACTATCAGTTTCTTAAAACAATTTTTATAGTGAAGATATATGAGGATATAGGAGTTAAAGTTTGTTTCAAAACAAGATTTGGTATAAAAATAAAACAATGATTCAATTTTCTATGATTACAACACAACATTGCGGTGTGCAAAAGTTTGTTAGATAATATTTCTATCATAACTCAACACACTAATAATAGTAGTGAACCGGGTTATCTAACTTAATATCATGAATTTGCTACAAACACTATCTCATCCGAGCGGTACTGAGACCTCGCCTGCAGTAGTGAAACAACACAACACAGTTGACAAGACTCAGGTTCCAGTGAAATCGCGGGCGGTCACTCGCTCATTCAATGTGCACGGACCGTTGGGCGCGCGCTTCACTGAGCTCCGACTTGTTGATACATCGCCGTGATTGTACCTCGCTTTACACTCGCTTGTTTTGAAATACATTGCTGGAAACTAGGGCTGGGTTGATTTGTTACGAGATTTGCAAAATTTTATTGTTAGGGTTGGAGCAATCACGGGACATCCTTCCTGAGGGCTTACCCGGGGCTCTCAACCATAGGCTGTTGGGCGTTACGTGAGGTTTTTTAGTCGGTAAGAGTCCGGCATAGCATCCTACGAGGATTTTCCCTCACGTTAAAAAAAAAAAAAAAAAAAAGGGTTGGAGCAACGCAGTTTTCTGTGCGATTGTACTTACCTGGTAAAGGATGACGAGTTTGGTGGTCACAAAAATTGCTGATCTTAATGTTTGTTAGTTTATAATCAGTGAACTCTGAAACTACTGTACCGCTTTAAAAAAACCTTTTCTCTGAGAAAGACAAATTATTCAGAATAGACAAAGGCTATGTTTTAGGAATCTAATATCCAAGGGAGCGTAACGGTAACAAAAATGTTTAAATTAAGGCACCATTCCCATAATACTATTGTAAATACGATCATAATTCTTTATGCATGAAATGAGAGCTACAGAGTTCGAAGCATGTTACGTAGTTTACTGTCTTTTAACTCAAAACTTGTGCTGCTTTGTTGAGATGAGAAATAATTATTTTGACATCAAACGAGATCCAGCGAGAAAACGTAAAATTTGATGTTTACACCTACCAGCTCTAAGGTTTCCACAAAAGAGCTTTATATTAAAATGAACGTCAAACAACGACTTGGAACAGTTGGAACTAACAAAAAAGAACAAAGGTAACGGGTTTTAATGCTGATTTGCACCCTCGGCTAATTGTCTTCACTTGTTAACACAGCCTGTTTAATAATGTAAGTATAATAAATTGCCTTCGCCACTGAATGAGAAGCTAAATTAAACTTTACTGTTTGGTCGGCAGAAACATGATCACTGCGAAGTAAGCCAACAATATGCTCAACAGCACTAAAGTGATTTACTCTAGGTACCACAAGTCTTCAGACTTAGAACAACATAAGTCACGGGTAACACTCAACACTGAGCGTGCCGTATCATGCTTAAAGCACAGGCCACAGATGTTTATCTCTCTTCGCTGTCTTAGAAAAAAATATCGCAAAACAGCAGCGAACTAATAATGTAGGTAGTTCAATCATGCTTAAATGGTTATATCTGCTATCTTCATTAGGTGGCAAAATAATAAATGAAAGTAAGAGCCAGACGTATACAATTTTTTTTTCCGAAACCGTAGAAACGCTTGAGGACAGTTTTAAAAGGTGAAAATTAGCCTTGTTCGTTCCTTGAATATTGAGTACCATTTTACCTAAACGACCCATAGTATGATGTACAAAACCGGTAACTCGTGCGTCAGTAACATAGTCATACACTCGCGGTAGACACATCAAGAAGCGATCCTAAAGTAATAGGAATAGCACGAGCATTAGCCTCGAAAACTTGCTGATTTTGTGGTGATTTTCTTATACGTCAACTTGACAACCAGCGATGTACCAGAATGGAGTACTTACTACTAGACAGTTGACAATTTACTTCAAAACAGAGTGGTGTGTATCACTTTAGAGTTTGGTATTATGAGAACTATAAATATCTTAATACATTTTCAATCATTTATCACTAACAATACCCATAATTTTTGCCAGCTATTATGCCGAGGTATCAACAAAATAGGGACCGCATCGTTGTAATCGAAAAATGAACGTTAAATATTTTAACGCGGCCGCCCTTCTCTTGAAAAAGAGTGTCGATATTTTATTATTTAAGCCACCCTTTCTTCAGAATGACTACTAAATTGCTTTTGTGTTTACTTTCGCATAATATGATTCTTTAGTACTTTATTATGTAAAATTCTAAGTCTCTCATGAACAAACGTAGGAAAGGAAAAGGAGAGGAAATTCCTATGACCTTTTCGTTTTATACCTGTTTTCTTAGTGGTTTTTTGATTTTATTATGATCCTAGCAGTTAGTTTTGATATCAAAGCCACAACAAAAAGCATTGTACTACTCGTAAAATACGTGTACAACTGCATGTATTTTCTATTAATTAAAAAAGTAAACATAATTAAATAAATAAATAAATATTTGTGGACATTCACACACAACATCTATTAGCCCAAATTAAGCAAATATAAACTTGTGCTATGGGATCTAGACGACTGATAGACATACTTATTATATTTCTAAATCCATACATATTATACATAGAAAACACCCAAACTCCGAAACAAATTTGTGGATCACACAAATATTTGGACCGACCCAGGAATCGAACCCAGGATCTCCAGCGCTGCAGGCGGAATTACTACCGACTACGCCACAGAGGCAGTCATAACGGTATACACAATAATAACTAGATAGTAATTAACTTTTAAAAGGGAGGTAAGCTTCCCTGTATAAAACATTCGTCACACCATCAGGAGCATAAACAAAGAGCTCACAAATTTCGAAATTCGATGAGGATGGCTAATGCTACACTACCTATTGACAGAGTTCTTGAAAATGATTTATTATATGTTCTAGGTGTTCTGGGTTCGCAGAATCTGAAGCTTTCTTAGAATCAATGACACCCACTCCGTCACTTACCGTATTAAAATTAATTTTAATAAGCAATTAGTATGCTCATTATACCTACCATAATTATGTTGTTTAAGACGTATAGGTGAAATATCTAAGTAGCTTGATAGTTCAGACTAAAGCGGTTCCTGCGGACTTCGAACAGGTCCAATTTTTTTCGAGCTTAATCTTTTTCAGGGTTCCGTACCCAAAGGGTAAAAACCAGGACCCTAATCATGAGACTTCTCTGTTCGCGAGTCTGACTCGCACTTCGTCGGTTTTTCTACATTAAAGCATTTAATTCTGTATTTAACACAAATTTGACACATAGCAAGTTTATAGTCTATAATAATCACAAGGGTAGGTATTGTCTACCCAAATATTATAAAAGACAAATAGCAAGTTTGCTATTTAATTATTTTTATTCTGTAGCCAAAAACTTGGCTGACAAAACTGCTTTATTTGAGCAAAGTAGATTTAGGACTTTGGAATCTGTTCCAAGTAATTTAAATTAACTGCTGGGACAACAGAGGAATTACCCTCTAGCCAAAATTGTAAATTGATAGAGTTAAATTTAATTGCAAACCATAATTTCATCGGAAACTGTCCTCCAAACAAAACTAAATTAAAAAATGTAAATTACATCAGCCTGGTGCATTATAATATTGCAACATTAACGCAGGTCAAAGAGTTTGAATTGGAGCTGTTCATGAGCTCAGAAAATATTGAAATTGTTTGTCTTACAGAACATATGCGTAAGGAGTATGAGCTCATGTTCAGTTTCAGTAGTCACCGGGTTGGTAGTGCGTTCTGCAGGGTCAACACAACTCGGGGGGGTTCGTTGATTTTATTAAATAAAAAATTAAAATATAAGGAACTGAAAGATGTTGTGTCCCTCTCTGTAGAGTGTACAGTTGAAATGTCGTGCGTAGAATTGGAGCAATTCATAGTAGTATGCGTATATAAACCTGGAGTCTCACCCTTTTGTGAGTTTGAGGAAGTAATGGATAAAGTGCTATTTAAACTTGGAAAAACTAATAAACACCTAATAGTGTGCGGTGATTTTAATGTTAATATACTTATAAATACGCATCAGACCAATGATATCTTAAATTTATTTAAATCACACAATCTCACTAACTTATTTTTAGAGCCTACTAAATATTGTGATACAACAGCTACTTGTCTGGACAATATATACAGTGATATGTTGCCAGAAAGTAAGAGTATTATAAATAAGATAAAATCAGATCATCCTGGACAAATAGCATCTTTCGAGATCACAAGAGAAAAAGTTAAAAGACGTAAAATATTATGTAGACCAGTAACTAGTGACCGCTTGGAACGTATGCGAGTTGGACTTTGCAATAAACTTCCATTTTTAGACACTGGCTTAGATCCAAATGTAATGTATACGTTATTTTTTGATTCCTTTTACAATGAGTTCAACTCCGTATTCAAGTCTAAGGAAGTCACAATGGGTGATAGGCCAGCCTTCAGTGAATGGGCCACTGAGGATATACATAAAAGTAAACAAAAACTGTATGAACTATACTCAGAAAGACAGCTTAATAGAACAGATGAATTTCTAAATTACGTTAAAACTTATTCAAACAAGTTTAAAGCAGACTGCTTAGCAGCCAAAAGAAAGTATATAAGTAATAAAATTCTCAATAGTGTAGACAAAGTTAAATCTACTTGGAAAATAATTAACGCAGAAAGAGGCCAAGCAAAATCAAATGATAATAATTTTAAACTTAAAGTAAATGGTAACATAATTACAACAGATGCCGAAGTCGCTAACGAATTTGAACAATTTTTTTCTCGAATTCCAGTAGATTTGACCAGAACCCTAGGTTCTTCTACCCCAATAGCAGAATCCTTGTTAAAAGCAAATGTTCTTTGCTGTAATGAAATATTCAAATTCAGTAAAATTAGTATACACACTATAATAAAAACTTTTAAATCTTTAAATATTAAGAAAACGGCTGACCTCTGGGGAATTTCTGTACATTTAGTTAATTCGTTAATTGAAATGGTTGCCCCTGAATTATCAATAATATTTAATAATTGTGTTGATAGTGGTGTGTTTCCTGACTTAATGAAGTTTAGTAAAATAACTCCTCTGTTTAAATCGGGTAGCACCTCAGATCCGTCCAATTTGTCCTATTTCTGTACTACCCACGTTTAGTAAAATGCAAAATCATTTTAATACAAATAAACTATTCCATACTAAACAATTCGGTTTCACGCGCGGTCGGTCTACCACGGATGCTGGAATCAAATTGTTAGAGTGTATATATGAGGCCTAGAAGGAGTCGTATGATGCTTATGGTGTATTCTGCGACTTATCTAAGGCCTTTGATTGCGTCCAGCATCAGACTTTAATTCAAAAACTTGATCATTATTGAATCCGGGGGACGGCCTTGGATTTAATTAGTTCTTACCTTAGAGATAGAGTACAGAGAGTAGTTATAAATAGTAAACAGTCAAATGGTTCTGCTGTAACAATGGGGGTGCCTCAGGGTTCAACTCTGGGACCTTTTCTATTTTTAGTGTACATAAATGATCTCCCTCACCTTATAAGAGCAGCCTAAGCCGTTAAAAAGATCCGACAACGGACAGACATTAGAACAGCGCGTCTTGTCTACTTTAGCTATTTCCACTGCGTCATGACCTACGGCATACTATTATGGGGTAACGCTGCCGACATCGAATGTATCTTTGTGTTGCAGTTACAGTTATTTTAGACACTGTGGTAGCAGTTATCACCATAATTCCCCGAAAACTATATTTATCTGCTGTCACCTCTGGGCGAGGGCACCTGAATATCACCTTCGTCCATTTGACTCGGTGCAGAGGCGAGCTGTGAGAGTTGTCAACGATCCTATACTGACAGGTGGTGTTGAACCTCTTCGCGACAGGAGAGACTTTGCCTCCTTATGCGTGTTCTACCGCCTGTACAATGGTATGTGCTCTGAGGAATTGTTTGACATGATGCCCACGGCTACGTTCTATCATCGCACCGCTCGCCATAGACAGGGATTTCATCCTCACACCCTACGTCCGGAGCGTTCGAGCACGGTTAGATCCGATAGGGGTTTTCTTCCGCGAACGCTTAGGTTGTGGAATGATCTTTCTGCCTCGGTTTTCCCAAACGCCTACAGTATGGGGTTCTTCAAAGGGGGTCTAAGAAGGTTTTTACAGGGTCGGCAGCGCGAGTGTGGCGCCTCTGGTGTTGCAAACGTTCATAGGCTGCGGTGACCACCGGTCCTTCTGGTGGGCCGTATGCTTGTCTGCCACCTTAGTGGTATAAAAAATGTTCTAAAGTAAATAGACAAAATAATAACTAAAGCTGTATCGACGTATGCAGTTACGAAAAGGAAGATACAAACTAAATCCTTTTCGGTAATTCACAACAATGTCGGCGACGCACTACGTGTCTGAATAACAAATCTAATATAACACATAAACTACTTGAACGTGAAACTCAATACGTAGTACTTTGTAAAGAGATCAATTAAGTAGCGTAGTTTGTCGCGACAGGATATCGCACAAACTTATTTTCAACTTTCAACAAAATAATAATATTATCTCTTTTGCTACATACATCTTCAATTCTCGAGATATTTTTTGATATTTCATTGTTTCAAGTTTATAACATTTTTTTAAGAATACCTTCACTTCACAAAATAATATTGCTACTACTTAATAATGTCACCTAACAAAAATCTAAATATTCACAGATAAAAATAGAGTAAAATAGTATTTATTGGTAAAAAAGTTTTGTTCATAGAAAAATTGCTAATAGTAAAGAAAGTATAGTCGAGTATCGATATAAGCGTTTTGTAATGGAAATCAATAAAACGTGATTCTCATTTATCGAAAGATGAAGATTGGCGCAGTGGAGTAGCTTTAGCGATTGGGACAGTAATGTTTTTTGATTCCAGTTCCGATGCATTAGCATTTTAATTTATGAATTCGTCGATAAAATAATATCCATCGATGACGTAATCAAACACTAAAAGATATCCGTAGGCATTGATCGTTTTTTTATTAAATAATTATTATTTAAACCACATAATAATGTCATTAAAATTAGATGCGAGACAGATACAAGAGTCAGGTACAATATGTACCCATAGAAGGGCATCTAAGGGTTCAAGGAACTGTCTTAAATCAGATCTCATTTCCATAAATGAGACCTGCTAAAGTTTCAGCTTATACAGTTGAGTTGAGCTGCATTGAATTGCGTTTCTAAGCGTTCTACCAGACAATATAGCGACACTAATGCTGAAACGCGAGTGTGACAACTCCTTTATTTATTCACGTTACTTACGGGCTGCATGATGACGAAGCACACACTTTAACTCTGAAAACGTAGCTTGTCTTTTAACATGCGCCAGGCGCAACGAAGTACTTAAGTGCTTCACCTAGTTAAGTACCTGCCGTCTCGCAGTGCGCCTCAGGCACGTTCGAATGTGTTATAATTACAACTAAGTAATTGTTGCGTTCCAAAGCCCTTTGTATAACAATTATTGGTCTAGGCATAGGTATGTACTTTACCGTCTAATTGTTTCATCAGCCGTTCTGTTCGACAAGTGCTTATGTTGTAAGCTGTAATTATGAGCTATTAATAACTGATACAAATTAGACTTTGTTTGGATGGTTTAAGAACAGTTATAATAAAGAAATTGGGTATTACAAAAAAACAAGTATATAAGAAGAAATAATATAACAAAAACAGGCCAAGTGCGAGTTGGACTCGCCCATGAAGGGTTTCGTAGCAGCAAGTAACATAATATAAAAGTTCTTATAGTTCGTTGTAACTTTGATTGATGTTTTAACACGTTCGCTGTGGTAGTGATTTTTCTAACCGAAAATTGCGGTTTATGACGTATTAAAAAAAAACTACCAGCTCTATCTCGTTTAAACCAATTTTCGTTGTTAGTTTTTATGGCAATGTACATCATATCTTCTTTTTAGATTTATCATTCTCTTAGTTTATAAGTTAGAGGGGGGGGGGGGACACACATTTTTCCACTTTGGAAGTGTCTCTTGCGCAAACTATTCAGTTTAGAAAAATAGATACCTCAATAGGATTTTTTGAAGACATATCTATAGATACACTACACGTATGGTTTTAATGAAAAAAAAAATTTTGAGTTTCAGTTCTGAGTATGGAGACCCCCAAAATTTACTGCTTTTTTCTAGTTTTACATAAGAATCTTAATGCGGTTTACAGAATACATCTAGTTACGAAGTTTCAATATCATAGGCCTTATAGTTTCGGAGAAAAGTGGCTGTGACACACGGACGGACAGACAGACGGACAGACAGACAGACATGACGAATCTATAAGGGTTCCGTTTCTGTCATTTGGCTACGAAACCCTAAAAATGCGAACTGACCGCACCACCTGTAATCTGGAAATTACTAAGTACTATTTGAAAAAATCGCAGTTATTTTTCCAACACTAGCTAATCCGCATAACCAAAATAAATGAACTTGCAAAAAACTACAGATAAGAATGAACCACAGAATAGCGTTCGGTGTACAATGCTGAGAGAGAGAAAACAGTTTTATTTATGACCGGGTCCGTTGATAGATGGATGTAGATGACGGGTCGTGGTCAAACGGTTCCGCTAATTCAGCCGTGTAAAGGGCAAATGGCCGAAGAGATACGGTATACAGTGCGTCCCTCGCTGTGCTTTATTGTCTCGCGGAGAAAAGGAATCTCTATTCGGTAGATACAAGATTTTACTGACAAAGTATATTTTGATTTTAAAAAGAATCTACAGTCAAAGACAATCTTAAAGAGTGTTCTGTATTTGCGATGCTGAATAACTAAATGAATGATGTAAAAGAAAAGAGTGCAAGAAGCTAACGTTATTACATAATTGCGAAGGCCAACGGGTTCCAGTAAGGGATTTTATACAACGGAAACTAGGTGCCTGTTATTGTTCACTTAGATAAGCTGTCTAGTTTTGCAAGAGCACGACTTAAAGGCGCAGTGAAAACTCTGGCGTTTAAATTTAAAAATATACCAGTGTAACATACTCGTATACGGTAGAGAAGATGATCACTCTTGACCAGAAGAGCTTTTGGAGAGTACCACTTTCCTTTTGTGCCTTCTAGTGAGTTAGGGCAGAGACTATTACGGTTCAGGTAACAGTTACCTTTACTCTGACACTTCGAAGATATTAGATTATCTTATGGCTATTCTATTAGATGCAAATAAACTTACATAATGATTATGAGTTGATGATGAATCTCAAGTTTAATAAAGACTGTTGTCTTAATAAAGCCGTTAACTTTACAAAATATAAGTCGAATTTTGTCGGACATAAGCTCAATCCTAAATGTTAACATTATTAAGTGAAAGCATACCAGCAAACGTCATACAGTTTCTCCCACGTAGCGCCCGTTCCCGTGGGAATACGGGAATAAAATATAGCCTATATTACCCGGGAATAGAGTAGCTCTCCAATTGTGAAATAATATTTTTAATCGGTTATGTATTTTCGGAACCTAATCGATCCAAACAAATAATCAAATCTTAATAATATTGATATAGATATTGATGAAACGGAAATCGGACCTCACAAAAGCAAATCCGATAAATGAATATAGAAGCGACAGTAACAAACAGAGATATTCATCGCGTGTTATGATATGCTACGCCAGCAATACACGAACGTATATTGCGAGATGCCTGCCAAAAATATGTGTTCTTTCTAGTTTATACGTGAGTTCATAACTTGTCAGAGACGGGCACAATAAAACAATCTGTAAGCTTCCTGTAAAAAAGACAAAACAGGAAATGGGCATAAACTACCAAAAGGTGCTGTACGATTATACACGTAAATGTAAAAAAATATTTATATACTTTATAGTTTTAAACACAGATTTTTAAATTTAAATAGAACATCTATCTAAATTGAATAATCTGCCAGCGCATTGCCACATTATGTCTCTTATTTTTGCTTGCCGGACTCCTACCGACTAAAAAAACCTCACGTAACGCCCAACAACCTACGGTCGGGAGCCCCGGGTAAGCCCGCGGAAGGATGTATCACAGAACTACGGCTACCACTGCGGCCTGGCCCAGGGGTGGTTCGGGTGCTATCCCGCGTCTTGGGGTTACGCTACCGTCATAGGCCTGCTTCTGTAAGGACGGTGAGTAGCCCTCTCACCGTTCTCAGGCCCCCGGTCATGAAGGCTTATAGTTTTCGGCTAAGACACGTCGCCGACGCCCAAGCCTCCGACTGCGGAACTCGGGTGTAAACATTATGTCTCTTCATGTTAATTAAACAAATCAAATATGCATTGACAGTAATTACCTACCTTAACTTTTATGGTTTGGCTCCTTTTTCCTTTGCGACATCGCAAGGAACAGAAGTGGTGTACTCTGGAGTAACAGCTAATAAGTTAAAGGTATTCAGCGCTGCCATTATCTACTTAATTCAAAATAGTGGGGGCTCTGCTTTCTTTAAGCTTATCGAAATTTGATGTTCTATTACGGTTACCAATTTTATATCGATTACTTGACGCCGAATGTTATTTGTAAATTAATGTTATCTAGGTATATACCTAGAAAAATACTTAGGGCGGGTTCTTCAACATCGAGCTGCACACTAAACTTGAATGTTACTGTCGAATCGTAGACTGTGATAGTGGTGATCTTCGACTCGCTACATGTAGCCATAGCTTTCCATCAGACACGCGGTACGTTATCTGATAAGCAAATATTACAAAATACTTTTTTCGTTCATTCTAAAATATGTTACAAATCATGAAAATAAAAGTACCTGCCCTTAGACATTAAAAAGAAATTGTGGTCTCAGGTTAAACCATTTACAAAGTTTTTAAGCTATTGTCTTAACTTTTTGCCTTACAAAGCTTGCCTAAGGAACTTTGGTTTCGTAATAATTACGAAGTTGTATTATATTGTTTAATGACTTACTTTCAATAGGTAACACTAAGCTTAAGGTAACTTGATGAGCGTCAGATTTATCATTAAATTATAAGGGCGAAAACTGCTTTGTTTACTTTTAAAGGTAAATCGTCACAAAATTTTGATTTACATCGTTATTTTAAAAGCCAAAGTGAACTAAGGCTTTAGTTAACACTTGTGATGAAAAATAATAATATATATAAACCCAAAGTAAACAGCTACCAATTAAGTTTAGAGTGTAATTAGTCTCATGTTCTGTCGCCTTACACTCTCGTTACGGCACTGATAGAACCATTCCTGAGTGCTTGTGTTGCATATGACGTGTTTACGATAATTACTTTCTCTGATGGTCAGGTTAGTGACGATGTTTAGATGCTTTTACAAATAGAAGAATGTGCAATGTTTTGCAAAGTTTCAGACAAGCAGATAGCCAATGCTTGTTGAAACGTCAACAACCTATAAAATCGATAAATATATCGTGTACACAACGTTCTCCAGCGAAAAGCATAGTTTTCAAATCATAAAAGTTGTCGCTTGCTTTTAGTTTAACAAGGTATGGATAAGATGAATATATTTATTTAAGCTTTAGAAGAGTTCTCGTTCATGTTCCAAATTCAGAATTATTTGAACAAATGAAAACAACACAAGAATACTTTACATGTTGTAGCCAAGTTTTCGCAAAGATAGTAATCTTCTATACTAATATTATAAAGAAGTAAAGTTTGTGTGTTTGTTAAATTGTAAGGGGTAATCTCGGGATCTACTTACCCGATTTTAAAAATTCTTTCACCAATAGAAAGCTACGTTATTGTGGAGTGTCATAGGCTATATAGCATCACGCTACAACGAATAGGAGCGGAGCAGTAATAGTAAATGTTTTAAAAACGGGGGAAAAGTAATTCCTTTTGAGAGCTTCGTTGCGTGTGCTGCGTAAATATTTATAGTTATGTAAAAAATATGTACTTCAAAATTGTTTCTCTTAAAAAAGTTCTTAAAAAATTGCACTATAGCATGTGTCTATCTTTGGGTTGGTGCACAATAACCATTTTAATGGCAGTCCATTTTTTTCTACAATAATGCAACGGGATACCAGACCTCTTTCATAAACGAAATTGTTCTTAAAAATAATGCGACGGGAATACACGTGATGAGAAACCTTTCTCTCTCTCTCTCTGTCTCTCACGTAGTATTGAATATATTTTTTTTTTTTTTTATACCACTAAGGTGGCAGACAAGCATACGGCCCACCAGAAGGACCGGTGGTCACCGCAGCCTATGAACGTTTGCAACACCAGAGGTGCCACACTCGCGCTGCCGACCCTGTAAAAACCTTCTAAGACCCCTTTTGAAGAACCCCATACTGTAGGCGTTTGGGAAAACCGAGGCAGGGAGGTCATTCCACAACCTAAGCGTGCGCGGAAGAAAACACCTATCGGATCTAACCGTGCTGGAACGCACCGGACGCAGAGTGTGAGGATGAACTCCCTGTCTGTGGCGAGCGGTGCGATGATAGAACGTAGCCGTGGGCATCATATCAAACAATTCCTCAGAGCACATACCATTGTACAGGCGGTAGAACACGCATAAGGAGGCAAAGTCTCTCCTGTCGCGAAGAGGTTCCACACCAGCTGTAAGTACAGGATCATTGACAATTCTTACAGCTCGCCTTTGCACCGAGTCAAATGGACGAAGCTGATATTCAGGTGCTCCCGCCCAGAGGTGACAGCAGTATCCATATGCGGCCGCACTTGCGACTTATAGAGAAGCAGTGTTTGCGCCGCAGTGAAGTACCGCCGCGCCCTGTTGAGCACACCTAGCTTTTTGGACGCCAGCTTAGCCTTGTCCTCCAAATGACTACGGAACTGAACGTCACTGGAGATGTCAACGCCAAGGATCCCTATACTTTTGGAGATGGAAAGAGATGTGCCCTGAAATTGCGGCGCTACAGTAATTGGGGTTTGCTTAGCGGTGAAAAAACACGCTTGTGTCTTGGAAGGGTTGAACTGGACAAGATTTTGTCCACCCCAATCGGACACTCTAGTAAGAGTAGCCTCGATTTCAGACACAGGCTGTTCACGTTTTTCCTCCACTGTGTCCCGAGAGATACCGGGGCGGCCCGTGTAACAAGTGTCCCCCGTACTGTCGTCCGCATAACAATTAACGACGAGACGCTACGTACGGGAGTAAACGCAACGCAACGGGAGTAAATGCAACGGGAACAGGTAATACTCTCTCTTATGTGGCGCAAACGAAGTTGCGCGGGTCAGCTAGTATTTTATAATGTAAGCTCTTGTATAATATAAATAATTTATATATTATGATCCCGTGAAAACGAAAAGGTTAAAGATCGGAGATTAATTTCAAAACAAAAAACTGAATCGATCAATTCACTTCTGGACTTAGATCTTTCTCAATTTAATTTTAATTTGAGAATTAGGACTCTTGAACTCTGATGGCTCCAGTAATATTTTTCTTGATGTTTAATCGTGCAGTAAACGTTGTCGCATTTTTCAGTTAATGTTACCAATTACATTTCAGCCCTATAGTCTTGTAGCTTAATTAATATTATATTCAACCGTAGAAGCGGTCAAAATGACTAAATTATTCATCAACTGGCTGATATAGCGTCATCAATCAAGTGGCTAAATGTCAACCCTTCTGGGAACAGTGGTGCCCTTAGTTTACCAACGTGAATGTAATTGTAGTAGTTAATAGTGGTTGTTTGATGGTTCGCGCTTGGCAGTTCATATTCAATGTCGATTTTGTATGAATCAAGATTTCTTTGGAAGTTTTTAAACACGCCATGATAGTGTATAATTATATTTTACAAAGTGTAAATATACCCTTACTAATACTATAACCGCGAAAGTTTGTGAGATCATTATATTTGTTACTCTTTCACGCTCTAACGGCTGAACGGATGTGCCTGAAGTTTATAGGGATGTATGAAAGTCAGTAATTACACATACATACATACATACAATCACGCCTGTATCCCAACGGGGTAGGCAGAGACTATGACTTTCCACTTGCTACGATCCTGGCAAACAACTTTTATAAATAAATTTTATTGACCCAAAAACATTTTACATCAGTGTGATTTTGGAAACTCCAGATAGGCAAACTAATAACGCCTGAGTTAGGAGTCCCCATTCATTACTGTGCATGTATACAATTTCTTTTTGTTAATAAAGCTTAACATAGCAAAGTAGATATTTAATACTATTTTAACCTAAGTGCAATAACAACATATTACTAATTTACTAATTTATGTTAAGTGCTAAGCGTAGGGTGCATGGAAGTATAGAGTGTGTGTGTGTGTGTATGTGTGTGTAGTGTGTGTGTGTTGTGTGTAAGTGAGGGTGTGTGTGAGGCTGTGTGTAAATATGTGATATATGAATATAATTTTATTAGGTAGGAACAAGCAAAAGGTCCTCTGCATCCTCATAGGACAGTGATAATAGCCATGCCTCAAGACTTTAGACTTTTGCTTCTTCCACTTTCATAAGTGTCTTCATACTTATTCTTCGGTTAAGGGTACTCTTGACCTGGCCTTTTCTCAGAAGATTATCGATTTTATCGACTTGAGTATGCAGAGGTCGACCCCTACCAGTTTGCCCATTCACTCACGCCTCATAAATCTGTTTCGTCAGCCTATTTCCATCCATAAAAATAACAGTAAATTTATTAAAAATAGTGATATCCATAACCTAAACTTAAGAAATAAGAATAAATTGGCTGTACCTAGATTTAGGCTTAATAAAATAAGCAATTCTTTTGCGGGCAATTGTATTCGAATGTACAATACATTGCCGACAGCCATAACAGGTTTGTCAGTTAATAAATTTAAAAATCTAGTAAAACTTAAATTGTGCCAGAAAGCTTATTATAGCATTAAAGACTTTCTAGAAGACAAGACTGCCTGGCAGTGACACGAATTGCTCCTTTCTACATTTAAAAACAAAACTGTATTAGATACTAAGATGAATAAGAGGGACCGGACTGAGTTTCTTGGGGTGTTCTTCTCAGTCTGTAGCATTTCCGAACTCCCGGTAGAGTCACAAAAATTTTGACAAACATAAATAATTTTTTAAAAATTTCAAAGGGAATAAATTTTATTTTACTTTATTTTATTTTCCATTCTCTCCACATGTCCAAACCATCTGAACATCCCTTTCTCTATCTTAGTCACTACATCTTCTGTCATGCCGCAATGTTCCCTTATCACACTATTCTTTACTTTATCCATCAATGTCACTCCAGCTATACTTCGCAAACTTCTCATTTCCACTGCATTAATTTTACTTTCATGCTTCTCCTGCCACACTCAACTTTCACTACCATGCATAAGTGTAGGGACAAGCACTCCTCTATGTGCAGCCATCCTTGCCTTTTTAGACACGTTCTGACTGCTCATAAAGGTGTGAATGGCTCCATTCACTTGATTTCCTGCCAAAACTCTTCTTTTTATTATTACACATAGGCTAACTTTATATCCCCGGAACAAGCTCCATAGGACGCAGCCATTGGAACCGAATCGCATGCAATTGGAGCCTCGGGCACCGTCACTAATAATCAGCTTTACAAATAATATCTATGTATATACACGTGAAATCGAAACGTACGAGTATATAGTCCGTAACAAATGACAGTTGTGCGCTATGTCACAGACAGAGACAACGACGGCGACCTTTCAATAGCAGGAACTAGACCACATTATTTATTGTAGCCAATGGAGAAGTCACATAGAATATAAATCTATTCCAGGAACGTGAGTGGACTCTATTGTAGTATGTGTGAAAAACTATTAACGTTACTGTTGTCATTCTACTCGTGTTCATGGTAAATATTCATTGCATAGAGTTCTACTGCCTCAGTGGCGCAGTAGGTAAGTGTTCGTGACTGCTGTGCTGAAGTCACGGGTTTGAATCCCGGATCGAACAAATAATTTCGTGTGATCGAGTTTAGAAAGTTATAAAAAAGGCTTGTTGTTTGTGTAAGTTAGTATGCTGTGTATGTTTAACAAAATATTAAATTACGAAGATACTATGTACTTACTCAAAAAAATGTTAAAAATGTGGACGCAGCATTAGGATACCCTGATATTGCTTTTGTACTGACTCAGAAAATGAATGAGAATCATTTTGTGTCGACAATTAAAGACGAAAAGTGATAGCCAAAAATAGATTTTAAACAAAAAGATTTATATTTTAGACAGTGAATGGCTACGTAACACATGTAGTTCACGTAATATGACTGTGTTCTGAAAATTGATGGGTCACAATGAGTGAGATAGCATGCGTGTTGTAGGCCTCACTACTGAGACACTAAAAGTTTATGCTGGAACCTGATCGATCAGCATCATCACCCGTATTTCCCTTTCCAAATTATAATCTCGGGTCCCATAATCCCAGGTAAGGCAGGGGATTTTTCAGTATCCCGGATCTTAGCGCACACTTATAACTGTGCTGGGCCGTCCTTAAGCATACCTAAACGTCCTTAGGTATACCAAGGCGTCCTTGCTCACGGCTAGCTTTTAGCACATCCGAATGCGCTGGCCTGCCACGGTATACCGAAGACTGCCGCGGCATCCCGAAGGATGCTGAAGCGTACCGAAGGTTGCTGACGCCAATTTCCTTATGCTGCGTCTACATTTGAAACACAGCAGCGTGTCATCGTGTCGAGCATGTAACTCGTAGTGTTTGCAGTTTTAAACGGTACCGACACGTGAGTGTGACACGGTAATGGAGAAATGTACCGTAAAAATGTTAAAAATGTGGACGCAGCATTAGGATACCCTGATATTGCTTTTGTACTGACTCAGAAAATGAATGAGAATCATTTTGTGTCGACAATTAAAGACGAAAAGTGATAGCCAAAAATAGATTTTAAACAAAAAGATGTTCATCAAAACATAGTTTTGTTGTAAAATTGATGATTTTAAAACCGTTTACATATTTGTTAGGGCAAGAAAAACACGTACAAATTTCACTAGCACCAATGATATTGTTTCAATGGGGGAGGCAGGAGGGTATTTTCATTCCACCACGACTGTTTGCAGCGACAAACAGAATTGTAGCAGGTTAATCTATTGAAATATTGTATTAATTTTATAGAAGCTGATTAGTGCTAGATATTTAATTATATTTAAAGTATGTTTGAAAATAAAATAGTTCTCTTATCAATCGCACCAGTTGGTAAGTCAAACGGATGATAGTACTAAAATTGCTCACAGAATATGATCTAGCTAGATTCACAGCAGTTGATTCAGGACCTCTGTGTATTTTCTACATTGTGTAATTAAGTACTGCGTCACTTATCTTACTAACATGTTAAGGTTTGTGAATATGGGTGTGATGTACGTTCTAACAGCTGATCGGATGTGACTGAACTTCGATACAAATATAAATTATTGTCTGAAATAACATAAGGTTTATTTTAAATTCTGAAATAACTTTCTATGGAATACAGAACCTGGAAGAGCAGCCAGAGCAACAGATAACCAAAGTAGATTAATACATTAAGTACATTTTTTATTTGAATACGAACCAATGTGAGACATAAAACACCAAAGTTATGCGCTCTGCATCAGGATTTTCACAGAAATAATCTCTGAGTTTATGAGAGTGAAAAATGTTGGCATCACGTTACAAATAATAAATACGAGACTCGTACGTAGCGGTACAAATAATGTATAACGTGACTCAGTACAAATCTCAGTAATTAAATATGTATTCAATAAATTCCAAAACATAACGTTACTGAGTAAGCTAAAAATATATGGAAAGAAGAGTCTAAGATCTGGTTCCACAAATTCTCTTTTTGTGTATTTTCTATTTTATTTCTTCATTCTTCTTTTCAGGGTTAAGGCAATGCAATTAGGTCCAGCCGTTATCGAGTTTCAAGTGTTGTGACAAACCTGACTTTGTTTTGTAACTACATAATATAAATAGAGTATGTATGTATGTATTTTCATTTACTTTCTCATTCCTGAGTGATGTAAATGACGCGCTACGAGTGCTACGTCGTAGCTATGAAGCTACAAACTCATAAATGCGTAGTACCACTTTTTTTTTTTTTTTTTGTTTAACGTGAGGGAAAATCCTCATGGATGTTATGCCGGACTCCTACCGACTAAAAAACCTCACGTCACGCCCAACAGTCTATGGTTGGGAGCCCCGGGTTTACCCGGGGCTCCCAACCATAGACTTTACCACTTTTATTAATAGAGTTTACCCTCGGAAGGATGTCCCAGGACTCCCAACAGACCCACGGCCGCTACTGCGGCCTCGCCCAGGGGATGCGTAGTACCACTACGAGATAACCGTAGGTATACGTAGGTAGGTTGCTTTGAGTGAAAACACGGAGATATTTTCTATAATTAAAAGACATAATTTATCATTTTATCTCGTCATTATACGTACTGTGTTGTTTCACACCAAGCGACGCGACATTCCAAGTGTACACTTTAATCTAAATATATATAACTCAAGGTGACTGACTGACTGACATAGTGATCTATCAACGCACAGCCCAAACCACTGGACGGATCGGGCTGAAATTTGGCATGCAGATAGATGTTATAAAGTAGGCATCCGCTAAGAAAGGATTTTGATAAATTCTACCCCCAAAGGGATAAAATACGGGAAGCGGGAACGGGAACAAATTTTACGCGGGCAAAGCTGCGGGCATCAGCTAGTTAAATAATATTTTTGCAGACGTTTCGTTTTCAACGATTGTTTACCTCAGACGATAAGTTTTGATACCTCAAAGTCAGCCGGAGTGTACTGCCTAAGCTCTTAATGATGGAAATTAAAACGTCCAGTAGTCATTTAACCTCTTTTTCGTAAATGTTCTGTTACGAAGAGGAGAAAAGGACGTTTTGTAGCTTTTTATAGTATACACCATTCTACTTAGTATTTTTTTTTTATTTACAACGCTAAGGATTCTGAGGGGTTCGCTTCTTACATAGGGAGCGACGTTTTTAGATAACTTTCGATTATATTTTGTGTGTGTTTATATCTCCATAATACGAGCAAATCGTTTTTGCGTGAATATGAAACCACTGTTTATTTTGTATCAGTTAATATGAAACATTTTGCTAAAAGATGTTCAGAGTAACAACTATGCCAGTAAATATAATTTTGTCTTTAAAACTACAACCCGGCGCCCTTTAATTAATTCACGGTGGGAACTCAACAACTCAACACAATATATCTTTTGTTCTCACAAATTCTTGCTCAGTTTGACCGGAACTGGAGGTTCAATTATATTAAGTTTAAAGCTTTCGAAAGGCATTTATAATTTAATAAAAGATGGGTGTCTAATGATTATGTACTCGTACCTAGTTGGTGTCTGTTCGTTCATTTCTTACGCCACTGCACGATTTATTATCTATACTAAACTAAAATAAATAAAATTGGAGTGTGTGTTTGTAATATTAAAATAACCGCTTTCTACTACATGCATATGAATGTATATACGGTACACATACCAAAATATATATTTTTACAATTTTTGTCTGTCTGTCTGTTTGTTCCGGCTAATCTCTGGAACAGCTAGACCGATTTAGACGAGACTTTCACTGGCAGATAGCTTATGTAATAAGGAGTTACTTAGGCTTAGTTAGTTTTATTTTATAAAAATTCTTTTATTTAAGATAAAAATGCCAAAAACAAAAAAATAAATAAATACGCAGGCACAACTAGTGTTGAAATAAAACTAGTGGTATTTCAATAAGTGTATAATTTTATTTGTTTGTTTAATCATATTATTAACAGCTGTATATTTCTAACGTTGACTTTTTATTTGACCATAAAATATATCTAAACCAAAAGTATTAATACATTTATGACATTTTTCCTCAGATTTTATAACTGAGGAAATATTGCAATAGGAAAGCTTGCAATGTTCTATACAATGTTATTCAATTGCAAATAGAAATTACGTACGTGTGGAGGTGGGAAAGAGTACAAAATGTCGCCACCTCAATCCATCCCGAGGGTGTCTTAAGAGGAAGGGAACACTTTTGCAAAACGATTCATTACGTAGAGAAGGAAAACTCGAAATGAAAAACGTTTATCAGTAAAATGACAATCGTTAAGCCAAGTTGAAGACCTTATGGGCGACTTGAAAAATTTCAAGTGTAGGTCGTCGCAACTTGCGCCTGTCCATTTCAACACAACGATAGGCTTACCACCTTTTATGTGGAATATAAAACTATATAATGTAAAATGTGGGCGTATACCATGCCCCTGTCTACCCCTTTGGAGACAAAGGCGTGACTTTATATTAGGTACGGAGTTTTTTCAATTAATTATAATCTTAGATCAAGAATGATCTAAGCTTATAATACACTAGCGACCCGCCCCGGCTTTGCCCGGGTGCAATGCTGATACAAAATACACTAAGTACAGTAAAACTGTGAACTTTAAAGCATTGTGGATTCCAAACCCGCAGGGATACGCGGAAATTTTTTATGTTGTCGTATTAAAGACCATAGTTGCTTATCAACATATAAGGTGAGACCTTTATACTTTGATACTGAACTGAGAAATTGAACCAAATAAATTTTCCCCCATACATTTTTTACTTTCATCATTTTTTTAGGCATGATTGAGTCATTTTATGGAAAAGTTGTAGTACTAAATGTTAATTAGCACTATATTTTCTATCCAAAACAAATTTGACATCATAGATCGTATGCCCACCTATTTTAAAATCCGGACCAGTGTGCGGCCGGCCGGTACAGCCGCAAACGCTACGTCCCGCAATTTTATATCTGTAATATCTTAGAAAATATTCATTTAAATCATATGCTGTAAAGGGCCATATAGATCTATATTAAATAAACAATGTATTTAAGGCATTTAATTGGATAAGGATTAATGATGTATTGGTTAAAACCGCTTCGAAAATAAGCCATTATTTGTCGTAAAAAGTAAATGACTTAAAAAAGTTATTGTGGGATATTCATAAGAGATTGAGATATGCCATCGCGGAGTTTTCTGTAGACCTTTACAATGTGTACAGTACTTAGTACATTACTTTGATAAATCTCGTAGGATTCAGCCTGCATTTGCAACGTAGGTGGAAAAAATGTAATTATTTACGACATCACATTAGAAACCTCAAAAATAACAGTATTTCTCCACTATTTAATGGATGTTATTATACATATAAACCTTCCTCTTTAATCACTCTATCCATTAAAAAAACCGCATTAAAATCCGTTGCGTTGTTTTGAAGATTTAAGCATACAAAGGGACATAGGGACAGAAAAAGCGACTTTGTTTTATACTATGTAGTGATGAAGTATGAGATCTACCAGTGACAAGATATTCTTGTTAGAATAAAATGACACATGTCACTCATACATTTATAACAATGACTTCTTCGAGTCCTAAAACACACACACACACCCAAGGCATTAGTTACACATTTAGTAACTGCTGTAAAAATGAGACTAAAAGGTCACATCACATAGAGCCTCGACTAAAAGCGAACGGCCATTTCTTTTAAAAGGCACTCTGATGCTTTTTAGCTGCAAAAGATACCTATATATCTCCATACAGACCTTTAACGAATTATATTCTCCAGTCTTTTTCAAGCCTCGCATTTATGGTGAATTGTGTTTTTATTTTAGAAAATTTACAACATTATATATTTCAAGGCGCTGCCACGCTGCTATGTTCATTTTTGACTGAAACTTGTATAGATTGATAGATATTTAGCTTTGCCATGTTCTTTCTTTAAATTTACATACCGTACTTACGGTGAGACATGCTGTACCAATTACTCATATTGTGATATTGTGGAAATCTCTGTAACCATGTTTCATGTAAATAAATGAATTTGAATTTGAATTTGAATTTTGTGGAACATTTCAATCAACTGAATGAGCTTAAAATTTTTCTTATTTAAAGAGGTTAGGTTCTTAGTTAGAGGTTTCTCGAAAGTTATTTTGCAGCATCTGATTGAATGCAAAGTAACGCGATTGTTAGCTTGCATACTTAAGCTCGTATTAAGTATTTTATTCATTTCACATTTGGCTAGGAATTATGGGAAAGTCTATTTATCGCCAAATCGCTACTTTTAACTATCATGTAATTAATCTCAGCCTCACATATATTAATGGTTTATCTTCGGAAAAAGATGCAAGTTACACTCGTTCTTCTTGACTGTGACGTTACAGTTTACAAACGATATATAATCTATACCTTTACTAATATTATAAAGAGGAAATATTAAATTTGATTGTTTGTTTGTTTGCATCGAATAGACTCCGAAACTACTGGACCGATAGGAAAAATCTTTCATTGTTGGGCAGCTACACTCTTCCCGGTGAAAATAGGCTATATTTTATTCCCATATTCCTACGGGAACGGGAGCTAAGCGGGTGAAACCGCGTGACGTCCGCTAGTTTAATATATACAGCTTTTGTTAAAGCTACACCTAATCTTTTGTTCATCATCCTCAGAGCCTTTTCTCCACCAAGTTGAGGTCGACTTTCGAATGTAACTGCGACGCGGCTGCATTTCGATATTTTCCATTAAGTGACTTGACTGCCATCTGATCTCCAAAACCAATTAAGGTGGTGTCAAAATTCTGCATTTAGACTGATTGTTCTTGTCTAAACAATAATCTGACGTCAGGCATCGCTATAGAATACGGTATACCACTATCCACTATTCTGTAACAAGCCAGCCCTCGGTGGACGAGTCCGACTCGCACTTGTCCGACTTTTTACTTTTATATAAGACTAGCTGACCCGCGCAACTTTGTTTGCGCCACATATGAGGAGTATTACCTGTTCCCGTCGCATTTACTCCCATCGCGTTGCGTTTACTCCCGTAGCGCCTCGTTGTTAATATTTAATATATATGTTATGTATGTACCTAACTATGAATATTTACGCACCACACGCAACGAAGCTCTCAAAAGAATAACTTTTCCCCGTTTTGAAACATTTACTATTACTGCTCCGCTCCTATTCGTTGTAGCGTGATGATATATAGCCTATGACACTCCACAATAACGTAGCTTTCTATTGGTAAAAGAATTGTTAAAATCGGTTCAGTAGATCCCGAGATTACCCCTTACAATTTAACAAACACACAAACTTTACTTCTTTATAATATTAGTATAGATTTCTGTAGAGTCGTGTTTGTATAATTTTTAAACTAGTAGACAAATTCTAATTTATGCTAGTACTTATTTTAGAAGCTGCTAGTACTTATTTTGACTAAGAAACATACTTTGATGTCTACCTTTTCTTGTTTGTAGCTATTTAAAAAAAGGAAAGCGTGTTTCTACTTAACTGATGTCTTTCTCAACCACAAAACTGTCTCGAAATGTCGTGAAATGTATAACATCGAAAGAAAATACAAGTTACTTATTCAGAACAGACAGCGTAATCCGTCAAAACAAATCGTTTCACAATACTGTTAATCAATAATTTACTGTGAAGGTATTATAGTTTCAGTTTTGGTAAAAATATCAACGTCTTCATGTCTTCTAAAGACTGTTTTTTTTTTTCAATTAAAACACTCGTCTTTATCTGTGACTGAACAAAGAGTGTGCTAGCGGCCATAGCTGCATCGTCCAAAAACAGAACCACTTAAAGGTCACTATTCATCTATGAAAATTATTTGACAAGTAACGAATTTAGAGCGTTGTCGTCAAAATTTAATCTAGTGAGTTGATCATGATTTATGAAAGAGTTAAACAACTAACCTCAATTCAAATAATTATTTTACAAACTAGCCATAATATTAGTTTGCGAGTGGGTGTACTGGTAGTTAATAACATAGTATTAGTATCTCTCTCCTCCATTATTCACTGGATTTAATTTGCGTCTCAGCTAAGAAACGGAGTACACAGGCTAATTAGTACAAGCTGATCTTCGTGCATCAGTTACACTATGTTTTTATTAACTGCAGTTTGTTTTAATTTTCCTCAAATTACCGCCAAAACCAACCCGTTGTTGGTTTAGTCTTTAGAGGTCCTGACTACAAATCTTTGTGAGTACTGATTCTACTCAGAACAAATATCATGGATTTGTTCTGAGTCTGGAAATAGATATAATTAGAAGAAAGACCCTCATTCCCTGCCTTCTTGAATTACTGGTGTGATATTTATTTTTTGTGACACGCAAATAAAGTATAGTATTCTGGTCAGTAAAGAAAGGTGCAACGGCATTTCCCTATAGCAGTAGGTCAACCAAAAGTCACAGGCATTTATAAATTATAATGTTGTGTTTATGCGGCATTCGATGCTTAGGTAGGTAGTTTATTTTAATTTTTACCCGAACTGCCGAAGGATGGATGGTAATGTTTTTCGAGACTATGTATGTATGTATGTATGTCCAATTCTTTGTCACATCCTACATCCTTAACGGCTTGACAGATTTTGACATGCGAGGTGTCATTTGATTTGTCCTAATTGTGTGAGTGACACCAGGTATGCAATTTTTTTTAAAAATCAAAATGGCAGATTTTTGGTGCTAAAATGAAAACCTTGAAAATTTTTCTTGCACGCTCTACAGCCTGTACGACTTTACGGATTTTGACATGCGAGATGTCATTTGATTCGTCGTAATTGTGTGTCACTCAAATGGTTCCTTCTGGCAAATGTTGCCGACAAAGTAAAAAGTAAGTAGCTAAAGAAAATTACAAAAGAAATGTAGAGCTTGCTTTTTGCTTTTCAGTTGTATTTTTACTTTGCAGTTGGGTTTTTTGTTTTCTTAATAATTAAAAACTACACAGTAGTAGAATATTATAAAGTATTCACAAGATTCTCTGTCCCTATTATCCAGTCTTTTGTGTTCCATTTTGGAAATATTGTTGGTTCATATGTGACGGAACTGAATACGACCCTCGTTTTAATGGCGTCGCGTGAGGAACACCTGCTACTTTAATACTCTTCCTTGTCAACTTATACGGGTATTTGTTCCGAGAACGGATTACCAGTGTAATTGATTATGATGATCGTTTCAATCTGAAACCATTATCTATTTATCAACTGATTTTAAAGTTTAAGAAATGGATGGATCTCAATTTCGGTATATGACATAGTCATAGTCATATCTTTATTGCCAACCAAGTGTACATATAAAGGTCTTAGTATAATATAATTGACACAACTTAGTTGCCCTTTTCAGGCATTGCAAAATAGTAAGTACATATTTTTGTTTGAAAGGTAGTTACTTATAATCAAACATTTCTTTAATATTATGTTACAATAATAATTCAATATTTAACCTGTAGGTAACTATAATATTATTATATCTTGTCGACATATTTTTATTACAATATTATATAAAATTTATACCGTCCTGATCTTGTGCTGCTGTTAATCACACTTACATAACTTATAATGCTTATTAAATATATATTTTACATAGAAAAACATCGAAAAGAAAAAGCTACGACTACAATTTTGAACCCGAGATTCAAACTGTGGGCCTCAACACGACAGTCTCGTAAACTCGTCACTGCACCACCAAGATAGATAAGGCGTTTTAGGTTTAGGCTGTTTGATTGTTACAAAAAAATATTATTTTATTATTTAAATTGGTTATTTGTGCTTTGTTTCCGTGTACTCTTTTAATGAGTAGAAACATTTTTTTATTAAGAAAGTTTTTAGTTTTTTATTGAATAGTGAAATTGTGGTTTCTGTTTTTATGTGAACAGGTAAATGATTATAAATTCTTACAGCCATGTAGTAGGGGCTCTCGTTTAACATTTTGATTCTTGATAGTGGTAGATATAGTCTGTCTCTGTGGCGTGTATTTAAGGTGTAAGTGTCTTTTATTTTTGTGAAGTGATTTATGTATTTGTGTACGAATATGCAAATGTCGAATATGTATAGTGATGGTAGTGTGAGGATGTTATATTTAATGAAATAGGGCCTACAACTGTCACGATTATCAATCTGGGCAATTATTCTGATACATTTCTTTTGCAGGATAAATAAGTCCTGAAAGTTTACACTATTTCCCCATAACATAATGCCGTATCTCAGCCAAGAGTACGCATACGCGTAATAGGCAGACAATGCGGTTTCTTTGTCTGTGCTGCATTTCAGTTGGAATAGAGCGTATGTGAATCGTGATAGTTTTTTTTGGATATGTTCAATGTGTGCCTTCCAGTTTATATGTGTGTCTATATTTATACCAAGTAATTTGAATGTATCTACCATTTCTAGCTGTGTGTTATTGTAGGTTGTGTCTACGTTTATAGGGGTGCTTTGATATGATCTAAATTGAATTGTTTTGGTTTTGCTGTAGTTAATTTCTAAGTTATGGTCATTAAGCCAAGTGTTTACGGTGTTCAGAGTTTCATGAAGTATTGGTGTTAGGTTATTGGTTTTGTCAGAGGATATCAATATTGAAATATCGTCCGCGAATAATACAGACAGTGTTTGTGGTTTATTTAATACCTTTGGCAAGTCGTTAATGTATATCAGAAAAAGCACACAACCTAATACACTGCCCTGTGGAATCGAACATTTTATGCTCCTTTTTTCTGATCGTACCATTTTAACCTCGTTTGTGTTTGTGTCGAAATGGTCTATTTGAACTATTTGTGATCTATTTTCTAAGTATGATTTAAACCATGTGTAAGCTGGGCCGCGAATACCAGAACCGTGTAGTTTATTTAGAAGAATGTCGTACAATACTTTATCATGTGCTTTCGTCATATCTAGTAATACTCCGAGTATCTGTTTCCTGTCATTTATGTGTTTAAGGGCAGTCTGAATATATTTGTATACTGCTAATGTGGTCGATCTAGACTTTCTAAAACCATTTTGACTGTCATCGAGGATGTTGTATTTTTCTAAGAAGTCATATAGTCTAATACACATTGCTTTTTCAAACACTTTCGAAAATGCAGGTAATAAAGCTATGGGTCTGTAATTTCTGGGGGTGGTCTGGAGGTGTCACCCTTTTTGTGTAACACATAAAATTTAGTTTTAAAATTTATGTGAAAATAGTTTTGAAGTCATTGCAAACTACATTTCATTTAATACGCGATACTTATTCGTCACAATAAATAAATTACTGTCCTATATTCTCCACACATACCTATGTATTATATCCTCCTAAATGTGTTGTAACACGATGGCTTCCAGACATGGCGGCGGCTTATAATTGCAGACCTAATTGTGCGAGGGAGGAAGTAATAAACCAACGGTATTATCATATACACGCAGTTACGTGCCTACCTCGGTATATGTCGTTATATGTGTATGTGTGTAGTACGCGAGAGGCTCACGTCTATCTACCTCTTGTACTATATTTTGTAAGTTTATAACCACTTGTTTTTATATGTAGCGACTATAAAACCCATCCCTTTTTTTTATTTTACCTCAGGATATTTCGCAAAACTTCTCACATCAACACACTTCAAAAATTTATTCATTATAATGATGATGAATGTCAACCCCTAACCGGATTCACAAAATAGGGCAACCTATTTGGTGTCGGGGGTAAAATGTGACCCCATATGAATTTACTTCTAAAAATAAGAGTAATACAGTATACATAATAAACTTTAATACAGTAAAATTACTTTTAATCTAAGCAACAAAAACTTTTATTACACTTTTGAACAAAAAAAAACTTATTTTTAACAATTTTAAAGCTCTCCTTTTTTAGCAATGTTTTAAAGTTTTATTTATTTATTTATTTTATACTGTTTTTTATACTGAGTCGAGTTTAGTAGTCCTAAATTCTACAAAAAATTAACAATTATGGTAAAATAACTCTCAATACTGTTTTCTTGTGTATTCGTTTTAACAAATATAGACATATTGTAAGAGATCAAAGAAATAATAAAAAAATGACAACATAAACGAAAATACTATGAAGCGAGAAAAATTTACACAACAAACTACTTAGCATTTGGTACATGTAATAGATGTTGCAGTATGTTCTGTACAATGAAAATAGAACATTTACTGCATTTTGTGGTACACTTTACGTCCTATTTGCAATTACATAATGTAACACCTTCCTCTTTTACGGTTGTTTATTTCAAAGTCATCAGTAGGTACATTTGGTTGCTGGTCTGCTGGTTGGCTGCTGTTGTGGTTTCACAAACAATCTCTGGATCAGATTCATGGTCTTCGTCTTCCAATAAATTAGCAATTTGATCCTCATCTAAAAAAACGTTCTAACTTGTCCATGTAAATAACTATACTTTGTGTCGGGGGTGATTTTTGACCCCAGCAAAGTACGTACCTCTGTTCCCTGTAATGTTAGAGCGATCAATGTCCATGTCCGGTCCGCCAGCCGTACCCCCGACGTAATGAGAATTGCTAGAAGCGCCAGATTGTAGGTTATAAAACTGCAAAGTTATGTTAAGATATATGTTGCACTGAGGTACATTTTGACCCCCGATACCACTTAAGGCTTAATATAATACTGTATGGACTTAGAGTAACGTAGCAACGTTTTCCTAACTTTTGTTATACTTTTTTTTTATAACTAAATATTCAGTTTTATCTTAAACCATCTAGCTACTACAGTAGTAATAGATTGAAATTCGAAAGCGAACAGTAAATGTATGCCACTGACCCCTGTTATATTTTTGACGGAGGTTACCGTTTGTGTATGAAAAGCAATAAAAACAACGTAACCTGAACAAATACGTAAAATCAGAGCTTGATATGACATGCGGGTATGTAGTACCTATGCGTCCATAAAAGTTTCATTGCACCCAGAACAGCATGCACGCACCGAGAAATAGAGAGTCTTACATAATAACCGTATCTACCGAACTTTATTTCAACATCACACCGCTCTCTGAGAAATCAGTTTTCTACAATATTTTATATTTATTTTATACTAGCTGATGCCCACGGCTTCGCCTGCGTCAAATTTTGTTTCCGTTCCCGCTTCCCACGGGAACTTATTCCCGGGATAAACGTAGCTTATGTTTTTTCAGAGACTCTCAAATTTACATTAAAAGTACTTGACCGTAATTCGAAGCTTATATAATGAGATAGGCATATCCGTTACCCGTTGGCTTATCTTACTCATGTTTGATGACGTATTTCCGTCGACTCACCAGCAGATGGCGCCACCTGTGAACTTATAAAAGAACATGGCGTCCACTTTGTCCTGATTGGCGTTTTGATTCCCGTAGCAAAAGGTTATAGCAGGAACACCTGCTAGTGCATTTATTTTTTCTAGTTACTAGTTATATACCTAGTAAAGTTATAAAAAGTGACTTGGGATGAAGTTAGTGAATTTACAGAAATAATTATTTAACGGCTTTGCCGTTCGTTTGAATATACAGTGAATCTAAAACAAGTGACTTGTGATTGAAGTAAGTGAACCTACAGACATATTTAACGGTTTAACCGTTCGTTTAAGTCTCAGGTATGTTTTTACTTCATATTTTTACGATCACATATGAGTGTGATACGTCATAACGTGAAATACCCTATTATTTTAAAATAGCACGTAAACCTTTCGAGGTTGCAGTTTCTTTTATTTAATATCTTTAGTTACAGCTAATATCAAACTGATTTTATAGATTGTATTCATAGGTACTAATACTTTTTTTTTAGATATTATTTGCTTCGTGTATGTACAGCGTAAGTACCGCCGAATATAGAAAATATTTTCAAAATATTTTTATACCTACCCACATAAAGGCACATTAATTACTAGATGTTCCTATACATGTAAAAAATATGGCCTATTATGGGTAAAATCGTAATCATCCCAAGTTTCTGAATACGTACGAGTGTGTCAAAGTAATAACTAAATGTTCACCATGAAAGTAGTACTTAAATTTTAGGTACCTAACATAATACTATTTCTTTTAGTTTGGTTTCTTGATAGAAATGAATCCTCCATCCTTAGAAAGTGAGCTAATTCCAAGTGGAGTATTTCAGAAGCGCGCTCTGAGCTCCAGTTACTGTATTAGGTACGTCAAATAGCTACAGTTCCAGCTCATTTAGCTCGAATTTCAAATAAGGGCGATCGTGACACCACGTGCATTGTCGTAAGTGGAGTAAAAGAAGCCGACTTCCACTAAACCAGATAAGGATGGTGGAAATAGGTGAGTTATTTCTTATTACCTAACACTGGTCCTGACCAAGTGTAAATTTCTTCACAGATCAGAGGTTAAATTACGAGGATGATAGAAACAATCATCCTTGCTTCGTATTTTATATAGGGACAGCATTAAAAGAGATTTCGGTTACCCAAGATCCTAAGACACAGTATAACCTAAGAGGTTGATAGACACGTTTTGGCGACAAATTGCCTTGATAAGATAATATGCTGATACCCACTATTGTGAAATCATAGTCCTGGGTTCGTCAACCTAAACAAAAACGGGGAGATCCGACAATTCGAATCCCTGCTACATTTTGAAAAAGCTGACAAGGTTCTTTCTGCCAAAAGGCTTTTGCTGCCAAAACCTTTTGTATTTTTAAACAAAGAGAATCTTTTGAAAAACTTAAGTTTCTTCGAAAATATTTATGACAAAATTGAAGGCCTACTTTAATAATAGGATTTCCATAAATCTTTTATCAATTTATTACAAATGGCTTGCGGCCATAGATCTGATTTCATATATTATTCTCAGAATTGTCAAAGACCCAATTCTTAAAAATGAACCTTGATAAAATATCGTCTTCAAACACATACATTTTCGAGGCTGAAGCCTTTTCAACGGCACTCGGGAAGGCATGCATTTTGGTCTTCGATCTCCAAATAGGATGACCCCGAAAAAAGTTCATCCAAATCATTACGCCAGCCTTCGAGAGGATCAGGCGTCAAGATCAGATCTCCATCGAATGGAGTCCAGATTCCATTGTACCAAGAGCCTTTTTAGGCCTGTATTACAGTTACCACTCTCGAGGGGTGAGTACAATATCCATAATAATTGGGCATACGACAGTAAATGTCCCTTCAATTAAGAAATTTCTGAGCTTTAGGCTCTCAAAGAGACTGAGAAGTTTAACATCCCCTGCCCATACCAGCAAAGGAAACACTAACCAGTAACCACCCTCGAGGGGTATGTACAATATTGTGTATCTATAATAATTGTAATATACGATAGTAACCAGGCGTACGATAACATACTAAGTAACCATGCAAGGATGTCCCTTCAATTACGAAATTTCCGAGCTCGAGGCTCTCAAAGAGACGCGGAGAGGTCTAACATCCTCTGCCCACGCCAGCAAAGGAAACACTAAATGATATGACCCTGTCATTCTATGTCGGTCAGTTAACTCTGTACAAAGGAACGAGAGTACCAAAAAGTTTTAAATTTATAAAAGGGTACCGCATTCCCTTTATCCAGAAACTCCAATCCGTCCTGCACGGTATTCGAGAGGACGCAGGTTCGAATCCTGCTCAAAACTGATAGCCTTCCCACATTTAAATTTACACCGAACTCTGTTCAAGTCCCGTCCTGACAAAGTTGTAAGTTTTCACTTTATGTTAAAATGCTATGGAAAACTTGACTAAGGTGGAATACTATTTGCTTTAAATACTTAAGAATCCATACAGGTTTCCTTTTTAACTGAAATGACCACATTGTGCAATGGTTCAAAAGATGAATGCTCAAGGCACTCTAAAACTAGTTCCTTTGTCACCAAGTTTGGTTTCTCCACTTTTCCTAACTTCAAATAGCGATGGGTCATCTGCCCAGAATTCAGTTTTAGGACATTGTACGCCTTTGTGAAGCCAGAATAATTCTATCTTTCAGCATGTTCCGTTTACCAGATTTCCTCCAACCACGAGATTGGATGTGCAAAATACATCTCAGTCAAGCTTATTTTCATGATAAAGCTGACGTAGTGTACATTATTCTTTCTCAGAGCACATTCTTGTCTTCCGCTCGGGTAAGCCGCACCCAAAACATTTTCGTTTCTCACCATCTGGGTGCCTCGATTTCTATAGAATAAGAGTATTCAAATACTCGTCTACCTACACAAAATCTCATTTTGCGCATCAAAATCCTGTTACTCTTCACAAACACGTACAAATAGCCTTGAAAACTCTTCAAACCCAGGGATGGTTAGACAATTGGGAGAAAACAATAATAGGTTCCCAAAGAAACCTCTCATAACGTTATGCGATAGACATAGAACTACCTGAAAGTCCAATACCAAAAGAAAAGATATTAGACATAAAAGGAAGATTTATTTAATTCCAAATCAAAGAAACTTAGTTCTTTTAAAGAAAATTCAAACTTGGTGGGTCTTTTGAATTTTTACCACTTTCGCAGTGCCTAGAGGTAGCTTTACCTCAGCGTCACATTCGGTCAATCCCCTAACCGACAACCCACTGAAGAAAATAGTAGTGCACGGAGTGGTACAAGTGGAACTCCAATAGTGGGTCCGCAATTACCGGTTCTCGACAATTTTACAAGCTTTCCATCCGAGATGCTTTCTTACCACCGACGAGTCAGATTTCGCTTGGGAGCCCAGCTAGAAAACATTTCTCTAACAGGCTCGAGGGCCTAGAATAACAAAGATTGCACTGCATCAATAGAGATGTTGATAATCTTACACATGATTCGAAATCATATACCGGTACTGTGTTACAGTCTGTACTCTTTCAAAGCAGTTATAGTCCATCCCCCCAGAGGGACGAGACCAAATCAATTGCCTTGACGAACTTAACTCGTCAGCTTGCGTGTAATGGTCCGACATCAAATTGACTTCACCATACACTGCATTCCGAGCCGATACCATTTGTATCAGCTCCTCCGGGTATTTTTTGGGAGCATCCTGCTTCAAACACCACTAAGGCAAGATTGCCTACAAACAATATTCCTATTATGAAATGGAGAACACTACACATGATAGGCCTGTTTGTAATGTGTGGATATTACTTTCACCACCATTTTTAATACCCAAGATGCTGTCACACCTTAATCGGTTAACAGGAGTGTTTGTGGTGTCGCGATGGCACAAGGTAATAATAGAGGGCAGATCTCAAAGCGAGAGCTCTGTAAGCTCCATTCGTTCTGCAGAACCTGCAAAAGAACCTAATAAACATTATTTCTTTCCTTCTACTAAACACCTCGACAGGTCTCCCACCACCTCACATAGAGAATCTGTGGAAATGTAGAGGGGGGGGGGGGCGAAGAGGTAAATAACAAATATTAAATCAAAAACTTCTACTATTGAGCTCCTTGAGACCTACCTTTCAAGATACTTATAAATTTTACAGTTTTAACCGACTTGCATTTTATTCATGGTTATTATATAATACGATTCTGTTACATAAATCTGTTGTTGCTGTTCTTGATAATATAGAAACCGTTAGTCAACTTTACATAGTTCGCATGTTTTGGTTAAACATATTATCTTGGTCGATTTTTTTAAAAAATGTAAAGAAAGTTAAGTCACATATTCATTGATATTGGGATTGATGACTTAGTTCAATATTACCAAGTATTGATACAAAGAGAACATTTTTCAGGTTTCTCGTCATAGTGATTTTATGCTTAGGTCGCCGCAACCACGATCTAACTTTGCTCGATTGTATTAACTCACGTCATAGGTACTACTTTTAGGCCCGAATCAAGAGTCCGAAACTGATCATTTTCATTTCAGACAATCTGGTTGGAAAACTTGTGTAAACAAAGATAACACCTACGACTAATCAATTGAATCCTTTATTCTAAATAGAAATTAGGATATCAGACTATCCGATATGAGACTATACAGTCTAATAGTTTATTTATGACTGTTAGAGGTTCTCCAACTATTCTAGCCCCGGCACTACCCGGTCAACAGCAGCTTCTAAGAATTGGTGGTGGTGGTAAGATCAAAATAATCCTTAACACGAGGTAATTGACGATGGATTTCAAAAATTTTTATCGTCGAGTAATAATGTCAGCTACTACCACCAATCAAGTATAATAATAATTCGCAATTATTTAATCCTGTCAATAGAAGGAATACTTACTACTCCTTAAATAAGATTCCTTATTTAGTCTGTTTAAGATTACATATGAAGTTGTTCAAGATGGTAAAGATTATAAATCTAGATACCATACATACAACATTGTATAATATTATTTTCCTAAAAATAAATTAGAATCACATTGGCGTTTCCGTCACTCACCAGGCGAAAACAAACATTTCTCATTATATAAGCTTCGAATTACGGTCAAGTACTTTTAATAGCGGCGTTTTCCCTGAAAGAAAACGCATATTAAAATGCTTACCTAATTCGAAGCTTACTTTTTAAATCTGCCTGGTGAATAAAAGCCAATGAGGACAAAGTGGACGCCATGTTCTTTTATAAGTTCACAGATGGCGCCACCTGCCTGCTGAGTCGACGGAAATACGTCATCAAACATGAGTAAGATAAGCCTACGGGTAACGGATATGCCTATCTCATTATATAAGCTTCGAATTAGGTAAGCATTTTAATATGCGTTTTCTTTCAGGGAAAACGCCGCTATTATTTGTGATTGATAACTAATAACTTTCATGCTGTCATTTTGTTATAGCTTACTAAATGTTTTTCAAACAATATATCCATGACAATGAAACAATTTACCCAGTTTAGTTAACATATTCTCCGTATGGAAATATTTAGAAGAGAGAATTCGTTATTTACATGGCAATTAGTTCGCCTAAAACAAAATAAATGTAATTGGCACAGTTACAGTTAAACGGAATAATACAGTAGGTACCATTTTTCAACGATCTAAATTTCTTTGTAATTCCCGTGTGGGCAAAGCAAAAACGACCAGCACGAAAAATCATTTTGGACAATACATGGATATCGCACAACACTGTCACTACACATTTAGTGAAGTCCACGTCACAGGGTAATTTGTTCACGTTACTGTTTACCTATAAAAATATTTTACGGACGTAGGGCGCGGCGTGCTAAATTTATTAAGTACTGCCTCCATTGTGTTTTACCTTGGCATGCAGTGTATAACAGCGTTAAATCCTGTGTTTGATGTGTAGAGATCAATTTGGAATAATACTTAAAAAAAACCGGCAAAGTGTGAGTCGGACTTGCGCACAGTGGGTTCCGTACCAAAAACTGCCTTTAAATCACTTTTGTTGTATGGGGCCTCCCTCAATCCGCCCGTTTTTTTCTGATTTTGGTATTTGTTGCTTTAGCGGTAACAAAATACATCATCAGTGTAAATTTCAGGTATCTAGCTGTCGCTGTCACGGTTCCTGAGGTCAGTGACGGACATACAGACAGACTGACGGTGATGTCTCATGAATAGGGTCTTGTTTTTGCCTCTTGGGTACGGAACCCTAAAAATACTTAATTTTTGATTTAGTTTTATACTTATTTGTAGTGAATTGAATATTAATAAGTGAGAGTGCTCGAATTGCTGCTGACTAAACAATCTCTGTAATAAACTTTCGCTATGGCTTTTTTTTTTCACGCGAGGAAATATCCTCAAGGATGTTATGCCGTACTCCTACCGACTAAAAAACCTCACGTAACGCCCAACAGCCTAAGGTTGGGAGCCCCGGGTAAGCCAAGGATGTCCCAGGAAGTACTTTCACTATGGCTGGTTTTGGATGGTGATCTTCAAGTTACCGCTCGCAGGTGTATACAATACTCCGCTACGCTCCATACGCTCTCTGAAATAAAGGCGTGACTATGTGTATGTAGGTATGTTATAAAAATAATTGCAAACCTTGAAACGAAGTTTTATGTGTGCCATTTGATAGTCGAGAATCAAAAATATTTCCTTAATTAAACTCCGGAAATGGTTTCTGTAAAAACATTGACAACGAATTATAAGCTTATGTAGTTAAATCAATCAGGCAATCTAAGCGCTTAAAGTAAACCCCAATAACATACTCGTAAACCCATTAGCTTTACCTCCTAATCTCGAGGCCGAGGTCCAACCTACACGAATTAGTTCGGCGTCCGCTAATGAGAAACTTTCGTATCCGCGGAGCTTCGTGACATTAACGGAATAATGTATTAAATAAGAATATATATTTTCGTCCGGTCCATTACGTTGTTTTGTTAGTATAAAATACAATTTACGTATTTGTTCATTAGCAGCAATAGAAATAGATACATTATCTGTGAAAATTTTAATCCTGTTTCTAGCCTTCGCGTACGGAACCCTATAAAACAATACTGTACGAATATAGAAGTAGCGAAGTAATATGAAAATATGATGACAGAAAAGTTGTGCACATACAAGACGGAACAGATTGCGGGCGTCGCGTCGGACAAATACATCAAACGACAGACATATATTAATTGGCGGATGTGACATTTCTACGTAATGACGTTGGTCCTTTGGTTGTCCTGCTGTTTTGTAGCGTGTTCATTAGGGAATTCATGAATCAGAGTAGCGAAAAAGGACAAGCCTTAATGTATGGAGTAATGAATTACACTTATACCATTAGAATGTCATCATTATACACAAGCACTATCTGTGTTTTTTACACTCCACAAACTCTTTATTAGACAATTATAGTGAATACGGGCTCCCAAACGTAGGCTGTTACTCGTAGGAAGGATACTTGTGGTTTTTAGTTGGAAGGAGTTTGACATAGCATCTCTATAGGATTATCCTCACGTCAAAAAATAGCTTAAGTAACTGACCGGGCGACTGAATGATATTGTAAACTATAATCATTGTTTTGTATGTCTATATGGCGGGACATAGCCGGTGCATTGGAATTGTAACATCTTTTGTACCTATGATCCACAATAAAATGATTTATGACTATGACTAGATTTCCTATATAACTGAAAACTAGCGTCCTGTTAAAGTAATCCTAAGTGTAGTACTCTCATTGATTTTTTAAAACCATAAATATTCATAAGAGGCAAAGTAAAATTTCATAAAATATAGTGATACGAATATAAATTACACTGTACCGAAGTAAAAAGGTCGCTCTGAATACACTTTAGTTTGTTACTGTATTACTTTTTAATATACTTGGAGCGAGAGGGTCCGATATGTGACATCTGGGTAACATTACGGGTGTGTACGGATAAATATACGAATAGTGATCTTTGAATAAACGAATTTCACATTTCATTCAGGACATTCTCACACAACGTCATCTATTCCAAATTGATTTAAACAGCTGGTAAGCATACTTTCATATTTCTAAATACCATACACATTGTATGCCTATAGAAACACCCAACCTACGAAACAAAGATTAGTGGTTCACACAAATTCAACTTGGGAATCGAATCCCGGGACCTCAGAGCGCCAGTTGAATACACTACCGCTGCACCGAGGCAGTAATATAAAAAGCTTCACAATCATGTTATTAGTTTCATAAATAGTATAAAGTAGGTATTGTAAGTAAAATGCATAGCAAGTAGTTTGGACATTTCTAAGTTTTCTTAGCGATTGATATTCAATCACGGCTATTTCCCCATTATTTAAGCTGAGGCATAATACAGACTCACAGTTCGCCTAATGTATTTTGGTCTCATCACTATACAAGGGGTCCCAAAATTATCTCTTTGTACTTCATACAGTAATACTGCAATAAATTATAAATAAAATATAGTAGGTATGACTTTAGTCAACATTCATTTCAGAGACCATGTAAATGTTGAGTGATGCTCTTTGTAACGCTACCAGCGCTTCGGGCAAAGGTTCCTACTGTCTAACCTCATTTTAACGGGATACATAATCTATATATATAAAAATCAATGCCACTTTTCGTTGTAATTTTATAACTCAAGAACGGGCTCACCTATCCAAACCAAATGTTTAGGCTTTGTTCGGGCTATTTAGTAGATGGTTTATGTGAAGTTTGCACAAAATCGGCCGAGCGGTTCTTCATTTATCACGCTAACGAAGTTGCGCGGGTCAGCTAGTAATCCATAAAATATTCTTTCTACTCCATCGCTCGCTTTGATGATTTTTATTGCGCTTGTAATAATTATTTACAGGTGCAAAAAAATCTTTAAAGCGAGCGATTACTATAAGGACTGTGAGAATGGCCCCCAATCGCTAGATGAGCAACGGCTTTTCATCAGGCTGGTGGCAACATCAATATGGCGAGGTAAATAAAATAAAATATAAAAAATAATACCTTCGTTTTTTGGTTGATTTGCTTTGGATTGCCGATACTAATTAAACTCATAAAGGTCAATCTGCCATGCCATAAATAATATATTCCTTAAGGCAAAGTCGCGGACAACACCCAGTATAAAATAAAATCGTAGTCAACACACGTCGAACATTATGATAGCGCAAGGTTCAAGACTGATTCATGTCGTCAGTTTCCACAGAACTAGTTCATTTTGTCCGGCCGTACGTCGCCGCGTCGCGTCGCGTCGTTCGGTTGTTCATGTATTGTTCCAAGTTTCAGATTGTCGAGATCCGCACAACTTTTATAAAGGTTTGCTTGTCTATTGTAGTGAGCATATAGACATGTTTATCTTAACCAGCAACTCGCGTTCTATTTTTGACATAATTATTGTAAGTATCTAGAAGAATAAGAAGAAGAAGGTGCATTATCTTGCATGAGGGGAAATTCTTGGTTTATTTCAATAATGTCCAGTACAATTTGGGAGTCCTGGGACATCCTTTCGAGGGCTTACCCGGGGCTCCCAACCATAGGCTGTTGCGCGTTACGTGAGGTTTTTTAATCGGTAGGAGTCCGGCATAACATCCATGAGGATTTTTCCTCACGTTAAACAAAAAAAAAATGTCCAGTGCAATTATATCTTTGAGCTATAATATTGTCTTGTACCTACTGGTTACTCTCGTAAGGATTTTATATAAAAGAGTTAGTTAAGTTAGAGTGACTGCGCTGTTGGCGCAGGCGGTACTGCAACCGACTGCCGCCTGGGTGTGATTTTCGGATCCAACCAAATATTTGTGTGATCCATCAATCTTTCTTTCGAATGTGTCTATTTATCACAAACTGTATTTAGAAATATACAAGTAGGTACGCCATCAGATGTATTGATCCCTTAGTTTAGGTTAGATGCCGATGTGTTAACAAATGTCCCATAATTTTCCTAAATTAGCACAAAGCGATGCCACAGTCAATGCAGTTTTCTTTTTCAGTATATAAAATGTATGTTAATTTATGTCCCACATGAGTTGGTGAATTCGACATTCCATGTTATTCCGTAACCGCAACTACACTACATGATCGCGTACCACACAAATTAATGTAAAATACTGGTCGCATTATTTATAAGGTCGGCCTCAGTCACGTTTCATATGTAAATATGAATCCGCTGGCGACCTTGTGCTTGGCAGTAGCTAGTATCCACATTACTATGACCTAAATCTAAAAAATAAAAGTATTTTTGGTACTTAGACAAATATACATATATGCGTCTGCTATCCCTTCAGGGATAAAGGCGTGACCATATGTAATGTACATATTAGACATAATACAATTTAAGTAATTAAGATATTAGGTAAATAATATTACTGAGTGAAAACCAAACATAAGAAAGCTTTATAAATGTGTTTGGTTAACGTTAACGTTATTAAAAACTAAAATATTTTTAAGCGTCTAATCTCTATATTCTCTATATTATAAAAAAAATGAATGTTGCTTTATTTATTAACATTTTTAGTTAAGTTAGTAGGTACATATTAAATTCTCATAATTCGAGACTGAAAGGGCACTGATTGGTAGTTATTGAGGTATCCAATAGCGATTTTGGATAATCTCCAGTACTGTTTTGCTCCAAATTTGGAACAGTGCAGCAGTGCCCAGAGTAGTTTGTGTGTTTTTATATTCAGTTCAGGTAATGATAATAATAATGAACATTGAAAGTCGATAACGGTCTAAATTCAAATAAATATGGTACATTTTAATAATTGGTGTTTATTGAACTTTTATTATTTATCTTAAGCCTTGTGGGAAATCCACGGATGAGAATGGAACCAAATTCTGTTTTTTTTTTCACGCCAAGATAGATACTGACGTACTTATAAACAAACAAAGTAACACAGTAATGGGTATAAAAATGTCCTTAAGACCATAAACATAACCAAACCATATCCAGCCGAACATATATTACATGCTCATACTTATTTCGTCATTAATTCAATAGTATCATTAACCGCTATTGGGTACTAGAATAACAACATCAGATACAAAAATTTAAAGATTATAAAGTTTTACCGCTCATCCTAAACTCGTCTTCGGTTCTTCCCTTGAGGTTGCGAAAATGTAGGTACTAAAATATTACGTCAGTCAGTCAAACCCAAGAAGTGATCTGGATGATGCCTAATGCGTAACGAAATGTCTTTACGGTACACTTCTTTCAATATCTTTCCATCCCTAGTTATTCGACGTTATAAACCACAGTCCTGCTCTGGTACCCCATGCCTGTCCTCTGCAGCGTGATGATTTCCACTTGTAGAACCTACTGCCATAAGCTGTTTGAACTGTCTGTTTTGATTGATTGCACAAATATTAGAAAAAAACATTAATACTATGGTTATCACCATGTATCCATGAAAAGTATTGAACCAAAGATTTAATAATTTCGTCATGGTAGTCTATCTAACTTTATCATGCCTATGAATTCTTTCAAACATAGCCATAAATTATGCTCAATTGTTGCTTTGTGTAGAAAGAAAGGGGAAATCATAAAAAGCTATGGGCAATAAGATAGTGTTGGAGCTTACGTACCCGACGCACTCGCAGAACATATGAGACTTGTTATGAGGGTTGTACATTCATGTACACCATTATGTACAGCGAGTTGAGGTTTCGTGATTTATCTCTCCAAAACTATGGAGAACCTTGATCATAGTATTATTTATCAGACAGACCAACTGTAATATATAATGTTCCTATAATCTTTGCACACGGTAATCAGAGGCTGATAATTTGTTAACAAAGACTTCATAGTTTCCAAATTAAGTAATTTGCATGTTAGCTAAACTACAGCAGGAATTTATGTTCACAATAGGCTCACTATTCTACCCTTCCTCCTTCGTTAGCACAAAGAGTATGAAGGTTGGGTCACAATGGATGTGAAGGGGTCGGACGCAAGGAACATTATGAACCCTCATTAAACAAGTTGTCGTGACGTGGAACATTTCACAAGATCCGACCTGTTGTTTAGGGAAATATTTTAGATTTGAAAGGTAACTTTCTTTATAAATATTTGAGGTTAACGTGTATAAATACATCCGTAATAGTATAAGCCAGGTGTTTCGGCGACACGGTCGGCTATCGGGAGAACTCGCCACTCGGCTGGCTATCCCCCGCCCCCCGCTTCCTGCCGGGCGGGCGGCCGGTTTCGCATCGACCGAGCAGTTAAATCTCGGACGCGGTTCGGAACTATTGTGCGCGATACATGTGTGTGTCAGTGCCTCGGTCGACACGGCAACTCGGAAACAACCTCAAAAGAATCTCAAGGCCTTGGAGCATCCTTAGGAAGACCGGGAATCAAGGTAAGTGGCGAATCATTCTTGGTGGCGGTCCGATTTCCGAAACTTCTTGTGTCGTCTTGTGTGCTTACAAGAACTACCAAAAGACAGTCCACTAGTTATCGAACATATTTATGGTCCATACGAGCGGATTTCAGCCGGATTTCGGTATAATTGTTGGTATTTTTTCAAATCATAAGTCGGTTGTAGATTTAAAAATTGAAATTCCTAACCGCCACTTACAGCTCTGACACAAGTCTCGATTAGGTCGGATACAATTCAAATTAAAGTCGTTAAGTTTGTTTGTCATTTGCGGTTCGGTTATTGTATTATATTGTGCGGTATGCGATATTTGTGAAATTATCCTCAGTTATTAGAACAATTTATTTGATTTATTGTAGGGTTCCGTTATATATTTTTTTTCTCTCACCCGGGGGTGGGTGCATCACGATTTGAGTCTTAACGATTTAAAATGGCTAAGGTATCATCAACTAAATTTAAAATTCAAGTCGAATGGCTTAGAAGCACGTTAGAAATGATCGCAGGAAAAACTCAAACCAATGCAGTTATTTCGGCGAGATTGCGTAAACTCGATGAACGATACGCACTTTTGTCGGAACAGTACGAGTTATTGCTGGATAATACCGTAGATTCGGAAATGATTAAAATCTATACGGCTGATTATAATGAGGCGGAGTTGGCTTATAATCAGCTGGAAGCGGTCTCATCGGCTTACCCGGGTTTGGACGGGGTTCATAGACCGTCCGAGAGTTCAAATACGGCAAGACTTCCCAGAATCGGTTTATGCAAATTTGATGGTGACGTTTTTCAGTGGACAAGTTTTATAAGCCTATTCAGTTCGTTAGTACTAACACGGAAAGATATATCAAAGACGGAAAAATTTCATTACTTAGTTTCTCATGTGTTAAATGAACCGCATACCTTAATACGGCATTTACCTATGGTAGACGAATCCCTAGACATAGGCTTAGAAATTCTTAAGGGTAGATATGAAAATATCAGAATGCTAGCAGATAGTCACATTTCTAGAATCCTACAGCTACCTACACTAAATAAACCCTATGATCTGCGTTCTAAAATTCTAAACCCACTGTTGGAGTCCACGCGCGCCTTGAATAATTTAGGCCTTCCTATAGATCAATGGTCTTATATTTTATTATTCATTAGCTTAAATAAAATTCCGTTAGACGTTAAAACTCGGTTTGAACAGAAGTACGGCGGAAATATAATCACCCTACCCACATTCAATCAACTTGTGGAGTTTTTGCAAAATGAATGTCGGCTTATAGACTCGACAACAGCTGACGGCGCGACCTTGAAGGACAATCGTACCCGCCGCACCATACACATCATCGGAAACGAAAGTGAATCTTACAGGAATGAACGAATAATCGCTAGGCGCTGTTTATACTGTGAAATAAGCGGTCACATGATTTCGGAGTGTTTTAAATTTAAAAAATTAACCGCGGGTCAGCGTAAAGACTGGGTGCGAGCTGAAAACTTATGCTTTAAATGTTTTGGTAAGCATTCGGCATCTACGTGCGATAAAAGGACAGCATGTAAACGCTGTGGCCATCGGGGTCACAACGACTTAATATGCATGCACAACTATACTGCGTCTCGCGCTAGCTCGCCTTCGGAGGGACCTGGCTACCGCAGCCACCGTCCGCGTCGTCGCACGCGCACGGCCTCTCCTCGCGAAAGAAGAGAGGTACCGTCGCGCTCATCAGCTGAGCGTGTGGTTCAGGTCAGCTCGCGCAACGGCTATCAGGCATGCGAACGGCGGGAATCGCACGAATCGCGCGGTCAGTCACGTAATAATTCTCAAAAGCAATATTCAGCATAGCAATTAAGGTTACATGATGACTCATCTTCAACGTCTTTGCATCGAAACCCGTATAATGTTGTTCTACCCACAGCTATTATTGAAATTAAGAATAAAAATGGTGAATTCGTTAAAGCACGGGCTCTCTTAGATTTAGGGGCTCAAATGTCGGTAATAAAGGGGGATTTGGTATCTACCCTCGGATTGAAACGGTCTTATAGTAATGTACAAATCACGGGTATCGGTGGCATTCAAGCCAATACATATCAACACGTTGTTGTTATATATTTCAGACCAGAACATTCAGAACACCCAGTACTAGCGGTAACGGCGGCAGTTTTAATAAGGCTTACGTCTTATTCGGTTAACATAACGAATTTGGTTTTTAAAGAGTTGAAACTCGCAGATAACGGCTCATTGAATTCTTCAGAGATAGACGTAATTTTTGGATGTGATATACTCGGTCAAATCTTAAATGGGGAAAAGATTACCTTGTGTCAGGGTGGGCCCTACGCGTTGGGCACGGTATTTAATTTCGCGGTATTCGGACCAGTTTCGCCGGAGACGCGGGAGCTGGCCGAATCGTCGGTTAACCAGTTGACACTCAAGGAAACGGTGGAAAGGTTTTGGCGATCTGAGGAACCCCCTCTTAATAAAATTAAAAGTCCCGAGGACTTGGAATGCGAACAATTATTTATTTCAACGGTATCGCGAGGCCCGGACGGTAAATATATCTCGCGCTTACCTCTTATCTCGGCAGGTGATAGACGTCTGTTAGGAGACTCACGCCAGCCCGCTTATAAGCAATTTATGTCGCTTGAGAGGCGGATGCAACGGAATCCGGAATTTCGGGAGAAATACATTGAATTTATTAATGAATATATTAGGCTGGGACACATGAGTGTATCGCAATTTGATATTAATTCGGGGCAAGAACATTACTTTCTCCCACATCACGGAGTATTTAAAAAATCGGGAGATGTGAATAAAATTCGCGTTGTATTCAATGGCAGTCAGAAAACAAGTTCGGGAGTGTCATTAAACGACTCTGTTTTCGGGAGAACGACTGCAAAACGATATCACTAATATTATAATGAAATTTAGGGTTCCACAAATTGTATTTACTACGGATATTAAAATGATGTTTAGGCAGACGTGGATTCACCCGGACGATCGGAGATATCAGTTGATTCTCTGGCGAGCGTCGCCCACGGAGCCCCTACTTACCTATCAATTAAACACAAATACATACGGTTTGAAGTCGAGCTCTTTCATAGCCATACGCTGCTTACACCAGCTCGCCCGGGATGAGGTTGATAAAACCCGTGCCGCTAAGTTACTCATAGACAACACATACGTTGACGATTTGAATGGCGGCGCAGACTCGCTGATTGAGGCGCATGAGCTTCGCGATGAGTTAATCTCATTGATGAATTCGGCCGGCTATGAGTTACGGAAATGGTCCAGTAATATGCCAGCATTACTGAATGACTTACCCACGGAACACTTGGAGTCACCGCGGCGTTTCGATGATCGCGATTCGGATGGAACGGGTTTTGTCAAGATTTTAGGCATTCAGTGGGACCCCAAATGTGACAATTTCACTTACCATGTAAATCTGCCCACAGATAGTGACGTCACACGTCGTAGTATTTTGTCAATAGTGGCTAGACTTTACGACTCACTTGGGTGGATCTGTCCAGTAGTTTTTAAAATAAAACTTTTATTACAGTCCCTATTGGCGACTTCTGATAACTCAAAGGGGGTAGCTTGGGATGCCCCGGCCCCCATAGATTTAGTGCGACAATGGAGGGATATCATCTCTGACTTACCGCATCTGCAACGTATCTCCATTCCCCGGTGTGTCAAGTTGGAAGGACCGACTAAATATACTCTTCACGGGTTTTGTGATGGCTCCAGCGTCGGTTACGCTGCAGCAGTCTACTTGCGCGCGGAGGGCGCAGACGGACGGACTCACGTACGCCTACTTATTGCTAAGTCACGTATAACGCCATTAAGGGTTAAGTTAACCATACCGAAACTGGAGTTGAATGGTGCTAAGTTGCTGTCAACGTTGGTTAATCACACGGTCGAGTCAATGGAGGATAAGGTTCGATTAGACCAAATTGTAGGCTGGTGCGACAGCACTATCGTTTTGGTGTGGTTACGGACACCACCTCATAAATTACAAGTCTTTGAAGGAAACCGGGTTTCGGATATAATAACCTCTAAGACCAGCATCGACTGGCGTCACGTACCCGGCGAGATGAATTGTGCGGACGTTGCGTCACGCGGTTGCTCGGCGGCAGAACTCTTGAACCATCCCTTGTGGTGGGGATTGAGTTGGCTGGAGCGGCCGCCCCATACGTGGCCGTCCGGGGGCCCAGAGTTCCCGCCAGATTTGTTACCTGGCCTGAGGCCGGCCGTTAGGGTTGCTAACGTAAACGAATTGATATCGGATTTTAATTTATTAGATCGTTTTAGTTCATATGAAAAGTTGCTAAACGTTACTACATACTTACTACGCTTTAAAAACAATTCAAAAATTAACTCTGAGAAGGTTTACGGTAGTTTAACGGTGTCGGAACGTAGACTCGCCAATCTGTGCTTAATTCGTATTGTGCAGTCAAAAAATTTCTCCGATGAATTGACAAACCTTCGAACGGGTACTGAAATTAAAAATTCATTGCGACGGTTGAATTTATTTTTGGACAGGGATGATATTATTCGTGTCGGCGGCAGAATCGGCGCCTCTACCCTTCCATATGAGTCACGGCACCCTATATTAATACCGGCGAGGGGTAGTTTCACAGACTTGCTAGTCAATCATTATCATAAGGTCTACTGTCACGTCGGAGCTAACGCGTTGAGTGCGATTCTCTCACGACGCTACTGGATTATCTCGGCGCGGCGTGTCACGCGACACATAACGTTTAAATGCGTTCAATGTTTTCGACACCGGGCTCGGCCTAAACAGCCATATATGGCGGATTTGCCTGCCGATCGTGTTACCGGAGTCAGACCTTTCGTCGGGGTCGGCACGGATTTCGCTGGACCTTTTTACGTTAAAACAAAGAAAGAAAGAAAGAAAGAAAAATAGTTTATTCCACTAGCACTACTAAAACAAAAAATATCAAAAACAATAACTAAAATATACATCCTTAAATCTAAAAACACAATTTCATTACCGCACTCTGTGGAATAACGGCCGCCTCTCAGCTTAATGCTGTCTGCATGTGGTTCATGCAGCCAGCGCTGGTTTTCAGAGGCGGCCGGACGCGACGCGACTACCCGATAAAACAGTCAGCAAAACAACAAATTTAAAACAAACATCGCCAATCACATGCAACTATATTTAAAAAAAAAAAAAATATATTATAATAAACATAACAATATGAGGGCTGGCAACATTTCTGGCAGTTTCCGTCTCCCTCCGAGCGAGAGACGCCACGCCACGCCACCGCCATTACTGTCAAGTGTCAATTCATGAATTCAATCATATTATCAACTTTGACTTTCCCTTTCATTCCCAAGAAACTGGTTAAACCAGATAATGGTAACTTGTTATTCAAGTAATAATCATATTGATAACAAAGAAGATACACAGTAAGCGACCTTAGTAAGTTGTGTTGCATGTGATTACGATTTGCATCCAGTAATCAATGTTCTGTTCTTTGGTGTAAAATGCGTTTAATGCTGTGTCAATCTTTACCAGTTCATGTCAACATTAACGGAATCATTCACAATTTCCGTTATATACCATAACCATAACTCAAAGAGGTTTTAACGCAGTCGCCCATGAAATAGGTAAGCCAATCATTTTACCTTAGACTATTATTCTGCAATCTGAGCATTATACCTACTCGAAAAAATACCGCCACACAAATTGGTCCGGTGTTCACTACATTTATTAAATCAAGTTTTTAATTCTCTTTTCTAGAAATTAAGTAGTAAGTTAAGAATAAGAATAAGAATAAATTTATTTCCAACTAATTAACAAAAATTATACAAAATTTCTTAATCAGTTACATACAAGTACTTAAAATTATTTAATCTCTTATTACACATATAATATGATAATATAATAATATTTATCTATTTCTCAGAAAGGTACATTCTTATCATACACAATGTCTTAGTCTACATAGTGTAAATATTATAATAATGCTTACTGTCAGCAGCTAATGTCGATTAATTAACACACTTTAGGTATTCATGCATTCTCACATTCGATACGTCATTTTTGCCTGAACTAGGAAATCCTGTGTTTCAGGCTCAAAATACAAAAATATGTAGGTATATTAAATCTATGTAGCATACAATCTAATTTGATTTAATTTTGGCATCGCTAATTTCAAAGTACAGCGTAGTACCTATAATATTAATTTAGAGTATAGTTATACTCTTTTATGCTAAAATATATAAAAAAAAAAGTTACACTACTATTATTTTATACATTTAATTATTTTCTTATATGAAATTCAATTTGGAACATTCAATAACTCCTCTGTTTTATCGTAAGTCATTTCTTGCAATATTTTTTGTAAAGCTTGCTTACACCGAAAATAATTCAGGTCATAGATGTACGACTTAGCATTAATTCTATTATACAGTAGGGGCCCTAAGAACAAGTAAAATCTATTTGTAAATTTGTGCTTTATTGCAGTTCTTTGAGTGCAAACAATGTCTTTACGTCTTTTGTTTAGAAGATCAGAGTTAAAACGAAGTGCTGTATGCTGTTTCAATACTGTATTCAATATAAACAGTTGACGTACTGTTAGTACTTCGCACGCTTGGTAAAGGAGGTTAGTGGGGAAGAGGAAAGGTCGAAAAGTGGCCACTTTGAGGATCGCTCTCTGCGCCCTCTCTATAGGCAATAAGAGAGTTTTACAGGTCCCACCCCATGATGTGATACAATAGCTTACTATTGACTGACATAGTGCATAATAAACCTGTTTAATCAATTTCGTGTCAGCAATATGTCTAATTTTTTTGAAAACGAATATGAGCTTGCGCAGCCTTTTGGTTAGCGCTTCACCGTGTTGTTTGAAAGTGAGCGTTTCGTCTATTGTGATACCCAGGTATTTTATTGTATCAGTTCTTGTTATAACTGGGCACGTGCATGTACCCATATCGTCATTACCGTAAGGACAATAATGTGCGTATAGGGGTTCGCTATTTCGATTAGTACTTAATTTGCGCATCGAAAATACTACAAATTTGGATTTTTCAGTATTAAGCGTTAGCATATTATGCTGTAGCCATTTATTTACAGTATTAAAACCACGCTGCGCCAACTCATATGCTTCCATATCCGACTTAGCAGAAAAAAGTAGGGCTGTGTCGTCAGCGTACGATACAATTATGCCATTTTCTAAATTAATGTTACATAGATCATTTATATAAATTAAAAACAAAGTACTTCCTAACACACTTCCTTGGGGAATGCCAAAAGAGGTGTTTTTCATGTAGTCACTGAAGACACTGCCGATTTTTACGCATTGGGAACGTTCCTCAAGAAAACTTTTAAAAAGATGAAGTTGTGTGCCCCTTACGCCTATATTTTCTAATTTACGCACTAGAGTAGGAATGAATACCGTGTCATATGCTTTGGCAAGATCCAGAAAGATTCCCACGGTGTGGTTACCCTTGTCAAGCTCGTATGCTACATAATTCGTTAAATGATGGACCGCATCTGCGGTGGACCTATTAGATCTAAAGCCAAACTGGGTGTTTGATAAAAGTAAGTTATTTTCTAAGTAATTTATCAACCTATTATTTATTATTTTCTCTAATATTTTTGATATGGCTGGGAGTAATGCAATAGGCCTATAATTTGTGGCCTGCTCCTTTCCTCCAGACTTATAAACGGGCACAACTACGGCTCTCTTGAGGTACTTAGGGAATATTCCTGTCGATAGGCATTTTTGGAAAATGTTAGTTAAAGGTGGCACTAAAATGTTTCGGTACTGTTTCAGGATTTTATTAGATATGAGATCCCAACCAACTGCACAATTATCTTTTAAGGTCATAATTATTCTTTCCACTTCTTCTTCGTCAGTGTCAAGTAATACAAGGGATGACAAGTTAGTTCTGCTTGGGAGAGGTGGGTTAGTGAGTTGCTGCTGCCGATTTTGCATTTGCTGTGCTAGTTCTTTACCAACATTCACAAAGAAATTATTTACTGCATTAGCAGATGCGGCCTGAGATGAATGAGTGTTCAACAAACTTAAGGGTGACTCCTTTTGTTTCGTAGAATATGATATATTTTTCAAATGTTGCCAAATTTTCCTACTGTTAGATCCGGCTTTCTGAAGTTCTAGTTTATCATGATTTGTTTTTATTTTTTTTAATAAATCGTTACAAAAATTTCGATATCTTTTGTATGTTATGCGTAGTTCTAAATCATTAGGGTTACGTTTAGATTTCAAGTGAAGTTTATCCCTATGTTTCATGCAGCGGATGAGACCCGGCGTAATCCACGGTTTTATATTAAAAATGTTATTGTGCAATTGTGTCAAGCGTGTATTTTTATGAATTGCATTTTTCACTTTCTCAACAAAGTACTGTGTGCAAAATTGCGGATCATCAGAATCGTAAAGTGGGCTAAAATCGATATGACGTAAATCACTACCGAGGTTATTTACATCCAATTTACTGACTGTGCGAGTATTGTTTAATTTAGGTAACTTACAACTAAGTGTTAGTAGGACAGCGTTATGGTCGGTAACACTAGAGTTAATAACTAATGCGTGCGCTGGGTAATGTGATTTGAGCATGATGTGGTCTAAGCATGAACCAGTTTCCGGGCGAGTGATAAGCGTATGCGTTGGGAATAGGCCATGGAATGCGCAGAGGTTAAGATACTGCAATCCGTCCTCGGTTACGTCTTGTTGACCTTGGAGTGTATTTATATTAATATCTCCAATTAAAATTATATTTCTATAGGATGATAACTTTAGTAGGGTCTCATTTAATGATTCAATAAAGTTTTGTATATCCTTAAATGAGGGAGGCCTGTATATCGCTAGTATTGCCCATTCAGTTCCTACCGTTAACAATAGTCTGTTGCAATCTTTCATGCTTGGCTCTTCGATGGATGCATTAATATGGGTTCTTACGTAAACTACCACTCCGTCATTCTGATTGTATATCGTATTACATTTATACATATTATATCCCTGCATAAGCGGAATGTCATAAGCTGAAGCAAGCCTACACTCAGTTAAAACTATGACGTCTAAGTTTGTGTCTATCCTATGCTGCAGGGTCGTAAAACTATCAAAATTTTTATAAATGCTGCGTATATTTTGGGTTATGATGTTCATTGGATTGTCATAAGCGGTTAGATATTGTTTGCACTCTTCCGCCTTACACATATTAGATTCTACTACAATGAAGTTATCTATGTCATCAATTAAATTATGAGTCATTATCAACTATGTAATGTAATTACGTAAGTAGAAAAGGACAGTAAAAATATTGGAGATCGACGCTCTTAGGCGCCCTCATAGTCAATAGAATTAATGTACCTTTTTTCGGCAACAAGCTTGGCTGGACAGTCCGTCGCTCCTGTGGCATGGTTGTTCTGTTTCTTGAAGCGCATACACGTAGCGCATTTTGGTTCTTCTCCCTTTTTTGTACAATCTTTCAGGGAGTGCCCCTGTTCTCCGCAGTGTCCGCAGATAGATGTTTCTTCCCGGCAAGACTTTGCCGCATGCCCATACTGCTGACAATTGAAGCAACGCGTGACCAATGTAAAGTCTCTCACCGGGCAAGACGACCAGTTTATAAACACTCTCTCCTTGGCTATAAGGACTTTTCTAATTTCTGCTGAGACTTCGACGACATAGTTGCAGGTCTCAGCGTCCCTCCTACCCGACTTGTGACTTAGTCTAATTGAGGTCAAGAACTTTTCATAGTCTTCAATTTTTCCAGCTAGATTCTGTTGGTATATGCAGCTATAAACCTCTTTTTCGGGCATAGAAACAGGTATTCCAATAATTGTAATTCTCGGCTTACGTTTATGTTGGTCGTCTAAGGTAAGGCCTGAATTTGTAAGTTGGGGTGACTGCTTCAACTTTTCGATATCACCCTTGGTGTCTGTGCTGATGATCACGCCGCCGTTTTTCGTCTTGCGCAGCCCTCTGACCTGCAGCTTCATTTCTTCTGGGCATATGATTTTTTGGACTAAACACTTTGTCTCCTCACTTGATTGACCCTTTTCTTTGGGGTAAATAGCCACAGAGCTTAAGTTGTTAGTCGGCACGTAGGTATTGCTGCTCTTCACCATATCAGAAAAGGAAGGTCCGGGTGTGTGCTTTGGTGACTCTTCAATAGTACGCTTAAGGTCTTGAATTTGTTGCGCCAGGTCACATCGTTCTTGAAGGGCTTGTAGGGCTGTATTCGATTGTATTGCCTTCGATTTCAAGGCCTCGTACTGCAATGCCAATTGAGAGGTTCCATTAGCCACTTTTCGGGTTAGTCCATTTATTCTTAGCTTTTGGTCAGAGTTGAGTTTTCCTTCCGCTGCCACATTACAGACTTCAGTAAGGCATTTGTCAATGGTATTCAACCATTCCTGTAGGTCAGAGGTAGATATGTAGTCCAACTGAGTATCTCCGCGACAGGGCTCATTGGTTGGATGCCTTGCCGGCGTTGGCGGTGGGGGCGGTGTACGGGCCGTCCTGCCGCTTCGGTTGAAAGGACTCCCGTCCATCGGAAACTATTAGTAGGTACTTCCAGTTCTACCTTCAGTACATTTTCAATAATTCACGTGTAACACAATTACACTACACTAAGACTTCGTCACAGTTTCATTTATTGCAGATCGTTCATAAAATCGAGGTCACAATAATCAGCTAATAATATTTTATTTTATTCCGCTACAACACGTCTGTTCATTACAGATGATCAGCGATGTCCTCAGTCAGATACAGAAGTGGGCATTAGGACTTATAATTATATCTTAACTTGCTGATGCCCGCAGCTTCGCCCGCGTGAAATTTGTTCAAGTGAGAATTTATTCCCGGGATAAAAAGTAGCCTATGTGTTATTCCACACTATAATGTATCCCTGTACCAAATTTCAGCCAGATCCGTTCAGTCGTTCAAGCCTGAAAGAGTAACAAACATCCACACTCACAAACTTTCGCATTTATAATATTAGTAAGATTTAAGTAATTTAATTTATCTAAATTCCCTTTATTTCAGACAGGAATGAGAACGGGCCACATTCCCCCTCACCCCTGGCACAACCAGCCCCTGGCTATTACATATCGTGCTTCGACCCACCCTACTCGACGGCTAATCCCACAAGGTAATTAAAAAACACTCAAACTCCTCCCAGGAAATTGGATAATTAGGCAGTAATCATTCCTTGACATTTCACACAATGTTACCCGATCCCAAAGCAAGCCAGGAACAACCTGCCCGCGTCATGGGAATCAGACCACGGATATCAATACCTATATACTTTTTAAATACACACACATTACACACAGAAACACACAGACTCCCGAGACAAACACCCATGGGTCACACAAACATTTGTCCCCGGTGGGAACTAAACCCACAACCTCCAGCGCCGCAGGTGGTATCACTACCGACTGCGCCACAGAGGCAGTCAATCATTAACTAAATACATAATTTCCATAACATGAACAATATATAATTGTATTTAAATTACCTAAATAAGTGTTATTAAAACATTCAAAATATGTACATACACAAAACTATAAAACAACAGTCACTATATTAGGTATAATGAATTAAAGGCATCTTAGACAGATTTTATCTGTTGTGTCAAGTATAATGTCCTGAGATGCCGTAAAAATGTATTTTTTGTTTTCAGGCCGCGAATTGGTGGGGAGAGTACATTCCAACACTTAGCAGCCGCATGACGAAATGTACCTCGGAAAGCTGCCGTTCTGTGCCTGGGAAGTGATAAAGGGGGCAGCCCTGATCTCCTGCTAAATCGCTGCTTCTCATATCTCCAGCTCAATTTTTCTAAGAGATAAGTTGGACTTAGATTTTCAATCACCCCAAACAATAAACTAGCCAGGTGTAACTTCCTCCTAGCTTCCATTTTAAGAATTTTTAGCTTATTCAGAAAAGGGGTTACATGACTTCTTCTGGGGATGTCAGTGCAGAAACGAGCACAGGTGTTCTGAACTCTTTGTATTAAATTCTCAGTCCTCCTAAGCAGACAGGGACCATAGACTGTGTCACAATAGTTAAATTTTGAAAGTACTAGGCTATCGACCAGGAGTCTTCGCAGTGGCTCACTGAGATACTGCCGTATATTGTACAGAACCTTAAGTCTGTAAAAGCAGTTGCTCACTATTTTATTTATATTTTTTTCAAACCGTAGCTCAGAGTCCAGCACCAGTCCAAGGCTGGTAGCAGAATCAACTCGCTCAATATTGTCACTCCTTATACTTACTACAGGGCCTAGTGCCACAATGGTTTGAACTTGTTTCTTGGACCCCAACACCAGGAATTTTGACTTTGATGGGTTGATCGTTAAAGAATTGCATTCTGCCCATGACGCTACTCTTGCTAAATCCTCATTAATTGCAGCCACTGCAGGTGCTGCTTCAGTCGGCTTGAAGGACTTATAGATTTGTATATCATCAGCGTACATGTGATAGCTGCAATTTCTGATTGAATTGACTATGTCTGCACTATACAAAATATACAATAGTGGTCCCAAAATCGAACCTTGAGGCACCCCCCTGGATACGGGACTAGGATCAGACGCAATTCTGGCACCATCCTCTCTTAAAATCTCTACACATTGTGTTCTATTCTTTAGGTAACTATGGAACCACTCCACTGTGTTCGTGGCAAATCCATAGTACGATAGCTTGGAGAGTAGAAGTGTGGTGTTTATGGCATCAAATGCACGGGAAAAATCCAGAAGAACCAGGATAGACCCTTCCCCCACATCCCTCGCCTCCAGGATGTTACCCACTACATCTGCCATTGCGGTAGCTGTACTACGGCCCTTACGGAAACCTGACTGCCGCTCGGGCAACAGATTGTTTACCTCTAAGTACTTCGACATCTGTGTGTGCACTACTCGCTCTAGGACCTTAGATAAACAGGGTAAAATGCTTATGGGCCTCAAATCTCCACTATGCCGAGGATCACTTACTTTCGCTATCGGGCGAACAATTGCGCAATGCCACAAGTCAGGGAACCTATGCGTTAAAATGGATGTATTGACAATATCAGTCACAGCTTGTAGTGCAGACGGGACAACCATTGAGAGCATCTCCTGGCTGATCCCATCCACACCCTGTGCGTTAGTTTTGATACTATCAATTATTTTCCTCACCTCCTCTGTGGAAACTGGCTTCAGATTGAACAGTTCCGGAGTGCACCTGTTAAACTCGAAATATGATAACTGTGAGATCGACACCTTGGGGTCACCCGGAACATTCAAGAAAGCTTGGTTTATAGCCTCAGCATCATCGAAGTGATGAGGCAGCAGGGTCTCTTTATGCTTCGCCAGGATGTTGGTCTTTAGATTTTGCCACAACAATTTAGGCTCTCTTATTTGTGAATTTATGTTGGCCCCGAAATAAGCCGACTTTTCACTGTGTAGAGACTTTTCGGCCAATTTTTTAAGATCTATATAGTACTTATGGTGTTGATCTAGTTTTGTACTACAATATCTCGCCCTAGCCCGATCCCGAAGACGGAACAACAGACGAATATTGTCAGTGATCCACGGCGTAGGAGGCGATCGAAAAGTCCTTGTTCTAATTGGTGCATGAAGGTCGAACAAATGCATCATATAGGCATTGAATGATAAGACCATTTCATCGACATCATTTCTATCACCGGCCAACAGCCACAATAAATTATGCCTATCCTCTTCAAAATGCTCTATCTGAATGTCTCTTATAGGTCTAAAGGTGATTGTTCTTGGGCTAGGTTTGGATTTCTTTAGCACTGTGTCACACACCACAAATGAATGCCGTCCCAACTCAGGAATATGATCCACCATTACATTATTGGTCCTGACGTCCGTGCATATGATATCTATAAGAGTAGCTGTCTTGTCAGTGAAATGTGTAGGATTCTGTACCACCTGAACCAAATTCATGTGTGATAGAAAGGCATTGAGTCTCCCCACATCACTCTCACCCAGCTTCAGCATGTCCACATTTAGATCTCCTAACAGTACCACATGATCATATGGAGCCAAGGCAACAATACTGTTAGTTATACCACCCAAAAAATGATCCAAGTCAAGCCAAGGAGGACGGTAAGCGGTACCTATTAGCAACTTTTTTCCCATCATACTGAATGTGATCCACATCTGCTCAATGTTTGGAGTTATGGGGTGCACCCTAGTTCTAACCGTAATCCCGGTTCTAACATAGAAGGCTATTCCACCCCCCCTACCCTTTTTAATGTCCATAGGCCTGGGTATATGACGGAGTCTATAGCCCTGTACTACAGGTGCTCTAGCTTCTTGATCCAACTTTAACCATGTCTCGTTGATGGCCATTATGTCCACGGCGTGACGTAACATAGCCAACCTAAACTCATCCTGCCTGGTCGATAGAGAGCCTGCATTTAATAGTCCGAATTTTAAATACCTATTTTTAACCATTTATAGAATATATAATAATATTAACACAATATACACCAATTCTGAACATGTGTGCAACAATGAAGTGACAGCAAGATAGTAGGCCGCTATATTTTAAATGATAGTGATATAGTAGGCAGCTATATTGTAAACAAGAGTGAGTCATTATGCAGCTATATTTTAAGTGAATCATAATTGTATATAAGTATTTCCTTGATTGATTGATTGATTTTCCTGATATATCCAACTGTATACATCCATTTATAGAAAGTAACAAATTCCTGTAACATGAACTATTGTGCCCATTGCACCTACAACTCAGTATAATAAGTATGGATAATAAATTTATAATCACGAGATATGCCATTTCTACACAATATACATAACAATATAAATTTCCCTCCAATTTATCTGTACCCAATTGTCCAATGTGTCGCCCCTCCCGACCTCCACAAAGACGTCTGTACACAATACAAGATAGATAGCTATTAATAATAACTATATTTAACACAAAGATGGACTTACAAATAAAGAATAAAGTAGATTTAAACAACAATAGCAGTGGCAAAAACAACCTATATACGGGACACACTAACACTAAACAATTTAGACAGGTCCGCCTCAGTCCGCACGCGGTGGGTGGCGTCCCCGGGCCCCCTGCAGGCGAGGATGGCTCCCCTCCTCGTCCACACAAAGCGCCAGCCGGCAGCACCGGCGGCGTCGCGCGCCTGCCGAAACAACTGGCGGTTCGTCCTCGTCAGCCGCTCGTTGACGTAGAACCGGCGCGGGGCGGCGGCCGACACGACGCCCTCCGTGGTGGCGCCGCGGTGCACGCGCGCCGCCTTCATCAGCTCGTCGCGCACGTCGCGGCGCGCCAGGCGGGCCACCAGCACGCGCGGGCGAGCCTCACGGGGCCCCTCCGCGCTGCTGGCGTCCAGCCGGCGCCCGCCGACGCGCTCCACGCTGACGATGTCGCGCTCGTCCACAGACACCCCCAGCTTGGCGCCTATGACCTTTAACAGATGGACGGGGTTTTCTCCGGCATGCTCTGGCACGTGCGTTATTTCCAGGTCGTTCGCCAGTAGCTCCTGGTCCCGGTCGTTCAGCTCGCGCCTGAGGTCCTCAACCACACGTTCGACCGACCCCGTTGTCCCTGCCCCAGGGTCATGGCTGGCGCCTCTTTCCTCCAAAGCTGAAATCCTAGCTTCCATGCTGTCCATTCGAGCGTTGCACGTTTGGACAGACATTTTAATCGCGGCCATATCGAGCTCCATCCGGCGTTGAAACGTCTTTACGTCCTCACGCAAAGCACGGAGCTCCTCCATCAGTAATCTGAACTCTCTACCTGAATTCGCTTCTTGTGTCCCGTCTACATCTAGTGGTGGCGCCACCACCGGGGCCGGCGTACACTCAGGCGACGATGCACGCCCATCAATCCCGTCACTCGCACAGCCAGCACCGCTGGGCTGAGTCACACGAACGGGCGTTTCATCATTTCCGCGCTTGTTGACGACCCGTCGTTTACACTCCGGACAGAGCCAATCTGGTAAGGCACCACCCTTAGTCGGTAGGCCCACACACGCCCTATGGTAAACAATGGCGCATTTTCGACACTTTATTGCAGTACCATCTGCCAATGATGAGAAACGTCCACATCCTCCACACTTGCTCATCCTGTCGATTAGTGCAGCTACTCAACAACAGATGTCGCCAGTGTCTCCCCGCGATGCAGGAATGTCTGTGATATTATGTGTGTTCAGGTAAAACTAGAATTTATTGTATTCAGACACCCACGATCCACTTATTATAATTATACTATTATTGATTTATTAATATTTAATTCATTTATTTAGCATTAGGTTAATATCTGTACACTTTGAAATGTTATTCTATTAAATTTATATGCAATTAAATGTCACTTTCACTTTATTGTTGTTTTTGTCTCTCTGTCACCCACTTCGTATAGACAACTTTTACTGTATTTTTACGAACTTTAATTCGATACCAACACTGAAGGTAAGTCACTAGATACTATTTTACTGATTGACACAACATTCACGCACTTCTACTTCAATTAACAATTTTAAAACATTTATTAATACTGAGCCGTTGTTAACGTGACAGCTAGCGCCATCTACCTCGCCATCTACATCTACGAAAACGAGCTCGTTGCGTAATGCAAGGGTTCAAAAGTGTTACTTATGCGTTTTCATTTGCTTGTCGGTTAAGGCGGTACATCTAGAAATTGTATCAAACTTATCAGTTGAAGCCTTCGTGGCAGCCTTGACTAGGTTCGTATCTAGGAGAGGCGTACCGTCCTTGATCCGATCAGACTGCGGTACAAACTTCACGGGAGCCGATAAATATTTAAAGGAGTTATACATATTCTTACGGAACCATCACCAGGAAATTGATCGGAAGCTGACGGCTCAAAACATAACTTGGCTCTTCAATTGCCCTTCAAACCCTTCAAGCGGTGGGATATTCGAGTCGGCAGTGAAGGGTGCCAAGACACATGCGAAACGGGTTCTCGGAGAAGCCAAGCTCATTTTCGAAGAGCTGACCACCTTTTTTACCAAGGTAGAGGCGGTAATGAATTCTCGGCCGCTTTGCCCCCTTAGTACGGACTCGGAAGACCTTGATGTATTGACCCCCGGTCATTTCCTAATAGGGCAACCTCTCGTTGCACTTCCTGAGTATCCCTACACGAAAACTCCGGAGCACCGGTTGTCTCGGTACCAACTTATTCAAAAGATATCCCAGCATTTCTGGTCTCGGTGGAGATGTGAATATCTTCACACACTCCAACAAAGGCATAAGTGGACTTCTCATAACGAGGCTCCCAAGGTCGATGACCTGATATTGATAAAGGCGGATAATTTACCCCCTCTCCAATGGAAACGCGGTCGGATCGTTAGGTTACTTCCGGGTAGGGACGGAATTGTCAGAGTTGTAGAGGTCAGGACTCAGCAAGGGAACATCTTACGACCTGTCTCTAAGCTTTGTGGATTGCCTTCGGTGGTTTAGTGGGTAACCAAGGCAGAACCTTGGTTAGGCGGCAGGATGTTTCGGCGACACGGTCGGCTATCGGGAGAACTCGCCACTCGGCTGGCTATCCCCCGCCCCCCGCTTCCTGCCGGGCGGGCGGCCGGTTTCGCATCGACCGAGCAGTGGAATCTCGGACGCGGTTCGGAACTATAGTGCGCGATACATGTGTGTGTCAGTGCCTCGGTCGACACGGCAACTCGGAAACAACCTCAAAAGAATCTCAAGGCCTTGGAGCATCCTTAGGAAGACCGGGAATCAAGGTAAGTGGCGAATCATTCTTGGTGGCGGTCCGATTTCCGAAACTTCTTGTGTCGTCTTGTGTGCCTACAAGAACTACCAAAAGACAGTCCACTAGCTCACTGAGTTATCGAACACCAGGGATAGCCGTGTTTACAAAAACAGAGGTGGTTTGATTTAATACCCCATGCCTGCATGCCTACATTCCTATTAGATAAATCAACAGACTGTAAGGTAGTGTTGTTACGAGTCTAAACTGACCAGCTAATTTTTATTACGTCTAAATGTCTGAAAACACTGTGTAGGGTTTGAATTCACGAAAACTAGCTTTTCATAGAAACTGACTTTTGAAATTATTAACACCTTAGTAAACACTTTCTGAAGACAAAGTGCAAAGGTGCAAAGCCGTCACGACCAACCCCTTTCTTGATTAACAAAATAATGAGAGTGTAGGTTGAAATTGTTCCATTATGTTCATACTCTGTGTTCTCGAGTTACGTCTACGTGAGCTCCTATTGTGAAATTTGAAGTTAACGACCTCCTACTGCACAATATATTTTACCTCAGACAGAAATAAATTCAGTGTATAGCGCTTTTTGAACTGTAAGCAGACCCGTCCACAATGCCAAGCTCGAACGCTGCACTATGGAAATGGCCGGTCACTGAATAGGGATGCGATGCATCGGCTTGCAAATTGCGGATTCCCCGTGTCTACACGAGCCGCGCCGGTGCCAGTGGAGCGCTCATAACCTTCGGATTACTGGACGATGTTTTCTCTTTGTCGATTTGTACCAGCGATATGTTCGATCGCTTTTCTTCGCGTTTCTTCATATTCTTGAATGATATAAACTTATGACGGCCTTTGTTGTTTTTTTTATATAGAAAAAGAAATTAAAGAAACGATTTGAAATTGCTACTCATTTGGACTTATTCCAAGAACTTGAGTGCTGGAATTGGGTTAGTACTGACAATCAGTAACTTCACTACTGGAGGTAAGTCCCTCCCAAACAGGTCGGGTGGTTACTGCAACATTTTTCTCCTTTGTCCAATAGTCTTCAGATGCATCACAGACTGATGTAGGTGACGCTGAATGGAGTCCTGCTGATCTGTCGAGTGCTGTTCTTGATTTTAGCCAATGTTTATCGTGTAATTTTAGACTCGCAATCTAATTGCTGTATCTGACTGTTGACTTTGACCTTTGCTGAATAACGGTTACCGAATTCAGCTTCTTCGTACAGCTAGTTTTATCGTGTTGCAGAAAATTTTATGCTTATTTTTCGAACTTTTCTTAAGCAATCCATTATTTTACAAGAGAACAAGCGCAGTTTTGAGATTCGGAAAAGTTAACTCAAAATTCATAAAAACGAAGATTTCGTGAACTATTGACATACATTACAACATATCAAATGACGCCTAATAGCGTTTAAAATGACTGTTTGAAAAGAAAATGAAAATAAAATATTGATATTTAAGTTTGCTGTTATTTTTTTAAACATTACAGGCCGTCACTTGCTACTGACAAAACAAGTGACGGCCTATTAGGTACTATCTAAAAGTTATTACATTAATGAATGTTCTGGTAACTAAATCGTAAAAGGTCTTGAAGATTTTTTATTGACCGGCTACGCCTCATTGTTATTTTAAAGGTGTTAGTCATCCGAAATAGATTCATCTGCGAAAATTTCAACTCTCTAACTATCATGGTTGTGTTTATGATATACAGCCTAGTGATGGACAGATTGATAGACAACGGAGTCGTTTTTACCCTTGGCTTACCCTATAAAAGAAAACTCGAAGAAAGTGGAAACAATCATCTCATAGCAATTCTCCAAGCACCTCTCTCACAAATACCCTTTGTGTGATTTTTATCACACCTCATTGCTATAATTTATCTACCACTGGCAACACTTTTGATAAAGTACAATAGTTCAGTCTACGAAACCTACAATCAGCAAAGACAAAATCTACAGGTGATGAGGATGAAGGAAACAAATAACATACTTCTAAACTAAACCCATGAATCCTTATAGACGTTCCACTGTTCCTTACGGCACTTCACAACAGATTTGGATGGTCGTTTAACTACCAAACTGTGTCACTATAACTAAACTCTGAAATACTATCAAAGTTGCCGATGTAGTTTACTTACTTACTGAATAGTACTTTACACTGTTGTAACTTTAGCTACTGACGATCACATTGTCTTACAATTTATTCGAAGATTTCAGTGCAAAATTTTATTTATTTATCCTCAACATTATGAATTTCGGTAAACGAGCAAGGAAAACTTATTAATATTACCTACAACCCCGCCTATATCCATCAAAAGAAATCAGGAACAGTTACTTTCGTTACGTACGTCATGCGCAAATGAAGCGCTCGTGGCCCCGCGAACTCAGTGTTCTGTAAACGATCACTGCAGCAAGCAACATTTACTATGGCCGGACATGGATGGGTGACCACCACGTGGACCACTTTGTGACATTTATTTACGAGCGTTTCCGTGCTTGGGAAGGCACGATAAGCCGTTGGTCCCGGTTGTCAGTAAAATGACAGTCGTTAAGCCAAGTTGAAGGCCTTACGGGTGGCTTGAAAAATTTCAACTGTGGGTCGTCACAACCTGCGCCCGGGTCGGCAGCGCGTGTGTGTAGCGCCTCTGGTGTTGCAAACGTCTATAGGCTACGGTTACCAACCTTCCGGTGGGCCGTAAGCTTGTCTGCCACCTAAGTAGTATAAAAAAAAAATGCAGTACCTAATAGAAGGCCAATGGTTGGCGCCCACAGCTCCGTTCACATTCCTTAGGTCATGATCTTCTGCCAAGAGTGAAGGCTTGAGGAGGAATGGATAACTATAATATAGACTATTGCGACTATGACTACACAGCAGACAATCAGTTGAATATCTCTCCTAATTATTGTGGAAGATAGGTACCTGGTATCTGAAATATTTGGTACGTCAACCCTAGGTATTTCCGAAATTTTATTTAACATCAAATTTAAAGAAAAGTCCTTTAAAAGTATACAGAGAGACAAGTGAGCAAAAAAATGCATTTAATCCTCACCGTACGTTGCGACAATATAAAGCTCCTATAGTTTCTTCTCAGTTCAATAGTCGATTTTTACAGCACTACGGGCTACGGGTTCACAGTGGAGCAATAAAGTTGTTGCTTGTTTTTGGCGACGCGCCATTGGTCCCCAATGGCATGTGCTATCACAGGCCGTTAGTTCTTTAGCGCTGTCAACTTGGTGATACTTAAAGGGTTAAAGCATTGCATGGCTATTTAGTGGATTTTTTTTGTCATTATCACTCCGGCGTCATAGACCCCATCAAGACAATCGGAGATCCAGAACACCTAAACTACAATTACCATCACTGCTAGCAGTAATAAGGCGTAGACATCAAGAAAAGGCATGGATTACTTACGGTGGCAGGGGCTCCCAAAAATGCTGAAAATGCAAAAATCAATTACTTATGTGTTAGTAAATAACCGTCAAAAATATAAGTGTATCTATCAGTCGTCTAGATCCTAGATAACTTACCACTTATCACATATACTATATTTCTTTCACAACACTTTATAACAACTATCCACTAATTTCCCACCCCACCCGCGCCAGTCTACCTGAATGCTCCCCACGCCTCTTCTACGTGACTTTCATTCGACAACACGTCTGTACAAATGGCTAAATTTCGCAAGATTATCACAACATTTTATGGAAATGTGCCAAAGTCTCTAAATTTTTTGTTAATTATTTTTTATTCGTTTATCTGACTTTCTAAAAAAGGCGATATTACTTCATACCATTACTGTCTCAGACAGGCACACGGGCCGGCTCACCTGATTCAGCAGCCGATTTGTTTCCAGTCATCAATTGCTAGTAATAAGGTAGTTGTATATTCAGCCTATCTCCATCCGTTTACGGCAATGGAAAGACGAATAAATTTCATCAGCTGAAATGTATAATACCTCTGCCTACCCCTTCAGACTATAAGCTTTGACACGTAGGTATTTCTGTGGCGTTTACTGTGAAAGTTGTTACCAAATCAATAGCTTTAAAATCAATTAAATTCATATACCAGTATAGCAGGTAGCATACCATTCATTTCTTTGATGGACAATATTTCAAATAGATATTTGTACGGAAAGTTTAAACTACGAAATGGTTTCCAAAGCGAGTAAATCAAACAAAAGCGATTTTAAATCTTATAGATGATGCATGGGTAACTATCACACCATTCTGCACCTTATTACGTAAGAATGATTTATTTTTTACAAACCAAAATTGCTTGTTCTAGTTGCTTAATATTGGGCTGTATTTCTGCTTTTTAACCGACTTCCAAAAAAGAAGGAGGTTCTCTTTTTTATGTTTGTTACTGGCAAATCGCTAGAAGGAGTTAACCGATTTTGAAAATTCTTTTTTTGTTTGAAAGCTGGTGCTTCCCATGTGGTCCTATATACAGGAAGTCAGAACCGGATGCTGGGATCCTGGAGAAATCGAAGAAATCCCTCGAATCGAGGGAATTCCCTAACGATTTACAGCAGTTATCTTGTGTTTGGGCTTGATTAATTTGTATTGGGGAGAACATTACCCCTAGACAGATATAATTTCAGTCCACCCGTCACTGAAAATCATGAAAAAAAAATTTTTTACAAAAAAAAAACCGACTTCAAACAAAAACTGAAAATTGAAAAATAAAATTAACTTAGCACAAAGTAATAGGTAGTATATTTAGTTTTATATCAGATATTATTGACTGTAATACTGAAGTCGGTGCCAATATTTCTATGAAAGATTAATAATATCTACCTAAACCTATAGTTTTACTTGGCGCCGATTTCAGTATTACATTCAATAAAATCTGATATAAAACTAAATATACTACCTATTACTTTGTGCTAAGTTAATTTTATTTTACAATTTTCAGTTTTTGTTTGAAGTCGGTTTTTTTTAACTATGCAGTTATTTTGTGTAGTGCATTTGTGATTAAATAAAAACTTACACTTTACAGAATAATATTTCGTAATCATGCGTCTATCATGTAGGAAAGATTATTTTTATTTCCTGCTTATTCAATTCGTACAAACTGTGCATAGCATTTTACCCATTTCAACGACATCACCTTTACATTTTTTTTTGAAGTTATTGGCGATTAAAATAATAAATACAATACGATAAAAATACAATACTTTAGGTACCTAATCGTACACGATATTAGGTGCACACGACGAAACTGAAAGCAGAACAACTTCGTTTCTTTGCGTCGTGACGGTGTGATAGGCAGATCAAATGGCACAGAATACATTACTTTTATTAACTAATAGATTCTATTTTTATCTGACCGTGATGTTTTATGTGCATTCAAAACTGCTCGCCCAATGGGTTTTGCATCCAGAGGCCTTTTGTATCCATGATATTGAACACTAAATTATACCTGAGATACAGCCTCGTGACGGACAGGCAGACAGACAGACGGGCAGCGAGTCCTCATGAATAACGTTTTTACCCTTTGGGTACAGAACCCTAAAAAGGGCATTTCTTATACACAATCTTACTGGTCATTAAAAAACAAAACCAGCATGCATACCTTTTGGTGGTTCATACAAGGGATATTAGTTGGCCTAAAATTTTGAATCTTCCTATTATCACAGTCATAGATTAGGCATCTTTTCTGCAAAGTATTAATAAAAAGAAAAAAATATAAATGATGAATATCGTACACGATAAGAATGTATGTGTCTTATTATACTCTATATATAATTATAATAAATGAATTATTCTTCATTCAAAGCGCATAAAATGTTGGCACACGAAGATTTTAATTGCAATTAAGACAACATAAACAAAAACCTATTCCAGCAATTCAGATCACTTTCAAAGAGTGGTGGCCATATTTTGTGGAATGTAATTTATCTTTCGCCCTCATTTCACTTTAAGTTTTTGTTGCAAGTTATAAGGCAAGAAGTCTATTACCGTGTTGAAATGGACAGGTGCTGGTTGTTACTTCCTGCTGTATTTTTTTAAGTTGCCCCTTGAGGCCTTCATCTCGTTCAAAATGTTGTCCTTCAAAAAATAAAATATGTAAATAGGGTAGAGGTGGACCGGTATCTGGAATCTGGCGGCATGATCTTTTATATGGTTGTGTAACTGCACTTAAAAATTTTTTGAATGAGTGGGCGTGAATTTTCTTGCCAGATTCTATTTCACAGGCTCTACCTTTTGTCTTGTGAATCTGGCAGTAGATGTAGAATTAATAATCATGACGATCGTAAGTGCTACTTTGTACCCTATACTTTTCTTTTTTTCTTTGAAACAAACAATGTGACAGGATGCGTCTTGACAACCGGCTCCTACCCTTTTTTCAGTCTCTTCTTGAACATTACTTTCGCGATATGTAGATCATCGAGGATAGTATTTTTTTTATTGTAACAAAATAGAGTGAATCATAACTATTACATATATTTACATTATTAATATCTTAACTAAACCAAAATATGGCCCCCGTGGCATTGTGGCCAAAAGACTAGCAAAATTCCCCATTTGAATAGCTTTGCCATTTGAATCCCCATTTGAATACTTTTTCGCTGAGAGAGAAAACTGCCAGCCCTAGGCCACCAGCCGACTCTACTAGGCGCTTTTTTTCAAATTCGACACTGGGTAGTAAAATTCAACTAAATTTAGTTATATTTATGACAAAAATAAACCGCAACAAAAAAAAAACAATCAGCACTTTAGAATAATTTTATAGGAGTGGAATCCGTTACAGCATGTTTATAAAACGATTAGGGCTAACCGCGATACCATCGCTAACGACGTTTTATTTAATTCATACAAAAGTCTGTGTTGCAAATGAAACGTACCTCTGTGTAATTAATATTGCGTCCTTTTTATACACTGTTACTGAATTCATTGTGTGAACCCAATAATTAAAGCGGCCTTTCCATCCGCCTACCTTTCATGAGAATGTAAATTATAACAGTGTTTGTAGCAATAAATAATTAGCAGAGCTTATTGAATATAAGTATACTAGATAGTACCCGTGCTATTCGGGAATGAAAAATAGCCTAATTATCTGGCCTCGTTTTCTATGTGTTATTTTAGGTTACAATCTATGCCTATATCAAATTCCGGCCGAATCCTTTTCGCTGTTAGAGCGTGATTAAACTAACAAACTTCGCACTTGGCTTGTTTTATGGTATGGAGCAAATTTATGTGCGAGTTTTTTTTTTGTTACCGTGAGAGATACGCAAGTGCTGCAGTAATCTAAATTCCTACTGTTCGTAAAGGTATCCAGTTACCACAATAACCTTGAATCGAATGTCTAATCACGAGTAAGCCCGACGATTTAATAAATTTTATTTAAATTTTACGTTCCAGATTTCCGTTAAACATAAAATTTAATTTCAAGTTACCTTCGATAGCATGAGTTTAAAGATTAATTATAATTTAATTAATTTCATTGTCAAAGGGGCCCGATCGGGCAGCATTCTGTTCTAGTTATATTATTGTACGGTCGGCGTAAATTAAGATAACGGGTCTTATGTAAATGGTTTTATACCTGAGCAATGTTATTAGCTTGGCCCTAAAATATTGCTCAGTACATCCTTCTACCGTCATTAAGCAAAGTATAATGATATGTTTGTAAGACCAGCATCGAATCCATAAAGTTTGTTAGGGTTTCACTCAATGCATTTTATCGCTCGTACTTGTTACAACATTCCTGAAATAAATTAACCCCGACTAAAGGAGGGGTGTTAAAAGTTTATGTTGGCATCATTTGAAACTTTTAAATATTTTACACTTATGGAGGTAACTTTATAATTTTAGTTAGTTCAAGCTCTACATAACAATACGTGGAGCTTTAACTGAAAGTTAATTGCGACCAAACAATTGAACAGTCGGCTAGCAACATTTTGGTATTTGCGTGGCCGTCAATTGTTGTTTTATTGTCTATTGTGTTTGATATCACAGGGCCAACTTGAGGACCACAGCACTATCATAAGTCTTACGGACTGTGAGAGTGACGCCGCACCCAATCGCTAGATGCGCCACGACTTCCGACCTGGCTGACCGCGTCAATTTATCGAGTATAATATAAAAAAAATGCGTTTCTTTTTGTAAAATTGTGATCGTGAACGCCTCAATGATTAATTTATCATGCAGCAGAAAAACGTCTTACTGAAAATATTGTTACTACACAAGCTGATGTCCTCTAGTAAAACATAAAAGAACAAATGTTTCTCTATCGGTAAATAAACAACATTTCACCCCTTTCGTTGGCCGAAAAAGGTGAACTTGTATATTCTGGTCACGTACATCAGTATGACGAGTCGATTACCATTTCGTACTGTCTGCACCATTGACGAGGTGATAAAGGTGAACGTCGTGGTTTCATGGAGCGAATCCCCTTGTCCTCTCTTGGAATAATATTATATTGTTGTTATTGTGCTTGTCTAGGATGTTTGGGGAAGGTTGTTCACTGAACAATTAGTTTGAAACTTTACACAAAATCTAACACCATGATGCACAGGACCAGGACAGGTGTGCTGGTAGCCAAGTGATGCGTTTCCTATTTAGTACAAATATTACCAACATACTCGTACCTATAAGGCTTTTGATTTAGCTAGACTTGCCTAGCTTAAGGACCACTGTTGGGTCTGAAATTAGTCGGGCTATCTCAATATAACATAAGTAAGTACATAATATGTTTTATTCAAGGAGTATCTATATTAACTGAGCTAGACATGCCCTACGCACCGATTTTTGAAACCGTTGTGCGCACTGTAGTGAATCAAACCGCGGCTTGCAATCGGTGTCCATACGCCTTCTCTTTTACTCTTGTTCTATTCGTATATTGCTATTGTGGTGACAATCACGTACCTTAATAATTATTTACTAGCTGTTGCCTGCGACTTCGTACGCTGCATTTTAAAATGTGATTATTTAGATTGATATAACTTTTATATTTATGAACAGATTGTCATGAAACAAACACAAAATGTTAAGTGGAGCAAACCGCAATACAATAAAAAAAACTGCATTACAATCGGTTGAGCGGTTGCTGAGAGTAGCGTGCACAAACGTACAGACAAACAGACAGTTACAATTTTATTATATGTATTGATATTGATTGATATTTATATTGATTGATTGATATTGATTGATTAGTCAGTGTAGTCTTAGCAAAGTATGTGTTTGAGGATTGCTTTTGAAATTTGAAAGGGTCAAGGAGCACATATCTGCAGTTAAGAACCTCCAAACAAATAAGTCAGCTATAGCCGAGCACTTACTGAATGAAGGATCTAATCATTGGATCGAGCTTAACAATCCGAAGATCCTGTCTACCGACCGACATTACTACCCTAGGATGGTTCGGGAAGCAGTTGAAATAAAGAAGCACAAGACTTTCAACAGGGAAGACGGATATAAGCTCTCAACAGCGTGGAATCCGGTGATTGGTGCCTTAAAGTATCGAAATATAAATAAATGGTTTAAAAAACCCTAGAAAAATACGCTTTTATAATGCACGAAAAAACCAAAAATAAAGTATGGATCGTTCAAGTTGCCTCTATTTCTAGGCTGAAGTGTAAACTATGTGCTTTTAGTTGTAATATTTGATTGTAAAAGTGTGGGGCGCTGGAACAGGAAAGACTTTCCTGGCGGAAGCTGCATGATGTCTTGTCAGATTAAGGATAAGGTCACATTTATAAAGCGTGTTTTTCTCGTGTTTTTAAACTATTAATTTACACTGTCACTTTTTTATTTATCTATTGTGACTTTTACTATTATTAATATCATTTTAAATTTCGGAAATGTATTAACGATGATAGGCTTTAATTGAAATGCATAACATACTTACTTGAAAAGTAAAGTAGTTAATCACGCCTACGCATTTTCAACACTTTCAACACCCACTTTTGCCAGTTTTTCGTGACGCCCGCGTAATAGGAGCAAACCTATTACCTTTACGGATCTCTATTAGTTAATTCATAGGTAGGTCCTTCGGCAATCCGAGATATTGAGTACAATATGTAGTAATCATGTAGTAAGAATACAGACGCATATATCCACAAGCGGGTTTTTAACGGTAACCAAAGATATCTCGTTCTCGAACAAGAACTTTACATTTTGCCACTTTTAACATATTCCCCTCATGTATCTACTTAATTGCCTGAAAGAAGAGGCGTTCCCTTTGGCAGCATAAACGTTATGCTCTTGTGCGACCTCATGCAGCTTTCGCCAGGATTTTTATTATATAAGGATTAGTATTAATAGGAATTTGCTTACTAAAAAGTCTTTCTTGTTCTAGCGCCCCACGCTTTTATAATCAAATATTATAACTAAAAGCACATAGTTTACACTTCAGCCTAGAAATAGAGGCAACTTGAACGATCCATACTTTATTTTTGGTTTTTTCGTGCATTATAAAAGCGTATTTTTCTAGGGTTTTTTAAACCATTTATTTATTTTATACACTCGAGAGCAATGAATCCGGGTCACTTAAAGAATCCTAAAAATCTCGGAAACTAAAAATGCTAGGTTAATGCAATAAATTGTATTTAATAGATAATGTAATACTCCTTAAATGAAGGTATTAAAACTTCTTAGTTATTGTAAAGTTATATCATAAAAAAATCAAATTTGAAAAAGGGCCACTTTCGAAGATGGAACTACGAAATTACAGCATTTGGTGTTGCTTTTGTTTGTAATCTGTCATTTATGTGGGTACATAAACCATGTTGATAGTGCTCTATATTCATTAATCAAGCTGAAATTATGTCGCTTACGCCTGAAGAATGCACCAGAATACTTACAATGCTGGAAACCGGCCGGAGTCAGCGCGATACAGCCAGGACTGTCGGTGTGTCGCTGTCAACAGTACAAAGAGTTCTCCGACGTTACGAAGAAACTGGTTCTAACCTACGCAGACCAGGAACGGGCAGAACCAGGTGTACCACAGCACGAGAAGACCGATACTTGGTGAACACCATGCTTCGAAATCGCTTTCTCACAGGAACTGAACTCACCAATCAGTTTCGACGCCTCGGAGGAAGTAACCCAAGTGCATGGACAGTAAGACGTCGGCTTGCTGAATCTAACTTAAAACCCCTTAGACCTGCAAACGGCCCTAAACTGGAGCGTGGGCATCGTATTTCGAGACTAAGGTATGCCCAGAGCCACGTAAATTGGAGTATTGAAGATTGGTCAAAAGTTATGTTCTCCGACGAATCAAAATTTATGCTCTACAAGCACGATGGAAGACACAGAGTGTATCGAAGACCAGGGGAAAGATTCAAGCAAGCATGCATCGAAGAAAAAGTAGCCTACGGTGGTGGGTCTGTACTTGTGTGGGCCGGAATTTCTTCTGAAAGTCGCACAGAGCTGGTGATCATAGAAAACGGCTCTTTAACTAGCGTAAGATATGTGGAAGAAATCCTCAATGATCACATTGGTCCATTTATGGTCAATTTAGGTGAGGATGCTATATTTATGCATGACAATGCCCGACCTCATACAGGTAGGATTATGAATGACTACCTTCAAGAGATGAACATTACTCGTATGGAGTGGCCAGCGCGCAGCCCGGATATCAACCCGATCGAGCATGCTTGGGACGAGCTAGGCAGATGCGTAAAACAACGAAACCCTCCCCCAATCACGCTTCGTGAGCTCAAAATTGCTCTCACAGAGGAATGGGAGAATATTCCCCAAAATCGTATAAGGAACTTGGTGTACAGCATGCCAAACCGCGTAAACGCAGTAATGGAAGCACGAGGAGGCAATACGAAGTATTAAAATTCAAGAAAATCGTAATAAAGTTCAAAAATTTCATGTTTCCTATTTTTGTTTTAAGGAGAGATCGGCAGTTTTTTCTTTATGTAATTTTGTGTTAATAAAATGTATGGTGACTCATATTTTTTTTACTTTCATTTAAGGAGTATTACATTGTCTATTAAATACAATTTATTGCATTAACCTATCATTTTTAGTTTCCGAGATTTTTAACATTCTTTAAGTGACCCGGATTCATTGCTCTCGAGTGTACTTTTTAGTCACAACATTTATACCTTTACTAGCTGTTCCCTGCGGCTTCATCTGCGTAGAAGTCGTTATCGCATAAAAGCATTACCCTCCTTTCGCGCAGTCAGTTAAAAAGTAGCCTATGTCCTTACCTTAAACTCAAACTATCTTTATAACAAATTTCATCAAAATCGTTTCAGTGGTTTAGGCGTGAAAACGTAACAGAGAGACAGACAGCGTTACTTTCGCATTTATAATATTAGTAGGGATTTCTGTATTACATGGTGTTTTGTCTGAGTTCGACTAATGTAAAAATATTTAATTATTACTCTAATACATATACATTCTATGCAGGTACCTATGTCAATATTTACACTCAATATTAACTTCAGTATATAACGGGTTTGTTATAACCTTAAACCCTAATCGTGGTCAAAGTTCATTCCACGACTTTGCTAACAAATCCAAACACAGCTATGATACGATGTTCAATCATGAAGTTACAGTTCATATCTTACGACTCCATCATTAGATCAGTTTAACAGCACCATATTATTGTATTGTTATCAGAACTACAAACATCTGCCAATTTTCATGACGCTACGATCCTTGGAAGCTGGTTAAATTGGCTACCTTAGATTCCACTTTTTCCATCGAAGTTTCAGTGCCTATCTTGCGGCTCCATCATCATATCAGTTTGACAGTACCATATTATTGTATTGTCATCAGAACTACATACAGCTGTCAATTTTCATGACCCTACGATTCTTGGAAGCTGGTTAAATTAGCTACCTTAGATTCCACTTGTTTTCAGTGCCTATCTTCCGGCTCCATCATCATATCAGTTCGACAGTACCATATTATTGTATTGTCATCAGAAGTACATACAGCTGCCAATTTTCATGACGCTACAATCCTTGGAAGCTGGTTAAATTAGCTACCTTAGATTCCACTTTTTTCATCGAAGTTTCAGTGCCTATCTTCTGGCTCCATCATCATATCAGTTTGACAGTACCATATTATTGTATTGTCATCAGAACTACATACAGCTGCCAATTTTCATGACCCTACGATCCTTGGAAGCTGGTTAAATTAGCTACCTTAGATTCCACCTGTTTTCAGTGCCTATCTTCCGGCTCCATCATCATATCAGTTTGACAGTACCGTATTATTGTATTGTCACCAAAACTACATACATCTGCCAATTTTCATGACGCTACGATCCTTGAAAGATGATAAAATTAGTTTCCTTCGATTCCATTACATTGTTAGTTACATACACGACGACCTAATAAAAGCGTATTAAAAATAGTGAACGCGTCCGCGGATACGGTCAGTGTTGTGTGCCGTGTGTTTCCACAAATTGACGATCTCGGGGGTACTTCGAAAACTCACGTCGCATAGCAGAATCTCCAGCCTACATGCACCAGTCGCCTCGGGACCACGATAGGTGTAACCCTGTCGAAACGTCGAGGAAAGTGAAGGTACCGAAACCACGCGAAATCCCGTTTTGCATAAAAATATGTGCTTTTGAAATTTCGTTCGTTAGAGTACCGCGCGTCTACCTCCGTTTATATGTATGACTTAGTCTTTGATTTTACTATGCAATTACTTTTACGAAATTATATCCTTATCAGGTTATCCCAATAAAAAAAAAGTAATTACTTAATATTACAATGTATTTTGATTTTCTTTGTCTAATTTTAACCGTCATAGTTTCTCTGAAGCTCTAGCTTCATATAAACGAACTCAGACTCAGATATAAAGTAAATTTCAAAGGTTAAGTTGAACTTTAATTTAACAAAGAAAACTTAGCTAAAGTGAAGGCTGAGAAGCTCTGCTTGGACAACTTATAAAAATGATGTAGGATTTTTGTAAAGGTTTATTTTACCAGTAGAGTCAAAACTTGTCGGTAAATCATGCCGTGGTTTATGTTTTTTCGACTCTTGAGATCCTTGGCACTTGTGGCCTATGTCTAAGGTCTACCCTTGCCATTAATCTGCTCATTGATATCTGCAATAACTCGACCATACATATTTTACGTGTGCAAAATATGTATTATAATTTTACAAACGTGGGAATTAGATTTTAATACCAAGTCAATATTTATAGCGTAAACTATATAAAACTTGTTACTTATTAAATTATGAAATCCGAATAATGTATTTCGTGGGTCATATTTCGGTAGATGCTAGCAAGCCGCAATGTCTATATTTACTAAATCAATTGTATGTCACTATGGTATTGATACAATTATTGCAGCATTCTGTATGCCGTTTGTCTGTTTGTTCACCATAATCTGTACATTAATCTGCTTGCATCAAATACCGAGTAGTGTGACTTCAGACAAGCAAGTTAGGCTCGAGTTAATCCTACAGGCTGTCAAGTGTGGGCGTCGTATGTTTCAACATTGGAAGTCCTTTCAATTATAATTCTGCCCCATGACGTGTTGGGTATCGTATTAATATTTTAGTACTCGTGTGAAGTGGGTTAGCCGAGATCAAAGGAGCGTTGTTACTAATGTTATAAAATGTACCTACAGAGTATAGAGCGTCCAGAATATTACAATATTTGTACTTACTTAGTTGTGTTATGATGGTAAATCTTACGATACGGTAATTACAAATTTGAGAAGAATATGTAAATTAAAAAATTGTACTTTTTTTTTTACAATGTAGAAATCCTCATGGATGCTATGCCGAATTTCTACCGAATACCACCAAAAGCAAAAACGGGTAGGCCCCCGAAAGGATGACCTAGGATTCCAAGCTAAAAACCGTAGTGTAACATATTTTCTTACAAAACTTACCTATGTCTATTGTGTTGATTTAGACTGCGAAAACGGGACCTGGTTAAGACTTTGTAAGCGTCATGCCATAAAATCCTGAAAGATACTGACACCGTCATCGTTTCTCTCACATCTCAGATAACGGGACCTGGTTAAGACTTTGTAAGTGTCATGCCATAAAATCCTGAAAGATACTGACACCGTCATCGTTTCTCTCACATCTCAGATAACGGGACCTGGTTAAGACTTTGTAAGCGTCATGCTATAAAATCCTGAAAGATACTGACACCGTCATCGTTTCTCTCACATCTCAGATAACGGGACCTGGTTAAGACTTTGTAAGTGTCATGCCATAAAATCCTGAAAGATACTGACACCGTCATCGTTTCTCTCACATCTCAGATAATATAGACAAGAATAAAGTATAATTCTTATTGTAATATTATATTTTTATATTTTATGCATATTGAACGTAACAATTCGCCTGAGGCTTGTACTGATAATCTCAAACCGACCCTACCTGTATGGGAACGCTTAAGTAAGTGTAATATGTAGCAATAATTCCCCTGTCCAGACAATACAGAGGTAACTCGAACCCTTTCCTTTGACCCTCATCAGCACAGTGACGTCACACGTCCCGTTTTGTCTTCTGGCACAGCTGGCTATAGACTCGACGTGTTTTGAACAAGCTGTTATTGTGAAATGTTAATTTACAATTGCGGACTGCTCTACACACGGCTAATGTAATGTGTGATTAGGGTGGGTTCTTTAGCGTACCTTTACTATATTCTACTATTTTGAGAAAGGTATGAAGATATAAGTTTTTAATATAATTTTAGTTTATTGACATTCAGTCTAAACTATTTTTACATTATTTGAACAATATTATACGCTGTCCAATTTAAAAAGTAATAATTATAAGCCACTAAAGTCTAAACAAAAAAGCTCCAGTATTTGAGAATACTTCACATAAAAATTTAATCTCACCGGTGTAATTAGTATAACAATAATACATTACTAACAAAAGTAACAATATATCTGTGTGTGCGCTCGTGAGGGGTTCGTAAGACGCTCTGCAAACACGTGTGTTGACTTAGGTCCGTTAGCTTTGGGCCTCACCCCAGCGCACGGTCTGTCGACAACTTCATACCAACTATTGCATTTATAAATGAGGTTTCATTTATTAAATGTGAGGTTAAGCTGGCTAAACTGAAAACCACGCGATCACAATAATGTGGGGGTCGGGCTATCTGTTATTATTAAACTATCGCGGTTTTTAACTCTCATAGAATTCGGGACTTCACGTTAAACATTTTTTACTTACATTCACCGTTTACAGACATGTTGCAGTGCCCGTGGTTGCTACTGAACTGAGGCGAGGATCGACAAAAACCATGAAATAACTTCTTGTCGAACTACCCTCCGTTATGTAGGGGCTACCAGACAAAGGTTTGATAGATTATTCCCTTATTAACTAAAAAGCTTGGGGGTAAAACCTCAGGCACGAATCAATCTACTAAGCTAAAGTGTGCCATATATCCTGGGATATCCTTCCAAGGAGTTGCCTGCAGCTTCCGGCAATAGACGGATAAGTCCCTCTGGTTTTGGTAGATTCGAGTCCGACATGACATTCGCGGAGATATTCACACGTAAAAAAACAGAATAGATTAAAAAAAGGATTTTGTTTTACATAGAATGATTTTACTCGTACCTAACTTGATACATAACATGCAATGGATGCTCTCAAAAGCAATAAATTTTATTCTTTTTTTGTAAAACTTTTCATTGCTACTCCGCCATGGCCTTCCTCAAAAAATATCGTATCGATTTCTAAAATATTTTTGCAGTTCTAACTCACAGTTCTGAGATTATCGCGTTCAAATATACAAATTCTTTCGCTTTATATTAGAGTAGGTAGTATTCACATTTTCTACAAATATTTATTGCAATTCTTTGTACACCGGTGTTTATCGAAAAAGTAATAATTATTTCAGTTTTCCACAACAAAGTACATACTATTCGGATTCTACGGTTGCTTTGAAATTATTTTATCTTCAATGCAATTTTGCTATCATATTTACATCACTGGCATAGGTATTTTAAGATCTGTAGTACATTAAACAGCTAGCTAGGCTAGCTCTTGACGAATCCATTCATCTCTAGATGTAGCTGAAACTGGTTTTGCTGTAATTATGACCTTATGATCTTTGGAATAGCTTTCATAAGAATCTTTGAGTCTTGTTTTTATTTTACAACATTAAAATATGATCTTGAACAACAAATTTATTAGTTTCCTTTTTCTCGAAGAGAATATAGAATGCTAATAATACAATTAAATTGAACCCTGAAAGGTGAAATCACGTGACACCTGCAATCTACACTACTAATATTATAAAGAGGAAAGATTTCATTGTTTGTTTGTTTGCATCGAATAGGCTCCGAAACTACTAGACCGATTTGAAAAATTCTTTCACTGATGGGAAGCTACACTCTTCGCGGTGAACATAAACTATATTTTATTCCCATATTACCACGGGAACGGGAATTACGCGAGTGAAATCTCGTGACGTTCGCTAGTATTAAATATACCTATTTTGGTAGCCAGTTACATTTATCAAATATTAAAATTCTACACTGTGGGGTTAAAAGTCACTGGAACATTAATTTCTACCTTAACATTGAATTGCGAGAGGTAGGATTTAATGGAGTATCGTGTAACATTGGAAGGTGCCTGACCGTGAAACCACTATGTAACATACACCACACACACTCATACAATGCTGCTAATTGGTAAGGGATAACAAATGGGGTAATAATTGGGGCAGGATGAGCAGCACGCCTTCTAGTCAATATTTTGACTCTTTCTGGTGAAACAAATTAATACTGGTTCTACCATAGTAGAAATATATGTTCTACCTTGCCGAAGACCTATGCATGTAGTGTTTTCCTGTACAGTGTTGTCACTCCAAAAGACACAAGTGAAAATCAATTCACATGGCTATGTCTGCAAGCCGAAGCCTCCTTCGAATTTCTTTGTTACGTACATTATATTTTATGATAAAAACGTAGCAATCAGCTTTATAAGGCAAGTCTTAATGAAAATATTTCGGAATACTGCAATGATAATGTAAATTTTTGAAAGATTTTTAATTAATAAGGTGGTATATTTCTGCTGTCATCAAATTGTGATTAAAGAAGGCAAAGATTTCATTATGCTTTTCACTTTTAGTAAACTCAATTATTTAAATGTAGTGCGCATAATTATCTGTAAATTGTTTTATTTTTCAAGTTTAATGCAAAATAAACATCGAAAATGGTCTGCAGTGCCAGTCGTTACAGCACAAAATCACGTTAATGCTGTACGGAAATTAAAGCGAGAGCACTAAGGCGGATACAACGTGACCGATGAGTACTTGCCGATATAATAATAAAGATTACATAAACATTTTTACCACAGGTATTTTCAGTAAAGCTCATTGTCAGTTTGTGCGACTTGTAAAATAAGCTTTAAAATTAAATTCGATATGAGTTTGTACAGAACCCTTAGTGTGGGTGACTGAACGAAGCAAACGACGAAACAAAAGAAAATAAAGAAAAATCAATTTATTTCTGCCAGCTGCAGTAACAAAAGTGTACATCAAAAAAAAAGTATGACTGACTGTGACTGTCAACAGTGTTACATAACTTGTCATTGTCACATCATAAGTTGTCAAATGTCAACGTACATCACTCAAAATGTAGAGAAAATTGTAGAGTTCAGTACATACATAAGTTTTGAATCTTACCACCTAAATTAAATACTCTTACAAGAACAATAATAGGCGTAAATACAGTATCATACTTTACAACAAACCAAGTCGATAGCCATTGCAACTGGTGAAAGCAGGTCGTTTCTCAGCATAATGCTGTGATGCAGAGATTTTCCATATCAAGCGCTGATTTTCATCAACAACCTTAGATATCGTGTAAATGGCGTCATCCATCACAAACCCGAGAGAAAAAAAGCTTCATAACATGAAATGTTTTAAGAGCGCCGTATTATAATACAAATAACCCGTGAGAGAATACAATAAAGTGCAATTACCTACCCAATTTTGAGAGTTTTATTTTTTGAAAAAAAAGATAAAAACAAAGGTAGAGACCCACAATTAACAAAAAAATATTTTCCACTTATGCACAATATTTAAGTTTTCCAAAGAAAACATACCAAGAACACAATTGCAACCCCATTTCAACTACGCTATTTAGTACAAAATTTAAAATGAAGAGTGCATAGAATCCAAAATAACACAACAAACCTTACACTATTTTTATTTTATGTGTCGTGTGCGGGCAAGTCGTTTGACATTTTAATAGTTCGACAGAGGAACGATCTTTTAAAACGCGTAATCGTGATCAGAAAGGAGAGGCTGGAATCAGATTGAAGAGCTCTTCAGAACATTCACCGAGATACATTCGGTAGAAGGCAGCCAAGGACGCTATGGTTTATAATTATATTCAAACCGTTGACACTTCGTGGAACTTGTTATTGTAAGGCGTTAAGTGAAACCAGATAGTTTTACCCACGTCTTACTAAGTACCTATGATAAAGCCTTTAAGCGAAACCGGTCAAGTTATTTTGAAAATACCTAATAATTTGTTATTTTTAAAGTATCGTGGGTTTTTACGGTCATAGAATTCGAGACATCACGCGAAATACTTTTTACTTTCAGACACGTTAAAGTAAAAAAAGTTATGGCCGCTTGTGTCGTCAAAAACGTGATTTCGACACTCCCAAGGGAATCAAAGTTAATAAGGACTTCTTTATTAAACTAGAAAATATGTAATTTGCTAAAGAGTTCGCTAAAATTTCAAGGACGTTTAATGTACCTATAGTATTAATTGCAACTCAATACCTTCACGCGTTAACGAGATGAAGGGTCATGACAGAAAGAAGGACGTATGACATGTGCTGTAAAGAACCAATTTTAGGGTTCCGTACCCAAAGGGTAAAAACGGGACCCTAGTCTGTCTGTCTGTCCGTCACGAGGCTGTATCTCAGGAACCGTGATAGCTAGAGAGCTGAAATTCCCAAATGATGTATTTATGTTGCCACTATAACAACAAATACTAAATTCAGAAAAAGGGGGGATTAAGGAGGGCTCCCGTACAACAAACGTGATTCTATGCCGTATTTTGCTACGGAACCCTGCGTGCGCAAGTCCAACTCATACTTGGTCGGCTTTTTTAATGATTTCTGATTTTTTTTCCTATATTTGTGGTAAGTTTAAGAGAATATCCTCCTATATCTATTACCTTTGATTCGCTTGAATGTCGAAATATACGTTTTTGATAACATAAAAAGACGCAACTTTTTTCTGCTTTAACTTAAAGGTTCAATTTTGTTTGAACTTTAAGGAGCCATAGGTCTAAATATTTGGAATTAATTTCAACTAAATACCGTTACACATTAACTAGACAAAAAGGTCTTGACAAACAAATGGAGCGACGAACGGGCGGACGGACGTACGAACAGATGGGCGGACGGATATAATGTACGGAACCCTTGGAGGACGAGTCTGACTCGCACTTATCCGGTTTTATTTTCTTGCCCACGGAATACTACTACCAAATATAATTAAATGAATCATACCACAGAATAGAATAGAATATAATAGAATAATCTTTATTTGCTAGAAATATGGTTTACAGGATGACATGTTTTTTTAAATATGACCAAGACATATTTCGCCTGGAATACTCAGACATGCAAAATTATTTAAACAATGGTATTAAATTACAATTAAAATTAATTTGAATTTATAGTATGTCAATCACCAATTAATTACATTACACAATTTGGTAAAATAAACTTAAGTTCTCTCAACTTTCATTAAATAGACAACTTTGTTTTTTTCTATCTTAGTTCTCTCTTTGTCGGAAGATGTAAATAAAGTTTCAACTCTTAAAACTTTGAAAGTACTTAATTTATACACGACATAAAAAGGATATTGAGTAAGTTTTGACTTAATTGTCCACTTGCCGCATAAGTTTTCTTGCGATCGGAAAGTCTTTGTGACGAATGCTTCATTAAACTTGCCTTTTTAAGTCATTATCACTACAATTGGTATTAACATTGAAGCTTATTTTACAAAGACAAAGTATTGAGCTTTGTAACTCTTTGTAGCGCCTAGTTTTTAAGACAATTACTGAGGTTGTACGGACGGACCAGGTGAAACATTTGAGATGTGCACGCCACTAACATGATGCAAGATAATGTCAGTGGCGTGACGCGAATGAAGTGAAGGTGCCATTCATGTGAACTTAAAAATTACGATTAGGCTGGAGCAGCTTAGGTAGCTAGATGCGGAGATGTAGGTATCCCGCAACTTACTACAGCTTCTGTGATGGATAAATTATGATGACATTACGCTAAGGTCAGGCATTAGCCCCTCCCCCCTCGATGACACTCTGGTTTCTGTTAGGATATGTAAATAAGACACTCTTAATATTATTTTATCTTGCTATAAAATAATGCTTCTTTATCGCAGTGGTAAATTCTCTATACCATCATTCTAGTGCAAACAGCCTATAATAATTATAATGTTATTCCTAGGTACAGGAATCATTACGTTGATCTAACGTGGTTAGATCATCTACGGTGGTTTTTTGTTAAAAAAAAAAAATTTGCATATGTTTTAGGCGGACTGTTACTCCGACAAGGATTATGTAATACAGTTACCAAATATCCTCAAGAAAAGTTGCACCTTCTCAACAGATTATCACACCTAAGACTTTTTAAATAATACAATTCTATTTGTCTCTGTACAGTAACTTTGCTGTATATAAAGACATTCAAAGCTTTATGAATTTAAAGTATGTATAGGAAGTAGTGTATTGTTTTGTGGGGCAATTGGTAGAATCATTTGTCCAGCAGTGGACTGCCATGGGCTGATCTGATTGATAGATAGTAAGTAATAAGTACTAGATCACTTACCACTTATCACATATTCTATATTTCTTTCACAACACTTTAAAACAACTATCCATTAATTTCCCACCCCACCCGCGCCAGTCTACCTGAATGCTCCCCACGCCTCTTCTACGTGACTTTCATTCGACAACTCGTCTGTACAAATGGCTAAATTTCGCAAGATTATAACAACATTTTGTGGAAATGTGCCAAAGTCTCAAATTTTTTGTTAATTATTTTTTATTCGTTTATCTGACTTTTTAAAAAAGGCGATATTACTTCATACCATTACTGTCTCAGACAGGCATACGGGCCGGCTCACCTGATCCAGCAGCCGATTTGTTTCCAGTCATCAGTTGCTCGTAATATGGTAGTTGTATATTCGGCCTATCTCCATCCGTTGGCGGCAATGGGAAGACGAACAAATTTCATCAGCTGAAATGTATAATACCTCTGCCTTTTTTTTTACAAGGAGAGCTCCGCTTACAGACTACCCATGTTGGCGAGGTATGGGCTCGTGTGAGGTTCGCCCAGCGCCTGATCACGATAGCACTGGGAATACTCACTAAAACTCCTTGACACCGATCTGCCCCTGTGGGAGTGTTTTGGGATCAGCCCCTTCAGACTATAAGCTTTGACACGTAGGTATTTCTGTGGCGTTTACTGTAAAAGTTCTTACCAAATCAATAGCTTTAAAATCAATTACATTCTGTGGCATACTATTCATTTCTTTGATGGACAATATTTCAAATAGATATTTGTACGGACAGTTTAAACTACGAAATCCCAAAGCGAGTAAATCGAACAAAAGCGATTTTAAATCTTGTAGATGTGATGCATGGGTAACTATCACACCATTCTGCACCTTTTTACGTAAGAATAAATTTATTTTTACAAACCAAATTTGCATGTTCTAGTTGCTTAATATTGAGCTGTATTTCTGCTTTTTAACTATGCAGTTATTTTGTGTAGTGCATTTGTGGTTATACAAAAACTTACACTTTACCGAATAATATTTCGTAATCATGCGTCTATCATGTAGGACAGATTATTTTTATTAACTGCTTTTCCAACTCGTACAAACTTAGTGCATAGCATTTTACCCATTTCAACGACATCACCTTTACATTTTTTTTGAAGTTATTGGCGATCAACAATAATGTTTCTAAAAATACAATACTTTAGGTAATCGTACACGATATTAGGTGCACACGACGAAACTGAAAGCAGAACAACTTCGTTTCTTTGCGTCGTGACGGTGTGAAAGGCAGATTAAATGGCACACAATACATTTCTTTTATTAACTAATAGATTCTGTTTTTATCTGACCGTGATGTTTTATGTGCATTCAAAAATGCTCGCCCAATGGGTTTTGTATACAGAGGCCTTTTGTATCCATAATATTGAACACTAAATTATACCTGAGATACAGCCTCGTGACGGACAGGCAGACAGACAGACGGGCAGCGAGTCCTCATGAATAACGTTTTTACCCTTTGGGTACGGAACCCTAAAAAGGGCATTTCTTATACACAATCTTACTGGTCATTAAAAAACAAAACCAGCATGCATACCTTTTGGTGGTTCTTACAAGGGATATTAGTTGGCCTAAAATTTTGAATCTTTCTTTTATCACAGCATCTTTTCTGCAAAGTATTAATAAAAAGAAAAAAAAATAAATGATGAATATCGTACACGATAAGAATGTATGTGTCTTATGATACTCTATATATAATAATAATAAATGAATTATTCTTCATTCAAATCGCATAAAATGTTGGCACACGAAAATTTTAATTGCAATTAAGACAACATAAATTAAACAAAACCAACCTATTCCAGAAATTCAGATCACTTTCAAAGAGTGGTGGACATAATTTGTGGAATGTAATTTATCTTTCGCCCACATTTCACTTTAAGTTTTTGTTGCAAGTTATCAGGTGAGAAGTCTATTACCGTGTTGAATTGGACAGGCGCTGGTTGTTACTTCCTGCTATATTTTTTTAAGTTGCCCTTTGAGGCCTTCATCTCATTCAAAATGTTGTCCTTCAAAAAATAAAATATGTAAATATGGTAGAGGTGGACCGGTATCTGGAATCTGGTGACATGATCTTTTATATGGTTGTGTAACTGCACTGAAAAACTTTTTGAAATGAGTGGGCGTGAATTTTCTTGCCAGATTCTCTCTCACAGGTTCTACCTTTTGTCTTGTGATTCTGGCAGTAGATTTAGAATTAAAAATCATGACGATCGTAAGTGTTACTTTGTGACCTATACGATTAAAGATATTTTCTTACTTTCTTTGAAACAAACATGTCCTGTAATGATTCTCGTCCAGATAACGTGAGCGTGGTGTGCGTCCTGACAGCCGGCTGCTACCTTTTTTCAGTCTGTTCTTGAACATGACTTTCACGATATGCAGATCATTGAGGATAGTAAAATTTGTATTATTTTTTATTGTAATAAAATACTGTGAAACATAACTATCTATATATTTAAAATGTTGTGTGCGTATTACGTACCCTTTAAAACCTCAATATTTACTGAATCGATTGAGCTCAAAAGTGGACACGATATACAACAGGATTCAGAGATGGTTTTGGACTACTTTATACACTTTTGTCATAACAGCAATAAGAATAAAACAGCTTAAAAAAGTGAGTTTACCAATAGATGGCGCTGGTCGTCTATTATATATTCTACCAGCTTCAGAACAAAATATTATAAACAACCTATTTAGACTTAAAAAACAGCAATCTGGTAGGTACACACCCACGAAAAATCCTAAATCTATGGGTACACCAGATTGCTGTTTTTTAAGGGAAGTTTGATTGCGGCCTCCTTGCATTCAAAATAATAATAGAGAGTACCTACCTAAAAACGAGGTCAGTTAAGTTTAGCATATTATTTTTGAAGGAATTTTGGCGCGTTAGGGAAATATTATCAGTGTGAATTTATGTTTTTAAAGCGTGCGCAGGATGTTTTAAAAACTGAAAATTGATCACAGAATAGATTTGCTTTTCAAGTAAAGCTTCTATTGATTTGGATGTTAATTGGATTTTCTGAAAGATGTATAATTTTGGTTACGTTATCCTTTGGTTTGTTACTCATTTCTGATAGGTATACCTACATGAAACCACAATAAAAAAGTCACAGCAAAGCGTGGCAGGGAACCACTAGTTACATATATTTACATTATTAATATCTAACCTGAACCAAAATATGGCCCCCGTGGCATTGTGGCCAAAAGACTAGAAACATTCCCCATTTGAATAGCTATCCCATTTGAATTCCTATTAGCTGAGATAGAAAACTGCCAACCCTTGGGTCACCGTCTCTACTAGGCGCTTTTTTCAAATTCGACACTGGGTAGTAAAAATAAGAAATAAGTAGGCCCTTGTACAATGCTGTTTTCTTTATTATGTTTTTCTCTTTTATTGTAATTTGTGTGTACATAAACTAATAAATAAATAAAATAAAATTCAACTAAACTTGGTTATATTAAGGACAAAAATAAACCGCAACAAAAAAAAACAATCAGCACTTTAGAATAATTTTATACGAGTGGAATCCGTTACAGCATGTTTATAAAACGATTAGGGCTAACCGCGATACCATCGCTAACGACGTTTTATTTAATTCATACAAAAGTCTGTGTTGCAAATGAAACGTACCTTTATGTAATTAATATTGCGTCCTTTTTATACACTGTTACTGAATTCATTGTGTGAACCCAATAATTAAAGCGGCCTTTCCATCCGCCTACCTTTCATGAGAATATAAATTATAACAGTCTGTGTAACAATAAATAATTAGCGGAGCTTATTGAATATAAGTATACTAGATTGCTCCCGCGGATCCGCCCGCGTGGAATTCTATTCGAGAATGAAAAGTAGCCTATGTGTTATTCTAGGTTACAATCTGTACCGATACCAAAATACCGACCGGATCCTTTCAACGACAACTAACCTAACAAAGGCCGCACTTGGCTGGTCTTGTGTTATGGAGATAATTGATGAGCGAGTTCAACTCACACTTGACCAGTTTTTTTTTGTTACAGTGAGGGATATGCAGATGCTGCAGCAATCTAAATTCCCACTTTTCGTATAGGTTACCACAGTTACCAGTTACCACAATAACCTTGAATCGAATGTCTAATCACTAGAGTAAGCCCGACAATTTAATTAGTTTTATTTAAATTTTACGTTCCAGACTCCCGTTAAACATAAAATTTAATTTCAAGTTACCTTCGATAGCATGAGTTTAAAGATTAATTATAATTTAATTAATTTCATTGTCAAAGGGGCCCGATCGGGCAGCATTCTGTTCTAGTTGTATTATTGTACGGTAGGCGTAAATTAAGATAACGGGACTTATGTAAATGGTTTTATACCTGAGCAATGAGCTTGGCCCTAAAATATTGCTCAGTTCATCCTTCTACCGTCATTAAGCAAAGTGTAATGATATGTTTGTAAGACCAGCATCGAATCCATAAAGTTTGTTAGGTTTCACTCAATGCATTTTATCGCTCGTACTTGTTACAACATTCCTGAAATAAATTAACCCCGACTAAAGGAGGGGTGTTAAAAGTTTATGTTAGCATCATTTGAAACTTTTAAAAATTTTACACTTATGGAGGTAACTTTATAACTTTATTTAGTTCAAACTCTACATAACAATACGTGGAGCGTACGTTGCCACCAAACAATTGAACAGTCGGATAGCAACATTTTGTAATTTTCGTTGCCGACAATTGTTGTTTTATTGTCTATCGTGTTTGACATCATAGGGCCAACTTGAGGACCATGGCACTATCATAAATCTTACGGACTGTGAGAGTGGCGCTGCGCCCAATCGCTAGATGCGCCACGGCTTTCGATCTGGCTGACAACATCAATTTATCGAGCTTAATATAAAAAAAATATTATGCGTTTCTTTTTGTAAAATTTTGATCGTGAAGGCCTCACATCATGCAGCAGAAAAACGTCTTATTGAAAATATTGTTACTACACACGTAGAAAACTTGTGTAATAACAATATTTTTCACGTTGGTGTCCTCTAGTAAAACATAAAAGAAAAAATGTTTCTCTATCGGTAAATAAACAACATTTCACCCCTTTCGTTGGCCGAAAAAGGTGGATTTGTATATTCTGGTCACGAACATCAGTATGACAAGTCGATTACCATTTCGTACTGTCTGCACCATTGACGAGGTGATAAAGGTAAACGTCGTGGTTTCATGGAGCGAATCCCCTTGGAATAATATTATATTGTTGTTATTGTGCTTGTCTAGGATGTTTGGGGAAGGTTGTTCACTGAACAATTAGTTTGAAACTTTACACAAAATCTAACACCATGATGCACAGGACCAGGACAGGTGTGCTGGTAGCCAAGTGATGCGTTTCCTATTTAGTACAAATATTACCAACATACTCGTACCTATAAGGCTTTTGATTTAGCTAGACTTGCCTAGCTTAAGGACCACTGTTGGGTCTGAAATTAGTCGGGCTATCTCAATATAACATAAGTAAGTACATAATATGTTTTATTCAAAGACTTCTATATTAACTGAGGTAGACATGACCTACGCACCGATTTTGAAACCGTTGGGTGCACTGTAGTACTCAAAACGCGGCTTGCAATCGGAGTCCATACGCCTTCTCTTTTACTTTTGTTCTATTCGTATATTGCTATTATGCGTATACAGATTGTGATGAAACAAACACAAAATGTTAAGTGGAGCAAACCGCAATACAATAATATTGATATTGATTGATACTGATTGATATTTATATTGATTGATTAGTCAGTGTAGTCTTAGCAAAGTATGTGTTTGAGGATTGCTTTTGAAATTTCGTTCGTTAGAGTACAGCGCGTCTACCTCAGTTTATATAGAATTCTTTGGTTTTACTATGCAATTACTTTTCCTAAATTATATCTTTATCAGGTTATCCCAATAAAAAAAGTAATTACATAATATTACAATGTATTTTGATTTTCTTTGTCTAATTTTAACCGTCATAGTTTCTTTGAAGCTCCAGCTCCATATAAACGAACTCAGACTCAAATATAAAGTAAATTTCAAAGGTTATGTTGCCCTTACATTTAACAAAGAAAACTTAGCTAAAGTGAAAGCTGAGAAGCTCTGCTTGAACAACTTATAAAAATGATGTAGGATTTTTGTAAAGGTTTATTTTACCAGTAGAGTCAAAACTTGTCGGTAAATCATGCCGTGGTTTATGTTTTTTCGACTCTTGAGATCCTTGGCACTTGTGGCCTATGTCTAAGGTAACTACCCTTGCCATTAATCTGCTCATTGATATCTGCAATAACTCGACCATACATATTTTACGTGTGCAAAATATGTATTATAATTTTACAAACGTGGGAATTAGATTTTAATACCTAGTCAATATTTATAGCGTAAACTATATAAAACTTGTTACTTATTAAATTATGAAATCCGAATAATGTATTTCGTGGGTCATATTTCGGTAGATGCTAGCAAACCGCAATGTCTATATTTACTAAATCAATTGTATGTCACTATGGTATTGATAGAATTATTGCAGCATTCTGTATGCCTTTTGGCTGTTGGTTCACCATTATCTGTACATTAATCTCCTTGCATCAAATACCGAGTAGTGTGACTTCAGACAAGCAAGTTAGGCTCGAGCTAATCCTACAGGCTGTCAAGTGTGGGCGTCGTATGTTTCAACATTGGAAGTCCTTTCAATTATAATATTCTGCCCCTATGACGTGTTTGGGTATCGTATTAATATTTTAGTACTCGTGTGAAGTGGGTTAGCCGAGATCAAAGGAGCGTTGTTACTAATGTTATAAAATGTTCCTTTAGATTAGAGTATAGAGCGTCCAGAATATTACAATATGTGTACTTACTTAAATGTGTTATGTTGGTAAATCTTACATTACGACATAACAAATTTGAGAAGAATTTGGAAACTAAAAAATTGAACTGTGTTATTTTACATTGTAGAAATCCTCATGGATGCTATGCCGAATTTCAATCGAATACGACCGAAAGTAGCAACAGGCAGGCCTCTGAAAGGATGATCTAGATAGACTTCCCAGTAGAAAAACCGTAGTGGAACATAATTTTTAAGAAACCGTCAAAACCTATTAGTCAATTATATATTAATTAGAACTGCGAGAACGTGATCTAAAAAGGATTTGTCGGGAGTATGTTTCCATTAGGCGATGTAATCCTGAAAGATACTGACACTGCCAGCGTTTCTCTCACATCTGAGATATCACAGAAATAAGATTATGCATAATTAAGTATAATTATTTGTTGTACTTAGTATGATCATGAACATAACAATTCGCCTGAGGCTTGTACTGATAATCTCAAACCGACCCTACCTGTATGGAAACGCTTAAGTAAGTGTAATATGTAGCAATAATTCCCCTGTCCAGACAATACAGAGGTAACTCGAACCCTTTCCTTTGACCCTCATCAGCACAGTGACGTCACACGTCCCGTTTTGTCTTCTGACACAGCTGGCTATAGACTCGACGTGTTTTGAACAAGCTGTTATTGTGAAATGTTAATTTACAATTTCGGACTGCTCTACACACGGCTAATGTAATGTGTGATTAGGGTGGGTTCTTTAGCGTACCTTTACTATATTCTACTATTTTGAGAAAGGTATGAAGATATAAGTTTTTAATATAATTTTTGTTTATTGAGATTCAATTGAAACTATTTTTTACATTATTTGAACAATATTATACGCTGTCCAATTTAAAAAGTAATAATTATAAGCCACTAAAGTCTAAACGAAAAAGCTCCAGTATTTGAGAATACTTCACATAAAAATTTAATCTCACCGGTGTAATTAGTATAACAATAATACATTACTAACAAAAGTAACAATATATCTGTGTGTGCGCTCGTGAGGGGTTCGTAAGACGCTCTGCAAACACGTGTGTTGACTTAGGTCCGTTAGCTTTGGGCCTCACCCCAGCGCACGGTCTGTCGACAACTTCATACCAACTATTGCATTTATAAATGAGGTTTCATTTATTAAATGTGAGGTTAAGCTGGCCAAACTGAAAACCACGCGATCACAATAATGTAGGGGTCGGGCTATCTGTTATTATTAAACTATCGCGGTTTTTAACTCTCATAGAATTCGGGACTTCACGTTAAACATTTTTTACTTACATTCACCGTTTACAGACATGTTGCAGTGCCCGTGGTTGCGACTGAACTGAGGCGAGGATCGACAAAAACCATGAAATAATATACTACCCTCCGTTATGTAGGGGCTGCCAGACAAAGGTTTGATAGATTATTCCCTTATTAACTACTAGCTGACCCGCGCAACTTCGTTTGCGCCACATAAGAGAGAGTATTAGGTACCTGTTCCCGTCGCATTTACTCCCGTCGTGTTGCGTTTACTCCCGTAGCGTCTCGTCGTTAATATTCAATACTACGTGAGAGAGAGAGAGGGAAAGGTTTCTCGTCGCGTGTATTCCCGTCGCATTATTTTTAAGAACAATTTCGTTTATGAAAGAGGTATCCCGTGGCATTATTGTAGAAAAAAATTGATTGCCATTAAAATGGTTATTGTGCACCAACCCAAAGATAGACACATGCTATCATGCAATTTTCTTAGAACTTTTTTAAGAGAAGCAATTTTGTAGTACGTATTTTTACATAACTATAAATATTTACGCAGCACACGCAACGAAGCTCTCGAAAGGAACAACTTTTCCCCCGTTTTTTAAACATTTACTATTACTGCTCCGCTCCTATTCGTTTTAGCATGATGTTATAAAGCCTATGACACTCCACAATAACGTATCTTTCTATTGGTGAAAGAATTTTTAAAATCGGTTCAGTAGATCCCGAGATTACCCCTTACAATTTAACAAATATACAAACACACAAACTTTACTTCTTTATAATATTAGTATAGAAAAAGCTTGGGGTAAAACCTCAGGCACGAATCAATCTACTAAGCTAAAGTGTGCCATGAATCCTGGGATATCCTTCCAAGGAGTTGCCTGCAGCTTCCGGCAATAGACGGATAAGTCCCTCTGGTTTTGGTAGATTCGAGTCCGACATGACATTCGCGGAGATATTCACACGTAAAAAAACAGAATAGATTAAAAAAAGGATTTTGTTTTACATAGAATGATTTTACTCGTACCTAACTTGATACATAAGCATAACATGCAATGGATGCTCTCAAAAGCAATAAATTTTATTCTTTTTTTTGTAAAACTTTTCATTGCTACTCCGCCATGGCCTTCCTCAAAAAATATCGTATCGATTTCTAAAATATTTTTGCAGTTCTAACTCACAGTTCTGAGATTATCGCGTGCAAATAAACAAATTCTTTCGCTTTATATTAGAGTAGGTAGTATTCACATTTTCTACAAATATTTATTGCAATTCTTTGTACACCGGTGTTTATCGAAAAAGTAATAATTATTTCAGTTTTCCACAACAAAGTACATACTATTCGGATTCTACGGTCGCTTTGAAATTATTTTATCTTCAATGCAATTTTGCTATCATATTTACATCACTGGCATAGGTATTTTAAGATCTGTAGTACATTAAACAGCTGCTAGGCTCTTGACGAATTCATTCATCTCTAGATGTAGCTGAATCTGGTTTTGCTGTAATTATGACCTTATGATCTTTGGAATAGCTTTCATAAGAATCTTTGAGCCTTGTTTTTATTTTACAACATTAAACTCTGATCTTGAACAATAAATTTATTAGTTTCCTTTTTCTCGAAGAGAATATAGAATGCTAATAATACAATTAAATTGAACCCTGTGAGGTGAAATCACGTGACACCTGCAATCTACACTACTAATATTATAAATAGGAAAGATTTCATTGTTTGTTTGTTTGCATCGAATAGGCTCCGAAACTACTAGACCGATTTGAAAAATTCTTTCACTGATGGGAAGCTACCTTAGACCATATATCACGGGACTAGCCTTTGCGAACCACCGCATACAAAAATATTCTGCCAGTTTTCATACAAGTGAAGGGGGAAACACAAAGACGTATAAAATTTCATTGCATTTAAAAATGTATTAATCGACAAACGCGTAATGGCTGTTGTGTGTTAATTGTTATTGTACAGTCAACTACAATGAAATGTACTAGTTTAATCATATAAAATGATGTACTGATGTACAGTGCTTTTTATAAAGCCAAAAGACCAAATGGTCATGTGCAATGGCAGAAAACAATGCTTAAGTAAGGCGCATCCTGTGGTTAGATGATCTAAGGAAGCTACACTCTTCGCGGTGAACATAAACTATATTTTATTCCCATATTACCACGGGAACGGGAATTACGCGAGTGAAATCGCGTGACGTTCGCTAGTATTAAATATACCTATTTTGGTAGCCAGTTACATTTATAAAATATTAAAATTCTACACTGTGGGGTTAAAAGTCACTGGAACATTAATTTCTACCTTAAGGCCATACCCAGGGCTAATGACCTTGAGCATATGGGCGATATGACTCGCCAACATAGAGTAGCGCAACTACAGAGACATCAGAGTAAAAGAACTACGGAAGAAGAAGAAAATAGTAGCGGAAATGCGTTCCTCGCTTCACCAAATAAACGAGAAGCTTTGCTGTGAGACGGTCTCACCCGACGGGCAGTCGGGTGAGACCGTCTCTCTAAAACGTTTATTGTGAGAGTTGAATCCGATTGACGTTGTCATTTTTGTTTTATTTCAAACTTTGAACAGATGATCCACGTGACCTAGTGACGTAGTTTAATGCAACAGAGTCACAGACTACAGACAAAGTCTCGCCATAAGCCCCTCTGCACTCTATTTTATAGAGAGAGGCAAAAATAAATTAAAAAACAAAGGAACGTTTGTATTTCAATTTTTCTTTGTTTTTAAGTGTAGTAAAAATACACTGCAAAAAATGTGATTCATTATTACGTAAAAATTAAATGTGACGAATTCACAAAGACGAATGTTCATATATTCATTGTTTTACTTAAATTATTACAAATCCAGACAAGAGGGGTCTTCCACTCGCTTAAAATTTTTGTTACTTTTGGAACAAAATTTCATTTCATTTTATTATAACAAACAAAAATAGTCGTAAACGCAGATGCGAGGGTCAGCTAGTTATATATAAATAAGAAGCGCTCGTGGCACCGCGGACTCAGTGTTCTGTAAACGATCACTGTAGTAAGCTCATTCACTATGGCCAGTCCTTGGATGGGTGACCATCCGTGTGACCACTTTGTGACAGTTATTTGTTCGTGTCGTTTCCGTGTTTCGGAAGGCACGTTAAGCAACGGCTTAACGTGCCTTCCGAAACTTACGGGCAACCAAAACCAACGGGTCTTGGTTGCCTGTAAAATGGCAGTCATTAAGCCAAGTAGAAGGCCTTTTTGGCGGCTTGAATAATTTCAACAGCAGGCAGTCACAACCTGCGCCTGTCTATCTCAACACGGCAATACAGCTCACCACCTATTACGTGGGACAAATTCTAAAAAGGTGAAATGTGGGGACATAATAATATGCCTCTGCCTACCCCTTCGTGGTTATCCTCGAAGGGGTAGGCAGATACATATAAACATAAATATGTAAATTATGTATGTATGGTCACGCCTATAAAGGCGTGACCATATTTATGTATGTATGTAACTAGCTGACCCTCACAACTTCGTTTACGACGCTTAAGGTGTATGAAAGGGGAGGTATTTCTTCATCAGACTCAGCAAGTGGTGAGTGAAACTGCCCTGTTTGCTTTATCATAAAAGAACGTAAACGTCGAGGGCGTGGACTGAATTGTTTTAGAATCTATTCTAAAATAATTTATTTCAGTCCGAAATATTTAACTCTGGGCTTAATCATTTAGCTCTTATATGATAAAGCCAACACGCCGGTTTAGATTTACACTCACATTCAAAGGAACTCTTGAATTCTAGGTTTTGAGAAGTTGAGATGTCTCTAACTCCTGAACTTCCTCGGATCAATTTTCATTCAAATCAGTAGTTTCGGCGTGATACGTATTCGGAATACAGACGGACATGAAAATTTTAAATTTCATTTTGGCTTAAGTAGGTATCGATTAGAGAACGCGTTCTTTTTTTTTAAATAGCTTGCATGTTCAGACTCTCGACCCTCAACAGTTTTATTATCTATATATATAAAAATGTTGTGTGCGTTTGTGTATCTATTAAAAACTCAAAATTTACTGAATCGATTGAGCTCAAAATTGGACACGATATACAATAGGATTCAGAGATGGTTTTAGGCTACTTTATACACTTTTATCATAACAGCAATAAGTATAAAATAGCTTTAAAAAGTGATTTTACCAATAGATGGCGTTGGTCGTTTTTTTTAAATTATATTCTGCCAGCTTCAGAACAAAATATTATAAACAACCTATTTAGAAGGTACCTACCAGATTGATGTTTTTTAAGAGAAGTTTGATTGCGGCCTTCTTGCATTCAGAATAATGAAAGAGAGTACTTACCTAATAAAGAGGTCAGATATGTTTTGCATGTTATTTTTGAACTTTTTGGACATTCGGAATTTTGGAGTTTTGGACTTTAGACTTTTTGAATTTTGGAGTTTTGGAGTTTTGGAGTTATGCAGTTTTGGACTTTTGGACTTTTAGAATTTTAGACTTTTAGACTTTGGAGTTATGGACTTTTGGACTTTGGACTTTAGGACTTTTGGACTTTTGGACTTTTGGACTTTTGTACTTTTGGACTTTTCGAGTTTTGGGCGTTTGACATTTTGGACTTTTGGAGTTGGACTTTTGGAGTTTTAGAGTTTTAAAGTTTTAGAGTTTTAGAGTTTTAGAGTTTTAGAGTTTTAGAGTTTTAGAGTTTTAGAGTTTTAGAGTTTTAGAGTTTTAGAGTTTTAGAGTTTTAGAGTTTTAGAGTTTTAGAGTTTTGGAGTTTTGGAGTTTTGGAGTTTTGGAGTTTTGGAGTTTTGGAGTTTTGGAGTTTTGGAGTTTTGGAGTTTTGGAGTTTGGAGTTTTGGAGTTTTGGAGTTTTGGAGTTTTGGAGTTTTGGAGTTTTGGAGTTTTGGAGTTTTGGAGTTTTGGAGTTTTGGAGTTTTGGAGTTTTGGAGTTTTGGAGTTTTGGAGTTTTGGAGTTTTGGAGTTTTGGAGTTTTGGAGTTTTGGAGTTTTGGAGTTTTGGAGTTTTGGAGTTTTGGAGTTTTGGAGTTTTGGAGTTTTGGAGTTTTGGAGTTTTGGAGTTTTGGAGTTTTGGAGTTTTAGAGTTTTGGAGTTTTGGAGTTTTGGAGTTTTGGAGTTTTGGAGTTTTGGAGTTTTGGAGTTTTGGAGTTTTGGAGTTTTGGAGTTTTGGAGTTTTGGAGTTTTGGAGTTTTGGAGTTTTGGAGTTTTGGAGTTTTGGAGTTTTGGAGTTTTGGAGTTTTGGAGTTTTGGAGTTTTGGAGTTTTGGAGTTTTGGAGTTTTGGAGTTTTGGAGTTTTGGAGTTTTGGAGTTTTGGAGTTTTGGAGTTTTGGAGTTTTGGAGTTTTGGAGTTTTGGAGTTTTGGAGTTTTGGAGTTTTGGAGTTTTGGAGTTTTGGAGTTTTGGAGTTTTGGAGTTTTGGAGTTTTGGAGTTTTGGAGTTTTGGAGTTTTGGAGTTTTGGAGTTTTGGAGTTTTGGAGTTTTGGAGTTTTGGAGTTTTGGAGTTTTGGAGTTTTGGAGTTTTGGAGTTTTGGAGTTTTGGAGTTTTGGAGTTTTGGAGTTTTGGAGTTTAGGAGTTTTGGAGTTTTGGAGTTTTGGAGTTCTGGAGTTTTGGAGTTTTGGAGTTTTGGAGTTTTGGAGTTTTGGAGTTTTGGAGTTTTGGAGTTTTGGAGTTTTGGAGTTTTGAAGTTTTGGAGTTTTGGAGTTTTGGAGTTTTGGAGTTTGGAGTTTTGGAGTTTTGGAGTTTTGGAGTTTCGGAGTTTCGGAGTTTAGGACTTTTGGACTTTTGGACTTTTGGACTATTGTACTTTTGGACTATTGGACTTTTTGACTTTTTGACTTTTTGACTTTTTGACTTTTTGACTTTTTGACTTTTTGACTTTTTGACTTTTTGACTTTTTGACTTTTAGACTTTTTGACTTTTTGACTTTTTGACTTTTTGACTTTTTGACTTTTAGACTTTTAGACTTTTTGACTTTGGACTTTTGAACTTTTGAATTGAATTTTGAACTTTTGGACTACTACTAACTCCTATGATATTTCTTTCGAAAAATAAGGTCATGAAGAAGTTTCACTTCTTACGTGTGTACGTTCACGCACACATTTTTTTTTTAAAATGTACCCATCATTTAGTTTGTTACTCATTTCTCATAGGCACATAAAACCACCATAAAAAGGTCACAGCGAAGCGTGGCAGGGTACCGCTAGTTATGTATAGATATAGACTAGCAAGAAACTCGGCGGGCTATTCTTTTTAGTGCTCTGCTTACTGTAATATAGACTTAAAAAATCATAACAAGTTGTTTGAGAATCCAACAGAGATCATTTCCAGACTTACTTGTCTAGCAAATAATTGAATACAATTTTTGGTCCCGAGCAGGATTCGAACCTGCGTCTTCTGGTTTGCCGGACCAGACGGCCTCACCATTGGAACAACGAGACACTGCTATCGACCGTCAATTCTTTCACTTTATTACCTTAACCAAGTTGCCGGTACTTGGTGTCTACGTCACCCCAAGACGTAATAAGCTGAAAAAATTGACGGTTAAAATAAATAAATAAATATATTCGCGGACATTTCGCACAACGCTATCTAATCCCAAAGTAAGCTAGGAATGACCTGCTTGTGTTATGGGTATAAGACCACGGATAATAATACTTATATACTTTTTAAATACATACATATTATACATAGAAACACCTAGACTCTTGAGACAAACATTTATGGGTCACACAAATATTTGTCTCCGGTGGGAATCGAACCCACGACCTCCAGCGCCGCAGGCGGTATTACTTCCGACTGCGCCACAGAGGCAGTCAAGTTGAGAGCAGTGTCTCAAAAAAGCAGTGTGTTAATAATAACTGTAATATAAGTAATTTCATCAGTTGTCTATATCCCTTAGCACAAAGTTATAATAGCTTAAGTTGTGTGGGAATGTCCACGAATATTTCTTCATTTATTTATTTTGAAATGATTCAGTACCGCTTACAATATTAGCATGACTACCTTTCGAAGTAATTTAAGGCCGCGTGGGTCAGATTTTGAGTTTTTTGAAACAATCCTAGTCAAAAAGTAAAGGGTTTATAATTCTGATAAATATATATACAAGCTGTTGATTTGGTCGTGCACAAGCCTCCTTCAGTGCGTAGTGTACTATAGGTATTATCGATTGCAAGCAACACAAACATACGTAGATAACAAAACCCCAAAAATCCTGTTTTTAGTGAAATATGATTTACGAAGAAAAAATCTTCACCCGTGTATTTAATGTTTACGTCGCCGAGCCAACGCTAAAGCGCAAGTCACACTGCCAGCGGGCGGGTGAGCGAGCTAGGCACACTGCGAGCTGCCGAATAACCTACGTGGCTGATGCGAGCGAAGCTACTCGTTTTCGTCGTTAGGCGCGCCCGCTTCGCTAGCTTAACTACCGTCCTCCCCGTTTCGGGTACTCAGACTAGTCGTCGCTTGTCATTCGAATAGCAGTGTCCACGTGTCTAGTCTCATCCGCACTACCCGGTTCGCCCTTCCGTATGTAGTTTTTGGTGTAAACCCCATAGTTTAGCTCGGCAATGTCGGCAGTATAAAAATATCAGTAATGGGCAAAATGTATTTAGATTAACCGTTACAAATTACAATACTTTGTTATGCTTAATTCAATTACTCTGTAACAGATTACTTGAGTAATTAATTACAATGAGTACTAGCAGTAACTAATTACTGAGTAATGGAATTACTCGTTAATCTAATTACATTGTAACTAGTTACTCATTAATTCAATTAACGAACTCTCATAATTAACAACTCTGTCCTGTGAATTCGTCACGGCCCAAGGGGTGGATCGATTTTGATGCGGTTTTTTGATCGTAAGTCAATGTATCCATGATGGTACTTAGCTATACATTTTGAAGACCATCAACTTAATTCCTGAGTGATGAAGGGATTTCACTAAAATTCCCATACGCGACTCATGGTAAATGTGGTGATCTTTTACTTTTATGTGTTTTCACGACATGGTAACCATCTACCTAATGCATTAAAATGTCTACGAATTACATGATAATTTTGCAATCCAAAATTTCATGATGGGTATAGTTTAAGGGGTTTTTTGGTATGCTGAGTACGAATTACGTGATAATTCTGCAATCCAATATGGCCGCCGCACCGTAATCACAAAATTTCATGATGGGTATCGTTTAAGGGGTTTTTTGCTATGCTGAGTACGAATCACGTGATAATTTTGCAATTCAAAATGACCGCCACGCCGTAATCACAAAATTTCATGACAAGTATCGTTTAAGGGGTTTTTTCGTATGCTGAGTAGGAATCACGTGATAATTTTACAATCCAATATGGCCGCCGCGCCGTAATCAAAAAATTTCATGATCGGTATCGTTTAAGGGGTTTTTTTGTATGCTGAGTACGAATCACGTACTAATTTTGCAATACAAGATGGCCGCCGCTCCGTAATCACAAAATTTCATGATGGGTATCGTTTAAGGGGTTTTTGCTATGCTGAGTACGAATTACGTGATAATTCTGCAATCCAATATGGCCGCCGCGCCGTAATCACAAAATTTCATGATTGGTATCGTTTAAGGGGTTTTTGCTATGCTGAGTACGAATTACGTGATAATTCTGCAATCCAATATGGCCGCCGCGCCGTAATCACAAAATTTCATGATAGGTATCGTTTAAGGGGTTTTTTGCTATGCTGAGTGCGAATCACCTGATAATTTTGCAATCCAATATGGCCGCCGCGCCGTAATCACAAAATTTCATGATGGGTATCGTTTAAGGGGTTTTTTGCTATGCTGAGTACGAATCACGTGATAATTTTGCAATTCAAAATGGCCGCCACGCCGTAATTACAAAATTTCATGATTGGTATCGTTTAAGGGTTTTTTTAGTATGCTGAGTACGAATCACGTGATAATTTTGCAATCCAATATGGCCGCTGCGCCATAATCACAAAATTTAATTATGGGTATCGTTTAAGGGGTTTTTTAGTATGCTGAGTACGAATCACGTGATAATTTTGCAATCCAATATGGCCGCCGCGCCGTAATCACAAATTTTCATAATGGGTATAGTTTAAGGGGTTTTTTGGTATGCTGAGTATGAATTACGTGATAATTCTGCAATCCAATATGGCCGCCGCGCCGTAATCACAAAATTTTATGATGGGTATCGATTAAGGGATTCTTTCGTATGCTAGGTACCAATTTAATGTAATGGGCCTTAATTTTACAACAAAAACCTTTTGTCATAGTATTTTCGCATTGCTAGGCCTAAACTTAATAAGCAAATCTTTTTAGTTTACTATTGTTAATAGCTTAGGCGGCCAAATTGAATTCCAAAATTATCATGTTATTCGTACTTAGCATTCGAAAAACCCATTAAACGATATCCATCACGAAATTATGTGATTACGGCGCGGTGGCCATTTTGGATTGCAAATTTATCATGTGATTCGTACTCAGCATACCAAGAAACCCCTTAAACGATACCCATCATGAAATGTTGTGATTACGGCGCGGCGCCCATATTGGATTGCAAAATTAGTACGTGATTCGTACTCAGCATACCAAAAAATCCTATAAACGATACCCATCATGAAATTTTGTGATTACACCGTGGCGGCCATTTTGGATTGCAAAATTATCACGTGATTCGTACTCAGCATACCAAGAAACCCCTTAAACGATACCCATCATGAAATTTTGTGATTACGGCGCGGCGCCCATATTGGATAGCAAAATTATCACGTGATTCGTACTCAGCATGCCAAGAAACCACTTAAACGATGCCCATCATGAAATTTTGTGATTACGGCGTGGCGCCCATATTGGATTGCAAAATTAGTACGTGATTCGTACTCAGCATACCAAAAAACCCTTTAAACGATAACCATCATGGATTTTTGCGATTACGGCGCGGCGGCCATATTGGATCGCAAAATTTTCACGTGATTCGTACTCAGCATACCAAGAAACCTCTTAAACGATACCCATCATGAAATGTTGTGATTACGGCGCGGCGCCCATATTGGATTGCAAAATTAGTACGTGATTCGTACTTAGCATACCAGAAAACCCTTTAAATTATACCCATCATGAAATTTTGTGATTACACCGCGGCGGCCATTTTGGATTGCAAAATAATCACGTGATTCATACTTAGCATACCAACTTCAGAAAACTTAAGAAATTTTTATGACCAGTTATAATGTAATTTACATTTTTTACACAACTGTAACCATCTAGCAAACTTACGCAACGGAAACTCTCAAAAGAAATGAAATATCCTAGTTTTCGAAAAATGTTTCGTTGCTGCTCAGCTCTTATTCGCCTTAGCGTGATGTTATATATTTTGGTATTTTTCAAAAATGGACATTCTGTTAAGGAACTTTTGAAATTCAACTAGCAGTCTCTTAGACTCTAGACACAGATTAAATAATAGTTACTACGTAACAGATACATCACTCCCATACTTAACCTCAAAAATATTAGCTATAACATATCGCTACAGTGGAAAACATGTTCTACGACGTATTTCGAGAGTCGAGATTCGTGCGCACACCTTAAGATTGCGTCATCGAGTGACAACTATTGACAACATTAGGGTTGTGAGCACGTAACAAAAATACATATGACTACAAAAAACAATAAACACAGTGTCTGAAAAAAAACTTAATAATATTTTATAACTTCTTCTTCTTTACATAAGAATTTATATTATAACTAGCTGATGCTCGCAGCTTAGCCCGCGTAAAAGTTTGTTCCTTTTCCCGCTTTCAATGGGAACTTATTCCCGGGATAAAAAGTAACCTATGTGTTATTCCAGACTACAATCTATCCCTGTATCAAATATCAGCCAGATCCGTTAGCCGTTAGAGCGTGAAAGAGTAACAAACATTTACACATCTACAAATCCGCACTCAAACACTTTCGCATTTAATTTTAGAATATTAGTAAGAAGTAAGATGAAAAAAAAAGCAAGACTAAATAAAGCGAAATATTATTTTACGCGGGAAATGTACATTGGTTGTGCGCACTTCGCTCGGTCTGGCGTGTGGCAGCCCTCTGCCGGTCGGCCACGTTAGTTCTGCGTCATAATACTTAGGAGTAGGTGCTTATAAAACGTCTTGTAGCGAGTGACGGAGGCCTGCTCTAGAGTTCAAACAACTAAACAAACAAACAAACTCTTTAGTTTAAAAATAATAGTATAATATATATACAGGATGTTGATCTGCATTTGTGCATTACTTGCACACATGACTGTACTGCCTACACTCGTTGATATTTCGGGATAAAACGAGACACCTTTTTTTACACTTTTTTTTTCTGCTTAAATTCTTTTCTATTTGCTACGGGAACTCTACTGCTTATACTAAACCAATATTAAGTGAAAAAATGGGGCAGTAAAATTAAGTTCTTAATAATTATTAAATAAAATAAATTTAAAAAGCAACTCGTATGAATCGGTTCTAAATATTCTAATAATACTATTACCTACATTGGTACATTTTCACCGTTCATTCAAAACCGTTTCTTCTTTACCTACAGTTTAGTAGGCACATACAAATGTGTAGGCATAGGCAAAGGAGGCCTGCGGTGGCGGCGCGGCGCATGTAAGTTACCCCTCCAACCCCCGCGCAGGAGCGAGCGGCTCAGGCGGCGCCTTTGATCGGTGAATTTGAAATTTTGAATTAATTAGTCGCTCGCCCGCGCTCAGCGTGAGTATATTCGCACGCGCCGATATCTACATAACGTCCGTAACAACACCGGTAACGATGTCAGAGCGTTACAGTAACGTTGAGTTGGTGGCAATGGTGCGCCTTTACGCTATTTCTAATAATAACGTTGTTGATGCAATTCGCATGTTCAGGGAAATGTTTCCAGACCGACCAATACCATCTCGTCGCATGATGCTTGCCGCCACACAGCGCTTAAGGGATCACCGACAGTTCGAGGTTCCTCGACATGCACAAGATCGTGGTACACAAGGCCTATCAGCTGATCGGCAAGAGCAGATTCTCAATTATTTTGAGGAAGAACCTCGAGCCAGTACGCGTGAAGCCGGTCGCCGTTTCGGTGTTCATCATACCACAGTGTGGAAGCTGCTGAATCGCGAACTAATGCATCCGTTCCATTTCCGACGTGTTCAAGAGTTGCATCCGCAGGACAATAACGCTCGGACAGTTTTTTGTCACTGGCTCCTTGAACATCAGGACGTGAACATTTTGTGGTCCGACGAATCATTGTATACGCGCGTGGGCGTTTATAACGTCCACAATGAACATTGGTGGGCTCACCGACAACACAACCCACATGTTACTACGCGGGACTCGTTCCAGGTCCGGTTTAGTCTGAATGTGTGGGCTGGTATCATCGGTGATCATCTACTTGGCCCATATTTTATTGACGGTCGTTTGAACAGTGCTACATACTTGGTGCTACTCCGACATGTGGTTAATGAGATGCTCGATGACATTCCACTCGCATTTTATAGGGACTTGTACTTCCAACAGGACGGTGCGCCACCTCACTATGGACGCCAAGTGCGCGAATATTTAAGTGAAGTGTTTGGTACGCAGTGGATAGGCCGTGGTGGACCGGTAGCCTGGCCGCCGCGTTCACCCGACCTAACGCCCTTAGACTTTTATTTTTGGGGAGATATTAAAAGACTTGTTTACAATGAAGACATTGTGAGTGTTACACAATTACGTGAAAGAATTGTTTTGGCATTTGAACAAATAAAAACAAATGTGCTAGTGCTTCGCAGCTTAAAACGCAACTTAGTGCGCCGCGCCAATCTGTGCATAGACACTGGGGGTGAGCATTTTGAACAATTATTGCGTGTTACATGATTTTGTAAATAGGTATTTAAGCTTTGATTCTCAATTAATTCTGTAAATAAGTTGATTTAAAATTTTAAACTACGCCAGAAATGCTTCATTTCAGAATACTTTTCTCATACCTAATGTTTACTAACAGTACTTAATGTTTTTGTTTGCAATTGCATGATAAATAGCGTGTTTCTGCCGGTCCTAAGCCCTTGAAGTAGGAAGGAATCTTTTAAATCAACATAAACTCATCATCAAATCATTAATATCAAATCAAAAAAGTACATAAAGGTCACCGAACTTGTCAGTTGGAACTAAAAACTCATGAAACCTAATAACTAATGGCTCCTCTACACTGCCTGCAAAGTTCATAGGCGAAGTACTCTAGAAACTTTGTCTAAGTTCGAAAAAAGTGCGTCACTACACACTCAGTGGTGTCAGTAGCCTGCGCACGCACATTGCCGCCGTTTGTAATGAACAAAGAAATTTGTGTGGCAGAGTTTCCAGGAACAACATAATTTGCTCCTGACCACTGTTTGACGCTGATAATTGGATCACATACACCAAAGCACTAATTATAGCTTAAATCACGCGCCGGCAAAGCACCGGCACACACGATGTCGGCCAAGTAGTGTAGAGAGGTACTTCGTGAACGCACTTCCCGCATCTTTGGGCCCATTGACTGAGGCGCAAAAATCGACAGCAAATAAAGTCGCCTGAGGGGAGGTATAGTTTTTGACGAGGTAAGCCGAAGTGCCTCTTTACACTATCGTATTCATTTAACTTCGTTCAACTTCGCGGGCAGTGTAGAGGAGCCATGAGATGCGATACGTAGCCGCATTATCTAGGTACCTACTATTGTCTAGCTTTAAGCCCAGGCCACACCGCCAGCTGGCGGGCGAGCGAGCTAGGCGGGCGGGTGAAGTGAGATATTGAAGTTATGCAAACTACGCGACATTGCCGAGCTAAACTATGGGGTTTACACCAAAAACTACATACGGAAGGGCGAACCGGGTAGTGCGGATGAGACTAGACACGTGGACACTGCTATTCGAATGACAAGCGACGACTAGTCTGAGTACCCGAAACGGGGAGGACGGTAGTTAAGCTAGCGAAGCGGGCGCGCCTAACGACGAAAACGAGTAGCTTCGCTCGCATCAGCCACGTAGGTTATTCGGCAGCTCGCAGTGTGCCTAGCTCGCTCACCCGCCCGCTGGCAGTGTGACTTGCGCTTTAGCGTTGGCTCGGCGACGTAAACATTAAATACACGGGTGAAGATTTTTTCTTCGTAAATCATATTTCACTAAAAACAGGATTTTTGGGGTTTTGTTATCTACGTATGTTTGTGTTGCTTGCAATCGATAATACCTATAGTACACTACGCACTGAAGGAGGCTTGTGCACGACCAAATCAACAGCTTGTATAATTAACTCATTTATTTAGGAAACTCGAATAAATCACTACACTTAATAAAGTTAGATGCATTTACTACGTCAAACAAAGTTAGCATGCTGTTTCTTTCTACTCTACTGTATACTGTGGCATGAGAGTTCACTGCCGCTGCCGGCGCGCGGTGTGTCTTGCGCCCGGGGCGAGGGGAGCGCCAAATGCCTACTTGTGTGCTATAACCGCCCCTTAATAAAACAATACATAAAATAAGTTCAAATGCATTATATTCTCATGTAATGCAGTATGCATTGTGTAACTCGGGCTCTGGCTCTTTTACACGCATTACTCTGTACATGAATGAAAATATAACATTTTACGAGAATATTTTGCAGACTAGAGCGACATACGTCCGTCTAGCAGCACGACTCCCCCCGCACTAGATTTTCGGGCGAGCGCTGGGAAGCAAGCAATGTGATGTATTCTTTGAATACATTATTAGTTATTATTAGTTAAAACTTATACTAATTCAAAATTGAAGAAAACCATTTTAGAGGTCTATGTTTTCTTTAGTCTCTGATATAAATTTTATTATCATTCATTAATAAATAGATGTCATACAACGACTTCTTCTAAAAAATTATGGGCTGTTTCAGTGATGTTTTACTAGTTATTTATAATAAATACACAATTTCTGATGAAACCATCCTCTGGAACACATCTTTTAGATTTCAAATCTACTTTTGGCTGTCATTTTTCGTATACTAATACCGAGAAGAACGTCTTTATTTGCACCTCTTTTTCGCAAACTTTGTCAACCACTCCCCTTAACATTGAATTGCGAGAGGTAGGATTTAATGGAGTATCGTGTAACATTGGAAGGTGCCTGACCGTGAAACCACAATGTAACATACACCACACACACTCATACAATGCTGCTAATTGGTAAGGGATAACAAATGGGGTAATAATTGGGGCAGGATGAGCAGCACGCCTTCTAGTCAATATGTTGACTCTTTCTGGTGAAACAAATTAATACTGGTTCTACCATGGTAGAAATATATGTTCTACCTTGCCGAAGATCTATGCATGTAGTGTTTTCCTGTACAGTGTTGTCACTCGAAAAGACACAAGTGAAAATCAATTCACATGGCTATGTCTGCAAGCCGAAGCCACCTTCGAATTTCTTTGTTACGTACACTATATTTTATGATAAAAACGTAGCAATCGGCTTTATAAGGCAAGTCTTAATGAAAATATTTCGGAATACTGCAAGGATAATGTAAATTTTTGAAAGATTTTTAATTAATAAGGTGGTATATTTCTGCTGTTATCAAATTGTGATTAAAGAAGGCAAAGATTTCATTATGCTTTTCACTTTTAGTAAACTCAATTATTTAAATGTAGTGCGCATAATTATCTGTGAATTGTTTTATTTTTCAAGTTTAATGCAAAATAAACATCGAAAACGGCCTGCAGTGCCAGTCGTTACAGCACAAACTCACGTTAATGCTGTACGGAAATTAAAGCGAGAGCACTAAGGCGGATAAAACGTGACCGATGAGTACTTGCCGAATTAATAATAAAGATTACATAAACATTTTTACCACAGGTATTTTCAGTAAAGCTCATTGTCAGTTTGTGTGACTCGTAAAATAAGCTTTAAAATTAAATTCGATATGAGTTTGTACAGAACCCTTAGTGTGGGTGGCTGAACGAAGCAAACGATGAAACAAAAGAAAATAAAGAAAAATCAATTTATTTCTGCCAACTGCTGTAACAAAAGTGCACATAAAAAAAAGTATGACTGACTGTGACTGTCAACAGTGTTACATAACTTGTCATTGTCACATCAAAAGTTGTCAAAATCAAAATCAAAATCAAAAATCATTTATTTACTTAGGCTTATATACAAATGCACTTGTAAACGTCACTTATATAAACCAAAAGTTACCACCAGTTCACAACGCGACCCACCTGAGAAGAACTGGCAAGAAATTCAGCGGGTTATTCTTTTAACTACTCTATTTACAACTTTATTAATGAATCTAAAAACTATGCATTTTAACACTTTTTTTGAGAATCTAGCAGAGCAGGTCGTTTCCAGGCTTCCTTATCCATCAAGTAATCACCAACCGTATAGTAGCCCTTGCTGTATAATTTACCTTTAACAAACTTTTTGAATTTATTTAGGGACATACTCTTAATTTCGTTAGGTAACCTGTTGTAAAAGCGTATACAGTTACCCCTGAAAGAATTACTGATTTTATGCAATCTGCTATGATTAACAGCGAGGTTATTTTTATTTCTAGTGTTGACATTGTGTCTATCACTTAACTTATGGAAACTATGTAAATTTCTTTGTACATACATAAGATTTTCAAAAATGTATTGAGATGCTACTGTAAGAATATTAACCTCTTTGAATGTTTCGCGCAGAGAGATCCTTGGACCTAATCTATATATAGCTCTTATGGCTCGCTTTTGTAAAATAAAAATAGAATTTATATCTGCAGCATTGCCCCACAGTAGAATACCGTAAGACATTATACTGTGAAAGTAACTGAAATAAACTATTCTAGCCGTATCTACATTAGTCAAGTGCCTTATCTTTTGCACAGCAAATGCTGCTGAACTTAATCTACTAGCTAGTTTTACAATATGTGGACCCCATTGTAAACCAGCATCGACCGTTAACCCTAGGAACGTCGTTGATTCCACAAGTTCCAACTCTCGACCATTAAGTTGAACATTGGTGTCTGACTGTGTTACATTCGGCAAGGTAAACTTAATACATTTAGTTTTATTATCATTCAGTCTAAGATTGTTAATGTTAAACCAATGAACCACTTTCAAGATTGCATTGTTTACATCGTCATAGTTATCTATTTGTCGTTTGACTTTGAAAATCAAAGAAGTATCATCAGCAAACAAAACAATCCTGTTGTTGTCCCCCATGTAAAAGGGTAGGTCATTAAAATATATAAGGAATAAAAATGGGCCGAGTATTGAACCCTGCGGGACGCCCATAGTAACTACTGATCCTTCTGAACGTGTACCATTAACATCGACTCTCTGAATTCCATTGTTCAAATATGAAGTCAGAAGATCGAGAGCCTTGCTCCTTATGCCGTAATGGTGTAATTTCCTGATTAATGTTTCATGTTGGACGCAATCAAAAGCCTTAGACAGATCGCAAAATACACCAATTGCATCTTGTTTATCCTCCCAGGCCTCATAAATACATTTCAATAACTCTACACCAGCATCGGTAGTCGAACGTCCTTTAGTGAAGCCAAATTGTTTCTCATGAAACAATTTGTGACTGTTAAAATAAATCAGCATCTGCTCTAGTATTAATTTTTCAAATATCTTGCTCAAGGTCGGCAACACCGAAATAGGTCTGAAATTACCCGGATCTGAAGTGCTGCCAGCCTTGAACAGTGGTAATACTTTACTGTGTTTCATCAAATCAGGAAATACACCACTTAAGACGCAATCGTTAAACACAGTTGCCAAGTAGGGGGCAATGACATCTATAATACTTGAAACGGATTTCACTGATAATCCCCAAAGGTCAGCGGTTTTTTTAACATTAATAGATTTAAACGCTTTTATGATGTCGTTGCAGTTGACAACGGTGAATTCGAACGCGCCTTCACAGGCAGCAACGGATTCTAGAAGACGACCGAAGAGTGTTAGTTACATCTATTGGTACATTACTGAAGAATTTTTCGAACTCGGTCGCTACTTCCATATCCTCCGAGACGTGGCGATTGTTTATCTTTAAATCGAACTTTCTTTCATTCACTGTACACCTACCACATTCCGCATTTATTATGTTCCAGGTAGTTTTAATTACATTCGCAGAGTCTAAAATTTTATTTCTAATGAAATTAGATTTGGCTAAGGAACAGGCTTGCTTAAATATCTTTGAATATTTTTTAACATATTCCTGAAATTCAGGGTTGAAATTATATGATTTTTCAGAATACAGTTCATATAGGCTATGACGACTTTTATAAATTCCGGGTGTTGCCCAATCACTAAAAGCAGAACTGCCTCCAATTGATAATGTTTTCGGGGTGAAAATTTTCCCAAACACATCATGTATCAAATTAAATAAATTGGTGTAGGATTCATCTAAACTAGTGTAATCAGGCAATTCTGGTAATTTCTTCACTAAATTTCTTCTGAAAATTTCCAAGCGCTGTGTGTTGACTGGGACAAAACTGATTATCTTCTTACTTTCCCTACTATTTCTCAAATAAGAAACGGACTGTCCGCGATGATCTGATTTTACAGGGTCCACTATACATTTTTTAATGGGATGTATATTAGTATAAATATTATCAATGCAAGTAGCAGTAGTGGCAGTTATACGAGTAGGTTCTAAAAATATATTATACAAACCAAACGACTTGAACAAATTTAACAATTTCTCGCTCTGTAAAGGTGCAGATTCTAAAACATCTATATTGAAGTCCCCACAAAATAGGACTGTTTTTTTTGTACTTTGGCATTTAAACAATGCTTCTTCAAGCTTCTCTTCGAACTGGACATATGGAGCATCCGGGGGGCTGTATACGCTTAGTACAATGAACTGCTCAAACTCTATACTAGCTATCTCAATAACTCGTTCTACAGAGAGGCCTACTATGTCTTTACGTTCTTTACACTTTATTGACTTATTAACAATAATTAATGAGCCTCCACGTTTATATTTTATTCTACAGAACGAGCTAGCAACCTGGTGATTTTTGAAATTGAACATGACCTGATAAGGCTTTAACCAATGTTCTGTTACACAAAAAATATCAATGCCATTCAAGTTCATGTACAATTCCAATTCCAATTCTTTTCCACCAATCAGGCCTTCAACATTTTGGTGCACCAGGTGTAAAGCATTATTTTTAAGATTAATATGATTAATAGATTCAACGGCCTGAGAGCAATCAGATATAGAATTGGGCTGTGGCTGATGTAGAACTAAATTTGATTCATACATTATGTCAAGCTTAGTGCAAGAACGCTGCTCTTTTGTCCTATATTTAAATTACTTGGATATAAACAGCTATCCAGAGATCTAATACCAATGTCATTTTGCTCAAAAGGAGCAGGTTTGATAGCCAGATTTTTGGCTAAAACATCTATAAAATGATGTAGCGAAATTGCTACCCGTCTTTTAAAATAATCCAGAAGCTTATGCTTTCCTTTAGTCATATAAAAATAATAATTCTTCCTAACAATAGTGTTAGTGTCAATTATACTAAACTTTTTATCATGAAGTGTTAATGTGTCCAATGACAAATTTAAATAGTACCTAATCCTATTTTCCGCAACTGGCATATGTTTACAGTAAGGCAGTGTGTAAATAATAATATTATTTAAATCTAAAGAGTTTAATTTATTATAATATTTAACAAGTTTATGTTTGGTTATACCTGTCCTGTTTCCTATGAAAATGACCAGATTGTCTTTCTGTTAAAATTTATAACTGCATACGGACTTCATTATTTGTGTATAGGATGAAGCAGGCATGCAGTGATTTATAAAGGACTGCCCCTGTGTACAAAAATTTAATTTTGACCCCATGTCTCTCCCAATTTCATCACTGAACATGATCCATCGACTACTTTCGCTGTTATCTTTTTTAAGACCTATATTGACCTGTTTTTGTGTCCTAGGCATCTGGTCACCAGATAGGGTAAGTGGCTGGCTCGGACTCGGCCCTGGCTCGGGTTGGCTGCAGTCACATTTAGTTTTATCCGCTAAAGAGCTAAAACGGTCAGCATAATGAGATGTTGAATTTAAGAGTTTATCCATAGCCAAAGAATATTCTGTCAATATTGTCAACCTACGTAGAGAAATTTGTAGAGTTCAGTACATACATAAGTTTTAAATCTTACCACCTAAATTAAATTTAATACTCTTACGAGAACAATAATAGGCGTAAATACAGTATCATACTTTACAACAAACCAAGTCGATAGCCACTGCAACTGGTGAAAGCAGGTCGTTTCTCAGCATAATGCTGTGATGCAGAGATATTCCATATCAAACGCTGATTTTCATCAACAACCTTAGATATCGTGTAAATGGCATCATCCATCACAAACCCGAGAGAAAAAGCTTCTTAACATGAAATGTTTCAAGGGCGCCGTATTATCATACAAATAACCCGTGAGAGAATACAATAAAGTGCATTGCAACAGTATTACCTACCCAATTTTGAGAGTTTATTAATTAAAAAAAAAAGATAAAACAAAGGTAGAGACCCACAATACAAAAAAATATTCTCCACTTATGCACATTATTTAAGTTTTCCAAAGAAAACATACCAAGAAAACAATTGCAACCCCATTTCAACTACGCTATTTAGTACATAATTTAAAATGAAGAGTGCATAGAATCCAAAATACCACAACAAACCTTACACTATTTTTATTTTATGTGTCGTGTGCGGGCAAGTCTTTTGACATTTTAATAGTTCGACAGAGGAACGATCTTTTGAAACGCGTAACTTGTTATTGTAAGGCGTTAAGTGAAACCTGATAGTTATACCCACGTTTTACTAAGTAACTATGATAAAGCCCTTAGGCCAAACCGGTCAAGTTATTTTGAAAATACCTAATATTTTGTTATTTTTAAAGTATCGTGGGTTTTTACGGTCATAGAATTCGAGACATCACGCGAAATACTATTTACTTTCAGACAGCACGTTAAAGCAAAAAAAGTTATGGCCGCTTGTGTCGTCAAAAACGTGATTTCGACACTCCCAAGGGAATACTTTAAGGAGCCATAGGTCTAAATATTTGGAATTAATTTCAACTCAATACCGTTACACATTAACTAGACTAGACAAAAAGGTCTTGACAAACAAATGGAGCGACGAACGGGCGGACGAACGGGCGGACGGACGTACGAACAGATGGGCGGACGGATATAATGTACGGAACCCTTGGAGGACGAGTCTGACTCGCACTTATCCGGTTTTATTTTCTTGCCCAAGGAATACTACTACCAAATATAATTAAATGAATCATACCACAGAATAGAATAGAATATAATAGAATAATCTTTATTTGCTAGAAATATGGTTTACAGGATGACATGTTTTTTTAAATATGACCAAGACATATTTCGCCTGGAATACTCAGACATGCAAAATTATTTAAACAATGGTATTAAATTACAATTAAAATTAATTTGAATTTATAGTACACGTGCGGCCTGTGGGCGGGGTACACTCGAAAAGCTTACAACGCCCTTCGTGTGCAATACAACAACGCGTTCAGGGTGCTGCTGGGGCTACCGCGCTTCTGTAGCGCATCTGGGATGTTCGCGGAGGCCCGGGTAGATTGCTTTTATGCAACCATGCGTAAGAGGTGCGCGTCCTTGGTGCGCAGGGTGCGCGAGAGCGACAACAGCGTCCTGAACATGATCGCGCGAAGACTCGACAGCCTCCACGTTAACCATTGCTGTGCCATAGCGGGGGGCGTGCTGCAGGAATGGCCTTTGTAATGTTTTAATATTGATTTAATTTAATGTACCTATTGTAATTTTTATTCATTGTAATTCTATTTTATTTATTCATTGGAATTTTAATTATTGTAATCGTATTTATTATAATCGTATTTATTGACATTTTAATTATTGTAGTTGTATTTCCTGACATCTAATTTTTGCAATTGTATTTATTGACATGTAATAATTGTAATTGTATTTTATTGAAATTGTAATAACTGTATTTATAATTATTACAAAATTAATTAATTACTGTACTTATTGATATTTAATTATTGTAATTGTATGTTTTGTAACTGTATTTAATTTTTACATACATTTGTTATTTTTTTGGTTGCTAACCTAGATTTTTAAGCACTACTAACAAAATGTGAGCCATTGTAGCTTTATTAAATAAATTCAATTCAATTCAATAGTATGTCAATCACCAATTAATTACATTACACAATTTGGTAAAATAAACTTAAGTTCTCTCAACTTTCATTAAATAGACAACTTTGTTTTTTTCTATCTTAGTTCTCTCTTTGTCGGAAGATGTAAATAAAGTTTCAACTCTTAAAACTTTGAAAGTACTTAATTTATACACGACATAAAAAGGATATTGAGTAAGTTTTGACTTAATTGTCCACTTGCCGCATAAGTTTTCTTGCGATCGGAAAGTCTTTGTGACGAATGCTTCATTAAACTTGCCTTTTTAAGTCATTATCACTAGGTACAATTGGTATTAACATTGAAGCTTATTTTACAAAGACAAAGTATTGAGCTTTGTAAATCTTAAGCCTAATTTGTAAGGCAATTACTGAGGTTGAACGGACGGATCAGGTGAAACACTTGGGACCTGCATCATGGAACTGTGAACTCCAAAATTACGATTAGGCTGGAGCAGGGGTAGCTTGATGTGGAGATGTATCCCGCAACTTACTTGAGCTTCTGTGATGGAAAAATTGTGATGGCATAACGGTAAGGTCAGGCTTTAGCCTCTCCACCCTCGGTGACACTCTGGTTTCTGATAGGATCTGTAAATAGGACTTCTTAATATTATTTTAACTTGCTATAAAATAATGCTTCTTTATCACAGTGGTCAATTCTCTATACCATCACTCTAGTGCAAACAGCCTATAATAACTATAATGTTATTCCTAGGTACAGGAATCATTACGGTGATCTACCGCCCTACGGTTAAGGCACATTAGAATTTCATTAAATACTTGGGATGATTCTTTGTTCAATGTTGGTATTAAACTATGAGTGAAGTTCTAATTAACAAAATTAATAACAGCTCACCTCCATTAGAAAAGTTAACCGTAGCGGTAATTTATAAAAGCTGACAGAAACTTTAAACTTTTGTTAAAACTGGTAGACCAATTTGTTCGTCGACTGTAGTGACATAATTAGCGTCAGTAAATAAATTTAGTTGGTGTCAAATTTTAATGAGAGATGTTAGTGTAAATTAGCTGCATAATATGTGTTGTTAATTAACGGATTTCGTTGGATTCGGAGTGGCGATTTGTAAAGTGGTTTTTAGTCAAAACTACATCCGGTCTGGGATACAGGCTTAGCGGACTGGAGCACCCGTGTAATTATTAGGATAGTGGTAGAACGTGGCGGATAGCACAGAAATCTACAATAAGTCAATAGAAAGGGCTAGTGCAACTCTAATAATCGGAAGCGCAAGTCATCACCATCTTCACTATCAAGGTGAAAAAAAATTCGGCCGTTTTTAGGGTTTCGTAGCCAAACGGAAAAAACGGAACCCTTATAGATTCGTCATGTCTGTCTGTCTGTCTGTCTGTGTGTCACAGCCACATTTCTCCGAAACTATAAGGCCTATGCTATCGAAACTTGGTTACTAGATGTATTCTGTAAACCGCATTAAGATTCTTACATAAAACTAGAAAAAAGCAGTAAATTTTGGTGAAACTGAATGAAAATGAAAATTTTAAACATACTCAGAACTGAAACTCTAAATTTTTTTTTTCATCAAACCCATACTTGTGGGGTATTTATAGATAGGTCTTCAAAAATGCTATAGAGGTTTCTAACATATTTTTTTTCTAAAGTGAGTAGTTTGCGGAAGAGATACTTCCAAAGTGGAAAAACGTGTCCCCCCTCCCCCCTCTAACTTCTAAACTAAGAGAATGATAAATCAAAAAAAAAATATGCTGTACATTGCCGTAAAAACTACCAACGAAAATTAGTTTAAACGAGATAGAGCTGGTAGTTTTTTTTTTAAACGTCATAAACTGCAATTTTCGGTTAGAAAAATCACTACCACTGCGAACGTGTTAAAACCTCAATCAAAGTTAAAACGCACTATAAGAACTTTTATATTATGTTACTTGCTGCTACGAAACCCTTCATGGGCGAGTCAAACTCGCACTTGGCCGGTTTTTATAATACTCAATTACGATAGTAGAGGCGCTTGAAAAGTTTTTTGTTTTATATTTATTCAGCAATATAAAACACATACAAATTCAGACTCACCACCAAATCGTTCCCCAGTCGCACCTCACATTTAGCCCGAAGACAGCTGCTGTCGCAGTGTTATCGATTCTCACAGCTTTTTTATTTTTATTTTATTTTTTATTTTATTTTATTAGGGACAACAAACAGTTACAATATAAATCATACAATAATAAAAATAAAACATGCATTCCGTATACAATATTGTAACCCACAACGTTATCCGCAGATAGATTAAATTATAATTAACAGTGTGTGCCAGTAGAGGTTAACAGTTTTTGCATCCGTTATAGTTGGATCATGGCATGATGATGACCGGGAAAGGTCACCGCTGACAATCGACACCACTTTTACCACTATGTAGGTGGTATTATGGTTGTTGTTTATTCTTGAGTTCTTCTACAGCAGTGAGTGGTTAGACATCCTATTCCTCCTCACTCCTCACTGGACTCCTACCCACTAAAACCCACAGGTGTCCTACCTATTAGCCTACGGTTGGAAGCCCCGGGTAAGCCCTCAGAAGGATATCCCAGGTTTCCCAATATAATATCAGCCTAGATCTTCAATAATTTAGGTACTGCTACTTTTATAAGAATCTCAGGACTTTCTGAGACACGTATTCTACAATTTGTTTAAATAACTCCAACATATTTCTTAGCGTGAATATCTCATAGCGAATTTGTTGAGGTTAAAGTACCTATTAATAAAATGATTTATATTTATTTCTGCGCGCATTATGCGTAAAGTTTGTGCTAAAGCATCTCATTAATCACAATAAGAATTCTACGCAGGCGAGATTTCTTATTTTAAATAAGAAATAACTAGAGACCTAAACTCGCATAACGGCGCTTGTTACACGCCAGATTTCATCAGTAATTCTTTATCCTAATAGATTACCAAAAAGCCAAGTTCACGGTTTTTTACTAACACAAATACTCTCACAGGACCAAAAAAAAATTCGTTTGATACCGTTTTAACACAGAACATCACCGTTAGCATAGTCTGTAATAGTTTAAAGTGCAGTTTGTTTGACTTACAAAATGTCGTATTCGAGTTCAGCCTACACTCGTCAACCACTCGCAAATTGCTAAAATTTAATTTGCTCGTAATAGGTATTTTCGTTCGATTAAGTTAATAAAGATCTAAACAAAAATGTTGAACTCAAAGTCACACAAAGTCAGTAGGCGGCTTGGCTAGACTTTAGACTTGTTCTGGAATGCCTAAGTTGGATTAAGTAGGTATACTTAAACTTATTTACTTAGCCAAGTTTTTGTTTTACTGTGATATGACACGAATAATAGAAACAAATAATAATTTTATATTCTGGCTCAAGCGGGTTTACACTCGCAGATTACTCTGATCTCACCAAAAGCTCTGAACCAAATGAATGAAGGTGAGGAATGTTGGTTGTGGGTTAAATGACCCGACTGATACATTGCCTTGAAATAAGCCGCTAATGTAAATGATTCCACCAGTTTATCTTCTGGAGGTTATTGTCATTAAGTATATTTATTTTTTATATAAAGCAATAACCACCAGAAGATAAACTGATGGAATCCTTTACCTTAGGGGTTTATTTCAAGGCAATGTATAAGTCGGGTCATTTCGCCCACAACCAACAGTCCACACCTTCATTCATTTGGTCCAGAGGTTTTGGCGAGATCAGATTACACCTGCTTGAGCCAGAATAGTTATATTTCAAAGATCAAAATTGATAACAATCGAGACAAAATCAAGTGAGTCATGTTGCCAGTAAACGCCCTTATTCTTTTTATCGTGCTAAAAAAATTCAATAGCCAATGTGAATAGGTAAAATTTAAAATTCATCATCCGCTTAAAAAACATTCGAGCGATTTACATTTTGATCTGAATCCTACGTAGGTAAGAGGCTTGCGTTATTCTTTGCAAAACTAATCTACATTGTAAAGGGAGTTCCGCACACGTCCTGTAGTGGGCCGATTGTGAATTCAGCGCCGTGTTTGATTTAGTTACGGTAAGCATTAGAATTTTAGGGTACCGTCTCTAAAGGGTAAAAAACGGGGCTCTATTATCGAGTCTCCGTTGTCTGTACGTCTGTCAGTCACCGGGCTGTATCTCATGAAACGTAATAACTAGACCGTGGAAATGTTCACAGATGGGAGGACAGAGGTAACAAAAATACTAAAAACAGAACTAGATTATTATTTAAGCAGGCTCCCTAAGAAGAAACATAATTGTTTCACCGTCATTTGTTACGGAACCCTACGTGTCCTCCGTCCAAATCGCAATGGACCAGTGTTTTTATTATACCTTTATATCGTTAACGCCATAGAAAAAAATCTTTATCATAGGTATTTACAAAACGTTAAAACTGAAAAAACGCCGCTGTCCCGAAAAGAACTCGTAAGAACCTCAACAAGATTTAGGCCAAAAAACAAGTCCTATTTGCTCTACGACCGGCAACTGATTTGTCAGTCGGAACAATAGTGGTATCCATTGTTATAATAATCTTAATGGGTAATCTTGTCAGTTAATACTAAACATTTTGTTGCAGCTTAATACTTTGCTTGACAAGTTATTTGAAATTCTTATAATTATTCTCAAAACACATACTTCACCATTTACCATACGTGTCTATTAACAAAATGGTTCCACCCGTGCTGATAAACATCTATGAAGATAATAATACAATTATTTTCATTAAATCAATAACGGTAAACCACCAGATTTATGGTTGTGGCCACATAGTGGTTCACTATCATTCTTTCCGCACGCCACGTTCAACCCAGTCATTTGGCCATACATCAACCACAGTCAGACACATTGGCCCAGTTAATGAATTGCACCCGATGTCGACGTCCTGAGCCTCATAAATCTGCTGTAAATTAAACGCTGACCCGACTTAATTATAAGCACATATCGCACAATAAATACACGAATCACACCAAACTCATAGACCATACAGTACTTAATACTGCGTTTATCATAGACGTTATTAGGAGATAATGCAAAGAATGTTGTTTCTGCCGTTGTAGCACCCACGCGTTCATAGTGTAGGCAGAGCCTTGTTACACGCCTACTCTTGACAAGTCACTAATAAGTAATAAAAATTACAAGTAATAAAAGCTCCTAAATATGTGCTTGTATTTTTAAACTATTGCGATTTTCAACTTATGGGATTCTGTACATAGTTCAAGCGAAATACTTTTTACTTACATGCACCAAAGTTTCGGGGCAGTTGCAGCGCCCGTGGTCGGTTGGACCTATTTTGTGGTTGGACTGAGGCGAGGATCGACAAAAACCATGACGTTACCTTGTGTTGAACTACCCTCCGTTATTATACCAACGAAGGGTAAGCGGCGACACACCACACACACTACGTCAGCTAAACAGTTTGAAAACAGTGCTTTTTGTGATAACAGGGCTGACTTCTTGTCGCTCAAAGAATTTGCGCTGCAATTCAACTAGGTACCTAAACTGGCCAGCCTTATAGAGTCCACTTTGAGAAATTCTACGACACCAAGACTAGGTGTTGTGCGACTTGTAAATTGTTATGGAAATATCTACATGCACAACGACAAATTAACATTGAAAAAAAATACGAAATGCTGATTTTTAACCGACTTCCAAAAAAGGAGGAGGTTCTCAATTCGTCTGTATGTTTTTTTTTTTTTTTAATGTTTGTTACCGGCAAATCGCTTGAAGGAGTTAACCGATTTTGAAAATTCTTTTTTTGTTTGAAAGCTGGTGCTTCCCATGTGGTCCCATATACAGGAAGTCAGAATCGGACGCTGGGATCCCGGAGAAATCGAAGAAATCCCTCGAACCGAGGGAACTCCTTAACGACTTACAGCAGTTATCTTGTGTTTGGGCTTGATTAATTTGTATTGGGGAGAACATTATCCCTAGACAAATATAATTTCCGTCTATCCGTCACTGAAAATCATGAAAAAAAAAAATTTTAACAAAAAAAAACCGACTTCAAACAAAAACTAAAAATTGAAAAATAAAATTAACTTAGCACAAAGTAATAGGTAGTATATTTAGTTTTATATCAGATATTATTGACTGTAATACTGAAGTCGGTGCCAATATTTATATGAGAGATTAATAATATCTACCTAAACCTATAATTTTACTTGGCGCCGATTTCAGTATTACATTCAATAATATCTGATATAAAACTAAATATACTACCTATTACTTTGTGCTAAGTTAATTTTATTTTTCAATTTTTAGTTTTTGTTTGAAGTCGGTTTTTTTTCGTTAAAAATTTTTATTTCTTCATTTCGTATTTTATTTGTAGATATTTCCATGTTAATAAGAATAGACAAAAAAGGCTTATTCAGTGAGCGAAATAATTATATCAGGTGGGGCATTATGCTTGTCTGCCACCTAAGGCATAAAAAATATGTAGGTACCTACTTTCTACCTATAAATTGACGATTAAAATCTACTACATAACCGATTAAGCAGAACTTATAGAGGTATTATTAAGCGATCTGCGCTGTATTGACAGTGTTAATATTCGAGCACGTCTATTTAAAATCTAAAGCGATCACAGTGCCACCGATTGATCAGTGATCTGTAAGCGATTACTGCGTGCTCCACTGTTTGGAACACTAACTCACTTTTCTATACAATGAACTTGAAATTATGTAATGAACGGTAAACGGTGAAAATGTTAAAAAGTCTTATTTATACAAACATTGCGACGTGATCACAGACTAAAGGTAGATCCCTTAGAATTATTAATTGAAATACATAGGTACTACGAGTACTATAGCGCTTGTGGCCCCGCGGACTCAGTGTTCTGTAAACGATCACTGCAGTAAGAAACTATCACTATGGCCAGTCCTTGGCTGGGTGACCACTTTGTGACATTATTTGAGCCTTTCCGTGCTTCGGAAGGCACGTTAGGCCGGTTGGCCCGGTTGCCAGTAAAATGGCAGTCGTTAAGCTAAGTTGAAGGCCTTTTAAGGCGGCTTTAATATTTTCAACAGCTGCTGTTGTGTGACTGCCTGAACACGGCAATACACCTCACCACCTAATACGTGGGACAAATTCTAAAAAGGTGAAATGTCGGCATATAATATGCCTCTGCCTACCCTTTCGGGGGTTAAAGGAGTGACCATAATAATTATGTATGTATGTACTATAGCACCAATGTGTATCTATCAATTCCGAAATTAAAATTTTACAGGTTTTGCCACATGCAGTCTCAATCCTCACAAATACCTTGCGGCGCGGTGCAGAATTTTGCTTTCGTGACACTCTACATCTCCATAATTACAACAATGCTCAATTTGCTGCATTGAAAATACACCCATAATTTTCATTACATTATTCAAACAAAATTTCATACAACAATTTCCAATATTTCGTTATTGACGGTCGGGAATGAAAATAAAATAAAATTCATGTTTTATAAAATTCGGAACAAATTTATTGCCTATAAAAAATGTTCGACAAAATTTTAAAAACCTTTTAAACTGAATAGGTATGTTTGTTTCAGTCCAATGTAACGTGCAGGTGCAGAGTACCCAATTGAAATGAACAAAAATCTTCATTTCACGTCAATTATAATAAATGCCAGGTCTATCGGCGCGGCGCGGCGTCATGTGGCAGTGCCAATTTGCGTCAGCTAACGAGTAGATATCGTGTGCAGTCCGACCAACAACGATACACCTAGTTGATGTTTATTGGTTGTTAAACATGCTTTACTGTCCCGCTAATAGTTGTAGGAATGTAACAATACCAGAACCCTGTCTTGAAGATGGCTAATTAGCAGAGTTTGAAAATGAAAGCTCCGTGATAGTGAACGATACAGAATACACAGGTGCGGTGCGCAGGTGCACAGGTACACAGCACTAGTCGAGGGAATACGTGGGGAAGCCAATGATACGTTGCGCCATAATTGCTCTGTTTAATTCTAAGACATAAAACCTTGTAACTTGTTCCGGGAATCTTTAATCACTCTGCGACATACCGAACTAAATCGCTTTTTCTGAAAAATAAAGATCAATAGTGAACATAAGAAATGTATAGTCATGGGTCCGCTTACATCCGTAACTCAAATTTAATTATTTCGTATTTTTTTATTACACTGAGGTGGCAGACAAGTATACAACCCTCACAAAGGGTCACCGTAGCCTATGCGCCGCGACCCAGAGGTGTTACACTCGGGCTGCCCACCCGGCCCTTGGCTTATTTTATCTTAACATAATAATATTAGCAAGTTGATATAATATAATTATATACGAAACAAAATAGATACAATCTGTAATTAAAATGAAACCATTTAAGGATAATCAAGCCATTAATCAATCAATATGTCAACTGCCCTAACGAATGAGAATGTATTCTTATGTTGCCCTCGTTTATTATATCTTTTATAAATAGAAAGAATCAACTTTTCCTTACCAAGATTTGGACCATAAATATTACCCACAACGTGAAAATATTATACAATATCTCTAATTACTATCATATACAATGGGGTTATGGCGCGTTGCGTCATCATAACTATGGTCTACTGTATTATTATTATATAGGAAATAACTACGTAGTGCTTTCATAAGCTTATGTTATGTGTGGCGCTGGCGACCATCACACAAGAATATGTTGCCAAATTTATAGTTGCTTGTATCTTTCTCTATCTAAATTCATAAGAAATTGGTCACAGAGCATCTGTCAAATCAACTCTTAACAAGAGTTAGATTGAGTTCAAAATAAGTATAACATACATATTAATTTGACTGTACCGTTATTCGAAGCTTATTTAATTGAGATAGGCACTTCCGTTTCCGCCTAACTATACCTTTCCTTTTCCAATGTTCCTGTCTCTTTCTGACACGTCACTTCCGCCTGGCAGTGGTGGGGTAAGTACCCGATCGCCATTTTAACATCATTGGCGTCTTGTTTCCCGCCGTGAACGGTCGTGTGACTCTTGGCCACAAGACCATACCTATACCTTAATTTATTAACTATATAATTTTAATCAAAGTTTTTTATTTTTACAAGTACCTACACTAAAGAAACGGTTTTTTCCGTGTGTGAACAAAGTTTAATAACTTTCGAAATTTAATATGTAAGAATCGTGAAATAATGCCTATAAGGTTGTTAGAAATGTGCTCCCGGATCCTCCAGCGCCGCGTATGCAGCGAGCTCGGTCGAGCAGCTCTAGTTCTTTTAGTTCTAGTAGCCCAAGCTCTAAAAGTAGCTCCTCGTCTAGCGGAGGTAACCCGTATAGGAGTCATCGCAAGAAGGAAAATAGTGACAATCGTAAGCTTGTTTCTAATCGTAAGGTACGTATTTACGTATTTCTTTCGTTCATTTCAAATACGTGACTTTCGCTTGCAAATAAATAATAAGGAATAAGATCATCATGTGAGTACAAATTTTGATTACGATTCTATTTCGTTATTGCCGGGTCGGGTATTAGTGAAAATAACTACGATATTCTGAACGTGGAAAATATAATACTTAGTTGTTCTCATATCGATCAAGGATTGGGCTTAACATTAGAAACTAAACTAAAGGAGCCCTCAATGCCTAAAACTTCCGAAAAATATTTGGAGGTTGTGTAATGTGCAATAATTAAATAAGAGTGACTGGGATCAGGTTAGGTATTCCGATACTTAAAAAATGTTTAACCTTTCACCAGGTTATACATTTTATACATAAGGTTTACATATCAAAACAGATGGAGAAGTTAAGACATACAATCCTCCTTGTTTATGCTGATAAAGCGTTTGCAGCCCTGACCATGTGTGTACTCAAACAACGGTATGGGTTACAAGGGTTATAAGAAACCCTTGCGGACCTATTTCTGTGGGCAACGCATTTTGAGTCGCTTGATTCTAATGCCCTGCAGCAAATAGTTGATGATATTTTTTTCCACAGGAGATTTTAACAATTATTCCTCAGATTTAATACGGATGGTTTGTAGACATCGTGCTGAAATTATACAGACACGTAAAGACTGTGTCACCAAATAGGCAAAGGACCCTATGTTAAAGGCCAGCTTAAAGAGAATTTCACCAACTTGTACCAACTTCTTTAGTGCGGAGAAATTTACTGCTGCAGTTGAGAAAGCTGGTGGAATTAGGAAATGTTTTGGCTAAAGGCTGACACGTCTTCTGCCTCGCAGGCTGAAGCGAAAAAGTCTCGTGGTCCCTCGCCGGGATCCAGGTTTCCTCACAAGCCCTCGCAGGGTTATTCTCATCTAGTTTCGGCTTGTCGACACAGTAGCGCACAGGTGCATTGTGTTGGAAAAATTCCGCCTTCGCAAAGTGGACACAACTGCTGTAAACCACCCTCGCAGGGTGTTCATGATATTTATACACAATCAGTTCAGTACAGTTCAGTCAGTTCAGCCAAAGTACGGGCAAAAGTGTGCATCTTCACCTACCCATAGGAATGACGGAAAACGACGTAAGTATTGTCCCGTTTCGAGCAGGTCGTCTCCTTCAGTTTCACAACCCATGGGAACAAATGAATGCACCAGATTATATCTTAAACATTATAACCGGGTATCGCATGCCCTGTTTGTCGGTACCCACTACTTGGTCACCCAGGTGTTTTGAGCTCAAATCTAAATATCCCAGAATCTGTTGCAATGACGTCTATTATAGATATCATGAGGAAGTTCTAGAACGAGCTGTGGCCTCGCCAAGCTTCCTCTCATCGATGTTTCTTGTTCTGAATATTACTGTATCAGATATTATACTGGAAACGATTAAACCAGTAAAATTCAAAACAGATCGATTCAAACTAATAAATGCACATCGAATACCAGATTTTGTGCAACCTCAGGATTGGCTATGCAATGCATGCTACGCCTCGTCTATAGAAACCAATTGCTCGAAATGGCTTGTTTACCTTTTGGTCTAAGCACAGCCTAGACCTTCGCTACGCTAACAAATTGGATAGCTCAGACTCGGGCAACGAGGCATCTGAATAATAGTCTATCTCGGCGATTTTTTGATAGAAATCAGGACCTGTCAGTGTTTCTAGGAATTTATTGGGATCCATGGTTGAAACGTAAGCGTCTTCTCGACGAAAAAATACCAGACCTGTTGGACATAATAAGTCACAGGCTGCGGAGGCAACGAACAACTCTCAAAGAACTTCAAAGCCTCGCAGGCTTTCTCAATTTTCCGAGCCATGTAGTTCCCAAAGGGAGGCTCAAGTTTCGAGCGCTTTTGAACTTCGTAAACCAATCATGCACACTCTGCCCCTCGTAGCTCTAGACGACTGGGTGTGGTGGCATCAGAATTGCCAGAACCCGTCGGCTATACATAATATGCCACCTCCTTCGCACAACCTGTCTCTCTCGGGTCTGTGGTCAGAGGGGAGAAAAACCTCCAGGGCAACTAAAAGGAGATGTTGGCAATACTAAAAGTGTTCCAAAATTATTACGGTATTAATTCAATGCGACAGCAAGTCTGTAGTCGCATACCTTCGTTACGGAGGAGGTACCAAGTCAGTACCTCTCCTAGAACTGACCAACAAACTGTTTGAATAGCAGAGAGTTGTCACATATGAATGCCTTCTATATCCGGCATGTACAACAGCCACTCGGATCATCTGTCCAGGTTTCGTGTCCAATTCAAATTACTTTATTGTGGAATCATAGGTAGGTATACAAGATCTTGTTCGCAGAAGATACAATAATGTGTCCAACTATGTCCAGCCGGAGAGGCGTGTGGCGCCGGAGTGGCATCTGACTCCAGAGTCTACAAATAAAGTTTTTTCCAGATGGGGAGTTCCACTAGTTAAGTGATTCTGGATCAGCTCGACGACAAAGCCCAGTTTCACGATGCTTTCTCCCAGAGGTGGGTACTATACTACAACCTAGCGTGGGTGTTTCCTCCACCATACCTACTTCCCAAAGTGTTGAGTTATCTCAATTAAGCTCAGGGAACGTACCTTCTTGTAGGTCCACGATGGGAACGTGTGTTCTGGCGTCCCGATATCAAATCGCGTACTCTAGCAGCTCCATTCACACTTACCTTTACCATCTAGAAAAAGTCCTGATCGACATTAATGACAGGACTACCACCACCGAATGTTCTAGACATGACTCTAGAGGCATGGAAATATAGGTGCGGACTGGGTCTCTAACAGACTGAAATGATAGCCAACTCCAACTTCTGGAGAAGTCATGGCGTCCATCGACTCATAAACTGTATAGTGCAGCGTGGACTGATGTCGTGAATGATGGGTTTTTTGGTCTCAAACTGTCACCAAGTTATCCCTTCAACTCCAACAGATAGTAATTTGGCAAGTTTTTTGACAGATTTACATTTAATTCACAAATTTATCATTTAATACTATCTTGTTACACAATGTATCAACCGTTTGCAATCCCGAATTATCCGGTCAGTTAAGTAATAATGTGCTGGTAAAACACGTTCTAAAATCTATAGCGTTACAGAAGCCGGTATCTCGTGCAAAGCCCCCCATTTAGAACATTAACGATTTGGCTAGTTACTTATAAAATAATCGTATTGATGAAGCTATTTTTCTTTTCCAAGTGCAGAGGCATACTGCCACTCTACTTCTTCTATGCCTTAGGAGAAGGATACATTATTCTACTTTGCTAAGTATTAGTTCAACAAACTACTTGATTCAAAATAATGCGCTAGTTTTTGGCAAATTTGCGTTTCTAAAACCGATTCTGTGGATTATAAGCAATCTGGCTGAAGTAATTTAGTAATATAGAAAATAAAAACTTGAACCTAGTTTATTGGGTTAATCAAATGATCTCCCTTTTAGAGAATCGTAGCATTTCAGCAAAATCCAGTAATTTGTTCATAAATATTAGAGGTGAACCAAGACCTGCCTCAAAAACCCTAGTGGCAGGCTGGATCAAATCCTTATTCGTGGAAGCTGGTATAAAGGTCTCCCCTGGGAGTTGTAGATCAGCTGTGGCTTCAAAAATTGGGTTTATTAATAATTATCCTATTGAAGATATAATAGGTACTAGCAAGAGGAAATTGGAGATCGCAAAATACTTTTTTGCAAATTCCATAGACGTGAAGTTATGCCCAGCGTTAATCAATCTTCGGTAACCACATTATTTAATCCAGTTGATTAGATGTTTATATGATTTATTGATTCTTATTATTCATATGATCTACTGATCACTCAGTCTCACTCGTCCTGGGACATATGTACGTATGGAATGTTTTACTTTAATTAATAGGTATCTGATCCTTTTCTGCGCAGCATCATATCATATTTTTTCTAAGCCTATTAGCTTACCTTATTACCTATCTTACATAGGTAATTTCTCTTTTGTATTACTAATATTACTTTACAGCAAATATATTCTATTATATTATTGAGTCACATTGGCGTCCTCCGTCACTTCCACCAGGCGATAACAAACACGTCTCAATTAAATAAGCTTCGAATAACGGTACAGTCAAATTAATAGCAGCGTTTTACCTGAAAATAAAACGCATATTAATTTACTTACCTTATTCGAAGCTTATAAATCATTTCTGCCTGGTGAACAAGACTCAATGATGTTAAAATGGCGATCGGGTACTTACCCCACCACTGCCAGGCGGAAGTGACGTGTCAGAAAGAGACAGGAACATTGGAAAAGGAAAGGTATAGTTAGGCGGAAACGGAAGTGCCTATCTCAATTAAATAAGCTTCGAATAAGGTAAGTAAATTAATATGCGTTTTATTTTCAGGTAAAACGCTGCTATTGAAAATGCATTATACTTTTGTTCCTTCACGAGTTTGGTAAAACAACTTAGAATCAAACAGAAAATTAATCAAATCGTCCCAAAATTAACATTAAACAGCTGTCGTATAAAACATGCAGCCGAGATTTCTCATTAAATAACAAATTTAGTTAAATTTTCGGTGATAAAGTCCTTTTGGAACAAAGTAATTGGGTCCTCGAATTAATTCCAAAGATAACAGCGAACGATAAATAATAGAAATGGCCCCAAATAGACAGACTTCATAAAAACTTAGCATTGTACCCAACCTTCTTGAAGAATTTCCTTTGTCCAAATTTGCAATGAACACTTTATTTTTTATTCAGTGTAAAAATGGGGTTGCTTGTAAGATAACATTGTTTTCGTACAGTGATGAGGAAAAATGTTCTTCATATTTTCTAGTCGATATATAAAAAAATTCCTTGTGACTGTTTTATGATGAAAATGACTGCCATTAAAATTATTTTACTAAGTGTGCCCCGCGACTTCGCTTGTTACATACTACAATCATCATAGCACCCATTTATTTCAATGAAATATGCTATTATTTATTAACGCTCCGCTCTCTTCAATTTGTAGCATGATTATAAATATCTATAGCTTAAGTTAGGTACTTCAGAATAAATCGCATCCTGCAAGAGATTTCTTAAATTAATTCAATAGTTTTAGAAAGAGACAAGCTAATCGTGATTTGGCATATATTTGGCAATTATTTCACAACGGTCTAGTTAAATGTTCTAAGATCTGAAGAAATCAAGTAACGTGTCAAGTAGACCGAATATAACATAGTTAACTAATTAAGCGGGCAGCGTGCTCGATGCAGATACCTCAAACTGCGATTGTGGCTGGCGGATCTAATTTAGCCGCGGCACTAATTATTGAAGAACAGTGAACTGAGTTATCGGTGCCGCACAGGCGACCTCGCTATGTGTACATTTGGAGACAGGTAGGATTTACGCAATGTTATTATGAGAGCACTATGATAATGTTGATACCTTTATTATGCACTAGCTACGCCCACGACTTCGTTCGTAACTATTTTCGAACTTTCGTTGTACGCCCGTAAATTGGTTTGTGTTACAACAGTAGCAGTGTAGCAAAAGCTCCCCGATTTAAATGGTCGCTTAACTTACAACTTTTAATTTGCAAACAAAAACAACATTTTCTGACAAAATAAAATAACTACATGTGGAAAATTCGTCGTATCCCATATGATATATTTTATTCAAATGTCTTTTGTCAACGATAGTTCTCTCTCGCTCGACATAATAATAACTCCTCACCACATACCTATGCAACGATTTCAGTGCTCAATAAATATTGTTCTAAACACAATAACATTGAAGCTCTTGCGAGTATTTTACCGCGCTACAATGGCACGCCAAGTGCCTTTCGTTGGTGTGCCAGCGCGAGCGAGGCAAAGCTATGGATATGGACGCTGCCTGGTTTGAATTGCATTCCAGATCAAGCCTGACTTTGACACGTTCGCATTACATTTATGAGAGGCTAATGGGGTCGGAAAACATTGATCTGTGTTGAATACACGTACCTATTTCGCTGCTTTTAAAGGACTGTTACAGGTGCACGGTGAATATTGAATAGCTACTAATAATAGCTTAAAGGTTTCTCGCTGAAGCACTTATCGGCCATTATAATGGCGTAAGTCGTTTCTATTCATACAACTATTTAACACTTAATCAAAATATAGAAACCTTACTTATAATACACTCATTTGCAAAAAAAACGGGCGGTTTTGATTTTCATTCATCTTTAAAAAGATACATTACCAAAAAGGTTTCAATCGTTTGTACACGTTACTGGCCGGTTTTAAAAATGCCGTGGTATTTAAAAAAGTACGTTCTAAATTCAAATTTTCATTTGATGCTCATTTTTACAGAAAACCCCTTTTTATCCTACATTTTTGGCGCGAAGTTCCAGAAGTTAACATCGACTTTCACAACTTTTATTAAATTTTTATCGATTAATTTCATATCCTTGACTGTCAAAGCTTTATTTATTGCTGTTTGGCTGTATCAAAAATGGTAGATAAAGTGGTAAAAGCTACCAAAATGATCGCGCTGCTTGAAGAGGATTGCAGCCACTGTTTCGTGGCTAGGAGGCTAAATGTTAGTCGCTCGACGGTCCAAAGGACCTGGCAGCGATATCAGGAGACTGGTTCCGTCGAGAGAAGGCCTGGTTCTGGAAGAAAACCATGTACCCAACCACGGGATGATCGTTTTCTTGTGAGTCGCGCATTGAGAAATCGCAAATCTTCGTATGTGGATCTTAAGAACAACCTCCAAGAAGTAAGAAATGTGCATATTAGTCTATGGACGGTCAGGAGGAGGCTTCTCGCTGCCAATATACGCAGTCAACGCCCGGCCCGCGGCCCCAAATTACTCCGTGAGCACAGAGTTCACAGGCTTAGGTTCGCTAGAAATTGTGAATCATGGACTCAAGAAGATTGGAATAGGGTTTTGTTCTCTGATGAAGCCAGGATATCTCTGTTCGGTGAAGATCGACGTCGGTGAGTGCTAAGAAGACAAGGAGAACGCTTTGCAGATGCATGTTTCGAAGAAATCACACCTTATGGTAGGGGCTCTGTTATGTTTTGGGCAGGAATAAATTCAATGAAACGTACAGAGTTAGTCTTCATTGAAAACGGCTCACTGACTGGGCATCGATACATAACGGAAGTTCTAATTCCTCATGCACAACCCGTATTGGCCGCTCTAGGTCAAGACTCAATTTTTATGGACGACAATGCTCGCGCCCACCGATCCCGCGATGTTAATGCGTATGTTCAAGAGGTCGGCATTCGTCGTTTGGATTGGCCAGCTCGAAGTCCCGACCTCAATCCCATAGAACATATCTGGGACGTTCTAAAACGGCGTGTGAGATCAGTACACCCGGCTCCGCAGACCATCAGAGAGCTGAAGAATGTGATTACTGCGGAGTGGGAACGTATCCCGCAAGCAAGTATCCGGGATATACTCGCTAGCATGCCCAGACGAATTCAAGCTGTGATTTTAGCTAGAGGGGGTCACACTCGATACTAAACATTTATCTGCTTTTACTTTATTAAAGAAAAACAAACAAAAAAACTTTTTTATTTTTACTTCATGAGCATATGCACTACTAACGAACATACACTACTAGCGAAGTTTAGCATTATGTCCCATAAATTGTAACAATATTTTATGAAATACTGATGAAAACGATTATTTTCTTATTAATCTACCAAATTGTGAGGATAAAACTACCTATAATTATCAAACAAAGCAATATTAACATTTGAAATGGTTCATTGCTTAGGTGCCCGTTTTTTTTGCAAATGAGTGTATTATAAATGCAAAAGTTTGTGAGTGTGAATGTTTGTTACTCTTTCACGCTCTAACGGCTGAACGGATCTGGCTGAAATTTGGTACATTGATATATTATAGTCTGGAATAACACATAGGCTACTTTTTATCCCGGGAATAAGGTGCAAAACTGCGGGCATCAGCTAGTGTATAATAATTTAGGTACTATTTGGTTCAGGGTATGAACCAGAGCCAACATTCATTTAAAGCCTAGAAATTCACGGATAATAGGATTTCAGCGTTCGAATCAATATTAATGCCATTAGGTACTTAATAGGTCAATTGTCTTCATCGATGGGCTAAACTGTAGTAGTTTATACTTTTACATGTCTAACTCACAAACAATGATATATTATATTCTGAGAATCGTCCAATGTTGTAAAACCGTTACTTACAGAAATGGTTTTCTTTAAAAATTCGAACAGAATACAAATTCTATGTCATTTAAATCGGAATTGCACTTTGAATTGAAGCTGCTCGCGGCAGCTCTATTACAAGGTGGGGTCCTATATAATTCGTGTGTATGTTGGTTGTATGATGATAGTTATTTCCGATTGCATTCTACTATCTTTAAACATACAGTTATTTTCTCTCTCAGAAATATAAGGTACATTTTATTCACATTATGTAAACTATACCACTGTATAACTATACATACCATTTGTAGGTAGTTGTTCCACAATTACCTACCTATTAAATTTAACACATGGGTACGGTCCATCTGATTGAGTTATTCTCGTTTGCAACAATTTGTGATCTCCGCAACGCTATTATTGAACTCTTTGTAAGTATTTACTTACAAAGAGTTCAATGCCAATCAACTAATTGTTGTTGATTGGTAATTTCATTCAGGGAATATAATTTCAAACGTTCATAGTCTGCGGTGACCACCAGTCCTCCTGGTGGGCCGTATGCTTGTCTGCCACCTTAGTAGTAAAAATATAATCGTTTGTTTAAAACGTAATAGTTTTTTGTTTCTGTAGGTACCTAGACCTACCTATAAGATAAATTCCTCCGACCAGCAACACCGAAAGTAGCTTACTGCAGTAATCGCTTACAGAACACCGAGTCCGCGGGGTCACCATCATGGGTACTGCGAGTATAATCATCTACTAACAGGTTCTCCTCTAGATACTTAGTTTATATACAGGGTCGCATTACGAATATGGATATAGCCATTTTTGCTATGACACAAAACTGTTTATACATTATTCCCCGTCAAGAAAATGTGTAAAAATTTCACCTAAGCATCAAACAGACAGCCACAATACATCAAGGAGGTCTTATCGCACACTTTTGAACGCCCACGTAATACCTACGCTTTATACATAAATGAATCTTGAGCCACCCTCGCGCTCGCGTGACAAATACAAGGGACTATAATTCAAGATTTTCTCTGCGTGAATATGTACCTACCCGTACAGTGCACACACAGTAGCTAGTTACGTTGTATTGAAGACAATTAATGTGATTCTTTATACCGGACCAGAGGGGAATGTCCCTTAGGACGCAGATTCATACCTGCTTTGATCCTTTTTAAGCTGAAATCCATTAAATTTCCTAGATACAACTCACACCTTTGTGATGACTCCGCAAAGTAATAAGTAACCCTTAAATTGATTGCTTGTTAGTACCACCTAATAAGAAGAGCTTTTCACTTCCTTGGATCAGAGGCAATTGCCACTTTAAACTTTACGTTAGGAAACTCATTTAAGGCTCTTCCGCTGAATAGTAATGCCACAAATAGTAAAACATAGTAATATTACGGATTTTTTTCTACTATGCACTGTAAAACTAAAAAAAACTAAATAAACCAGTTCACACATCCGTACCTACAAGCTTTAGCATGTAAGTAAAGGAATTCAAGGTCTACTTACTTCAGTCGAGTTTTTATTAAACTCATTTTGTTGTAAATATACTTGTTTTCACCACTGTTAAGCACCTGTATATTTTAAACTTAACTCAGTGTTCACATTTGCATACAAAGTGCGGACGCGGAAAGCACCGCATTTTTCAGAACCGAATAATGGACGTTAAATATTATAACAGGGCCACCTTTTTCTTAAAAAGGTATCGACATTTTACGTTTCCGTCGCCATTTTTTATGTTTACCTATATGTACTAACGTTATAAAGCTGAAGAGTTTGTTTGTTTGAACCCTGGTATCTCAGGAACTGCTGGTTAGAATTCAATTTTTAGGGTTCCGTAGCCGAATGGCAAAAAACGGAACCCTTATAGATTCGTCATGTCTGTCTGTCTGTCCGTCCGTGTATCACAGTCATTTTTCTCCGAAACTATAAGACCTATGCCATTGAATCTTGGTAAGTAGATGTATTCTGTGAACCGCATTAAGATTTTTACATAAAACTAGAAAAAAGCAGCAAATTTTTGAGGTCCCCATACTCAAATTCTAAACTGAATAGTTTGCGTAAGAGACACTTCCAAAGTGGAAAAATGTGTCCCCCCCCCCCCCCCCTCTAACTTCTAAACTAAGAGAATGATGAATCTAAAAAAAATATATAATGTACATTGCCATAAAAACTACCAACAAAAATTGGTTTGAACGAGATCAAGTTGGTAGTTTTTTTTAATACGTCATAAACCGCAATTTTCGCCTCTAAAAATCACTACCACTGCGAACGTATTAAAACATCAATCAAAGTTACAACGAACTACAGAAACTTTTATATTATGTTACTTGCTGCTAAGGAACCCTTCCTGGGCGAGTCCAACTCGCACTTGGCCGTTTTTTTTTAATAGTTCAATAGTTCATTTATCGAGAATGACTATAGGCTATATATCATCACGCTAAAATGAATAGGAGCGCAGGAGTAATGATAAATGTTTCAAAGACGGAGAAAAATATTATTCCTTATGAGTGCTTCCGTTGCGTGTGCTACGTAAATGGTTAAAGTTATGTTAAAAATTAATGATGTAAATAATATTAATATAATAATAAAATTATTTCCCTCAAAAAGTTCTAAAAAAAAGTCTGCAACAGCATTTATGTCTGTCTATGCGACGGGAACTGGTGATATACGCTCTCTTGCAAACGAACGAACGAAGTTGCGCGGGTCAGCTTCATCACACCCGATAAAATTCACATACATTTTTGTTTAAGGGAAAAATGTCGAGCATTCCAAAAGATTCTTACGAATTTGATTATTCCTCAATTCTAAAGTGGAACTATAGGTTTTAATCGTCGGGACCTATTAAATATATTATACTCACCTGAAATTATCTCAAAAATCCATCATGCCACATTTTTGTACCAGAAAAAGTTATACCTAGCTATTATACATAACATTTTCCTGGTGTATGTATCAATTTATCGGCAACGGAAACCTAAAATGCGTATTATTTTTGAAGTAACACGCGCTGGTGTAAAACCGCTCTGTTCTAGTATACTAACGGTTCGGGCACGTAGACCGGTCTTAGCGAATTGCGGGGCGGCGAGCGAAATGGCCGCCATGGCGGCGGTGGACGTACTCAGAACGTGTCAAAACCATAGAGTTAGGATGAATTCCTAATGGGCTAGCGACACGGTCAATAATATTGAGTCAAGTCTGATATTTATAAATGAAAGTTCCTTCAGTGTGCGTGATTTCTTTGCATGTATGTGTGTGCATCGACGTGTATGTACACAAGATATTGACGAGGCATGACAAGTGCAGTTAGACCATGTATCGGGCCCATAATGGGCTCCCAGCACTTGACAAGTCTGATTATATGAATGAAATCTGCTTCAGTGAGCGTGATTTGTTTACGCGTGATATTGACGATGTATTAAATTTATTTGCACTAGGTTGAAACTTGAAAGGTTATAGACACATTTATTTATTTTACCTAATAAAATGGACTCGCGAATATGTGTGACGAGATGGGAGTGTGTGATTTAAGTCACTTCAATATGGGCATGTATAGTCGATAGAGATGTAAACCTTTGAGGAAGTAATATAACTGAACGGACTATAACAACTCATTACATAGGCATAGGCTGCCTCTGTGGCGCAGTCGGTAGTGATACCGCCTGTGGCGCTGTAGGTCGTGCGTTCGACTCCCACCTGAGACAAATATTTGTGTGACCCATAAATGATTGTCTCAAGAGTCTGGGTGTTTCTATGTATGATATGTATGTATTTAATTAAAAAGTATATGAGTTTTAATATCCGTGGTCTGATACCCACAACACGAGCAGGTTATTCCTAGCTTACTTTGGGATCAGATAGCGTTGTGTGAAATTTCCGTGAATGTTATTATTATTATTAGTAGCAGACTAACCCGTGACTGGACCGATATTCAACTATTTCAAAATTTTATTCTAAATTTCTTGCTCCCGAAAAGCGGTGGAACATTTGTGAAGCGTACCTTTAGACTATTTGTCTCGAACCAAAAAGTGCTATTCACTGCGTGATTCCTTGAGAATATTAAATTAATCGCATTCTTACTAAATTCATATAAAAATGCGATTGGCTTATTCCGCCAATCGCATTTTTATATGAATTTAGTTTATTTCAATCAATCAATCAATTTAGCCTATAGCAGTCCACACTGCTGGACATAGGCCTCTCTCATATTTATTTCCAGTCATCATATTATTCAGCCATATATTTATTATCTGACACTTAATATTTAGAAAATAGCCACTCTCTTTTTTCATTTTGCCTGATGATATGTACTTACATTATTTTGGTTATTATCTCTGTGCTGTAAATTTTCATTTGAGTTGAGTCTGGGACCGGTCTACTTAATGTGAAATGAAGATATTTTATGAAATAAGATATGGCATATCATGTGAGTAACCAAAGCCAGTCTATATTAACATAAAAATTAAAAAATCAATATTTTTTCGTCCCTGAGTTCGTCCCCTTACACCGCTGTCTATGCCGCGGATTCGCTGGAGCGGCAGGTCGTGGCATGCTTCATACAACTCAGTACATTTGATCTTTCCGCTCGCCGCGCCGCACCTAGATTTCGCTCGAGCGAATTCTGCGTGGCCGCACTGTAAGAATGCTTGCACCTTGTAAAGAGCAACATGTCCTTGTATAATGGCATTATTATAAGGTTACACGTTAGCCACTGTGTAGTTCAATATAGTATAGTCGGATGGATGGCAGCGGATCAGCCGTAATTGGATGCTGTGGCAGGCCACTTCGTTAACTCGACTAATCGCGATCGAGGTTTATGTACGGGGAGTTGTGTAGATGTAATTAACACAACTATTTATGAGTGAGAGACTCGGAAAGTTCTGGTTAATGCGGGCCCGGTATCCTTCACGACAGTGGGGGAGCCGGACACGTCTTGCCAAGAGCCAGCCCTTCTTCCCGGGCTACCGAGCGGGTGGGCAGGTTGCGGATAGCCTACCCCGCACAGCGCACCACCGTTATGGGAGGTGCAATGTGCGGGGAATGTCCCCAGTGGGGGCCCCGGACAATGGGAAGGGCAGTACCCACTGAATCCAGGTGTGTACTGTCTACTCCCCTACCCCAATCCTATGATCCCATAGCTCTTGTCCTTCCCACACCCTACCTCTGGGTAACACACGGCACCCCACATGGGTCTCCCAGATGTTGGGCGGGGCTATATGCTCCGCCCCGCTGGGAAAAACATTGGGCGGGCTGTGGTTGTCTACCCCCCTGCCTCTCCTCCCACCTTCCCCTCCTGACTTCTGACGGACTGAAGACAGACACCGACTGACGCGACAATGACTGGACTAAGAGACTACTAGACAACCACCGGGCCACCATATTAGTAGGCGATATGGTGGTCTATATAGGCCTACCTGCACTTAGGTCCTGTGCAGTCGATCGCCGTACGCTGGGATGCAGGAATCCTGGAGGGCTGAGCCGTAACGGGGTCGGGTTAGTTACCCCGGGAGGCAACACTCCCTCTTTGGTCCGAATTTCCAGCTAAACGGTAGCCTCGCATAGAGCCAATGCGGGGTAATGGACAAACGGTCGCTTCACGACCGTAGGCTAGATGGGGTAGGGAAGGGGACTGGCCACGCTGACGGTGCAAGGGCTGTGCGGGTTGGTCGCCTGTACAGTCTGTAGCACCCGATGTCGCGCTTAGGAACCACCTACTTCATCGAAATCTCCTGTGGTAGTCCTGGGGTTTGTAAAACCTCCCCAGTTGCGGGCTCCGTGGAGGGTGGGAAGCCACGGGAGATTAAAATTTTAAACAAATTATGGAAACAACAAATTTACCCAAACCCAATCCTAAAACCTCCTCCTCTTCAGAGGCGGGCACGGAGAACACGGATCAAACCGTGGGCCCGAGAACGCCCCTGATTCAGGAGATGACCAACCCAGCCCCTAGCCAGGTTGAAACAGGATGGACTATTGTCCCTCCAAGAAAAAAGGTGTCGGCGCCGGCCCGGAAACGGACGGCGACCACCGAAAACATGCTAAACATCCAAACACGCGATGCTACCTCTCCTAACTCCACAGGAATTAGCAGGAAGCGGAACAACAGGCGCAAGAAAGCCAAGGCGAGACGGCAAGAGACCAGCGGCCACCCCACTCCGGGACCGTCAGGGCTGGGCCAGGCATCGGGGGGGGCTGCGGGGTCTGCTGACCATCGGCAGGCCGCGCACCCCCCACCGGTGATGGACCGGCCCGGCTTGGATCCCCGGAGGCGAGTGGAGGCCGCCTCCCGCCCTCCCTCAGACACAACGACCTCCGCGGAGCACCCCAGGGCTCAACCGACGGCCAAAAGGGGGCGCCTCGATGAGACTATATCTCCTCGGGGCGAACCCAAAAAGCTCAGGTTAGACAGCTCGGGACGGCTCTACGCAGACGTGGCGAAAAGTGAGCTGATGGTGGCCATAACATCGGCCACCGGTGCACAGCTCACACCCAAACACATGCAGGACATCATGGCGCGGCTGGAGGCACGGCTAGAGCAGGTGGCCTTCAACCAAGCGCACAACACCTTCGGACCCACACTCCAAGGTAAGCCAATTCACACTAATGGCGTAATAAAGCTATGGTGTGAAAACACAGAGACTGTGGAGTGGCTCCACAAAAATCTACGTGAAGTCTCACAGGATACAGGTATCGGGCTGTTGCTAAAGCGACAGAACGAAATTCCAAGACGAATACGCTGCGGAATCCTTTTACCGGGCATCAGGACAGACGCGAGATCGGTGGGGTGCACGCTGAAGCTGCAGAACAAATGGGCTGCAGTGGACCGCTGGCTGTTGCACAAGCTGATCCCACAGCCGACAAAGGAGCAAACCTTCGTTATCATCAGCATTCCGGAGGACCTAGTGCCGATTCTGGAGCAGCGCGAACGCCGCCTTGCATTTATGTTTGGGTCAGTATACGTGTTGTTCCAGGGCCCGGGGGGAAAGTTCATTAGGACTCCCCCGGGGCCCCCCGGGATGCTGGTGGCCACGGAGGTGGCCCCAGTCCCATCAACCTCGGCCGCAGCGGTGGAGGTAAGCACGGTCGTGTCAAACGCGGCCGACAACAACAACCAGCCCTCGACGTCATCGCCCCGACCCCATCAACCAACCCTGGCTGATGAAGCCGCACTCCTGGGGCCCCCTGAAGACGGCGAGACTTTCATCGAGGGGCTAGGTAATCTGGACATAGGGGAGGATGTGGGGTCTGACAGCGATGGCGTCCCCTTCCCTATGTCCAATTAAAATAATACAGGCCAACCTCCAGCACTGTACTGCTGCTACGGCTCAATTGCGCAAATGGCTGGAGGTAAACGAAGACGCCGTAGCTCTGATCCAAGAGCCGTGGGTCAGAAAAGGCAACATATGCGGCCTACAAAGCTTAAACGGTAAGATGTTCGCACACCGTGGCCCGGACCATTCCCGAGCCTGTATATACATAGGTAAAAACATTAGAGCCCACGCACTTACTAGTTTCTGTTGCAGAGATGTATGTGCGGTGAGGCTGTCTAACGAACAGGGCGCCAACACATCCGGCGCAGTCCTGGCCTCCGTCTACATGCACGGTGCTGACGCCCCGCCACCACACAATATGGCGCGGTTGGTGTCGCACTGCGAGGTGGAAGGCCTTCAACTGCTCATCGGCACGGACTCAAATGCCCATCACACATTATGGGGTATGAGAAATTGCAACGACAGAGGTAAGGAACTCTTTGACTACCTTATAACTACAAAACTTACAGTTGTGAACCACGGCTCAGAGCCAACATTCGTAACTAGAGTTGCTAGAACTATAATTGATCTAACACTAGCCACAGAGGAGGTAGCAGGAGCTATCACGGACTGGCACGTGTCCGGTGAGGCCTCCTGCTCGGACCATAGGTGGCTAAGATATAATCTAGTTGCAGAATTGCACTACGCACCGCCGCGTCGATCGTAAGACGGACGCGAAGCAATACTCGCATCACCTACAACAACGATTAAGAACCCAGGTAATACCGGACATAATCGAAAGTACAGAACAAATTGATTTACACGTAAAGGAACTGACAGACAACATCATACATAGCTATCACATGGCCTGTCCCCAAACCGAACCCATCAACGCGAGGGATAAAAGCTCTAGCTGGTGGGGCCCCGAACTAGAAAGGCTCAGGAAGAACATGAGGCGGCTGTTCAACAGAGCAATGAACACTTGTGCAGACCAAGATTGGGACTGCTACAAAGCCGCCAAAGAAAAATACAAGAAACGACTGAGATACAGAAGTACCAAGTCGTGGAGAAATTTCTGTAGTAGTATTGAAAACTGCACACAAGCTAATAGAGTCAGACTATTACTGGCCAAACGAGGAACAGAATTATCTGGATCTATTAAGAAACCTGACGGCAGCCTGACAAACACCCGAGAAGAGGCAGAGAGTATTTTAATACAGACGCACTTCCCAGGATGCCAAATGCTGCAGACACTCGAGTGGCCGGTGGAAAATACAACCACAGAAGAAGTCCACTGGGAGCTGGCAAGGCAGGTAGTCAACCAACAAAAAACTGAATGGGCAATTAACAGCTTCAAGTCCTTCAAATCCCCAGGACTGGACGGAATCTTCCCCGCACTGTTAAAATGGGGAGGACACCAGTTGACAAGGTCACTAACCATCATCCTAGTAGCATGTCTGGCGCACAGATACGTACCCAGACTGTGGAGAGAGGTCAAAGTGATTTTTATACCAAAACCCGGAAAAGGGGACTACTCAGACCCCAGATCATACAGGCCGATAAGCCTCACGTCTTTCCTCTTAAAAACTCTGGAAAGATTGTGCGATAGAGACATTCGAGGAACGGCCCTTCAAAATAACCCACTGCATCCCAACCAGCACGCATATGCCCCCGGCAAGTCTACGGACTCAGCACTACATGCAGTGGTACACAAAATAGAAGAGGCCATCCAAAATAAATCAATGTGCCTTGGCACGTTTATAGACATAGAAGGGGCTTTCGACAGAACTAGCTTCCGTAGCATAACCACAGCACTGGCAAGACATGAAGTGAACATGGCTGTCAGTGACTGGATAGAAAACATGCTGAGCAAACGCATAATAAGGCTACAAACAAGCGGAAACCAGTGCGCAATCGTGGCAAAAGGATGCCCACAAGGGGGCGTCGTCTCACCGTTGCTATGGAATCTTGATGTAAATGACCTAATAACCAAACTAAACGCAAATCATCACTACACTGTGGGATATGCAGACGACATAACAGTACTGACAATGGGAAATTTCACCAGCACGGTGTGTGATGTCACACAGACGGCACTTAAGATCGTGGAACGTTGGTGCACGGCCAACGAGCTATCGGTGAACCCAGGTAAGACGGAGCTGGTACTGTTCACAAACAAAAGGACTCTCGGAAACTATCGGGTGCCACGTCTATATGGCACCGAATTACAACTCGCTAAAGAGGTCAAGTACCTTGGGGTACTTCTTGACAGCAAACTAAACTGGAGTAACCATCTCGAAAACAAAATAAATAAAGCAACAATCACTTTCTGGCAATGCCGCAGAATGGTAGGTAGCAAATGGGGGTTGAGCCCGAAGATCACCCTCTGGTTATACGAATCGATAATCAGACCCATTGTCGCCTACGGGGCTGTGGTATGGTGGCCACGCTCAAGCCTAACCACAGTCGAGAACATCCTGGAAAAATTTCAAAGACTAGCCTGCATGGCAACCACCGGTGGGATGAGAACTACGCCCACCGCCGCCATGGAGGCGATGCTGGGTCTCCCGCCACTACACGTCTTCATTAAACAAGAAGCCGCGGCTACGGCTATCAGACTCAAAAGTCTAGGACTTTGGAAACCAGCCAAGGTACCACATACGAAGATTTACAAGAACTTGGTGGATTCGGAACCACTAACTGAAGCGATCACCGACACAATACCAAAGCAGTTTGTGTTCGACAAAAAATATAAAATACAACTACAAGAGTGCCCCCAAGAGGGACTCAATACCAGGGAGCTGAGGATATTTACAGACGGATCCAAGACGAGGAAAGGTACCGGAGCAGGAACCTTCTCGGAAGACCTGAACATAAATATCGCAACACCACTAGGCACCCATAGCACTGTATACCAAGCGGAGTGCATGGGCATTATTAAGGCAACTGAGGCCATCAAGGCTAGAACCGTACAGAATCAGTATATACGAATACTAACTGATAGCAGATCGGTTCTGCAGGCGTTACAGAGCCATACAATAACATCTGGCCTTATCATGGAGTGTCACATGGGCCTCATGGATATATGCGAAAAGAATAATGTTACCCTACAATGGATAAAAGGACACAGTGGCTCACGAGGTAACGACGCAGCGGATGAGCTGGCAAGAAGAGGCTCTTCGCTGACAGCAATGGGCCCTGAACCTATCCTGCCCCTCCCATCTGGATGGGTACGTAATCGGCTGAAACAGCACACAAGGAGCCAACACCAGGAGTACTGGACCGGCCTCGATACATGCAGACAGGCGAGAGAGGCACTGCCGACAATCGACGCCAGATTCTCTCGCAAATTCCTGCATCTAAACAGGACCAAGATAAGTATAGTAACAGGTATAGTTACAGGTCACAGTCCACTCAACAAACATCTTTTTAATTTAGGTGTCACAGACAGCCCCATTTGCAGAGCCTGCATGGAGACGGACGAAACACCCAGTCACATCCTTATGGAATGCCCAGAACTGGCAAGATACAGGGCTAAACACCTCGGGACACCGAGGTCGCTTCAGGAAGTCGTCGGCAACGTGAAGAGTCTGCTAGACTTCTTGGAGGAACTGGGATGGCAATAGCCGTACCACATCCCCCCACGCAAAATAGGCGCAATCAAAGACGTCGAGTTGCGGAAACCAGCCCGTGTAAACCTAGAACCTAGAACCTAGACTATTTATGAGTTCTCATTAACCGTGTAGTTCATGAGCGAATTAGTTCGTTATACTAATTTAAAGAAGGCTACTGCTTTAAACCTACAGGGATGTAATGTCGGGCTCCCACCGACTAAAACCACACGTTTCCTACCTAACAGCCTACGATTGGGAGCCCCGGGTAAGCAACCTGAAGGATGTCCCCGGGACTCCCAACAGACCTACGGTTAACGCTGGAGCCTGACCAAAGAGGGTTCCCCGAGTCTTTAGGGGGTTGTTAGGGTGATATTCTGCTTCCAGGGGGAGGGGGGGTGATTGCCTTGTCGTCTAAGGCCTGCTTCTGTAAGGATGGTGACCAGCACCTTCACCGTCCTCAGGCCTCCGATCTTGGGCAAGGACACGTCTGCGGCGCTCCACACCGCAGACTGTGGAACTGGGGTGGGAGAGTTCTCTCCCGCTCCCTCCCCGTCGTCTCTTTTACGAGCCTGATCTGACATAGAAAGAGGCAGCGGAGACCCACTTACTCCTACTGGAGATCAAGGCTCTTACAATGGTCTCCAGCGAGAGAATGTCCACGTCCAGACCTGCCACGAGGAACTGGCGCTCTTGCGCCCACGCCGTTTACTCCACCATTGTGTGGAGCGCTGTGTCCTCGCTGAAAGAAGACTAGGAACTTGATTTGAGTTGCCTCTTAGTTGAAAACTTATACGAATTGTACGCAATAAGTGTGGCTCAACGCCATAAAGCACCCAGATTATTAAGACTATTTTTTGTAATTCTTACTGAATAGCATTTCGGTAGTCTTTATTATTGTACATTAAATTTATTTCTAATGTACATTAAATTTATTTCTAATGTTCTTTTTGGAGGCAGTTAACTACTGCATGCGGAAGGTACAGGACCGGTTTGTGGCGTAAATTGGGAGAGGCCCATTAGGTCTGAACTGCCATAGACTGAATTGATCGATACATTGAAATGTGTACCCTCTTGTTTTCTTATCCTAAATTGATGGTTTTCATATGTATTACAGATTGACCTTTAGTGTTTCAAGGTCAACGCCAAGAAAGCATATAGGCCTACGAATTATAAATTTCATTTTCTAGACCTAGCTTATAGTTTATATTCAAGATTTGTGACTTAAAGCTTCACACTTTCACAAATTCGTAAATTGCTGCGAGTATAGCCGCTCGCAGCCTTGTGTTATCTACACAACCTTGCATAGCTAGGTTTTGAAGATATCATATAATGTAATTTCAACCTATCATAAAGTAGGTGTTACTTCTCAAAGTGTCCTTTTAACGATTGCTTAATTTGTACTATAGAAGGCAAATGATTTTGAAATAGCTTTTAATTAATATCCTAATTCAAAGATTAATAAGAAAACTTTGTTGGTCGGACAGATGATGGCGTGCCTGTCACATTCTCATAGCAATTTGTAAGAGCGACACTTTGCAGCGAATATAGGTACTGCATCAACTTTACATTTGTTTGTTACGTTACTCTAGTTGCAGTGATGAAAGTCTCCCACTAAATTGTGGGGTCATAGTCTCGCGCCAGCCTTAGGTAAGTGTTTCAGTGAGTTAAGTTCCGTGAAGCAGTGCGCCACAGGCACGTTGTGCCATAATTTGCAACTCGCCTGCGCTGCCACATATTGACCTAATAGCAACTAATAAAAACCAGACAGTACATAGAAATCTTCAACATTTGTTATCAAATCAAATCACAATGTTAAGTCGCAAGACTCTTTGTAAAACGTTTATTGTCACATTACGAGATGTTCAAATCCGTTACAGCAGCGGTACCAATCTGGGGCCTTACTCTTGACTTTAATTCCGATCGATCGACATTGGAATTTTGATGTTTCGTACTCTTGAATTCAATACTAGCGCAATATTATTATAGAATTGCGTGGCCGTATTGGGAACTAAATGGGATTGGAATTGCTCAATCGCCCCCCATTTTGCTACTCTTGAGTACATTTGACATCATTCTGTCTATTGCCGTAGAATTGTGTTTATTATTGTTTGTTGATTAGGATTTTCTCAATAACAAAAGTGCTACTTCGTAGATATTGTTTTACGTTTTGAGTGGTAGTAATAACAATTATAGTGGTTAATATGGTGCGTTTAGTACTAATGTACAATTTTTTACATAATTACATACATAAAATCATGCCCCTGTCCCCGATGGGATAGGCAGAGGCATAGTATACGGAATGGATCTTTTTACGAACGTGATTCCTTAGTCGCCTTTTATGACACACTTGGGATGTATTGGGGTGGCGACCAGTTAAAACTAAGACGAAACGAGGGAAGAATGATGCGATATATGGATAAGTCTTTTTGTATGGGAGATAAAGAATTTAATGCCAATTATCGAGTTGCAGAAGTTTATAAAAACATAAAGCCTTTTATGCCAACTCATAAGAGAAGAAGTGATATAATATCATCATAGTATAAGGTACCTACTACCCGTTCGCTCTAAGTTTGCCGGTCGCCTCCCATACAACGCCTCTACACCAGCCTCTACGCCAGCGGCAAACCAACGAACGGAAGCGAACGGGATATATCTATGTTGTTACAAGTTATTCAATCAATTATTTATTGTGGTAAATGTGGTAACGATAACTTAATATTATCAACAAATTTGTAGATTCTAGGGGCTCTGTCATTTTACGCCACTGGAAGTTACCAAAGACCTTGGACCTCGGTAAAGGACATAGGGTAAACTATAATGTACAAAGAGCACGTTATAAGAAAATAAGAAACACATAATTATTATAACATTATAAAAACTTTATTAAGAAGAAGAAAAAAACTTGACAATTAGGAACGTAAGGACATAATGCATCTTTCTGGCTATCTCCCATAAAGCCTCACTAACAGCCAGGACTGCTTCAGCTAGCTTGTTCAGTGCATGCGCTGAACTCAACTCTGCTTCGACCCGTCGCGCTTCTATATTGGCGAACCGTTCTATATTTAAGGTCCATCGGAACGGAAATGTGATGCCGCGCCGCCGGCGAGGTCTCGGCATGTCGCTTGCAAGCGGGGTGGATGATGCAGGTACTGCAATGTAATAAGACATAAATTTCATTAAAAATTGGTTTTATTATTTGTTTTTTTTTTATGGATTCTTCCTATTGTAACTAAACATTGAACATAAAATAACAGTGGTGCGGATTTCAAAGGGCTAGACAGTGACGGTGCCCGCGTTGCAAACTAAATAATGCCTGTAGAGGCTCACTGGGTACTGGAAGTTATCGCGAAAAAAGGCCTGACTCACGATGTTGTGCACCGACGGCAGGGCACACCAAAAAGGACAGCTAGATACGAACGCTTATTAGAAAGAGGGAGCGTTTTCATCCCGACATGGGCGCCTCTGAGGCGTAGTTGTTCTTTCTAGGTTTAATGCTATGTAAAACACAGTAAGTATTACCTGTTAAAATAACAAGTCTAATTGAGTAAATATTTACTTACCAATATTATTCTTAGGTCCTTGCTTACCAATATAATATAACTTGATACAATAATATGATATTGAATAAAATATAACTAATCAAAACCAACACCACTTCAGTGTTTTTGAATTTTAAATCGTTTGACACCGTCACTGACACACAAAAAAGTTTGACACTTCATCTTAGACATATTGAATAACACTTCTTAATAGGCTACGATAATGCTACATACAGCCAATACCGTAGTTAATTTTATGATTTCGACCATTTGTTTCCATTAAATTAAATTAAAAAGATTATAAGTAATCTACAGATCAATTATTTTTGTTATATTTATTTATTAGCCTTGTGAATACGTATTTGAATTGATTGATCATTTTACAGTTTTTTACCAGTTTATCGTAATATGTTGAGCAACACTTATGCGGCCGGTGACGTAGCTAACTTCAAGTGGATTAGAACGATGACATATCAATCGCGCGGCAATAGCGATTCCGATACAATTTTGCTTCAAGAGTACCAAATTAGGCGACATTAAAATTAACATTGGAATTGGATTACGCTTAAATTGAGATTGAGATTAATTTGCAGAGTAAGGCCCCTGATTATATGTATAGCTCTAATTAATGCAACAGTAAAGACTAAACCACCCAGCATCATCGACCTAAAAAGGCTTACCACAAGTTAGCGACAACTGCTCCAGGCCCATTACTGTAATGTTAGCCAATTTTAGCCGAGTGTCAAACATGCAATAAGAAAAAACAAAACAAATTCACAAAGGCAGCCTCACGTCACATGTCAGGAGCACGAACCCAGAGCAGCCTGTGCGAATCTAAGGCGGTAAACACATCCGACAGCTCTTATTAATGAGCATCGTCAATTAGCGGCCTCATTGATAGATGAAAGTGGACGAACGCCTTATGGTCAACCGGTTTCTCTGAGCCTTGTATATGTGTAGTATAGTATGTAACCGAGACTTGTTTCATGACAGATCCACTTTCAAACAATTAGACTTCACATTTTTAATTTACGTCATGCATTAATGGAATGTTGTTTCTGTTCCAACCTTTAATCTGGCAAACCAAACTGGCATTAACGTAAGCCGATAAAACGGCGAACAAAACCTCACAGAGCACTAACGAGCTCGCCACAAAAATGCATGGTGACCCACGGACGCGGTAAATCTCATTTTCGCCTAAACGCTGGGAAAATATAGGGCAATAAAACATTTCACTTACTTTTTAACTCGCTTTTGTTAATTGCACCTGTAACTATGAATGTAGAGTTTTTGTTTGAAAGTTTAAAATAACCCACATTCTGGTTACAAATTAAACCGAAATGTTTTACCGTACTTGCTAGTTTAAAAAATGAGTATCCATGGTTATATAAAGCTTAATTACTTCAAATTCGTACTCAGCATACCAAAAAAACCCCTTATACGATACCCATCATGAAATTTTGTGATAATGGCGCGGCGGCCATTTCGGATTGCAAAATTATCATAAATTTCGTACTCAGCATACCAAAAAACCCCTTTAACGATATCCATCATGAAATTGAAATTTTGTGATTTCCATTTTGGATTGCAAAATAATCATGAAATTCGTACTTAGGCATACCAAAAACCCCTTAAACGATATCCTCCATGAAATTTTGTGATTTCGGCGCGGCGGCCATATTGGATCTCTAAATTAATCTGAAATTCGTACTCAGCATACCAAAAAACCCCTTAAACGATACCAATCACGAAATTTTGTGATTTCGGCGCGGCGGCCATTCTGGATTGCAAAATAATCATGAAATTCGTACTAAGGCATACTAAAAACCCCTTAAACGATATCCATCATGAAATTTTGTGATTTCGGCGCGGCGGCCATATTGGATCTCTAAATTAATCCGAAATTCATACTCAGCATACCAAAAAACCCCTTAAACGATACCAATCACGAAATTTTGTGATTTCGGCGCGGCGGCCATATTGGATTTCTAAATTAACCCGAAATTCGTACTCAGCATACCAAAAAACCCCTTAAACGATACCCATCATGAAATTTTGTGATTTAGCGCGGCGGCCATATTGGATCTCTAACATACATATAATTCATTTTCTAAATTAACCCGAAATTCGTACTCAGCATACCAAAAAACCCCTTAAACGATACCCATCATGAAATTTTGTGATTATGGCGCGGCGGCCATTTTGGATTGCAAAATAATCATGAAATTCGTACTAAGGCATACTAAAAACCCCTTAAACGATATCCATCATGAAATTTTGTGATTTCGGCGCGGCGGCCATATTGGATCTCTAAATTAATCCGAAATTCATACTCAGCATACCAAAAAACCCCTTAAACGATACCAATCACGAAATTTTGTGATTTCGGCGCGGCGGCCATATTGGATTTCTAAATTAACCCGAAATTCGTACTCAGCATACCAAAAAACCCCTTAAACGATACCCATCATGAAATTTTGTGATTTAGCGCGGCGGCCATATTGGATCTCTAACATACATATAATTCATTTTCTAAATTAACCCGAAATTCGTACTCAGCATACCAAAAAACCCCTTAAACGATACCCATCATGAAATTTTGTGATTATGGCGCGGCGGCCATTTTGGATTGCAAAATAATCATGAAATTCGTACTTAGGCATACCAAAAACCCCTTAAACGATATCCATCATGAAATTTTGTGATAATGGCGCGGCGGCCATTTCGGATTGCAAAATTATCATAAATTTCGTACTCAGCATACCAAAAAACCCCTTTAACGATACCCATCATGCAATTTTGTGATTTCGGCGCGGCGGCCATATTGGATCTCTAAATTAACCTGAAATTCGTACTCAGCATACCAAAAAAACCCCTTAAACAATACCCATCATGAAATTTTGTGATTTCGGCGCGGCGGCCATATTGGATCTCTAAATTAACCCGAAATTCGTACTCAGCATACCAAAAAACCCCTTAAACGATACCCATCACGAATTTTTGTGATTTCGGCGCGGCGGCCATATTGGATTTCTAAATTAACCCGAAATTCGTACTCAGCATACCAAAAAACCCCTTAAACGATACCCATCATGAAATTTTGTGATAGTGGCGCGGCGGCCATTTTGGAGTGCAAAATAATCATAAATTTCGTACTCAGCATACCAAAAAACCCCTTTAACGATACCCATCATGAAATTTTGTGATTTTGGGGCGGCGGCCATATTGGATCTCTAAATTAACCCGAAATTCGTACTCAGCATACCAAAAAACCCCTTAAACGATACCCATCATGAAATTTTGTGATTTCGGCGCGGCGGCCATATTGGATTGCAAAATTATCATGTAATCACCTACAGAGATAGAATATAGTCTGAAATGATACAAGTTTTATCCCGGGAATAACTTCCCATGAGACGCGGAAAAGAGAACAAAATTTCACGCAGGCGAAGCTGCGGGCATCAGCTAGTCTATAATAAATGTTACATTACACGCGAATGCTCGTGTCGGTCAGGGAGGTAGCATCGTAACGTAATGCTCGAGTCGAATCTATAAATGTTACATTACACGCGAATGCTCGAGTCAGTCAGGGAGGTAGCATCGTAACGTAATGCTCGAGTCGAATCTATAAATGTTACATTACACGCGAACGCTCGTCGGTCAGGGAGGTAGCATCGTAACGCAATGCTCGAGTCGAATCTAATTTGTTACATTACAGGCGAATGCTCCCGGTCAGGGAGCACCTTAACATTGTGATCAACTAGGTACTATTTCACGGCAGCTCAGCTAAACTCAGGGTTCGATATGCACAGTGCACACATTATTTAATTTTAGTTGATCGAAGTAGTGCTGCTTGGGTTATACCACTACTGTTGTACTGCAACTAATGCTGCAGGTAATATTAGATAGCGAGTGCAAAATTTTTCACATAGGTAAAAATAGGCTTACCGAGCGCAAAGGATAAAAACGACTGTTAGTACATTCAAGAAGTAGACTCCCTAAAACAAATACTGCAAGTTAAATATAAACTCCGTCGTACTAGTAATACCACCCACGGCAAACAAAGTCCGTTAGTCTTTCTGAACCTATTTGTGTTAGTTATTTTTTATTTAAAATAACTAACACAAATAAATCTAAAAGCATATTCCAAACACCCACCAGTATCATTATCTTTTCTTCATTTTTTAATAAACGTCATTCATTCCGCGGAGCGTCAACAAAAATTTATTTAATTTGGTTCAGTAAGCTCCGGAGCACCGCGATGACGGAACAGTTTTAATAAAATGAAAAGAATTGCTTTATACCCGCCATTCTTAAATTGAACGATTTCTGATTATACCACGATTTAAATGGTGTAAAATGGCGTTAACTAAATCTGCTATCAATGAAGTCGCTTCTGGTGTCTGTTCGCTCAGATCTTTTGAACTGCTTTATCTCAGCACGAACAGATCACATTAATAATAAAATTTGCCTATTAAACTTAGCAGAGACCAGGTCTCTGCTAAGTTTAATAGGCATTTAAGTTCTACCAGGTGTAAAATTAAGAGTGATTTTGTGTTCAAGAATAGAAACCATGTTACAAGTGATTTAACCAACAGTAAAATTATATATTTTATTTTACTCGACCCATGCTTACGCTCACTTCACTTGTAACATGGTTCCTATTCTTGAACACAAAATCACTCTTAATTTTACACCTGGTAGAACTTACGAACAGTAAAAGGTTTATTCCAAAGTTTCCCTCGACGCTGCCATTGTACGGTGTACATGTACATGACTGATCGCAATTCGCAGGCAAGCACAAACTTCGATGCACTGCCGCCGAACGTCACTGCCACACTCATACGGAGAAGCACTACAAAATATGGGTTTTACAGTGCAGGTATCGATTATCTTTCATGAATTGTCGTGTTCGATTCGCACCACAGTCGAGTCAAATATTTGACTAGAGAGTCTGGGTGTTTCTATATTATAAATTATGCATTTACAAAAAAAAAACTATACATACATAGTCATGTTGAGACAGATGCCGGTTGCCTTAATCCCCGAAGGGGTAGGCAGAGACCATAGTATACAGCTACACTTATAATGTTTGTCCCATCGGGTGGTGAGTCTATCGCCTTGTTAAAATGGATGGTTGGCGTTCATGCTGTTCATAAGGCCATAACGACAGCTACGTTACTGACAACGAAAGCACGGAAACGCACGCAAATGTAACGTCACAAAGTGGTCCGTGGTGGTCACTCAGCCAAGGACATATTGGAACTTGCTTACTGCAGTGATCGTTTTCAGAACACTGTGTCAGTGGAGCTACAAGCACTTCGAAGCTACGAACGTTAGCATGAAGAGTTTGAAGTATCTATAATATGGCCTGTAGATAGTAGTTACTGCATATAAAGCATCGACAGTTTTTGTCGCATCATCATTCAAGAGACAAGAGCTGTATTTAATGATTATATACATTAATTGGCTCCGAGCAAACAGCGCCCAATTAGCTTAAGAGAATAAGCGGCTCATGTTTGTGTCGACTTGCAAACTCGTTACAGCCGCGCCGATAGATTCATTCTTGAGTGTTTGTCTTTGCTGAGATGTTTACCTTTAAATATTTCAGTATAATCGTTGTAAAATAATCTGTGTTGTAATATCGTTGTCTAGATCCAATAGGACCACGTATTGTGGCGTGGATTTGTAGAGCCATACGTCATAGTAGGCTGCCATAGACTGATTTGATTGATTGAAATCCTATAGCATAAGCTTACATTAATTTGGTTTAAAATAGATATCATACAACGTTTATTTTTTGACAGATTTTTTAATAAAAACGAAAACAGTTTATGATATCAACGTTTTAGAACAATCAATCGATCCACTCAAACTGAAAAATGTTTGCAGAAGTAAACTTTATAAAATTACCTAAGTGTGTAAAACAATAGATGTATAAACGGCTAACACTATGTAAGTAGATTAGCCACACATCCATATCGTGATTCTTAAGGATTCAGATGTGAGCGAGCTCTAAGTGAACCTACCACTTACATGAACTCATTTGCTTAATTAAAACCTACTTCTCGTGCCAAAGCCTTTCAGTTGCAACTTCTACTAACATTTAACTATAGAAAATTAACATTTTACGGTAAGATGTCAACAGCCCTGAAAAATATCTTCACCATCAATAAATATCTCGTGCACACAACGTTTTGTGTGCACGAGATGCATAGTTTTTAAATAGTAAGTTATCACTTACTTTGGATAATGCTGAATCTATTTACGCTTTATATAAGTGTCCGTTTGTGGTCGCAACTTTAGTTTCCTCGTTGAAAATAAAAAAATACTTATTTCCACTAAGGTATTAAGTTTCCAATACATAAATCAAATTCGAAACTAGTCCTTATTTTTTATAAAAGTTAGCTACACATTATATAAAAACCTAAGGTAAGGATGTACAGTGCGGTTTGTAATATAATTCAAAACAATATTACATTGGGACTTCATATTCACCGAATAACTAATGCTTTAGTCAATTATCGTATAATTATGGAAGTTTTTGAAGTCTAACCGCCTAGCTCCGTAGTGGTAGGTATCACGGAACGTATTCCACATACGGTTGTATGAACGCCAACTTCGGAAGTCGCAACAGCTGCGCCCGAAGATTCCGATGCTAATGAACTTAAGTTCCGCCATAAAGGCATATCAAGTTATTTGCATTTTAAGTAGCGTTGTAAAGTCCTCCGACTTCGAAAAATATATCCAGGGAAAATTTCGAAACGAGACATTAGATAGGTAGGTTCTGTGTAGTACTTTCGGTTTAAGTAGGTACTTTACGGTTAGGTTCATATAAGGAAGATTAATAATACATTCGTACATACGTATAGTCAAGTCTTTATTTCTGGGGTAGCAGTCAGAGGCATACTATGCGCCTAAATTTCACCATTTAAGTAGTTTTGGTCCTCCGTTATTGGAGGTGAGACTATTGCTGTGTTGAAATGAGCAGGCGCAAATTGTGATTGCCACTGTTGATATTTTGCAAGCCACCCACTTCGGCTTGACTAAACCACTGCCATGTTAATGGCAACCGGGACCAACGGCTTAACGTGCCTTCTCAAGCATGAACGCTCACAATAGACAATGTCACAAGGTGGTCAGGTCACGCTTTCGAGGACCAGCTGTAGCGAAATATATTTACCACAGTGATCATGTACAAAACGTAAGTCAGCGACATTTTACCTGCTGATGTAAAGTTATTATAATACTAGACCAATTGGCCAATCTATTTAATATTTTGATCAAGTTTACTACAGCTCAGCGGCGATGTTCCGATTAGAGCGAAGCTGGCACTGCAATCCAATTATCCCCCGCCTTCGTGACAAGTTTCGTGGCAAATATAAGCAATATCATTAGCTACACTCTTAAAGTCGTTTACCTAGGGAAAGTAGTTCTGGCGATTAAGACGCCTCTCGACCTACATACATACAGCCATACTTACATAACTCCTCTGATGGGAGGAGTGACACTGACCCTTCTTTCTAACCGCACTACCACTTGGCACTGCTAGAATATACCACACAATCATATTTCATAAGTTGTACTTGGTCCCATTGTAATAAATATGCGTTGAACCTATAGCTGTAGAAAAGGACCGGCAGGTACCTACCAGAGAGATGCTAACATTAGTGTATGATTTTTATTATTCCGTGAGCGTGGCGTGGAGATGGCTTACTTATAATGTGAGACTTAGTAGACTTTTGTTACTTCCCCAAGCCTCAGCCGAAAATAATTTAACATCATTAACTGTTATTCTTTTAATCTGAGGCCCAAGCATAACAGAGCTGTCATCTTCCATATTTTTCTTAAAACGGGTCAGTAATAACGTATATCAAGTAAAAAATGCAAAGCTAACTTATAAAACTAATGTATCGTTACGCTATTATGTATTGTAGCGCTCGTGGCCCCGCGGACTCAGTGTTCTGTAAACGATCACTGCAGTAAGCAACTTTCACTATGGCCAGTCCATGGATAGGTGACCATCCATGTGATCATTTTGTAACATTTATTTCAGCGTTTCCGTGCTTCGGAAGGCACGTTAAGCCGTTGGTCCCGGTTGCCAGTAAAATGGCAGTCGTTAAGCTAAGATGAAGGCTTTTTTTTCAACAGCAGGCAGTCACAACCTGCGCCTGTCCATTTAAACACGGCAATACGGCTTACCACCTATTACGTGGGACAAATTATACAAAGGTGAAATGTGGGCATATAATATGCCTCTGCCTACCCCTTCGGGGATGGAGGCGTGACCATATGTATGTATGTATGTAACAAACTGTGACCAAGTATTTCGTAGACAAATATTTCTTCCTGTTATCAAATTAAGAATCTTTATTTTTTATTAAAGTGTTTTTATTTGTTTGCCATACTTTTACCGCCCATAATCTTATTGAAGAAAATCTGAAAACTATTTTAAATTCAAAGAAATCACGTTAAAATGATAAATCATTTTATCAGTAACACGTAGGTATTAAAGAGTCGGTTCGAACGTGTTGTCGATCTCTGACCAAATAATTGTTGCGATTGCGTTATTTATTGTATTGTAATCGATGGAAACCTAACAGCTAAAAGTGTAATTGAATATAAATCTACGGGAACAAACTTTGTTTTTCTTTAGTGTAAGCAAAAATCAACCTTATGACTTCAGACATAATTCCTCTTCACTTAAACAAAATGTAAAACAATTTGAAAAGAGAGCCATGGCTCGGTGTTGTTTAAAATAAATAAAGTGTTCATTTGTGGTCAAGTGATTTGTGATGAAATTAATGGTGTTTAATGTTATTGATGAAATTATTGGTGGCAACTTTAAATGTGAGCAGCATCTATGTAGTGGTTTTGCAATCGAGATTTACTGCAACGTTGAAATCAAAGTTAAAGGTATTTTTAAAGTTTTATAGGTACATCGGATATATTGCAGTGTTACAAAATAAAATCTTGAAATTGGAATTACTTGGTTTGAGGCAGCTACCGTGACTTTGGCTTTTTTGCTTTAAATTTCAGGAAGTCTATCTTAGTTATATTGTAACTGAATTAAGTGTCGGTAGATCGCGTCTTTGCATCATCTTAACACGTATACGGTGGAATATAATAAATTAGTTTCGAGCGTGGCTCGATAGCTTTCTTACCGGATCAAAGCACTTCCCCCGATATGGGAAAAATCTTTATTGCGGATGAAATATTTTCCATTATTAAAATTATGTGAATATTCGTAATAGTTGAATACAATGAAATTATCACAGCCACAGTGTATCTCTTCCACCCAAAAACCGACTCTTAGAAATACGTATATTTCAACTTAGGCGGTACACTAAACAAATCTTAAGCCTACAAAACAAAACCCACTTGCCTAATTGAGTAGAAGCATACGCGTCGGCGGCATCAAAGGCGAAGTGAACAAACAGTCGCACGCGAGATGATTGTTTTGAGAACGCCGCGCCGCCCGTCTCGCCAACTGCGCTGCGCTGGCGAGGATTATTGTTTTCGCCGATTGAACACTGCTAATGAACGCAACTTAGCTTGGTTTTCACAAAGAGATAATACCCTTAATCTTTTTTGTCTTGCCCGTAGAAGAAATCTTTCCTTTTTACATATATATACTTGTCTTTCAGTTGGGATGGAGAATAGATCAATGTACTTTCGAGCTCATAAGTGCAATAGCACAACAACGCTCATTATGGTGTGGCATGCGTTCGGGCTGGTTTTGAGTTTACACATATATGTGTGTGTATAATGTTTCAATGATACCATACAGCAAAATATGATTAGTTCGTGCTAGACGATAACGATATAATAATATATTCGTTTTCATAACTGTATTATTCTTTACAACTGCTGTGGGTCATTAGATACTAGTACAGTAATTTAACAACCTAGCAAATTAATTGATAGCTAAGTGGCTGAAGCAAGATACTATTAATACACAGTGATTACAGATACTCGTGGTTCGATTCCAGCTTAAAACGATTTTCTTATATTTAAAACAAAAGTATAATTTTAAATATTGATAAAGTAATTTTGCATGAAGTTTCTAATAATAATTCTTAATCAACATGACATTAATTAATAAATGAAACACAAAAAGTGTTTTTGCAAGTTCATAGAATTCGAACCATCAACCTTTGCATTTCCATTCCATACTAGAACCACTCGACCATGGGTTGCTTAATACAAATTCGTTTATTTCAAGTAACAAGGACTCATAAACAATTTCTACAAACCACACATAATACAATACAATAAATACTTTCATTCTCATAAAAAATCAGAAATAAATAAAATAGACATTAAAATTAAAATCAAAATATAAATGAAGGTTATCATCAAAATCGAAATGAAAATTAAAATCAAAATCCAAATTAATAACAAAATTAAAATCAGAATATAAATTGAAATGAAATTACTTGCTTATACACATCTTCACAGCATAAATTAAATAAAATTATTTGATTATTAAAAATTAAAATTAAAATCAAAAGTAAAATAAAAATAAAAATGAAGATTATCATTAAAACCGAAATCAAAATTAAAATCCAAATTAAAATCACTCAAAAATCAAATCAAAATCAAAATTAAAATTAAAATTAAATTCAGAATATAAATTTAAATAAAATTATTTGATAAGTAATGAACATCTAAATAAAATAAATAACTACACATAAAACATTTAAAAATACATTAATTATTACACATAATCATTAGAGATATCATTCGTCAATAAATCAGGGTACCTACTACATGCCCAGTGTCAAACAGCCGGTGTCTCCATGTGCAACTCGACAAGATCTCCTAATGTACACACAGTCAAGCCTTCCTGCGCAGACTTTCAGCATGCTGTTAGCACTCCCCCGCACACACCTCACTAGCGCATTACATTTCTTGCGCATTGTTGCATAAAAGCAATCAACGCGCGCTTCAGCGAACATTCCAGAGGCACTACAATACCTTGGGAGTCCCACCAGCATCCTAAAAGCGTTGTTGAACTGGACACGGAGAGCACTGAATGCCCTAGCTGTGTAACTGGCCCACAGGCTGCACGTGTAGAAAGAAGTACAAAAGGCTCTAAAGAGAGTGATTTTCACATCATTGGAGCAGCGTGCAAACCTGCGAATAACCATGTTAGCACGTACAGCCAGCGCCCTCCGCTCCCTCTCAATGTCAGCATCATCCCTTAAGGTAGGCGTTACCAAATGACCCAAGTACTTAAACTCTGTTTCCAGTGCTAATGGTGAACCATTTAGGGTAATAGGCGGAACCTCCTCTACTTTCCTCGTCCTACCCCTAAAAACCATACACTTACTTTTCCTGACGTTATAAATAAGCCCGTGACTGTCTGCATACCCCTCACATATGTTCAGCAGCTTTCTCAAACCACACACCGAAGCGCTCAGCAGCACCATATCGTCCGCGTAACTTATGTTATTAAAACAAACGCCATCAATGTGACAACCGATATGTTGCTGACTGAGCGCCTCGATCAGTCCGTTTATGTACAAGTTAAAGATTGCAGGAGAGCTTAACCCCCCCTGCCGCACTCCGCACTCCAACCTGTATGGCTCCGACATTGTTCCTGCCCACTTCACATAGTTTACCTGATGCCCATACCAATATCTTAAGACATTGATAAGTTCACCAGGCATGTGCAACTGTCTCATCTTCTCCCATAGGACATCATAGGCAACCAGATCATAGGCCTTTGAAAGGTCGAGGAAACAAGCATAAACAGGTGTATTCCTATCAGTATAGTATTTGACAGCACTCTTCAAACACAATATTGCAGTTTCTGTAGACAGTCCTGGTCTGAAACCAAACTGGTTATCATTCAACTTTATGTATGTATTTAATTGTGTATTGAGAATGCTGTCAAACACCTTTGCTATTATGGTTGCCAGAGAGATTGGTCTATAATTGTTTATATCTGACAAATCTCCTGTCTTATTTTTAACAATCGGAACAACATTGGTTCTCATCATATCAGATGGCAAATATGAGTGTGATATACAGAAATTGAATAACATAGATAACACTCTGTATATATGAGAACCAGCATGTTGTATATGTTCAATGCTCAAGTTGTCATAACCAGGAGACTTGCCTTTAGATATAGACTTCACTGCCCTAACTACATCACTGGCTGTGATTCTGGTCTGAAACGGCACGTCACTTACCGGTTTAACACCCATGCTCACCGTACCAGATGGTCCTAACGGCGCCTTGACTACAAAATGATCCTTAAACTGATCCGCTATACACTTTCTGTCACTAACACCATTCACGCTCACCGGCAGGCCCGGACGACCCCTCAGGCGGTTTGTGGTTTTCCAAAAACTTTTGAAGTCCTTTTTGCTGTGCTTAGAAGCAAGTGCATCCATTTGAAGTTGTTCTTGGTTTCTTTGACACCATTTTAGCCTAGATTTGAAAACCTTTCTACTTTCACACATATTTTCATAAAGGACACCCCCCGAGGGGCTGCCATTCATAAACCACTCCTGAAAACTCGCCCTTGCCGCTCGGTGACTTTCGCTCACATGCTTATTCCATCCAAAAATGGGTATTTTTTTGTCAGCTGCTTTGAATGAAGACGACCCCAGCGCCTTACCTCTTTCGCCCAAATACCTATAGTTGGGTTTTTTACGATGTTTTACCGTTTGCCAGCTACTTTCGTCATTATTACTATTTTCTCCCGACTGTGGATTCGTACTTTCTTCTCGTTCTGGTGCATTATTCGACGGATACAGTATAGGCTCACTTACATTGCTTTCATGCGTTATGGGTGACTGTTGCAATGCACTAAGTCGCTCACACGGTACTCCAAGCATGCCCACACCAGGTTTATGATTTGCTGTCACCGTTGGAGGCGGTTCTAACTGCGCTACTGCTGCCACCGCCATGCATGTAGAAGTACCACTAGTTTTATTTAGACGTTGTGCACTCAATTCACACTCACTTTCACTATTTCCCTCATTAAGCACTTGCACTGAGGTTTGCGTTAGCCCCATTGGCCCGCTGTCCAGGTTCCATGCGCCCCTTCTTATGTTGACATTGATTGGCGTCTGTGGCGCCAGCGATGCGTACTTTAAATTATGCATATCTGACTTAAGTTCTTCAAGCAGGTTAACAGTCACATATGATTTTTTAATTTCTTGTATCTCTGCAGTGAGTCGAGTGATATCTTTTAGCAACTTTGTGCAGTCTAGATGGTCAAATAAAATGGGGGGTAGTTTCTCCAGTTCCCGCGCCACAAAAGTTGGTACTACTTCTGGATCTATTGATTTGAACAGACTTACAATGTCATCGAGATCCCTTTCTTCTTTTCCTTTTCTTTTTCTTAATTTACTCCGTCGCTCCGTCGGCAAAGATTCAAAAAGCAACGTTTTTGCTATAGTGATTTCACTAGAGGTAAACGCAGATACACAAATCCGCTTTAATGTGTCTTCATCGATTACCGATATTTTATTTTGTATATAAGCTAAAAGCTCATTAATTACTATATTACAAGTATTGCACTTCACAGTTTTAGACATTTTTTTTTTTTTTTTACTTTTAACAACGACCCGCTTAGCCGCGTCTTTACACACGTAACGCGTTGACGCGAGTGAAAGTTAAGTAGTAACAATGGAATTATCGATAATATTCCAACGGAAGAACAATTTATATATGTGTGTGTGATTTGTCTTAAAAGAAAAAGGTCACAAGTAGCGCTAGAATATTGATGCCATTGTTACGTAGGATTGCTACTGCAGTTATGAGCTCGATAGTACATAATAATTATTATGTGCTCTTAAGGCTTTCAATTTTATCTGCTAGTACGATAATGTTCAGGTTTCTTTCATTTCAAAGGCGCGTACAGTAAAATTATTGTTGCAAGTGCTTGCGAGGCAGCCTATTCTGTCTGAGCCACTAGTATCAAACCAATAAACTCAATCAATCAATCAAATCAGCCTATGGCAGTCCACAGCTGAACGTAGGCCTCTCTCAATTTACGTCACTACACACGGTACTGCGCTTTCTGCACCCAGTCCCAGCCTGCGACCTTTTCGAAGTCGTCAGTCTATCTAGCCTCCTAATAAACCTCTCTGGCCTAATAATAAACATACAAACGATATTTTTCGAAACACTATTATTCTTTCGATAACTAACCGAAAAGACAACCCGCGATGGGTAACTGCAAAAGGTACTTAAGCTCTTTATAAATGGGTACATTATAGCGAATTGAGTGTCTAATGCAAATGATGCCAAAGAGGAAATATTTCAGTAGAATGTTTATGTTATCGTAACCCTAGTACGAGTTTACATTCTGGCTACTCATATGGTTGGTCACAAAGCAAGCACTTCCACGGCTGAACGCTAAAACTTTCAATGTTATTTTTCCGTCTAATAACACTTCGTGGAAGCCTCGAAATACGCGGTCAGAAATATGAATAATCTAGGACTTCATACAATTTAGACTACTGCACTTCGTCTCCTAATACAAAAATTTCAACTGACTCTCTTCTCAAATAAGAATATTTGAAATTTTGAATGACCCCTATTCATTTACCATCGTGACTAAGAAAGATACAAGGCCCAAGCTGCGTCCAAATTTAAGGAAAAAGTTTTCAAATATAACATGAATGTTAGGTGTAATAAAACCCAACGGTCCAACTTTAAATATCAAATAATTCGCAATTTGCGCAGCCCCACGGCCAACTTACGTCCCGTCTAGCGTCTACTAAGTAACACATAAATTGTGCGGAGTCTAAGTGCAGCCCACACTTAACTGGAGTATGCCGATAGTTTCTGTCTTCCTGGTGCGCAGCCAACAACTCGGGGAATTTAAACAATTATTGTAATTTGCACATGTCTCTTTAGACTCTTAAAAGTTTCCCTCAATATTATTGCTTTGTTTTGTGTTTGTAATTATGTTTTTATAGAAGTTTAATAAGCTGCTGAGTAGTATACACTACTACACTAAAGCTCTGAACCTCCAAGGAGTGGAAATAGCTTCATTTGAAAGCAAGCGGTTCAGTCCTATCTAGACTGTAGTTTAGCAACCCCGATGGCGCTATCTGTTTACACGTTTAGGTCTTCGTACAGGAACACAGTGGACATCATAGCACGTATTCCAAGGTCTGTAGATTTGTAGAAAGTCAACGCAGTCACAGCTACCACCTTTCTGTCTAGATAATTCCATTAATCCCCTTTGCTCTACAGTAACTAATCTGCTTGCACATTCTACGACTGCAAAATTAAAGTTTGTAATTTACTAAGTTGCCAGCGATATTTAACTGTACTTACTTACTTACATCGTCTAGTGTAGAATTCTTATACCAACCAAAGTTCCGCAATATCACCAAAAGTAGCAACTCAGCCAGACAGGTGTACAGTCGCACAGTAATGAAACTCGGCTGCCAACAATACTGCGCACCCTCTTCACACGCGACACATATTGCTTTTTCACGTCTTCCATTTAAACCAGTGGTGGTCAGTACGAAAACGCTCTTGTAATGTATTTGAGTGATGACGCAGGGATTTCCGTGGTTATTTCCCACGACTGAATGGTTCGGGAGAGTGCTTTGATTTTTGCTCTCAAAACGTTTACTCCCTCATCATGCGTTTCAATGGTATAGATGATTTTTAATAAAAAAATATAAATAGGTACCTTATGTCCAACTGTTTTTTATACTTAAATTAAGTCTTTTTACTGGACACTTCATCTTGTCACGAAAATTGTGTTAATGTTTGACACCAATTGACCTACGAATCTACTGCATTAACTAGAGTAGCGATTTAGAGACAATTAATAGTCTAGACAAGTAGTATATACGACACATAAGATGTGTCGTGAATACTCGTGAAGCAAGTGCATGCCTGATGAATGACATAATCAATGACAAGCCATCTCCAAGTGGAACTTTTAAGAAACTGAACCTAGGCTACATACATCCATACACACATATAGTTATACCTTTATCCCCGAAGGGTAGGCCGACGCATTGTATACGTCCACATTTTCACCTCATATTATTATGTCCCACGTAATAGGTGGTGAGCCTATTGACGTGTTGAAATGGACAGGCGCAGGTCGTGACGACCCGCTATTGAAATATTTCAAGCCGCCATGTCATTTTACTGACATTTTAAGTTTTCTTTCTCTACGCTGGATCGTTTTGCGAAAGTGTTTCCTTAGTCGCCTCTTACGACACCCTCGGGATGAAAAGGAGTGGTGACATTTTGTACTCTTTCCCTTTGCCACTTGGGGCCCCGTCGCCACACGGGGATAGTGATAATGTTGCTTTATTGCGGGTACAATAAAGCAACATTACTAGTTTAATTTAGATTGTAATATAAGGCAATTGGATTGTAATTAATGATAATGTGCAATAGACAATTATGCAGGCTTATAAGAACAGACACACTTTAGGTGAAATAGATAATACCTACGGACCAAAACCAAATGGCATTTTAGTAAAAAGCTTCGAGTTGTTTCTCATAGTTCAAAGTTTTTATGCTACATCAAAACTTTTTTGGGAAAAATAATTCCAAAAAAAATTGAAGTAGCATAAAAAACGAAATTATACTTATATCATAACAGGTAAGTAGTTTTTCAAACAAATCATGAAGAGACATTTAAGTAGGTCGTCAACTTAAGCTTCACAAATATTTCAAAGTAAGATTCTGATATTGTTCACCGTTGTTGGTTGAACTCTCTAAAAATTAAGTCAACATCTACCACATGCAAGAATCTGCAAAATTGATAATTTAAGTAATATACTGTTGATCGACGGCATTTCTTGTAGGACCTGCAGCACATATTGATAAAGGTCACTTGTACTATTACATTATTATTTACCTACATAAAATATATAAAACACGCATCTCACAACCAGACGCCAAACACCTGTATTACATCTATTTTAAATAGCACACTAGATGATATTGTTTTTACAAAATGACAAAAAATATTGAAAATCACTAAGTGTTTAATCACAAGGTGAACTTCAATTTAACTAGTTTTAATTTTTTACTCATTGTCAATTCCACTAAAGTAGTAGTAAAGACTTCTTTATAAACCTCAGTTTAAGAAGTCTTTGATATTACTGAGCCTTCCTAGGTGAAATCCTAATCATCACACAGTCTACCCATCCGTATCTGATGATTCCAATTTTAAGACGCAACGAGGCGGAGATCTATCCTGACTAAAACAATTTATAACCTTACTGGCTGATGCGCGCGGTTTCGCCTGCGTGATATTTGGTTCCTTGGATAAAAAGTAGCCTATGTGTTATTGCAGTACTATACTCTATCCCTGTACCAAATTTCAGCCAGATCCATTCAGCCGTAAGAGCGTGATTGAGTAACAAACATCCAAACATCTTCACAAACTTTCACATTTATAATATTAGTAGGAATTAGTAGGATTAGTAGGAAGTGGAATTACGCCAATAAAAACATTTTTTGGAGGTGCAAAGTTTGTAAATACAAGATGCCTGGTCTCTTGCTGTCCACTGTGAAACATTAATATGTTCTACGGCTTAATTTTACAGCTCAATTTATGTCATACTGACTTCCAAAATTTGGGGTTTACCTAATTTATATAGTTAAACAACATCGCGTTTGGAAAAAACAAATTTAATGTTGAACACAACAATACTCGTATCAGCGACAAACACAACCAATTTTACCAACTTCAAAAAAGGAGGAGGTTACTGAATTAAAACGTAAACATATCATTCGTAGGGTTCCGTACCCAAAGGGTAAACCACGGGATCCTATTCATGGGACTTCGACTCTACATGTTTCTGTTGCCGCTATAACAACAAATACTATAAACAGAAAAATAACAATATTTAAGGGTTTTTATTTTTCACTTCAATAACGGCAACAAGAAGACGGATTTATCTAAATTAAATAATTTTATCTAAATAAAATAATATTTAATTAGATTAAATTTAAGGGGGACTCTCATACAACCAACGTGATTTTTTGTCATTTTTTGGTACGGAGCCCTCTGTGTCAATTTAATGTAGTTCGGTGTCTGTACGAGGTCCGCGACTTTTATGCGCGTGGGCCCCCAGGTATCATCCTAATAGTTTGTTTATTAGTGATAATTATTTCAGTTATGTATATAAGACAACAAAACGTTTAATTACTGAAGTATATATCAAGATAGGTACACAAAACGATTCATAGCTCCAGGGATACCAGAGGTCGTAGCAATCTATTATAAACAAAATGCATTAATATAAAAATGTTTACTCTACAGTAAAAATAATTCAAGGCTTAACGTACGATTCAATACAAATTCAAAAAGCTATACAAAAAAAATATTAAAATTATTAAATAGGCATTTAATTCACTAATAATGAATGTTTTTATTCAACATCTCTTTTAATGAATTCGATGTCTACATTTTTAATTCTAACTTGAACAGGTTCTTTGTGGAATTGTATGCCTCCCTTGTGCACGTAAGTTTTTACAGTGTAATGTCTGAGGAAATGCACTAAGCCACTTAAAATTTGCATGCGAGCGTATCTTGCTCCGATACAAATTCTGTTACCTTTCCCAAATGGTAAATATGTCATGTCACTAATTTGTTCATTCTTCATAAACCTATCGGGATCGAAAACTTCAGGATTTTTATGGTACTTCGGATCATAATGAAAATCGAATATTGGCAAAAATACCTTTACTCCCTTTTCCACTGGTATATTGCCAACTGGAAGAGTGGTATCCTTTACACACTGTCTGGATAGGTAACCGAGCGGTGGGTACATTCGTAAACTTTCATTTACGACCCTATCCAAATACTCAACTTCAAAGATAGCGTCATATGTCAATTGAGAGTTATATTTTTTGAAAAGTGCATCTACCTCTTCATGCACTCGCTCTAAAATTTCAGGATTTCTTCCCAATTCCATAATCGTCGAATACATAGTCACTGCGCAAGGTTCTATGCCAGCGATAAAGAAAAAGAATGCTTGTGCTGCGAATACCTCGTCAGTTGGTTCTATAGATAAGTTATTTTCAGGGTCAATCATTGTGCCCTCTTTCTGAAGTTTTACACACATATCGGCAAAATCATGTCTGTTTATATCATCATTTTCACGTTGTCTGAGTACTTGCTTCATAGCTGCTACAAAAAAGTTTTCATATGCCCCAAAGAACTTAACTTTCAATGCTTTAAATAAACTATCGCTTGCTCCGGCTATTGCAAACTTCAAATTTAAAGACGTTGTGGATTTGATAGCTTCCAAAATCATCGTTCTGAATGGAGAGTCAAAAGTAGACTTGGTGCCAATTCCAAAAACAGAAGCTGCAATTGCAGCTGTACAAAAATGTGTCATTGTATCATGAGCCGAACGTACGTTTCCCTTGAGTCTATCTGGATTAAGCTTGAGAAATTCAATAAAATCTTGTGCACTTTTATCTATAATATAGTACATGTTTTTGAGTTTGGCGCTGGTAAATACTGGTGAAAATTTCTTTCTCAGCAATTTCCATTTCGGGCCATTTAAAAATAATACACTATTAGCTAAAATATCTTCGTCATTTGTAGGGATTCCTCTATGGTTAAAGGAATGAAAATCTACTTGCGTAATATGATGCACATTTAAGGGATCTGTTACGTACAATGCCTTGTCAAATAAAGATCCTAATCCAACTGCTGGAGCACTTCCACAATCATTGTAAATATCTCTAAAAATTTGAAATAATGCTTTGTTCCCTGAGACATACTGCCAAAATGGACCACCAATTTTACTTTTCTCATAGAAAAACACTTTACGTTTTCTCCAATAATTCTGGTTATATTTTCCTCTAAAATATGTAAAGGATATTAATAGTATTGTACCTACTAATAATATCGTCAATAACATTTTAAAAGACCACACTGGCACACAGCACAATACAAGAGCAAACTAGTTAAAAATACACCGAAGCTTGTTTATAAAAATCATATCATTCGGCGCATAAATGACGTAACTACCACATACAGGCTGGATTCTAGATGAAATAGGTACCTACACTAAAGTAATAATTACCTAACAAAAACCTTGAATCTTTAAGTTATTAGTATTCCTAATGAAATAATGTAGAGAGCTCACAATGTTTTTAAATTCTTTTAATACTTATTTTTTTTCCCTAAAACTAATCTTTAAGAATTGTACACTTTGGGTAGTCTTAAATACTAATATACAGATAGTTGTTATTGCACTACACTACTATTATAATACGTACATACATAGGTACTTAAGGCCACGCCTTTGTCCCCGAAACGGTAGGCAAAGGCATATTATTAGAATATGCCCATATTTCACTTTTTTATTTTGTCTCACGTAATAGGTCTCACGGTGAGCCGTATTGTCATGTTGATATGGACAGGCGCAAATTGTGACTGCCTGCTGTTGCAATTTTTTAAGCTCCCCGTAAAGGCCTTCATCTTGGCTTAATGACTACCATTTTACTGGCAACCGAGATCAACGGCTTAACATGCCTTCCGAAGCACGGAAACACTCACAAATAAATGTCACAAAGTTGTCATGTGGTCACCCATCCATAACCTGCCATAGCATGTAACCGTTCACGCGGGGTCCGCGGGACTACGAGCGAAGAATTATAATTATGTCGCGATTTTTAATATTCAGTAGAGTGCCTACTCTCAAACCATCATAATATAAACATAATTAAAAGCATCACACTGTAGGTGGTGACCTTCAATTCGTGGGCTATTATGTTCGCGTGTCACAGTTTTTTGGAGTGGGAGTGGATAATAAGGTATACATCGTGTCAAATAGCGCATATTGAATGATATTTTTTTATAAAAAAAAATGTTTTTATATGCTGCAGCTGAAATTATAGTTTTAGACCTATTTTTAGTGTTCCGTACCCTGAGGGTACAAACGAGATCCTACTACTGTGACTTCGCCGTCCGTCTGTCCGTTATCATGCTTATATCTCATGAACTTTGATAGCAAGATACATAGGTAGTTGACATTTTGACGCATAATGTATGTCTTTCTATTGCCGCTATAACAACCATACAACAGACGTGATTTGTTTGCCGTTTTCGGCACGGAATCCTTCGTACGCGAGTCCCTCTCACACTCGGCCGGTTATTTTACTGTAGTAAGAGGTGCAAGTGCCTCTCAACTTAGTAGATTTGGTAAATTTTTTGATTCCCACTAGGAAAAGTATTTTTATTAAAATTAAGTTTAAATTATTCCTTAAAATATTCAAGTATTTTAATACTAGCACTCTCTAGCCAAAACCTTTGAAACGTGAACCTTACAGGGTATGCTACCCATTTAAGCCCTTACCCCCAGAAACTTGAACCATTTATTGCTACCCATTGAAAAAATGTATCCTTATGGAGATATGTTTATTTATTTTATTTACAAACTTTATGCACCTTTGTGCACAGATAAACTTATTCGTCATTTTGGAAATATTTAATTACGTGCACTTATAATTATTGGCTCCTAATTCTTGATTTTATTATGATAACACTTTACAGTACTATTAAATTATTTATCTTTATGGTACTTGAACAGAGTTACGAGATGAGGATAAAATTTAGCATCGCGTCTTAAAATGTTAAATGACTGCTTCTGGTTAAAGGTAAACAAACAAGTATTTCAGCATTTTTAGAAATTCTATCGGCAAAAATGTAAAATATGGGGGATAAATTGTAAAAAAAAGTTGCATGGCATGGGCAGCAACGGGAGTTTGAAGTATGTCACGCGCGAAGCCGGAAAGCACAGCCTAGATTTAATATAAATGCCATAAACATAATGTACGCATGAAATGCCTAATTCTACTAAAATTATAGAAGTGAAAGTATGTTAGAATTTTGCTATTTCTGGTCATGGCATCTTTAAGTGGGACAAAATGAAGTAGTAGGCCTCTGTCTTCTCCTACGAGGATAAAGGCGTGGCTACCATTTTAGAAATGCGGCAGCATGTCCAGCCAAGTTCAATAAAAGTAACTCGTGACGCGGCATCGTCCGTGTGTATTACTTTTTACCCTCTACATCTTTTTAACCCTTCATAATTAATACAAGAATTAAGTAACCCAAATCTGAATATCTAATCTGCCGTCGCTCTGTCCTATTTCTCATTAAATTCTTCAAGAAAATCAGATATCCGCCAGCACTACCTAACCGAAAGAAAATGTTATTGTTTGGATTCGATTGGTTTTCCAATTAATATGTAATACTAGCTGTATATTTGCCATATGCCTCTGGCTACCCCTACGGGGATGAAAAGCATAATCATTTGTATGTATCCTACGACTTTGCCTGTGACATGCTACAAAACCCGTAACATCCATCAAACCCATAAGGCATTACATAATGAGCATTAAATAATATAGAAATGCAAAATTTGTTGACATTTCTAAGCTAAGCGCTAAGCAAACCCCAACTACTGTAGCGCCGCAATTTCATGGCACATCTCTTTCCATCTCCAAAAGTATAAGAATCCTTGGCGTTGACATCTCCAGTGACGTTCAGTTCCGTAGTCATTTGGAGGACAAGGCTAAGCTGGCGTCCAAGAAGCTCGGTGTGCTCAACAGGGCGCGGCGGTACTTCACTGCTGCACAAACACTGCTTCTGTATAAGTCGCAAGTGCGGCCGCACATGGAGTACTGCTGTCACCTTTGGGCGGGGGCACCTGAATATCAGCTTCGTCCATTTGACTCGGTGCAAAGACGTGCTGTAAGAGTTGTCAACGATCCTATACTTACAGGTGGTGTGGAACCTCTTCGCGACAGGAGAGACTTTGCCTCCTTATGCGTGTTCTACCGACTGTACAATGGTGTGTGCTCTGAGGAATTGTTTGATATGATGCCCACGGCTACGTTCTATCACCGCACCGCTCGCCACAGACAGGGAGTTCATCCTCACACTCTGCGTCCGGAGCGTTCCAGCACGGTTAGATCCGATAGGGGTTTTCTTCCGCGCACGCTTCGGTTGTGGAATGATCTCCCTGCCTCGGTTTTCCCAAACGCCTACAGTATGGGGTTCTTCAAAAGGGGTCTTAGAAGGTTTTTACAGGGTCGGCAGCGCGAGTGTGGCGCCTCTGGTGTTGCAAACGTTCATAGGCTGCGGTGACCACCGGTCCTTCTGGTGGGCCGTATGCTTGTCTGCCACCTTAGTGGTATAAAAAAAAAACATTTACGGCTCCGCTCTCTTCAGTAGTTTAGTTCACTGTGAGGTTTTGTTTTGAAGTTTAGTTCACTTGACTTTCAGAACTTTTGAAATGAGTGGAAAGTTCCAGAGTTTACCAATTACAAACAAATGTTTCCCCTGTATATGTATAATATTAGTAAGTATATTTAGATAAGCGCTTCTGTAACCACAATCAATAATCGCGTGCGATAATATCACTAATCTTTATCCATACTAATATTATAAAGAGAAAAATATTTGTTTGTTTGCATCGAATAGGCCCCGAAACTACTAAACCGATTTGAAAAATGATTTTACTGTTGGGAAGCTACAATATTTTTGTTATATTTCCGAATTCCCACGGGAACAGTAACTACGCGTGTTAAACCGCGTGATGTCTCGCTATATAGAATAAAACTATAGAAGGCCGAAAATCTGTACAACACAGATACTCATAGTTTGATTTTTTTGTAGAACATTCTGTAATCGAAACTGCCTGACAATAACTTCCTAAAGGCTGGACCAAATTAGATATTTTTTCCGTGCTCGTTATTGTACGGCCAAGGTTTGTTTCAAAAGATCGATCACAATCAAGCTCAAAACGCGCTGAATTAAAATGGCTGAAATTAGATTCACAGATTTTTTTCATTTTTTATACATTTGTATCGCGGGGTACGATAAAACCTTATCACGCAGGCGAAGCCTCCGACTCCAACTAGTATGTTCTAGATTATAATGTATTTAAGTGTGAAGATTGGAAAATTACCACGTGTAAATATCAATTGACACGCCGAGTACAATAACCCTTAAGGCTGAAGGTTACTCTGAACTTGATTTAGTTTTATATCTGTCGTTGGTTCATGACACTGACAGGAACATAATTATGTTTATAGGATCCTCGTACTTACTTTCAGACCGCAGTACTGTTATTTTTACAATAAAGTTGACAATATAATCAAAATTTTTGTGAAGTTCCATAATTTTAGTGTAGATTTTTTAAGGAAACGAAGGCCTTTTAGATACAATGGTACTTTTATCGAAACGTTTATCAATACAGCAACGTGGACACAATCTGTTTATTGCGACGTGGGCGCGGCGACATTGTATCAGTGTAACAAGTGACCTTCGCTGGGACGAGTGTTCATTGCATAATGCTGTCTGTGATTTTAACATTGCTTTGTGTGTTATTGATATGGATAAGGTTCAAAACAAAGGTGAATTTTTGGAAAAATAAAAACGTAATATATACAGATGATTTGACCTGGACATTTATGTTTGAGAAACGTTCAATGGCCGAGATTATTAAAACTATTTACAACAAGTATGATGAACGTTATATTGGAACAACTATGGGATCCATACCGGTTTTAATACTGAAAAATATTGAAGACATTCAAGCGGTGCTGGTTAGTAATTTTCAGAACTTCTACAGCCGTGGAATAGAAACAAATCCTAATGATATATTAGCTAACAATATACTGTTTATGAGCGACTATCGAAGATGGAAGCGGACAAGGCAAATGATATCCCCCATGTTTACAGGGTTCATGTTGAAAAAAATGTTTTACATTCTTGAGAGATGTGCACGTGATTTAGTTGAACTTGTAGAGGATGATCAAGATGCAAGAAAGAACCCGTTTAATATTTTATATACTTATACAACAGCATCAATCGGTGCTTCTATTTTTTCAATCGATACTCAGTCTAAAAATAGTACCATGGATTCGCCATTCTTGGAAATGTCGTGGAAATCAGTGAAACCCTCATTAAAAACAAATATACGCGTATTATTAGCGAACGTTTTTCCAAAATTGTTCAAATTATTGAATTTAAAAATTTTTGCCGAACAGGAAAAGTTTTTTCTTGACACATTTAAAAACCTTCTAAACCGTAGATCAAAAACCTATGTACAGTTATATGATTATATTGACATTTGTGTACGGTTACAAAATCGTCTCGAAATTAATGAGCCCTCGACGAACAATGATTTATATCCGTCAGATAATACGTTAGCTGCACAAGCATTTGCGCTATTTATTGCTGGAGCAGACACATCAGCTAACGCCTTCCACTTTACTCTACTAGAACTTGCTAATAACCAAGACATCCTTACAAAGGTACACGAAGAAATCGACAGTGTATTTGGAACTCATAAAGAAGAACTATCTTACAATGACGTTGAAAAACTGCAATATCTTGATATGGTTATTAGTGAATCTTTAAGAATGTACCCTCCGATTGGTTTCATACAAAGGATTTGTACAAAGAATACTGAACTTTCAGGAAAGTTAAAGATTGAAAAAGGTACATCGGTAATTGTACCGATATTTGCTTTACATCGAGATGGTAAATATTTCCCAAGTCCAGATACATTTGACCCAGAAAGATTTCGTGATTACCAAAAAGTTGATAAAAAGTTTACATACTTACCTTTTGGTAATGGGCATCGAAATTGTATTGGTAAGTAGCTCTTTTCCATAAAGGCTTTTAACTGAGAATTAAGAGTAAACAATAATTTGCACATATTTTTTATAAATTTACTCAGACTTTGATTTACCTTCCAATGTAAATTAATCATCACAATACATGAAACATTTGTTATAGAAGTAATAATTTCTCATAATAATGAATGCAATGTAAGGGTCTGCTAGATAAATTACCAGCGAACGTCACGCGATTTCACCCGCGTAGTTCCCGTTCCCGTGGGAATACGGGAAGAAATATAGCTTATGTCACCCGGGGATAGTGTAGCTTTTTAGCAGTGAAAGAATTTTTCAAATCGGTTGAGTAGTTTCGACGCCGATTGGATGCAAACAAACAAACAGACAATTAAATCTTTCCTCTTTTCAATATATTAGTAGATATAGATAAATTATAAATTATTTATCCACAGATTTTTTGTAGGTCAATTTACACTAAGTCTAACAAGAAAAATTTTATGTTTTAAATATTTCATTTCAGGAGTAAAATTTGCGCATCTTCAGGTCAAGGTGGCTCTGGTGTGGCTGTTGAGACGTTTCACATTACTTGACCAGAATATTAAGCTGGTATTTGAACGGAGTACCTTCGCTCTTCGAGACCCTACAGCTCACTACCAGTTAATAGTCAGAGATACTTCACTAAAAAGTAGTGCAAACTGACTATAGGGGACAAGCCGAATAGTTGCCGTACGAAACAGTGGGATTCGCTTATCTACCTACGTCAAATGTATCAGATATTATTAAATGTAATACTGAAATCGGCGCCAAGTAAAACTATAGGTTTAGGTACAGTCTGTCTGTAAAGTCGTGAAATTAAATGAGGGCGCTGCTGAATGCATGTAGCAACCCTATATAGTAGGACCAAAATGATTTAGATACGAGGAATTCGTTCCGAGTAAAATCTTACAAATATTATAAATGCGAAAGTTTGTGTGTGGATGTTTATTACTCTTACACGCTCGAACGGTTAAAGGGAACTGGCTGAAATTTATAAATTATCCCGGGAATAAGTTCCTACGGGAAGCGGGAACGGGAACAAAACGGGCGAAAGCTTGTGAGTGTGGATGTGAGGATGTTAGTTACTCTTTCACGCTCGAACGGTTGAACGGATCTGGCTGAAATTTGGTAGAGGAATACATTGTAGTCTGGAATAACACATAGGCTACTTCTCATCCCGGGAATAAGTTCCTACGGGAAGCGGGAACGAGAACAAATTTGACACGGGCAGTGAGTTAATAAATAAAACACATTATACATTTATAATTTTGTTTCTGTTTTATTGAACCAGATCCAGAATAAAGTTATTGAACCAGATCCAGAAGCCCCGGTCTAATAGCGTCTTACAACCCACCAGCAGGTGCCTAGTATTCCCAATTGCTTCGCCACAATCATGTAATTACATGTTTTATCTGTGACTTTCCCCCATTTGAAAAGGATTTTTTGGCGCAGTGCACAAATTTTAAAGTCGTCTATTTCTTTCTTTGCCGACCTTTACTGTGTTTCCCAGGAGTTTCAAACTTCCCATTAATATTAAAACCTTCGTTAACTATCCGCCTAACTGTACTCTCTGATTTTCCAAAAAAATTTAAAAAAAAATTACTAAATGGAAACAAACTATTGACATGAAACAATTAATTAATTCAAAATAAAAAAATTGGTAGAAAAAACCAGATTGAACTGAGTACCAACGTATCAAAATATTCGATCGTACTATAAAATAACCTACTAACAATGTTTTTTTTTTTTTTTCCTTTATGGCGATACTATTTCCCGCCAATGACTCAGTGTGGATTTGGATCTAACAATGTTATTCTAACCTAAAAATATGCAACGTAAACAATGCCTTTTTTGTCTCTGAAATGAAATGAAATGAAAATATCTTTATTCATTTAGGTTACAAAGTAACACTTATGAACGTCAAAATTTTTGCTTCTACATTTACATTTACTGCCAGATTCGCAAAGCAATAGGTAGAGCCTGTGAGGAAGAACCTGGCAAGAAAACTCACGGCCACTCTTTTCAAATAGTCTTAGTACATTCGTTTGTCATGCAATAAAGATCAACAATTTTGTCTACACAAGCGACATTTACAATCGCGCCTAATTAAGTGAGGAGCAAGCAACTCATGTCCATGTCTCTGTATCATTAAAATAGTCATCAATAGTATAGTATGCCCTTTTTATAAGATGTGTCTTGATTTCCCTTTTGAATCTATATAAAGGAAGGTTCATAATATTTAAAGGAATTTTATTGAATAGGCGTACACCAAGTCCTTCGAATGAGTCGTGTACCTTATGTAATCGAAAAACCTTTCCAATCAATTTATGCTTATTTCTAGTATTTATTGAATGTACGTCACTGTTCTTAAGATAAAGATGTATGTTCTTTTTAACAGACATGATGTTCTCAAATATGTATTGCGATGCAACCGTTAAAATTCCTATTTCTTTAAACTTCTCTTTAAGCGATTCTCGAGCATTTAATTTATAAATTGCACGTATAGCTCTTTTCTGAAGTACAAAAATTATTTGTATATCTGCTGCCTTGCCCCACAGCAAAATGCCGTAAGACATGACGCTATGAAAATAACTAAAATAAACCAGCCTGGCTGTTTGGACATCAGTGAGCTGTCTGATCTTGGTAACGGCAAAAGCCGCCGAACTGAGTTTTGCTGCTAGACACGATATTTGGGCAGTCCACTGTAATTTACTATCTAAAGTGATCCCCAAGAATACGGTTGATTCTACAAGATGAAGGGTGTCACTGTTCAATGTTATATTTGTTTCATAATTTTTGACATTGGGCATGGTAAATCTAATACATTTTGTCTTTTTAGCGTTCAATAGCAAATTATTGGTTGTGAACCAATCTACAACTTGGGCTAGTGCACTATTTACGTTGTCAAAAGTACTTGGATTGCGATCAACTTTAAAAATAAGTGATGAATCATCAGCAAATAGAACAACATCGCACAAGTTCTGTACATAGAAAGGTAAATCGTTGATGTAAATTAAAAATAAAAAAGGTCCTAGAATTGATCCTTGCGGCACACCCATAGCTACAGAAGCTCCAGAGGACCGACTTCCATTAATGTCAACATATTGCATTCGATCTTTAAGATAGGAGGCAACAAGATCCATTGCAGAGTCCCTTATACCATAATGATCTATTTTTCGTAATAAAGTGTTATGATCAACGCAGTCGAAAGCCTTGGACAGATCGCAGAATACCCCGATAGCATCCTGTCGATTTTCCCAAGCGCTGAATATATGTTTTATAAGTGTCACTCCTGCGTCAGTAGTAGAACGACCTCTTGTAAACCCATACTGCTCGTTGTGTAGTAACATATTTGAACTAAAATGTGATTGTAATTGCTGCAGTATAATTTTCTCAAAAATTTTGCTAATGGCAGGCAGTATTGAAATAGGTCTAAAGTTACCAGGGTCTGTTTTGGATCCGGCTTTAAAAAGAGGTATCACTTTACTGTGTTTCATTAAATCTGGAAACACGCCTTTATCAACACATATATTAAATATTGCAGCTAAATGAGGAGATATAATTAAAATAATTGACTGCATTAATTTCACAGAAAAACCCCACAAGTCTGCTGTATTTTTTGAGTTAAGCGACTTAAATACTTTAACGATATCGTTGGGATTCACATATTTAAATCTAAATGAGACTCTACAGTGGTCCACGCTGCCCCTAAGCATTCGTTGAGCTTTAACTGGGCAAGAATTTAAGGAGCTCGTTGTAGTCACGGGTATGTCTATAAAAAAATTATTAAAGGTTTGTGCTACATCTAAACTATTATTAATCACTCTATTATTAACAATCAATTCAATGTCATGGTCACGAGTTTTGTGGCGTCCGGTTTCAGAATTAATTATATTCCATGTCATTTTTACCTTATTGTTCGACTGTTTAATCTTCCGACTTAAATGTAATGACTTGGCAGCAGCACATGCCTTTTTAAAGGTTTTTGAATAAAGTTTAACATACTGAATAAAAGCAGGATCAAAATTAAATTGCTTCATACCATATAACTCATATAACTTCGCCCTACTCTTGTATATACCAGTAGTTGCCCAATCACAAAATTGCATGCCTTTATTTTTATAAAAGGTTTTTGATTTGAAAATGTTATAGTACTCAAACTGAATGGTATTAAATAAGGAGTTGTATAGGCCGTTTGGATCTTCCTCATTAACGTTAAGATTGGCAACCTTTGCAGAAACTTTTTCATTAAATTGTGCTAGGCGACATGTACTCATTGGCCTGCAAGAAATTTTGTTTAATTTAGCCGTTATATTAATGGGAAACGCAGCTTTCTGCCCAAGGTGATCTGATGGAAAGTTACTTAATATTTCTTTTGTCAGTGGTTCACAGTTGCTAAACATATTATCGATACATTTCGCAGAATGTGAGGTGATTCTAGTTGGCTCACAAAATAAGTTTTGTAAGCCAAAGGAACTAAATAAATTAATAAAACTAGTACGTTTCGTCGAATTTACAAGTATGTCAACATTAAAATCACCACACACCACAATACGTTTCTTACTAGTGCACAAGTGCTTCAATACATTTTCCATTACTTCTTCAAACAAATTATAATCGCTATCTGGCGGGCTATAGACACAAAGGACAATGAGTTGCTCAAACTCAACACATGATAATTCCGCAGTGCGCTCAATAGAAAAGGCCACAATATCTTTACGTTCTTTACAGTTTATATTATTAGAAACAAATATTAGCGAGCCACCCCGAATAGCATATTTTCTTGTGAACGCACTGTTCAGTGAGTAAAATTCACTGTTAAACATTAATTCATGACTTTCCAACCAATGCTCTGTAATACAAAAGACATGAATATTGTGTTCCTTGATATAAAGGTCTATTTGCAGTAGTTTGTTGGATATGCCTTCAATATTTTGGTGTACTAAGTTTAGACTACTAGTAATTATATTGTTGTTAAATTCGAAATTATTTCTTACACTAACATTATTAGAGGTCTCAATAGGCTCAAAAGCCCTAAAGCCATGGCCAGATTTTTTATCTGTTGTCTTACAACCTAGTTTTTTGGGATGATGCATCCATCCCAAGATAAAATGTCAATATTATTGCTATGATTATAAACAATACAAGCAGTTTTATTATAAGCCAAAAGATTGGCTTGATTCAATAAAAAATTTGATAGCGTTATCGCTACCTGTCGTCTTAAAAACTTTGAAAGTAAGTATCTATCTAAGGTCATAAAAGAATAACGTAATACAAGATTACAGTCAAATAATTCACTATTCCTACTACTTGTAGTCAAATAGTATAATTTTCGGTTTATTTTGTACCGAATATTGTTTTCATTACGTGTGAAAGATTTACTATAAGGCAATGTAGAAAGTATTACCTGTTTCACTGACAATTTTGACAACTGTTCATGAAACTTAATAATATTTTTGATATTTACACAATCTCTCCTGCCAATAAGTATTACTATTGTTGATTGTGGGCAGTGTGTACTAGTCAATACTTTACTAACTACATCGTAAATTCAGTAAATTTGTAACTTTAGAACGATTCAAAACAAACAATAACACGATTACATACCCACTAAAGATGCTGTTCGCCCATAAACATCCTCCAAATCCCACAACAATTGCCCAGCTTGGTACTCCGCGAAACATCACTGAAAAACTTTAAAAATCACTACCCGCGCACCACTCCAATTTTCTTTACTCATTTTTCAAACCTTTATGCGTAGTTTGGTTTCAATTTAATCAAACCAATAAATATACGTGAGAAGAAAACTATCCACAAACGAAATTCGACGATAGCATTGACCACTGACGTATTTATGTTTCGTGTTGCCACACACATAATTATTGTTAGTTCCTCAAACATTCATTTCACGACTTTATAGACAAACTGTAGGTATTATTAATCTACTATATAAAAATAAGTCGGGTTTTCCTTCCTGACGCTATAACTTTAGACGGCACGAACCGATTTCCACGGTTTTGCATTCGTTGGAAAGGTCTCGGGCTCCGTGAGGTTTATAGCAAAGAAAATTCAGCAAAATTTCACATACAGCGCCATCGCGGGCGAAGCTGCGGGCATCAGCTAGTCTCTCATAGAAATATTGACACCGATTTCATTCATTCAATAATATCTGATTAATCTAAATATACTACCTATTACTTTAAGCTAAGTTAATTTTATTTTTAATTTTTTAGTTTTTGTTTGAAGTCGGTTTATTTTTCATTATTTTTAGTGACGGGTAGACTGAAATTATATTTGTCTAGGAGTAATGTTCTCCCCAATACAAATTAATCAAGCCCAAGCACAAGGAAACTGATGTAAATCGTTAAGGAATTCCCTCGATTCGAGGGATTTCTTCAATTTCAATTTCTCGCATCAGATTCTGACTTTCTGTATATGGGAAGCACCAGCTTTCAAATAGAAAAAGAATCATCAAAATCGGTTAACTCGTTCAAGCGATTTGAAGTCGGTTAAAAATTAGGTAACAGCGTATGTCGCTCATAAACATGAGTCTGACTGATACTTCACAAGTTACCGTGTCCTCACGGATTAAGTTAAATTCCCAGCCCACACTCTACTGAGGTCAATTTCCTTTGTGTGATGAGCTCATTGATTTGTTGTGAGTCTGGGTGTAATTTATGTAATTTTTAAAGGAGAACGCCCAGAGATCGTTTCTTTTTGAAAAACCTTAATAAAAAGTGTATGGCCATCTAAGTAATTTGGTAAATCATGTAATATTTTTTTAACAATCTTTTAATTCAATCGATCAAAATCTTTTGTGGCGTTTTAACTTTGATAATAATTCGTGGTTGTATCGTTTGTACGCGCCGCGGACTGACCAAATGAATGGTACTGACGTGACGAAGATGGCCGCCAATCGCAAATATCAATGTGTGAGGCCTACATTTCGGGGTTCATGCAACAATGTCGTTGAGATCATAGATTTAGTATCGATAAATTCTAAATCTATGGTTGAGTTGGAAGTAGGTTCTATTAATGGCAGATTATTGTATTTTTTATATAAAATAGCATTCTAACCATAGATTTAGAATGTGATTTGAGAGTAGCGAAAAATCCTAAATCTATGATTCTAACTATAGTAAAAATCTAGGCTGGTGTTAAATTATTCACCGTGTTGCGAGCATATTAGACATTTGAACGAAATACGAACTGTCAAAAATTGATAAGTTTTTAACGAAACGTCTTTTCGGTACTTGACTTTGAGTGTCCTAAGAGGACGAGGACTAATAATACAGATCAGTGACGAGGACCGAGAAAAATGACATAAACAGCTGAATATTAAGTAATACAAGAATTGGCAGTATGGTTTTAAATACCTTTGCCTGTCCTTTGGACGAATAAAGCAGCAACAACAAGGAAAAATGACAGTTTAAAATGTTTATCACCGAAGGATTTTTCATGAAATTATTTTATATAAATCGGTGTGAAATGTTTATATAAAACAATGTACGGTTCCATACAAAGTGATTATGATCAGGATTGATATTTAAATGGTAAGTAATTAAGGAACAATCGAGATCCAATTTGTTTATTTACTACATTATCTCAATAAGTTGTTATGTGGTAAGTAAATACATTTTCAGGGTTTTTTATAAGTGTGATGGAACTATTACTTTTATCTTTTTTGAATTAAATCCATGTTCATCAATGTAACGATTACACTTTTTGGACAAATTGATTTGCCGGATTGATGGACATTTGCTGCAAAACTAACCTCTAATTTGAACAGCAAAACGAAGAATGATAGAAAACCCTACAAAATAATAGAATATTTTTTATTTCCTATGAAAGTACGATATCCATTCAATTCAATCTCCGATTTTCGCTGTCATACTAAATTATTTGTTATGAAACGGCGGTCCATTGAAAGATGGGCAATCGCCTTTATGTAAATATTTAGAAATGTATACTATGTTTTTATCATTTGTCGAGATCTAATAGCGCAAGCTAATATTAACTTAATTTGGACAGATGGAGCTGTCTATACAGATGTTTAAAAAAAGTATTTGTCTTAAGGAATCAACTTATGCCTCATGAGATGCATCTCTGTATGTAGATTTATTATTTGCAATTACTTAATGAACTAATTGTGGTCGTGTATTTTTTATACTAAGATATATGTATTAATTACCTGTTTGTAATTAAGTAGGTATCACTTTTTAAAACGAAATAAATAATCCGCCGTAACGTTAGACGCCGTAAAAACCAAGGTGGGTAGTCGTTCCATAATCCAAGACCTTACCGTTAGCGCTGCGTGCACAAAGTGAGAGCATTAATGTGTACCCCGCCAGTGGCGAATAATGGTAGAAAGTAGCCGTGTACAAAAACTCCATAGAGCACCAGTCATTGAAATGCATAAGGAGGCTAGGTCACTGCTGTCACGAAGGTGCTCGACAACGCCTATAAGATGGCGATCGTCATTAAATCTTCATAGCTCGCCTGGGGTTCCCTTGCACCTAGTTAAACGGATGAAGCTGGTATTCAGGTAACCTTATCTAAGGTAACAGTGCCTATGGGTGACTGTACTTACAATTTAAGAAGAAACAGTGTTTGCACCGCAAAAATGAGTTATTGCGCCTTGTTGAGCTTTTTTGAGCTCTTTTAAGCTTGACCTTATCCTCTAAACTAAATCATCATAGTCTAAAGATGTCACTATAGATGTCAACACCAAGGATACGGATGCTGTAGGAGACAGAGAGAGATGGCAGATTTATTATCGTAAAAATAAATAATATTTTCTTTCACAGACATAAAGTATTTATAGTTCGAAATCTATGTTCTCCATCTCTGGGAAAGAATACTAAGGTTCTTTTCCCTTTAGGCGCGATTGGTCCAATTAGCTTATTTAAACCAGTTTTATAAGTTACACCGATGTACCTGCGCAGAACTCAATTTTTTGTAAGCCGCGAAAATATATCTACCAATCACAGCGCTCCACATATTCCCGCGAAAATACTCGCCTGCTATTGGCTGATGCGTACGCGCCATGTCTGGCTCGGCAGTCAGTCTGTCCTGTCCTGTCTAGACAATGGTGTAGTCGCGTTCATTGCTCTGTCGTACACTTGAGTGCAAACATTAAGAGCGAGATAGCACATCCTGTTCACGTCTTGTTATTTTCGACCTTAAATTAGTAGCAATAAGTTCGAAATTGCTTTGCAATTTTCATTTGGTTTAATTCGTCAGTGGGATCAGCTATTCTGCGCAGCCGAATAAAGCCGATGCGACTTATAAACGTGGTAGTACTGTACCTATGTACAAAACCAGAATGTCAAGACGCTTTGCTGTGCTCAGTTTTTAAACCCCAACGAAAAACCAGGTCTGATGTAAGTTTGACCTCTGTATCTGTGTACCTGTGTGTTTTTGTGTGGCTGCTGTAGCATCGTAGCGGCCCAACGGATGGACCAACTTTGATGCGGTTTTCTCTGTTCGAAAGCCGATGTGACGGGGATGGTTCTTAACTAATTTAACGATTACCAGCTCAATTATGTTTTCTGTTGAGATTATATATATCCTATATCATCTGTACCCATATTCTGCAGAATAAATGACATGAAACGAAGTGAAATGAAAATTCCTGAGTGATGAAGGGATTTTACTTAAATTCCCAGGTATACCTACCGTTACATTGATGGTATTTCAAAGACATGGTAACCTGAATCTGGCTGATGCATCAAGTAGTAAACAAACTCCTCAGAAAATTATAGGATACTTGGTGATGATCGCGGAATATCGTTCCCGACCACTTAGGGATATGCAAAATAGATTGGATGCTCACACCTTCTGACTATGCATATCGAATTTCATAAAAAATCGGTCAAGCCGTTTTAGAGGAGAGGATATAAAATATAACTACCATGTTTGGGCTTTTTAAAATAGTATCACTCAAGATCGGGGGTTTTTAATTTCCAATTGAATTTAATACTCGGTTAGGTACAGCAAATAAAGTATATGAAAAACGTATTACGTATCCTTGAACAATTTGATGGTGATATCGTTGAAGGTTAAATGAGTAAAGGATTTTTTATCACAGATAGGAGGAGAGGTCAAACTCATTGAAAACGTAACGGAGCACAACACGAGCTGTTCAAACTAATAACTACTTACACAAAACTGATAAGTTGTTTATGACGATATCCAAAAATATTTGCCGTTATTAGCAGATAATTTTTCATACTACCTAATATTATAAAGAGGAAAGATTTTTTATTTGTAATCTCAAAAGTTCTGAAACTATTAAATCGATTTTAAGGGGACTCTGTAACTCAATCAAGCTTTTACGGCTAGACGGATCGGGCTGAAATTTGTTACTTTTTATTGAGGAGACATGTTCGCGCTGGAAGCGGGGACGGGAACCAAGTTTCACGCTGGTGAAGACGCGAGCACCAGCTAGTTCAAATTAAATGTTAAACTATACTAGAGAAAATAGATTAAAATGTGAACTGTTACACCCTATCATAAAATTTGGTTTTTCTGGGAATTTCAAAAACGACAATAATGATTATATTCTCTTTGGTAATAGTGTGCTGAATTGATCTGTTACCAGCGGTTGGCGAGGAGTCACAACCTGCGCCTGCTTGTTTTTACGCGGCAATAAGCTCACCAGCTATTACGAATAAAAAAACCTGTAATGAAATGTGGGCGAATGCATAGAACTGTCATAGGCTGATTTGATTGATTTGGTCGGATCACAGAATCTTCTCTGATATCTGTGGGTTGAATAAATAGACGTCTACCTTACGGGCTATAATGTATGTAGATTGCAAATGTAAAATCCAAATTAGTCAACGTACTTGGACGTTCATAAAAACCTAGACAGGGAGTCACTAAATGGTATGTTTTAGCAGAGATCATTATGCAATAGGTACGCCATTATAATTTCAGATAGAAAAATTATATTTGAGCACCTCCACCGAACCTGCAGACTAGATTATGATTAAGATAACCTTGTAATGCTGACTTCCTTGTAAGTTATTCTGCAAAAAATCATAATGTACCAAATAGTTATTTGAAAACATGATAAAAAAAATCTACAAAAAAGAAACCAACTTCAAACAAAACTAAAAACTGAAAAATAAAATTTACTGAGCACAAAGTTTATATTCTGATTTATTAGATATCATTAAATATAATACAGAAATCGGTGCCCAGTAAAACTATGTAGGCTTAAATAGGCATTATTAATCTCTCTCATAGTCATATTGGCACCGACTTTAGTATTATATTTAACTAGCTGACCCGCGCAACTTCGTTTGCGTCACATAATAGAGAGCATAATATCACCCGTTCCCGTCGCATTTTTTAATTTATTTGTTACAAAAAATGTAATAAATTAAGAACCGCTCGACCAATTTTGTGCAAACTTCTCATAAACCATCTACTAAATAGTCCGAACAAAGCCTAAACATTTGGTTTGGATAGGTGAGCCCATTCTTGAGTTATAAAATTACAACGAAAAGTGGCATTGATTTTTATATATATAGATGATTTCTAATAAATCAGAATATACTAACTTTGTGCTAAGTAAATTTTATTTTGCAGTTTTGTTTAAAGTCGGATTCTTATTTGTAGAAATTTTTTTCACTATTTTTAGTGACGTGTAGACTGAAGATCTATCTATCTAGGTGTAAAGCTCTCGACAGTACAAATTAATCAAGCCCAAACACAAGGTAACTGCTGTATATCGTTAGGGAATTCTCTCTACTGTCTTTCGACACCATCACCAGATCGACTCCAGACCTTCATCAAGTTGTACTATTTTAAAAAATATTACAAATGCCTTAGATGTACCTACAATTTTTAAAAGTTCCCTTCGATTTCTCCAGCATGCCATCATCAGATCCTGATACCCTGGATATGAGACCACCTCACAAGTAGCCTCTTTCAAACAAAAAAAGAATTTTTCAAAATTCGTCCATAATTGGCGCCGCTATCGCGTAACATACATACAAAAAAACTGGCGTATGAATTGAGAACCTCCTCCTTTTTTGAAGTCGGTTAAAAATGTAAAAGACTAGGTACTTTTTAACATAAATCCTATTCTTTAATTTATTCTATTATTTTTCTTATTTTTAGTGGTCCGGCCGTCTGTCTGTCGAGACCTTATCTCGGGAATGCCTGAAGGTATCGAGTTGAAATTTAAAACCATAAATATATCTATCAAGTTTATGGTCCCTTAGAGTTGTGAAAAATGTAACGTTTTAGTTAAGAGAAAAGTATAATTATGAAGAGAGCTTGTGACCATGCTGTCTTAGTGTCCTGTAAACGATCAATGCAGTAGGTAGGAAACATTTGCCATGACCGGCTCTTAGATAGGAGGCCTCCACGTTTCTATTTTGAGTAGCTACTACTACGTAGAGTTCCGTGCCTTCCTGTGGGTCCCACTTGTCAGTAACACGAGAGTCATTAAGCCAAGTTAAGGACGGCTTGAAAATTTTCCAATGTAGAAAATAATAATGAAATTGTTAATATTCTTGTTGCTATTTTTACGGGACCCCTTGTGCGCAAATTCGACGCGCACTTGACCGGTTTTTAGTAATACTGAAATATAAAAATATGCTCAGACTTTTGAGGAGTGCATGAAACATACATAATGTAGTACATACATAGTGTAGCTCTACATAATTCGTATATTATTCAAGTTCGTATGCATCATTATTGTAGCTACAATATTCGCATATTATTCAATGTAAGTATTGATGATATACCTACTTCAATAAATTTGAAGCATATATCATTACTTATCGTATTTAACAAAGTCACTAATTGCTTATTTACATTTATTTTTTCTACATTGCCTTTCAACTGTAGGTTTGCTTGAAATACTGTTATCCCACTGGTAAAATACTATCAGGTTTTTATAGTAGGTATACATAGATTGATTGCTTCATTTATTCGTTAACAATTTTTACATTGTGTTCGAATTCTTAACTATATGATAAAATATATCACCATGCTAATACATTGATATTATAATATTCTTGCTTATACTGAAAGTATTCCGCATTCAAAATAAAATAAAATAAAATAAAATAAAATTTATTCCCTTTGAAATTTTTAAAAAATTATTTAGGTTTGTCAAAATTTTTGTGACTCTACCGGGGGTTCGGAAATACTACAGACTGAGAAGAACACCCCAAGAAACTCAGTCTGGTCCCTTCTCTTCTAGTATCTTAGTATCTAATACAGTTTTTTTTTAATGTAGAAAGGAGCAATTCGTGTCACTGCCAGGCAGCCTTGTCTTCTAGAAAGTCTTTAATGCTATAATAAGCTTTCTGGCACAATTTAAGTTTTATTAGTTTTTTAAATTTATTAACTGACAAACCTGTTATGGCTGTCGGCAATGTATTGTACATTCGAATACAATTGCCCGCAAAAGAATTGCTTATTTTATTAAGCCTAAATCTAGGTACAGCCAATTTATTCTTATTTCTTAAGTTTAGATTATGGATATCACTATTTTTAATAAATTTACTGTTATTTTTATGAGTATATAATAAGTTTTCATATATGTACTGTGAATACACAGTAAGTATGTTGATATCCTTAAACTTTTCTCTTAATGACTCCCGAATCCCCATACCATAGATAGCCCGGACAGCCCTTTTCTGCAACACAAAGATAGATTCGATGTCGGCGGCGTTACCCCATAATAGTATGCCATAGGTCATGACACTGTGAAAATAGCTAAAGTAGACAAGACGCGCTGTTCTAATGTCTGTCAGTTGTCGGATCTTTTTAACGGCATAGGCTGCAGAGCTCAGTCTGCCCGAGACTTTCTCGGTATGAGGCCCCCACTGCAAGTTGGAGTCTAACTTTATGCCCAGAAAGACAGTTTCATCGACCAATTCTACTTGATCATCCCTAATCTTAATACTGGTGTTAACGAGCCTAACATTTGGCAAGGTGAATCTAATACATTTTGTTTTAGTTTCATTTAACAATAAATTATTTGCGTTAAACCAGTGGACTACCCTAGAGAGGGCATTGTTTACTTCGTCAAGATCGCGTTGTCCACGTTCAACTTTAAATATTAAAGATGTGTCATCAGCAAACAAAACTACCTCGTGATCGTCTCTTATAAGGTGAGGGAGATCATTTATGTACACTAAAAATAGAAAAGGTCCCAGAATTGAACCCTGGGGCACCCCCATTGTTACAGCAGAACCATGTGACTGTTTACCATTTATAACTACTTTCTGTACTCTATCTCTTAGGTAAGAACTAATTAAATCCAAGGCCGTCCCCTGGATCCCATAATGATCAAGTTTTTTAATTAAAGTCTGATGCTGGACGCAATCGAAGGCCTTAGATAGGTCGCAGAATACACCATAAGCATCATACGACTCCTCCCAGGCCTCATATATATACTCTAATAATTTGATTCCAGCATCCGTGGTAGACCGACCGCGCGTGAAACCGAATTGTTTAGTATGGAATAGTTTATTTGTATTAAAATGATTTTGCATTTGATTAAGCATTACCTTTTCAAAGATTTTACTAAACGTGGGTAGTACAGAAATAGGACGAAAATTGGACGGATCCGAGGTGCTACCCGATTTAAACAGAGGAGTTATTTTACTAAACTTCATTAAGTCAGGAAACACACCACTATCAACACAATTATTAAATATTATTGATAATTCAGGAGCAACCATTTCAATTAACGAATTAACTAAATGTACAGAAATTCCCCAGAGGTCAGCCGTTTTCTTAATATTTAAAGATTTAAAAGTTTTTATGATAGTGTGTAAACTAATTTTACTGAATTTGAATATTTCATTACAGCAAGGAACATTTGCTTTTAACAAGGATTCTGCTATTGGGGTAGAAGAACCTAGGGCTCTGGTCAAATCTACTGGAATACGAGAAAAAAATTGTTCAAATTCGTTAGCGACTTCGGCATCTGTTGTAATTATGTTACCATTTACTTTAAGTTTAAAATTATTATCATTTGATTTTGCTTGGCCTCTTTCTGCGTTAATTATTTTCCAAGTAGATTTAACTTTGTCTACACTATTGATAATTTTATTACTTATATACTTTCTTTTGGCCGCTAAGCAGTCTGCTTTAAACTTTTTTGAATAAATTTTAACATAATTTAGAAATTCATCTGTTCTATTAAGCTGTCTTTCTGAGTATAGTTCATACAGTTTTAATCTACTTTTATGTATATCCTCAGTGGCCCATTCACTGAAGGCTGGCCTGTCACCGATTGTGACTTCCTTAGACTTGAATATGGAGTTGAATTCATTGTAAAAGGAATCAAAAAATAACTTATAACTTACATTTGGATCTAAGCCAGTGTCTAAAAATGGAAGTTTATTGCAAAGTCCAACTCGCATACGTTCCAAGCGGCCACCAGTTACTGGTCTACATAATATTTTACGTCTTTTAACTTTTTCTCTTGTGATCTTGAAAGATGCTATTTGCCCAGTATGATCTGATTTTATCTTATTTATAATACTCTTACTTTCTGGCAACATATCACTGTATATATTGTCCAGACAAGTAGCTGTTGTATCACAATATCTAGTAGGCTCTAAAAATAAGTTAGTGAGATTGTGTGATTTAAATAAATTTAAGATATCATTGGTCTGACGCGTATTTATAAGTATATTAACATTAAAATCTCCGCACACTATTAGGTGTTTATTAGTTTTTCCAAGTTTAAATAGCACTTTATCCATTATTTCCTCAAACTCACAAAAGGGTGAGACTCCAGGTTTATATACGCATACTACTATGAATTGCTCCAATTCTACGCATGATATTTCAACTGTACACTCTACAGAGAGGGACACAACATCTTTCCGTTCCTTATACTTTAATTTCTTATTTAATAAAATCAACGAACCCCCCCGTGTTGTGTTGACCCTGCAGAACGCACTACCAACCCGGTGACTACTGAAACCGAACATGAGCTCATACTCCTTACGCATATGCTCTGTAAGACAAACAATTTCAATATTTTCTGAGCCCATGAACAGCTCCAATTCAAACTCTTTGACCTGTGTTAATGTTGCAATATTATAATGCACCAGGCTGATATAATTTACATTTTTTAATTTAGTTTTGTTCGGAGCACAGTTTCCGATATAGTTATGGTTTGCAATTAAATTCAACTCTATCAATTTACAATTTTGGCTAGAGGGTAATTCCTCTGTTGTCCCAGAAGTTAATTTAAATTACTTGGAACAGATTCCAAAGTCCTAAATCTACTCTGCTCAAATAAAGCAGTTTTGTCAGCCAAGTTTTTGGCTAAAGAGTAAAAATAACTGAATAGCAAACTTGCTATTTGTCTTTTATAATAATTGGGTAGACAATACCTACCCTTGTGATTATTATAGACTTTATACTTGCTATGTGACAAATTTGTGTCAAATACAGAATTAAAGTCAATTACATTAAATTTATTATTATACTGACTTATTAAGTTTAAACGTAAATTCATCTTATATCTAAATGAATTTTCCGAATCTGGCACACCTTTTATAAATGGAAGTGTGAACATTACAACTTGTATGGCATTTAAGTTTAAGATGTAATTCATGTACAGGGACAAATCATCATTGCTAATTTTGCCCCTGTTTGCACAGAAAATTATTATTTTACTGTTAGCGTCAAATTTATATTCTATTATCTTTTGCATAATATCACTTAATGAAGCACCCGGATAGCAATTATTAATAACCGAGTAATAACTTGAATTTAAGTTTTGTTTTAAAAATGAACTAAGATTGGTACCAATATCATCACTAAATACAATTAATTTAGTACAACTATTACTATTATTTACACTGTCACACAATATATCCACTGATGTACTGGGTGAGCACATGGTAATGGGAGCTAGGGGCTCAGCGGTAACCGGTTCCCCCTGAGCCTCCACCGGCTCAATTGCTTTAGGGCAGTTAATATTGCACGAGTGGTCATTTAGGAAACAATTAAGGCGCTCAGTGTTATCATTTGATGTTTTGAGTACCTTATCTATGGTTAAAGAACATTTAGTAAAGTCCTTAAGGGACCATTCATATTTTTTAGTCATATATTGTAGCTCAAATTGCAAACTTTGTATTTTTGATTCTAATTTTTGTGTGTCAGTGCAATATTTTAAATGGCTTTGTTCCAGCTCTAACATTGACAATTTAGCTTGTTCTCTAAATTTTAAACAAGAACCTATATTTTTACACTTCTTGATTAACATTTTATGCAGTTTTAATTGCTTTTTTGATTTTTGTATAAACTTTTTAATTCTAAGATATTTTTTTAGTTTATTTCTGCTGCAAAACAAAACCGACTTGTCCTGTTGATATGGACTGTCACCTGTAAGATCTATAGTAGTCAAGTCCAGGTTTTGAGAATTTGCAGAAGGAATAAACTGCGGGATACCACTCATTACACTCAATCATTATAACCTGCTTAATTCTTCTATGGTGTATATTGTGTATATTTTTATGTGTGTATTTTACATAAAATCATTAAGATCTTCTAGGTTTACACGGGCTGGTTTCCGCAACTCGACGTCATTTAATGCGCCTATTTTGCGTGGGGGGTTATGGTATGGCTACTGCCATCCCAGTTCCTCCAGGAAGCCTAGCAGACTCTTCATGTTGCCGACGACTTCCTGGAGCGACCTCGGTGTGCCGAGGTGTGTAGCCCTGTATCTTGCCAGTTCCGGGCATTCCATAAGAATGTGGCAGGCAGTTTCGTCCGTCTCCATGCAGGCTCTGCAAAGGGGGCTGTCTGTGACACCTAAGTTAAAGAGATGTTTGTTAAGTGGACTATGACCTGTAACTATACCTGTTATTATACTTATCTTAGTCCTGTTAAGCTGCAGAATTTTGCGAGAGAATCTGGTGTTGATTGTCGGCAATGCCTCTCTCGCCTGTCTGCATGTGTCAAGGCTAGCCCAGTAATCCTGGTGCTGGCTCTTTGTCTGCTGTTTTAACAGGTTTCGTACCCATCCAAATGGGAGGGGCAGAATAGGTTCAGGGCCCATTGCTGTCAGCGAAGAGCCTCTTCTTGCCAGCTCGTCCGCTGCATCGTTACCTCGTGAGCCACTGTGTCCTTTTATCCATTGTAGGGTAACATAGTTATTTACGCATATATTCATCAGGCCTATGTGGTACTCCATAATAAGGCCAGATGTTATTGTATGGCTCTGTAACGCCTGCAGGACCGATCTACTATCAGTTAGAATCCGTATACGCTGATTCTGTACGGTTCTAGCCTTGATGGCCTCAGTCGCCTTGATAATGCCCATGCACTCCGCCTGGTATACTGTGCAATGGGTGCCTAGTGGTGTTGCAATATTTATGTTCAGGTCCTCCGAGAAGGTTCCTGCTCCGGTACCCATCCTCGTCTTGGAACCATCCGTAAATATTCTCAGCTCCCTGGTATTGAGTCCCTCTTGGGGGGACTCTTGTAATTGTATTTTGTACTTTTGTCGAACACAAACTGCTTTGGTATTGTGTCGGTGATCGCTTCAGCTAGTGGTTCCAAATCCACCAAGTTCCTGTAAATTTCCGTATGTGCTACCCTTGTTGGTTTCCAAAGTCCTAGACTTTTCAGTCTGGAAGCTGTAGCCGCGGCTTCTTGTTTGATGAAGACGTGTAGTGGGGGGTGAACCAGCATCGCTTCCATGGCGGCAGTGGGCGTAGTTCTCATGCCCCCGGTGGTTGCCATGCAGGCTAGTCTTTGAAATTTTTGTAAGGTGTCTTTAACTGTGGTTAGGTTTGTGCGTGGCCACCATACCACAGCCCCGTAGGTGACAATGGGTCTGATTATTGATTCGTATAGCCAGAGGGTGATCTTGGGGCTCAACCCCCATTTATTTCCTACCATTCTGCGGCACTGCCAGAATATGATTGTTCCTTTGTTTATTTTGTTTTCGAGATGATTACTCCAGTTCAATTTGCTGTCAAGAAGTACCCCAAGATACTTGACATCTTTTGAGAGTTGTAGTTCGGTGCCGTAGAGTCGTGGCACCCGATAGTTTCCAAGAATCCTTTTGTTTGTGAATAGTACCAGCTCTGTCTTACTTGGGTTGACCGATAGCTCATTGGCAGTCATTAAGATCTTCTTCTTACAATTATATTATTCATGGTGTACAATAAAGCATACTTATTATTATTATGTCTCTTTCTTACTCGGGTATCTTCTTTTTTCCTATGAAGATACCCGGACTTTTGGTAGGCTTAAATGGGGACATATTGGTCCAACACGCAGAGGCCCTTTGCGATTTTTAGTGTAATGGGAATGGGACCCCCACTGCAGACAATTCACATTCGCCTTATGTAGAAGAACGGCAATGGGCTGCCTACAATGGGAGTTAAACTATTGTAAAATAATGCTAACTTCAAAATGGGCTATTGTGATGGATGTTAAATGGTCTGGTTAACTTAGGCTATGGATGAAGACGGCGTCTGCCATTTCAATATCTCATTATTAAAATATTGGTAGACGGTGACTCGCTAGATGGTTGGCGAGTGAGACGCCATAGGCCCGTACGTAGGCCTGAGGCGACAGAGGGCAACACCGGTGTGAGCGGCTAGGGGTGTCGAGCGGTTCGGCTCCGGTTTCGCCATCGCGGGTCAGACTCGGAGCGGGTTCCGCCGTAGTTATACCCTTGAAAATGAATGACACTTCCACCCCCGAGCGTATAGCTCTGGCTTCCTCCCTCTGACCGGCCAATTAAGGCAAGCCAGAGTTGAGCTTTGCTGCACTCCCGGGAGTACCGAGTAGCGCCATGCGGTCTCCCGTTAGCTCATTAACTGCTAACTGGTCGAGAAGTGCAACAAAACTCTGAGGAATCGGGACCGATGCGTAGCCACGCACATGCAGCTCGCCACAAGCTGCCCTGCGGATGTGTGCTTTTCTGTAACCTTGTGAGGCATTTTTTGTTGATCTCAGAAAGTGGATATACCTATAGCTACGAACAGACCTATTGAGAGAAACATTATGTAGTTTTATCATAAAAAAACATTATTTACAAATAAGCCCAAATAGGTATAACATAAAATTTTCAAACGTCAATTGATAAAAGTTCATGAAAACAATGAACAATCACAATTCACAATGATCAGCCGCTCAGTGCGTGACTGCACAGCTCATACAAGTAGTTCTTCATTTATCTTATCTAATTCAAGTGTCTTGAACTTGAAAACTACTATCTAAATGGTCCTAGATTTATGTATGTACTGTATATACTAGCTGACCCTTGCAACTTTGTTTACGTCAGATAAGAGGAAAGAGAAAGGTCTATTTATTCATCAGGCACAAAGGAGCGGACTTTTAAGCCTGATGAAGACTCTCTCTCCGGATAGCTCTTTTGTGATAAAACAAACACACCAGTTTAGAATATTTAAACTTGTGTGGAATAATCCTTTAATACTTCCTTTCTATTTCAGTTTTAACACCAAAAATTATTGAAATCGGACCACGCATTGATAAATTACAAGTCAAGAGACTTTGTCTTTCAACTCCTCCCCCGCGCAGAAGATCGGGATTCAAAGTATCCTAAAATTTTTCAAGGACTATGAAGCTTAGATTGTGCCAAGTATCATTGAAATTCATTCAGTAGTTTCGGCGTGTTTCTTTTTTTGGATGCAGGCAACAATTTTGTTTTAGTTACATTTACACCTTCAGTATCGATATTATAGAATGCTCTACAAAAAGAATTGAAATATATTCACTACTAGCTGAGCCCGCAACTTCGTTTACGTCACATAAGGTGTATAATAAGTAAAGGTCGAAGCGCTCGTGGCCCCGCGGACTCAGTGTTCTGTAAACGATCACTGTAGTAAGCAACATTTACTATGGCCGAATATGGATGGGTGACCACCACGTGGACCACTTTGTGACATTTATTTACGAGCGTTTCCGTGCTTCGGAAGGCACGATAAGCCGTTGGTCCCGGTTGTCAGTAAAATGACAGTCGTTAAGCCAAGTTGAAGGCCTTACGGGCGGCTTGAAAAATTTCAACTGTGGGTCGTCACAACCTGCGCCCGGGTCGGCAGCGCGTGTGTAGCGCCTCTGGTGTTGCAAACGTCTATAGGCTACGGTTACCAACCTTCCGGTGGGCCGTAAGCTTGTCTGCCACCTAAGTAGTATAAAAAAAAAAAAAAAAAAAATAAAAGGAAAGGTATTTCTTCATCAGAGTCAACAAGCAGCGTTTGAAACTGCCCTGTTTGCTTAATCATAAAAGAGCTTAATGATTAAGTCTATTTTAAAACAATTCAGTAGAATTGTTTAAGTCTATTTTAAAACAATTCAGTAGAATTGTTTAAAAATAGTCTTAATCATTAAGCTCTTTTATGATTAAGCCAACACGCCAGTTTGGGTTCACGCACATTCAAAGAAACCCCTACAATTAAATTTTTCACAATATCTGATTCTTAAAAGTGTTATAACTCTTTTATTTCTAAACCGATTTACATAAAACAAACGCTAAATGTTAACTGGAGCAAACTTCAACACAATAAAAAAAACCGCATTGCAATCGGTTGAGCGGTTACTGAGATTAGCGTGCACAACCGTACAGACAAACAGATATACAGACATACAGACATACAGACAAACAGACAAAAATTCTAAAAATCATTGTTTTGGGTTCTATTGCGTTCATAAAGCCCCCCTATAATATTTTTTCTTATTTATCTTCCATGTACAGACAGCGACCTGTTACGATTTTATTATATGTATTGATATAGATTTTTGACTCCTTACAGTTTTATTGTACATATTAATAACTAGCTGAGCCCGCAACTTCGTTTACGTCACATAAGGTGTATGAAAGGAAAGGTATTTCTTCATCAGAGTCATCAATCAGCGTCTGAAACTGCCCTGTTTGCTTAATCATAAAAGAGCTTAATGATTAAGTCTATTTTAAAACAATTCAGTCCACGCCTTCGGCGCGGACTGAATTGTTTAAAAGTAGTCTTAATCATTAAGCTCTTTTATGATTAAGCCAACACGCCAGTTTAGGTTCACTCACATTCAAAGAAACCCCTACAATTAAAATTTTCAAAATATTTGATTCTTAAAAGTGTTATAACTCTTTTATTTCTAAACCGATTTACATAAAACAAACGCTAAATGTTAACTGGAGCAAACCTCAACACAATAAAAAAAACCGCATTGCAATCGGTTGAGCGGTTACTGAGATTAGCGTGCACAACCGTACAGACAAACAGATATACAGACATACAGACAAACAGACAAAAATTCTAAAAAACATTGTTTTGGGTTCTATTGCGTTCATAAAGCCCCCCTATAATATTTTTTCTTATTTATCTTCCATGTACAGACAGCAACCTGTTACAATTTTATTATATGTATTGATATTAATATTTTGTAGATAAACACGGAAGAAGTATCATAGTAGTTAATCTATGATACCATAGGGTTGCCTATTTATTACAGACATACAGACATAAATATAGTTACGCCTTTATCTCCGAGGGGACAGTCAGAGGCACAGTGTACTCCTACATTTTACCTTTAGCTTCTGTTCTGTCCCATGTACCTAATAGGAGGTGTGACATTGACAGGAGCAGGTTGTGACGACGCTATACAGTAATATTATGTAATGTATATTATTCTAATGTAATATTATAATGTACTAGCGGACGTCACGCGGTTTCACCCGCGTAGTTCCCGTTTCGTGGGAATACGGGAATAAAATATAGCCTATGTTACCCGCAAAGAGTGTAGCTTTCCAACAGTGAAAGAATTTTTCAAATCGGTCCAGTAGTTCCGGAGCCTATTCGTTACAAATAAACAAACAAACAAAAAAACAAATCTTTTCTCTTTATAATATTAGTATAGATTACAGTATTATGTATAGTAATTAAGACAGACAGATCCCAAAAAAATATATATCGTGATATTCAATTACATTAATATTTAAAAAAACTTGTCATTTTAAATACCGGCTTCTTTAAAGTTATAGAACCAACATACCCAGAGAATCAATATTTCTCCTGACTCGTAGTTTTAACTTCGCCTACTCTCATGTCGATATAATTTAGTGACAGTATGAAAAATGCAGCTAAGAAAACTAGAACAATTCTGCTTACTGAGCGTTTCGTCCCTCGAACTACATAACTAAGAAGAACTTGACTACCTTCTGAAGTGGCTCCTATCAAATATAAATAGATACAGACTACTCCTTATCGATAAATATACTTATCAGTGTCGATTTTGTTAACTCTACAGCCAGTGGCAGTTTCAATGTCATATAAATTATGTTTTTTATCCCCACTTACAGGTAATGGAATTTTAATGCCGTAAGATGTTGTGACTCTGCATTCAGTTAGGTATAAGTTGACCTCAGGCACTGCTTAGTCATATTAGTGATCCACGTCTTCGCAAAAACAAACAATTATTGTTATCACTTCACAGGACAGGCTTATGCTAATGAATGATTGCAAATATACTTTGATATTAAACAGTGATAATAATTTTAATGATCAGTGTATGTTGTTCCGAGTTAAGTAACGTACGTTGCGGTCACTCGGTATTTAAATTATTAATTGATCGCGCAAAATGTTCTATATCGTACTTTCGTTACTATGTGTCGTGTTACTGATCGTCAAGTTGATAACAAAAAATTATCGCTACTGGAAGAAACAGAATATACTTCAAGTTGAAGATTTATTATGGAAATTTATGTTCACGAGTCGTTCTATGTCAGAGATATGCAAAGAGATGTACGACAAATATGATGTGCCCCACATAGGAACGACCTCGGGGTTCTCTCCTGCGTTAATTTTAAAGAACGTGGAAGATATTCAAGCCGTTTTTGCGGGGGATTTTCAAAGCTTCCAAAGCCGTGGTATAAACACGAATCCAAATGATGTCTTAGCTGATAATCTTCTTTTTACTGGTGATTTTCAAAGATGGAAACTTATGAGGCAAAAATTATCACCGGTTTTTACAAGTTCAAAACTGAAAAATATGTTTTATATTTTGGAGAAATGTGGTCGAGATTTTGTTGAACTAGTACAAAGCAAGCAGAAATTGAAACAAAAGCCATTTAATGTTTTGTATACATACACCACAGCTTCGATAGCGGCTGCGGTGTTTGGTATTGATGCTCAGAGCAAAACTACAATGGATTCTCCTTTCTTGGAAATGTCATGGAAATCTGTCGAACCCTCGCTAAAAACCAATGCTATTGTCATCATGTCTGACTTATTCCCCAAACTCTTTGAATTTTTCAATTTAAAATTTTTTGGAGATCATGAAGACTTTTTTATTGGTGCTGTAAAAACTGTGCTTGAAAATAGAAGAAATGATAAGGGAGGGAAACGCCATGACTTTATTGAAATATGTTTAGACCTACAAAAAAAATGGCGTGCTGCGGGACCCTTCCACCGGGTATGAGATTGAGCCTACAGATGAAATAATTGCTGGTCCAGCGTTCTTCTTTTTTATAGCTGGCGCTGACACCTCAGCTAGCGCGATGCATTTTACTTTACTTGAGCTTTCTACTAACAAAAAAGTCCTTGAAAAATTGCACCAAGAAATAGACAGTGTATTCACACCCGACAAAAAAGAATTAACTTACACAGATATTGAAAGCCTGCAGTACCTGGACATGGTTGTTAGTGAGGCGATGAGAAAGTACCCTCCCATTGGTGTTATTACAAGAGTTTGCACAAAAGACACAGTTCTGCCCAGCGGAGTGAGAATAGAAAAAGATAGTGTCATGATGATACCCGTATTTGCAATTCAAAGAGATGAAAAACATTATCCGAATCCAGATTTATTCGATCCAGAAAGATTTGCACCTGAAAATATTTCCAAAATTCCTAAATTTATGAATTTACCTTTTGGTGAAGGAAATCGTATTTGTCTTGGTGAGTGATCGCAATTATTAAGAATATAAAATACAAATATTTTTTTTGACATGGAAGGATCGTCCGGCACATCGACAATCCGAGTCGAAACAAAATTATTTGTGGAATCCGCAAATGTTTGTTCGTAGTATGGGTATTTTCTTTACTACAATGACTGACATTTTATGTAAAGTATTTATATTTAATTAAATTCAAATTAAATAAGCTCAAATTGGAGAACGGCGCGGCTTTAAGCCGTTCACACTTCTGCATTTTCGTCATTACTAGATGCTCAGCAATTTACACTCACTTCCAGTTATGTATGTAAACTGGAAGTGACTAAGTATCTTCCTCAGACGTGTCCCAACAGTAATATGTATCTCAAAGATTCTGGCAGCCGTTTGGGAGTTATAGTGTCGCGAGAAATAGTGCGGACTGGGATGATGGGAAAATAATATCAAAGAATGAAGAATACTAAAAATTAAATATCTCATAAGATTGCTTCTATAATTAGCTTATCTTAGGATAGGTGACGTTGTGGGACATCGTTCCATAAATTTGTATTACCTATTTTGTTGTCTGTTGTACTTGTCCGTGGCTAAAATGAGACGTTGTTCCAAGTTGTTTTATGACCAGACAAAAAGTCATAAAATCTCCAGGGGTCAAATGAATTTAATGATGGTTAAGGAGATTTGCCCATTTCTTTTTAATATTGTCATCACCCACCTGACCTCAATAATGTTATTTATAAGGTACTATTTTTGTTTGTCAGGTCTCAGAATGGCGCGACTACAACTCAAAGTGGGGTTAGCCTGGCTGCTGCGTCGCTTCACTTTAGCGGAACAGACACATTATGACTTGCAATTCGAAAAAAGCCCGTTCGCGCTGAGGGCGCCAGACGCTTTTTACGAATTCATACCCCGAAATGTTTAATTTAACTTTAATATCCGTGTACTTACATAAGTTATGATAATGATGACACAACTTCATTGCTTGTTTTTACTTACTGTATCTCAAATCTGCTGCCGCCTGGCTTTATTTACGACAATAAAGAAATTTGTAGTAGATATAATTTCTTTATTTATTAACTAGAAGAAGAATGTGTCTCCTGTTAAAATAAGATGTGTTTGTAGGATGAAAGTAGACTACAGCACTTTCAACACCACCATATCAATCTTCATTGGAAAAATATAAAGAAACGAACAAATATGATGAACACTATTTTTCCCTTCAGACTCGTGTCCACACCATTTTACCACACTCTCTGTACTATACAATTATAGAGAGGAAAGATTTGTTTGTTTGTTTATTTGTTGGTTTGCATCGAATAGGCTCCGAAACTACCTACTGAACCGATTTAAAAATTCTTTCACTGTAGGTAAGCTGCACTATCCCCGGGTGACATAGGCTGTATTTTATTCCCATATTCCCACGGGAACGAGAGCAACGCGGGTGAAACCACGTGACGTTTGCTAGTATTAAATAAATCAATCTGTGTGAGTTATTATTACAGAGCCAAACCAGCTAAACCTAGAATGATACTAGCTGGGTATTGATGGTTGCACAAATACAATATCGTGGGAATGGTCCCCCGTGACTTCCGCTTGACTTATGGCAAACCGAAAGTGCCGTTGCAACTCTCATAATTGACCTGAAAAATATGCCGCATCAAGTTCCAGATCGGTCAAAACATCTAAGAGCTACGCGTGTAACATAAACACAATCACGCTTGGAGTTCAATACCATCGAGAATAGGGTCATCCAAAATTTGGACAGTATAATTATTTTCATTGCCATGGTAAGACTAAGCAAAGATTTTCGTAAATAAATAAATATAAAATAAATATTTGCGGACAATCTCACTCAACGACATCTAGCCCAAATTAAGCTAATATAAGCTTGTGCTATGGGATCTAGACCAGTGGCGGCTGTACCTTAAGTGCGCTCGTGCAGTGAACCACCAGCTCAAAGGATTTAAAAATAACAAAATTTAATAATAAATAACTTACAATTAGGTATTTACCTAACACTTATTCTTTAAACATACAAAAACTCAAAACTAATAACATTTCTAATTATGACGAAACAATTTAAGCTCTTTGCTACACTACTAAAGCCTAGATTCCCTGTAACAAAAATTCAGCGTGCGCTTTCCCGAGTGCACGAGGGCTGCTCATACAACTTGTACTAGATACAAGCTAAAACGCCTGGCGCGTGAGACAAAACATCGTTCATAGAAAATGTACCGAGCGATGAGTCGCTTTTCGTGCGCCGCACGCGTTTGGGAAAACCGAAGATTACCGAGAGTCCTCGATGTTTTGTTGATGACGAAATTCAAATTCTCCCGGTATTGTTTCGCTGTATCTGTGATGCGTTAAATATATTGATTGCTTTGATTTTTAAATTGTTAGTTGTTTTATTGGAACGAAGTTCCTTATCGCGCGTTGTGAAAGGGGGCTAGCCGGAAGAAATTCTCACGAAAAGTTGTAACGACACTTTTGGTAGTGATAGTGGTAGTGATAGTGGTAGTGATAGTGGTAGTGATAGTGGTAGTGATAGTGATAGTGGTAGTGATAGTGGTAGTGATAGTGGTAGTGATAGTGGTAGTGATAGTGGTAGTGATAGTGGTAGTGATAGTGGTAGTGATAGTGGTAGTGATAGTGGTAGTGATAGTGGTAGTGGTAGTGATAGTGTTAGTGATAGTGGTAGTGATAGTGGTAGTGATAGTGGTAGTGATAGTGATAGTGATAGTGATAGTGATAGTGATAGTGATAGTGGTAGTAATAGTAGTAATGATAGTGGTAGTGGTAGTGGTAGTGGTAGTGATAGTGATAGTGGTAGTGGTAGTGCTAGTGCTAGCCAGGGGATGAACATGAGCTCTACGAGCAACACCAAAGCAAATAGGAGTTTCGCTCTGTTCAGTTTCAGTCGCGCGTAAAGGTTACACGCACTCACTTTTTTTATATTTGTTTTCTTTTTGTTTTTGTTACTGTTTTTGTTTTTGCTTACAATAAAATTTTAAAATTAAAATAAAATTTTATTACAATTCCTTCACTTTAATCGAAAGGAACTTCGTTCCATCCGGGTGTCCCTTGACACCTCTCAAGTTTTTTTTGTTCTTAGTTCTATTCTATATTGCGTGCAAACTGTGTGAAGTGTGTGAAAATGAGCATAAACAATAACTAAGTACCTAAGTACTTAAAACTATACAAAACTTTTCAAAATAAAGTTGATAGGTATAAAATTAAAGCTTACTAAATTTAAAACAAGAAAGCAGGTAAAGTGCACCACCAGATCGAGGATCCACCAGCCGCCACTGATCTAGACGACTGATAGACAAACTTAAAGTACTTAAATATTTATAAATACAGACATACATATCTATATATATAAAAATCAATGCCACTTTTCGTTGTAATTTTATAACTCAAGAACGGGCTCACCTATCCAAACCAAATGTTTAAGCTTTGTTCGGGCTCTTAAGTAGATGGTTTATGTCAAGTTTGCATAAAATCGGTCGAGCGGTTCTTCATTTATCACGCAAACGAAGTTGCGCTGGTCAGCTAGTTATACAAAGAAAACACCCAAACTCCAAAAAAAAAACATTTTTGGATCTCACAAATATTTGGACCGACCCGGGAATAGAACCCAGTACCTCCAGCGCGGCAGGCGCTTACACTACCGACTGCGCCACAGAGGCAGTTTAAATACATCGTAATTATAAATTAGAGTTTGTAAACCTTGGATTGTATAAAACAATAGCATTGTAATGAAACGGTTTAGGTTCTTAAGGTCTGGAAGACAACACATCCACTTCAATAAGTATAATATAAATTATAAGTATTTGACGGTCAACGAATCATACGGTCCCTTCTTCAGGGAGTCCGTCCTCACACTTTACGTCCGGAGCGTTCGAGCACGATTAGATCCGATAGGGGCTTTCTTCCGCGCACGCTTAGGTTGTGGAATTCTTCAAAAGGGGTCTTAGAAGGTCACACTCGTGCCACACCGCGGCCAGACTTGCGTCAAGCCTCTGGTGTTGCAAAAACAGCTATTTATATATCGGTCCAAATATTTGTGTGATCCACAAATGTTTGTTTCGGAGTTTGGGTGTTTTCTATGTATTTAGAATATCTAAGTATGTTTATCAGTCCATAGCACAAGCTTATATAAGCTTACAGGCTTGGTACAGCACAAACCAAATGGCCGGCAAAGTTTTGCTGGCCGCTCTAACAGGCCGCTATTTTGACGATTCAACGCTTTAAAAAATCTAATGCAAAAAGATTTTATTTAAAACACAGCTGTTTGTATTTATAGAGATAGTTACAAAAATATTTTTTATTTAAATTAATTGCTGGTTTTATTTAGATTAGGTACCTACTTAATTTTTTTAGTAAAGCACTGTACAAGCCTTGGCCCACAATGACTACTTCGCTGGTCACGCTATGATTGCCTCGAGCTAGCCTAGCTACGCACTAGGCTTTCCAGCTTGGCCATCATTGAAGCCCTTGCTGTCCTCGCTGTGTCGGCCTCGAACTACGGTCTCGGCCTTAATCTCAGCTCGTCCATCAAGTGCTGCACGCTGACCGCGCTGTGTCACACAGGCCGACATGCCTGGAACCACGCTACGCTGCGCTATCGGCCATCATCAGCGCGACCAGCAAAGTAGTCATTATTATAGATCGCGACAATAATGTACTAAGTGTACACGTGTTGTACGTACCTATTAGTAATGATTTGTTTGTACCTAGTAACTTCGTACCTATCTAATCTAGTGAAAAGAATGAATATATAATAAAATTATTGCATCATGAATATCATGATTAACGTTGTTATGAAGCATTGTGCGATAGATTTTCTCTCGTTTTTAACATATTCGTACAAAAATATTTCGCTTGATCCAAATCAAAATTAAGATAATAATATTCGCTTGTATACCTAATCCATGGGTGTTGATCAATTACTAACCTGACAATCTTTTTTTAAATATTCACAGACCGTTTTTACATAATATCACCATCTGATCCCACAGCACAGTTGACCAAAGTAAGCTAGAATTGACCTGCTTGTGCTATGGGCATTAAACAACGAAAATTATTCATTATTAAGTCCTTTTCTTTGGAAATACACTCGAGAGCAATGAATCCGGGTCACTTAAAGAATCCTAAAAATCTCGGAAACTAAAAATGCTAGGTTAATGCAATAAATTGTATTTAATAGACAATGTAATACTCCTTAAATGAAGGTATTAAAACTTCTTAGTTATTGTAAAGTTATATTATAAAAAAATCAAATTTGAAAAAGGGCCAATTTCGAAGATGGAACTACGAAATTACAGCATTTGGTGTTGCTTTTGTTTGTAATCTGTCATTTATGTGGGTACATAAACCATGTTGATAGTGCTCTATATTCATTAATCAAGCTGAAATTATGTCGCTTACGCCTGAAGAATGCACCAGAATACTTACAATGCTGGAAACCGGCCGGAGTCAGCGCGATACAGCCAGGACTGTCGGTGTGTCGCTGTCAACAGTACAAAGAGTTCTCCGACGTTACGAAGAAACTGGTTCTAACCTACGCAGACCAGGAACGGGCAGAACCAGGTGTACCACAGCACGAGAAGACCGATACTTGGTGAACACCATGCTTCGAAATCGCTTTCTCACAGGAACTGAACTCACCAATCAGTTTCGACGCCTCGGAGGAAGTAACCCAAGTGCATGGACAGTAAGACGTCGGCTTGCTGAATCTAACTTAAAACCCCTTAGACCTGCAAACGGCCCTAAACTGGAGCGTGGGCATCGTATTTCGAGACTAAGGTATGCCCAGAGCCACGTAAATTGGAGTATTGAAGATTGGTCAAAAGTTATGTTCTCCGACGAATCAAAATTTATGCTCTACAAGCACGATGGAAGACACAGAGTGTATCGAAGACCAGGGGAAAGATTCAAGCAAGCATGCATCGAAGAAAAAGTAGCCTACGGTGGTGGGTCTGTACTTGTGTGGGCCGGAATTTCTTCTGAAAGTCGCACAGAGCTGGTGATCATAGAAAACGGCTCTTTAACTAGCGTAAGATATGTGGAAGAAATCCTCAATGATCACGTTGGTCCATTTATGGTCAATTTAGGTGAGGATGCTATATTTATGCATGACAATGCCCGACCTCATACAGGTAGGATTGTGAATGACTACCTTCAAGAGATGAACATTACTCGTATGGAGTGGCCAGCGCGCAGCCCGGATATCAACCCGATCGAGCATGCTTGGGACGAGCTAGGCAGATGCGTAAAACAACGAAACCCTCCCCCAATCACGCTTCGTGAGCTCAAAATTGCTCTCACAGAGGAATGGGAGAATATTCCCCAAAATCGTATAAGGAACTTGGTGTACAGCATGCCAAACCGCGTAAACGCAGTAATGGAAGCACGAGGAGGCAATACGAAGTATTAAAATTCAAGAAAATCGTAATAAAGTTCAAAAATTTCATGTTTCCTATTTTTGTTTTAAGGAGAGATCGGCAGTTTTTTCTTTATGTAATTTTGTGTTAATAAAATGTATGGTGACTCATATTTTTTTTACTTTCATTTAAGGAGTATTACATTGTCTATTAAATACAATTTATTGCATTAACCTATCATTTTTAGTTTCCGAGATTTTTAACATTCTTTAAGTGACCCGGATTCATTGCTCTCGAGTGTATATACTTATAATACCTACATAATAAGCACCCAAAATCGAGACTGTATGGAACACACAAACTTTATCCTCGTGGTGGGAATCAAATACACGACCTCGTGGACCGCAGTCTCAATACGACCTCTAACCACCGACGCAGATTCAATTAATTAGTGAAACATTTCCCTAAGAATTATTATCAGCTGTTTGTTTTCATTCTAACTTCTCGCTTAAATTACTCGATTTGTTTTACATTTGTTAAAACAACTATGCAAGTTGTCTCCCAAAAATAAGTAGTTGCGACATAGTTTTATGTCAGAGCATATTCATTAATCATTAAGTAATGGCGTTATTTGTATAAACTTGTCTTTAGACAAATAAATTATCCCATTAGTTTATTGAAATGTGTTAACAGTTTAATGCACTGTGATAGCGGCCCAGTGTCAGTGTCTAGTTTCTCGCCCTGCATTGTGTACGTCATTATTATTACCTCGCTACCTATTCATTGATCAAATAATAATGCTGTCAATTTTACTTTTAATTGTATGTGTTGTGTTATTCGTCGTAAGATTAAGAGCCAAATATAATCGGTACTGGCAGAAACAGAACATAATTCAAGTTGAAGATTTGATATTAAAGTTTATCTTTAATAGTCGCTCCATGCCGGAAATCTGCAAGGAAATATACGACAAGTATGATGTACCTCACATCGGGACAACTACGGGACTCACCCCTACTTTAATTTTAAGGAACATTGAAGACATTCAAGCCGTGTTAGCGGGTGATTTTCAAAGCTTCTACAGCCGTGGTATAAAAACGAATCCAAAAGATATCTTAGCAGATAACCTACTCTTCACTGGCGACTTTCAAAGATGGAAGCTGATGAGGCAGAAATTATCACCGGTTTTTACAAGTGCAAAACTCAAAAACATGTTTTATATTTTGGAACAATGTGCCCGCGATTTTGTCGAAGTTGTAGCAAACAATCAGAAAATGAGAGAAACGCCATTCAATGTTTTGTATACCTATACCACTGCATCTATTGCAGCTTCAGTCTTCGGAATTGATGCTCGAACTAAAAATACCATGGATTCACCATTCTTAGAAATGGCATGGAAGTCTGTGGCACCATCACTAAAGACGAATATTAGTGTTGCCTTGGCAAATTTTTGTCCAAAAGTGTTCGACATGTTAAACTTGAAATTTTTTGGTGAGCACGAAGATTTTTTTATTGGTGCTGTGAAGACAGTGCTTGCAGATAGAAGGCATTATAATGGTAAGAAACGACATGATTTCATTGAAATATGCGTAGAAATACAAAAGAACGGTGTCATGCAAGACTCTTCAACTGGATATCAGCTTAACCCAACAGATGATATAATTGCCGGCCAAGCATTTTTCTTTTTTATAGCTGGTGCTGATACTTCAGCTAATGCGATGCATTTTACATTGCTGGAACTTTCAGCCAACCCAAAAGTACTTGACAAATTACACTGCGAAATTGACAGCATATTTGCACCAGACAAAAAAGAACTAACGTACACCGACGTTGAAAGTTTACAGTACCTGGACATGGTTGTCAATGAGGCGATGAGAAAATACCCTCCAATAGGGTTCATTCAAAGAGTTTGTACTAAAGATACAGTTCTGCCGAGTGGAGTAAAAATAGAAAAAGACACTATCATGGTAATACCTGTGCTGGCCATTCAAAGAGACGAAAAATATTACCCAAACCCAGAATTATTTGATCCGGAAAGATTTCGACCTGAGAACTCTTCAAAAACACCTAAGTTTGCAAATTTGGCTTTTGGGGAAGGAAATCGTATTTGCCTAGGTAAGTAATATATTACCAAGAAATATAGCAGTATTACATTATATTACGTACTTAGTTTTTTAAGTGATAGCGATAAAAGTGCACGAAAGTTATCAATTTCATAAGAGTTCGTACGCATAATATTTGTTGCTATTTGCTGTGTATTTTTTATTTTTTTACAAATTAAAATTATCCAAACTTATTTCGTGTGATATAACGGGCGTATCAGTCTCGATAGTCGCTGTTAGAGAGTGTATCGTACAATGGCTATGTAAAAATATTAACCTAGTCATTTTTACTTTAAATTTATTTGTTCTTATAGGTTTCCGTAGCTACTTTAAATAATAAGGAGTATCTATTTCAATCTTTTTCTTTCGTTTTGGGCCAGAATTTTGAACATAAGAAAGGAGTGTGATCGTCTTTCGTCATATTTTTTTTTGTATTCCACACTTCCATTAAATTTATCTTTTTTAGTATTTTTCTTCCAGGTTCGAGATTGGCGCGTCTACAAGTGAAAGTTGGATTGACTTTGCTGTTACGTCTGTTTACGTTAGCAGAACAAAGTAATTATCAGATGAAATTTGAAAAAAGTCCCTTCGGCCTGAGAGACCCTAAGGCTCGTTACGATTTCATACCTAGAGATCTTCAAGGTGACAACTTAAGACATACGTTTAAGAAATAAATGTAAAACTATTGTCCTTATTCAGCGTAACTGTTCCAAAATTGCCCGTAAACAAATAAATTTGCTCTTTTGGTGAAAATGTGAAGTGAGAAGAATAAAGGGTGTTAACTAACTATGCTTATTAATTTAAAAAAAATCCGATAAAAAATCTTATACATTTGGTAAGCTTATTATAAATTAAAAGATACCCGAAATAGCTTACCGAACTGAACTGAGACTGTTTGAAAAGCACTCAGATTCTACGAGACACTTCAACTCAGATTCTTTACTAAAATCATTACCCCAGTGGTGAACCTGATAGCGTTCAATGCCGTCGCTTGCCTGTTAACGATCCTATTTTCTACTTTTGTTATATTAAAGTATTCTAACATGTCTGGTAGTGCCACTCTCATTCACTTATTTCTTCATTGTTCATTACGATCAGTCAGAGTTTTGTTGACTCTCCTACTGGAACTCCGTGAAGTATATATAAGCTGGCCACATATTAAAATGCTTTCTAATGGGCTTATCAACTTTGGTCCGCGATATCAAAATCATTAATCCTACTAATATTATAAATGTGAAAGTTTGTGAAGATGATTGGATGTTTAGATGTTTGGATGTTTGTTACTCAATCACGCTCCAACAGCTGCACGGATCGGGCTGAAATTTAGAACCGGAGTAGACTATAGTCTGGAATAACACATAGGCTACATTTCATCCTGGGAATATGTTCCCATGGGAAGCGGGAACGGGCACCAAATTTCACGCGGGCGAAGCCGCGCGCATCAGCTAGTTATGTATATGGTATGATAGGGATTATCCTCATGCAGTTCCTTCTGCTGCGACGATGCCAATTCTAGTGTTATTCTGCTGGCTGCTAATCTTGAATCGCGCGTCCCGATGGACTATTTATGCCACTTTAAGTTTAAAAATTCTTAATCCTACTAATCCTACTTCCTACTAATATTATAAATGTGAAAGTTTGTGAAGATGTTTGGATGTTTGGATGTTTGGATGTTTGTTACTCAATCACGCTCTAACGGCTGTACGGATTGGGCTGAAATTTGGAACCTTTTTTTTTTTTTTTTTTTTTTTTTCCTTTTTACCTTTTTACCAAACTTTAGCCAGATCCATTCAGCCGTTAGAGCGTGATTGAGTAACAAACATCCAAACATCTTCACAAACTTTCACATTTATAATATTAGTAGGATTGCCAAAGTTTGCAAGCATGGATGTGTAAATGTACGAACGTGTTAATGTGTGTAAGTATGTGTGGGTGTTTTTTACTCTTTCGCACTCTAACAGATGCGGCTGAAATTTGATACAGGTATTGATTATAATCTGGAATAACACAGAGGCTACTTCCTGAAATAAGTTTCCACTGAATGCAGAAACGGGGACAGAATTTCATTAAGTAAGTAATGCCAGTATCTGTGGCACCAAACAGATAGATTTTCATTAATTCTAAAAAGTGCTTAATCATTCTGTTTCATTAAACTAGTTAGTACGTACTTTGTGTGTAGGTACGATTTTATCTTAGTACCTAGAAATAATAATTATGTAACTTTTAAATAATTGTAATAACAAAATCACAAAAAATCAATATGTAAAACTTTTCGTTGTAAAATCATTACATAAGTAGCCGTGAACTAAGCCGTATGGTTACTCTTAAGATTTATGGATATCAATACATATAATAAAATTGTAACAGGTCGCTGTCTGTACATGGAAGATAAATAAGAAAAAATATTATAGGGGGGCTTTATGAACGCAATAGAACCCAAAACAATGATTTTTAGAATTTTTGTCTGTTTGTCTGTATGTCTGTATGTCTGTATATCTGTTTGTCTGTACGGTTGTGCACGCTAATCTCAGTAACCGCTCAACCGATTGCAATGCGGTTTTTTTTATTGTGTTGAGGTTTGCTCCAGTTAACATTTAGCGTTTGTTTTATGTAAATCGGTTTAGAAATAAAAGAGTTATAACACTTTTAACCGCGCCGAAGGCGTGGACTGAATTGTTTTAAAATAGACTTAATCATTAAGCTCTTTTATGATTAAGCAAACAGGGCAGTTTCAGACGCTGATTGATGACTCTGATGAAGAAATACCTTTCCTTTCATACACCTTATGTGACGTAAACGAAGTTGCGGGCTCAGCTAGTTGTTACTATGTGTTACGATTATTGTTACTGTGTGATCCGATATTGGTGAGCAGGGTTGTAAGGCCCTTTGAGGTGAGTCTGTGCACGTGGTGGTGAGACCAGAGCATATTGTGTCTCCATCAGCTGATGAAGGTGCAGAATGTTGGCACAGTGAACAGGGAGAGCCGGTGAAACGCTTCACAATTGGCCCGGAACCTTGATCACCTAATTTGCACCCCGGGACACTCCTGGGGAGCTAATTGTGTAAGTGAAATTACCGATGTCGCATGTCGGCGTGTCGGAGCAGAAATAACTCCCTACTGTTTTCTTTATTTGAGACTTAACACTCATTAATTCATAACAATCGTTGATTCAACTATAATGACAAGTGTAATCTATGTAGTGACGTCACCAGATACTATAAAGTAGTTACGGTCCGAAGTGTGAGCACCCAGAGGAGCCCCAACGAGCACTACTAGCTGGCGTTACATTGATCCACTGAACAAATGTGTGAATACAAACAGGAAAGATACACTTGTTCCTAATGATCTGTGTCCGTCATTGAAGATATATGTATTTGAATTTGGGCAGGGCCCGGCTTTGTCTGCTTTTGTTAATTCGGATAAATTTTATTAATTTTAATTTCAACAATCACTCACTAATCTAAATGCAATATCTACAATTTGTACATTAAATAATTTTTCAGTCGTAAAAGAAAAGAAATTGGTGCACTTAAAGTTTTTCTAGATTATACAACTCGTCGGTCTAGTGCTCAATAGTGCTCAATTCTCACTACAAACTTTTACACCGACGAAAAACTTTGTGTCTTATACATTTATATCAAAAAATGTCTCAAGCGTTTTTCTTGATTACCTACTTATCTGTTTAAATAAGTAATCAAAAATGACAAAAAAACTATCTACTTAAATATTGTTAAGTGTTTACAAAAATATAAACATCCATTGTCATTTATTGAGATGAGCAGGTTAATCTTATCCCAGCTTATAGTGGGATAGTATTTAGCATTAATCACGGAGTCCACTACAGTATGCTGGTATTTACCGTCGTTTGTGTAAGCAATGTACGCTATCGATATATATTTTGATTTTCTATAACCCCCACTTAATAAGGGTTCACTAGGTACCTGATAAAGAACATAGAACTCTCTATTCTCAGAGATTTAGTAATTAGTTCATGGTCTTGGGAGACATGGTCTTTGACGTAAAGTACTATGATCATACCGAATGGCTGCCGCTCTATTGATAGGGTTAGACATAACCTTGTTACATTTCTGATGCGAAGGATCTTTGTAAAAGCGGCAGAACGCTAACGTGCAGACAGGGAACCGTGGACAACGTCTGCGCTCAGCCATGCTATTCGCTAACAGTCAATTTTATAGGCTGTACGCAGCGACGAGTTCGTCGATGTGACGCCAAGAGATCGACCTAGGGCACAACGCTGTTCTAAATGCTATTCAGTAACACTTGTATACTCGTCGACGAATCAGTGACCCCGCCCACTCGTCCTTGTTTTGTCGACGAGTTAAGGATTCCAACAATAAAAGTTACGATTCTTATCGGTAAATATCAATTGAGGAATAGTGAAGAGTATGTGGGTTTCAAAAATATGATAATGGTATTTTTAGGCATGCTAAACAATATAGTTCCACTGACATTGGTAATTATCCGCTAAATGTATTGAATTTAGTTGTTTAAAAGGCTGAATGAAGATTGCTTGTGCCAGACCACCTACGTTTTATAAAGCTAACAAAACGTCAAAAAAAAGTGACGCCAAGCCAAAGTAGCCAAACTTCACAACAAAAACAACTTTAAATTAAAGTAAAACTTTGCCGAAGTGTTAAAATTATTATAAGTTCTTTAGATTATTATCAAATAATATTATTAGTACATACTTAGTCCGTAGTATTATTATTATTGTTGTGTTGTGGTCAAATTATCATCCTGTTACGTGAGGAACTGACTTGAGTTTTGCCAATAAAATTACGTAGTATTTAATATCTTTGATTTAAATACTTAACAAACATCAACAACTAAGTAAGTACTTATTCATTTCAAATTCATATTCATCATTAATAGTTGCTTTAAATTAATATTATTAGCATTCTATATTCTATACACACCTAACGAAATTACCATTTTAAGGATGTCAAGACTTTCTATCCCGTCGCAAACGCAAGTAGAGAAATTGTTGGAGTGTTTAGAGGAACAGCGGTTTCTCGCAACTGGGCATGCTCGGACTGCGCATGCCCGGGATAGGACACGAGCTGCTTGGGAAAATGTAGCTCTCAAGCTTAATAGTGACGCTGGGGGCTGCACGAAACAATGGCAGCAATGGGCAAAAGTATGTATAGTACTCATTAAATGTTTGAATACACTGTATAAATTTACTATTAAATCAAAAGTTACTTAACTAGGTACATTGTTAGACCAAAACATTCCATTTTGATAAAACATATTGATTGAAAAAAAAAAGTATGAGAACACTGTCATTGTTCCTGCTAAAGTGGAACTTGGTACTAACTGAAAAAAAAAAAGCTGTGCTCTCTGCCGGTCCTCATTTACATATCACAGACTTTTAGTATTGACGTTGTACTGAGGACTGTATAAATTTACTATTAAATCAAAAGTTACTTAACTAGGTACATTGTTAGACCAAAACATTCCATTTTGATAAAACATATTGATTGAAAAAAAAAAGTATGAGAACACTGTCATTGTTCCTGCTAAAGTGGAACTTGGTACTAACTGAAAAAAAAAAAGCTGTGCTCTCTGCCGGTCCTCATTTACATATCACAGACTTTTAGTATTGACGTTGTACTGAGGATATTAGTTTGATATGGTGGTGATAGTTGTACCTACATCATTATGTGTTCTTGTATTTAGCTTCTTTTATTACATATTTTTTAGTATTGGAAAGACAAAAAAGCAGCAGTGAAGAGGAAAGTCAGCCAAATACGTATCTCCCGCCTACAAACTGGTGGTGGTGTGGGTGATCCATTGGTTCTATCCACAATAGAGGAAAGAATTGTATCCCTAATGGGTGGAGAAGGGTTTGCTATTGGTGACAGGGAGTTGGAAATTAACCCTTTCCATGTAATTATGCTTATTAATCCCCTTTAATGTAAATGGTGCATGCTTTTAGCTTGAGCCTCCTAGGACGTTTTCTTTGTAAATATTTCATAACACCTTTTTTATATTTCCAGCCAGCCACTGATGCTCAAGTAATAGATGTTTCCACTGTTGAGACTGTAGATCCTCCGCCTGTAGAGGAATCATTTATATTGGTATGTAAGCTTACTAAAACTATAAATAAACTAGTTGATGCTCGCGGCTTCGCCCGCGTGAAATTTGGTACTCGTTACCGCTTCCCGTGAGAACATTTTCCCGGGATGAAAAGTGAGCCTATGTGTTATTCCAGACTATAAGCTATCTCCGTACCAAATTTCAGCTCAATCCGTTGAGCCGTTAGAGCGTGATTGAGTAACAAACATCCAAACATCTTCACAAACTTTCACATTTATAATATTAGAAGGATACTTAGCTGCACTTCTGATAATCATAAATAATAATAATAATAAGCCTTCATTTTAGAAATTATTACATGCAATTGATTGAATATAAACTATCTTATAATAATCAATTACATCCCTTTGTCTATTCTCTGTAAGATGTCTGTCAGCTTTGTTTTTACCCATAAAGTCTTATTGTCAATCTTGTCAGATGTTCTTGCATGCAATATACTTCTTTCCATCGCCCTGTGGCAGCTTCTTAGACTGTCTCTATACTTTTTATTCAGTGCCCATGTCTTGCATCCATATGTGATGCAAGGTAGTATACAAGTGTTGAAAGCTGTTCTTTTAGTATGAAGGTTGTAGTCTTTACTTTTCATTATTTCTTTTAAACCACAGTATCTTCTCCATTCAGATGTGATTCTTAAATAAGTAATATATAAATATTTACTTGCAGAGCATACAACAAGATAATGTGGAACAAGGTTCGGGGAGCATTTTACAGGTATGTGAGCATTAACAGTTCAAAAATATATATATATATTATATATTTTTGAACTGTTAATCTATACATATAATAAAATGATAGAAAAGTCAAAACTGTACATTGGAAATATTTAAAAAAAAAACTCGCTGGGTGTTCACCATAAGATACCGAAGTCGAATATATAGTTAGATTTTTTTTTGTCTGTTTGTCTGTTTGTCGGTTTGTCTGTTTGTCTGTTTGTCTGTTTGCTTTGCTTTGTCCGGAAGGATCTCGAAAAGTACTGAATGGATTTAGTTCAAATTTTGTACAAATATTAGCTAGGGGTAGGGTCTTAAAATAGGCTATATATTATCACGCTACATATCCTAGGGGCTAAGCAGAGAGCAATGAAATTGGCATTATAACATAATTTTCACGCGTACGAAGTCGCGGGCAACAGCTAGTGCTATATATAACTGTACTTATACTGTACTTATATGTGGACTGCCTCTGTGGCGCGGTCGGTAGTGATACCGCCTGTGGCGCTGGAGGTCGTGGGTTCGATTCCCACCGGAGACAAATATTTGTGTGACCCATAAATGTTTGTCTCAAGAGTCTGGGTGTTTCTATGTATAATAAGTATGTATTTAAAAGTATATAAGTATTAATATCCGTGGTCTGATACCCATAACACAAGCAGGTTATTCCTAGCTTATTTTATATTATAAGCTTAAAATCAAATGAATACCAGTTCCTAAAAAAAAATTATTTCCTTCAATAACTGAACTAATCATCATACCTTATATTTTTAAAGGGACTGGAGCCTTCAGTGATATTGGGTAGCAGTAGTGTGCATATAATGCAATCCCAGCAACCCTCACCTATAATACCAGTAAGTTCATTAATTTTACTGAAATAACATTACCGAATTTACATTAATGCTAGCTGACCCGCCAAACGTTGTTTTGCCATTTTTTTTATGGTGATGTAAAATAGATGTTGTATGTTGTCCTATTCTCAGACATACCCAATATGCACACAAAATTTCATGAGAATCGGTCAAGTATTCCCCATGTTTTTTTAGTTTTCTGTCCATCGGTCAAAGGGTGGCAGAAATGGTCTTTCTTCTTGTAACATACAAATATTTTTGATTTACAGCAACCTTTGCCTGGTCCATCCACCAGAAGAGACGATGTTGTAGTAAATACTACACCAATAGTTGAACAACGGGTAAGAATTCCGATAAATATACAAGAGTTTTTTATAAAAGTTTATATATATATAATTTAATTTAGCAATATCTTACGGCATTAATTACAGATAGAGCCTATGTCGCCGCAACCTGCAGTGCCTCATAGGAGTTCCCAAATGGCTTCTCTGAGTAAGTTTCCAACCCATAATCCTTTGTGGTGCACCCTTATTAATAGAGTAGGTATAATGGTCATCAACACTGCCTGTAAACGATCACTGCAGGAAGCAACTTTCGCGATGGCTGGTTCTTCGACTGGAGACCACTTAGTGACATTTCATTTACTAGCGTAGCTTTAAAGGCGTGACTATATGTGTATATTGTGTATGTATGGTCAATTACTGCGATCAACAATGTATATGGTCAATTGGTCACACTAACAACGAATCTTGCTAGCTACAAAAATATTTTTCTTAAATTCACTGTTTTATAACAAGTGAGTCGAAGCGAATTATTGTAATGAACCATTAATTAGTATTATTATTTTACAGCTCCACGAAGGCGTCGTCTAGCGCGGCGACGTATCCTCCCTCGTTCTCCACCCTCACAGAGACAGTCTCAGGTGGCAAGCCTCAGCGAGAGGTTTATTGCCATTGAAGAGACTCGTATAGAGAATGAAACGAGGCTTATTGCAATTGAGGAGAGGCGAGTGGAGAATGAGAGGTTATTGACTGAGAGGTCAATGGCCATGGAAGAGAAGCGTTTGGAGAATGAACGGCAGACATTAAATAATCAACGTCAAATGTTTGACATTTTCATGGAGGTGTCTTCGACATTGTCGAAGCAATTTGAGGCAATGCAGGAACTATGTAGTGCTACTAAATCATTGGCAGAACGTAGAGGCGACTGAAAGTACCATTTGTATTATTAATTGTTTCTATATGTTTTGTTGTGGTTTAACTGTGTAGTGTTATAATGTAATATTGGTTAGCAGGTATGTTAGTTCTAGTAGTTATTTAGTTTATGGTTTAATTGGAGGGATTTATGGTTTAACTACATGGTGCAGACAGCGGGAAGACAATCTATACTATACTCTGTAAAATATAGTTTGATCTCTGTGACAGTTTTACAAACGTAAACAAAATTGACTATTATTTTAAAGGCATAAAGTTGTTATTTACAGTTCGCATCTCTGTGTTCTCACTCTCTGCATTTCAACCACAAAAGCTTTATGCCGTTGTCATAAAAGTCTATATTCTTTTTACGTTGTTGAACTGTCACAGAGATCAAGATATATTTTACAGAGTATAATATCATAAAGAGGAAATATTTGATTGTTTGTTTGTTTGTATCGAATAGGCTCCGAAACTACTGGACCGATTTGAAAAAAAAATTCACAGTTAAAAAGATACACTCTTCCCGGTGAACACAGACTACGTTTTATTCCCGTATTCCCACGGGAACGGGAGCTACGCGGGTGAAACCGCGTGACGTCCTCTACTTGTTAATAATAGCACGACATAGAGAGCAATGTTTAACATCGGCTTAGACCTTCACCCAAAGAGAAATATACAAAACTACTAACATAACTAACAAAGGTAACATGTAAGAAATAACACAATAACATACTAACTGCACTAACCATGTTTTAAAATGTATGTACTTTACTCTAATTAAATACAGGCTTGATTATTATTGGTTTTATTGTTACAAACAGTTACGCCTTTATCACCGTAGAAGTAGGTAGAACAAGTAAATAAATAAATAATAAATATTTGTGGACATTCTCAGTAATTCTCATACAGCATCATCTAGCCCAAATTAAGCTTATAAGCTTGTGCTATGGGATCTAGACGACTGATAGACATACTTATATATTTCTACATACATATTATATATAAATTACACCCAGACACAGAACATACCAATGTGCTCATCACACAAAGAGATTACCACCGTACCATAAGGCCAGTCACAAAAAAAAGGAAAAAACATGTGCCCACATTTAATTTAGTATTTTTCCCATAGGTGGTGAGGGGTATTGTCTAAAATGCCGTGTTAAAATGGACCGCTGAAATTTATCAAACCGCCCATAAGGCCTTCAGCACAAAGTGCTCACCCATACAGAGACAGGCTTAGTGAAAGTTGCCTACTGTAGTGATAGTTTATAAAACAGTGCTTTGTGTTATGGTGGGGATATTGATAAAAAAAAACAATATGTAAATATTAGGTATTTTATTACACCCAAATAGAAAGATAGAAGAATTCTTTTTTATTCTACTGTAACATAAAGTACAGTAAACTGAAATTACTCTTATACTACTATAAACACTGAAACTAAAAGTACCAAACAACTATAACTATCACATAACAAACTCGCCAAACTCCGGAACAAACATATGTGTATCACACAAATGTTTGGATCGACCCGGGAATCGAAGGCCGGACCTCCAAGCGCGGCAGGCGGTTACACTACCTGCTGCGCTCCACAGAGGCAGTCGTCATTAAATATGACGTGCTCGCCATAATTGGTTAACCAATGTTTGTCGGCTTATTTGGCCATGTTCCAGATTATCTAGGGCTGGCTGCTGAACGGCTAATGAATTAAGTAATCTAGCCTCTTCATCAATGTCTCGTGGGGTCAGGTTTGGAGCCGGTATACCTGCCCTGTTGCACATATTGTGTAACACACAGCATGCGATTATGATTTTACCCACCATGAGTGGATCATAATGCAAAACCCTGTGGACCAATAGGCACCTAAAACGTCCTTTTAAGATTCCTATTGTCCTTTCAACGCTGTTCCGAGCACTACAGTGGTAATTGTTGTAGTGACTTTCTGGAGTCCCGGGATTCGAGTTCAGAAATGGAGTCATTAAATATGACCTTTGAGCATAGCCGGAATCTCCTGAAATCACAAGAGAAACTGATTACAAAATTATTCTCTATTTACAACACAACTGATATAGATAGATTATATTTAGTTGGTACATGCTCACTTTATTATTTTGTCTACATGGAACTTTATAGTTCAGCCAAATTTCAGCCAGAACTGTTTAGCCGTTAGAGAGTGAAAGAGTAACAAACATCCATACATATATGTACACTAACAAACTTTAGCATTTATAATATTAGTAGGTAAGATAGTAAGAAGTAAGATTCAAAATTAAGTTTCTCTTACCAAGTAAGTAAACTCTTTCACCAGTATGGTTCAGAGTTTCTAAATGCTGCTTTATAGCTGTATTCGAAAATATAAAGCTATCATGTGTGGCACCTCCAAATGTGACATCCACATGTAATATATTTAAATCTGCATCACTGATCTGAAATACATTATAATAGATACTCTTATTACCATTGAATAATCATACAATTATTTGTTTATAAATTAGGTATAAAACAAATTAGGTAGCTTACAATAAGAACATTCCTGGCATGATATCCTTTCCGACAGTAATACCTCTCCTCATGCTGTTTGGGACGTATCATGGACACCAAGGTGCCGTCAACACAACCAATGACGCCAGGAATTTTAAATTTTGCGAAAAATCTGTAACATTTTCATAAAGTAAGATACCTAGGTAGGTACCTACCTACATAATAAAAAGTAATAAGTAAATGAGAGAATTGATAATAAATCTATAGAACGATTTCCTACCTTTCCTTCAAAGCTTGCCTTTCTTCTTGATTTTGGGGAAATCTAATATATTTATTTATAATATTTATATTATTTAGAGCATTAACAACTTGTTGAATTGCTCTGGAAGTAGAAGATTGGGACGCAAAGGTGTCTAAATTTTTGGTTAGAATTTTTTGGTAACTGCCACTCGCCAAAAATGATAAGGTACATAATATCTGAAACATTAATTAATTATTAGTAGGTAGGTACCTATATACAGGAATTTTAAACTACATTGTTACAGCATCTCAATGAATCTACAAATACCTCAGCTTATAAACAAAAAACTTAGTAACTTAGCAGCTCACCTTTAGTCTAATACTTATGGCACTTGCACGAATTTGTGTAGGCATATAGGGTGATATATCACATTCTAATATATTGATTACATCTTCCGAGAGTCTGTAAATATGAATAAAGTCCGTATCTCTGCAAATTGTTTTTAATTGTCGCATCTGTCTTGCTTGACGAGATTTATTCCTATCGTCGATTTTCTTGGCTTCTTTTAATAACTTAATCATTATAATCAAACGAGCAGACATAATTAATATTTTAAACTGTTTATTCCGCAGCAAACAATCAACTTTTCGTACAAATGCGTGTAGATAAGCGTAGCATTTGAAGCTTTTGTATTTGGCAGCTAAAAGCGAGGATGTGGGCAAGGCTGTGAGCGTACTCGACGCTGTTTTTCCTTAGCGAATACTAAAACGTAAGGAATTGTGTCAGTTTTGCTCGTCGGCGAGTAGTTCCAATGGCGTCCGTCACAGCCTTGAGCGCTAGTGTAGGTTTCAAAACTTAGTGAATACAAAATGAATAACTCGCCGCTGTGGCAGCGCTGTACGCAAGGCTGTTTCCTTAGAGAATAGCACTGCCAGCACTCCACCTACGCCGGTAATATCCCACCAAACACTTTTACTACGCTAATCAACTTTATCATACATTTTGCAGCTTTATACGGGTACCAGCTGTAGCCTTCAGCTTCATCGGTAACATAACTTCCAACTAAAAGTTCCTCCGTTGCTGTATACCCCACATTCCAACCCATACTATTAGCCCATTTTTTTTTTTCAAATAATTAACGGAAGCCGGTACGTATTGCTCCATACTACTGTATTTTCCCAGTAAATGCAAACATTTTTTTGAAAATCGGGCTACTAGTTCCCGAGATTGTCCTTAATTATGCAAATGTACAAACTTTACCACTTTATCATTATTATTGAGCAATCGTTTAGTCTGTAACAGATAGGTAATCTCAAAAATAACATAACGTACATTAACGTGATAAAAATAATAATGTGATGTAATAGATTATGAGTTCAGCTGTAAGTACTTACATAATTTTTAAATACCACTAGATAGTTTGTGTCTGACAACGGTCGCTCATTTCGACATGTTGTTGGTGCACTCAGGAGTCGTTGAGGACATGTAAACTTGGTACGTACTTCTTATCTACTGTGACTTTCCAGTAATTTATCTCATTGGGTTTGCCATTACAGTCGAGTAAGGAGATAACTAGAATTATTTAAATACCTACTTCACAAAAGTCAGCGTGATCATCCGGTGAGGCTCCTACTCCTACTCTAGAAGTCTGGAGTACAACACAGCATCGCCAGATAACGGTGAAACATGGGAGTCCAGTGGTTTTCCTGTTTTCCAATATTTGCTGATCTGAAACCCCTTGATCCCCGAATAGCAGATAGAGGAAATATAAATATACATATTATCACGCTTTTATGTGGCCAGAGGCATATTGCACGTCCACATGTACCCATTTGTTTTGAATCTATCCTCACACTCTACGTCCGGAGCGTTTGAGCACGGTTAGATTCCATAGGAGCTTTCTGCCGCGCACGCTTAGGTAGTGGAATTCTTCAAAAGAGGTCTTAGAAAGAAGGTCACACTCGCGCCACACTCGCGGCCATACTTGCAGCGCGAGTGTCATGCCTCTGGTGTTACAAAAAAAACTATTTATAAATCGGTCCAAATATTTGTGTGATCCACAAATGTTTGTTTCGGAGTTTGGGTGTTTTCTATGTATTTAGCATATCTAAGTATGTTTATCAGTCCATAGCACAAGGTTATATAAGCTTAATTTGGGCTACATGAAGGTTTTTGAGAATGTCTAACAAAATTTATTTAGTTATTTAATTTTCCAAAACAAATCAGTCGCTTCTCTTAAAGCATTCTGACGGATAGATCATTATACCTAAAGTGGTACAGCACAAAACAAATGCGTTATCGTACGTACGTAGGTACCCACTGCCCATGGTCAAGACCTGTGGAACTGCGTCATAACAATCTTTAAATATGATAACCTCAATAAAACTAAAAGATACCTATGCCATATTAAATTATTTATCACTGTGTCAACTAACTAAATCGAAATGTGACTTTTCCAATCAATCTTGTTGGTCTTTTTTTTACGTGTTTCTCTCATGGATGCGGTGCCGGACTCTTACTCTTACTGACTAAAACCACACGTAATCGGGTGGGTAAATCCCTAGGAAGGATGTCCCAAGATTCCCGACAAAATAACTCGTTGGTCAAAAGGACGTACAGTGCGAGTGCTCTCGTAGACTCGTAGGTTTGATTCATTAGTCGATAAATATTTATTATCTACTAGCTGACCCGGCCGCGCAACTTCGTTTGCGTCACATGAGAGTGAGAAAGAGAGAGGTATGGTATTAATATTTAGAGTATTATAATGTTTCCCGTTGCATTTACCCCCGTCGCGTCGCGTCGCTTGCATTTATTAGAGCTAAAACCGCAAATCTTCGTTTGCGTCACATGAGAGTGAGAAGGAAAGAGGTGTTAAAGTGGTATAATGTTTCCCTTCGCTTTTACTTCCACCCATCCGTTTATCGCTATGGAACTCATTGTGTGCGAGTCCGACTCGCACTTGGCCGGTTTTTATCGTTCAGTTGACTGGCTGCCACTGCAGACCAAGTTTACTCCCGTCGCGTGGCTCATACTTTAAAACTTAATAAGAGGGTTATTGTAAGTGAACCTTAAAAGATAGACATATGCTGTTAAGGACTTATTTTTATAACTTTTTAAGAGGAACAATTTTGTACTACTCATTTTTTACGTAACTTTAACTATTTACGCAGCATCCGCAATGGGAGCTCACAAAAGAAAGAAGTAATCCCCGTTCTCGAAACATTATTCATGGCTGCTCCGTTCCTATATACATATTATAAAGAATATCGGCGTAAACCTATATTCATAGTCATATTTCATGGAAGAAACAGATCCCATCCCCAGGCATCTATTTTGATGAGTACCTAGTTTTAAGTTAGATTAAGTTTATTTTGTGAACTGGCAAATAAATGTCAATTATTCTATAATCGTTGCGTTATTGACTTCAGGACAAATTATCCTACTTTACCTAAACTACTAAATCGCCTGGGAACTCCTGGGAACACTTCGGACTTCCCAGAAGCGTGTCAGCGTGTTGGCTTAATCATAAAAGAGCTTAATGATTAAGGCTGTTGTAAAATAATTCATTCCGCGCCGAAGGCGTGGACTGAATTGTTTTAGAATAGCCTTAATCTTTAAGCTCTTTTATAATTAAGCAAACAGGGCCGTTTCACACGGTGCTTGACGAGTCTGATGAAGAATTATCTCTCCTTTCATAGACCTAATGTGACGTAAACGAAGTTGCGAGGGTCAGCTAGTCTTTATATAAACTTTTAGGAAACCAAACGCTATATTGAATTTAAATCGATAAGCGCCATCTGTTGGTAACGTTTTGTACTGAAATCTTAAAATTATTTTTTAAATTCATGATTAATCAAGTATTTGTTGACACGATTGTGTGTAAAAAAATCAAAATAATTTATCCAATTGCCTGGACATATTAAAAACTATAAAAATCATCAATTTCTATGTTTTTTATGTCCTAACTAGCTGACCCTCGCAACTTCGTTTACGTCACATAAGGTCTATGAAAGGAGAGGTATTTCTTCCTCAGACGCCTAGAAGCGTGTGAAAAAAGATTCTGTCTATTCTAAAAACTGAATTATTTTACTATACCTACCGTTAATCTTTACTTCTTTTATGACTAAGTAAACACGCCATTTTAGAATGACTCTCGATATTTAGCGCGGTTTGGTTTTCAGTTGTAAGTTCTCAACGCTTGGTCCGATTTCAAATATTTTTTAGTGTTATAAAGTGAGTACTTTACGGATTGTTCCACACCAGTTTCAATATTGAGAGTTACCTATGTAGTTCAGAAATTAGAGACATCTCAACTTTCGCTAAACCTATTATTCAAGGATTCCTTTGAATGTAAGAGTCATTCTAAAATGGCGTGTTTACTTAGGCATAAAAGAAGTTAAAGATTAACGGTAGGTATAGTAAAATAATTCAGTTTTTAGAATAGACTGAATCTTTTTTCACACGCTTCTAGGCGTCTGAGGAAGAAATACCTCTCCTTTCATAGACCTTATGTGACGTAAACGAAGTTGCGAGGGTCAGCTAGTTAGGACATAAAAAACATAGAAATTGATGATTTTTATAGTTTTTAATATGTCCACGCAATTGTATAAATTATTTTGATTTTTTTACACACAATCGTGTCAACAAATACTTGATTAATCATGAATTTAAAAAATAATTTTAAGATTTCAGTACAAAACGTAACCAACAGATGGCGCTTATCGATTTAAATTCAAGATAGCGTTTGGTTTCCTAAAAGTTTATATAATATAGACTAGCTGACCCTCGCAACTTCGTTTACGTCACTTAAGGTTTGCGAAAGGTTTACTTCTTCATCAGACTCATCAAGTAGCAGCGTGTGAAATGGTCCTGTTTGCTTAATCATAAAAGAGCTTAAAGATTAAGTCTATTTTAAAACTATTCAGTCCCCGCCTTCGGCGCGGACTGAATTATTTTACAATAGCCTTAATCATTAAGCTCTTTTATGATTAAGCCAACGCGCCCGTTTAGAATTATTAACCTCACATTCAAAGGAACCTTTGAATTTTATGTTTCGCGAAAGTCAAGATGTCTCTAATTCCTGAACTACTATACCCTCAACATTGAAACTTGTGTGAAACAATCCTAAAAGTACTCCCTTTATAATACTATTTCTTTTTCTGAATCGGAACACGCATTCAGAAGTTACAACGAAAAAACCATTTATCTTTCATCCCCTCTCCCGCAGGAACCGTGCAAAATATCGGGACCAAAAGTATCCAAGAACCTTCCTCGGACTATAAGCACGGAATGTACCAAGTATCATTCGAATCGGTTCAGCAGTTTCGGCGTGATACTTATTCGGGATACAGACAGACAGACAGACAGACATGAAAATTTTAAATTACGTTTTCGGCTTCAGTATCGAATAGAGAACGCCCTCCAATTAAAATTTTCAAAATATCTTACATGTACAGACTCCCGACCCTCAACAGTTTTATTATATGTATAGACTAGCTGACCCTCGCAACTTCGTTTACGTCACATAAGGTTCGCGAAAGGAGAGGCACTTCTTCATCAGACTCATCAAGCAGCATGTGAACGGCCCTGTTTGCTTAATCATAAAAGAGCTTAAAGACTAAGTCCATTCTAAAACAATTCAGTCCTCGCCTACGGCGCGGACTGATTTATTTTGCAATAGCCTTAATCATTAAGCTCTTTTATGATTTAGCCAACACGCCAGTTTAGATTTGCCCTCACATTCAAAGAAACCCTTGAATTCGAAAAGTTGAGATGCCTCTAATTTCTGAACTACGAAACTCTCAATAATGAAGCTTGTGTGGAACAATGTTAAAAACATTCCCTTTCTGACACTAAAAAAATATTTGAAATCAGACCACGCGGTGAGAACTTACAGCTGAAAAACCATTTTATCTTTCATCCCCTCTCCCGCAGGAACCGCGCAAAATATCGGGATCAAAAGTATCCAAGAACCTTCCTCGGACTATGAGCTCGGAATTTTACAAGTATCATTCAAATCGGTTCAGTAGTTTCGGCGTGATACTTATTCGGGATACAGACAGACAGACAGACAGACAGACAGACAGACATGAAAAATTTTAAATTACATATTCGGCTTCAGAATCGATTATAGAACGCCCTACAATGGAAATTTTCAAAATATCTTCCATGTACAGACGCTCGACCCTCAACAGTTTTATTATAAACTAGCTGACCCTCGCAACTTCGTTTACGCCACATAAGTTGTATGAAAGGACAGGTATTTTTTCAACAGACTCAAGGGAGCGTTTGAAACTGCCCTGTTTGCTTAATCATAAAAGAGCTTAAAGATTAAGTCCATTCTAAAACAATTCAGTGAATTGTTTTAGAAAAGCCTTAATCATTAAGCTCTTTTATGATTAAGCCAACACGCCAGTTTAGATGTACCCTCACATTCAAAGAAACCCTTGAATTCGAAAAGTTGAGATGCCTCTAATTTCTGAACTACGAAACTCTCAATAATGAAACTTGTGTGGAACAATGTTAAAAACATTCCCTTTCTGACACTAAAAAAATATTAGAAATCGGACCACGCGGTGAGAACTTACAGCTGAAAAACCATTTTATCTTTCATCCCCTCTCCCGCAGGAACCGAGCCAAATATAGGGATCAAAAGTATCCAAGAACCTTCCTCGGACTATAAGCTCGGAATGTACCAAGTATCATTCAAATCTTTTCAGTAGTTTCTGCGTGATACTTATTCGGGATACAGACAGACAGACAGACAGACATGAAAATTTTAAATTACATATTCGGCTTCAGAATCGATTATAGAACGCCCTACAATTGAAATTTTCAAAATATCTTCCATGTACAGACGCTCGACCCTCAACAGTTTTATTATAAATGAAAATTTTAAATTACATATTCGGCTTCAGAATCGATTATAGAACGCCCTACAATTGAAATTTTCAAAATATCTTCCATGTACAGACGCTCGACCCTCAACAGTTTTATTATAAACTAGCTGACCCTCGCAACTTCGTTTACGCCACATAAGTTGTATGAAAGGACAGGTATTTTTTCAACAGACTCAAGGGAGCGTTTGAAACTGCCCTGTTTGCTTAATCATAAAAGAGCTTAAAGATTAAGTCCATTCTAAAACAATTCAGTGAATTGTTTTAGAAAAGCCTTAATCATTAAGCTCTTTTATGATTAAGCCAACACGCCAGTTTAGATGTACCCTCACATTCAAAGAAACCCTTAAATTCGAAATGTTGAGATGCCTCTAATTTCTGAACTACGAAACTCTCAATAATGAAACTTGTGTGGAACAATGTTAAAAACATTCCCTTTCTGACACTAAAAAAATATTAGAAATCGGACCACGCGGTGAGAACTTACAGCTGAAAAACCATTTTATCTTTCATCCCCTCTCCCGCAGGAACCGAGCCAAATATCGGGATCAAAAGTATCCAAGAACCTTCCTTTGACTATAAGCTCGGAACGTACCAAGTATCATTCAAATCTTTTCAGTAGTTTCTGCGTGATACTTATTCGGGATACAGACAGACAGACAGACAGACAGACAGACAGACATGAAAATTTTAAATTACATATTCGGCTTCAGAATCGATTATAGAACGCCCTACAATTGAAATTTTCAAAATATCTTCCATGTACAGACTCTCGACCCTCAACAGTTTTATTATAAGTATATAGATAGATAGACTATACTCTTTGGTCGAGAGTCTGTACATGGAAGATATTTTGAAAATTTTAATTGTAGGGCGTTCTCTAATCGATACGAAAGCCGAAAATGTAATTTTAATTTTTCATGTCTGTCTGTCTGTCTGTCTGTCTGTCTGTCTGTCTGTCTGTATCCCGAATAAGTATCACGCCAAAACTACTGAATCGATTTGAATGAAACTTGGTACAATCCGAGCTTATGATCCGAGGAAGGTTCTAGGATACTTTTGATCCCGATATTTTGCGCGGTGCCTTTGGGAGAGGGGATGATAGGATAAATGGTTTTTTCACCGTAAGTTCAAAATGCGTGGTCCGATTCCAAAAAAAAATTCAGTGTCGTAAAGGGAGTACTTTAAGGATTGTTTCACACGAGTTTCAATGTTGAGGGTTTTGTAGTTCAGGAATTAGAGAAACCTCAACTATCGCAAAACCTAGAATTCAACGGTTCCTTCGAATTTGTGGGTAAGTCTAAACTGGCGTGTTGGCTTAATCATAAAAGAGCTTAATGATTAAGGTTATTGTAAAATGATTCAGTCTACGCCGGAGGCGTGGGCTGAATTGTTTTAGAATAGACCTAATCTTTAAGGTCTTTTATGATTAAGCAAACAGGGCAGTTTCATACGCTGCTTGATGAGTCTAAAGAAAAAATACACCTCCTTTCATACACCATGTGTGACGTAAACGAAGTTGCGAGGGTCAGCTAGTATAAAATATGTCAAAGTTTGGTTCATAGGCAATCAGGGCATTGAGCATATCCAAGGCATGTCTCGCTGGCGCGTACTCAGCGGTTTTAGTTCGCGCAGCAGGAAGAGCAAACAGGGGTCGCGGCCCGTGAGCGATTCGCGGCCGTGTTCTGTACACGGTGAGGAGCGAGCAACGCGCCAGTGCGATTGGATTGTCTATCTTATTGTTCAACTAGCTGACCCTCGCAACTTCGTTTACGTCACATGAGGTGTACGAAAGGAGGGGTACTTCTTCATGAGTCTCATCATGCAGCATGTAAAACGGCCCAGAAGATTCAGCCTATTCTAAAACAATTCAGTAATGAATTGTTTTACAATAGCCTGAATCATTAAGCTCTTTTATGATTAAGCCAACACGCCCGTTTAGATTTATCGAAAGTTGAGATGCCCCTAATTTCTGAACTACATTACTGTCAATATTGAAAATTGTGTGGAATAATGCTTAAAGTACTCCCTTTCAGACACCATAAAAATATTTGAAATCGGACCATGTAGTGAGAAATTATAACCAAAAATCTATTTTGCCTTTCATCCCCTCTCCTGAAGGAACCGCGCAAAATATCGGGATCAAAACTATCCTAGAACCTTCCTCAAATTATAAGCTCAGATTGTACTAAGTTTCATCCAAATCGATTCAGTAGTTTCGGCGTGATACTTATTCGGGATACAGACAGACAGACAGACAGACAGACAGACAGAAAGACAGACAGACATGAAAATTTTAAATTACATTTTCGGCTTCAGTATCGATTATAGAACGCCCTACGATTAAAATTTTCAAAATATCTTCCATGTACAGACTCTCGACCCTCAACAGTTTTATTATAAGTATAGATATAGATAGATAGACTAGCTGACCCTCGCAACTTCGTTTACGTCACATTATGTTTATGAAAGGAGAGGTAATTCTTCATCAGACTCGTCAAGCACCGTGTGAAACGGCCCTATTTGATTAATCATAAAAGAGCTTAAAGATTAAGGCTATTCTAAAACAAATCAGTCCACGCCGTCGGCGCGGACTGAATTATTTTATAATACCTACCCTTAATCATTAAGCTCTTTTATGATTAAGCCAACACGCCCGTTTAGATTTACCCTCACATTCAAAGGAACCCTTGAATTCTAGGTTTAGCGAACGTTGAGATGTCTCTAATTTCTGAACTACAAAACCCTCAACTTTGAAACTATTACGAAACAATTTTTAAAGTACTCCCTTTATGACACTGAGTAAATTTTTGGAATCGGACCACGCCTTGAGAAGTTACAACTAAAAAAACATTTTGTGTTTCATCCCCTCTCCCGCAGGAACCGCGCAAAATATCGAGATCAAAAGTATCCAAGAATCTTCCTCGGATTATAAGTTCAAAATGTATTAAGTATCATTCAAATCGGTTCAGTAGTTTCGGCGTGATACTTATTAGGGATACAGACAGACAGACAGACAGCCAGACAGACATGAAAAATTTAAATTACGTTTTCGGCTTCAGTATCGATTAGAGAATGCCCTACAATTAAAATTGTCAAAATATCTTCCACTAGCTGATGCGCGCGGCTTCGCCCGCGTGAAATTTGGTTTCCGTTCCCGCTTCCTGTGGGAACATTTTTCCGTGATAAAAAGTAGCCTATGTGTTATTCCGGACTATAATCTACCTTGGTTCCAAATTTCAGCCCGATCCGTTTAGCCCTTAGAGCGTGATTGAGTAACAAACATCCAAACATCCAAACATCTTCACAAACTTTCACAATTATAATATTAGTAGGAAGTAGGATGTACAGACTCTCGACCCTCAACAGTTTTATTATATTTTTAAACTATCGCGGTTTTTAACACTCATACTTATAGAATTCGGGACTTCACGCGAAATACTATTTACTTACATTCACCGACGTTTCATGCACGTTGCAGCGCCTGTGGTCGCGGTTGGACTGAGGCGAGGATCGACAAAAACCACGAAGTTATTTCTTGTCGAACTACCCTCCGTTGTTATTACAACGAAGGATAAGGCCGGCGACACACTTCACTCACTACGTCAGTTTGAATTGGCACAGTTTTACGTTCAAGTTTATTAATCATTGAATTCCACATCACGGAGAGCTTATATCCATCATCCCTATTGAAATTTTTGTGTTTTCTGATTTCAATGGCTTCACGCACCATACGTGGATAATAATGGCGATCAGTGGAGAGGACTTTCGGTTGGTGAAGTTCGATCCAGTGATTAATGCCCGAATCTTGGTGTTCTGCTATTGCCGATTTGTTTAACTGACGATTTTTCACAGCTGCAATATGTTCTTTGACCCTTTCCGCGATGGTCCGCTTGGTTTGGCCTATGTAGGAACTACCGCAGCTGCAATCCACTGTGTAGTCACCTGGTGTTTGCAGAGGAATGACGTCCTTTGGTGTTCGCACGTACCTAGCCACTTTGGTTAACAGTTTAATGTAGTATATGATGTGTAGTAGATGATGGATGTACGCTCTCCGTGATGTGGAATTCAGTGATTAATAAACTTGAACGTAAAACTGTGCCAATTAAAACTGACGTAGTGAGCGTAGTGTGTCGCCAGCCTTATCCTTCGTTGTAATAACAACGGAGGGTAGTTCGACAAGAAATAACTGTCGATCCTCGCCTCAGTCCAACCGTGACCACGGGCGCTGCAACGTGCTCGAAACGTCGGTGAATGTAAGTAAATAGTTTTTCGCGTGAAGTCCCGAATTCTATAAGTATGAGTTTTATTATATGTATAGATAGATAGATTTTGATTTGGATCAAGCGGAATATTATTAGTACGAATATGTTAAAGACGAGATAAAATCTATCGCACAATACTTCATAACAACGTTAATCATGATATTCATGATGCAATCATTTTATTTCATTTTGATTCTTTTCTCTAGATTAGATAGGTACCAAGTTACTAGGTACACAAACAAATCATTACTAATAGGTATGTACAACACGTTTACACTTAGTACATTATTACCGCGATCTATAATAATGACTACTTTGCTGGTAGCGCTGATGATGGCCGATAGCGTAGCGTAGCGTAGCGTAGCGTAGTTCCAGGCCTGTCGGCCTGTGTGACACAGCGCGGTGTGGTCCTCTGTGGCCGGACCACAGTTTAGTACTCAGATGCTATAGTTCGAAATAATACCTACCTAAAGTCTACTTTCATCGGAATATATTTATATTTTTAGTACCTCAAGAGACATCTTTTTAATTAACAATCTATGTGGTCCGGCCGCCAGGCAGTGCTCTCTGGCCGCGCCACCTCATATTAAATAGAGTATAATGAACTATTAATAAATCAATATCCCGAAAAAAACTACCTAAAGAGTACCTTGCATACGACAGAAATGGTCCAATAAACCCCTTTAATTAAGGAGTTATTGGTCGTTGGGTGTGGTCCGGCTGGAAAGTATACTCTGCAGCAAGTCAATTTTGCAATATTTAATATTAACTATCCATAAATCAATTTATATAATAGTACCTTTTCTCTACTCTTCCTTGATACTGTTTTCTCTCAAGAAACTATGCCTTTTGATTAAATTAATCTTTAAAGCATGTGGCGCGGCTAGGGAGGATTACTTTCAGCAAATATAACGAAATATGCTCTATTTCTTTATGCCAACGAAAACTGCATAATAAGTACTTTATAAAAGACCTGGACTTCATCTATTTTTATTACCAACAATGATTTTGAAAAAGGTGCACTTTTTGATTTTTGTTTACCTGTCTACCTAAGAATAGAAGAATTTGACGAAGTACTGAGTATATAAGTTTTTTCATTGTTATTTTTGGTTTAAACGGCTAAATGCTATTGACTTTAGTCCGTCATTTATTTATTATTATTATACTTATAATAAATCTGTAGAAGTGAAAATTCTGTACATTCAAAATATCAAAAAAATAAATAGCAGGGGGTGTTACTAGACCGACACCGGACCCAAAAATGTGATTAAAAAATTTTTGACTGTCTGTCTGTCTGTTTGTTCAGGCATCACGCAAAAACTACCGGTTAGATTACGATGAAACTTGGTATAATTATTCTTTTATAGCCTGGGCACCACACTGGGTACTTTTTATCCCGGAAAAGTATATAGAATTCAAACCAAACTTAATTTTGCGGTTCGATCCCTAGACCCAAAGTTATTATCAATTATTGCTTAAACGGTTAATGGTACGATGATGAAATTCAGCATGAGCGTCGTTTGTTACAATTTGAAAAAAGTAATTTTACCATTTTTGCAAATTCCACCTCCAAAGGTATAAAAAAGAAGGGTCAAGTTTGTATGGGACAACGCGATTCCTTGGTCCGATTTGCTTAAAATTTGGCATACAGCATTATTAACATAATTGATGGAAGACGTGTTCCTTATTTTATTGAAATTTATACAATATCGACCTAAAAAGGGAATGTAAATTATTTTGGAGCTGATTTTCTCCGGAGTTGATATCAATACTCCTTAAATACTCTTATTTTTGATTTAAATAACTTTTTATTTTGACACATTTGTGGAAGTTCAATACGAATGACATTGTCATTTTAATGATTTTGCTTTAAAGTACTATTGGAAATATAGTTGATAATGTTTTCAAATTTTGTATAACAAAAAATAAATACTTACGTGAAAGAAGAAGAAAATGCGAAGATGGCTAGCCAGGAATAATGAAAGACCACGCTTTAGTTAGTGTTCACTGCGCACTGCGCATTAGAATAAAAGATTATCAACAGCCCTAAGCGACTGGTCATGGAATGTATGAACTTTATTCTATAGTGCTGGCTGCATTCGGTGCAGGACACAGACTCACTAAGTCTTTGTAAAATACGGGAATGGCCTCTACGAAGATCACATTTGACAAGTAAAAAGAGCCATTAAAATAAACATGAACGCCTAGCAGATGAAATTTACATGGTTATTAAGTTAACAGGTCTTGGTTGGACCATCTGTATTATGAGGACAAAGTCTACCGTAGTTCGGTTTTCCCATACGTCATAGGCTTACAGTATGACTGGGACTACCTAAAGAAGGAACTAAGTTACGATGTCAATTGCTTAGAAGAGAAGTTAAGTCAAGTAGTAGTCTAGCCAATGAATTAAGAAATGTATTTAAGAAATAAATTTACATCCTACTAATATTATAAATGTGAAAGTTTGTGAAGATGTTTGGATGTTTAGATGTTTGGATGTTTGTTACTCAATCACGCTCTAACGACTGAACGGATCGAGCTGAAATTTGGAGCCGGGGTAGATTATAGTCTGGAATAACACATAGGCTACTTTTCATCCCGGTAAAATGTTCCCACGGGAAGCGGGAACGGGTATCGAATTTCACGCGGGCGAAGCCGCGAGCATCATCTAGTAACTCATATAATATGTATTATGAATTTGTTAATCAGATATCTATGTATTTAACTACTATTACGAATACGAATGTTTGTGAGTGTGGATGTTTGTTACTCTTTCACGATGTAACGGCTAAACGGATCTAGCTGAAATTTGGTACAGAGATAGGTTAGAGACAGTGTAGGAACTAAATTTCACGCAGGAGAAGCTGCGGTCATCAGCTAGTTTACAAAATAAGTACCTACCTTGTATTAACAATTGCTAATATTTGATAATTAATATATATTTGTTTTTCGTATACCTACTTATTGTTTTTTTAAACCAAAATTTCACTTACTTCGTCAAATTCTTCTATTCTTAGGTAGATAGGTAAACAAAAAACCGGCCAAGTGCGAGTTGAACTCGCCCATGAAGGGTTCCGTAGCAGCAAGTAACATAATATAAAAGTTCTTGTATTTCGTTGTAACTTTCATTGATGTTTTAACACGTTCGCAGTGGTAGTGATTTTTGATGTGATGACGTATTAAAAAAAACTACCAACTCGATTTCGTTCAAACCAATTTTCGTTGGTAGATTTTATGGCAATGTATATTACCTATATATTTTTTTTAGATTCATCTTTCTCTTTGTTTAGAAGCTAGAGGGGGGGGGGGGGCACATTTTTCCACTTTGGAAGGTTCTCTTGCGCCAACTATTCGCTTTAGAAAAAAAATTATGTTAGAAACCTCAATAGCATTTTTGAAGACCTATCTATAGATACCCACACACATGAGTTAGATGAAAAAAACATTTTTGAGTATGGGGACCCCCAAAATTAACTGCATTTTTTCTAGTTTTATATAAAAATCTTGATGCGGTTCACAGAATAGGTACATCTTCTTACCAAGTTTCAACTGCATAGTTTCTTACTAACTGCATAGCCTTATAACGGGTGTTTTTTTTAGAGGTATAGAACTTTAAGTTGGCCTAGCTGTTTTAACCGGCGGTATTTTTGTCAGCTGTAAAGTGATTTATGTTTAGTATGGTTTGGCATTTTAACATAAATAGACTGAAGCCTGAACAATGCTTCCAAATTGTGCAAATTTATTCTGAAAATCATGGTTCTGTCCGAAATGCGTATCGTGATTTTCATAAGCGAATTTTCTTTAGCGGTGCAGCTCACTTTTGGTTGAATGGATACATCAATAAACAAAACTGCCATATTTGGGGTGATGATGATCCTCAAGTGTATGTTGAGACACCGTTACATCCAGTAAAACTGACTGTGTGGTGTGCTTTATAGGCTGGTGGAATAATTGGTCCGTACTTCTTTAGAAACGATGCTGACCAGAATGTTACAGTCAATCGTGACTGCTATAGAGCGAAGATTATTGACTTTTTCGTTCATCAATTGAACAACCATGATGTGCAGGAGTAGTGGTTTCAACAAAAACGGACACAATCTCGTGCCACAATTGATTTATTGAAGGAAACGTTTGGTTACCGCATAGTTTCACGTTTTGGACACGTGGATTGGCCTCCAGAGTCGTGCGATTTTACGCCACTTGACTATTTTCTGTGGAGATATGTGAAGTCGCTCGTCTACGCCGATAAGCCCGAAACGATTGACCACTTGGAGGATAACATTCGGCGCGATATTGTCGCTATACGGCCACAAATGTTGGGAAAGTCATCGAAAATTGGACCTCTAGATTAGACTACGTCCGAGCCAGCCATGGCGGTTATATGCCAGAAATCATATTTAAATTATAATGCCAGAAGATTTCCTTTCGAATAAAGTCATTTCCATATCAATAAAAACAATCACTTTCGTTTTATTCCATTTCAAAGTTCTATACCTCGAAAAAAAACACCCTTTAGTTTCGGAGAAAAGTGGCTGTGACACACGGACGGACAGACAGACAGACAGACATGACGAATCTATAAGGGTTCCGTTTTTGCCATTTGGCTACGAAACCTTAAAAAGTGCACCTTTTTCAAAATCATTGTTGATAATATAAAAATAAAAGTTTATAGTTATAGTCGAGGTCTTTTTATAAAGTTATTATGCAGTTTTCGTTGGCATAAAGAAATAGAGCATATTTCGTTATATTTGCTGAAAGTAATCCTCCCTAGCCGCGCCACATGCTTTAAAGATTAATTTAATCAAAAGGCATAGTTTCTTGAGAGAAAACAGTATCAAGGAAGAGTAGAGAAAAGGTACTATTATATAAATTGATTTATGGATAGTTAATATTAAATATTGCAAAATTGACTTGCTGCAGAGTATACTTTCCAGCCGGACCACACCCAACGACCAATAACTCCTTAATTAAAGGGGTTTATTGGACCATTTCTGTCGTATGCAAGGTACTCTTTAGGTAGTTTTTTTCGGGATATTGATTTATTAATAGTTCATTATACTCTATTTAATATGAGGTGGCGCGGCCAGAGAGCACTGCCTGGCGGCCGGACCACATAGATTGTTAATTAAAAAGATGTCTCTTGAGGTACTAAAAATATAAATATATTCCGATGAAAGTAGACTTTAGGTAGGTATTATTTCGAACTATAGCATCTGAGTACTAAACTGTGGTCCGGCCACAGAGGACCACACCACAGCGCGGTCAGCGTGCAGCACTTGATGGACGAGCTGAGATAAAGGCCGAGACCGTAGTTCGAGGCCGACACAGCGAGGACAGCAAGGACTGCAATGATGAATGAAGAGCGTAGCTAGGCTAACTCGAGGCAATTATAGCGTGACCAGCAAAGCAGTCATTGTGGGCCAAGGCTTGTATAGTGCTTTACTAAAAAATGCAAGTACCCAATCTAAATAAAACCAGCAAGCAATTTAAATAAAAAATCTTTTTGTAACTATCTCTACAAATACAAACAGCTGTGTTTTAAATAAAATCTTTTTGCATTACATTTTTTAAAGCGTTGAAACGTCAAAATAGCGGCCGGCAATCTCATGCCTATATAAATTATATCCATACTAATATTATAAAGCTGAAGAGTTTGTTTGTTTGTTCATTTGTTTGTTTGTTTGTTTGAACGCTAGGATCTCAGGAACAACTGGTTGGATTTAAAAAAATCTTTTACAGTTTGATAGTCTATTTATTAAGGATGGCTACAGGCTATATAACATGACACGCTTCTGGGAAGTCCGTAGTGTTCCCCAGGAGTTCCCAGGCGGTTCAGTAGTTTAGGTAAGGTAATTTGTCCTGGAGTCAATAATGCACGAACTCAGAGTATTAATATTTTTATTACAACTTCACCAGTGATAAACTTAAATCTAACTTATAACTATGTACTCATCCGGATTCTGGGATGGGACTTCCTTCCTCCAGGATATGTAAAATAAGTAATATGGCTCTACGCCTATATTTTCAGCAAAGATATAATACGGGTATAAGCAGGGGTTTTTTAATCATAAACTGGGAAGCTCATTCTGAAAAGAACAAACAATATTTTTTATATACACCCTCTTCAACCATAGATATCCCTAAACTTTCCCTTACTATTATTTTTAACCCCATTTTAAAACATTTAATATACAAAAGAACATTACCCCCTTTTCTAAATTTCACAAACGCCTGCCTGATAAAAATAAATTTACTTAAAATATTCTTTTTTACATGAAAATTACCCACAATTAATTTACTTAATAAAATTTATGAAGTTGATGCTTACCAGAGCTTCCGTTATCAATGTATAATTTTATTAAAAATACTTGGGCTACGTACGCCCTCACTGGTATTTCAATGAAATATATTTTATAGAATAATTTACTTTGATGTAAATTTTCTTCGACAGTATGAAGTAAAATAAATTAATTTTAGTTAGTTCCTCTTTTTCTCTTCTATATGTAGCTTACATCCCACCATATCTCCTTCCATCAACTACCCCTACTTTGACACTATTAAGGACACACCCATTATACCGACCTAAGTATACCCAGATATACCTACGCTTAATAGCGCCTAATAAACCAATATAGCAAATCTATGTTTTACGCCACAAACATCACGCTAAGACAAACAGGAGCGAAGCAGCAATCAAGAATGTTTTGAAAACGGGGAATATTTTTTACCTTCTGAGAGCTTCCGAGGCGTACGCTGCGTAAATGGTTACAGTTAGGTAAAAATTGTGTATTACAAAATTCTTTCTCTTAAAAAGTTCTACAAAAAAGTCCGCTACAGCATATATTTATCTTTTAAGGTTCGCTCACAATAACCTAATTTGTCTATCTCTTAAGGTTCGCTCACGATGTAATGAAACTGAAGAGTTTCTTTGTGCTAGGATCTCAGAAACAACTGGTTGCATTTCAAAAATTATTTTACAGTTTAATAGTACATTTATTGAGGTTGGCTAGTGGCGATATAACATCACGCTAAGACGAATATGTTTAATAGCTGTTGCCATTCAGGTATAGGCAGGGGTTTTTAACCCAAAACTTGGAAGCTGATTCTGAAAAGAATAAACATATTTTATACACACCCTCTTCAACCATAGATATCCCTAAACTTTCCCTTCGCTATTAATTTTTACTCCCCATTTTAAAACACTTAATATAAAAACAGAATGTTACCCCCTTTATAATATTCACAAACGCCTGCCTAATAAAATAAATTTACTACAATATTTTTTTGTACACGAAAATTACCCACAATTAATTTACTGTATAAAATTTACGCAATTGATGCTTACCAGAGCTTCCGTTTTCAACTATATGATTTTTTTAAATACTTGGGCTATGTACGCCACCCACTGGTATTTCAGTGGAAATAATTTAAGGAATAATTAGGTACTTTAAATATAAAATTTCTTCGATAGTAAGAAGTAAAATATTTTTTTAGTTAGTTCCTGATTTTTCTCTCTTCTACTATTGCGCACGCTTATATATAGCTTACATCCCACCATAATCTCCTTCCATCAACTACCCCCTTCCTTGACACTAGTAACGAAACACCCATCTAACTACCTATCTATAGCTACAAGCATTTACAAATGTTCGGCCATTACAAATGAGATAAGTTACTCTGTTCCTAGAACAGTTCATCGTCGAAGGTTGCGCCAATATCATCTCTTTCATACAACTTCATGCAGGTCTAATGCTGGCATCCGCATACCTCTTCGACACCTTGTGGATACATACAACAAGTACTTCAGTGACATTGATATTTTTGCTTTGTCAAATATTCAATTTAAGTGGCATGCCATTGAAGCTGTAGACGCTCTGCGAGCTGAATAGGTTTAATAAGTAAAGTTATTGTTCAATTCAATTCAATTCAATTCAATTTTATTGCGATATATAGGTACATACAGTGATGTTACAAATTATCGGTTTAGGTTCCACCATATATCAGCCAGATTGGCATGCAATAATGTTATTTAATTATATGACAATTACAATGACTATTAAGTACTATTAATTTTACAGTTATTTCAAAATTACATAATATAATAACATGTCCAAAGTCTAGATATCGCTATTGCTCAGTCAAACAACTTCATACAACTATTTTAGTCCATTCACAAATAACGTAACACAAAACCAATGTCAAATTCATGATTAAAATTTATTTCACCTCCAGTGCTTTGTCATTTAAATAGTCATTAACCGTGTAATAACATTTTCTTAATAAAATTGTCTTAACTTCTTTCTTAAATGTATGTACCTCTGCTATCTCCTTAATTCTTATCGGCAATTTATTGAAGATTCGCGGTGCCATACATAAGAAACTACTATTCATTAGAGTAGTCTTGTTTCTTGGTAGGCTTAAAGTTAGTTTTTTTCTTTTACTATTTAATGTAGTAAATAAATTCATATTTTTCCGAACAAATAGCAGCACTTCCAGAATATATATACATGGTAATGTCAAAATTTTTAACTGTGAGAAGCAAGGTTTACAGCTATCTCTCGGTTTTAAATGACATATAGACCTTACACATCTCTTTTGAGCTATGAATGCTGCCTCGTTATCAGTCGAATTGCCCCAAAACATGATACCATACCTTAAGAGAGGTGCAACATAACCATAATAGGCTGTCAGAACAGCTGTTTGACTGGCTGATTTTCTCAGCATGTAAAGTGCATATGAAAATGAACATACTTTCTTACATAACAATTCTATATGGTTTTTCCAACGTAGATTATTATCAATATTGAGTCCCAAAAATTTTGATGTGTCTACTTCTGCAATTTTTTTGTTAAAATAATTAATGTCAATATTTGAAAATTTATTTATTCTATTCCTAAATGTCATAAAATTAGTTTTGTCAATATTTATATTCAAATTGTTTAAAGTCAGCCAATGTATAGTCTTACACAATGTTATATTCACTTCTTGCTCCAACAGCAATTCATTATTTCCAGTAAAAACTATGGTACTGTCATCAGCAAATAGGACTGTATCATAATTTGTTTTTCAATGTGTTTTTGTTTTAATTTTATTACGATTGTATACCTAGTGTGTAAACCTATAATATTAATACTGTGAGAACTCACACTAATACAATATACAATGTTTATACAGTAATTCTTTGCTACGTAATCGGAATCTAGTACATGTACAACCAAATTGCTTATGTATAACTTTCTTATCTAATATCTGCGCACTTGCGTATTTAAAACGTTACTCTGACCCTTTTCATCTTCATGTAAATTAATGTGTTAGTATTAAGCCTTGAGCAATGGTATGGGTTATGTGTTTACTACTTTAAATATTTAATTTTACCTAGTTTAGATTTCAACATGTAACTGTTTTTTGTTCCGAATAAATAAATAAATAAAAGCATAATAAATAATATGATTATAGCGCCTACCAAATATGAATAGCAATTCACTTGCGTGTAATGCTACAACGCCCGTTTAGTTTTACCCTCTTATTCAAAGGAACCCTTGAATGCTAGGTTTGGCGAAAGTTGAGATTCCCCTAATTTCTGAATTACAAACCCCTCAGTCTTGAAATTTGGGTCAACATAAATCCCTAAAGTACTCCCTTTCCAATACTACACAAATATTTGAAATCACATCACGCGTTGAGAAATAACAACTGAAAAACCATTTTATCTTTTATCCCCTCTCCCGCAGGAACGGCGCAAAACTTCGGGATCAAAAGTATTCTAGAACCTTCCTCAGACTATAAGCTCAGAATGTACCAAGTATCATTCAAATCGGTTCAGTAGTTTCGGCGTGATACTTATTCGGGATACAGAAAGACAGACAGACAGACAGACATGAAAAGTTTAAATTACATTTTCGGCTTCAGTATCGGTTAGAGAACGCCCTCCAATCAAAATTTTCAAAATATCTTCCATGTACAGACTCTCGACCCTCTACAGTTTTATTAAATAACTATAGATTAAGTACTTTTCTTGGTAAATATATACTTATAATACATATATGAGCACCCAGAATCGAGACTGTATGGAACACACAAACTTTTGTCTCGTGGTGGGAATCAAATACACACCTCGTGGACCGTAGTTTCAATACGAACTTTAACCACCGACGCACTCCGCATAGAGTTCCCTAAGAATTATTATCAGCTGTCTGTTTTCATTCGAACTTCTCGCTTCAAATTACTCGATTTGTTTTATAATTGTTAAAACAGCGAAAAATCCTAAATCTATGGTTAAAACAACTATGCAAGTTGTCTCCCAAAAATAAGTAGTTGCAAGATAGTTTTGTGACGCAGCATATTCATTAATGATTAAGTAATGGCGTTATTTGTATAAACTTGTCTTTAGACAAATTAATTATACCATTAGATTAATGCACTGTGATAGCGGCCCAGTGTCAGTGTCTAGTTTCTCGCCCTGCATTGTGTACGTCATTATTATTACCTCGCTACTTATTCATTGATCAAACAATAATGCTGTCAATTTTACTTTTAATTGTATGTGTTGTTTTATTCGTCGTAAGATTAAGAGCCAAATATAATCGGTACTGGCAGAAACAGAACATAATTCAAGTCGAAGATTTGATATTAAAGTTTATCTTTAATAGTCGCTCCATGCCGGAGATCTGCAAGGAAATATACGACAAGTATGATGTACCTCACATCGGGACAACTACGGGACTCACGCCTACTTTAATTTTAAGGAACATAGAAGACATAAAAGCCGTATTTGTGGGGGACTTTCAAAGCTTCTACAGTCGTGGTTTAAAAACGAATCCAAAAGATATCTTAGCAGATAACCTACTCTTCACTGGCGACTTTCGAAGATGGAAGCTGATGAGGCAGAAATTATCACCGGTTTTCACAAGTGCAAAACTCAAAAACATGTTTTATATTTTGGAACAATGTGCCCGCGATTTTGTCGAAGTTGTAGCAAACAATCAGAAAATGAGAGAAACGCCATTCAATGTTTTGTATACCTATACCACTGCATCTATTGCAGCTTCAGTCTTTGGAATTGATGCTCAAACTAAAAATACTATGTATTCACCATTCTTAGAAATGGCATGGAAGTCTGTAGAACCATCACTAACGACTAATATTAGTATTGCCTTGGCAAATTTTTGTCCAAAAGTGTTCGACATGTTAAATTTAAAATTTTTTGGTGAGCATGAGGACTTTTTTATTGGTGCTGTAAAGACAGTGCTTGCAGAAAGAAGACATTATAATGGAAAGAAACGACATGATTTTATTGAAATATGCGTAGAATTACAAAAGAACGGTATTATGCAAGACCCTTCAACTGGATATCAGCTTAACCCAACAGATGAAATAATTGCCGGCCAAGCATTTTTCTTTTTTATAGCTGGTGCTGATATTTCAGCTAATGCGATGCATTTCACATTGCTTGAACTTTCCGCTAACCCCAAAGTACTTGAGAAATTACACCGCGAAATTGACAACATATTTGCACCAGACAAAAAAAAAGAACTAACGTACACCGACGTTGAAAGTTTACAGTACCTGGACATGGTTGTCAATGAGGCAATGAGAAAATACCCTCCAATAGGGTTCATTCAAAGAGTTTGTACTAAAGATACAGTGCTGCCGAGTGGAGTAAAAATAGAAAAAGACACTATCATGGTAATACCTGTGCTGGCCATTCAAAGAGACGAAAAATATTACCCGAATCCAGAATTGTTTGATCCGGAAAGATTTCGACCTGAGAACTCTTCAAATACACCTAAGTTTGCAAATTTGGCTTTTGGGGAAGGAAATCGTATTTGCCTTGGTGAGTTATATATTACCAAAGATAATATAGCAGTATTACATTATATTATGTAGTTTTTTAAGTGATAGATAGCGATAACAGTGCACGAAAAGTTATCAATTTCATAAGAGTTCGTACGCATAATATTTGTTGCTGACTGTGTATTTTTCAAATTTTTTTTCTGTTTTTTATTATTAATTAAAAGTATCCAAACTTATTTCGTATGATATAACGAGCGTATCAGTCTTGACAGTCGCGGTTAGAGAGTGTATCGTACAATGCCGATCTGGATTCTTGCGCTGCAGCAGTCGCTGCGGGGATCTTGGAGGGCATGGAATGCTACATTCCTAACTGTTGGATCCCTGTAGGAGCAAAAACGCGACCGTGGTTCAATCGGCTCTGCAGAGAAACTTTGATGTTGAAAGAATCTGCTTACAGGGCTTGGACCACGGCTCGTGCAAATTCAGATCCAAACATCACTGAGGTGAAGCGCAAATTAAATGCCGCCTCGGTGTGCGTTCGCGCAGCGGAATGTTGTTGAATTTAAAGATTTTAATTATGCAGATATTTAGTATATGACGTCGTGTAATTGTGTATGGTAAAAAGAAAATTGTGTATGCAGCCATTGTGGAGAAATTCGCCAAAAACTGATTCCGCTGGGCGAACGTTCCCCTGGCGGAACTTTTTTTAAATCCATGCACTTAAAAGAAAAAAAATGTGTCCAACAATTAGTGTGTATTTGTGTGTAATTGTGTATGTATGAATAAAATTAGTGTATGCATAAACTTCGGAGAAATTCAAGTTTCCGCTACGCGAACGTTTGGCCATTAGCTAGTTTTCATATAAAGCGCTTATATAGAGAGCTGTAGATTTTTACATACGTTGTTTTGAATTTGTTTATATTTGTTTAAAAAACAGATTTAGAAAAAAAATTAGGGTTTAAAAGATAAAAATATAAACGTAAAATACGCTTATTAGGTCGTAGTTCGTAAAGTATACACTTTGGGGTCTAGATTTTCACATTTATACAAACCATGTAAGTGCCTGCAACATGTTGCCAAGTATCAATGATGTTCAGTTAGTAATTAAAGGGTTATAGGACAATTTACCATGAATAGATCACTGTTTACAAAGCAGTCAAATATCACGGCGTTCTAAAGGAATTGCATAGTAAAATGTATTCCAATAATTAGTTTATTAATTCAACTACTCACATGCAAAATTTCATCTCATTAAATTCAGTAATTAAAGAGAAACAATTAAAATACTGACAAAACATCGAAAGCCTACATAACCCGACCAAGTTCGAATGGCTACAAAAAAGCGGCCGTGCCATATATCTAAGTAACGCTCTTAACCTTCCAGTATAGTATTTATTATTATAGTACAGTTGTGTACACAAGCGTTAGGAAAAAATTAAACAATTGCATTTCTTGAATGAAAAATATTTTTTAATAATAACGCCACCATCTACGATAAAAATAAATCTCCTAATAACAAGTACTTCTCTAATTAAACATCTGTGTACAAAAATATTTGTAATTACATATAATAATTATGTATTTATTATTTATTTCTCGCCATCTGTTACGTAGAAACCCAAAAATGGCGAAATGTGGGTGACACAGAAATGTCACACCTCTGCCTACCCCTTCTGGGACAACAGCCGTGAGCACATGAATTAATGAATGAAAATACAGCTCTTTGGTACTAATCATGACAATCCTTGGGCGCGCGCCCCAGTAACGGCAGAACTTGGCATACAACTCATGTGCGCGCAAAGGCGCGTGTATTCTGAGCGTATCGGGAGCGCAGCTGAGGTGCTTGTCATGACTAGTCTCTTGTTTATAAAAACTTAACGTTAACAAACGCTTGCTAAACATACTCTGTCATTGGTTAGAGACAACAATAGACTTAAAATGTGTTTTAACTAAAATAGGTTTAATAAACGATTATGAATATGAGGGTAAGGATAATATGTATTTCGAGCTTCAATAAAAATTAAAATCACTGATCACATATAAATTATATCGAAACAACAGTTGTGTTATCACCTGTACCAATTCAAAACCGGTTTTAGACTGTAAAATTTAGAATGTTACTTAAATATATTGCACGGCCGCTTTTTTGTCGTTATTCGAACTTGGTCGGGTTATGTAGGCTTTCGATACTTTGTCAGTATTTTAATTGTTTCTCTTTAATTACTGGACTTGATGAGATGAAATTTTGCATGTGAGTAGTTGAATTAATAAACTAATTATTGGAATACATTTTACTATGCAATCCCTTTAGAACGCCGTGATATTTGACTGCTTTGTAAACAGTGATCTATTCATGGTAAATTGTCCTATAACCCTTTAATTACTAACGGAACATCATTGATACTTGGCAACATGTTGCAGGCACTTACATGGTTTGTATAAATGTGAAAATCTAGACCCCAAAGTGTATACTTTACGAACTACGACCTAATAAGCGTATTTTACGTTTATATTTTTATCTTTTAAACCCTAATTTTTTTTCTAAATCTGTTTTTTAAACGAATATAAACAAATTCAAAACAACGTATGTAAAAATCTACAGCTCTCTATATAAGCGCTTTATATGAAAACTAGCTAATGGCCAAACGTTCGCGTAGCGGAAACTTGAATTTCTCCGAAGTTTATGCATACACTAATTTTATTCATACATACACAATTACACACAAATACACACTAATTGTTGGACACATTTTTTTTCTTTTAAGTGCATGGATTTAAAAAAAGTTCCGCCAGGGGAACGTTCGCCCAGCGGAATCAGTTTTTGGCGAATTTCTCCACAATGGCTGCATACACAATTTTCTTTTTACCATACACAATTACACGACGTCATATACTAAATATCTGCATAATTAAAATCTTTAAATTCAACAACATTCCGCTGCGCGAACGCACACGCCGCCTCGAGGGCCAGCAAAAGAGCAATTGTCAGGGCTAAGTTCGATTTCGTCGGCAGAATTGGTGAACGGTTAGCAGGCTACCCTTCAGGGAGTCGCGAATTCTGGTCGCTTGCCAAAGCTGCCGAGGGAAATTTCTGTCGGTCAGGTTTACCACCTTTACTTAAACCCGACGGTAGTTTGGTCCAGAGCGCCAAGGAGAATCCGACCTTTTGGGTTTTCTCTTTGCCTCTAACTCAACCATGAGCGACGGGGGTGCTTTGCCGCCGGATATTCCGTGGTGTGGAACTTCCATGCCGGAAGTAAAATTTACACAGCGGAATGTCCGACGTGAGCTTCGATCCCTGGACGTTCAGAAGTCGAGTGGGCCGGATGGTATACCCGCGGTGGTACTTATGCAGTGTGGTCCAGAGTTGTGTCCGGTACTTACACGTCTTTTCACGCTTTCATATTCCAAGCAACAAGTCTCGGCGTCGTGGAAGATCGCGTATGTGCATCCTGTGTCCAAGAAGGGTGACAGGACCGACCCGGCCAACTACAGGCCTATAGCCGTCACCTCCCTTTTATCTAAGGTGATGGAGCGTGTAATTAATACACAGCTCCTGAGGTACCTAGAGGAACACGACCTGCTCAGTGACCGGCAGCACGGTTTCCGTCACGGTCGCTCGACGGGCAATCTTCTGGTGTGCGTCACACGCCGATGGGCGACGGCTATCGAGATAAGGGCGAGGCTCTAGCAGTGAGCCTCGACATCTCTAAGGCCTTTGACCGGGTCTGGCGCCGTGGTCTTCTTACGAAATTGCCCTCATATGGACTGCCCGAGAGATTATGCGGATGGGTGTCCAGCTTCCTGGCCGGTAGAAGCATCAAGGCCGTCGTTGACGGCAGCTGTTCAGACTGCATGGCCATAAACGCTGAGGTACTACAAGGCTCAGTGTTGTCCCCTACTCTGTTTCTGCTGCATATCAATGACATGTTGTCTATTGACGGCATTCATTGTTATGCGGACGACAGTACGGGGGACACTTGCTACACGGGCCGCCCCGGTATCTCTCGGGACACAGTGGAGGAAAATCGTGAACAGCTTGTGTCTGAAATCGAGGCACTCTTACTAGAGTGTTCGATTGGGGTGGACAAAATCTTGTCCAGTTCAACCCTTCCAAGACACAAGCGTGTTTTTTTCACCGCTAAGCAAACCCCAATTACTGTAGCGCCGCAATTTCAGGGCACATCTCTTTCCGTCTCCAAAAGTATAGGGATCCTTGGCGTTGACATCTCCAGTGACGTTCAGTTCCGTAGTCATTTGGAGGACAAGGCTAAGCTGGCGTCCAAGAAGCTAGGTGTGCTCAACAGAGCGCGGCGGTACTTCACTGCTGCGCAAACACGGCTTCTGTATAAGTCGCAAGTGCGGCCGCACATGGAGTACTGCTGTCACCTTTGGGCGGGGGCACCTGAATATCAGCTTCGTCCATTTGACTCGGTGCAAAGACGTGCTGTAAGAATTGTCAACGATCCTATACTTACAAGTGGTGTGGAACCTTTTCGCGACAGGAGAGACTTTGCCTCCTTATGCGTGTTCTACCGACTGTACAATGGTGTGTGTTCTGAGGAATTGTTTGATATGATGCCCACGGCTACGTTCTATCACCGCACCGCTCGCCACAGACAGGGAGTCCATCCTCACACTCTGCGTCCGGAGCGTTCCAGCATGGTTAGATCCGATAGGGGTTTTCTTCCGCGCACGCTTAGGTTGTGGAATGATCTCCCTGCCTCGGTTTTCCCAAACGCCTACAGTATGGGGTTCTTCAAAAGGGGTCTTAGAAGGTTTTTACAGGGTCGGCAGCGCGAGTGTGGCGCCTCTGGTGTTGCAAATGTTCATAGGCTGCGGTGACCACCGGTCCTTATGGTGGGCCGTATGCTTGTCTGCAACTTTAGTGGTATAAAAAAAAATTGGCTATGTAAAAATATTAACCAAACCATTTTCATTTTAAATTGATTTGTTCTTAGGTATAGGTTTCCGTAGCTAATTTTAATAAAAAGAAGTATCTACTTAATCCTTTTCCTTTCGTTTTGGGCTAGAATTTTGAACATAATATTCACGAAATTAATCACAAAATTAATCACGAAAAACGATCACACTCCCTGTGTGATCGTTTTTCGTGATTAATTTTGTTGGTTTCCACACTTCCATTAAATTTATCTTTTTTATTATTTTTCTTCCAGGTTCGAGATTGGCGCGTCTACAAGTGAAAGTTGGATTGACTTGGCTGTTACGTCTGTTTACGTTAGCAGAACAAAGTAATTATCAGATGAAATTCGAGAAAAGTCCCTTCGGCCTGAGAAACCCTAAGGCTCGTTACGATATCATACCTAGGGATCTTCAAGTGACAACTTAAGACGTAAATGTATAACTATTGTCCTCATTCAGCGTTAACTGTAAAAAATTGCCTGTAAGCTAATTCGCTATTTTGAGAATGAATGAATGAAGAAAAAAATGAGAAGAATAAACGGTGTCGTTACCTGACTAACTATGCTTACTACTTTAAAAATTTTGTGGACCATAAAAAAATGTTACACATTCTGTATTATAAATTAAAAGATACCCGAATACTACCCTATTATTACAGTTCGAGAAGCTGAACTGAAATGAGACTGTTTGAAAAGCATTCAGATTTTCCTAAACGTCACTAAAATCATCACCCCAGCGTTGAATGTCCTCGCTTCCCTGTCCACGATCCTATTTTCTACTTTTATTCCTCTTCTTTGCACCTTGAAAACAAGAGGAATAAAAGTACTATAACATATCTGATAGTGCCACTCTCATTCATTTAATATTATATTTTCATTGTTCATTACGACAAGTCGCATTCTTCTTGACTCTCCTACTGGGACGCCGCCGGCACGGCGCCGTGGAGTATAAGCTGGCCACACATTGAAGTGGTCTCCAATGGGCTTATCAACACTGGTCCGCTATATCAAAATTCTTATGACTGTGGTAGATAGGGGTGCTCCTCATGCAGTTCCTTCTGCTGCGCTAAGCCTATTCTAGTGTTCTTCTGCTGGCTACTCTTGAATCACGCGTCCCGATGCGGTGGACTGGTTACACCACAAGTTCAAAAACCCTTATTGTATTATATTCGTAAATGCGAAAGTTTTTAAGCATGGATGTGTAAATGTATAAACGTGTTAAAGTCTAACGTATGGATGTGTGAGTGTATGCTCACTGTTGCGCTCTCACAGATGGCGACTGAAATTTGATACAGGTAGGTATAGATTATGGTCTGAAATAACAATCCGGCTACTTCCTGGAATAAGTTCCCAATGAATGCGGAAACGGAGACAGAATTTCATCTAGTAAATAATGCCAGTACCTCTGGCACCAGACAGATAGACATTCATTCATTATAAAAAATGCCTAATCATTCTGTTTAATTAAAGTAGTTAGTACTTCGTTTGTACGATTTTATCATAGTTGAAATATAATTATGTAAGTAATAAATAATTGTAATAACAAAATACAAAAAAAGATCAACTTTTTGTTGTATAATCATTCATTACCTAAGTAGCCGTAAACTAAACCGTATGGTTACTCTTAAGATTTATGGATATTACTATGTGTTACGATTATTGTTACTGTGTAATCCGATATTGGTGAGCAGATTTGCAAGGCCCTTTGAGGTGACTCTGTGCACGTGCTGGTGAGACCAGAGCATATTGTTTTGAAGCGCTCGTGGCCCCGCGGACTCACTGTTCTGTAAACGATCACTGCAGTAAGCAACATTTACTATGGCCGGATATGGATGGGTGACCACCACGTGGGCCACTTTGTGACATTTATTTACGAGCGTTTCCGTGCTTCGGAAGGCACGATAAGCCGTTGGTCCCGGTTGTCAGCAAAATGACAGTCGTTAAGCCAAGTTGAAGGCCTTACGGGCGCGGCGGCTTGAAAATTTTCAACTGTGGGTCGTCACAACCTGCGCCCGGGTCGGCAGCGCGTGTGTAGCGCCTCTGGTGTTGCAAACGTCTATAGGCTACGGTTACCAACCTTCCGGTGGGCCGTAAACTTGTCTGCCACCTAAGTAGTATAAAAAAAAAATTGTGTCTCCATCGGCTGATGAAGGTACAGAATGTTGGCACAGTGGACAGGGAGAGCCGGTGAAACGCTTCACAATTTGCCCGGAACCTTGATCACCTATTTCGCACTCCAAGACCCTCTGGGTAGGGGGGGGGGGGGCTAGCTGTTTAAGTGAAATTACTGATGTCGCATGTCAGCGTGTCGGAGCAGAAATAACTCCCTAATTATTTTCTTTATTTGAGACTTGAAACTCATTAATTAATAACAATCGTTGATTCAACTATAATGACAAGTGTAATTTCTGTAGTGACGTCACCAGATATTATAAAGTAGTTACGGTCCGAAGTGTGAGCATCCAGAGGAGCCCCAACGAGCACTACTCGCTGGCGTTACATTGATGCCTTGATGCACTGAACAAATGTGTAAATACAAACAGGAAAGATACACTTGGTCCTAATGATCTGTGTCCGTCACTGAAAATATTATGTATTTGAATTTGCTCAGGGCACGGCTTTTGTTAATTCGGATAAATTTTATTAATTTGAATTTCAACAATCACTCACAAATCTAAATGCAATACCTACAATTTATACATTAAATTATTTTTCAGTCGTAAAAGAAAAGAAATTGGTGCACTCTAAATTTTGGAGATAATAGTTTTTCTAGATTATATAACTCGTCGGTCTAGTGATCACTTATTGCGACTGCTGATTACGAGTACGTGGTCGTGAGCTCAATTCTCACCACAAACTTTTTTACCCACGACAAACTTTGTGTCTTATACATTTTTATCAAAAATTGTCTCGAGCGTTTTTCTTAAATCATTTAACTGTTTAGTGGGACTACGGGGAAAATAATATCCCCGTGGACGGGGACATTATGGGGGCGTAACACGGGGCTTAAATAAGTAATCAAAAATGACAAAAAAACTGTCTACTCAAATATCGTTAAGTGTTTACAAAAATATAAACATCCAATGTCTTTTATTGAGATGAGCAGGTTAATCTTATCCCAGCTTACTGTGGGATAGTATTTAGCATTAATCTCGGAGTCCACTACAGTAATCCGGATAATTACCTAGATACATGTACTGCGTGTAATCAGTGGTGTGCCGGGACGTGGACGCGACGGATACCCGGATCAACTACAGCCGCCTATCACTTACTGACATGTGGCCACTATGCATACTGAACTCTAATGGTGTAAAATGGTGGTATTTACCGTCGTTTGTGTAAACAATGTAAACTATCAATATAATGATGTTGATCTTCTTCTATAGCTCCCACAAAATAATGGTTTCGTTTCTGATAAAGAAAATAAAAGTCTCTGCTCTTAGAGATTTAGTCATTCATTAGTGCATGTCTTGGAAGACACTCTTTTCCGTAAAGCACCAAGATGCTACCGAATGGCTGCGGACACTACTGATAAGGCTATTATTATTTTTATTTTCTTGTGGGGGACGCCGGCCATGCCGAGCGGACGATCCGACCGCCTGTTCTGCTGCCCATTTCGTCCATTTCCCCATCCACCGCTCTGGGATCAGGTTGGGTATCCCAGCATCCTCACGGCGCCCCGTTAAATCTTCCAGTGTCCTTGCAGAATCGAACTATCTGATCCACCTTTAGAAGTTCCAGATCCTCTGTGTTCAGTCTGTCCGTTCCCATAGTCTCCCATCTGCTTAGAGAGTACATGGGGCACTCAGCCAGTAGGTGGAGACTGGTCTCTTCTTCCTCCAAGCATTCCGGGCATATGGGATCGTCTTTGACTCCTATTACTGTCAGGTGCCTGTTCAGGCGACAGTGCCCCGTGATTATCTCGATAACCAGTCTCATGTTTGCTCTGGTCAATTTGACCAGTTGGCTGGTTCTTTTCGCATCCAAGCCTTTGATGAAGATCTTTGACTGTCTCATTCCAGTCGACGATCTCCATCGGCGGTTGGTTTCTACTATTATGCTCCTGCTGATTACTCCCTTGGTGATTTTGTGAGTTATGGGAATCCCAGGCTCAGGTCCCACCAAGTTTTCCTCTGCTCCCTTTCGGGCTAGACAGTCTGCTGTTTCGTTGCCCGGGACTCCTGCGTGCCCGGGCACCCAGGCTAGACTCACTTGAGTACTTTCCGCCAGCCTGTCGAGTGACTCTCTGCACTCTTTGACAATTGCTGACGTTATTTCTTCTTTGTTTAGTGCTTTTAAAGCCGCCTGGCTGTCGCTGTATATGGTTGCCTTTCTGGTCTTATGATGGGAAATCATTTGCGCGCACTCCGTGATGGCGCTGATTTCAGCTTGAAAGACACTGGCGTATTTGCCTAGGCTTATTTGTCTATTGATCACAGTTCCGTTTTCGCATTTGATGTGCACTCCAGAACCGGATTGCTTTATTGACTCCATTCTGGAGCCGTCTGTGTAGCAGATAACGCCCTTGTCGTCGTCTATCTGCCAGTTTCCCTTTGTTCCTATATGAACTCTGTATTTTTTGTCAAAGATCCTCTCTTTCCTGATTAGGTCATTGTTAATGAGAATCATTGACATTTTGTCCTCATATGTTTTGCTAATTTTTGCGTGTCCACCATCTGCAGGTGTCGCCCTCCATAGGCCCACGCTCTTTAGCTTAAACCACTGTTCAACAGCTTTCTTTTTTATCTCTAGGTCCAGGGGATGAAACCCCAGGATGATCTCTAGCGCGGCTGTTGGTGTAGTCCTCATCGCACCCGTGGTCATCAAGGTTGCTAGCCTCTGTACCTTTTCTAGGTTAGTTCGATTTGTCTTGTTGGCGGCTTTATGCCACCATACTATGGCTCCATGTAGGATTCTTGGTATGATTATGGCTTTGTACATCCATATTACTGTCGCGGGTCTGATTCCCCACGTTTTTCCTATTGCACTTTTGCACTGCATTAGTGCCATTTTGGCCCTCATGCATGTGTTTTCAATGTGCTTCTTAAAAGTTAGTTTGCTGTCCAGGGTGACTCCCAGGTATTTTATTTCGCTAACCACTTCCAGGTCCTGGTCATTCAGTCTCACCGGATCAGCTCCATCAATCTTCCTTTTGTTAGTGAATAGCACTACTTTTGTCTTGTCTGGGTTTAGATTAAGACCTTTGCTTTTGCACCATGTCAGGGCCACCTTCAGGCCCCTGTTCATGATGTCGCTTATAACGCTCAACACTGGGCCTGTGACGAGAATTACCCCGTCGTCGGAGTATGCCTGTGCGTATATATGCATCCTATTAAGTTTGCTGATTAACTCGTCTATTAGCAGGCACCATAGTAGCGGTGATAGACATCCCCCTTGTGGGAATCCTCTACTGGCCTGTACTTTAAGAGTGGTGCCTGCCATACTGATAAGGCTAAGGGTAGAAATAGCCTTGTGGCCTTTTAGATGTGGGGGTTTAAGAACGCAAACGTGCAGGCAGGGCACCGTAGACAGTCTGCGCTTACCACGCCACCCAGTGCGACAATATTTCCCACCAAACACTTATACTACGCTAATCAACTCTTTTGCAGTTTTAGACGGGTACGAGCTGCAGCCTTCAGCTTTATCGGTAACATAACTTCGAAGGCAAATTTCCTCCGTTTCTGTATACATTCCAACCCATGCTATTAGCCCAGTTATTATTTTCAAATAACGAGCGGAAGCCGGCACGATTGTTGACATTTTTTTGATTACTGCTCCATACTACTTTATTTTTTCAATAAATGCATTTGAATTTTAGAAAATCGGGTTAGGTACTAGTTCCTGATTTTGTCACTATTTATACTAATGTACAACTTTACCATTTTATCATTATTACTGAGCAATCGTTTAGTCTGTAACAGATAGATAATCTCAAAAATAACATTTCGTACATACATTAACGTGATAAAAATAATAATGTGATGTAATCGATTATGAGTTCTGCTTGTAACGTTGCCAAACAACGGTTAAATTTTTATTAATAATAAATTATTAATTATATAAAAATATAGATAAAGGGTAATGATTAGAAAAGCGCCATCTACTGATTGGGTGTCGCAGCAACAGAGTAGTTAGTTCCTGTACATTTGAGTTAGTCATGGATTAGGCCACCAGAGGCACTCTTCGAGAGTATAAAAGTCGATGCGCGGAGCGGTCGAGACTGATAGTTTAAAGTTTAAAATCAGAGACACACGAAGATCGGTGAAAGAATTCATCATTTAAAATATTTCTAGATAAGTTCAAAGTCAACGTCTTTTATAAATAAATATGAATAAAACTGCGTGTAAGGAGTAAAAATCTCCAAATCAGATAAATACGAAGACCCCATTCCGGGTAAGTTTATTTGAGTAACGTTAGCTAATTTTGAAAAGTGAAAATCGACGGGGGCTGGTCTCAAGAAAATATAGGGGGTACCAAGGGTGGTGTTGAAAAAGATATAGATTGGTAATTTTAGTTTTAAAACAAGGGTTTGTGAGGTCTCTCGACTACGGGGCTGCTCATCGCAGAACGGGAGCCGACTGGTCTCTGGGGAGATTATTGGGAAGAAAATGCGAAACCTAATTCTCTCAATGGAACATTCCAGGGTCCACCCTTGAGGCTGCACATTGCACCCTCCACCATTCAAAGTGCATCGGTACACCTGTCAGACTACGACGGTCTACAATGAAGTACAAAATTGCATATTACACCGCACAAGATTAGTCGTAGTGGATTGAGTTACCACCAAGATTCTTCGAGAAGGCCATCACCATAACCCCAGATAAGTCGGGACCCAGCGGAGACCATTGGAGATCGCAACTTGCTACTTGAACATACCCTACGACCCCGAGTTCTATTTTATTTTATTTCAATAAATCGCGATTTGTAGGTATATTTCAAACATAATTTCGTATCATTTATGTCTTATAACATTTCCTAAAGGCCATCAGCTTTCCAAGCTGTATATAACTTTTAAATACCACCAGATAGTGTGTGATTGATAACTGTCGCCCGTTTCAACATGTTGTTGGTGCACCCAGGAGTCGTTGAGGACATGTGAACTTGGTACGTAGGTACTTCTTATCTATTGTGACTTTTTTACACGTTATTATACGCCAAGTAAAACATACATCCCGCGCAAGTGGCTGTACAATGGGCGGCCTTATCGCTGAAAGCAATTTATGCTGGGCAACCTTTAAATGTCTTTTTCTTTTGAAGGTTGAGTGAGGAGATAACTGGGATTGTGGAAATACCTATTTCACATCCGGTGAGGATTCGTACTAAAAATTTTGATTATCTGAAACCCCTTTATCCCCGAAGAGCAGGTAAAGGCATATTAAACACACAATCACGCCTATAAGTGGCCAGAGGTACATTGCACGCCCACATGTACCCATTTGCTTTGGTCTCACATAAGCGCTGGTGTGCCTATTGCGGTGGTTAAATGGACAGGCGCAGGTTGTGACTTCCCTTTTGAACATTTTCAAGCCGCTCATAAGACCTTCAAATTGTGTCAACGACCATTAGAAGTTACATGGCAACCGGTGTTAGCGGCTTAACACAAAGTAGCCACCCATCTCAGGACCAGCCATAGCAAAAGATGCTGCACACCATAGACGTTATAATTCTATGCTGCACACAGTGATCATTTACAGAACACTGAGTCAGCGGGTTATGAGTGCTCGTAGTGCTCGTGTATCTGTAGCAACTAGGCATGAAAGTTCATATACCGCGTACTGATTGCAGCATAGCCACGCCTACTTCGTCAGGTATAGGCGTCCGCGTCGTGCGTCAAGTGCAACGATTGTTTAACCGGTATATTCCGGATTGACGCATTGTTCCTACTTTGTAAGTTTTGTATGTCCTTTGCTTAGGACTAGATAAAAGCCAATGTATTGATGCTAATATTGCTAATACACACTCCGCCTTTGCTTGTAATTTATACCTACCTAGTGCCTCTGCCCGTGAACCCTTCGACGTTAGATTTCGAGACTTCATTATCTACCTAGTATTGCTAAACGTGAGTTAGCCATCTACACCCACTCTAAACATAATTTAGTTTCTTTGTCCTGCGGTACATCTGCGATGTTGGACATTTTGAGTAGTAGACAGAAGCAAAACTCCCACAATCTTTGTCTCCATCTATGTCACGGGAAAGGTAGAATGATGTGCAGAAAAGCATTTAAAAATATCAATACTAATTACTTAAAAAAACTCGGAACAAATTATTAGAAATACCTACTTAGTTCTGAGCTTGTTTCCAATTACAAGGTGTCATTAGCCCAAATTCCTCGCTAATCGAATAACAAAGCAATAAAAGCGAATGCCTTGGGAAAGGGCTCCTCCGACGCGGCCATTACCTGAACTTGAGCATAGTAATCAGACACTTACGTTTTACAGACGCCCTACCTACTTTATTTATAGGCGCTTAGCTGTGCTGGCTGCTAACAGTACTCTTTCAATGGCTTATTTTTGTGTTGAATTATTAAATTAAATAAATTACCACAAGTCTCCATCTTTTGATTAGGTACGTATGGTTTTGTGTCTATTTGCAAAAAAAAAATTGTCAAGTTTACAACTTGTGATCATTCATTACTCATAAATATTTTTAATATACCTAACTAGTTATTTTATTTACCCGAAGGAAGCATAGCCGCCCGCGCCTCGACTCTACTTAACGTTCACGCGCCGCCGCGCCGCAACGCCGCCGCTACCGCGCCTCGACTTACCAGTGGGCGACCCGCCTAAGAAACAGACAGGGCATGGTCACAAAAAGCTACAACCGTTTTCCTGTCCTACGTCATCACATCACTCCTGGGGCACCGATTCTCGCTTCACACGACATGAATGCGTGGACGGAAATCAGCGGGTGACGCGTCGCCTGTCTCATATTTAGGAACGGCGAACATGATACTCCGTCTCATGTTCGCCGTTGATTCAAATTTACGCACGCAATTTAGACGTGAATGCGTGGACGCAAATTTACGGGTGATTTTTCAAATCACCCGTAAATTTGCGTCCACGCATTCACGTCGAGTGGTCGAGAATTGGCGATCTGCTGATTTTCATGCGTAACAAATGCACATATTTATTACATGTTCCAGGTGTACATATGTACTTGAGGTACATTGACTCAACATAATAAGAGATTTAATAAACGAAAAAGTAGTTTAAAGTGAATGCAATTCGAGAGTACAGCACATTTTCAAACTCGAACATCGATAGAACCTTATATGGACAATGTGATTTTCCTTTAATTCGTGGAAGTGAATCCGCTTTTGTGGGCATTCCACTAAATGCACGCGTCTTTGCCTAACTCGTAAGAAATTACTTGACTTTCGCTTTAGAGATAAGGTTGAAATCGCTAAGTTAACTTTAACGATGGAACATTCGATGCTTTCAGCTTATATTAACCCTGCCTATGTTTGTATAGTGCATTTTTAGATTTCTGGATTAAAAACGAAGCCTTTATAATTTTTCCACGTTCCATCTGTCCATCTCAGCGCACTCTATTTAAGAGCTCCTGGCCCTATTAACAGAAAGTTTGAAATGGAATACATGTGCAATGGACACTACAAGGAGTAGTGTAATAAGGCGGGCGGGCGGCTTATGTAATGTTATCCGCAGTCTTGTTTCAGTTTAAAGCGCCTTGGAGACTGCTAGCGAGCCAGTGGACCAGGCCAGTGGGCTCGTTACTTGCACAGGTTTATCTGTAACGTCTTTATGAGCTATATTTTTATCAGAACAACGTTAGCGAGAAAGTTTGTTTGTTTGCATCGAATAGGCTCCGAAACTACTGAACCGATTTGAAAAATTCTTACTCTGTTGGAAATCTACACTATCCCCGGGTAACACAGGCTATATTTTATTCCTGCATTCCCACGGGGACGGGAGCTACGCGGGTGAAACCGCGTGACGTCCGCTAGTTCGCAGGCTTGCGTTGTTGCAATTATATAATGGCTGGGATCATTTTCCTACAATAATATGGTTGGAGTACTGCTCTCTAGTAGATAGACTACACGTAGCATGTGTTAATTGGTAAGGTAATATTACGCTTATTGTCTGTGAAGAGCAAGTAGGTACCTACTATTCTGAAGGGACTTATGTGTTTTATATGTGGTGGTTTTGTTGTATATATGGTGTATGCTCTATATTATGTACCTATGGCATTTTTTCATGGAACTGATAAATATTAAGTACTTTATTTCTAAGTCGCTCGAAGCACAGATTAATAAATAGTTACTACGCAAGAATAGTTACTCGAAGATACTCGAAATAGTTACTCGATCGCTCACACCAAGTGTGCTCGTGGCCCCGCGGATTCAGTGTTCTGTAAACGATCATTGTAGTAAGCAACTTTCACTATGGCCGGTCCTTGGATGGGTGACCTCTACGTGACCACTTTGTGACTTTTATTTGCAAGCGTTTCCGTGCTTTGGAAGGCAAGTTATTAAGTCGTTGCTTCCGGTTGCCTGTAAAATGACAGTTGCTAAGCCAAATTGAATAGAAAAAATTCAACAGCATATTTACAGGGTCGGTCGGCAGCGCGATCCTCTGGTGTTGCAAACATCCATAGGCTACGGTGATCACCAGTACATCTGGCGGGTCGTATTCTTGTCAAGTACCTTAGTGGTATAAAAAAGGCAGCCACAATCTGTGCCTGTCCACATTACCTATTACGTGAAACAAATTCTAAAAAGGTGAAATGTGGGCATATAATATGCATCTGCCTACCCCATCAGGGATAAAGGCGTACCCATATCTATGTATGTATGTAAGCAGTCTCATAACTAGCACTGCGTCACCAAGCCAGCCATAACTCAAATTACCTCAAAGCGAATCAATAGCAATACTCGTCGGTGTTCATTGCTCAGTAAATTATTTAAAACTGAAATGTTCTAGGATTATGTATGACTAGCTGATGCCCGCAGCTTCGCCTGCGTGAAATTTTGTTTCTAGACTATAACATATCTCTGTAGGCACCAAATTTCAGCCAGATCCGTTCAGCCGTTACAGCGTAAAATAGTAACAAACATCCACACTCACGAACATTCGCATTTATAATAATACCTAGTTAGATAGATTTCTGATTAACAAATTCATAATGCATAATATATGAGCCAAGTAAATTTATTTATTAAATACATTTCTTAATTCAATGGCTAAACTACTACTTAACACAATTTCTCTTCTAAGCAATTGACATCGTAACTTAGTTCTTTCTTCAGGTAGTCCCAGCCTACGACGTTTAAACAAATCGAACTACTGTAGGCTTTGTCCTCCTAATACAGATGGTCCAACCAAAACCTGGTTACGTAATAACAATGTAAATTTCATCAGCTGAGCGTTCATGTTCATTGTGTTGAGTCTCGTAGTCGTGATCGGAGTCGTGAGAGAGAAGTGAAAGATGGTGTATGAAGCTAAGTTATATTTGAACCAGAACTAATTCGACCTACTCGCAGTCCACAATCCCGAGACTGGCGAGTCGTAATACACAATTCTTATAAGGCTGTGTTCATACTTAAGGTATAAAGCTGTGTTCCCACAATTGCAATGGCTCTTTTCAGTCCTGTCGAATGTAGTCTTCGTAGAGGCTATTCCCGTATTTTACAAAGACTTAGTGAGTCTGTTTCCTGACAGAACGCAGTCAGCACTATATGTAGAATAAAGTTCATGCCTTCCATGATCAGTCTGCTGACAATCTTTGTCGTAAGGATTGAGCGTTGATGGTAACGTGCGGTGTTATTTTATTGACCAGTGGATACTACCTGAAGCGTGGGCTTTCATTTTTCCTGGCTAGCATCTTAGAATTTTCTTCTTCTTTTCACAAATGTATTTTTGTCACACAAAATTTAAATAAATTAGCAATAATACTTCCACATAGCATATTTGGTTAATAATATACCAAAATAGCGCTATTTATTTAACTTTATGGCTTTGTAGTAAAAACATCTCTTTGAAGTCTGAAGTAAAACCATAATAACATAAATGTCAACGCTTTCACAAATTATGTGTCAAAATAAAAAGTAATTTAAGTATAAAATTAGAGTATTTAAGGAGTATTGATATCAACTCCGGAGAAAATCAGCCCCAAAATAATTTACATTCCCTTTTTAGCTCGTTATAGTATAAATATCAATAAAATACGAAACACGTTTTCCATCAATTATGTTAATAACGCTATATGCAAAATTTTAAGTGGATCGGACCAAGGAATCACATTGTCCCATACAAACTTTACCCTACTTTTTTATACCTTTGGGGGTGGAATTTGCAAAAAATGTTAAAATTACTTTTTTCAAATTGTAACAAACAACGCTCATGCTTAGTTTCATCATCTTACCATTAACCGTTTAAGCAATAATTGATAATAACTTTGGATCTAGGGATCGAACCGCAAAATTAAGTTTGGTTTGAATTCTATATACTTTTCCGGGATAAAAAGTACCCAGTGTGGTGCCCAGGCTATTAAAGAATAATTATACTAAGTTTCATCGTAATCGAACCGGTAGTTTTCGCGTGATGCCTGAACAAACAGACAGACAGACAGACAAAAAAAATTTAAATCACATTTTTGGGTTCGGTGTCGGTCTAGTAACACCCCCTGCTATTTATTTTCTTTATATTTTGAATGTATAGATTTTTCACTTCTACAGATTTATTATAAGTATAGATTAATTCGCAATTGCAAAGTCAATCGAATTGAGACGTAATTTGAAATCCAGTTTACTGTCTAGAGTACGTCCCTTCTCAAACGTATTTAATTTGTTTGATACTTGAACGATGAAAACATGGAACGACCTGCCCGCACATGTTTTTCCCTCATCTTACAATCCCGGGTTCTTCAAGAGGAGCATGAAGAGGCACATCATAGGGCCGCCAACTTGAGGGCCACTGTCGAAAGTCTTAAGGACTGTGAGACTGGCCCTCAATCGCTAGATGCGCCACGGCTTACCATCAGGTTGGTGGCGACGTCAATTTGTCGAGCTGAATATTAAAAAAAAATCTTCATAGGCACTGTGTAGCATACCTAGTGTTTGCGTGATACCACCAAATATCCAAAGATACGGACAACCATAACACTATTTGTATTTATGTTATGGTTTCTGACAGTTCAACTTGGCTTTAATTGAAGGTCTTAAGGGCGACCTGAAAATATTCAGGAACGCGGGCCGTCACCTCATCCCCCATTGCGTAGAACAAACCACTGAATAGTAGCTGTATCTGTCTACCCCTTCGGAGATATAACCGTAAAACTAATTAAATAGGTGTTTTGTTTAACACTCAAGATGGTTTTTAACATTATAAACCTCGCTCGTATAACTAGTAGAAAATAAATAGGGCTAGTTTTACCCAGTAATTAGGTTAGCCGGATAAATGGCCGCCGGGGGTGTTATGTACCCGGCTAACGAACGGGCGATACCATTTATATACGCCAGCTAATCAGCCGGCCGCGCCCGGGCAGCGCCCGCACCGACCCTGGCAGGCTACCCTGCGCTTTCTACTCATTTTACTCATAATATATTAAATACTAGATGATGCCCGATGTTCGAACAGTTCCCGTTCCCGGAATCTTATCCCGGGGATAAAAGTAGGCGTTATAATATATCCCTGTACTAAACTTCAGTTAGATCCTTTCTGGTGATGTACAGCGTGAAAGAGTACTTATACCTACAAGGTTTCGTCTTTATACTCGTAAGTACCTATTATTCGTATTATCTACATATTATAAAACTGTAGAGGGTCGAGAGTCTGAACATGGAAGACATTTTAATTGTAGGGCGTTCTCTAATCGATACTGAAGCCGAAAATTTAATTAAAAAATTTTCATGTCTGTCTGTCTGAATCCCGAATAAGTATCACGCCGAAACTAATGAATCAATTTTAATTGAAACTTAGCACAATCTGAGCTTATGATCCAAGGAAGGTTCTAGGATACTTTTGATCCATCCCATCCATGAAAGATGAAATGGTTTTTCAGCTGTAATTTCTCACCGCGTACTGCGAATTCAAATTTTTTTTTGGTCTTAAAAGGGAGTACTTTAAGCATTGTCTCACACAAGTTTCAATTTTGCGGGTTTTGTAGTTCAGAAATTAGAGACATCTCAACTTTGGACAAACCTAGAATTTAAACGTTCCTTTGAATGCGATTGTAAAGCTAAACTAAACTGGCGTATTGGCTTAATCATAAAAGAGCTGAATTATTTTACAATAGCCTTAATCATTATTAATAAAATAATAACTAATAAAATAATAAATTAATAAAAAAATAAGTCAGTCGCCGAGGGCGTGGACTGAACTATTTTATGATTAAGCAAACAGAGCACGCTTCATAAAAGAGCTTTAATCTAGAATCTGCTCCCATGAGTCTGATGAAAAAATACATCTCCTTTCATTCGACTTATGTGGCGTAAACGAAGTTGCGAGTGTCAGCTAGTAGGGATGCATGATATTTTTAGGACTTAAATGAATCGTTGACGTCTTTATAAAATAGAAAAATATATAAAATAGGCCTAAAAATATTCAAATTACTCTTCAAATTGTAATACCTCTGGTTGCAAATAGGTAACCTACTAAATTTGACACATTCTACTTTAAATAGAAAACAAGTGTGCATAAAGCATTTTTTTTATAAATGTCTGTCGCCTTTCGACGGTCAGCGGATAGAACTCCAGGCGCAAACAATGAAAGCTGCATTACTGTACACAAAGGGAGTGTCCCCCTGAATGTTAAAGCCGAAACTAAAAGCAACACACACAGCTTACGCGCCATCCGCCCCACTTTGGCGCGCACAAAAAGAAAAACTCGCCGATTGGTGAAAGCGCTCGATGTGGTGCTTTCCATTCATGAATTGCTTATTCTATAGCTTTAATGGACGCCATTTCGGCCTGTCCTCTTCGCCGCGCCGCGCCGTCCCATTCAATGACATACTCTGGCTACACAGATATTTTAAGTAATTAGTAGCCATTAGGTGTTGTCTATATGGACTCGTTTGGTAGTGTTTACTAAATTATGATAAATGTGAAAATATTTGAATGTTGGTGGTTGAACGGATCTGACTGAAATTTGGTACCAAGACAGATTATATCTAGTCTGGAATAACAGATAGACTTTTTAACATAAATACGTTCACCCCCCTATTTCACTGAATTACATAAAACCCGTTCTTAGTGCGTGCCTACATTATGAGGGTAGCTTACCATAAAAAGTCAAGCTTATGTGTAGATAAAAGGGTTTTGTCTGGGCGTTGATAAGTGAGTGAGCAGTCACTCGGTAGTTTTATCAAAACAGATGCAATGGACAATGCACTGGAACTGAACAACATGTATCAGCACCACAATCAAAAGTCGTTACCTCTATGTCTAATGAATGACGCACTTGAGGTTCATGTCATTGATCGTGCAACAGGGGGAGGCACACACACAATACAAGACTCTTGTACCTACTTGAGCCGGAACAACGCGGCGACATAACAACCCGGATAAACACAATAATTACCCGATTACGGGTTATCGTATCTTCAGACAATAAGTTCGTTGGCATTTATATCTATTCTAAACGTGCCCTTATCATTTTTGAGTACTTTTACGTAAAGTTCGCAATACCTACTAATATTATAAATGCGAAAGTAACTCTGTCTGTTTGTCTGTTACACGTTACGTGTTTCACGCGTAAACCGTTAAACCGATTTTGATGAATTTTGGTATAGAGATAGTTTGAGTCCAAGGTAAGGACTGGGCTTCTTTTTAACTGACTGCACTAAAGGAGGGTAATGATTATACGCGATACCGACTTCTACGCAGACGACTAGGGGCTCAAACTATCTCTATACGAAATTTCATCTAAGTCGCTTCAGCGGTTTAGGCGTGATAGTGTAACAGACAGACAGAGTTACTTTGGCTTTTATAAAATGAGTAGGGAAGTAGGGATAGTAGAGAAGTAGCGATGTAGCATGTAAGTTCGTACAGGGTCGGCAGCGTGAGTGTAAGAGTGTAACGCCTCTACGGTTGTAAACGTACATCGCCTACGGTGACCACTTTGTATCAGGTGGGTGGTGTTCTCTGCCACCTTAGTAGTACCTATAAGAAAAAGTAAAAAAAACATACGCATCTTTAACTTAAGAGAAATTAAGTTAGTATATGGACGATGAGTGTTCAGCCTATAATACAGTTTAACTGCGTTATAATTCTATGTGTGCAGCATTATTTCATGTGTTATTTTATAAGTCACAGCAATTTTTTTAGGCTAATGTCTTTTGTTGGTTTTTCAATAGTACTAAAGAGAAGAATAATACTGAATGAGAGACCCAATACAAATATTTAACTCAACCGCTCCTTTTATTTTAAATTCTAGCGAGAACATTTAACAAATCGTAATTAATTTGCAAATAAAAATAAATTAATGACAGCTACGTGGTAAGTTACTTTGGGAGCGACGCTAAACATAAGCGATTACCAAATACCTTTCATCCTGCACGAGCACCGCCCGCCCGCACCGGTCTCATTAAAACTTTTTACGGAGAATTAAATAACGTGCCACGAGCAAATCCGTTTACAGCGCTAAAGTTCTCACCAAGTTTTTGGAAAGTAATTTTGAAGTTGTGGTCTTAGTTAGTTAACCTCTTAGAGTAAGGTGTAATAACTACTGCTCTCTGACAGAATACCTGTCAAAGTAGCAAGCAACACAATCTAGTTTAATTTTGAATACCGTTTTCCATACTCTCTTTGATACTCATACTTATAGAATTCGGGACTTCACGCAAAATACATTTTATTTACATGCACCGACATTTCGGACACGTTACAGCGCCCATGGTCGCGGTTGGACTCCATCTCCCTCTTTGATACCTACAAATCGCCTTGTGACTGCTATCACAAGGCGATTTGCGTTCACATTTCCGGTGAATCGACCAGTTACTGCTGTGTGGTCGTCGATTCACCGGAAATGTGATATACCTACCTCTGTTAATGGTATTTCCACTACAAGGCAACCTGAAACTGGCTGATGCATCACATGTCTACTCAAAAAATTGCAGAATATTATACCATGTTGAGACTGGTCTAATAAGATTATAATACGATATAAGATTTAGAATTTTCCGCTACTCTCAAAATCTATGAATAAGACCATATAAGACTAATCTCAGAGTACGGGCCTTCTTCATTCTCAAATTAACACGTGTTAATTCTTACATACATATACCTATCATACCTACAGGCTGTGAAAACATCAATTTACTTGATTAAGGCTTACTATTTATAAACAGTAGCATTTCTAAGTTACAATACTGGCCAGGTAATGTCACAAACAAACAGCAGCTTATTATATATCATATAGCATATTCCTGCCCAACAAGCAAAACGTGGTTTTATAATTATCCCAAGACCAATTTTCAATAGACTTACAACGAACTCATAAGCGCTTACAAGCCCGGAAAAGGGCCCACTTTATAAGTGTATTCAGTTCTTTAACAGTCTAATAGTACCCTCATGGAATTCAACTAACGACTGTAACGGCCGTGTAGCGGCATTTTGTAAAACCATACAATCCTACGAAATCTATTAATAGTCTCTTATAAATCTAAACTAGATTGTTATGCACTTTACAACGGTTCTACAAGTTCTCATTTCGTTCATTTCGTTCAGTCAATCATTCAGTTATCAATATTGGGTTCAAGCCATAATCCTCACCACGGTACCTACATATCTCGGGAACCGCTTATGGACTATTTCTGAGATGTGGCAGGTCGTTACGACTATTTCACGACTATTTTTTGGAACCTAAACCAATTCGATAGAATTTACCGTTTACTTGCACCAGAGGTGAGGATTACAGCTCGACGTTCAAGCCATAATCCTCACTAACCTATAGCTATAACACCGAAACTATAATACGACTATTTTTTTTACATGTACGACTATTTACGACTATTTCACGACTATTTTTTGGCGTTGTCTAAATTCGTTTTCATTGAGATTTCAAATGTGAGGATTACAGCTTGAAGCACACGTAGGTGGTGTTTGTGTTCATGAATATAAGCAGGTATGTATTTATTGACGATTTGTTTAATTAATTAATATTGTTTTGAGTTAATGAGCTTTTGCTGTAATACTAACAGTACAAGTTTGTCATATTTATTCATGAGCCACCGCCTAAGTGGTTTGGTGTCACTTCTTCTGTATTTGAGTCATAGTCCAATATACAATTAATTTGTGCGGAACCCTTGCCAGATTTTGTGACTTGAACTTCACAAGGTCGTACTGCGAATCAAAAGAACTATTTTGGCCCAAACCACCTATTGCAAGGGTAATTATCTTATAATGACTTTACCAACGAATAATAAGTGTTTCTTTGAAAATAACAGTATTGAAATTAGCTCGTATAAAATCATTACACTTATAATAACAAGTGGCAAGTATGTTATTAGTAAAAGTAGTATCATTATGAATGTTTAAAAGCTCAAATTAAACTAGATTCAATTACGACTTACAAATGCTTTTATAAAACTACTTTATTTGTAACGGATTCAAATATTGTACTTATTAGCGCTTATAAAACTAAGTAACAAGTGTAAATGGAATCAAGTGTATTCACACTTATGGACAGCTTTAATAGGAGATTCGGGTCTATAGTAGCCTCAGAAGCAGTCTTAAAGGTGCTTACAAGTGCTGCTTATAAGAACCTTCATTCTTAAGTCTGATTGCTCTTACTAAAAGCTTTTACCAGAGGGTGCGGCTTATAGTGATCTATATACATAGTATTATAAGCCCTTAAAAGGCTAATTATCAGAATAATCGTGATCAAAAACCAAATAGCATTTTCTGAGACGCATATAAGAGTAATTGCGAACGCCAAAATCAATATAAGAATCTTATAAGTGTCTTATTCCTATAACATATGTGTTCTGAGACTATTTTGCTTGTTGGGTGGGGCGCGCCGATCTATCCTATTACTGATAAACTAAATATAATATAGATGGAGCGCATGTTAAAGCAAATGCCTCTACATTTATGCGTCACATCTCTTTTAACATATTATTGTTCCAGCTTAAGTTAATTGTAGTGGTTTAAGTAAATATAACTGTAAAACAGAAATAAAAATATGGTATCACTATTTTTAGGGTTTCGTACTCAAAGGGTAAAAACGGGACCCTATTCACGACACTTCGCCGTCCATCTGTCTGTCTGTCCGTCACGAGACTGTATCTCAGGAACAAAAAAGTAAGTAAGTACTAACATCTATTATCTATTACATATAATAAAATGATAGAAAAGTCAAAACTGTACATTGGATATATTTAAAAAAAAAAACTTGCCGGGTGCTTTAAATAGGATACCGAAGCTGAAAATGTAGTTAGAAAAGTTTTTGTCTGTTTGTCTGTTTGTCGGTTTGTCTGTTTGTCTGTTTGCTTTGCTTTGTCCGGAAGGATCTCGAAAAGTACTCGATAGATTTAATTCAAATTTTGCACAAATACTTACTAGAGGTACGGTCTTCAAATAGGCTATATATTATCACGCTATCTATCCTAGGGGCTAAGCAGAGAGCAATCAAATATGTAAGCTGCTGGATTTATTTAACTAAAACATTGCAGGAATATTAGTAAGAGATAGGTTTTACACACAGGCTACATGTTATTACGCTAAATACTTTAGGGGCTCGGCAGAGAACAAAATAAATCTGTGTGTATATTATAGCATAATTTTCACGCGTACGAAGTCGCGGGCAACAGCTAGTATTACATAATTTGGTACGGAACCCTCGGTCTTTTTTTATACAAATAAATTAGCCACATTTTTACATGCGTAGCTGTTGCTGTTACTGCCTGTAATTAGCTAAGCCTTATAGGTATAAAGTGAACAACATTTTGCAGGCGATTAAGATAATGTAGATATTTATCTTTGTGATGTTGTTGGCTTCACATTTAGTTCATAGGATCTGAGAAGCGTACCTACGTAAAAATGTACGAAAATATGTAAGAACTAGCTGACCCTCGCAACTTCGTTTATGTCACATAAGGTGTATGAAAGATGAGGTATTTCTACATCAGACTTATGAGAGCGTCTTAAACTGCCCTGTTATCGTCGGCTCCTGTCCAACCGGAACGCTAACACTCGAATAGTGATGATGATGAAGTCAAAGTACCTACGGAAAACAATATACATGCAAAAATAACTGTAGGTTTATTCCAATATCCCCATTTTACAGAAGTAGGCCTTGGTGTTGTGAGCACATTAAACATGTATGGCAGGCACGGGCGGGCGGCGCGCGTCCACCGGGAGGATTACTGTACTGCCGACTTTAAAGCCCTCGTGCCACAATTAGGTACATGGCCGATTATTTAAACATTGTATTTGGTCCATGTAATCCTAAAGGAGAGAAAAATATGTACAGGTAATATTTGTACTGCAAAATAGCCTCCCACCCATTACGCCGAAATGTATGCGTGTTATTATACCTCTGCTGAGTCCTTCGGGGATAAAGGCGAGAATTTAGTGTATGTATGTAGTTAAGGTAGTGTGGATATCAGATGTGTGCTAGTATTTCAAGCTCTAACGGTTGAACTGATCTGACCGATATGGTTGGTATGGTACAGGAACAAGTTACTGTCTATCGAAAACACATAGTCTACTATATCTTCGGAATAAGTTCCCACGAGGTACCTACGGGAAATGTAATATAATTATAAATTGGACAAGATCAAAGCGTATGATCGACCAGTCGCTACAACACACTAAAACCTCATTTCTTTCCCCAGCAATATTATAAAACAACACCGCCCCGCGCCGCACTGTGGATTATGCTAGAACAAGAGCTGATCAAAAATACTTTTTTGAAGTGATGAAGTTAACACTTAATTTTTATTTTATTGTTTAGGTAAAGAGTCAATCTTTCATATTCATGTCATTTTTAATCCCTTATTTTATAACATATTGAATAAAACATCATTATGTCCGGCACTTACGAATGTCTGTTGATAATACCTAGAAAATCGTACACATTACGAGTTTAATTTTGACTATTCATTCAAAAACACTCTTCTGATTTTATATACCATTCGAGAGGCTGTTTATTACAGATTTGTAAATAGTTGGTTTTATTTTATTTCATATATAAATATTGATGCTATAAAATAATAAGTAAATTGCGGGAAAATATTGCACTTTTTTAATTTCGTCCCGAGTTTTAACTGTTAGCTACGCTTGCCTACGTCATGAAATTAGTATTGTTTCGTTCAGTAGTTACATATTATTAATATATCAAAAAATCATCTGCCCATATTTGCCCATTGAGATGTTATGAAGGAATATATGACGACAGATGCGAAAAAATGAAGGCGAATTTCGCAGCGCTTATTCCTATCTTTAAAGGGAAGATGCTCTTGACTATTTTTCCAAAGATAACCCTACTTATGTTATATACCATTTAAAAGAATGATTATTACAGATTTAGAAGTAGAACTTTTTATTAAAATTTGTTTACTTAAATTAATGCATTTGAAATTTACGTAAATTGTGAGGAAATATTAGCATTAAATTTTAGTCAAGACTTTTAACAGTTAGCTACTAATGCCTTCATTGTGAATTTAGTCTTGTTACGTTCACTAGATACATATAAATAATATATTATAGAATTTGCTGCCCAAATTTTTCCGTCTAGCAGTAATGAAGGAAATTATGGTGACAGCAGATGCGAAAATAATTAATGCGACTTTCGACTCACTTGATAGGTACTTAAAAGATTACCCACCGAAGTAGCTTTAAGTATTTATTTATACTTAAAGCCTATCAAAACACAGTATTTATTTATTATTATACCTACCTGAGAATTTCGATCTATAATAGGAACTGTACCTAAGTTACTATCTAGTACTATCTGAAAAATCTGTTTCCTGAACCAGCTTCTTCGATGAAATTATTAATACGTAGGTACTATACCTATAAAATAATGTTCTATACAAAGTTTACTTAATCATAAAATAGTTAAAATTATAGAAAGGAGTCAAGACCTGCTTCAGTGTTTAACCTATATCTATAGATTGGAATTAAGCGCGTCGAAAATCGACTGTATTTTACGGCATCTGCGGTCACATTTTCTTTAATTACTGCTCAATGGGCAAATATGGTCAGCACATTTTTTTGATATTTTAATAATATGTAATTACTCAACGAAACAATGCTAAATTTACAACTTAGGCAAGTGTAGCTAAATGTTAAAACTCTGGGCAAAATTTATAAAGTGCAATATTATCCTTCAAACTTACGTATTGTTTATTGCACCAATATCTAATCATGAAATAAAATGAAATCTACTATTTCCAAATCCATAATAAACAGCCTTTCAAATGGTATATGACAACAAAAGAGTATTTTTTAATAAATAGTCAAAATTTAACTCGCAATGTATACTATTTTCGAGGAATTCCTACAAACTTTATCATCATGTAGAATGATTGACACCATAAATTAAGAAACATAATACCTATGCTATGACCGATATGTAAGATACAATCATGGTTATCCCAATTTTAAAGTCAAATAGTCAACTTTCTTTGCTTAAAGTTATTCCTGACTCCTAAAATGAAATGCAAGTAAAACCGAGAGCTAACACTAGTTCATGTTAATTTCCTATAGTTTTCCCTTTTAGAAGCTTATATTTCGAAAAATAATATGTATTTGTATCTATTCATACACTTAATATTAATACAATACATAAAAATTTGCCATTAATTGTATCATTTTCAAGATTTTCATCATTATTATTTTTTATTGACACTAGTACTACACTAAACTGTACAAAACGTATTTTATTAAAAGCTTTATTTAATACTATACAACTGAAAAAAAATTCAAGCTTTTATCTTAAGAATTAAAGAAGTTATTGATTTTTAATCTCAAACAGGCCTTTTTTGTCCATAGTGCGCCGCCGGCGATGGCTGGTACACCTGATACCATTATTGTGGAACAGAACACATTGGTTTTAATAAAAACAGGAAGGCTGATATGCGATTCTGTATAAAGGTACAATAAAACATTTATATCGCCTTGTCGGCATTGCCTCCCATTGTCGTGCAGTGCAAGTTACAAGAGAAAAGCGGGTTAAATCAGCTGGTTCTGGTTATGTTAGTGGAGGATAGCATCCTGAGTAGATCAGACTACTCGTGACCCCGACTGTTGCAAAATCGCAAACGTCGAGAGGCGAGCAAAAATATATATGTTAATGCGTTAAAAAGACCCGAATATTATTATGAATCTCAGGATAGTTAACTTTATATGCATAACGAATGCATTAATACTCACAGAAGTCAACAAGGACACCCTCGCAGTACCGCCGTGTCCGGCTATCCTTGGTCACATTCTTAGTACGAGAGCCGTCGACAAAGTGAATAAATAAACCTACAACAATAAACGTTACATCCTCACTCTGCATACAAGCGAGACAATTTTTTTTGTCATTTACCTCTAAATGAGAAAGATCGTTAAATAGACAATTCAAGTACGAAGCGATCTAGTTGAATATGTATATTACTCGTAAACTAAAGTTTAACGCTAATTTATCAAGTGCCAAGCCTTATGATCTAAAACACTAAAAACGCTTGCTTTGTGACATGGACCCTCACTTTCCTCAGCGGATTTATTAGCATTGGCTCAGGTAAAAAGGGTTGAATAAAAAAATATAAGACCTGACCTTTTCGGCCAGGCTTTAATTGTTTCACTGATTGCGTATTATCCGCAAAAACCGTTTGGATTTGACAAAAACCTTTAAAAAAAGAACGAACAACACATTGGGTATTGTACTGTGCGATACCCCAATTTTATAATAAATAAACCACTCAGTAATTAACACGTACTTGGTCAGGCTCTAGGTTTTGTCTCAAATATTATTGAATTAATATTTAATATAAAGTGAAAAAAGACAACTTGGCCCACACGGAATTTGAACCCACAACCTTTGCCATTTATGCCATGCCATTATTAAATTTATTTTAACACTAGCGACTCGCCCCGGCTTCGCACGGGTGCAATGCTGATACTAAATACACTAAGTACAGAAAAACTGTGAACTTTAAAGCATTGTGGATCCCACCCACAGTACAGGCTTGCCTAGTGTGGGGTTACTGTAAATGATTCTGTAAATTTTAACTGAATAAATGAATTTATTTATAAAAAAAACCGCTAGGATACGCGGAAATTTTTTATGTTGTCGTATTAAAGACCATAGTTGCTTTTCAAAATATAAGGTGAGACCTTTATACTTTGATACCGAACTGAGAAATTTTCCTTCATACATTTTTTATTTTCATTATTTTTTTTAGGCATGAATGAGTCATTTTATGAAAAAGTTGTACTAAATGTTTATTAGCACTATATTTCCTATCCAAAACAAATTTGACATCTTAGATCGTATGTCCACCTATTTTAAAATCCGGACCAGTGTGCGGCTGGCCGGTACAGCCGCAAACGCTACGTCCCGCAATTTTATATCTGTAATATCTTAGAAAATATTCATTTAAATTATATGCTGTAAAGGGCCATATAGATCTATATTAAATAAACAATGTATTTAAGGTATTTAATTGGATAAGGATTAATGCTGTATTGGTTAAAACCGCTTCGAAAATAAGCCATTATTTGTCGTAAAAAGTAAATGACACAAAAATGTTATTGTGGGATATCCATAAGAGATAGAGATATGCCATCGCGGAGTTTTCTATAGACCTTTACAATCTGTACAATACTTAGTACATTATTTTGATAAATCTCGTAGGATTCTGCCTGCGTTTGCAATGTAAGTGGAAAAAAATGTAATTATTTACGACATCACATTAGAAACCTCAAAAATAACTGTATTTCTCCACTATTTAATGGATATTATTATACATATAAACCTTCCTCTTTAATTACTCTATCTATAAAAAAAAACCGCATCAAAATCCGTTGCGTAGTTTTGAAGATTTAAAATTACAAAGGGACATAGGGACAGAAAAAGCGACTTTGTTTTATACTATGTAGTGATGATGAGTTAAGATCAACTGCTTGGTTTTAAAGCTTGCAGAACTCACACAACGGAAACTTATTATTATAATGTATTCACGATCAATTGTTATGTAATTTGATTGAAATTAGTGATATTTACTAAATGCCAAAGAAAATACTAATTAACACAAACAAGACTATACAGATTTTCTAGAAGTCCTCGCCTTAAACCCAAGTGACTAATGTTCTTAACAACTGATAATTTTATATCACCAACTCACCTAAATTAAATTGAATGCGTCAGATCTGTGAAATTAATAATATTTAGCACAGTTGTTCCCCTCACGTAGAGATTAGAGGATATTAAATTAGGAACTCATTGCAAACCGTAAAAGTTTCTCGTACCAAGACGAACGATTGCTACTTTAAAAGGGAGTTCCTGTAAGTAATTACAATTTAAACAGAATCAAACTGCAATATCAGTGCAAGGCAGCTAGTAAAATAGTGGAGTGAAATTAATAGATTCGCTGATAACAATTGTAGCCTACAAGTACTTTTCTTAGTTGTTATCACAGATTTTCTGTGGTTGTTATTATGTTCTTCCAACTTCAATGTTTCATTACATGAGATGAGATACAAATGTACCTACAGCTACAGGCATGGGCTATGCTATAGTCTGCACGAGGTATATAGGCTACTTTTATTCCTGGAATAATTTCCCATGGGAGATGCGGCAACGGGAACATTTACACTCGAGCGGAGCCGCGCGCGCCATCTAGTATTTACGTAATTCACTATTACGTCATAATAACAATACAAACAACTCACATGCCTTCACAATCTACTACATTGTAAAGGTGTGTAAGAATTGTATTCTAGCCATCTTCAAAGTATTCAAAGAAATTAAGAAGTATACTCAAAATAATAATAAATAGGTATTAATGATAATTGTTTTGCAATATAATCCTTGAAGACATATTGTGCTTGTTGAAATTCGAACTATCTAGACTTCATCACTTACATAGGTACTTTACTTTTGTAATAAATTTCATGCAGCAAAAAATATGAAGTCTTTAGTAGGTACAAGACGCCTCTTGTGAATCCCTGTGAGCCGCTGTAGAACGTCGCCTACAAGGTTTTAATAAGTTTGTGGAGAAGATCCAAACGCCAGATACCACGGCTTAATTATAAAACTTCACGGCGACTTAGGGCTTTGTCGAAACGTTTTATAACAGCCTTAAATATGCGAACATTTGATGAGTTTTAAACACGACTTGAGCTTTGTGCTCGCGTGTGCGGAGTACGGACAACTTGCGAACCAACCACGTTGCGTTATTGTGTTTGCTTCCATTATGGGGAGAAATGGAAAATATGATAAATGGTTTATTGGACCCTTTTTTATTATATACTGAAACGTGATAGAGAATCTGTGAATACATCATTATATTATATTGTGTATTCTTTACTTTGAAAACAGGTCTACAGAATGGAAAGGCATTATACATATAATCTACTATGTACCTATTGCTAAACCATGTCTCCTCTAATTTAATCAAAAAGGCTATCGTCGACAAAGCTATCAATAAGTAGTTCAGGAGTTTTATATTTTGGTGTAACAAAGCCTTACAAGTTGTTCAGCAAAGCCTTAAACTCGGTACCTGAGAGGAGACGGTCTGTGGGAGGTGTACACGGAGGCGCGACGCTGAGCCTCTCTCTAAACTTATAACGACTCTTTGTAAAGTGTTTTACTGCTTATGATATTATGTTTTATTTGTTCATATTTATTTATCTAGCGGCTTACGATACAATCTCCACCAAAGTAAAATGGATTATTGGGTTTACTTACTTTTCATTTCATACCACTTGGATACTTATCTAACCGAACAGGTGGCGTTACAGACTGAGTTTCTAGGAGTGCACGGTACGCGCTCCGCAGTTGATACGCTAGGAAAAAGAGATAGGTACTACAAAAACGTAGTTCAAAGCCATTCAGCGACACACATTGCACGCCAAATTTTAAAATGACACCGTACCCGAAAGAATCGGTAAAACTGAAGCACGTTCTTAAGATGGAAAGGACCACGCCATCTAATATGAAATGAACCAACGCAATTATAACACAACAAACTTAGTTTCGTGTTGCTTTTGTCTTCGTAAATTATACTTAGAGAATGCGGGATTAACGTCATAAACCATTATCTGACATCGTTAGAACAATAATAACACAATACTTGAGCCGTCTTTTGGGGCAACATGGGGCATGGAAGCTAAGATACAATTTATACGTTGCGCGAGGGGGTACGACCCCGTGCGCTGCGCTAGGACGTATTGCTCGCACAGCAAGATGAATAGCGCTCGCTGGGAGCGAGGCGGAGCTTGATCTTCGCAGCGATACACAGATATTATGTGATCTTTCTTCATCGCCATTTTCGTTGACGACACATTAGCGTTAGCTCCGGTTTCGTTCCACGCATTCACTTTGGAGTCTGAGGCACGTTTTTCTTCTTTAAGCCCCGTAGACTCTTTGGATTATTTGCTACATAAGTAGGTACCTATCCAGTGATACTTAGAAGTTCACGCATCTAATTAATTCTCAATTTCATTCAATTCCATTTTCCATGTAACTCTTAATTCTATTTTACAAATAAACAATAACTATTGACCAACACTAACACATCCAGAAATAGGTACCCACCCAACACCCCAATGACGCGATATTTACCCAATTTTCATTCAATAAAAATATATTATCCAATATCTTTTATATCTAATTCTATAAAAGTTAGGTCTCTCGCTCACATGAGTTGCAAAAGAGATCTCGAAATCTACATAGTATGTATATCTTATTTTGGTGTTTCATTGATAATGGCGTTGAATATGATTTTCCAAAGCTGTAGAAGGAATATGAAATAATAATATAATCTGTCATTATTCTTTTGATAGTTATGATTATGTGGATTGAAATAATTACGCTAGTGAGACCATTACCTGGATACAGTTTAGCATTACAGTTTGTCTATAAAGTCGTGAAATTAAATGAGGGCGCTGCTGAATGCATGTATGCAACCCTATATAGTACGACCAAAATGATTTTGATACGAGGAGTTCGTTCCGAGTAAAATCTTACTAATATTATAAATGCGACAGTTTGTGAGTGTGGATGTTTATTACTCTTACACGCTCGAACGGTTAAAGGGATCTGGCTGAAATTTGGTACAGGGATACATTATAATCTGGAATAACCATGGCTACTTTTTATTCCGGGAATAAGTTCTTACGGGAAGCGGGAACGGGAACAATACAAATATTATGCGAAAGCTTATGAGTGTGGATGTGAGACTCTTTCACGCTCGAACAGTTGAACTGATCTGGCTGAAATTTGGTACAGGGATACATTATAGTCTGGAATAACACATAGGCTACTTTTCATCCCGGGAATAAGTTCCTACGGGAAGCGGGAACGAGAACAAATTCGACACGGGCGAAGCTGCGGGCATCAGCTAGTGAGTTAATAAATAAAACACATTATACATTGTTAATTTTGTTTCTGTTTTATTGAATCAGATCCAGAATAAAGTTATTGAACCAGATCCAGAAGCCCCGGTCTAATAGCGTCTTACAACCCACCAGCAGGTGCCTAGCAGTCCCAATTGCTTTGCCACAATCATGTAATTACATGTTTTATCTGTAACTTTCCCCCATCTGACAAGGATTTTTTTGGCGCAGTGCTCAAATATTAAAATCGTCTATTTCTTTCTTTGCCGACCTTTTCTGTGTTTACCAGGAGTTTCAAACTTTCCTTCATTATTAAAACCTTCGTTAACTATTCGCCTAACTGTACTCTCTGATTTTCCTGAAAAGAGTAAAAAAAGAAAATTAATTACCTATTGGAAACAAACTATTGACATGAAGCAATTAATTCAAAATAAAAATTGGTAGAAAACCAGATTGAACTGAGTATCAAAAATGTAGGTCGTACTATAAAATAACCATGTTGTTCTAACCACTGACTTACATTATAGGTAGATTGTAAGTTTAAGATTCTAACCTAAAAATATGCAAACAATGCCTTTTTTTGTTTCCAAATCGTAAATTCAGTAAATTTGTAACTTCAGACAGATTCAAAACAAACAATAACACGATTACATACCCACCAAAGATGCTTTTCGCTCATGAACATCCTCAAAATCCCACAACAATTGTCCAGCTTAGTACTCCGCGAAACATCACTGGAAAACTTTAAAAATCACTTCCTGCGCACCACTCCGATTTTCTTTACTCATTTCTCAAACCTTTATGCGTAGTTTGGTCTCAATTAGTTGCAGTTTAATCCAAACATTAAAGTTACGTGAGAGAGTAAACGAAATTCGACGATAGCATTGACAACTGACGTACTGATGTTTCGTGTTGCCAGTGTTGCCACACACATAACTATTTTTAGTTCCTCAAACATTCATGTCACGACTTTATAGACAAACTATAAGTACCTACATCAAAAGAGCGTAAATTAATGTAATTTGGTGCAATGGCGATGATCATGTGTCTCTTCATCCCTTAAAGAAGTGAGAGAGTCCGTTATAGTGGACAAAGTGTAGGTCGAGAGTCCTGGGGTCATCCTACCGAGGGAGGACCCGGGACTACCGGCTGGCCACCATGTGATTTTAGTCGGTAGGAGTCCCGCATAGCATTCATGAAGTTTTCCCACGTAAGAAAACAGTAATTTATGTATTGGTAAGTGAACGACTGTCCTTAAGGGGACTAGTCGACAAAGTTTGCGAAAAAGAGGTGCAAATGAAGACATTGTTGTCGGTTTTAGTAAACGAAAAATGATAGCCAAAAGTAGATTTAAAATCTACAAGATGTGTGTCAAAAGATGGTTTTGTCAGAAATTGTGTATTTATTATAAATAATTAGTAAAACATCATTGAAATCGCCTAGAATTTATTAGATAAAGACGTTTTATGACATCTAGTTATTAATGAATGATAATAAAATTAATATCAAAGACTAAAGAAAACATAGACCTCTAAAATGGTTTTCTTCAATTTGGGATAAATGTAAATTTAAACTAATTATGACTAATAATGCATTCGACGAATACTTCAAGTTGCTTGCATCCCCGCGCTCGCCTGAAAATCTAGTGCGGGGGGAGTCGTGTTGCTAGACGGACGTGTGTCGCTCTGGTCTGCAAAATATTCGCGTAAAATGTTATATTTTCATTCATTTACAGAGTAATGCGTGCAACAGAGCCCGATTTACACAATGCATACTGCATTGCATGAAAATATAATGCATTTCAACTTATTTTATGTATTGTTTTATTAAATTACTTCGAAAGGTAGTCATGCTAATATTGTAAGCGGTACTTAATCCTTTCAAAATAAATAAATGACGAAATATTTGTGGACATTCTCACACAACTTAAGCTATTATATCCTTGTGTTAAGGGATATAGACAACTGATGAAAATACTTACTTATAGGTATTACAGTTATTATTAACACACTGCTTTTATGAGACACTGCTCTCGACCGTCAATTCTTTCAACTTATTACGTCTTGGGGCGACGTAGGCACCATCTACTGGCAACTTGGTTAAGGTAGTAAAGTGAAAGAATTGACGGTCAAGAGCAGTGCCTAAGTGGTCCAAAGGTAAGGGCGTCTGGTCCGGCAAACCAGAAGACGCTGGTTCGAACCCTGCTCGGTACCAAAAATTGTATACAATTATTTTCCAGCAGCCAAAGAATATTTCCAGACTTCCTTGTCTAGGAAGTCTGGAAATCATCTGCTGGCTCAGTTGGATTCTCAAACAATGTGTTATTATTTTTTAAGTCTATAGGTATTATAGTAAGTAGAGCACTAAAAAGAATTGCCCGCCGAGTTTCTTGCTAGTCTATGTCTATACATAATAATAAAACTGTTGAGGGTCGAGAGTCTGAACATGGAAGCTATTTAAAAAAAATGTACGCGTTCTCTAATCGATACTGAAGCCAAAATGAAATTTAAAATTTTCATGTCCGTCTGTATTCCAAATACGTATCACGCCGAAACTACTGATTTGAATGAAAATTGATACAAGTTGTTATGATCCGAGGAAGGTTAAGAATACTTTTGATCCCGATATTTGGCACGGTTCCTTTGGGAGAGGGGATGAAAGACAAAACGGTTTTTTAAATTATAACGTCTCAATGCGTGGTCCAATTCTAATTTCTTTTTCAGTGTCTTAAAGGGAGTACTTTAAGGATTGTTTCACACAAGTTTCAATGTTGAGGGTTTTTGTGGTTCAGGAGTTAGAGACATTTCAACTTTCTCAAAACTTCGAATTCAAGAGTTCCTTTGAATGTGAGGGTAAATCTAAACCTGTGTGTTGGCTTTATTCAAAAAATCAAAATTATATTTATTTCACATAGGCATTATACAGATGCGCTTGTAAAACGTCCAGAATATAAAACAAAACTCTACCACCAGTTCACAACGCGACCCACCTGAGAAGAACTGGCAAGAAACTCAGCGGGTTGTTCTTTATTTTGCTCTATTTACAATTTTAAAAAATCTAAAAACTATGCATATTAACAATTTTTTTGAGAATCCAGCAGAGCAGGTCATTTCCAGGCTTCCTTATCCAACTAATAATCATTGATTGTATAGTATCCCCTGCACTTTTAATTTCGTCTGGTAGCCTGTTGTAAAAGCGTTACAGTTACCCATGAAAGAATTGCTGGTTTTGTGCAATCTGCTATGAAAATCATTTAAGAGCAATTAAGAGAGAATTTATCATATAAGAGCTTAATGATTAAGGCTTTTTTTTTTTTTTTTTTTTTTTTTTTTTTTTTTTTTTTTTTTAACGTGAGGGAAAATCCTCGTAGGATGCTATGCCGGACTCTTACCGACTAAAAAACCTCACGTAACGCCCAACAGCCTATGGTTGAGAGCCCCGGGTAAGCCCTCAGGAAGGATGTCCCGTGACTCCCAACAGACCTACGGCCGCCAATGCGGCCTCGCCCAGGGGGTGGTTCGGGTGCAATCCCGCGTCTATGGGGGGTTTCGGGTGTGACCCCGCTTCTAAGGGGGGGCGTGCGTGAGTGCTCACGTCACGCTGCCGTCATGGGCCTGCTTCTGTAAGGACGGTGAGCGGCCCTCTCACCGTCCTCAGACCCCCGGTCATGGAGGCCGATAGTCCTCAGCGAAGACACGTCGGCGGCGCCCAGGGCGCCGACTGCGGAACTCGGGTGGGAGAGTTCTCTCCCGCACCCGGCCCGCCGCCTCCTTCGCGAGCATGACCTGCTCGCAGAAAGAGGCGGCGCAGTCCCACTTACTCCCGCTGGAGAGCATGGCTCGCACCATGGCCTCAAGCGAGAGAGTGTCCACGCCCAGACCCACTACGAGGACCTGTCGCTGTTGTGCCCACGCCGTGCACTCCACCAGCGTGTGGAGCGCCGTGTCATCGCTGCGGTCCTCGCAGTGCTGACATTCGGCCGTGGTTTCCCGGTGTTTTCGCCACAGATACCTACCGAAGCTACCGTGCCCGGCAAGCATCTATGTCAACCGGTAGGAGAGAGCACCGTGTCTTCTCTCCAGCCACTCGTCCATGACCGGTCTGACGGCCGCGATTGTGGCGAATCCCCCCTTTGGTTGCTCAAGTCGCATCTTCCATGTCTCCAGGGTTTCCTGGTGGAGCAGGGTCCGCTGGGCCTCGATTTCTCGAGACGCAGGCCTTTGGCCCCGCTCCAGCGCCTCCTTGCGCCATCTGAACAGTGACGCAAGGGCTCTCGCTTCCAGGTCCCATGGAGGGGTCCCGGCTAGGAGACATGCCGCCTCACCGGAGATCGTGCGGTATCCTCTTATCACCCTGACGGCCATCACTCTCTGCGGGCTCATCAGTCTAGCCTCATTGCTGGCCGTCAGGGTCTCCGCCCATACGGGAGCCCCGTACAGGGCCATGCTTCGCACGATCGCCAGGTACAGCCTCCTGTAGGGAGCGTTGGGTCCCCTGATGTTGGGCATCAACCGCGCGAGTGCGGCCGATGCTCCCCTCAGTTTTGGGACCAAACTTCGGAAATGATGTCCGAAGTTCCACCGGCCATCGAGTACGAGCCCCAGATACTTCATCGAGGGCTCGATGCCGATGCTGACGCCCCCCACCTGTAGGCTGGATCCCGCAGGTGGCCCCATCCGAGGTCCGTGGAAGCACAGAGCCTCGGATTTGTGAAGGGCGACCTCAAGACCCAGCCGCCGAATCCGACCCACGACCTGAGCAACCCCTGCCGTGGCCTTAAGTGCTGCGGCACGGTGCGTTGTTCCCCGCGCCGTAACGAGGGTGTCGTCGGCGTAACATGTTACGCCGACCCCTCTGAGCAACGGACCACGCAGCACCCAGTCGTAACCGATGTTCCACAGGAGCGGCCCTAAAACCGATCCCTGTGGAACACCGCACGACACATCTCGCCGACCCGGCCCTAGCCAGCTCGGGTAAGTTATGGCTCTCTCGGAGAGATAAGCCCCGACAATTCGACGGAGGTAGGGAGGCACTCCATGATAGATAAGCGCCTCCCTGACGCAGTTCCAGGGCAAGGTGTTGAATGCGTTAGCGATGTCGAGAGACACCGCCACCACCACCTCACCCTGTGAGACTGCTTCCTCCGTCAGGCCTCTAATGCGCATGATCGCTAATGATTAAGGCTAGTGTTAAATATTTCAACCGCGCCGAAGACGTGGACTAAAATTAATTATTTAAAATAGATTCTAAAACAATTCAATCCACGCCTTCGGCGCGTACTGAATTGTTTAAAAATAGTCTTAATCATTAAGCTCTTTTATGATTAAGCAAACAGGGCAGTTTCAGACGCTGCTTGATGACTCTGATGAAGAAATACCTTTCCTTTCATACACCTTATTTGACGGTAACGAAGTTGCGGGCTCAGCTAGTCCTCAATAAATGTACTTTAAAACTCTGAAATTATTTTTGAAATCGAACCGGTAGTTCCTTAGATCCTAACGTTCAACCAAACAAACAAACTCTTCAGCTTTATAATATTAGTATGGATTATGGTCACGCCTTTATCCCCGAAGGGATAGGCAAAGGCATATTATTATGCTCCTACATTTCACCTTTTTTAGAATTTGTCCTACGTAATAGGTGGTGAGCCGTATTGCCGTGTTGAAATGGACAGGCGCAGGTCGTCATTTTACTGGCTACCGGGACCAACGACTTATCATTAAACGGCCTTTTGAAGCACGGTAACGCTCGAATAACTGTCACTAAGTGGTCACATGGATGGTCACCCATCCAAGGACTGGCCATAGAGAAAGTTGCTTACAACAGTGACTGTTTACAGAACAATGAGTCTGTCTGCAGTGCCACGAGCGTTTCTTATTTATACATAACTAGCTAACCCTCGCAACTGCGTTTACGACGCTTACGTAGGTACGTACATATTTTGGTTTGTTTGTATTAATCAAATTTCAAGCGAGTGGAAGACCCTCTTGTCTGGATTTGTAATAATTTAAGTACAAAACAAAGAATATAATGAACATTCGTCTTTGTGAATTCGTGACGAGACTTTGTCTGTGACTCTGTTGCATTAAACTACGTCACTAGGTTACGTGGATCATCTATTCAAAGTTTGAAATTAAACAAAAATGACAACGGCAATCGGATTGATCTTTCACAATAAACGTTTTAGAGAGGGGCAGTCGGGTGAGACCGTCTCACGGCTTCTTGTTTATTTGGTGAAGCGAGGAACGCATTTCCGCTACTATTTTCTTCTTCTTCTGTGGTTCTTTTACTCTGATGTCTCTGTAGTTGCGCTACTCTATGTTGGCGAGTCATATCGCCCATATGCTCAAGGTCGTTAGCCCTGGGTATGGCCTTAAGCTCTCAATCGCAGCGCTAATAAGAGAATTTGCACTGAATCCGTCGCGCCGCCACCGCCCGCCGTAGCACTCCTCCGGCGACGGGCTCACTTCAATTATACTCGGAATAAATTGAACGATGATTCGGCATTAAGCTCGTTGAAATAATCGTTAGTCCAATAATAGAATCCAATTTCTTTTTTCTCGATTAATTATGAATGTGATTGACGATGATTTGGTTCTGGTATACGCGTACCTATCACCACAATACAGTAAATTGTGGAAGCACTCTGAGCTAGAGGGAAATGGAATAGTGGTGGATGCTCAACATCAGATTGTGGAATGAAAATAGTGTGAAGGGGCTTCCCGAGGCGACCCTTTGTAACTTCACAGCGGCGTAACCTGTGATCTATCATACGACCCAGTTGAGGTGAAGTGAAAGTGGATCACAGTAATAGTATAAGAAGCAGTCATCCCCCTGCCTCCTATAACACAGGAAACTTAGCCCACTGTCATGTCACCGCAGCGGGAAAGCGGGTGTCTAAATGCACCGGAAACAAAAAAAACATTTTTAAACCTCTGAACTGGCAGACAAGCATACCTACGGCTCTCCTGATGGGGAGTAGTCACCTTAGCCCTACGAATAGAATTGTTAGCCTTAGCCGATGGACGTTTGCAACACCAGGAGTGCTACACTCACTACATATACACCGGCATAGCCTCCCTGTAAAATTAAACAAAGAAAAAATAAAAGGGGTGCTACACTCGCGCCGACTACTTTTCATTTTCAAACCAGCCGAAGTTGTGTGTGTGTTTCACAATAATCACAACAAAGCAATAACATTTTACAACAACAAGAGAAACTCAATCGATTTTTAAATGAGATTTATTATTAACATGTATGTATTTTACAAAATATTAACAAAAGCTTCGCAGCTGTGACCGGATGTGCCGTCATGGAATCGGAACTCGACGGTTCGGTGTAAAAGTTAGTGACGATACAAAATGGTTCCCTATACATAAAAAATGTTCGAGTCTAAATTTTAAACAATTATTCAAACGTATTTGATTCATTACAAGCTGTAGCAATGTGGTTAGGTTACCATGAACAATACATGTTAGACATACAACCGTATTGTTTTGGTGGTGTTATACTTTTTATTTTGTGACACACAACGGAGGAGTACATTATTTTTACCTGGAAGGCAGGTACATAGGCACACATACCTGGCGCCCGCGGAGCGACGCACGTTGGATCCTGTAGTATGAGCTGGTTGGTCATTAATCAAAATTAAAAAAATGCCGGTAGATAATATTTTTTCATAGATTTAGCAAATAGAGAGTATACCACATTTATTATATGTAATTAAAGTATTATTGGTTGTCTAGTATACTTTTTATGATACGACAAAGTTGACCATATTTGAATTTTCCTTGTAGTGAATTACGTTTTTTAAGTTTGGTGCAGTATAGAAACATTGCATTACTTTAAAAGTAACAGGGTATAATTAATAAAAAAAATCATGAGTGATGCTGAAGGTATGTAGTATTTAAAATGTATAAATTTAGTTCTTCACGATAAAATTACTTCTTCATAATAAATTGTTATTTAAAAACTACTTTTTCTTCAGAAGTGCAGTTTTGATACTGTTTTTTTTTCGAAAAAGTGCATTTTGTCAGGGTACTAATTAGTTCTCCGTAACTCGTTAGTTAGTGTATTTTATATAGTTGATATCAAAAGTTCAGACAAAATGCTCCTTTTCAAATGGCAGTGATTTATAGTTTCACGGTAGTAGATTAAAAATATGAGCCACTCGTATTTCGGTTAGTTATTACACTTAACTGTGAAAATTTTCGTCTTTAACATGAATGAATAGTTTTGAATTGTATTGTAGCCAATTATATAGGTTTTTTTTTGTTTTTTTTTTCATAGGAATAGTGGATTATCCAGTAAAAAGGAGAGATTTGTGTGACAAATTGTTTTTAATTCAATACAAGAAATTAGATAGCAAGTTTTTAAAATTAGAGGAGATAATTATTGCAGAAACCAACTGCCCTGCTTCAGATATAACTTCCCTTAAAGAAACACTGCATATTTTCTTAAAATCTTTTAAAATAAAATGGCTATCGTCGAACAGAATCAAAGAAAGGTTTGTTAAAAATAACTCAACGTAGCTAGATGAGACTTGCATTTTTTAAAAATATATTATTAAGCAAAGGGTGAGCCCAGGTAGGCCCCTGAAGGATTTTGAGCAGTGTCGTGACCGCAGTAAACGTAGGAAGACCGAAGTTTCACGTGCGTCCGGTTCTGGCAGTGAACTTCTTTATTCTTAATGTATTTTCGAACTGAAGGCCACCATTCCCAACTAAATAAATTAAAATATATTCTATAACCGAAAACCACAGCAAATGAACAAGAGGCAGTATCTCCTCAAACCGCTTTGTCTATGATTAGATACTGAAGCGAAATAAAGTAAGAAGCAGTATAACGTGGTACAAAGCTACGCGCCTCATATCTTTCCTTCTTAATTTTACGCTCGTAAAACTTCGAGAAAGGACACTCTAACGGATGTATTTAATTTGTTTTAATTTTTTTCGGATCCAGTAGTCTCGTGCTCAAGGGTTGTGAGAAAATATAAAACTACTCTTCCTAGTGAGGTACTAAAAATGATTTTACCAGATTAAAAGAATCTAGCCTTCATAAATCCATTTATTGTGATATATATTTAAATTGTATAGAGTAATAAAGACATTAATAAAGTTATTTTGCCTCAAAACACCTTTAATAAAGACAATTATGAAAGTTAAGGAAGCGAAAGATATTTGCCGGGAGCGTTGCAAGTGGCAATCAGTGGTCTCTGCCTACCCCAGTGAGAAATAAGCGTGATTTAATGTATTTAGGTACGTATGAATGTATTATACACCTTTAAGACTTAGGTTAAGTCTCGGAACGTAGTTAAATAATATTGACCAACCATCCCATACAACAGGATCCACCGTGCGACGCGGACGTCACGATGTTATGGCACACCTCTCATCTCACCGTCTCACGCTATTGGGATTAGTATTTCAATCACCAGCGTCTTAGTTATACTGTGGTCTTAGCAAACGTATTCCATAAAAAGAAAAGGGCTAAGAGCAAACATAAACACTTGATTTATCGGAGCTCCACTCATCATCGACACAATTATCATCACACTAGTTGCTTACAGGTAGGTCTGTAAAATTAAGCGTTTTGTAGATACAATTTTGTTTTTGAACACCACTAACGTGGCAGATATGCATACGTCCCCCCAGATGTACCGGTGGTCACCGTAGCCTATGGACCTTTGCAACACCAGAGGCGCTACGCTCGCACTACTGACGCTGTGAAAACCTTCTAAGACCCCTTTTAGCGAACCTCATACTTTAAGGTTAGAAAAGCCGAGGCAAGGAGATCATTCCACAAACTAAGCGTGCGCACAATCTAAGTGTGCGCACAATCTAAGTGTGCACAAATTAGAGACGTATTAAAATTACTTAATAAATAAGAAACCATTATTGATTCACTATATCCATCCGGGTGTATCTATGTGTCCGCAGTCTACCGTAGAGACCTTTAGCACACTTTAGTACGTAAGGCACCCATCAAAACCTGTAATTTTAGCATCGCGTCGATCACAAATCTTATTAACACAATAATTCAGAAACGAATAAGTACCAAAACCTCATTTTCGAGTAAACAAAAGCTGAAACAAAAAAGGAAAACCTTGTTCCTTGTCAAAAAAAAATGTTAATTTCTTCCAGATTGTTCGATTTACAAATAAAAGATGAATAAAAGTTTTCTGTTGGGGTTGCGACTAGAGAGGAGACAAGCCACGAGTGTCGATATCGTAGTACAGACTTCTGTGATTGTTGCTCTATTGTTCTACCTTCCATCTCTGATATGTTTAACATAGTCATCCAAGCGCGTAGCGCTTGTCTCTATACGACGACGGCGACGCCAGTGTCCTCCTTAAGCCTCCTCTACACGTCAGCGGATGCATCCGCAGACGTCATCTGCGGATGCGTCCGAACGACGTGTAGAGGGGTGATTTGTGCGTCTGTGATAGGTATTTAACGTCTGCAGACGCGTCCGCCTCGAATCCGTTTGTTGTCGGTTTTTGTGGCACATATCAAAGGGTTTCGGCGCGAACGTCCGGCGTCTGTCCACACGTCTGCCGATGCATCAGTTTGATCGGAGTTGGGATTGTGAATGCACGCACTCAAAATGAAGAACAATATGAGCACCCAGGAAACTTTTAGGTTTACTGAGCTATATCAAGCTAAAAACTGTAAATAAATCCTAAAAATAAATATCACTTAAATAAATATGTTGTTCTATTGAGGCTAATGGATACCTACGTCATGTAGGTAGGTTAGATATCCATTATGATGATGATTATATTTATCATTTCGAACAAAAATTATATATGAAAAATCATCGTTACGAACTAAAAAAAAATATCATTTCAGATTTTGAATCATGGAATCATAAGCTGACACGATGGGTGTGCCATTACACGAACTAAAAAAGAAAAAATAATCTAGCTACATTCGGGCTAAATCTAAAAAAAAAAATTTAATATGCGAGTGCGTGTGGCGTCTGTCCAGGGTGAACATAGACTGATCTATCTACAGACGTGTGGACAGCTCATGGAAATTCATCTGCAGACGCACCTGCCACAGTCCGCGGACGCATCCGTCTACGTGTAGTGGAGGCTTTAGCGTACTCGCCCGAGGAGACATAGCCTGATACCTGTCTCTAGTAACCGAATGATGCGTAGTAGGAGAGTAGCAATATCTGAAAGTTAACAAGATTTCATTTCCAACTATAATTTCTAGTGATTTCATGAAAATTTATGTACCCAAGTATTTGTTATTCGTAGAAGTAACTTTAATATAAAATTAATTTAAAGAATGTTAAATTTATTTTACGTTGTCAAAATTGTGGACATCCTAATAAAAACTTTAATTAAGATGGTGTTGGGACCACTTTGTAATAGATCATATTTTTTCTCTTTATACTGTGGTAATAGTAACCTCATTATCGATATTCGACAATATTTCGTCTAAAACAGGCATCCCTATACACGACCTCTAGATGGTTTAACTTGTACAATGTTATTCAAATAAACAAACCTCTCGCACTTTGAATACTTTTGTAGAGGGAAATTAGGGTGGCTCCGCTGATGGTGGCTAATATGGATAACGTGACAAGCCCAGTTTTCAGTACTGCAGCTAATCTCTTTGGCTGTGGGTACTGTATAAACCTAACTATTGGTTACTTACTGGACATCATTTTGTGAGTAAAGTTTGGGACTCGCTAGTCTGTAGTCCTTATAGAGCGTTGCCCCCGACGAGACAAACTGTTAGTTAAAATTAAAAATATGAATACGTAAATATTATAGCTACCTAATAATCATAATAATAATCAATACTTAGGGTATTATATTATGACCTATCGGTCATAATACAATAGTTATTTTTTACTTTTTAAAGGTTTTTTTTTGTTCTTTTTTTGTGAGTCGGGGGTTAGTTAATTTTTTCATTATTTATTTATTTATTTTTAGTCTATTTATAATACAAACGCCTAGGTATCTAAGAAGTCCTTCAATATTTACAAGTTAAGGGAAGTATTACTAATCTATTATATAAAAATAAGTAGGGTTTTCCTTCCTGACGCTATAACTTTAGAACGCACGAACCGATTTCCACGGTTTTGCTTTCGTTGGAAAGGTCTCGGGCTCCGTGAGGTTTATAGCAAAGAAAATTCAGCAAAATTTCACATACAGCGCCATCGCGGGCGAAGCTGCGGGCATCAGCTAGTGAGTCATAAAAAACCTTTTAGAGCTAGTCCATCAGACATTTTGATAAAATTACATAATTCCTGAGATAAGAGTAGTTAATCTACAAACCTTGTTTCACCGTATATCAAAGTATATTACATTAACACATACAGATATTATATTCTGTACCGCGACTACGTTCTACTTGTATAAACTGATTTCAATCCAGCATCATCATTGAAATAATTCGGCAACTTTTGAAGGGCTCTCATTAGCCGATGTCATTTATCATTCGTGACGGAGGCGCTCGGTGGCGGGGTTGCGGGACGGGGGGGGGGGGGGCTGAAACTTGAAACATCACAAAGACATTTGACGTGTACCCTGAGTGGAAAATTCTACGTATCCGCTTCGTCAGGACAGATTTCAATTGGACTAAGTTTTGACTCGTCAGCGGCACGAGTACAGTTCGCAATGAGTTTATGAGTTGGCCCTTTGATATTTTTGGTGTGTATTGTACTTGTAATACAATTGTGGGACTTTTCATGTACGCAGATTATCTACGCCTGTTTCATTAAGACGTTTTCATAAATTTGATGTAGGTTCGGATGGGGGTTCAATTAGGGCTCTACTTATAACTTCGCAGCCAACCACGTCGGTAAGTTGTACACCTGCTAACAAACGGACGAGATCGTGACAAAGAGAACGAACATTTGAAACAAAACAGTTCCAACTCTTCGCGTCTGGTTAGTCTTAGTATGGTCCAGTAAGGTCAAATACCACCCTTAGATGGAAAACGCAGACAAAAACGCTCCAGTTCCAAAAAACACGGCTTTGTGGTCGGTCGTGGTGACAGCAGGAACAGAGAGCCACGAATCTCCGTTGCGGAAAATTACCTCACACGGCATTAAATTTCCTTTTCGGAAAACGAAAAACAAGTTGATACAGAATGAAACACATACATACATACAGTCTAATTACCAACATACATGATCAATATGCCCCTTTGTTCACAAAAATTCATTAAAATATCCATCACGGATTCTTGTGTACATAATTATTGTCATGTTCACTTTAATACCTTAAACTATCAATGCGTGGGATCTTACTACAGGTAGGTATGTAGTGCTGTAATATTATGTACAGAGACAATTTCCTGTTCGAATAGAGCAACAAACTTAGAGATAAAGAGTGGTGACTATAAGTTGAGTGACAACCTCCGCGCCATAAAAGCGTCCATTATTTAGCCACGTTTGTGGAGTAAAGCGGCGATTTACGGCTGGTTTTTACGAGTATGGGATCCGGGCTAGGCTTCATTGTCGCCGTAGTCGAGGCGGTCAACTTTATTGTACCTTATGATCATACGAGGGGGTTAGCCGGCAAACAGGGACTAACTACATTGTGTTGTGACTTGTGTATTACGTCATCAGACAAGGCTGTGGGGTTCATTTATTGCGCATTATTATTATAATCCTTGCTTTGATGTATGTTCTAATTGTACTAATTATTATAACAAGGTCTTTAGTATACTTAAATAAATTTACAATTTTAAAAATTTCATTTTTAATTTTTAACATCATGTAATTTTAATGATTATATCTTATACGGAAATCAAAATTCTCGTCTGAAAAAATAATTGCGTCGTACAGACATGTATACGAGGTACAAATATTTCTAAAATAATAGTAGAAAATATAGCCAGCCGGACGCTCCTATACGCCCAAATATTACCAATTTCACAATTTGTATTAGGTGGTGAGCCTACTTACTGGTTACAGGCAACCGGGACCAACAGCTTATCTAGGCGTCCGATGCTCGGAATCGCTATTAAATGGAAACGTCGCACAGTGGTCACCCATCTGAGAACCACCATACTGAAAGATGCTCTACACAGTGATCGTGTACAGAACGGGGCTACTTATATTTACAATTTTAATTTCAATACTTTGACCTGGAAACATAAACGCCGCCGGCACGATGACGTTGTCTACTTCATTATGTAGGTATATATGTGTTACGTTAATAAGTTTAAAACCTATCTGTGCATTCAAAATTATATTTATAATCGCATTCAATACCTCAGAGCGGAATATTATTTGTCATATAACTTCGGATGAAAGCGCACTGATTGTACAAATAAGTTAAAGTTATTACTGCCGTTGAACGACCGGCTCGGTCCATTATTCAGGTTTGTTTCAATTAATAACGATGTCTCATTCAGTGCAGGACATCCGGCACAAATGTGTTTCCAATAAAATAAAGTTTCCCAAATTATATTTTTGGAAATCTTCTTTAATTCGTTTATTATGTAGATTGCACTTTGAAACTAAAAAATGCTTTCATAAAAATTAAAAAGTGTAATATATTCATTATCTTATATTTTTAATGTTCCTTTTATATTATTAATGTAAAAATAAAGATCGTTTTAACTGGGATGGCCCTACCTGCGCACTATTTCTCTCCTTTTACAAACTCAGTCCTTAAAATGGAGCGTGAATAGACACATCATTGGGCCACAAAATTTAGGGCCACTGTAGTCATGAATTGTGAGAGCTGCCTGTGATCGGAAAGTCACTACACTATGGCTATCCATCAGGCGGCAGCGTCATTTTGGCGAGCTTAATATAAAAAATCACTTAATATCTAAGAGAAAATACTGCTATCCCAGTACATAATGCTTATGAAATCAGTCCTTCGTTTGTTATCTTTTGGCACGATAGCAAGCAGAGGGAACACTGCTTAACCTTTTTTTCATGGCTCACAGTGTTGCGGCATACTATCTATAACTGTGATTTTTACCAAAAATATACATAAATATATTGCCAAATTCAATAGAAACCCACAATAATGAGTTCAGCGTTCATGATCAAAATGTATTACAGTTAATGTTTGAGTTTCACAATGTAGGGCGGGAAGGGACTCATTGCAATACTTTCCTCAAATGAGTTTTTTATCGTAAAAATGAAACTTCAAATATACAACTAATTTTAATTACTCTGCTAACCAACTGCACCTGGCTTTAGTATTAGTTTTACTTTAGTATCAATTGAAGTTACGTGGTATTCCATACCATACTATAATCTTTTGGAGACTTATACACCTGAATGTTACAATTATACTGAAGAGACATGTAACTCTTCAGACAAACTTTATTTTTTGCTAATTAATGCTCGCAGCTTCGCCCGCGTGAAATTCGGTACCCGTTCCCGCTTCGCGTGGGAACATATTCCCCGGATGAAAAGCCTATGTGTTATTCCAGACTATAAGCTTTTCTGTACCAAATTTCTGCTCATTCCGTTCAGCCGTTAGAACAGGGCCTGATTTAGGGTTTCGCGCGCCCTAAGCTAGCTATGAATATGCGCCCCCAGCTGCAACTACACTCGAGAGCAATGAATCCGGGTCACTTAAAGAATGTTAAAAATCTCGGAAACTAAAAATGATAGGTTAATGCAATAAATTGTATTTAATAGACAATGTAATACTCCTTAAATGAAAGTAAAAAAAAAATGAGTCACCATACATTTTATTAACACAAAATTACATAAAGAAAAAACTGCCGATCTCTCCTTAAAACAAAAATAGGAAACATGAAATTTTTGAACTTTATTACGATTTTCTTGAATTTTAATACTTCGTATTGCCTCCTCGTGCTTCCATTACTGCGTTTACGCGGTTTGGCATGCTGTACACCAAGTTCCTTATACGATTTTGGGGAATATTCTCCCATTCCTCTGTGAGAGCAATTTTGAGCTCACGAAGCGTGATTGGGGGAGGGTTTCGTTGTTTTACGCATCTGCCTAGCTCGTCCCAAGCATGCTCGATCGGGTTGATATCCGGGCTGCGCGCTGGCCACTCCATACGAGTAATGTTCATCTCTTGAAGGTAGTCATTCACAATCCTACCTGTATGAGGTCGGGCATTGTCATGCATAAATATAGCATCCTCACCTAAATTGACCATAAATGGACCAACGTGATCATTGAGGATTTCTTCCACATATCTTACGCTAGTTAAAGAGCCGTTTTCTATGATCACCAGCTCTGTGCGACTTTCAGAAGAAATTCCGGCCCACACAAGTACAGACCCACCACCGTAGGCTACTTTTTCTTCGATGCATGCTTGCTTGAATCTTTCCCCTGGTCTTCGATACACTCTGTGTCTTCCATCGTGCTTGTAGAGCATAAATTTTGATTCGTCGGAGAACATAACTTTTGACCAATCTTCAATACTCCAATTTACGTGGCTCTGGGCATACCTTAGTCTCGAAATACGATGCCCACGCTCCAGTTTAGGGCCGTTTGCAGGTCTAAGGGGTTTTAAGTTAGATTCAGCAAGCCGACGTCTTACTGTCCATGCACTTGGGTTACTTCCTCCGAGGCGTCGAAACTGATTGGTGAGTTCAGTTCCTGTGAGAAAGCGATTTCGAAGCATGGTGTTCACCAAGTATCGGTCTTCTCGTGCTGTGGTACACCTGGTTCTGCCCGTTCCTGGTCTGCGTAGGTTAGAACCAGTTTCTTCGTAACGTCGGAGAACTCTTTGTACTGTTGACAGCGACACACCGACAGTCCTGGCTGTATCGCGCTGACTCCGGCCGGTTTCCAGCATTGTAAGTATTCTGGTGCATTCTTCAGGCGTAAGCGACATAATTTCAGCTTGATTAATGAATATAGAGCACTATCAACATGGTTTATGTACCCACATAAATGACAGATTACAAACAAAAGCAACACCAAATGCTGTAATTTCGTAGTTCCATCTTCGAAAGTGGCCCTTTTTCAAATTTGATTTTTTTATGATATAACTTTACAATAACTAAGAAGTTTTAATACCTTCATTTAAGGAGTATTACATTGTCTATTAAATACAATTTATTGCATTAACCTAGCATTTTTAGTTTCCGAGATTTTTAGGATTCTTTAAGTGACCCGGATTCATTGCTCTCGAGTGTAATTAAATTATAAGTCCTAAGTACCTCGGTAGGTACATCCAGTTTCCGATAAATCGAACCAGTGAATCTTACTGAAATCCCTTCATAACTCAGGAAGTGAGCTGATGATATGCAACATTTATAGCTAAGAACGGCTGGAAAGCTGATGTGCTGGGATGGCCCCGGCACATTGGCTTTAGAGCATAGAAAACCGCAAAATTGGCTCATCTGTTGGGCTGCTACGCCCGAGGATCTGCGATGGCGGACAAAGTCTACGAAACAGACTTTGTACGCCATCGCAGTTCCTCCCTTGGGTTTGGGTTTTATCTGATTTTTTGGGGGGATTCGGGTGTATCGGGGAAAGGAAATAGGTACTATCCTATTCCTTTGAGGAGTGAAAAGTCACGCTATATTCCTGATCTGCTTCCGTAAGAATGGCAAGATAACAACTCGCCGTTCTCAGGCCCTCTGTGATGGAGGCGGGTAGTCCTGAGCGTATTGCAGTGTGCGACGAACCCGCCGTCGACTACGGAACTACGGAAGGAGTTCCAATCCCGCTGCCTCTTTCGCAAACATGACTTGCTCGCAGAAAGACTCAGTGGCGTCGTATTTTCTCCCATTGAAGGCCATGGCTATCAGGCTCTCACCAAGGTCTCCAGCGTGAGAACATCTCCGTCCAGGCGCGCAACGAGGTTGCAGTGCATATGCTGAGCGTATCCTCGCTGCAGTCACCGTAGTGCTGACACAAGGATGTTAACTTCCGCCGCAGATACTTACTGATGCACTCGTGTCCAGTAAGTATCTGTGGCATTCGTTAGGTGAGGCTGCGATGGTGTCACACTTTTTTTAATACCACCAAGGTGGCAGACAAGCATACGGCCCACCAGATGTACCGGTGGTCACGCACAAGGAGACAAAGTCTCTCCTGTCGCGAAGAGGTTCCACACCACCTGCAAGCATCGGATCGTTGACCACTCTCATGGCTCGCCTCTGCACCGAGTCGAATGGAAGAATTCAGTCAATTCATTCTGATATTCAGGTGCCCCCGCCCAGCAGAGGCAGCTGTACTCCATGTGCGGCCGCACTTGCGACTTAAACAGAAGCAGTGTTTGCGCCGCAGGATAGTACCGCCGCGCCCGGTTGAGCACACCGAGCGGCTTGGACGCCAGCTTGACCTTATTCTCCAAATCATTTCGGAATTCAACGCCACTGGAGGTGTCAACACCAAGGATACCTATACTGTCAGAGATGAAGAGAGTTGTGCCCTGAAATTGTGACGCTACAGTAAATTGTGTTTTCTTTGCGGTGAATACACAAACTTGTGTCTTAGTAGGGTTGAATTGAACAAGATCTTGTTTTCCTCAATCATACACTCTAGTGCGAGTAGTCTCGATTTCAGACACAAGTTGTTCACAGCTTTCTTCCACTGCAGCCCGAGAGATACCGGTGCGGCCTGTGTAACAAGTGTCGTCCGCATAATAATGAATGCCGTCAATAGACAATATATATGTCATTGATATGCAGACGGAATGAAGACGGTATGAAACAGAGTGAGGGACAACACTGAGCCTTGTGGTACTCCAGCGTTTATGGCCATGCATTCAGAACAGCTGCAGTTATCGACGGCCCTGATGCTTCTACCCGCCAAAAGCTGGACACCCATTCACTTTGGTTCCTGGGTGCCTTGAACGCGCCACGGGTGGAGCTGTCGTATTTACTACTACGCTGCCAGGGAGATGGGCGCAGGAATTCAATTTTAACGCACGTATTTGTATTGTCACTAAATTACCAAATATTGTAATATGTACTTTGGTGTTACAAAATGTTAACTAACAAGTTTACATGTTTTTAGGAGTTGTTACAATCTGTTAAAAATTGCTAGATGTTTTGTGTGCTCCTTTTTGGGAGCCCTAAGTCACAGCCCCGCGCCGAGCCCAACGCCAGGCGCCCCCTTGATCCTAGCGCCCTAAGCTTCAGCTTAGTTAGCTTATGGGTAAATCAGGCCCTGGTTAGAACGTGATTGAGTAACAAACATCCAAACATCTTCACAAACTTTCAGATTTATAATATTAGTAGGATCCCTATAAATATAAATATGGAATATCCCATAATACACAAGCCCAACTAACTGAATCAAACCATTTCATAGCCCGCCAACTCTCAAATGTGTTTCGATCGAGTTATGATTCAATTTAGTGGAAGCATTTTGTTTACGGTAATCTTTTATTTTCCTGTTTACAAGTGGCACGGGTATCTCGGAGGGTAGAGGGGATTGGTGCAGTCAAGCCCGAGAGCTAGTAACAGTATAAGATAAAGGTAATAATTATTATAGTAGGTAATAACGTAGTTAAATAAGTCTTGTTTGTTGTTGTGGTCAACACTAAGCTGTGATACATAAAGCTCTCGGACATTATCAGTAAGTTGGTTATGAAATTTTCTTTACTCATTGATTAAAGTGCCTGATGAGTCTGATGACATTTTTTTCATCATTACAGCCTTGTCCTCTTATTCTCTCTTTTTCTGTTTTTAAAGATTTTATGTACCTGGTAGGTATTTACGAACAGTAATAAAGTATGTACCTATTAAGTAAGCTGCTTATAAATTTCCTCTTTATTGAACACCCAATATCAGAGCCATAAATTAGACATTTTTCTTCACCTAATAGGATCTACGTAAATGAACAGTAGGAGACGTGATGCGGGCCTCAAAATTGCCCGTATGATTAAACACAGGATTCACAAGACGAATGCTGAGTCCCCGTGATGTACGCGCCGCGCCTGTGCGGGCGGTACGGGGGCGGCGCGGGTGTAGTCACGAGACACTCACTCACTGTCCGTTTGTTTGTTTTTTAATTAGGAGAATTAAAGTACTTTTGAAAAAGTGTTCATCATCAGCTCATGGACATTAGTATAGTGCTCATTATGTATCTGAAACCAAGTTTCTCTAGCTAGTGTTGTTGTGAATTTGAAAGTTCTGTTATCATGCTAACGCCGTCAACAGGGTGTGAGGTATGTTCGGGATCTAGAGTGACTTTGGTAGCATTTAAGTAAAAGTTCAGGAATATTTTAAGGAAGTGATCCTTCGACCTTTAATGACTTAGCACAAGTGACATAACAGGAGAAAAAATATCAATTAGTCTAAACCTCTAAACTATAACTCATTGCTATTTAAAACTAGCATGTAGCATGGCTTGATTCACTTTCCGAGTCAAAAAGAACTTTTTATCTCTATTGACGGCAGTGCATCGTCACAAGGTGCAATATTTGGTAACACTTTGAACGTGGGTACCATACTGCTGGTGAAGCACACCGCCCGCAGCAATGTTAAATGCTAAGGATGAAATGTGTTGCAATGCCAAGCATCCGTAGTCTATGATGGTTGCCGTATGCATGACTATTCACCTATTAAATATTACTATCCTGTGGTTATGGTCCGGATGAATGAAAAGCAATATGATCTTGACATTACTTTATTCGAACTTTGCTTGCAATTCCTCAACGCTTACATACACTATTTATCCCAATCACTTAAGCCAGCCTTTTATTATCCCTCGGGGTTTAGGGGACATGCGTTACTTCTCATGGAGCTAACGTTACACCCTGAGGGTACAGTAGTGGCTTCTTCAATCAGATCCCTAAGATTCAATATCTTAGGGATTAACGAAAAAGCCCACATTAGGAGGAAGGGCATAACGGCACTCCGTTCGTTGAGCAGCCCGCCTGGGGCAGTACCTCCGCCCTGCAGAAGACCGCGGTAATAGTAACCTGACTCCGGTTGGGTTATGTTCTCCGTCGGTTAGCAGGGATCCAGAGCTCATTGGGGCGACTTTGTGCCGTTGACGGTGAGACCAGAGGCTTATCTGGCTCCATTGGCGGATATAGGCGCGGGGTATTGGTACGGCGGTCAGGGAGACCCGGTGAAACGGTTGACCGCTGACCGCCCGCAGGCTGTACGGGACCCGAACCTGGGGATCACTTAATCTCCGCCCCAGGAGGCTGAACCAGCAGCCTGTGTAAAGTCCCTGGTGCTGTGGTCGTGCCGGAGGAGGATACCGGAGTGGACGCGGCCACTGCATTGGGGGGGGACCGGGGGCCCTTCCGTACGCCGTGCCAATCTTCCGCATTACCTTTGTCTGCCTTTGGTGAGTTGGAGCCTCGCTTAGTCTCCTGCGCCAACGGCACACAGGCGCCCCCTCAACCTTATTAATTCCCCTTTTTTTAAAAAAACAACCATGGCTGTAAAAAAGAAAAATAAAAAGGTATCCACAGCGGCATCGGCGTCCACACTTCAAGTGGACTTTTGCAACATCAGAGGCATGCGCGCGAATATCAACGTAGTCCACCACCATCTTGAAACTGCGAAGCCGACCCTTTTTTTCTTGACGGAGACGCAGATCTCATGCCCGAAAGACACATCCCACTTAATGTACCCTGGCTACAAGCTGGAGTACAACTTCAGGCAGAAAGCCGGGGTGTGTATGTACGTCCGGGATGATGTCTGCTGTCGCCGTCTTACAAGCCTCGAAGACAGGGACCTGTCTACGTTATGGGCGCGCGTGGATCACGGGGGCCACACCCGGATCTACGCGTGCGTGTACAGGTCTCACAGCGGTAATACGGACACAATTCGCCTTTATGACCACCTGCAGCAATCGACTGACAGGGTGATTGAGCAGTGTCCCTCCGCTGAGATCGTGATTTTGGGAGATTTCAACGGTCATCATGTTGACTGGTTGGGCTCCCGGACCACCGACTTTGCGGGAAAAGCTGCTCACGAATTTGCCTTGACCTATGGGTTCTCCCAGCTGGTTAAATCCCATACAAGGATACCAGACAAGGAGAACGAGCATAGTGCATTGCTGGATCTCCTGCTGACAACGCGTCCGGACGGATACAACGTTTCAGTGGATGCTCCGCTAGGATCGTCGGACCACTGTGTCGTTCGGACGCATGTGCCTCTCGCAAGGCCTGAACCACCTCGGCCCAAGGAGTGGCAACATGTGTGGCACTACAAGTCAGCAGACTGGGATGGACTGCGAGAGTTCTATGCGTCGTACCCGTGGTGGCGGCTTTGTTTTGCCTCAGAGGATCTGGATTCTTGTGCTGTAGCAGTCGCTGAGGGGATCTTGGAGGGTATGGAATGCTACATTCCCAACCGCTGGATCCCTGTAGGTGCAAAAAAGCGACCGTGGTTCAATCGGATCTGCAGAGAAGCTCTAATGCAGAAAGAATCTGCCTACAGAGCTTGGACCACGGCTCGTGCAAATTCAGATCCAAACATCTCTGAGGTGAAACGCAAATTAAATGCCGCCTCGAGGTCCAGTAAAAGAGCAATTGTCAAGGCCAAGTTCGATTTCGTCGGCAGAATTGGCGAACGGCTAGCAGGCTTCCCCTCAGGAAGTCGTGAATTTTGGTCGCTTGCCAAAGCTGCCGAGGGAAACTTCTGTCGGTCAGGATTACCACCCTTGCTTAAACCCGACGGTAGTTTGGCCCAGAGTGCCAAGGAGAAAGCCGACCTTTTGGGTAATCTCTTTGCCTCTAACTCGACCATGAGCGACGGGGGTGCTTTACCGCCGGGCATTCCGAGTTGTGGCACTTCCATGCCGGAAGTCAAATTTACACAGCGGAATGTCCGGCGGGAGCTTCAATCCCTGGACGTTCATAAGTCGAGCGGGCCAGACGGCATTCCCGCGGTGGTACTTAAGCATTGTGGTCCAGAGTTGTGTCCGGTACTTACACGTCTTTTCACACTTTCCTATTCCATGCAACAAGTCCCAGCGTCGTGGAAGATCGCGTATGTACATCCTGTACCCAAGAAGGGTGACAGGACCGACCCGGCCAATTACAGGCCTATAGCCGTCACCTCCCTTTTATCCAAGGTGATGGAGCGTGTAATTAATACACAGCTCCTGGGGTACCTTGAGGAACACGACCTGCTCAGCGACCGGCAGTACGGTTTCCGTCACGGTCGCTCGACGGGCGAGCTTCTTGTGTACCTAACACACCGATGGGCGGCGGCTATCGAGAGTAAGGGTGAGGCTCTAGCAGTGAGCCTCGACATCTCTAAAGCCTTTGACCGGGTCTGGCACCGTGGTCTTCTTACGAAATTGCCCTCATATGGACTACCCGAGAGATTATGCGGATGGGTGTCCAGCTTTTTGTCCGGTAGAAGCATCAGGGCCGTCGTTGACGGCAGCTGTTCAGACTGCATGGCCATTAACGCTGGAGTACCGCAGGGCTCAGTGTTGTCCCCTACTCTGTTTCTGCTGCATATCAATGACATGTTGTCTATTGACGGCATTCATTGTTATGCGGACGACAGTACGGGGGACACTTGTTACACGGGCCGCCCCGGTATCTCTCGGGACACAGTGGAGGAAAATCGTGAACAGCTTGTGTCTGAAATCGAGGCTACTCTTACTAGAGTGTCCGATTGGGGTGGACAAAATCTTGTCCAGTTCAACCCTTCCAAGACACAAGCGTGTTTTTTCACCGCTAAGCAAACCCCAATTACTGTAGCGCCGCAATTTCAGGGCACATCTCTTTCCATCTCCAAGAGTATAGGGATCCTTGGTGTTGACATCTCCAGTGACGTTCAGTTCCGTAGTCATTTGGAGGACAAGGCTAAGCTGGCGTCCAAGAAGCTAGGTGTGCTCAACAGGGCGCGGCGGTACTTCACTGCGGCGCAAACACTGCTTCTCTATAAATCGCAAGTGCGGCCGCATATGGAGTACTGCTGTCACCTCTGGGCGGGAGCACCTGAATATCAGCTTCGTCCATTTGACTCGGTGCAAAGACGAGCTGTAAGACTTGTCAACGATCCTGTACTTACAGCTGGTGTGGAACCTCTTCGCGACAGGAGAGACTTTGCCTCCTTATGCGTGTTCTACCGCCTGTACAATGGTATGTGCTCTGAGGAATTGTTTGATATGATGCCCACGGCTACGTTCTATCATCGCACCGCTCGCCACAGACAGGGAGTTCATCCTCACACGCTGCGTCCGGTGCGTTCCAGCACGGTTAGATCCGATAGGTGTTTTCTTCCGCGCACGCTTAGGTTGTGGAATGACCTCCCTGCCTCGGTTTTCCCAAACGCCTACAGTATGGGGTTCTTCAAAAGGGGTCTTAGAAGGTTTTTACAGGGTCGGCAGCGCGAGTGTGGCACCTCTGGTGTTGCAAACGTTCATAGGCTGCGGTGACCACCGGTCCTTCTGGTGGGCCGTATGCTTGTCTGCCACCTTAGTGGTATAAAAAAAAAAAAAAAAAAAAAAAGCCTCTATCGCCTCAGTCTACAAACCAAAACCAAAACTATCTGAGTCTCCGTCTACTTGTCGCTGTTAGTTGCCATGTAAATGCTATCGCGAAACGTAGCACGTCCTGCACGAGGCTTATTCAAATGCGCTGCACATTTAAATGCGTTCAATTAACAGATCGAGTTGTGGTGTGAACGAAGATAAAGCTCTTTACCTAATGCTAGGGTTTGATACTACGAGTATAAATAATGATAGTAAATAACGGGAAGCAACAACTTGCTACGACATCATGTAACCGAGGAACTTAACACGACCAATAAACGTGGTTTAACTATAGTACTATACTAAATATGTAGAAAAAGAATGTATAGAGCTTCCATGTCATTCACACAAGTTTATTTAGTCTCACGATCGGAGGTTTTTAAGGATTGATTGTTAACTAGGATTCCAGTGCCATTCCAGTGTAATTCTACATATTTAGTACACTGCTTCTCTATAAATCACAAGTACGGCCGCACATGGAGTACTGCTATCACCTCCGGGCAGGGGCACCTGAATATCAACTTCATCCATTTGACTCGGTGCAAAGACGCGCTGTGAGAGTTGTCAACGATCCTATACTTACAGGTGGTATGGAACCTCTTCGCGACAGGAGAGACTTTGCCTCCTTATGCGTGTTCTACCACCTATACAATGGTATGTGCTCGGAGGAATTGTTTGATATGATGCCCACGGCTACGTTCTATCATCGCACCGCTCGCCACAGACAGGGAGTTCATCCTCACACTCTACGTCCGGAGCTTTCCAGCACGGTTAGATCCGATAGGGGTTATCTTCCGCGCACGCTTAGGTTGTGAAATGATCTCCCTGTCTCAGTTTTCCCAAACGTCTACCGTATGGGGTTCTTCAAAAGGGGTCTTAGGAGGTTTTTACAGGGTCGGCAGCGCGAGTATGGCGCTTCTGGTGTTGCAAACGTTCATAGGCAGCGGTAACCACCGGTCCTTCTATGCTTGTCCGCCACCTTAGTGGTATAAAAAAAAAGAGTACTATAGTTAAACCATGTTTGGTAATAAAGCCGATCTCCGATGTTCAACAGGACTTAACGAACTGATTACCTTCTGCCACCACAATGGCGCTGTAAATAAAGGACACAGCAACAGACACTGGGCATTATAGTGGACACCATAAAGAAATCATGAGATGAACTTTCATTTAGAAGCAGCATGTTCTTAAAGGACTGATTGATAGTTCTTGTAGTGCGCTTCGAAATTATGTAGCTTCCCTCTAGTCCACTCATTAGTTGCGGCTGAGTTCATAACTAGTTCATAGAGAACAGTTGGTGGGACATCAAAGCCGATTGTATCAGTCCTACTTATTCCTAATTCCTTAGACGGCTTAGCTTCTTTACAAACACTTTGCACGCGCACCAGAAAACCCCTCTATCTATTTTCAAAACGATGAATAGAGTATTTTATATAATCCATTAATGCTTTGAACGCAAAACTTTCTACAGTTGGCGTACAAAAACTGGAATGGATGAAAGCATGCCACAAGTCGTCGGTTTCTGATTAGATATACCTAATGTGATTGTTTCCATGCGGTGCCGGTGGTGTCTAGATAGATGATGTCGTATCGTACGTATCATCTCGTTGAGATAAACTACTAGTATAACATAGAAATCGTTGATTGTTTCAAGACTAACCTCAGTTTATGTGTCCAGGTACAACACTCAGCAGAGGAGGCGAAGCAGTCTCTTGATAGGGTGTTGAGTATGAGTATGAGTAGATGCCATGTGTTAAAAAGAAATAAACTTCATAAACGTTCGACGTAGTTATACTTACTTAAAATTCTGTTGCCGTTTCCGTATGCCACGGGAATTTATAGTCCGGGAATAAAAAGTTGCCTATGTGCTATACCAAACTACTACTAGATAATTATTATCTATCTTTGCAGCAAATTTAGCATCGTGTGAGCGTGAAGGAGTAACAAACATTTCTCCATACTAGCAAACATTCGCATCGCGTGAGCGTGAAGGAGTAACAAACATTTCTCCATACTAGCAAACATTTGCAAATTATATTATTAGTTAGGATCTATTTACTCCAGATCAAGACGCCAGCGATCGTTACATATAAATGGTGTTTGAGGCACAAGTGCTAATTACATACGGATTTTCCTTTAGAAGGTACACTGGTGACGCATCTCACCGTTAACAACATATACTTATCGGGAGTTACTCGCTTTAGCCATAATTAATGCAAAGTTTAATACTGTAGCAACGATGTGTTTCAAAAGTTCCTTTCTAGTTTTGAGGACGATAACATCAGATCGGGCAGTTCGTTCTAGTTCTAAACTTTCAAAACAGGCATGTACCGGTCTTATGTACCTAAGCGCTAATAAACTGCTAAGCGCTAACGTATGTTGGACATAGTAGTTACATTTTTGCTTACCTGTTTCATGTAAATAAGGGAAATGAACGTTTTAATATTTATAGGAGTCGGTGCTCGGTGGTCGGTGCGAGCCGGCTGCAGAGGAGCCGCGCGCCTCAGACGCGTGTTACTGATGAGGTCTGCATTTATTACATACCTACTTGTTGCTAATATAAGTATATCTTTTCCAGTGACACTGTGGTTACATGACACTGTGTAGATTTTATTACCAAATAAATTGTGTGAGCGAATGTGATGGAAAATCCCCGAGGACATTATGTCTGTAAGTCAGTCACAAAGCTATATCTCGTGAACCGTGATAGCTTGAAAGCTGAAATTTTCAGAAATTATGTATTTCTGTTGCAGTTGTAACAAAATCTTAAAACAATAAAAAATAGTAAAGAGGGGCTCCCGTACAACAAATTGCACTGACAATAATTTCAGCTGTTCTATTACACACTTATACACACGTAGGAAGGAACTACCGAACTTCTTTTACATCTTTCTTCTTCACTAAAAAGAACTTTCGAAATAGGTACTAACTTACTAAGTACTTTAACTGGTAGGTACTTAAATTGCGTCCCACAAAAAGAAATCTTAAATATTTTAACGTTTCGCTGATCTGATTCAACATGTTTATTAATTTCCATGCTCGTAAAAGAAATCGCTTACGACGAGGTCTTCTTTTAAATTCAGTTCGCGTATTTTTCTTGTAATACCGACCCTAGTGCTTGCTGGATGTGACTCGCGTTCGGAACTAAACACTAAACTAATTACAAGCAAATTTCTAACTGATAAAAGCTATTTATTAAAGATGAACATGATACAGAACCTAATATTGAACCATAGTACAGTGTTACTAGTTGTTTAAGAGAATTTTTTTAAATGCGCAGCTATATAATTTTTCTGCACACTAGGTAACTCCACTAATTAACTGAATGCATACCAGAAATCTGAATGCTGTGCAAAAAAACTAATTGATTAACTAAACATGTACTACTTAAAAAACTAAAATTTTACACAAAATGATATGACCTTTTTTTCTCGAATTTAAACCAAAAATTTGGTTGGTACACCGGATATAAGATTTGTTAAACAAAAATACGAATTGCTTATCAAAAATACTAACTTGCACTCTAAATTTTACAATCTTATAACGGAATAGGTTAGGTTAGGTTAGTTTTTTATTTTTATGATTAATAAAATTTAATTTAATATAGATGACTGATTAAATTAGGTTTTTAATTAGAATAAAAGATGTTCCTAAAAGTAAATTAGATGATGGTTTTCCTGAAAAAAGTTTTAATATGTTTGTTAAGCAAAGGAATTTTTAGATATACATACTATTTTAATAATAGTGATTTGTTCAGTAAAATAGTTCTGCAAATACCATTAAACAGTATAATGAATTTGACTTATTTAGTGTGCATAATTAGTGTGCAAGTCAATATTTTTGGTTTAACTTTGATATGATTGTACACCGTGATTTTTGTTAATTGGATCAGAATGTTTTTTTATCTTTCATTTTTATCAGAAGAAAAATAATAAGATACGACTATTTTTGTACCGGCGGCGGCGCGTCGCGTCGCTGTAGGCCCGTCCCGAGGGTCCATAATATAAAAGCAAACAGAACCGATAAAGGCAACCTGCTTATTGCGAAAAAACAGTCTTTTGAATTATTTTTTCATTTAGTTCCTGTTATCATTACCTATGAGGTAAGTACAACGAAAATCTAGTTACTGATATTTGTTAATTTCACATAACCTGTTTAAATGGAGAGGCATTTCTTGATCAGACTCATCAAGCAGCGTTTGAAACTGCCCTGTTTGCTTAATCATAAAAGAGCTTAAAGATTAAGTCTATTCTAAAACAATTAATTTAAAATAGCATTTAGAATTGTTTTAAAATAGCCTTAACACGCAGTTTAGATTTACCCATTTTTAGATTCATATGTGCATGTATGATTCTTTAAAGTGATTTAACCTCTTGATTTATAAACCGATTGACATGAAATAAACACTAAATGTTAAGTGGAGCAAACCTCAACACAACAAAGAAAACTGCATTGCAATCGGTTAAGCGGTTACAGAGATTAGCGTACACAAACGTACAGACAAACAGATATACAGACAGGTTCATGACAAAAAAGACAGGGGCTATCTGGGAATGCCATGAAGTGTGCACGTGTGTGTATATTACTTGGATTTTCAAATATCAAGTCCAAGTTGAAACCAAAATCATCACTTTGAAAGGTTGGAATCGGTAACAGGTTAAAGGGGAAGATTTCAAGATTACGGTTGCGAGGTGTCGGTAGCAGACGCAATTTTAAGTGTTTACTCCGAGTAGTAGGTAAAGGACGTTTACCGCGTTAGGAAATTGCAGGTATAAGGAAAATGAACCACGGGCATCCACCGAGCGATTCATCAAGCCAAATCACAGAACACCACAATAATACATCACCGCTGCGAGCAGTGCGAGCTCGGCGACGACAGTTACCGGATAATCTTATTGCAAACCTTATCTCACAAAGATGTTTCGGATTGGTACGGTTCGGGGAATTTCAAATTGCAATTTGATACACCTGCGGAAATGTGTTGCAGAGCTAAATCAGCACGGACAGCAATCTACAGCAATCTAATCTTGTTACGACTGTTTCACAAATTGAAAGTGAAAGACGTGAAGGGGGGGAGGAGCTGACGTGAGCACAATAATTATTATTGTTATAGTAGTCAATTGGTTTAAGTTGTTAGCTCCAAGTCATGGTGAGAAAACTGTGCCGCATCTGTCAATGTATACTCAGAATTTATTGACACTCCAAATAGAATACATTTACTTAACAGTAAGTTTACGCACTTCGCAGGTGGCACCACGAAGGTTAGCCCTCAGACAAAGCTCAGCTCAATATTGCACCGTTCACTTCGTTTTCAAAACATAAAGCAACTAACTTTTAAACTGACGCAATAATTTAATAGTAACTAGTTTATTTTAACCTGAACTTTTTGTATATGTTTCAAGCGGGTTGTGCCGCATGCCGGCCGCGGTCACAGGTCGCAGGTGGATACGGCACGGGCAACCTGCTTTAAACGTTCATACCTAACACTTAAATCTACTCGTGAGTACATGTGTATGCACCTCAACTATCAAAATCGTTCGTTCGGAAAATCATTGTCCCTATTTCTACTGTTATTGGACATCCACTAGGAATACGTGAAAGAACGAAATATAAATATCCTCAGATATAAGTGGAAACGTACAGAATGGGGGACACTTAAGACCCGTTCCACTCCACTTGACTGACTTATCAATTGAGCGTGATGATAATAATTACTTTTACTAGATCAGATTTTGAATACGATTCTTCCACGATATGTGTTGTAGTGTGCAAAAGCAAAAACTAATCAAATGTGTAGACACTGTAACTAGTTACTTTTGTATTATTTTATAAAGTTAGAGTACTTAGGTTTAAACTTGCAAGTTTCAACCTCTCGTTCAAACGAAGCACGAAGGACGGAGTGATGCCCGCGGGAAATGTTTTATTATGCGGTGGCTACACAAAATAACATACTAGGTTTTATGGAACTCACTACTTGAGAGATGTTATTGATTGCAGAGCGATTTTTAAATTTAACAACTAGATCTGCGCTGATATATAAAATGGTGAGAATGTTTATCGGTCACTAGTTGCTAATACCTACTTAGTACTTCGTACACTTTATTATGCAAGCTGCAGATCAAGGTTTTAAATGTTGTGAAAGTGTCTGTAGGTGCCAAGTATAGAACTGGTCATAAAACTATATAATTGAGCACTAGAAGCAGCAACTTGTAATTGAGCACTAGAATAATGAATTTTTATTTAAAATCACATTACTGAAACCGAGGCTTCAGCTTTATTTGAAAACTTATAAAAGTACAAAAACTTATCACTAATACACAACAAAAAAGAACCACTCAATACTTCTAAAAGTTTCTGTAACCCGAAGCAACAGACTTGAAATAACGAAATCTCAAAATAATTCAGAAGGGAAGAATTCATTTGAACAGATGGAAAATTTTCTTTCCCTCATCGTTCGATAAAACAAATAAAAGACAAGTTGAAGCACGAAAAACAGATTTTCCGGGAGATAGTGCCTGATCTTTGCTATTCGATTCCCAAGTTGACGGGACTCTGCGCGAGTTGCGATCGCCCGAGGATTGTAATCAAATAGATTATAAGATGATTGAGCGTGGAGGCTACGTTTTATTGCGTTGGAATTAGTTCTTGCGATTAATCTTTGTGGGGAAACGTCGTCGGAATATTATTAGTAGTTACTTAGACCAAGATGTTTTTAGATTTTGCATTTTTTCAGCGCATGACCTACATTTTCATATCATTTACTAGAGTTAATTTTTGGTATAAGCAGTATTAGTTCTTGTAATCATTGATATGGTGTACAATAAAGTGTATTCTATTCTATTCTATTTTCAAATTGCCTAATTGGGTTCCCTTGAGACTAAATGGACTATTTTCTCTCACCATCTCATAAGTATATTACGGGTTAGATTATGGTAGAACCTTACAGATGAATTGTGGCATAAGACGAAGGTTGGATTTTGTTTTTCAATTCCTATAGCGGGCTTGATGACCACTTCTAGAACGATCTTCTATTTACCAACCTGTTTATTTTTTGTTTATTTATTGCTGACGGATCACGAGCAACGCTATTGGCCTCTTCGATCAGGATTTGAGTGTTTTTCAAGATGACATCATAAACTAAATCGATATAAGTAGGTAATACCTATCCATTGAATTCACTTAAATAAAGTAGTCCAAATAATATTTACCTGTACATTTGTCGGTAGTATACGAACATTATAATCACACCTTTATCCTCCAAGGGGTAGGCAGATGCATAGTAAACAAGGCAATGGGCCATAGAACGAATACGTGGAACAAAAGCGAATGGTGAAATGTGGGCACATTTACAGGACTCTTATTCAGCGAGGCTAAGTGTAACTCTTCTGAGAGTAGCACGTTACAGAAGAATCCAACGATGTAGGAGACAAATCGTTTCGCTGCGGCTCGCGGCTTGTGAATCGATCCACATTAGCGATTACTTCCCCAGACAAATGACAAAAACGTGCACCCCTCAAGGAGCTCACGTGAGGCCTTCAGTATGACATTACACGTTAGCATATTGAGAGACCTATTTACATTATCATTATTCAGACTCTAATAAAACAGATTGACAGCAGCACTGGAAGTTATAAGCTGATTGGTTTAAACCTCTTTACAGCTTAGATCATTTAGCTATTGCGTAACAGTCAAAGACATTCAATGTTCAAAAGATTTAATAATTCCTGCCGACTGATGCAAATGCTTTGGGCATCCAAGTGCAAATGATCACTCGACACGGCTCCGAGCTTTAATGGAGAACTGTGGATTAGTTCTATCTCCTATTGCTAAATTGTTATGTAAGATATCCACACGACAGGGACAGACAGCTATAAATCGGTGTATTCAATGATTCAATCCTCATGACGTCTATGAATATAATAAAATTTTGAGTGCCTGTTTGTAATTCCAACCTAACAACTTTTCACTAAATACATAAGTAGGTATATGCAGATTAGCCACAACACAGACAAACGGACAGGAAACTGTCTGTATGTTGTGGCTAATCTCTAACAGGACTGGAGCTATTTTAAAGTAAAAGAATAACAATTATTAAGATATCAATATTAGTAATTTATTTTTATCATCTGTGTCGTACTGCCTGATGGCACAGATTAATAAATAGTAACTGATAGTGAACGATGTCGTAGGTATTCATTTAAATAAATCTGCAAGTTTAGGTACATCTATCATTGGTGGTCCATACAATGGTCCATTATGCTATATTCGGAACGGTGCGGTGACCCGACGTCATTAGAGCAGGCGCGCGCATCCACAAAAAGTTTTCCCTGTAAACACAAAGCCGTGAATGGAGACGCTACTATTTATTTATTTATTGTAGACTTTTTAAAATCACATATGATAAAGACAACGTTCAACCGTAATTTGTGTCTGTTTGAATTTAATTATGTCGAGCAGTTCTTAAATCTCAGATATTTTTTAGGGTTCCGTACTCGACGGTAAAAATGGGACCCTATTCATGAAACTTCGTACGTCTGTCCGTCACGAAGCTGTTCCTCAGAAACCGTGATAGCTAGAGAGCTGAAATTTCCACAGATGATGTATATCTGTTGTCGCTATAACTGAACTTTGCCGTTTTTTGGTACGGAGCCCTCCGTGCTAGAGTTCGACTCGCATTTGTAAGATTTTGTTTATTTACGTGAAAGCAAAACACATAAATAAATAAGAAACTAATTCTGTCACGTAGTGACGCATACAGATTGTCCCTACACTTCTTACAGGCAGCGTGGAGGGGGAAAGCGTGAAGCTTATGAAAATCCTGTACTGCTGTAAAATTGGTTCATAATTAGGTACTTTACATGGGTTTCAAGCTTAAAAACTACATCTCGAAATGGCTAAGTTGAGTAAGTGGTCTATAAGATTAAATTGCTGCAAATCAAAAGCTGAATACGAGTAGATTGCCGTCATTTATTAAATTTGGTGGTTGTGAGTTTTTTGACAGTTGTGATAATTGTTGAGAAACTGAGTTTTATTATTAGGTAATATACACAGATAGTAATTTGGTAAGTATCTACCCTATTGTGCCTTATTTTTGTTCGTCATAAAAATATAATAACTCGACTCTCTACCATTTGCAGTGAACCAAACAAACGCTTTCATTTCAGCAGGTTTTCGTCCGCTGTCGAAACTTATTTGCATAAGTAAAACTGGAAAATGGAGCGAGAAATGCATGTGAACGAAATGCCTCTGTTTAAACGCTTCGTGTGAAATTATACTTATATAAACATAGTCATATTAAGCCATGATTTCCTTTAATTATCATATTTATATTAATTGAAAGTAAAACAACAAGATGTGTGTGCAATGCGACATTTAATATCCGTAATATGCCAAAATTGGTAAATACAAAATTGCGACTATTTTTTTATTTTTTTTACTAGCTGACCCTCGCAACTTCGTTTACGTCACACATGGTGTATGAAAGGAGGTGTATTTTTTGCATCAGACTCATCAAGCAGCGTATGAAACTGCCCTGTTTGCTTAATCATAAAAGAGCTTAAAGATTAAGTCTATTCTAAAACAATTCAGCCCACGCCTCCGGCGTGGACTGAATCATTTTACAATAACCTTAATCATTAAGCTCTTTTATGATTAAGCCAACACGCCAGTTTAGATTGACCCATACATTTGAAGGAACCGTTGAATTCTAGGTTTTGCGATAGTTGAGGTTTCTCTAATTCCTGAACTACAAAACCCTCAACATTGAAAGTCGTGTGAAACAATCCTTAAAGTACTCACTTTACGACACTGAATTTTTTTTTGGAATCGGACCACGCATTTGAAACTTACGATGAAAAAACCATTTATCCTATCATCCCCTCTTCCAAAGGAACCGCGCAAAATATCGGGATCAAAAGTATCCTAGAACCTTCCTCGGATCATAAGCTCGGATTGTACCAAGTTTCATTCAAATCGATTCAGTAGTTTTGGCGTGATACTTATTCGGGATACAGACAGACAGACAGACAGACAGACAGACAGACAGACAGACATGAAAAATTAAAATTACATTTTTGGCTTCAGTATCGATTAGAGAACGCCCTACAATTAAAATTTTCAAAATATCTTCCATGTACAGACTCTCGACCCTCAACAGTTTTATTATATGTATAGATAGATAGGTGGTGTTGGTCGTAAAATATTCTTCTGTTTTTCTTCATAATGTAATGAAACAAACAAAACTGTTATAAAAGTAAAGGGTAATGTGGACTCATGTTCCTGTGATCAAACCTCCTTGCCCCTGCACCGCCGCGCCGTTCAAGTCGTAGAGTTTCACTTTAAACGTACTACGAGTAGGTATACCTGTTTGTATAAAGCAGATTTAAATTGTGCGGTGTTATGTAATAAACGTAATATTGTAGAACTCCGCAGAGCGAGCTAGTTCCGTATAATAGTCGAGGCGCGGTCGTTACGGCTGCAAGCGGATTTCATTCAAATGCTCCGAGTCTGTGGTATTATATTGAAATTCTAGCGCCACACGGTAATCTGGATTTCATTTTTAAATGCTATTAACTTGAGTCTCCGGTGCTGCCGCTGCTTCTGCGAATACCCTTAGATATCGGACAATTTGTGCTTGAACCATTTAGGGTCGAGACCTTGGGGTCGCGGGGCGGAGTCTAATTCAATTTCTCCAATTTTCTTAGAGTGATTGCTAAGCTTTTATGATACTGCTCTTGAAAAGAGGGTTGTTAATTTTTCGCACAAACTAAGCATTGCCAAACTTGAGGATAACGATGTGGAGACATTTAATAACATTTATTACAGCTGTGGACTTCTTATTGTTTATATATTGTTATTGTCTTAATATATCATTCACCGCTTCTACCTAATATATTTTTCTCTTAATTAATGTGTTACCTACTACATATTTGCGAACTAAACAGTTTCACGTGTGAGTTGCGACACGGCCCGGCTAGTAGATGAAACCTTCCGTTTTTAACCTTTTTCGGAAGTAATTATTCTAATTATTTAATGTAGTTTATACTAGGAAGATTAGAAAGCCCTAGAACAAGAGTTGATATAGAAATGTTATATTATGATTACACATATTTACAAATAATAATGATGCATTTCCGAATGCTTACGTACTAGATAGATAGGAAGAATTGGCATATCAGCTTATCTCTTATCCCACATAATACAATTTGCAGTAGAACTATACTCAAATGAAATATCAACAGAATCTTAAACGTGCAAAACGTTGAGAATGTTGGAAATATACAGTTTCGCAGGACGCGTGAATATTTTTCAATCAACCCTTTGGGTGCCAACATGCCTGTTTAACCGAGCGACGACAAAAACGGCGATTCATGAACATTCTCAATTCAAAATGGAATGTGCTCGAGACGGTGAGCGATGGAACCCGAACTGTAACGAACTTTTACGGAAATTATCATGGATTTAGTTGCCCGTGCCTACCATGTCTACTCTGTTGTAATCTTAGACCATTTAGCTATTGCGTAACATAAAGTGAACATTCGCGGTCAGCTCACGCAGATGAGACTAGGCTTTCTTTTTTTTTAACGTGAGGAAACTCCGTCATGGATGCTATGCCGGACGCTTATCGACTAAAAACCACACGTTCGCCCTCGGAAGGATTTCCAAGATTCCCAAAGGGGCTTGGCTACGACTGCGGCCTTACCTAGGGGGATATGAGAGAAGGCTAAGTCTAGGTTGAATGTCACTTAGTTTCGTAAGTTTCCTCAAATGTTCTTTTCTATAATACGCTTGTATATGTATGAGTGCGGTCGTAGCGCTGGTTGGTCGCCATAAAACCATTTTAATTGAAAAACTTTCCGCTGCAAAGAGGCTTACGGAGCACAATGTTGTGTACAGCGTTATGTTGTTTGAAGCCTTATTTATGTTACAGAGCGCCTTCATTTTTACTTTCTTTTTTGAAATTAACCAGACATAATCGGTCTTTACGGTGCGTCGTACTTCTATTACCTACAATAATATAAAGAACAAGTTTTTTTACAGCGATTCATGAAAAAACTTGTTAACGTTACTTAATTGAACATTATTGTTCCTGGGCGGTTTTCAAATAAAATGGCCCGTTACTTATGTGGAAACTATTTTTCCAATGCACTGAACAAGTTTTAGCACCATGTCAACCTCACAACACGTCGTAACGGACTGCGTCAAAAATAAGCGTAGTAGAGAGGGCGGGGTGTTTGGTACATGAATAATGTTGCCAAGACTATAAAATGGCATAGTAATGGAAGTACTTTTTTGTTTTCTAGTCCTAGTTTTTGTTGTTACTTAGGAGGAAATTCCGCCACTTTCATTTTTTGAGGACAACATATAAAACCTATTTTAAATATTTAGATTCCATTTTTAATAATTAAATTAACCTGTGATTGAAAAAATACTACTTTATTCATCATTGACAAACAATTCGGTTTAAATAAGTATAAGTATGAGTTTTTTAATTAACTCTAAAGTTAACAAGGTGTAGGTAAGGTGGACATGCTAAATTTTGCATTTTGGTACATAATGGATTTTACCTAATATTTTATTTTCTAGCAATAGATTTCATAGTTTTAAATGTTTAAAGATTTATTTGTTATTTTTGTAATAGATAATATAAATTTGCTAAAAGAAATTTTATACGGTTGATGAGAAAATTACTGTCAAAGTAGGTGGACAAGACATTTATGCGGTGCCCATTTTATTTGAAAAAACGCCCTCCTAACTTATTCCTTCTACAAGTCAAACTATGTACTTCAGCAAATATGAAGTCTCAAACGGATCGGTGATGATTAACAATCAAAAAATATTCAATTTATCTTACTAATATTATAAATGCGAAAGCTTGTGAGTGGGATGTTTGTTACTCTTTCACGCTCGAACGGCTGAACGGATCTGGCTGAAATTTTGTACAGGGATACAATATAGTCTGGAAAAACACATAGGCTACTTTTTATCCCGGGAATAAGTTCCCACGGGAAACGGAATTTTACGTGGGCGAAGCTGCGGGCATCAGCTAGTACTGTTATAAAAGGTGATGGCTGAATTTTCTACTTTTTAGGGTTTCGTACATAACTCAACCTCAATCATATAATCACTTAAATCGATCGTGAACGAATGCTGTAATGGTGTGCACCCACAGAGCTCTGAGTGTGGTGCCATCACCGACACAAACACATCGTCTACTCATGCTCGTATAATAACTTATGTCGTGTGCATACCATGATAAGACGAATCTGTTTATTCAGGACTCGCTTGACTTTTATGTGTGTATAATTCCGAGATCTAAGATTATTATACAATTGAAATATTATTTTGTTCACATTAGATCAATACAATTGTCATTTAATACGTTTTACCTACGGTACTGTTTTATATAAACGTATGGAGTACAGAGTACAGCCGGAACGCTGTCTATCTATAGCCTGCATAACGTTATAAATCTTATTGACATCATATAAGGTCTGCCTTCCTTCTGGGATATAGGGAGGCCAGAGGCCTGCAATAATATATGAGAATAACGTGGAGGTTTGCTAGCGTGGAGAGGCCACATCACTTTCCTTTCCTACCAGTATGTAGACAAGACGTATCGGACGCGGCTGCGATTGTCGTTACTCCCACTGTGGCAGGTGCGTGTAACATAACAGATAGCGTCCGGTATTTCATAAACACATTAAGTACATATTGTACTGATTAATAAAACATTCCATCAATAATGCTGTTGCTATTATATAAATAGTGGGTGCAAGTATGTCAGTTTTAATGTTACTAATATCTGTACTGAGAGCCTATAAGCGGAAAATAAACCGACGTCTCAACGAGAAGTGAAATGCATTTATAAACGTTACCAATGGAGTGATTTATCGCAACTTTTGTACTCCGCGAGGCTATCAATCACTCGCGAGCCATTTGTAACGAACAAATAACCCAAGGTTCGATTCCTAGCATTTTAATGGTTATGACTCTGTTTATTTACAGGATAAATGAACTATTCAGATCGTTTAATGTTACAGAGACTTTTGATTCTCGTATTGCTATAGTATTATGTATTTATCAATACATAGGTATAATAAAATCGTAACAACTAGCTGCCTGTACATGGAAGATAAATAAGAAAAAATATTATAGGGGGGCTTTATGAACGCAATAGAAACCAAAACAATAATTTTTAGAATGTTCGTCTATTTGTCTGTATGTCTGTATATCTGTTTGTCTGTACGTTTGTGCACGCTAATCTCAGTAACCGCTTAACCGATTGCAATGCGGTTTTTTTATTGTGTTGAGGTTTGCTCCGCTCCTAACATTTAGCGTTTATTTCATGTCAATCGGTTTATAAATAAAAACGTTATACTTAACACTTTTAAGAATCAGATATTTTGAAAATTTTAATTGTACCGGTTTCTTTGAATGTGAGTGTATTTCTAAACTGGCGTGTTGGCTTAATCAGAAAAGAGCTTAATGATAAAACAATTCAGTCCGTGCCGAAGGCGTGGACTGAATTGTTTTAAAATAGACTTAATCTTTAAGCTCTTTTATAATTAAGCCAACAGGGCAGTTTCACACGCTGCTTGATGAGTCTGATGAAGAAGTACCTCTCCTTTCATACACATTATGTGACGTAAACGAAGTTGAGGGGTCAGCTAGTTACAAATATATTTACGAGTAAAATGCTATATAAACGCCTTCCACTCCATAAGGCTGTTTCGTTTCATGTCATCCACTCAACGCTAGTTGGACGACCAACTGCATGAATGTCTTAGTTAGGTACAGCAGGTTTCTACAGTAGACTAGATACTACATTTCCTACATGAAATTACCCTGTACGCAATGTAAGCGCACTGCACACAATGCCAGTTCTCAATAAACATCTTAAAACATCTTTTAAATTGAATTAGATGTGCATTTAAGCAGTCTTCTGTGTAACTATGTCTTTCAGAAGTTAGTCCAAACTATGCTCGCTTAAGTGTAAGTTTAATTTAAAACGTTTTAAAGTAGTAAGTATAAAAGTTTTGATGTAAAGTCGCGTGTGGAGCCGCCTAGCCGCACTGACAATAAATTCGTACAAGATAGTTGTACGGAGACATTAGGGCAAGCTGCCGTGGTCCGCCGCCGGCGCCACCCGCCTGCTAATGAGTGCAGTACCGACCCTCGCAGTACTCTGCTAGTTCAGGAATAAGCAGCGGCGTTGTAATGGCCAATTGGAACTAGTTCTACATTCATTTTGAATCTTTGCTGTTATTGCTAACTAGCTGACGCGCGCAATTCCAAGACAAAATTAACTCAAGTGTTTAAATACCTTTAAGGTTTTTCTGCTATAGGTACTTAATAGATTCTCAGTAAGTGAAATGGGTATACAACAACACACATCCGAAGCCCGGAAATGCTAGCAAATAACAATGTGGTCGCGTGCTGGTCACCCCTCCATGGACCGGCCATAGCGAATGTTGCTTACTGCAGTGATCGTTTACTGAACACTAAGTCTGCTGGGCCACGAGCGACGTGAACGATCTATTTATACCTAGCACTAGCAAGAAACCCGTAGGTAAATCTATTTCAGCATCAGGGTACCGTGTCGACGAAGATTAAACCTCTTCACAAGTCGGGTGTTTGGTGATTACCTAATTCTACAAACTGTACTAGGTAAACTGTACCTACTTAGTTGGCACATAGCTACCAGTCAGGCCTTTGTCTTGTGCTACCTACCTAGAATAGAACGTCTTCATTGTGACTTTTTTACTAAAAAAAATCCAATTTTCCCGGCACATAATTCTTGCCAATCTTTGAAACTTAAATCAAATAAAGTTGATTGATCATACTTTACAACGTTTCACATTTAAACTTGTGGCGAACTTTCAAACGTTTCTATGAATAAAAGAATATCTTTTGAACTTTGCTTTTATGTTATTACGCATACTCGTATTTTGATTTCGACAAGTACGAACTACGAGTATACCGTATACCTCAAAGACTTCTATATAAACTCATTTTTACCCACGACACGGAACGGAGATGGTATATGCGTTTTTGTGGTGAGGATGTTTGTTTGTTTATGCAAATACATGTTGCCATTTTCACCAAAACTACTAGTCGGATTTTTATGCAGTTTTAAGTTATGGGTTCAGGTTTGATTGGTGCATGTTTTTAGCTAGGTGTCACGGTGACAACTCACCAGGGGGCGCTGCAGCGAACATTATTTGTGAAAAATCAATGTTGCCACTTTTCTCAAAAACTATTACTCCGATCATGACGCAATTTTCGGTTTGGGTTCGGGTTTGATTGGTGCATGTTCTTACATAGGTCTTACGGTGATAAATTTTCTCTCTAAAAATAAAAAATCTAAATAAACAATTTTGAAAATACCCACGCGGTTAAAATTGTAATTTGAAAAAAGGATAAAATAATTAAAAACGCCCCCAACTTCAAAGTTTAAAAACCCCCGACATGAAAAAAAGTTATAATGGCGTTGTTGTTTCGGGGGACCTCTAACTGGTAAAGTACTCCCACGTGTTATCGGAAAGCTCGACAACGCTTTAATAACTTTTTTGAGGTATTTTCCATGTCAGGGGTTTTTAAACTTTGAAGTCGGGGGCGTTTTTAAATTATTTAATTTTTTTTTCAATTATGTTTTAACCGCGTGGGTATTTTCAAAATTGTTAATTTTAATTTTTTAATTTTTTCAATTACGCTTTAACCGTCGTTAGTATTTTCAAAAATTTTTATTTTGATTTTTTATATACAGGGTGAATTTTTCAAAAGGGATTGGATGGCCAAATCCGAAACTATAAGGAATAGCGAAAAATGCTCAAAGGAGTCACGAGCCCGATTTTAATAAAACTTAAAACCTCATCATTAGATTTTTGAAAAATCAATAATCCTAGCTGGGAATCGAACCCATTGATTATGAAAAAAAAAACACACCTTATATTATTACACTATACGATAGTGTTGCTATTAAGGATCTTATTCTGGGAAGTAATGACATACGGCAAACTAAAGGAAAGTGCTCATCTTTAACAAAATACAATTTATTTTGCTTACGTTAACTGATTAATTGTTCAAAATGTAGACCATTGTTTTCAATACATAGCTGGATTCGAGACCTCAAGGATCGTACTGCAGTCAATATTATTGATTCCGTTCAGAATATTCTCTAAAGAATCATTCTGAGCATGATTTAAAACAGGGAATAGTTACGAACTATTCTGGGATTTCGAACGAAACAAATTATGATACAAATTTAGGTACATGAAATATGAATTCTATTAAAATTCCAAACTTTCCTTAAATTTGCCGTATGTCATTACTTCGCAGAATTTGATCCTAATCAGCGACACTGTCGTATGGTGTAATAATAAAGGGTGTGTTTTTTTTTTCAAAATCAGTTGGTTCGATTCCCAGCTAGGATTATTGTTTTTTCAAAAATCTAATGATGAGGTTTTAAGTTTTATCAAAATCGGGCTCGTGACTCCTTTGAGCATTTTTAGCTATTCCTTATAGTTTCGGATTTGGCCATCCAAGCCCTTTTCAAAAATTCATCCTGTATATACCTACAAGTCTTTGGTATACTTATTCAGTATTATGTTTTTAATTAATACTAGCTGTTACCCGTGACTTCGTACGCGTGAAAATTATGTTATAATGCCAATTTGATTGCTCTCTGCTTAGCCCCTAGGATATGTAGCGCGATAATAAATAGCCTATTTGAAGACCCTACCCCTAGTTAATATTTGTGCAAAATTTGAATTAAATCTATTGATTACTGTTCGAGATTCTACCGGACAAAGAGATGCAGACAGACAAACGGACAAAAATAATTCTAACTATATTTTCGGCTTCGGTATCTTATGATGCCCACGGCTACGTTCTATCACCGCACCACTCGCCACAGACAGGGTGTTCATCCTCACACTTTGCGTTCGGAGCGTTTGAGCACGGTTCGATCCGATAGGGGCATTCTCCCGCGTACGCTTAGGTTGTGGAATGACCTCCCTACCTCGGTTTTCCCAAACGCCTACAGTATGGGATTCTTCAAAAGGGTAAGACCCCTTTTGAAGAACTACTTAGAGGGTTTTACGGTACAGGGTCGGCAGCGCGAGTGTAGCGTCTCCGGTGTTGCAAGCGTCCATAGGCAGCGGTGACCACCAGTCCATCTGGTGGGCCGTATGCTTGTCTGCCACCTTAGTGGTATTAAAAAAAATCTTATGTTGAGCACCTAGCGAGTATTTTTTTTTTATATTTCCAATGTACAGTTTTGACTTTTCTATCATTTTTCTTTCTTTCTTTCTTTATTTATTCGTTGAACATAGTTGGATATTAAGACATGCATGATGTTATCCTACTAATATTATAAATGTGAAAGTTTGTGAAGATGTTTGGATGTTTGTTACTCAATCACGATCTAACAGCTGAACGGATCGGGCTGAAATTTGGTTCAGAGATAGCTTATAGTATGGAATAGCAAGCGAAGCCGCGAGCATCAGCTAGTTACATATAAGATATCATATTATGTTCTGCCAGTATTTGGTATACAAATTCAGCAATGAGTTCAGCCACTGCAGCTAATATCCTACTAATCCTACAGTTTGTAAAGATGTTTGGATGTTTGTTACTCAATCACACTCTAACGACTGAATGGATCTGGCAGAAATTTGGTACAGGGACGGAGCATAGTCCGGAAGAACACATAGGCTACTTTTATCTCGGGAAACTGTTCCCATGGGACGCGGGAACGGGAACCGAATTTCACGCGGGCGAAACCGCAAGCGTCATCTATTTAAGTTATAATTTATTAGTTAAATATTGCATAATTACATTATTAGAGGTCAAAAATGGTAAACATGCAAAATACAAAAAAATTGCGTGTACTTAGTGTACACACGTAAGAAGTGAAACTTCTTCATAAACTTAATTTTCACCTCACCTTAAATTAAGTCAAAAAGTCCAAAAGTCCAAAAGTCCAAAAGTCCAAAAGTCCAAAAGTCCAAAAGTCCAAAAGGCCAAAAGTCCAAAAGTCCAAAAGTCCAAAAGTCCAAAAGTCCAAAAGGCCAAAAGTCCAAAAGTCCCAAAGTCCCAAAGTCCCAAAGTCCCAAAGTCCCAAAGTCCCAAAGTCCCAAAGTCCCAAAGTCCCAAAATCCCAAAGTCCCAAAGTCCCAAAGTCCCAAAGTCCCAAAGTCCCAAAGTCTAAAAGTCTAAAAGTCTAAAAGTCTAAAAGTCCAAAACTCCAAAAGTCCAAAAGTCCAAAAGTCCCAAAGACCCAAAGTACCAAGGTCCCATCCAAAAGTCCAAAAGCCCAAAAGTCCAAAAGTCCCAAAGTCCCAAAGACCCAAAGTACCAAGATCCCATCCAAAAGTCCAAAAGTCCCAAAGTCCCAAAGTCCCAAAGTCCCAAAGTCCCAAAGTCCCAAAGTCCCAAAGTCCCAAAGTCCCAAAGTCCCAAAGTCCCAAAGTCCCAAAGTCCCAAAGTCCCAAAGTCCCAAAGTCCCAAAGTCCCAAAGTCCCAAAGTCCCAAAGTCCCAAAGTCCCAAAGTCCCAAAGTCCCAAAGTCCCAAAGTCCCAAAGTCCCAAAGTCCCAAAGTCCCAAAGTCCCAAAGTCCCAAAGTCCCAAAGTCCCAAAGTCCCAAAGTCCCAAAGTCCCAAAGTCCCAAAGTCCCAAAGTCCCAAAGTCCCAAAGTCCCAAAGTCCCAAAGTCCCAAAGTCCCAAAGTCCCAAAGTCCCAAAGTCCCAAAGTCCCAAAGTCCCAAAGTCCCAAAGTCCCAAAGTCCCAAAGTCCCAAAGTCCCAAAGTCCCAAAGTCCCAAAGTCCCAAAGTCCCAAAGTCCCAAAGTCCCAAAGTCCCAAAGTCCCAAAGTCCCAAAGTCCCAAAGACCCAAAGTCCCAAAGTCCCAAAGTCCCAAAGTCCCAAAGTCCCAAAGTCCCAAAGTCCCAAAGTCCCAAAGTCCCAAAGTCCCAAAGTCCCAAAGTCCCAAAGTCCCAAAGTCCCAAAGTCCCAAAGTCCCAAAGTCCCAAAGTCCCAAAGTCCCAAAGTCCCAAAGTCCCAAAGTCCCAAAGTCCCAAAGTCCCAAAGTCCCAAAGTCCCAAAGTCCCAAAGTCCCAAAGTCTAAAAGTCTAAAAGTCTAAAAGTCCAAAACTCCAAAAGTCCAAAAGTCCAAAAGTCCCAAAGACCCAAAGTACCAAGGTCCCATCCAAAAGTCCAAAAGCCCAAAAGTCCAAAAGTCCCAAAGTCCCAAAGTCCCAAAGTCCCAAAGTCCCAAAGTCCCAAAGTCCCAAAGTCCAAAAGTCCAAAAGTCCAAAAGTCCAAAAGTCCAAAAGTCCAAAAGTCCAAAAGTCCCAAAGTCCCAAAGTCCCAAAGTCCCAAAGTCCCAAAGTCCCAAAGTCCCAAAGTCCCAAAGTCCCAAAGTCCCAAAGTCCCAAAGTCCCAAAGTCCCAAAGTCCCAAAGTCCCAAAGTCCCAAAGTCCCAAAGTCCCAAAGTCCCAAAGTCCCAAAGTCCCAAAGTCCCAAAGTCCCAAAGTCCCAAAGTCCCAAAGTCCCAAAGTCCCAAAGTCCCAAAGTCCCAAAGTCCCAAAGTCCCAAAGTCCCAAAGTCCCAAAGTCCCAAAGTCCCAAAGTCCCAAAGTCCCAAAGTCCCAAAGTCCCAAAGTCCCAAAGTCCCAAAGTCCCAAAGTCCCAAAGTCCCAAAGTCCCAAAGTCCCAAAGTCCCAAAGTCTAAAAGTCTAAAAGTCTAAAAGTCTAAAAGTCCAAAAAGTCCAAAAGTCCAAAAGTCCAAAAGTCCAAAAGTCCCAAAGTCCCAAAGTCCCAAAGTTCCAAAGTCCCAAAGACCCAAAGATTTTTCCAACGCCGATAAAGAAGTTTCACTTCAATAAATTAAGATTAATGTCAAAAACTAAAAATGCTACTAACTAATTAAATTTGAATTCAGTAGGTACATACTAATATTCGTTTACAATTTTCGTATACGTATTTAAGTCAAATTTAATGTCAGCTATCTTTAACTAAACCTTATTACTATACACTGATTCAATGAATATTTTTTTTATATCAAATGTATATAGGATGTAACAAAATAACCTCTCCAAATTTCATGAGATGACTTGGCATCGGAAATCAAATACAAATATTTAATAAAAAAGGGGGTAAATTTTTTCATTTTTTTTAATTTTTTTTTGTCGCACATTAAGTATTCATTTTTTACCGCGGCAATTCGAGGTAACATTGTCGCCGTGGCAAAACAAACACAGAGCACCCGTCTGGCTGTCGTTGTCGCTTTCTACTGCCGCTCAGTAGCGATAGTAAGGGTTAAAAAGGGAATTTATGGAACCTTTAAAACGGCTTTACGGTTAAAGTATTTATGTGATATTTTTTTCTTCATTTTTGTAATGTTTCTTGACTAATACCACGTCACGTGACGAAATTTGGATGGGTAATTTTGTTACACCTTGCATATATATTACTTACATAAGAGAATTTATTTAATAACAATACATACATAAGTCACATTACACTAAAAAATATAAAAAAATGTCAATAATAAGCAATCAATAATAGCTAATTAGTCAAATAACCCACCCCTAACCGTTCCTGGTGCAAAGGTGCCCATAACGCTAGCCGCATTACCACGTTGAATGGCTATAGCCAGCCTTTGCACCAGGAATATAAAATTAAAAATAATTATTTTTAATTATTTTTTAATTTTTTTTAACCTACGTTTTGATGATTGAGATTGATTATAATCAATCTCAATCATCAAAACGTAGGTTAAGGCAATTATTTTACATGTAAAATTTTTACTCAATTTTTATTACTATTCGCACCACATTTTTAATCGGTCAGATACTATATAATCGAAGAGTATGCTTTCTGCAGAAGTAAGTCGAGAAGTTGTTTTTAGGGTTCCGTACCCAAATGGTAAAGAACGGGACCCTATTCATGAGACTTCGCTGTCTGTCTGTCTGTCTGTCTGTCTGTCTGTCCGTCAGGAGGCTGTATCTCATGAACGGTGATAGCTAGAAGTTGAATTTTCAAAGATTGTGTGTTTTTGTTGCCGCTATAACAACAAATACTAAAAACAAAAACAATAATATTAAAGGGGGGCTCCTATACAATACCCATAGTCCCTTCAGCCATCTTGGATAATACGACCGAATCGTCAAGAGGTGCCCGTCGTACCCTCGCGTTGCTTCTGCTGTTTCAGGCACGCACTTCTTTACTTCCACAATCATTATCTCTCCGCATTCTGGGGCTACTATTTATATGTATGTGTACAGTTAATTGGTAGGTACAGGAATAGATTATAGTCTGGAATAACATAAAGGGTCATTTTATGCCGGAAATATGTTCCAAAGGGAAGCAGGAACGAGAACGGAACTCCACGAGAGCATAACTGCAAGCATCATCTCGTGCTCTATAAATTATATTATACTAGCTCGCGGCTTCGCCCGCGTGAACTTCAGTACTTACCCGTTCCTGCTTCCCATGGGAGCGTTTTCTCGGGATGAAAAGTAGCCTATTTGTTTTCCAGACTATAAGCTATCTCTGTATTAAATTTCAACCCAATCCGTTCTTCCGTTAGAGCGTGATTGAGTAACAAACATCCAAACATCTAAACATCTAAACATCCAAACATCTTCACAAACTTTCACATTTATAATATTAGTAGGATATTTAATATGTACCAACGTAAGTGACAGGAGCATTAGATGTGATCCGCGCTTGCTCTGGCAGGATTAGCGGATAAGACCGACTTGAGTCAATATTGTTCAAGACATTTGTATCAACGTGACGGTAACTTCTTTTTCATAGTTTTGTTCGTATAGAATTTTTGTAAATAAGTTACATAGTCATGCATTTATCCCTGTAGATCGTACAAAGTAGTATGCATCTACATTTACTTAATAGCTTTTGTTCCACGTTTGACACGGCGGTTAAAGGATAAGGGAATATCTCTCCTGGTCCCATTGGACGCCTCATTGATTAAAATCTGCAGGAAACTGGCTCCGAATATTCCCTCGGTTCCTTTCCCAATCGCCCTGATACCTATTATAGAATATTTACCTATATTATCTGTACTGATGCCCTTTCCCACTGATACTCACCTAGCCAATGTATTTTTCCCTCTTCCTACTTCAAAAAGAAGCGTGATATCTCCTCATTCTATACAAAAGAAAACTACAACATGATAGTCACAAACAAAACAAAACGACTTCTAAATTATCCTGTTCCGGAAAGAACCGTAAGAAAAACTGCAACAAAACGGCAAATCTCAGCGGGTTCGGGCCAAGCGAGGCGAGCCCGAACATTTGTTTTTATCTCGGAGAGCAAGAAATGGTTCTAAATCATTTCAGCGATGCGGTCTCCCCGAAAGAGTTATCAAGATGTTTCGGGAAAAAATGTAGGTTCAACAAAGAGGTACACGATAGCGAACGAAACTTAATGAGTTTTTCAAGTTTCAGAACAATTCATTATTGAACGTTGCTTACACTTCAGTATAGGTCTTACTATCCTTTGACCTGTAATTACTAGCTACTTTTTAATTCAGAGAAGAGAATTTTGAAATTCTAACTAAATCACAAATTTTATGTGGAAAATTAAGCAGGACTGGAACCTCCGACTTTTGGCTAATCAGGCCAGACGGTCTAGCCACCGCATCATTGAAACACTACCAACACTACTGCCTACTGCCACTACTGTATTCTAGACAATAACTCTATCAAGTGTGGACTTGCTAGTACGTTTCAAAACGGTTAATATGTTAAAATACCAGAAATCAGAATGCCTTTACTTAAAATGCATTAGCCCAACATACCCGAATTCGAAATAACTTAATATTCAAAATACCTTAATTCAGTACACCTTACCGTACAATGTCTAAATTAAAAATACATATAATCTCGTATTTTATCAGAATTCAATATAAAAATTTTCAATTATTCTTTTAATTACAAAACCAACAATAGAATACAATGTGTCACTGTCATAACTGCGTAAAATGTAACACATAATTTAACCAAAATTTTAATACAATTATACCTCTTTGTGTACACTTTGATTACACAAAGAAAAACCATAACCTACTCGTACTAACGTACTAACCATTAGGTTATGGTATTTTTTATCGCTGTAACCTACTGGGTATTTTATTTATTATTATTATATTAGGCTATACCAGTTCATTATATAGCGCACAGTTAATAAATGAATGAATAAAAAATAAAGATTGATTGCCACTCATACATTTTTATTTTGCTTTAACTTATTTAGCCCCCCCCCCCTTCCGTGAAGCCGCAGTGGCGGTCTAGTGGGAGTCCTTGGGTATCCTTCCGAGGGCTTACCCGGGGCTCCCAACCGTAGGTTACGTGTGGTTTTTAGTCGGTAGGAGTCCGGCATAGCATCCATATAGAATTTACCTCACGTTAAAAAAAGTATTTTGTGTTTGAATATTTAATTTTTAGGATTAAATATTGAGTAAATTGATTTTATAAGTTTCGGTTATTCGACCGTAAGGCATTTTAAATTATTTATATTATACATACTTGGCCTTCTGAATATTGATATTTCGATTTCGGGTATTTTGGGCTCATGCATTTTAAGTAAAGGCATTATGATTTCTGGTATTGTGACGGTGACGGACCTTCATCACATACACGCAGTACTTCCATATCTACGAGTATCTATAACATTATTGTTGTATCTATTGTAAAATAATATACTTTAAATATGTAGGTAAGTACATAATTTAAAAATGTTGTTTAATCAATATCAATATCAATATCAATCAATACATATAATAAAATCGTAACAGGTCGCTGTCTGTACATGGAAGATAAATAAGAAAAAATTTCAGGGGGGCTTTATGAACGCAATAGAACCCAAAACAATGATTTTTAGAATTTTTGTCTGTTTGTCTGTATGTCTGTATGTCTGTATATCTGTTTGTCTGTACGGTTGTGCACGCTAATCTCAGTAACCGCTCAACCGATTGCAATGCGGTTTTTTTTATTGTGTTGAGGTTTGCTCCAGTTAACATTTAGCGTTTGTTTTATGTAAATCGGTTTAGAAATAAAGGAGTTATAACACTTTTAAGAATCAGATATTTTAAAAATTTTAATTGTAGGGGTTTCTTTGAATGTGAGTGAACCTAAACTGGCGTGTTGGCTTAATCATAAAAGAGCTTAATGATTAAGACTATTTTAAAATAGACTTAATCATTACGCTCTATTTTTATTAAGACTATTTTAAAATAGACTTAATCATTAAGCTCTTGTATGATTAAGCAAACAGGGCAGTTTTAGACGCTGCTTGATGACTCTGATGAAGAAATACCTTTCCTTTCATACACCTTATGTGACGTAAACGAAGTTGCGGGCTCAGCTAGTCTATACATATAATAAAACTGTTGAGGGTCGAGAGTCTGTACATGGAAGATATTTCGAAAAATTTTATTGCAGTCCGATCTCTAATCGGTACTGATGCCGAAAATGTAATTTAAATTTTTCATGTCTGTCTGTCTTTCTGTCTGTCTGTATCCCGAATAAGTATCACGCCGAAACTACTGAATCGATTTGAATGAAACTTGCTGCAAATTGAGCTTACGATCCGAGTAAGGTTACTTTTGATAGGAAATTTATAAAAAAAAATTAAAATATTTGTGGACATTGTTTTTTGACACACAACATCATCTTGTTTTTTTTTTTTTGTTTGACGTGAGGGAAAATCCTCATGGATGTTATGCCGGACTCCTACCGACTAAAAAACCTCACGTAACGCCAACAGCCTATGGTTGGGAGCCCCGGGTAAGCCCTCGGAAGGATGTTCCAGGACTCCCAACAGACCCACGGCCGCCACTGCGGCCTCGCCCAGAGGGTGGTTCGGGTGCAATCCCGCGTCTTTGGGGGGTTTCGGGTGTGATCCCGCTTCTAAGGGGGGGAGGCGTGCGTGAGTTCCTCACGTCACGCTGAAGTCATCGGCCTGCTTCTGTAAGGACGGTGAGCCGCCCTCTCACCGTCCTCAGGCCCCCGGTCATGGAGGCCGATAGTCCTCGGCGAAGACACGTAGGCGGCACCCAAGCCGCCGACTACGGAACTCGGGTGGGAGAGTTCTCTCCCGTTCCCGCCCCGCCGCCTCTTTCACGAGCATGACCTGCTCGCAGAAAGAGGCGGCGCAGTCCCACTTACTCCCGCTGGGGAGCATGGCTCGCACCATGGTCTCGAGCGAGAGAGTGTCCACGTCCAGACCCAACACGAGGACCTGGCGCTGTTGCGCCCACGCTGTGCACTCCACCAGCGTGTGGAGCGCCGTGTCATCGCTGCGGTCCTCGCAGTGCTGACATTCGGCCGTGGTTTCCCGGTGTTTTCGCCACAGATACCTACCGAAGCTACCGTGCCCGGCAAGTATCTGTGTCAACCGGTAGGAGAGAGCACCGTGTCTCCTCTCCAGCCACTCGTCCATGACCGGTCTGACGGCCGCGATTGTGGCGAATCCCCCCTTTGGTTGCTCAAGTCGTACCTTCCATGTCTCCACGGTTCCCTGGTGGAGCAGGGATCGCTGGGCCTCGATTTCTCGAGACTCAGGCCTTTGGCCCCGCTCGAGCGCCTCCTTGCGCCATCTAAACAGCGACGCAAGGGCTCTCGCTTCCAGGTCCCATGGACTCACCTGAGATCGTGCGGTATCCCCTTATCACCCGGATGGCCATCGTCCTCTGCGGGCTCAGCAGTCTAGCCACATTGCTGACCGTCAGGGTCTCCGCCCATACGGGGGCCCCGTATAGTCCGTCCCGATCGCCAGGTACAGTCTCCTGTAGGGAGCGTTGGGTCCCCTGATGTTGGGCATCAGTCGCGCTAGTGCGGCTGATGCCCCCCTCAGTTTTGGGACCAAACTTCGGAAGTGATGTCCGAAGTTCCACCGGCCATCGAGTACGAGCCCCAGATACTTCATCGAAGGCTCGATGCCGATGCTGACGCCCCCTACCCGTAGGCTGGACCCCGCAGGTGGCCCCTTCCGAGGTCCGTGGAAGCACAGAGCCTCGGATTTGTGAAGGGCGACCTCGAGACCCAGCCGCCGAATCCGACCCACGACTTGAGCAACCCCTGCCGTGGCCTTAAGTGCTGCGTCACGGTGCGTTGCTCCCCGCGCCGTAACGACGGTATCGTCGGCGTAACAAGTTACGCTGACCCCTCGGAGCAACGGACCACGCAGCACCCAGTCGTAACCGATGTTCCACAGGAGCGGCCCTAATACCGATCCCTGTGGAACACCGCACGACACATCCCGCCGACCCGGCCCTAGCCAGCTCGGGTAAGATATGGCTCTCTCGGAGAGATAGGCCACGACAATACGACGGAGGTAGGGAGGCACTCCATGGTAAATCAGCGCCTCCCTTACGCAGCTCCAGGGCAGGGTGTTGAAGGCGTTGGCGATGTCAAGAGACACCGCCACCACCACCTCACCCTGAGAGACTGCTTCCTCCGTCAGGCCTCTAATGCGCATGATCGCGTCCACCGTGGAGCGCCCCTGACGGAAGCCAAACTGGCTATCCGCCAGATCAGGCACCACGCGTGTGAGGTGCCCGACGAGGCGTTGTGCAATAATGCGCCCAAACAGCTTGCACACCTCGTCGAGCAACACGATCGGCCGGTACCCTGAAGGGGAATTTGCCGGCCGCCCCGGTTTTCGAATCAAGACCAGTTTCCCGGTCTTCCATACCTTGGGAAACTGGCCTTTTTCGAGGCATGCGCTAAAGAGCCCTATTAGTCGAGGCCCAAGTTCCTCGAGAGCCAGGACCCACGCTCGGCCTGGAATGCCGTCGGGTCCAGGGGCGGTGTTTCTGCGGGATTTAAGCCGCAGTACAGCCGCCCCTAACTCACCCTCGGTGACTACGGGCACGTCGTTCTCGCTGCTTTCCGCGTTGGGCGCCTGAGACGGAGCCATGCGCGGAGAAACGTGTTCCTCCGCTCTCGACGGGAACTAGGAGTCCAGGACCTCCTCCAGCCGCTCCGGCTGGAGACTCTGAGTCAGTGGGGGCGCCTTAGGGCGTAATTTGCCTCTTACCATAAGGTACGGTCGCCCCCACGGGTTCCGCTCCAGAGTCTCCATCAGCTCTTCGCGGCCCAATTTTTTGGACTGCTTGACGGCCGTCTGGAGGGCCCTCTTGGCCTCCTTGTAGCCATCGTAGAGCTCCGTCTCTCGGGCTGCCGCATCGTCTGGGCGGCGACGCCTCCGGCGGAACCTGGTGTACCGGCGGCGCGCGGTAACGCACTCCACGCGCAATTGCGCGATTTTCGGCGTCCACCAGTACACCTGTTTCCTCGCCGGTCTGGGCCTTGCCCTGGGCATCGCAGCATCGCAGATGTGCGACATAGCTCTCCCGAACCACTCCACCTCGGTATCAACATCGGCAGGCCTGTCCGCTGGAGATCCTCGGTATAGACATCCGGCGTGAGCTCAATCACAAAAACTACACATGGAGTTGTATTGGGCTGGCCTCGCGGAAACTGGGAGTCTTAAATAAGGTGAGACGGTAACGGTACTTCACGCCACATCAGAGATGTTTACTGTACAAGACGCAAATTCGTGCCTGCGTCGAATACTGTTCTCACCTCTGGGATGACTACTCAAAGTATTTACTAGACGCGCTTGACGCTATGCAGAAACGTGCTATCCGAATAATTAGTTGTCCTGAGGTGACGGGAGGCCTCGAACCGTTGGCGCAGCAAAGAACCATAGCGTCCTTGGCTGCCTTCTATCGAATGTATCACGGCGAATGTGCTGAAGAGCTCTTCAACCTGATCCCACCCTCTCCTTTCCGATCCCGAACAACACGTGCCGGGCAAAGATGCCTCTTACACACAGTGGAGAGAATCTTCGCCAGAACTGAACGTTTCAAAAGATCGTTCCTCTGTCGAACTATAAAAACATGGAACGACCTGCCCTCACACGTGTTTCCCACATCTTACAATCCCGGGTTCTTCAAGAGGAGCGCGAAGAGGCACATCACAGGGCCGCCAACTTGAGGACCACTGTCAGAAGTGACCCCCAATCGCTAAATGCGCCACGGCTTTCCATCAAGCTGGTGGCGACGTCAATTTGGCGAGCTAAATATAAATATAAGAAAAAATGATTTTTTAGTTGTAACTTCTCAACGCGTGGTCCGATTAAAAAAAAAATGTCAGTGTTATAAAAAGAGTACTTTAAGGATTGCTTTACACAAGTTTCAATGTTGAAGGTTCAGGTGTAGTTCAGGAATTAGAGACATCTCAACTTTCGCAAAACTTAGAATTCAAGGATTCCTTTGAATGAAGGGTAAATCTAAACTGGCGTGTTGGCTTAATCATAAAAGAGCTTAATGATTAAGCCTATTGTAAAATAATTCAGTCACTGAGGGCGTGGACCGAATTGTTTTAGAATGGACTTAATCTTTAAACTCTTTTTTTATTAAGCAAACAGGACAGTTTCATACGCTCCCATGGGTCTGATGAAAAATTATCTCTCCTGTCGTACTTCATAGGTGGCGTAAACAAAGTTGCGAGGGTCAGCTAGTTTTATTATTATGTATAGATTTATAGATAAGAAAAAATGGGAGCACCCTTATTTTTTTTGTTTTAGTATTTGTTGTTATAACGGCAACACAAACACATAATCTGTGAAATTTCCCCGCTCTGGCTAGCACCGTTCATGAGATACACAGCCTCGAGAGGGACAGACAGACAGACAGACGGACGGTGAAGTCTCATGAATATGGTTCCGTTTTTACCCTTTGGGTACGGAATCCTAAAAAGCAGCATATTTAGGGTTCCGTAGCCAAATGCCGAAAACGGAACCCTGTCTGTCTGTCCGGCATTATTTCACAGCCACTTTTTTCCGAAACTATAAGGCCTATGCTGTTGAAACTTGGTAAGTAGATGTATTCTGTCAACCGCATCAAGATTTTTATATAAAACTTCAAAAAAAGCAGTTAATTTTGGGTGTCCCCATACTCAGAACTGAAACTCAACATTTTTTTTTTTCATCCAAACCATTCGTGTGGGGTATCGAATGCTATTGAGGTTTCTAACATAATTTTTTTCTAAAGTGAATAGTTTGCGGAAGAGACACTTCCAAAGTGGAAAAATGTGTCACGTCAAAAAATAAAACTCATATATAATTAACAGTATTAAGTGTACCTCCTGTTGGAAACGAAGTGTCTCGCCTCGGCTTAATGGATCAAGGGGAAACTTTTTTCTTGCAAGTTAATAGAAAATGGCTGTTCAGTGCGCCTCCGCTCTGTTTCCGGTACAAATTGTTTTTTTTAAGTTGAGTAAATTAATGATGTGACTCTCGTAGTCGTAGAAAATAAAATAAGAAACTAAAACTTTATATACACTCATTTGCAAAAAAAACGGGCACCTAAGCAATGAACCATTTCAAATGTTAATATTGCTTTGTTTGATAATTATAGGTAGTTTTATCCTCACAATTTGGTAAATTAATAAGAAAATAATCGTTTTCATCAGTATTTCATAAAATTTTGTTACAATATATGGGAAATAATGCTAAACCTCGCTAGTAGTGTATGTTCGCTAGTAGTGCATATGCTCATGAAGTAAAAACAAAAAGGTTTTTTTTGTTTGTTTTTCTTTAATGAAGTAAAAGCAGATAAATGTTAAGTATCGAGTGTGACCCCCTCTAGCTAAAATCACAGCTTGAATTCGTCTGGGCATGCTAGCGAGTATATTATCCCGGATACTTGCTTGCGGAATACGTTCCCACTCCGCAGTAATCACATTCTTCAGCTCTCTGATGGTCTGCGGAGCCGGGTGTACTGATCTCACACGCCGTTTTAGAACGTCCCAGACATGATCTATGGGATTGAGGTCGGGACTTCGAGCTGGCCAATCCAAACGACGAATGCCGACCTCTTGCACATACGCATTAACATCGCGGGATCGGTGGGCGCGAGCATTGTCGTCCATAAAAATTGAGTCTTAACCAATAGCGGCTAATGCGGGTTGTGCATGAGGAATTAGAACTTCCATTATGTATCGAAGCCCAGTCAGTGAGCCGTTTTCAATGAAGACTAACTCTGTACGTTAAATTGAATTTATTCCTGCCCAAAACATAACAGAGCTCCCACCATAAGGTGTGATTTCTTCGAAACATGCCTCTGCAAAGCGTTCTCCTTGTCTTCTTAGCACTCGCCGACGTCGATCTTCACCGAACAGAGATATCCTGGCTTCATCAGAGAACAAAACCCTATTCCAATCTTCTTTAGTCCATGATTCACAATTTCTAGCGAACCTAAGCCTGTGAACTCTGTGCTCACGGAGTAATTTGGGGCCGCGGGCCGGGCGGTGACTGCGTATATTGGCAGCGAGAAACCTCCTCTTGACCGTCCATAGACTAATATGCACATTTCTTACTTCTTGGAGGTTGTTCTTAAGATCCACATACGAAGATTTGCGATTTCTCAATGCGCGACTCACTAGAAAACGATCATCCCGTGGTTGGGTACATGGTTTTCTTCCAGAACCAGGCCTTCTCTCGACGGAACCAGTCTCCTGATATCGCTGCCAGGTCCTTTGGACCGTCGAGCGACTAACATTTAGCCTCCTGGCCACGAAACATTGGCTGCAACCCTCTCAAGCAGCGCCATAATTTTGGTAGCTTTTACCACTTTATCTACCACTAGCTGACCCGCGCAACTTCGTTTGCGTCACATGAGAGTGAGAAAGAGAGAGGTATGGTATTAATATTTCTAGTATTATAATGTTTCCCGTTGCATTTACCCCCGTCGCGTCGCGTCGCTTGTATTTATTAGAGCTGAGCCGCATATCTTCGTTTGCGTCTCATGAGAGTGAGAAGGAAAGAGGTGTTAAAGTGATATAATGTTTCCGTCGCTTTTACTTCCACCCATCCGTTTCTCGGTATGGAACTCATCATGTGCGAGTCCGACTCGCACTTGGCCGGTTTTTATCGTTCAGTTGACTGGCTGCCACTGCAGACCAAGTTTACTCCCGTCGCGTCGCTCATACTTTAAAACTTAATAAGAGAGTTATTGTAAGTGAACCTTAAAAGATAGACATTATGCTGTTTAGGACTTATTTTTATAACTTTTTAAGAGGAACAATTTTGTAATACACAATTTTTACGTAACTTTAAATATTTATGCAGCGTCCGCAATGGGAGCTCTCATAAGAAAGAAATAATCCCCGTTCTCGAAACATTATTCATGGCTGCTCCGTCTTAGCGTGATGTTATATCGCCATTAGCCAGCCTCAATAAATTGAATATTAAACTATAAAATAATTTTTAAAATGCAACCAGTAGTTTCTGAGATCCTAGCACAAACAAACTCTTCAGTTTCATTATATCGTGAGCGAACCTTAAGAGACAGACAAATAAGGTTATTGTGAGCGAACCCTAAAAGATAGACATATGCTGTCGCGGACTTTTTTGTAGAACTTTTTAAGAAAAACAATTTTGTAGTACACAATTTTTACCTAACTGTAACCATTTACGCAGCCTACGCCTCGGAAGCTCTAAGACGGTAAAAAATATTCCCCGTTTTCAAAACATTCTTGATTGCTGCTCCGCTCCTATTCGTCTTAGCGTGATGTTATATAGCCTATAGCCATCCTCGATAAATGGACTATCAAACTGTAAAAGAATTTTTGAAATCCAACCAGTAGTTCCTGAGATCCTAGCGTTCAAACAAACAAACAAACAAACAAACAAACAAACAAACTCTTCAGCTTTATAATATTAGTATGGATTTTTGATACAGCCAAACAGCAATAAATAAAGCTTTGACAGTCAAGGATATGAAATTAATCGATAAAAATTGAATAAAAGTTGTGAAAGTCGATCTTAACTCCTGGAACTTCGCGCCGAAAATGTAGGATAAAGTGGGGTTTTCTGTAAAAATGAGCATCAAATGAAAATTTGAATTTAGAACGTAGTTATTTAAACACCACGGCATTTAAAAACCGGCCAGTAACGTGTACAAACGATTGAAACCTTTTTGGTATTGTATCTTTTTAAAGATGAATGAAAATCAAAACCGCCCGTTTTGCAAATGAGAGTATTATCACGCTACATATCCTAGGGGCTAAGCAGAGGGCCAACAAATTGGCATTAAAACATAATTTTCACGCGTACGAAGTCGCGGGCAACTTAAAGCACATTATATGGATTGGAACCACTACGTGTGTTGTCATTGTTCTTTCGAGACTCAGATTATAGAACAACCCTTTAGTTCTTAAACCTGAGCGTGTACTACTATCGACTCTGTATAGAACTAGCTGATGTCCGCGGGCACGTTAGCGTGATGAGGGTTTCCGTACTCGATTCCCGCAGGAACATGCCACAGGGACTAAAAGTAACCTTAGTATGATATTTGCCAAGCTTTTGTTTATCTCTGTACCAGTTTTTCATCAATCGGTGTCGTGGTTCCGTCGTAAAAGCATAACAGATAAGGTGACTATTAACGTTAAATACTGACTGTAGGTCAAGCCAGGGGGCTTCACTCTTTATGAACTTTGCACCGCACATGCAGAGGTGAGCCTTTATCTACTAACCCATACCCTTAAATCAGTTTTTCATATTTTCATTTGAGAACTTATTTAACACCCGTTCAGTCGTTAAAGCTTGAAAAAACATACATCCATAGACCCATACCCATAACGTTCGCATTTAACTAGTAAGAGTTAGTAGGATTATTACAATCAGGCAGCGTGATAAAACCATGAAAACGACACATTCCATTGAAAGCTGTATAAATATCAAATGGCTAGTAAAACACCGTGCATACCAATTATGGCATCATATTGCTATCTGAATTAATTTCTAATAACATAACAAATATAATCAGGCGAGCTAATAGCGCCATGTGCCCTTTATTGAGCTAATAATCTTAAATAGAGACCTATGAAAGATTATTAGTTAATAACCAACTTTACTTTGCAATAACAACGTTAATCGAGGCTATTTGCCCTCGGGCCTCGGGCTGATGATCAATAACAACAAACTCCCGCTCGTCAAATAACTCAATATTTTGGTAAATTTTTTTAAGTTCAAATTAAGTCGATGAAGTCCGTGTTTGTAATGGACTTTGAATTTAGACATAATAAATACTCTTTATTTTTTAAATTTCATTTAATTATGTTTACAATTTTGTAGTTTTTTATCCAACCTTTGTCTGCTTTTCTTTGTTGTTCTTGTACTAAAATCTGCAGCTCTTTTTGATTTTATGGTAGTTACAACTTCAATATCATCCTTTGATGTGGATTGCTCTATTGTTGAATCTGCTAATGAGTTTAAATCAAAGTTTCCTACGACTCGTCTCATCATTTCCAAACTAGTGTTGTTTTGTTTTTCTATTCTCTTAGACAACGACGCAATCATATCACTAAATGTGTTCGTGTTATTTGTTGTATCTGTTTCAAAGTATTTATTTTTATCATTATTTTCATTCGTCAAATTCATAGATATAATGTTGGTTACGTTAGTTGTGTCATTATCGTTACTTACGTTCTGTGGCACGGCGACTGGTTTTAGAGTTTGTTCTTCTGTAACAACTTCTGTCGTTCCGTATACTAAATCACTAGTTTCATGCATTTTTTCTATTTCAACCTTGGTATTATTTTGTAAAATCAAATCAGCTGTTTTATTAGAATCAAAACTACTTTCAATCAAACTATCTATTATTTTCTCCAAGGAATAAGAACTATTTTCAAATCCTGTTTTTGTAATGGTATTAAGTGCATTAGGATGAGGTCCGTTTGTACCATTATTTGTATTATTAGTCAGTTCCCTTTTAAAATATTTTGGCGATTCCTTGGACACTTCCTTTTCAGAAAATGTCATGAAGAATCTGTCCTGAGCATCGGAATGTGTCCGTCGATGACTTACGCGATTCGAATTTATTTTATTCATGGGCCATCTCGTTTTTGAAACATCAACATGATCTTTTCTTAGAGCATCTGATTTCATGTTTTTCACTTGCTCACCGAGGTTGTATTTTAGTTCAACTTTTGGCATTTTCTTGTACTTGAAAAGAATCTTATATCTATCTTTAAATGGGTCCGGCCGTAGATTTATTGCCATAACGTTTGCTTGATTCGTACCTAGAAACATGAAACGAAAGTTTGTATAAATGTATGTATGGATAATGTTACTCTTTGACTTCAAAACCTCTATGCAATACAAACATGCAACAGAAATAGAATTTCATGGAAGTGGAACCGCGGGCACCATCTGGTTTCAAAATAAATTAATGAATGTGTACTACTACCTAGGTACTACCTAGCAACGCATTTAAAATCCGCTAAAATTCATATCGGGTAGTAGTCCTTGCTAACTTAGCTGGAAATTGAGGCAAACACTAGACGCTGACAAAAATTAGCTCTTTATAGCTTTATAGAGCTAAGAGATTATGTATGTTATGTATGTATGTATGTAGAGCTAAGAGATTAAAGTTGAATCTCCACAAACAAGTTTGCAGTTAATCGGAAATTGGTTAGGACTACAAACCTACAACATTTTTCAGACCCGAAGACGAACCCCTCCTATTATAGTTCGGCAGAACAATAGGAACAAAAAAATCACTTTACTAGATTGACTGGGCTAACAGAAAGAACTATGAGATTTGGTTCCAGACTATGCGTTTCCTTATCATCCAACCGATATTTCATACCACGGATCGGTATACAACACAATGACAAAAAAATATATCAAATTTTAACTTCTTAGAACTAAAGGTCTAAGTATAGCTTAGACCTTTAGTACTAAGAAGTTAAAATTAACGAAAAGATAGGCCGACGCCGCGCGCCGCGACGCACTGACGGGCATGGTGCAAATATACCTTAGAGTTACTTGTTAACTATAGACTTCTGTTTGTACTCTTAGCAAGTAAACATAAAATTGTAGCAAACAAAATTCTTCCACATCGCTACCTAAGAAGATAAATATTCACGGACACTTCACACAACGCTATCTGATCCCAAAATAAGCTAGGAATAACCTGCTTGTGTTATGGGTATCAGACCACGGATATTAATACTTATATACTTTTATATTCATACATATTATACATAGAAACACCCAGACTCTTGAGACAAACATTTATGGGTCACTCAAATATTTGTTTCCGGTGGGAATTGAATCCACGACCTCCAGCGCCGCAGGCAGTATCACTACCGACCGCGCCACAGAGGCAGTCAAATCTGTCAACCAATGCTTTAGATGAGCACTAAAAAAGTTGTTTCAAGACGTGTGTGTTTGTGCAATCTGAGAACGCAGCAGCGGCTCCCGTGCAACCAGCAGGGGCAAAAACGTGACAAGTTGTAAATGTGGAACACTTATAACATCCCCGCGCATGTTGCAGAGCATAAGCTCTGGAACATGATGTAAATTATAACTGTAGTAGCTTTGATAACTCTAATTTATAATGTCTGTCACTTTTCACTGTTATGAGTACAACAACATTCGACAAAGTGTCTAAACAGTGGTACTGTACACCATAATGCAGCAAAAAATGAATTTCACTACATCTATGCGACCATTACACGAGTAAATATGTCACTGATGTGACTACTATGTGACTCTATTACAACACTAAGTCGTATAAAATGGGCCTATTCTCGGTCGTAACGACGTAACATCGACGTTTTAGCGACCAGCTTATAGAACCAAAAGTTAGATTCGGCACGTTGTGGCGACTTCAAAAATGTTTGTTGGGTAAGTAGTAAAAGTCCCATGTCCTACCTGATACACCCACAGGGGCGGGTTTCTTTTCTTCGCCGTAGTTTTTATTAAGAAGATCGTGCATGAAGTCATGCTTGTCCTCCAATAAGAATACTGGCTTCGAGCTTTCGCTAAATTGTGTCACCGGTAGCGCCACTTCAGATCTTTTACTCGACTCAGCTCTTTTCAAGCATCCATTAGGGTAGCAATATGTAGGCTGATCCGGACACATTTGGACGCAAACACACACCGGCGGGGTTGTATGAAACTCGCTGAAAATAATGTTAAAGAAATGCTCTACTAGGGCTGACTTGTTCGACTTGTCACAGTACGTTGATGTGCCCGGCGCACGACTGATGGGTGCCCCCACTGTAATTAACTGGCTCACGGCATCTGAAAAACCAAAGTGGAATACATACGGGTAATGTAATTCATTTCTAACATCGTAGCTAACACAAACAAATAAACCCATAAACAAAGAAAAAACTCTACAACTTTATAATTTTGTATAGATTAAAATTAATATATTTAAGGTAAACCGTGTGATGTCGAGCAAAGGAAGGAAAGATTTGATTGTTTGTTTGTATGCATTGAATAGATTCCGAAATTGGTGGATCGATTTGAAAAAATACATAATAATAATAATAATGCGCTCGTAGCCCGGCTGACTCAGTGTACTGTAAACGATCACTGCAGTAAGCAATTTTGGCATTGACTGGTCCTTGGATGGGTGATGTGATATTTCATTAGCTAGCGTTTCCATGCTTCGCAAGGCACATGAAACCGTTGGTCCCAGTTGTCAGTCACAGAGCAGTCGGTAAGCCAAGTTGAAGCCCTTAAAGGCGACAAGACCATTTTTAACTGTGGGTCGTCACGACCTACGCCTGTCTATTTCAACACGGCAGTAGGCTAGCCACCTATTTACGTGAACATAAAACTATAAGGTGAAACATATTGAAAAACTTCACTTGTACTGTTCCACAACATTTATTATTGTAATACCTAACCGGTTTCGCCTTTCGGCATTCTCAAAGGCTATTTAATTTACTTATTTAGATCATAATTACACTTCGAACCACCTTCGAACGCATAAACAATGACAATTGTTTCCATGTAGGTATACCAACCATAACAAAAAAAATTAAAAATATCAGTCATTGTTTATGCGTTCGAAGTCTAATTATGATCTAAATAAGTAAATTAAATAGCCTTTGAGAATGCCGAAAGGCGAAACCGGTTAGGTATTACAATAATAAATGTTGTGGAACAGTACAAGTGAAGTTTTTCAATATGTGTAGCAAGTTCCATCAAGTGCCATCAATCAACAGTATCAATAATATAAGGTGAAATGTTGGCGTATACTATGCCTCTGTCTACCCCTTCGCGAATAATAATAAAAAGATCGCAACGAACCAATCCACCGATATTGGTATTTTCATATTTTCATATCAAGCTAATGATATAATACATTAAATTAAATGAATAAAGCGGAAACTTTAACGAAGGAAAAGTAAAGATGTACAGCGTACTCACAGTGGACGACACCGAGAAGAAATACCGTACTGATTATAATTTCCATATCGCTAATAAACTACGTCCGTAAAAACGCTACTGCGAGTGGCCTGGCTGCCTGAGTGAGTCGCCCCGAGCTCAGTTAGCAAACACTCGTATCCTGTTGCGAGCCAAGCATTCAGACAGAAACACTATTGTCGTTTGTGTTAATGTTTCGTAAACTGTCAACTGTAAATAGAAAATAATTCATGTACTACAATGTGTCTCGCGTAACATCTCCTCACACCTCTATAACAACGCTGTCAAATACCTAAGTATATCACTTTGGTAGTCAATCTCACCTCCAGTGACCGAGGACTCAGTCAACAGAGCAGTACGCGCCTTTTACTTTACTACCCTTTACGACATGAAGAAGAGAAAAAAAAGAAACCCGGACTCGAGAAAAACAATTAAATTCCACTACTCGCACCATTATAATAAGTTTGCTGAAAAGTTTGCGTCTCCAAATTGTCGTCCTTAGATTCATATTTTTAGGGCTTCGCACCTCAAAAGGATCCCTTTTTTCAACCGGCCGGTCTAATTATTTTTAAAATCTATGACTGCGCATTACATCTGCCTATCTATACTAATATTATAAAGAGGAAAGATTTGATTGTTTGTTTGCATCGAATAGGCTAAGCTAGAATCTTTCCGGTGAACATTGGCTATATTTCATTCCCGTATTCCCACGGGAACGGGAGCTACGCGGGTGAAACCGCGTGACGTCCTCTAGTTATATATAAAACTAGCTGACCCGCGCAACTTCGTTTGCGTCACATGAGAGTGAGAAAGAGAGAGGTATGGTATTAATATTTCTAGTATTATAATGTTTCCCGTTGCATTTACCCCCGTCGCGTCGCGTCGCTTGTATTTATTAGAGCTGAACCGCATATCTTCGTTTGCGTCTCATGAGAGTGAGAAGGAAAGAGGTGTTAAAGTGATATAATGTTTCCGTCGCTTTTACTTCCACCCATCCGTTTCTCGGTATGGAACTCATCATGTGCGAGTCCGACTCGCACTTGGCCGGTTTTTATCGTTCAGTTGACTGGCTGCCACTGCAGACCAAGTTTACTCCCGTCGCGTCGCTCATACTTTAAAACTTAATAAGAGAGTTATTGTAAGTGAACCTTAAAAGATAGACATTATGCTGTTTAGGACTTATTTTTATAACTTTTTAAGAGGAACAATTTTGTAATACACAATTTTTACGTAACTTTAAATATTTATGCAGCGTCCGCAATGGGAGCTCTCATAAGAAAGAAATAATCCCCGTTCTCGAAACATTATTCATGGCTGCTCCGTCTTAGCGTGATGTTATATCGCCATTAGCCAGCCTCAATAAATTGAATATTAAACTATAAAATAATTTTTAAAATGCAACCAGTAGTTTCTGAGATCCTAGCACAAACAAACTCTTCAGTTTCATTATATCGTGAGCGAACCTTAAGAGACAGACAAATAAGGTTATTGTGAGCGAACCCTAAAAGATAGACATATGCTGTCGCGGACTTTTTTGTAGAACTTTTTAAGAAAAACAATTTTGTAGTACACAATTTTTACCTAACTGTAACCATTTACGCAGCCTACGCCTCGGAAGCTCTAAGACGGTAAAAAATATTCCCCGTTTTCAAAACATTCTTGATTGCTGCTCCGCTCCTATTCGTCTTAGCGTGATGTTATATAGCCTATAGCCATCCTCGATAAATGGACTATCAAACTGTAAAAGAATTTTTGAAATCCAACCAGTAGTTCCTGAGATCCTAGCGTTCAAACAAACAAACAAACAAACAAACAAACTCTTCAGCTTTATAATATTAGTATGGATATGGATATGGATATGGATTCTTAATATGGCAAAGAAGTCAATATGTATGGAACGAAGCAGAAGTACTGAAGTTCCTACGTAGGTACACAATAAGTCCACAATAAAGTGATTGAATTGAATTGAATTGAATTGAGGTACCGGACGACTACGTCCCTAAACTACTTGCGCCATCTGTGGATACAATACTGAACTCATAGTGTGTATGGAAAAAAAGTCCGGCCCGCCCCGTGCGTCGTCAGCCTAGCGCCTTTCAGAACATGAATAGAGTTCCATAGCTGCAAAGCAAGGCGGCGGGCGGGCATCGGCCCGCCGCACTTTCAAATTACAAAATGATTGCTTTACTGACGTGAATTTGTTTTGTAACGTTACTGCGAGATTCAAATCTTGCAGTTGTACCTATTTTCTGCTCACAAGAAATTCGAACAATCGAATCTCGCAGTTTTTGATTACAGCCTTTATTTAAGCTGGGCTGGCTGCTCGCCGTTCTTACAGAAGCAGGCCAAGACGATGGCGAATATCTCTTTGCCCCTCATAGTGGTGATAGTGGTGGGACAGTACCCAAATCCCCCCCCCCCCCCTTCCCCTAGTAGCGGGTTAACACCCGAACCAACTCCCCAGACGCGGGATAGCACCCGAACCCCATAGGCGAAGTTGAAGTGTTCGCCAAAGTCTGCCGAGAGCCCTGGGACATCTTTCCGAGGGCTTACCAGGGACTCCCGGCCGTAAGTAGAACCTTACTAATTTTGATACCTTTGAGAGTGTCGGAAATTCGGAATATACGTTTTTTACGACATGGGGCGATGGCACCAGTAATGGAAGTTGGACCAGTTATGAACAGATTTTTCTGTTTTCCAAAATATTAAGCCGTTGACATTGTTTTTTTTTATGAGCATCACTGTCTCATAACCTATAGACCCTTGAGCTGTCATGTTGATAATGTCGCATGAATCGGCCGTTTTGATTTAAAATGGTCGCCGAATGAAATGTAGCTGTCCTGCGTTTTACTGCAAAATCCATTTTTCTTGCAAATATTGTTAAGTATATTAGCAGTTATGTTATCATTTTATTTGGTTGGTTTTGTTATGTAATTAAATGTGTTATTATTTCAAAAAAAATATACACCGATCAATTGGGGTGAGCATTGGATGCTGTTCAAAAGAGAAAATAAGGCTGCAGCTGCGTTTGGTGACCGTGTAACCCTGTACAACGAAAAATCTCGAGCTATCTGTTCGATGGGACCCCAAAGATTTTTTTTAAAGCTATTCAGAATTAAGCTAACCAAATCATAAATGTAAATGTGTGCAAAAATATCGATCTTGCGTATTTTTCAAACCTGCGTCTATTCGCATACCGGGCAAGACGATTTATCGTTCAGCCATCGATACCCCGACCTCGCAACTTGGTTTACATTACAGCTCTTTTCTTTACTGGATATACCTATTACTAGCTGAGCCGTGCAACTTCGTTTGAATTTGCACGGCTCAAATTATTTTAGACCTAATTAAAAAAAGATAAATACATACATTTTTTTTTTAACATTTTAAGAGGAACAATTTTGTTCATTTACGTAACTTCAACTATATAACAGGTTTAGGAAGGTACTAAACTCTCTAACAACAGAAGTTAGTCATACATATAGAACTCGGGACTTCACGCGAAATACTTAGATTTTCACACCGACGTTTCAACGATCGTGGTCGCGGTTGGACTGAGGCGAGGATCGACGAAAACCATGAAATAACTACTTGTCGAACTACCCTCCGCTATTGTTACAACGAAGGATAAGGCCGACGACACACGACACTCACTAGGTACGTCAGTTTTAATTGGCACAGTTTTACGTTCAAGTTTATTAATCACTGCATTCCACATCCCGGAGAGCTTATATCCATTATCCCTATTAAAATTTTTGTGTTTATTTATTTCAATGGCGTCACGCACCATATGTGGATAATAATGGCGATCAGTGGAGGGGACTTTTGGTTGGTGAAGTTCGATCCAGTGATTACTGTCCGTATCGAGGTGTTCAGCTATTGCTGATTTGTTAAACTGACGGTTTTTCACAGCTGCAATGTGTTGTTTGATCCTTTCCGCGATGGTCCGCTTGGTTTGGCCTTTGTAGGAACTACCGCAGCTGCAATCCATTTTGTAGACACCTGGTGTTTGCAGAGGAATGACGTCCTTTGGTGTTTGCGTAAAGTCCCGAGTTGTATAAGTATGAGAAGTTAGTAGATTTTGAAATAAGTTGACAGGCACGGAATAGCTGTACTGTGGTAATTATCTACTTTTTTGCAGTATTAACTTGGCACCGACTTCAATATTATATTTAATAATTTCTAATAATAAAGGTAAATACCTACGCGTTAATTTATTTTTGAGATTTTAGTTTTAGCTTTGAAGTCGGTTCTATCTTGTTGAATTTTTTTTATTTCATTATTTTAAGTGAGACGAGTAGACTAAAATTATATACTTAGAAGTAAAGTTCTTATCAATACAAATGATTAATTATCAAGCCCAAACACAAGGTTACTGCTCTTAATCGTTAAGGAATTCCGTCAACTGTGTTCCGGCTCCAACATCAGATCGACTCCAGACCTTCATTCAATAATAGTGCTTAATGAAAAAATTAACAGACGCAGTAGTCGTCCCTACAAATTTTTAAGGTTTCCCGCGATTTCTCTGGGATGCCATTATCAGATCCTGATTTCCTTGTAATGGGAACAAATGGGAAGCACCAGCATTCAAACAAAAAAAATCGAAATCGGTTCACACGATCAAAAGTTATGAGGTAACAAACATAAAAAAAATGCCGTCGAATTTAGCACCTTCTCCTTTTTTTTTGAAGTCGTCTTTTTCAAATTGCGCTTTGAAGCGTAAATTTAAAAAAAAAACAGACATACGTACAGACATGATTGTTTTTATTTACACTCATAATTTAGTGTAACTACAGAAGCTTGACATCGCCATTAATTTTTGGAGGTCAGCTCCACGGAAATATTAAAGTTCAGCAGCGTCGTAGTTAGAATGGAACGCCGCGCCGCGCCGCGCCGGCGTTAGTGGATCAAGGATAGATGATGATTACACGCCAGGTTAACCGACAATTGGAAGACATCGTCTTTCCTTCTTTATAAGCTGCCGGCATATGGTCTATCGCCTCAGTTGTGCCGCTGGTTGGCCAGCTTCCTGCACGGGCGACGTATACGGGTTCTCTGTGATGGTCAGGCTTCCTGCTTTTTGCAGGTAAATGCCGGAGTACCACAGGGATCGGTATTGTCCGCAACTCTCTTTTTTCTGCATATCAATGACATGCTGTCTCTTGGGTGCATTCATTGCTATGCGGATGATAGTACTCTGCATGGGCATGGGAGTTATTCTCGCCATTCAGCGGAGGGGCGTGGTGACGTGGAGGAAAAATGACGGCAAAAACAAAGATTCCGTACGAGGGGCATTACAATTGGCGGCCTTATAATGATCTCAACGACGCAACCTTTGGATGGACAATGTGGTTCGTTGTTTTGCGCAGGTACCTATTAAACTCTTACAGTACAATTATATCTGGGTATTTTTAATAGCTACTTAATTATACCTACAATAACAACATATTCTTTACTAAAAAAAAGCCATTGTTTGGAAACGCTCGTGTCCCCACTGATTTGATGATGATTCTGTGGTATGTATACGATTACTGCAGTAAGCAACATTCGCTATAGCAGTTTATTGGATGGATGATTTTTGATCACATTGTGCCAAGTCATTTGAGAACCTTTCGCTGCGTCGGAAGGCACTTGAAACCGTTGGTCAAGGCTATTGGTAACAAGGCAGTTGGTAAGCCAAGTTGAAGCCCTCATGGGCGGCAAGAACAAGTTCAACAGAGGGTCGTCACAAACTCACAACCTACGCCTCGGTCGGCAGGGCTTGTGTAGCGCCTCTGGTGTCGCAAACGTTCTTAGGCTACGGTAACCACTTTCCATCGGAGAGGTGCTGTAAGCTTGTCTGTCACCTTAGCAGTTTAAAAGAAAATAGACTTTTCTATGTATTTTAAGATATACACGCGGGCGGAGCCGCGACCATCAGCTGGCTATGGCATAATGGTTCAACCACATCCGCGCGTCGGCCCGGGGCGCCGCCCATGCGCCCATACAGTACACAGACCGGTCCTGCTGCTCGCCCTCGCTCTCGCCCCGTTCGTGTTTGCTGATATTTGAGATATGCGAGGTTATCAGCGATAGTGCTTGTTTGTTCGCGTAAGGCCCAACCCTCACGATACCACACGAACAGACAAACATAACTTAAAAAAAAACAAGTTTCGTAAAACTTGAGAGATCCATGTACCTAATACCAAGTCAGCCTCCTTAGGGGCCGTCCATTAATCGCGTGAGGTTTTTTTGGGCATTTTTTGGACCCCCCCTCCCCCTTGGTGATATTTGGTGAGGTTTCAGATTACCCCTCCCCCCCTGGGCCGAATCACGTGTATTTTTAGTAACTACCTACGTTTTTTTTAAAATTTAGTACATAGAAGTCTCTATTGATATTATCCATCCAAACTTCTAGCTAATCCGCGCAACTTCGTTTGCGTCACATAATAGAGACGGATATCGTATTAATATTTTAATATATTTCCCGTTGCATTTACTCCCGTCGTGTTTCTATATAATATTCATTATTTTGGAGCTAATAAAGAAAGTGTCAGTTTGTCAAGCTTAAAATCTTACGTTGGTTTGATCGCAGTTGGCTAAATAGAAGCGAAGTTATGAGCAAAAGTACAATAATCAAGGTTGAATTTCCATGCGATCATTATGCTTTTGATCACGACTATCGATATCCCCGTTGACTGAGCTGTGTTTTTTTTTGTTGCGGGGGGAACGCGGTTTGGCACCATCATCCTAGCCGCGGGGGCAGCACCTACCCACTAAACCCCGCGGTGTTCCTCCTCATCCTACAGCCGGCATTGATATCCAAAGATTATTCACGTCGGCAGAGAGGGTAGAGAGCGGTGAGCAGGTGGGCTCTGAAGGCATCTCCGGAACAAGGAGAGGGGCCTTCCCCCAAATGATCATCGGTGGACGGGGTCATAGCTGCGTGCATCGGCTAGTCTAATATATTATATACTAGCTGTTACCCGCGACTTCGTCCGCGTGGAAATTATGTTATAAGCAAAGTTTGAACCGTATTCTATTTGAGCCTCTAGGATAAGTCGTAACCAAAATGTGGCAACAAATTTAGGACATCCTCCAACTTACCCGGGGAGTTATGCGCTAGATGGATTTTTTTAACGTGAGGAAATTCCCACAGGAATGTACTATGACTCCCACTGACTAAAAACCACACGTATCCTACCTAACAGCCTACGATTGGGAGCCCCGGGTAAGCCCTCTAAAGGATACCCTAGGACTGCGCTAGATGGATAGGAAGAGACCTCATGGTTTTAGTGGGTCCAAGGCCGGTATGACGTACGTGTTTATTAATTAGCCCCTTTAATAATTAATTATAAGAGTAAGTAGTATGGTGAAGCGCGAATACGAAACGTTTGTTAGATTAGGGCCACAGACTGAAAACTTTACGCATAATCGGAAGAGTTGAGACGATAACACTAACGCTAACGGTAGCCAGTAAATGGCAGTCGTTAAACCAAGTTGAAGACCTTATAGATTTAATAATTTTCAAAAGTAGGCAGTACTAACGCCTGTCCATTACAACACGGCAATGCGGCTCACCACCTATTACGTTACGTGGGACAAATTAAAAAAAGGTAAACATATAATATGCCTCGATACCCCTTTGGGGATAAAGGCGTGACCGTATGCATGTACTCATTATGTTTAAGGTGATTTAATTTATGTACCCATGTCACTGTAGCCAAAGCTCAACATTTTTCAGTAAAGTTGTTTTAAGAATGTTCATTATAAACAACGTTTGTGTGGCGTGTTGGCTTAATCATAATCATTTTTTGATTAAGCAAACAGGGCTGTTTCACACGCTGCTTGATGAGTCTGATGAAGAAATACCTCTCCTTTCATAGATCTTATGTGACGTAAACGAAGTTGCGAGGGTTAGCTAGTTTTTACATATAGTAAAACTGTTGAGGGTCGAGAGTCTACTGCAGCCGAAAATGAAATTACATTTTTCATGTGTGTCTGTCTGTCTGTATTCCGAATAAGTATCACGCTGAAGTTACTGAATGGATTTGAATGAAACTAATTACAATCAGAGCTTATAATCCGAGGAAGGTTCTAGGATACTTTTGATCTCGATATTTTACGCGGTTCCTTTGGGAGAAGGGATGAAAGACAAAAATTTTTTTTTGGTTGTTACTTCTCAATGCGTTTTCGGATTCCAAAATTTTTAGTGTTATAAAGGGAATACTGTAAGGAATGTTTCACACGAGTTTCCATGTTAAAGGTTTTCTAGTTCAGTAATTAGAGACATCCCAACTTTCGCAAAACCTAGAATTCAAGGATCCCTTTGAATGTGAGGGTAAATCTAAACTGGCGTGTTGGCTTAATGATAAAAAAGCTTAATGATTAAGGCTATTTTAAAATAATTCAGTCCGCCGCGAAGGCGTTCACTCACGCCCCCCCCCCCCCTTAAAAGCGGGATCGCACCCGAAACCCCCAAAGACGCGGCATAGCACCCGAACCACCTCCTAGGCGACGACGCAGTGGCGGCCGTGGGTCTGCTGGGAGTCCTGGGACACCCTTCCGAGGGCTTACCCGGGGCTCCCAACCATAGGCTGTTAGGCGTTACGTAAGGTTTTTTTAATTGGTAGGAGTCCGGCATAGCATCCACGATGGATTTTCCTTCACGTTATAATAAAGTATACTACATATTACATGGCTTGTACAATAGTATAGCGTAGCCTGAAATTTGATTTATATTAGTGTGAGCTATGAGATCTAGAAAACTGATAAACTTACTTATTATGTTATATACTAAATGCATATTTAAAAACAAACACGTACTCTAATGAATTTGATTATTGTTCTTTATCAAGCCTATAAATTACTACTACTAATCTTTACAGTTAGGTACTTTTGATTGTTGCCCGTAAATACATAAACAAATATATTTTGTGTCTGTCAAGCCGTTAGAATAATAATATGAAAGAATATGAAATATAATTTCATTGACTGCCTCTGTGGCGTAGTCGGTGTAGTGATACCGCCTGTCGCGCCGGAGGGCTTGGTTCGATTTCTGGGTTGTTCCAATTAGTTGTGTGATCCACAAATGTTTGTTTCGGAGTTTGGGTGTTTTCTGTGTATAATATGTATGTATTTAGAAATATATAAGTATGTATATCAGTCGTCTGGATATCGTAGCAAACACAGAATTATATTTTTCTCTATCGGGCCTCCAAGATATTTAGCGTGATAATATGTAACCGGTGTGTAAAACCGATCTCATACTAATATTCCTGCAACGGTTTAGTTTAATCAATCCACATACTTACATATTTTATTACCCTCTGCCTAGTCCCTAGGATATGTAGCGTGATAATATATAGCCTATTTAAAGATCCTACCTCTAGATTGCTCTTTCAAATAAAAGATTAATTAAAATTATTCAGTAATTTCTGTATTTTGCAAAAATATACAAACAGATTTTCATTGTTCTCTGCCGAGCTCCTAAAAAATTTAGCGTAATAATATGTTGTCTGAGTGTAAAACCTATCTCCTACTAATATTCCTGCTACGTTTTAGTTAAATCAATCCAACGGTCTAAACATTTCATTGCTCTCTGCTTAGCCCCTAAGACATGTGGCGTGATAATATATAGCCTATTTTAAGACCACACCCCTAAGTAATATTTGTGCAAAATTTGAACCAAATCTGTTCAGTACTTTTCGAGATCCTTCCGGACAAAGCAAAGCAAACAGACAAACAGACAAAAAAAATTCTAACTATATTTTCAGCTTCGGTATCTTATGTAGAACACCCGGCGAGTATTTTTTTGTTAATATTTCCAATGTACAGTTTTGGCTTTTCTATAATTTTATTATATGTATAGATAACTTATAATAAAGCTATAGAGAGTTTAAAATCTGTACGTCAAATATATTTGGTAATTATTTTCCAAGATATTTTTTTACTAGACATTCTATCTATGTAACTTCCATTATATATGATACTGAAGCTAAAATAGTTTTTTTTTATATGTCATCCTGTATCACGCCAAAACTATGGATTAAATAATATTTTAAATAATACTGACATAATTTGAGATTATTATTGATCGGATTAATGCCGATATTCTGCGCGGTTCCTTTGGGAGACACGATGAAAAACAAAATTATTTTTGTGTTGTATGATCAACGCATAGGTATTCCGATTTCAATTAATTTCTGATGTAAGAAAGGAGTTAAGTGCTTTATGAATTACTAGCTAGCCCGCAAAGAGTGTAGCTTTCCAACAGTGAAAGAATTTTTCAAATCGGTCCAGTAGTTCCGGAGCCTATTCGTTACAAACAAACAAACAAACAAACAAAAAAAACAAATCTTTCCTCTTTACAATATTAGTATAGATTCCATACAAGTTTTAATATTGTAGGTTTTGTTGTTCAGAAATTACAGTGATCTCAAATTCAGGGTTGTAAAGTTGCTGTTCGAAATAAATACACGTGATATCTCGCTACACCCCCCACCCCTCCTGGTGATGTTTCGTGATTTTTGTCAGACCCCCTCCCCCCCCTTTCGAGCCTCACGTGATTAATGGACGACCCCTTAAGGAACCTTCTGTCTTAATTTTTAGACCATTTAACTAACGAACGTTATTTAAATGGTAACTAAAGTAAGTTAAATGGTCTAAGGTCATAATATAACGTAATTAGCTAATAATTTAACGTTATACGAAGAACGAAGATAATTTACGTAAATAAAGAACTAAGTTGCGTGACTTGATTTATTTACAAGTTAGGTAGGTCCTATGTTTTTGAAGAAATTTAATTTCTTTTTGTACTTATGTGAGCTGATAGCTATAACTATGTACTTACTTTCGTTATTTAAAATAAAAATATTTTCCTTCTCTCTTTCTTTCTTTTTTTGCTTTCCGGTACCCTTCTATCTCAAATTTCTATGTTTACCGCGTGATACCATTTATGGCGCCTACTATGACAAAATGAAGCAAGAAAGAAAAGAAAAAGAAAGTAAAAGTCGTTTATACATTAACTAATAATATCTTTAACAATAAAAAACAACAAGTTAAAAATATCCTGAAAATAAATCATACGATTTATTTTCAGGATATTTATTACATTACACTTCCTCGAAAACACTTCCCCGAACGGCATTTCATCGAAAAAACTTCGTCGAAAACATTTCCCCGAAAAATCATTTCGTTGAATAATTGAGAAAAGTTGTTAAAGCTGCTGAACAGAGCGATGTATAATCTATACTTATAATAAATAATCTGTAGAAGTGAAAAATCTGTACATTCAAAATATCGAAAAAATAAATAGCAGAGGGTGTTACTAGACCGACACCGAACCCAAAAATGTGATTTAAAAAATTTTTGTCTGTCTGTCTGTCTGTCTGTTTGTTCAGGCATCACGCAAAAACTACCGGTTCGATTACGATCAAACTTAGTATAATTATTCTTTAATAGCCTGGGCACCACACTGGGTACTTTTTATGCCGGAAAAGTATATAGAATTCAAAGCAAACTTAATTTTGCGGTGCGATCCCTAGACCCAAAGTTATTATCAATTATTGCTTAAACGGTTAATGGTACGATGATGAAACTAAGCATGAGCGTTGTTTGTTACAATTTGAAAAAAGTAATTTTAACATTTTCGCAAATTCCACCTCCAAAGGTATAAAAAAGGAGGGTAAAGTTTGTATGGAACAACGTGATTCCTTGGTCCTATCTACTTAAAATTTGGCATATAGTATTATTAACATAATTGATGGAAGACGTGTTTCGTATTTTATTGAAATTTATACTATAACGAGCTAAAAAGGGAGTGTAAATTATTTTGGGGATGATTTTCTCCCCAGTTGGTATCAATACTCCTTAAATACTCTTATTTTATACTTAAATTACTTTTTATTTTGACACATAATTTGTGAAAGCGTTGTCATTTATGTTTTAAGGTTTACTTTAGACTTCAAAGAGATGATTTTACTACAAAGCTATAAAGTTAAATAAAAAGCGCTATTTTGGTATAATATTAACCAAATATGCTATACGGAAGTATTAAGTATTGCTAATTTATTCAAATTTTCTGTGACAAAAATACATTTGTGAAAAGTAGAAGAAAATTCTAAGATGGCTAGCCAGAAACAATGAATGACCACGCTTCAGGTAGTATCCACTGGTCAATAAAATAACACCGCATGTTACCATCTACGCTCAATCCTTACGTCAAAGATTGTCAGCAGACTGATCATGGAAGGCATGAACTTTATTCTACATATAGTGCTGACTGCATTCTGTCAGGAAACAGACTTACTAAGTCTTTGTAAAATACGGGAATGGCCTCTACGAAGACTACATTCGACAGGACTGAAAAAAGCCATTACAATGAACATTAACGCTTAGCTGATGAAATTTATATTGTTAATACGTTACCAGGTCTTGGTTGGACCATCTGTATTAGGAGGACAAAGCCTACAGTAGTTCGGTTTATTTAAATGTCGTAGGCTGGGACTACCTGAAGATGGAACTAAGTTACGATGTCAATTGCTTAGAAGAGAAATTGTGTCAAGTAGTAGTTTAGCCATTGAATTAAGAAATGTATTTAATAAAAAAATTTACTTGGCTCATATATTATGCATTATGAATTTGTTAATCAGAAATCTATCTAACTAGGTATTATTATAAATGCGAATGTTTGTGAGTGTGGATCGCTGTTTGTTACTCTTTTACGCTGTAACGGCTGAACGGATCTGGCTGAAATTTGGTGCCTACAGAGGTATGGTACTTATAGTCTAGGAACAAAATTTCACGCAGGCGAAGCTGCGGGCATCAGCTAGTGATAAATAAATATCTAATATAAAATCAGCTCCGTAACGTAGTTAAGAAATGTATTCGATCAAGTTATCTCAGTTTATCAACAGCCGCAGGCAGTGATAACGAGGACCCAAGAGTTGCTACTTGCTAGTGATTGCGCGCGTTCGGTTCGACCCCGAGCCGAGCCGAGCCGCAGCAGCTCGCAGCAGTCAGTATCGGCACTATAATGTGTGTTGTGAACTTGTGTTGATGTGTCTAGTACTAGCGTTATTCGTGGTGCGGTCGGAAGTAAGAGTGAACGCGCGCTTGTTTCCTACATTAGTTAATACGTTTTCGGTACATTACACAGGCCTGCAAAATGAGGGTCATAACTTCCTCTCTGGAATTTGATAGCTGATCCTAGGGTATTTTGGTGCGCTGATTACGAATATGTACTTAGATTTTCTCCATCACCTCCAGATTTTTCAAAAAAGGCACCGATAGAAAATAGAAAAAAAAACCCACGTTTTCTCAAAAAAAATATATATTTAAAAAAGTACATTACCTTTAACTTATAAAACGACTAAAATATAATAATAACTTGTTACTAGTCTAAATTACACGTAAATTTTATTTGTAGAACCTGGTTCTGTTTTCCTGGAACCTTCGGTTGTGCGATTTTCGCTTAAATTTCCGGTTTGGATCGTCGCGCTTCAATAAACAACAATAGTCCGCCATCATGCTAGTATTCCATCTTCCACGATATCAGACTTCAAGCTCTTTTAAATCTTGCTAAAATCTTTCGCCTTGTTCTTTGCTAACGGCTCCTATATTTTCTGGGAAGTAATCAATGTGCGAATTTAGGAAATGAAGTTTAGTGCTTGTTTATGTCCCTTTTATTTAAGAATTGTATCCAGTTATGTCACAACAACAAAAGTAGCCATCTTTATCACGGTCTTTAGCCTCTCTTCATAGCATAGGTGAAACGATTTTGAAGCTATTTTTCTGGCCTTTTAAATACTTGCGAAATTGTAATAAACAAGTCGAACAAAGTTTATGAGGTGTCGAAGTTTTGTCTTGGTTACTTAATACGTGTCCAAAATAACTTTTGTAAATATTTTTCACTAACTCTGTAATGCTGTTTCATTGTTTTATTACCATAAAATTCCGGGAGATATTACAAAAACAATTCGTAGAATTTAAACAAGTTTGCAATGACATTTTAAAGTTCATGTTTCAAGATACAACTGTTGATTTTCTAAATCAGTGTGGGTAATTATACAAAAATCCTTTGGTTTATCTTTATTATACCCTTTTCTAATAATATTTACAAAAATAGGTATCTAATATTACTACTAGGTATTTTTTTGATTTTATTACAAAATTAAGTCAAAATTACCCGTTTTTAACATGGTTAAGGCGAATTACTTATACTTTTTATGTAGTATTTACCAAATTACTGATCTGCATGAATTTCTATGTCCCCTTACACTAATTAAATGCAATAAAAATAAAACTTAAGTAATTTAACGACGTTTTATAAATTTTAAAAGGTAGGCGCTCAGACATTTTGAAGCAAATTCTTAAATATTCAATATCAAAAAATCCTGACGTTTAGGATTTTTTTTATTATTTTTCTCGTAATCAGCACACCAGAAACTATAAAAAATGTTACTCAGATTTCAAAGAGGAAAACCATTGCAGACCTGTGTTATTGGTGAGTGTTGTTGTGCAACGTTTAGTTTAAATTTTTCTTTGTTTGGCGTGACTAACAAGTATTTAATCTCTTTAATCATTTGTAGTCATAGCAAATAGTCTACAGCAAATAGGTAGGTAAGTACTGAAATTAAGATAAAACCTAGCTAGGTAACCAACGAGGTTTCATAACGTTTTGGAACTAAGGCCACTTGCAGGTATAATTCCCCTATTCCACTTATCCCACGCGGTCACCCCCAATCCCAACCGACCATGGGACTGGGAAACAATTATTTCACAATGGTTAAACTTATTTAGCGTACATACCTATTGACATGTTTTGTATCTTTGCTCACCTCTCGACGTTTCGGCTGTTGTCATGAGTAGAAGAAGAAAATTATAAAATCATTTAGTGCATACATAAGTGATAGATACATTTCTGTGCGTCCAAAGTCCCCGCCCCCGTGCATTGTTGTCGATCAATAGGGGCTATTTCTTAGGAAAGAACTCCCTGGTTCGGTTATCCCAAACGTCTGCTGAAGTCTGCTGTTGACAGATGTTGCACAGTTAACAGCTCGAGTGTTGACCTCTGGTGTTGTAAACGTCCATGGGCTATCTACGGTGGGTGACTCGAAGGTTTCAGACTTCAAAGTCCAAAAACCATATTACAGATCTACTCTGACTATATCAACCATGTAGGCAGGTACTTGTTTGAAGTAATTATAGGTAGCTATTAGCAGCTATTAGTATTAGGTACTACAGGATATTCACTGTGTGTTATTTATTGTGTTTGTCCGATAACATCATCCTCTTCCTCCGTGATCACGGCGCGGCGTTTGCATCGGTGTCACGGCCACAATACCGGCAACACTTAATTAGATACCTACACATGGTAAATACCCATTCCCTTAACTTGAATGCTGAAGTTAGTGACCAACTAGTATTATAATTGAAGCAACCAGAGCTCCCCCCCTTGTTATCCTGTGTACCTACCCTTGGCTGTTCCCTTGATGGTGCAGTGGGTAATAAATTTTAACCGCTGTACCCTAATTGTTTCCGCTATTCAAAATTCAAATAGCGTTACTTCCGTCAGAAAAAAGTAACTGAGTTACTCCCTACTTGCGCCTAAAGAAGTTTTACTTCAAAAAAAAATTCTGAAATAAGACAATCCATTTAGAGCTCCTCGGTATAATTTATTCTTATCTCCTTGGCCCTCCATACCACGGGGTGCCACGATTCCACAATCTGAGTTCCCATGACGCAAAGACGCCCTGTTTATGTTTCCAGTTGTGTATCTTTTAGAGATGTTCCCAAACCTACTCCATGGCCCAACATCGAGTAGATTTGGAAACATCTAAAAAATGCACAACTGGAAACAAAAGCAAAGCGTCTTTGTGGTGTGCGCCTCCCTACTGAGTTACGGAGGAGGCCAGATGACCAGTCAACCACCGCGGTATTTCGCCTCGCTTCGACGGGGCAGCAGGATAGACCAGAGATGGTCAAGGGCCTGTGACCCGCATAGGGACACCCCGGAATGGGGCTCTCCGCGGCGCGGCGCCATTACTGACTGGTCCAGTTACAGTACAGTGCCGCAGTATCAGCTCAGTCGTTATCGTGAACGAGATGGACTACTTAACTGGGCCAAGTGACGATAAAGTCAACAAACAAATGATAAAACGCGGAGTAGCAAATCTCAGTCGCGTATCGACGTATCGTCTATAATATAATTAACTTTGCTAGCTTACATAAAATGATGCTAAAAACTTGTAACATACAATAAATTCCCCTATTCCCTGTAGTAGGTGTACCTACTACTGTATAGTCTTACCAGTAGTACTATTGGGAATATGAAAACCCCTTAGTATTTCGATTTAAGTAGATAGGTACACCTAGACTTTTCAAATTAACACTATAAAAAAACTACCTTACCTATTAGTTCTTAACCGACTTCAAAAAAGGAGGAGGTTCTCAATGCGTTCGCTATGTTTTTTTTTGTATGTATGTTACGCGATAGCGGCGCCAATTATGGATGAATTTTGATTTCTTTTTGAAAGAGGCTACGCTGGGATCATCAGGGGACAGCTGAGGGAATTCCTTAACGATTTACAGCAGTTACCTTGTGTTTCGGCTTGATTGATTTGTGTTGATGAGAACTTTACACCTAGATAGATTAGATATACTTTTCGGTCCACCTGTCACTTAAATAATAAAAATAAAAAAAATAGAACCGACTTCATACAATCCTTAAAAATTAAATTTAGGTACTTAGCACAAAGTGATAATGTATTTTGATTTATCAGATTTTATTCAATATAATCTAATATATAAAATTCTCGTGTCACAGTTTTCGTTGCCATACTCCTCCGTAACGGCTTGACCGATTCTCATGAAATTTTGTGAGCATATTGAGTAGGTCTGAGAATCGGCCAACATCTATTTTTCATACCCCTGTGACCGGGAAAAACATTGCACGCGGGCGGAGCCGCGGGCGTCAGCTAGTAATAAATAAATATTCACGAACATTGCACACAACGGTATCTGATCCCAAAGTAAGCTAGGTATAACCTGTGTCGAAAAAAGAAAAAGAAAAGAAAATGTATGTAATGCATGGTTTCTTTATTGGGTTCATATTAATTCGGATAAATTCATAAAATGCTGTTTACGTCCAGAGATGTTCTTGCTTGCTTTATCTGAAACCAAAAATAATAAACGTTAGTCTCACATGTAGCTAATATTCCTAAACATATCATAATGCACATGAATGCATACTTTATAGGTCCACAATAAATTGGGTACATTGACTCCTTACCGAAGGACATCAAATGTATCAGCGTTGCATACACCTCACCGCGAGCCGGTACCAGCCTGATGGATCGCGGATTATTGGCTGCGATATAATATACCTATAAATAAATCCATTTCCCATTCCATTTCCCACTGAAGACTCCATTCACGTCCCACTGTGGACGGCATGATGACACAGAGGCCCGGTGAATCGCAGATTGACCTCATGACAATTTAATAAGCTATACGGAGCTTTAACAGATAAGTAATAACATGTAAAAGGAATAAAAGAAAAAAAGCCTTCGTAGACGTGCTATCAGACTTCGCACACGCGGTACCAACGAACGATTCGTGTCGCTAACAGGATAAACTTGACCGTACACATAAACCTTGCGTCTTGATAATATTAGACCAGGTTATTACGTTGTTCGGCTTTAACTAAATGATGTGCAAAGAAAATTATCAATTTGACATTAGAAACGGAATTATATTCAAATTTAGATAAAAAACAAATAGACCGACGCGATGTTACCATGGAGTCTGTACCTCCAGGAGCAATCTCCTTGGAGTATAACTTCAGAACTTCGCAAGATCATCAGATCGTCGCGACAACCTGCTTGTGTTATAGCGATCAGGCCACGGATATTAATAAGGTCAATGCTGGGAAGTCTTACACTTTTTGCAAAGTTGAAATGTTTTTTCATTTATCTTCTAACCTATGGCAGCCCTAATCAATCGACTTGAATAGCAAATTTAATAAACAGTAAAGGATTTTCAATAAAATGTATTGCAATGAGATTTACCTATCTAAACCTACATATATAATAAAACTGTAGAGGGTCGAGAGTCTGTACATGGAAGATATTTTGAAAATTTTAATTGGAGGGCGTTCTCTAATCGTTACTGAAGCCGAAAATGTAATTTAAACTTTTCATGTCTGTCTGTCTGTCTGTCTGTATCCCGAATAAGTATCACGCCGAAATTTCTGAACCGATTTGAATGATTCTTGGTACATTCCAAGCTTATAGTCCGAGGAAGGTTCTAAGATACTTAAGATCCCGAAGTTTTGCGCGGTTCCTGCGGGAGAGGTGATGAAAGATAAAATGGTTTTTCAGTTGTAATTTCTCAACGGGTGATGCGATTTTAGTTTTGGAAAGGGAGTACTTTAAGGATTTTTTGACCCAAGTTTCAAGGTTGAGGGGTTTGTAGTTCAGAAATTAGAGGCATCTCAACTTTCGCCAAACCTAGAATTCAAGGGTTCCTTTGAATGAGAGTGTAAATCAAAACGGGCGTGTTGGCTTACTCATAAAAGAGCTTAATTATTAAGGCTGTTGTAAAATAATAGCAGATTGTTTTAGAATAGCCTTAATCTTTAAGCTCTTTTATGATTAAGCAAACAGGGCCGTTTCACACGGTGCTTGACGAGGCTGATGAAGAATTACCTCTCCTTTCGTGTACATTATGTGCCGTAAACGAAGTTGCGAGGGTCAGCTTGTACTAAATAAACAGGTTTCTGTGAAACTGGTCGCTTAGACGGACTTCCCTGACGATGCGAGGCAACTACGTCTAGGGTCCTTATTTTCTGATTGGTGATAGTTATGGATTCGTGCAGAGTGTAATGGAACGTCTTCAATAAATGACAATCTGATTAATACTCTATGAATTGAAAATAAGATATACCTAGATTTAATTTTATAGCCAGTCAAATGTCTTGAGAGGTAAGTCCGGCACAATTGTGACCGCAGGTGTTCTAAACATTTTATACTTAATTTTACCCGACTGCGCGACACAAAAGAAGGGTTATTGTGTCGGTGGGTTTGAATAGCAGGCTGAATGAATTGATGCACAAATAAAATTAGGAAAACGTAATGTTGTAGTATAAGACACAGCGAATAAGGTGCTTAGTATTATAGATTCATTCCTAAATACCATTTATTGACGTCAAAATAATTACACATACATTTTTAAAGAGCCACGTAACAATCTTATGTTCTTAATATTATAATAATATTATTAAATTGAGCTTTAAAGAAAATATCAAAATAGACGCTAAATATGGAACAGGTACTCAAATATGGGCTCAACAAATAGAAACTTATAATATCTTGTACGCATTTTGAAGCGCTCGTGGCCCCGCGGACTCAGTGTTCTGTAAACGATCACTGCAGTAAGCAACTTTCACTATGGCCGGTCCATGGACGGGTGACCATATATGTGATCACTTTGTGACATTTATTTGAGCGTTTCCGTGCTTCGGAAGGCACGTTAAGCCGTTGGTCCCGGTTGCCAGTAAAATGGCAGTCGTTAAGCCAAGTTGAAGGCTTTATTTCAACAGCAGGCAGTCACAACCTGCGCCTGTCCACTTAAACACGGCAATACGGCTCACAACGTATTACGTGGGACAAATTATAAAAAGTTGAAATGTGGGTACCTATATAATATGCCTCTGCCTACCTCTTCGGGGATAAAGGCGTGATGATGAACCTGAATCTTGTACGAAAATAACAATTGTAAATATTTATCTTATAAGAGACCAAATTACTTTGGAAGATGGAAGAAATCACATAAAAACCTCACATAACCAACCACCTAAAATACTAATACCTAAATATGGGCTAATATAGACTAGTAGACATAGTCATAGCCCATATTCGAAATTCTTTACTAAAATCAACATGATCGTGTACCTACTTTACAAATCATATAAAGCAAGCAATAAATCGACTGAAAATCATAAAATTAAACTTATTTTCTGCAATAAATTGCATAGTTACAGGTATACTGGGTGTAACAAAATTACCTATCCAAATTTCGTCACGTGACGTGGTATCAGTCAAGAAACATTACAAAAATGAAGAAAAAAAATATCATGAATACTTTAACCGTAAAGCCGTTTTAAAGGTCCTATATGCTATATCGTGCAATGTGTGGGGTCGATAGCCTGACTAGTTGCAAGCCATTATTCAATAGACACAATATTCTACCACTGCCGTGTTTGTGTTTGTATTCGAGATGTGCATCTTTGTAAAAAAACATTCACACTTATTTCCAAAATTAGGAGACATGTCTAATAGCCGTACAAGGCATAAAAATAGATTACAAATTCCGAGGGTGAACTTAAAGGTGGCTAAAAGAAATTCTTTTTGCATGTGCATTACTTTATAGGTAGGTATAACCACCTACCGGATTGCATAAAGGTACTAGAAGGATCTCCATTTCGCAAGAAATTACTTGGAATCCTAAGCGTTAAAGGCTATTATACAGTAAATGAATATTTGACGGATAAAATAACTTGTGACTAATGTAGACTGTGATTGTTAAGTAATGAGAATTGATTGTTAATGTGTAATTGTTACCTATAAGTATTATCTTGTGACATTTTTATACTATCATAACTATATTATGACTGGACGAATTCCTAAATTGTGATTTTATGTTTTTAAATTTTGATACTATGTAACATGTAAATATAATTTTATTATTTCCACGTCACACGGCAGAATATGCTTGTACCTTGATAATTTTATAAGATCCATTATGTAACCATATTCTATGAAAGAAAGATTTTAATTTGAATTTGAATTATAAATTTTCATTTTTACCCTTTCTATCGCTACGCGACAACGACAGCCAGACGGGTGCTCTGTGTTTGTTTTGCCACGGCGACCATGTTACCTCGAATTGCTCCGGTAAAAAATGAATTCTTAATGTGCGACAAAAAATTTAAAAAAAATTGAAAAAATTACCCCCCTTTATTATTAAATATTTGTATTTCATTTCCGAAGCCAAGTCATCTCATGAAATTTGGAGAGGTAATTTTGTTACACCCAGTATAGAGCTAATTTTCATTAATTAAATTACACTGTGAAACGTAGCGTAAAAAATCTTTCGCCGACAGCAACACAAGTATGGCCGATACTGGTGACACTGACAGCTCGCTCGCGATTGACGAGAATGAGTGAGTGTGATGTTAGAGCGAATGAATGCGATAGCCTATCGTCGTTTGTTGCGTCTTTCGATTGTAGGTTTTCAAGAATTGTTACTAGCCCATATTAAAGCACTAGCCTACATTTGGTCACTCTCCTCTATATGGTTAGAAACATTTCAAAACTTGGTTTCGAATGTGGCCGAAGGGTAAGGTATTACCCATAGACTTATAACACATAGACTGAGAGTCGCTCAATTATACGTACGCGCCCGCGAAGCCGAACCAATATTAATGTAGGTGTAAACTACTCGTCTTTATACTCGGTGACACTCACACAAGCTTACAGAAAATGTTGCCAGGAAATAAAATTTACCCTATAAATGGGAAAAAAATAAAATTGTTTGTATACATTTAAGTCAACCTCACGTGCAAGCTCGTGCACCTGCTGAACAACGGACGAGGCTCTGACGGCGGCGGTCCATTTCAACACGGCGATGGGCTCACCACCTGTCACGTGGGACCGAATTGTACACGGTGAAATGTGGGCCGGTAAAGGCCTCTGCCTACCCCTTCGGGGATAAAGGCGTGAGTATATATATATGTATGTATTTAATTTAACATTTAACTCTATTTATCTATATGCTATACTCTTCGCGGGGTAGGCAGAATGGTCTCCCATATTTTATTAATATGTAGTTTAAAAAAAAGCTAAATTAAACACTAAAGTGTAAAACGACTTACCTACTAACCAGTATAATAAACAGTTTAAGTTTTTACTAGTAGGCATACCTATATATACTTCTAGAGTTCCGTAGCCAAAAGGTAAATAAGGAACCCTATTTATGAGGTTCAGCCGTCCGTCTCGCTGTCTGTCTGTCTATTTCGAGGTTCCATCTCAGAAACCGTAATAGCCATAGAGCTGAAATTTTCCGAGATGATGTATTTCTGCTGCCACTATACCAACAAATTCTAAAATCAGTAATAATTTGTATTTCAAACTGTTGTAGTAAGTAATATATTATTACTACCGGCCTCCCTGACCGAGGGCCTGAGAAGGACGAGTTGGCTACTCGACGTTTTTCCAGAAGCATTCATGGTGGTGGAATAGTAACTAACTCTACCCCCTTCCCCAAGTGGCGGGATAGCACCCGAGCCCTCTAAGCGAGGCCAAGGTGGTTGCCTAAGTCTGCCGGGAGCCCTGGGACATCCTTCCGAAGGCTTACCTTACTTATTAAATTAATAAACTTGTTTTAATTACAATATTTTACTAAATTATGTGGTATACCCACCCACAAAATTTTGCAAATAACATTATTTAAGTAGGTATGAAGCGCTTGTGGCCCCGCGTACTCAGTGATCTATAAACGATCTGATCTGTAAACGATCACTGCAGTAAGCAACTTTCACTATGGCCAGTCCTTGGATGGGTGACCATCCATGTGACCACTTTGTGACATTTATTTGAGCGTTTCTGTGCTTCAGAAGGCCGTTAAGCTGTTGTTTCCGGTTTCCAGTAAAATGGCAGTCATGAAGCAAAGTTCAAGGCCTTTTGAGGCGGCTTGAAAAATTTCAACAGCAGGCAGTCACAACCTGCGTCATCTCAACATGGCATTACGGCTCAGCCCCTATTACGTGGAACAAATTCTAAAAAGGTGAAATGTGGGCGTATACAATGCCTCTGCCTACCCCTTCGGGAGTAAAGGCGTAAGCATATGTATGTATGTGATAAGAGTATTTTTATAACAATAACAGTTCCTAAAACCGATATTGAAGCAAATAAGAGAAAATGTGGGAAAATTTTATTCTCATTGCTTGCAACATTGTCTATGAAAATGACGTCACTAAAATGTACGATTTTTGTTTCTTTAAATGAGGTGTTTTTAACAAAAATGTAACATATTTTGCAGTACTAACCTATGCAATGTGATCTTTAGGCGTTTGGAACAATTTTCAGATGAATTGTGGCATCCTTTCACTGCAGAATACGTCATTTTTAGACGAAAATTACGCGAGCTCTTTGCACTGACACTAGATGTCCGGTACTAAAACGCCGATTGATGTAGGCAGCTGGTATCAGCTGCCTTGAAATGGCTTCACGTCGCTCGCGCGTATTGGGTTTCTTTGCGTTATTATTCTATGGTATTACCCTTATTCCTGCCCAAAACATAACAGAGCCCCCACCATAAGGTGTGATTTCTTCGAAACATGCCTCTGCAAAGCGTTCTCCTTGCCTTCTTAGCACTCGCCGACGTCGATCTTCACCGAACAGAGATATCCTGGCTGTAGCTTTCTATTGGTGAAAGAATTTTTAAAATCGGTTCAGTAGATTCCGAGATTACCCCTTACAATTTAACAAACACACATTAATATGAAGTGTTAAATAGGTACACTTCAGGAATTAAATAAAACTTGAAATTACAACTTTACATTTACATTTATTTGAACAGCGTTATAGCCTATCTAAGCGTTCAGAATGAAGAGAGAGCTCCCAATAATCTACCCGCCATTTTATATATTTTCCCCCAGAAGCTGCTAATTAGACAATACCATTTAATTACACAATATTACACAAAACTATATTAGCAATTATGGATTATTATCTATACTAATATTATAAAGAGGAAAGATTTGTTTTTTTGTTTGTTTGTTTGTAACGAATAGGCTCCGGAACTACTGGACCAATTTGAAAAATTCTTTTACTGTTGGGAAGCTACACTCTTTGCGGTGAACTTAGGCTATATTTTATTCCCGTATTCCCACGGGAACGGGAACTACGTGGGTGAAACCGCGTTACGTCCGCTAGTAATTAATAATTTTAGGACTCGATATAACACAAAACACATAGTTATGTAAATTAGACAATTAAATAGTGATGTTGACCATGTTGGATTAAGCGCCATCTATCGGTTGTATTTGTAACAGAAGCATTCCTACGATTTATATATTAGACTAGCTGGCCCGTGCAACTTCGTTTGCGACACGTCACTTATGATTGAAAAAAGGTAGTATTAATATTTTAAGTAATACTGGGTGTAGATCTTCATTTGTGCAATAGGTACTTGCACACGTGACTCTACTGCCTACACTCGTTAATATTTTTTATTATTTTTTTTTTTCATGTCAAAGGACATCATTCATTTTGGACCAAAAACTGAAAGTGCCGGCCAGAAAAAGAAAATGTGATATTCGCATAGAACACACAATTTCTAGCAAAAAATACTACTACATTAACCCTGTGCGTGCTATGGTTTTTTTGTTATATGCTTTTAAAATTGGTGAAAAATGTTATTTCGAAGGTGTCATTCTAATTGATATGAGCAGTTGAATAGTGATTTATTTTATTAATTATGTCTTTCAGCATACATATAAGCACACATACATATAATTATACCTGTTTTTCCGAAGGGTGAGGCAGAGGCATATTTTATGCCCAATTTTGATTTCACGTTCCTACATTAAAGAGCATGTAAAATAAAGATAACGAGTATTTTATTTCGACAGAGTCAAAGGCCTTCTTGTAGTCCACAAAAGCCATACACAGCGGCTGATTGTACTCGTTTAACGTGTAAACATGGCTTAGGAGTGAGATGGGTCTGTAATTCCTCAGCAAGGTCTTATCACCTTTCTTGAAGAACAGAGCCACCGCACTCCCGCTCCACGCTTCAGGTGTTTGTCCCTGTTGGAGGACGGAAATAAACAAACTCGTCAGCTCGTTGAGAACCAGAGCCCCCCCCCCGCCTTCAGTAGTTCAGTTGTAATTCCGTCCTCCCCAGGGGACTTGTTGTTTTTAAGTTGCCCGAGAGCCGCCCTCACCTCGCCCTGATCGATGTCCGGAATGTCCTCCCTATAGTGGCGCGATAGTGGGACTCGGTGGTCACAATCAGTAGGGTTCTACTCGTCGGCCTTTTTGTCCGTGATGCATACAGGTCTCTTTAAAAGCTCTTAATTTCCTCGAGAATCTCGAACCTTGAGGTCACAGTTCTGCCATCCGCTGTCTTCTGTTTCATCAGACGAGGTCTTCCAAGCTGTTGGGCAAGTACTTTGGTACCCCTGTTCTGCTAGATCGCTGCCTCGACGATGCTGGTGTTATAGCGTCTAAGGTCGCGTCGTATCAGCTTTCGGATTCTGAGATTTAGATCAAGCTGGTCTGACGAAGACGAGTGCGTAGATGGCGTTTCCTGTCTTATTCTCATAAGTTCGTGAGTCTCTGGCGAGAGCTTAGAGCACCTGTTATTGTTTTTTCCGGACAAAAACCTTCGGGACACTTACTGTAGCGTCCTGACCACATTGTCGGCCTTATCGTGAATATTGCCAGTGGTTTCCAGCAGATCAAAATGATTTTGAAGTTCTAACTGGAGCGCGGTAGGTCGGAGAGTAGGCTTCATCATACGGACCCTTTCAGCTCGGAAGTCCAAATTCAGAGATGCTCGTACAAGTCGGTGATCACCACCGGTATTAAACCTGTTAACCACAGAGACATCTCTAAATATAGACTTCCTGTTCGTCATGATGAAGTCTATCTCGTTCCTTGTGACCTTGTCGGGGCATCGCCATGTCCATTTTCTGTGGGGCTTCTTCTTAAAGAAAGAGTTCATAAAGAAGAGCCTCTCAGACTCAAGAAAACTGACAAGCATATGGCCCCGGTCATTTCTGCGCCCTACACCAAAGGGGCCGATCTTCGTTTCGCCGCGTTCTTGTACTCCCACTGTGGCATTGAAGTCCCCCATCACAACGCTGTAGTGAGTCTTGGCAGTACCATGTAGTGCTTTTGCTATGTCCTCGTACACTTGTATAAATCACCTTCAGGGTGTACCTGTTGGTGAGTCTCAGTATTAAGTACGCTACCCGAGGCGAAACACTGCTGATCTCCACAAAGCTGCTAACGAGGTCCTTTTTACCATAAAGCCAATCCTGCCCTCGGAAGAATGTCTTCCGTCACCTTCCCGAAAGAAAAACAGGTCGCCTGATGCAAGGGTTAGCGTGTCCTCCCCCTTTCTTCGGACCTCGCACAATACTGGATGTGCCAGTTAATACGACCTAGTTCTAGCTCGAGTTCGGTGAGCCGCTCGTCCAGGCGCAGAGTAGTTCCATTAAACGTAGCCAGGGTCAGTTTTGTATGGCAGCCTCCCGTAACCCGGAGATTCTTAGCACCCCCCCTCCCGCCGTCACTCCGACCGCTGCCGTGATCGGGACCAGCGGGAGTGCCGGGAACTGGGGGCCGTTGTTTTGTTGTGTGTATCATAGGAGGACATTTGGCCTTACTGTATCACGCTGGCCTGACAGGTTGGTACAGGGTTTAGTTTCGAATTTTCCTTTTCTGTGCGCCATGACCTCGTCCGATTATCAGCAGGTGTACCACTCGCAGGTGAGGCTGGCTTGGACCCCGGGGTTGGTGGTAGGGCCCCATCGCACCCATCGGGCGTCGGGAGGTGGCGGAGTGATTTGCCAGGTACCTGTCGCTTGAGCCTGGGGGGCTGCGCGCGCGGCACCTTTGTCTAAGTTTTTTGAAACAAGTTTGGACTTGTTGTGAATCGTTAGGTACGTTTTGTTTGTGCGTAGGTACTTAGATAGTTAGTAAAATGATAATTCTTTCTAATTACAATAGAATAACGTAAAAACAAATCACTATTCAAGTGACGAAATGTATCAAAATACATCATCAAAATAACATTTTTCTCGTATTTTAAAAGCATGTAACAACAAAACCATAGCACGCACAGGGTTAATGTAGTAGTATTTTTTGCTAGAAATTGTGTGTTTTATGCGAATATTACATTTTTTTTTTCTGGCCGGCACTTTCGGAATTGGCCCAAAAATGTATGAAACGTGAATGATCTCCTTTGATTTTATTTGCAAAGGAACTCTGCCTGTACCCACTGGCCAATAATACATACATATATATGGTCACGCCTTTATCCCCGAAGGGGTAGGCAGAGGCATATTATATGCCCACATTTCACCTTTGTATAATTTGTCCCACGTAATAGGTGGTGAGCCGTATTGCCGTGTTTAAAATGGACAGGCGCAGGTTGTGACTGCCTGCTGTTGAAATAAAGCCTTCAACTTAGCTTAACGACTGCCATTTTACTGGCAACCGGGACCAACGGCTTAACGTGCCTTCCGAAGCACGGAAACGCTCAAATAAATGTCACAAAGTGATCACATGGATGGTCACCCATCCATGGACCGGCCATAGTGAAAGTTGCTTACTACAGTGATCGTTTACAGAACACTGAGTCCGCGGGGCCACGAGCGCTTCAACGCCAATAATACGTGACCATAACGCACCTTGATTTCGAAACCGTTACTAAACGATTTTTTTACGAAATTGAGTCAATAACGCCATCTTTTTTAAATCGTCAGGAACTACCGAATGAATTTGACAGTTTATTTAATACCTCAATATTACGGTAGATAGCTCTAAACTAAAACGTTACTAAACGAAAAGTTTAAACAAACGCTAATGACATAACCGTTATTAAACCAGTTGTCACCGGTCATTTGAGGAGTCGACGTACAAGTTTATAATAAAAGTGTAACTATTGATATAAGAACGGTTGAGTTTCTCGTTAAGCTATATTATTTACTTATTTTTATTCTATAAAGTGTGTTTTTTTGTTTAGTCGCAGTTTTTAACTTAAAATGTGTATTTTATTTTTTTCAAATTTAAAACTAAAACCGTTACCTTTTGTATAATCCTTATAATAAAGATTCTAGATAAAAGTATGACATAAATATTTAGTTTCAAATTGTGATTATTGGTTTAGTATAGTTCTTGACTAACTTGATTCTCATGTTTACGGTTAGGATTATTACAATAAGTATATAAACAGTGGTAGTATTATTAGAATAAGTATACAAATAATAAGTATAAAACAGATACAAAAGATTTATAGATGACTGTTTAGTTTCATATTGTGTTATATTATTTTTACTTAGCTAGAGCCCCGGGTAAGCCCTCGGAAGGCCACCACTGCGGCCTCGCCCAAGGGGCGGTTCGGGTGCTATCCCGCGTCTTTGGGGGGTTTCGGGTGTGATCCCGCTTCTAAGGGGTGGTGTGCGGAAATCCCTCACGTCACGCTGCCGTCATGGGCCTGCTTCTGTTAGGACGGGGAGTAGCCCTCTCACCGTCCTCAGGCCCCAAGTCATGGAGGCCGATAGTCTTCGGTGAAGACACGACGACGGCGCCCAGGCCGCCGACTGCGGAACTCGAGTGGGAGAGTTCTCTCGCGTTCCCGCCCGCCGCCTCTTTCACGAGCATGACCTGCTCGCAGAATCAATCGCAATCCCACTTACTCCCGCTGAAGATCATGGCTCGCACTATGGTCTTGAGTGAGAGATTGTCCACGTCTAGACCCACTACGAGGACCTGGTGCTGTTGCGCCCACGCAGTGCACTCCACCAGCGTGTGGAGCGCTGTGTCATCGCTGCGACCCTCGCAGTGCTGACACTCGGCTGTGGTTTCCTGGTGTCTTCCCCACCGATACATACCGAAACTACCGTGCCCGGCAAGCATCTGTGACAACCAGTAGGCATAGAGCACCGTGTCTCCTCTCTAGCCACTCTTCCATGATTGTCTGACGGCCGCAATTGTGGCGAATTCGCCCTTTGGTTGCTCAAGTCGCACCTTCCATGTCTCCACGGTTTCCTGGTGGAGCTGGGACCGCTGGGGCTTGGTTTCTCGAGACGCAGGCCTATGGCTCCACTCCAGCGCCTCCTTGCGCCATCTAAATAGTGACGCAAGGACTCTCGCTTCCAGGTCCCATGGAGGGGTTCCGGCTAGGAGACATGCCGCTTCACCGGAGATCGTGCGGTATCCCCTTATCACCCGACGGCCATCGCCCTCTGCGGGCTCAGCAATCTAGCCACGTTGCTGACCGTCAGGGTCTCCACCCATCCGGGGGCCCCTAGGGCCATACTTCGCACGATCCCCAGGTACAGTCTCCTTGTAGGGAGCGAAGGGTCCCCTGATGTTGGGCATCAATGCCCCCATCAGTTTTGGGACCAAACTTCGGAAGTGATGTCCGATTTTCCACCGGCCATCGAGTACGAGCCCCAGATACTTCAAAGAGGACTCGAAGCTGATGCTGACGCCCCCTACCTGTAGGCTGGGTCCCGCAGGTGGTCCCATCTGAATAGGAATTAGTTTTCTGTTGATATTATTATTCAAAATAAGTAAATACGGTGACTGTAAGCTTCAATTAAATGATAATTATTAAAAGAAGAATAAAGAGTTATTTGCCATTTATAATTGTACTTCATACGTTCGTTTAATAAATAGTGATTTTAACTATTGCCTTTTATTTTATCCGTGTCTTTAAATATATTTCACACTCATTATTCTGTCATTTAAAATAGCTAGAATTTTATTTTTTACATAGTAACATTCAATTCATACTAACATTACAATATTCAATGATAATTGAAAAAAAGTTATTGCAAAAGTGTTACTATAAAAATGAAAATTATTATAAATCAGTAATTATTTAAATTATCTAATTATGTGCCTTCACGTCTTGAAAAGGAACTAATAATTTAATAAGTAATCTAAGACATACCTCATAAAAGTTCATAAGTTTTTCATTATGAGGTATTTAATAGGCCAAAAATCTTAAATTGCTTGTCCTGTAAAATTTAGTTATTTTGTTTAGTAACGGTTTCGAAATGAAGGTGCGATAAATTTAAGTAAGTACTTAATAATCTATTCTTATTACTTATTACTTATACTTATAATAATATTATATATAATATATCTATACCCCTCGTGGACAGTCGTTATCTTTTCATGGGATTAACGCAACCCTATGAGGGCATAGTAGATTTGCTTTTTGAGTCATCCACTTTTTGAGATCAACAAAAAATATCTCACAAGGTTATAGAAAAGCACACATCCGCAGGGCGGCTTGTGGCGAGCTGAATGTGCGTGGCTACACATCGGTCCCGATTCCTCAGAGTTTTGTTACGCTCCTCGACCAGTTAGCATTTAATGGGCTAACGGGAGACGGTACTCCCGGGAGTGTAGCAAATCTCAACTCTGGCTTGCCTTCATTGGCTGGTCAGAGAGAGGAAGCCAGAGCTATATGCTCGGGGGTGGAAGTGTCATTTTCAAGGGCATAACTACGGGGAAACCCGCTCCGGGTCTGACCCGCGATGGCGAAACCGGCGCCGCACCGCTCGACACCCCTAGCCGCTCACACCGGTGTTACCCTCTGTCGCCTTACAGGCCTACGGGCCTATGGCGATTGTATAGGGGGTCCATCTAGTGAAGTGGCGAGTCACCGTCTGCCAATGTTTTAATAATAAGATATTGAAATGGCAGACGCCGTCTTTATCCATAGATCAAATCACCCAGTCCATTTTAACCCCCAATTCAATAGCCCATTTTGTAGTTAGCATATTTTGTAATAGTTTAGCTCCCATTGTAGGCAGTCCATTGCCGTTCTTCTACATAAGGCGGTTGTGAACTGTCTGCAGTGGGGGTAACATTTACCAATACATTAAAAATCTCAAAGGGCCTCTGCGTGTTGGACCAATATGTCCCCATGTAAGCCTACCAAAAGACCAGGTATCTTCAATAAAAAAAAAAGAAGATACCCGAGAAAAGAAGAAACATAATAATATATTAATTAATATAATATATAATAATAATTAATAATTAATAATAATATTATAAAGAAGTAAAGTTTGTGTGATTGTCAAATTGTAATTTACCAATAGAAAGCTACGTTATTGTGGAGTGTTATGTAGCATCGTGGCTATACCTATAGCATCACGCTACAACGAATAGGAGCGGAGCAGTAATAGTAAATGTTTCAAAAACGGGGGAAAAGTTATTCCTTTTGAGAGCTTCGTTGCGTGTGCTGCGTAAATATTTATAGTTATGTAAAAAATATGTATGTACTTACTACAAAATTATTTCTCTCAAAAAAATTCTAAAAAAATTGCGCGATAGCATGTGTCTATCTTTGGGTTGGTGCACAATAACCATTTTAATGACAATCAATTTTTTTCTACAATAATGCCACGGGATACCTCTTTCATAAACGAAATTGTTCTTAAAAATAATGCGACGGGAAACCTTTCTCTCTCACTCTCTCACATAGTATTGAATATTAACGACGAGACGCTACGGGAGTAAATGAAACGCGGCGGCACTAAGCGGCAACTGAACTACACTTCAGCCGACTGCAGCGGAACTGCGCGACAAAGTTGATCAACTCACCAAAAGTGTCGCGACCTGTCGCGCCGTGTAGTTGCAGTGCAGCTCAGTGCGGTTTAAGGTAAGACCGCACTGAGCGGAACTGCACTGCAGCGCAACTGCGCTACACGTCGCGTCATTTTTTGGAATACCGCACTACAACTGCGCTACAACTGCAGGGGAACTACAAAAATGTATTCAGTAGGTAGGGAACCTCTGAGCTAGATGGACGTCGAAATGGATGACGGACGCTATGAAGCTTTGAATAGGGATGCAATATCGTTTATAAAAAATATCGATATTGAAAACATCGATGTTTATATACGATACATGGATAATCACGAACGATATATTTATATATCGATTTGTTTGCCGCTCTTATTGTTTTTATTAACAATAATGATCACACGGAAACACAACCTTGATTATTCTACTTTTGTTCATAACTCCGCTTTTTTTCGACCGATTGCCATGCAACTAAGCTCAGATTTTAAGCTTAACAAGATCTCTCTAATAAAAAAAAACATATGAACATCAACATTATATCGTTTATAAACATCAATGTTTTCAATATTGATATTTTATTTTGATAAATATCGATATTCAAAAATCGATATTTTTAATAAACGATATTGCATCCATGCTGACTATAAAAATGAAGTTGGCCTAAACCGCACTGAGCGGCAACTGAACTGCATTGCAACTACACGGCGCGACAGGTCGCGACACTTTTGGTGAGTTGATCAACTTTGTCGCGCATCTCCGCTGCAGTCGGCAGAAGTGTAGTTCAGTTGCCGCTTAGTGCGTGTTGCCTCATACAATTTCATATAAAGAATATTTTGTCGCGTCGTGTCGTACAGTTCCGCTGAAGTGCAGTTCCGCTCAGTGCGGTCTTACCTTTAGGCAAACTTAATTTTCATAGTCAGTAGGGATGCAATATCGCTTATTAAAAATATCGATATTGCAATATCGAAATTTTTTAAAATAAAATATCATTATTGAAAACATTGATGTTTATAAACGATATAATATATCGATAATCACGGACGATGTTTATACGTTTTTTTTATTAGAGAGATCTTGTTAAGCTTAAATCTGAGCTTTGTTTCAGGGCAATTGGTTGAAAGAAAGCGGAGTTATGAACTAAAGTTAATAATGAAGGTTGTATTTCCGTGTCATCATTATTCTTTAAAAAAACAACAAGAGCGGCAAACAAATTGATAGATATATCAATATAACCATATATCGTATATAAACCTAAAGCAGAAGTTACCTTTTCGATGACTGTTTGGACTTGCCTTCCAGACGGACTTCCCAGCATTGACCTTACTTATATAATTTTTAAATACATACATATTATACATATAAACACCCAGCCACCCACCACTCTTGAGACAAACATTTATGGGTCACACAAATATTTGTCTCCGGTGGGAATCGAACCCACGACCTCCAGCACCGCAGGCGGTATCACTACCGACTGCGCCACAAAGGCAGTCGATAGTGATACCGCCTGACAAATATAATATTGAAGTTAATAATACCTACCTAAACCCATAGGTTTAGGTAGGTATTATTAACTTCTTCTTGAAGTCGGCGCCAAGTAAACCCATAGGTTTACTTGGCGCCGACTTCAAAAAAACCTAAACCCATAGGTTTAGGTAGGTATTATTAACTTCTTCTTTCTTGGCGCCGACTTCAATATGATTTTGAATAAAATCTGGTAAATCAAAATACACATAACTTTGTGCTAAATAAGTTTAATTTTAAGGATTTGTATGAAGTCGGTTCTATTTTTATTTATATAGGTACCTACTTATTTTTTGCATAATCCAAAACTACTTTTTGGGGATTTTGCAACAAACTTTTTTTTTTACATAATATTTTATAGATGTAGTAGGTAAGGTATTATTAGGGTATTAGACACATCGCGCTATAGGGTAGGTACCTAGGTATTTACTTTTATCCTACTAGTGGCAACTATTATCTAGTTATTCAGTGCTATTGGTGCCCTGTTTATTGGGAAGCTAGGTAAGTACTGCAATCATCTGAAGCTTATCAACGTGAACGTTTGTGGCAATAACACACGTTTGCAATGAGGTCGTTAGTTTTGAGGAAAACTACACAAATAGGTCGATACTTACCTACCAGCATTATATTATTATACACGATAAACATAATTAGATATGTGTGTAGGAATCTATGCAGAATGTAAATTGTTTATTACCTATTAAGTTTGCATAATATGTACCTACCTAAATGTTTTCTGTTAAACTAAATTGTGATGAACTCGACTGGGAAAACTGTGTGGTTTTAGTCAGTTTGTGTCCAACAGGAGGATTGAGGATTCTAACCTGTGTCCATATTTAAAATGTACGGTAGGATGTTAGGATACCGTCTATGTAGGTACGGTACGGTAAGTGGAACAAAAATAAATGTTGAAATGTGGATGCCGCCTGGACTTCACTCTCAGACCACAGTGTAAAGAAACCCTACGAAATGATCTGTCCTTAATTATCTGTCGGCTGTGATCAGACATCCCCTTCGGGAATATCGCCGTTACTGTAGGTACTCAGGTACCTACCTATTTATCTGTACCTATACCTAGGTGGTGTAGGAGTGGAGGTGGACATGTCACAAGTTAGTATCAGCTACATCTGTTTCCAGGCAATGGGCTTCACGCGGGAGTGGGACGCGAGCTGCCCGCGCGTGTGGGACTCGTGGCAGGGGGAGGACGGCGCCGCCTGGGTCATCCGCGACCTGCGCCCCGAGGACGACGAGCGCGCCGTCGCCATCCTCATGGAGGACATGTGCAGGGACGACGTGCTCTGCTCACTCAGTGGTTAGTTACCATCCATCATCGTTTTGACTAGGCACCTACAATGACAACGCTCTCCTTATAGAATGCTATAAGCGTACCCCGATCTCCAAGAGTAGGTACCTACTAACGTTTTGATTATGAGTTGTTCACCGACAGAACCTCTCAACTACGAACGTTTCCATTATGAAAATTCACTTGTACTATTCCACTTTTATTTTAATTTGAAAATACCTGACCGCTATAAAAGCGAAACCGGTCAGGTATTTTCAAATTAAAATAAAAGTGGAATAGTACAAGTGAATTTTCATAATGTATTATAACAAGTTCCATCAAGTGCCAACAATCGAAAGTATAACGGATACGAACGTTTCGCCGACAGAACGATTAATTCATGAGTAAATCAACGACAGAATCGTTCATCAAATAAGAATTCGTCGACAAAACTAACATACACGAGTCGGGGTATTAACCATTCACTTATTTATTATGGCTGAATTAAGGTCAAAGCTCACTTAAACGATTCCGCTTCAACACCGCTCCCACCCAACACTGCCCTAAAAGAAGACTACTGCTCGCAGTCTACGCCGTCTACGCGGCGACAGCTAGTACGCACCCAGCTGTCCACGCGGCGACCACCCGCCGACCGCTCTCGCTTTTCGCAGTAGACACAGTTCGCGATCGTTTTCCATTAAAGCAACTCGTAGTAGCGAGCCGGTAAGGCGACTGCTAGCTGTGAGCGCGCGGGCGCCGCGCCGACCGCTCGTCTACAACGCACGGCCAGCGAGGCGTCCACTCCCGAGCAGTCTGACGGCGGTAAGCTCGCTGACAGCGAGCTGTCTGCTAATTGTTGATGGCAATGTAAAATATATCTAAAGAGCAATATTTAAAGCCTATATTTGAATAATGTTGTTTTGCCGGGTAGGAGCGGAGTCGTTAAAGTGGGCTTTGACCTTTAATCTTTCTGTCGGCAAAACGTCCGTAGTTGAAAGGTTCTGTCGGTGAACAACTCATAATCGAAACGTTCTGTCGGCGGCTCATCCGGCAGAGAAACGTCTGTCGGAGGTATGTTTTAGAGCCATAAGCAACAAGTTGGTCGAATGTGTGAAAGAAATTAATTACAAGGATGAAGCATCTAGAATTCTAGATCATCGGTTTTCAAAGGGGGGGCGCGCCCCACTAGGGAGGCGCGAAGACATGTACAGGGGGGCTTGATCAGATCAGAGAAACATCACAAGAGCAAGCTATGGATATTTTGAAAAGATGGATGAGACACAATTTTGGGTTAAATATCTCAAATCTCATACCTTTTTAATTAATATTCATGGTTTACAATTAGAAAATAAAAACAAAGTTTAGAAGCAAACTAGATCACACTAGATTTTGCAATTCATCTTCATTGTGTAATTTTCTTATCTATATTCAGAATTGGGAATCTTGTCAAAATCATGCAACCACATCAGTCTTTGACTATTTTTGTAAGAGGTGACGTTTTGTAAGTCTGACCGTGAATCACTGGCATTAGGATAATAAGAGAGTAAGGCACGATCTCCCTCGAGGCTGCATGTCTTTTACCCGGGAACCTCCCATGGGACCTAGAAGGGAGGGTCCTGGAGGAGCTGCAGCAATATCATAGGCCTGTTCTCTGAGCTGTCAAATTGGGGACTCACTACTATCGAGATGGTGAAGCCGATGAAGGAAAAGTAGCTAAAGAGGCGCCATTGTAACCTCACCTACCGCGTTTCATAGATATTTACCGGGCATGGGTGCTTCGGTAAGTATCTGTGGTGCATACACCGAGGGGTAACACCTGAGTGCTAGCACTGCGGTTACTGCAGCGAGGACATGGAGCCACATATTCTGGCGGTACTCAGCATGGACGCTGCAACGCTGAGACATGGTCGCAGGCCGTTGAGCGTCAGAATGTGCACACCAGTGCACATTCTCACGCTCAAGACCGTGATGAAGGCCATGGTCTCAAGCTGTGTCTTTCTGCGTGCAACAAAGGTGGCGTGGTGGGAGCGGGAGATAAATACGCCCAAGACTAACGGCCTCCATGACCGAGGGTCTGAGAACGACGGGTTTGCTGCTCGCCAGTCTCACAGAAGCAGGTCAAGATGGTGGCGTGTCTCTTCGTCCCTCAAAGAAGTGGGATAGTAAACAAGAGCAAGGTCTGAGATGTTTATTTAATAATATTGTATGTTTTAGGGTTCCGTGTCCAAAGGACAGGACGACAGACAAGGACAAAACGGGACCCTATTCATGAAACTTCACCGTCAGTCTGTCTGTCTTTCCGTCACGAGGTTGTATTTCAGGTACCTCAATAGCTAGAGAGCTAAAATTTTTACATAATATTTATTTCTGAAATACGTGGACTGCAACCGGAGGTCCCAAAAAAACCCAATTTATTTAAGTAAATTTAATTAAAAGTAATTTTATAGTATAAAAATTATAACTAAAAGTAACAATGATATTGACTCGAAGTGTGAACCAAGTATGATCTAAAATTATAACAATTTCTAAGGAAATGTCGGAATGACGTCGTAGCGGGGCGCGATCTGCTGATGGTGCACCGCGTGACTTCATGTGCCTTGTGCAACCCTCACGTTGTGCTGAACTTGCACCTCGTGTCGCCAAGTGCCGTGTGCAATGATGTTGATTATGTAAACGTTGACGCAGCGATCCTCATATATTAGGGGTGCGTAACACCTCCCCCCGAAGAACAGCCACCACCGATGATTTTCGCAGTAAATTGAGTTGGGGGTTGACTATCCCTTGGTCTCGGCTCTGGAACAGCATATATTCCTTGTAGTTCTATTTCCTTTACTTGGATTTGCTTCGAAGCTGATGTGGCAGCGTATTTGCGATAGAGCAGGATACCGATCGTGACAGAAGCACCAATCAACACTACATACAGTGGGATTGTAGTGTGATATATCGTGGCATGGTCTTCTTTAAAATTGACGGTTGGAAGATGGGAAATCTTCATATTGGTAGCGTGAAGATGGTCCAAGTTTATAGAGTTTAATTTAAGGGTGACTTTGGATGCGTTGTAGTCAGGCTCCTTGGGTAGATCAGTTATCGTCAGTACGTGTCCCTTTAGTCGATCCTTGATGTTGGAGATGGTAAACTCGGCTGTTTCTAGATAGCATGCCTGTGGGACGATTGCGAGATAACTGCCTTGGTATTCTTTGTAGAAATCTTGACCGCAGGAGAGATGTACTTTTGTAGAGGCAGGGAAGCTGATGGTGTAGTGTCTATCGTCAAACTTTTCGTATGCTGGCTGGTCCATCGCGATGGTGACAGGGTTGCAGATGGGTGTCCTCTGTTGGGTAGTTATGAGCTGATGTATACAGTCTTGAGAGGGTTGGTTCTGCAGACTCCGGCTTTCTTCACATAGGAACCAATTACTGGTCTTCGGGCATTCAGCCTCTATGTGCTTGAAATCTTTCTCATGGATGGCTAGGAATGGGGATGATGGAATTAGGATTTCATGATCTGGTTTTAATTTTAGGATTAACGTACTCTTTGATAGCCTTAACAACGTCTTCTTCCAGATTAGATTCTGAGAGTTGAACTGTAATACGGGTATGCGTCTCAAAGGGCTTTGTAACTATGGGTCGTCCTTTAATATCGCCAACGATGTTTAAAATAATTTGTTTTGCGAATTTATTTAATGGTTCATCAAATGGTTATTAGTTCTATCGGTCTACATTTCGTAAAACTATGTATACTACTGTTGTAAGCCAGGAGGGCGTAAGGCATAAGGTTGATAACGGATTCCTATGTGAAGGTCGTGTCGGAGGGTCTTATGATATTTTGTTCGAGCATCTTACTTATCTGATCTCTAACTTCTTGTCTGTGAACGTAGGGATACCTGTAACTTTTGGTGTGTACTGGAATCTCATCGGTTGTTCTAATCTTGTGTTTGATCTTGTTGGTGAATGTTAATGGTTCTCCCTCAAGATAAAACACATCCGCATATTTCGCACAGAGACTTTTTAAATTAGCACATTCTTCCGGATTGAGATGTTCAGTGCGTAAACGAGATAAAACAGCTTGGGCGCGATCCGATGGTATTTCAGTAAATGAACAATCGATGTTATATAGTTCGCCTTGTATAGGGCGATCCATGGAGAAGATGAGATCATTAGATGTAGTGTTAGAGATTTCTACCCAACCTCTATTATTAGTCACAGTAGTTAAACAATCAGAGATAAAACAATTACAGATAATTTGATTCTGAATTAAAACTTCGCCGTCAAGGGTATTGACAGGTAGCTTTAGTAATTTTGACGAGTTCGCAGGGATAATCTCCTCGTAGAGATTTACGTTACGTGAGTCGTACATCTCTATAGGTATATGTGCGTTCCGTGTTATAAGCAGTTTGTTTTGGAGATCTATCTTTGATCCCCAGTTTTCTAATAAGTCAAATCCTAAAAGTCCGTCGAAATAATTATGAAAGTTATAAACGTACAACGTAATGTCGTCGGTTACTTCATTAAACTCTGGGAAACAGGGTAAAGTCAGAGAGTGATCGTTCCTACTAGTCCCATGAACGTTAGTCACTTCAAAGGGCTCGTAATTAAGAGGTAAGTGATTAAAGTACCTGGTTACAGCAGCAGGGCTGATAAATGATTGATTAGCACCTGTGTCGAATAACAGTTTCAGAGGGGGATTACTAATCTGGATGTAACCAAGTTGTCGTTGTATGTGAAGGTTTAATTCTATTTTGGCTTGTCTGATTGGCGGCTTTCCTGAAAATTTTCAGTCTGGCCTGATGCTTGACTTGTCTCCTGCTCTACGGGTTCTATGGCAGAACGTTCAGAATATTGAGAAGAGTTGTCATAGTAAGTATAGTCCTGGTTCTCATAGTAAGTAGGGTATTGATCAAAGGAATAACCATACTCTTGTTCATAGTCCGCACAATTATAGTTTGCATAGTCATAGTCATAATCAAATTCGTTAAAGTTGACTTCCCTAGTTTTAAAATAGTTATTAGGAGGGGGATTGCCATGGGTTCTCCAGTCACGACCCGTAGGTGGTAAGGGTTTCGGAACGAAATGGCTTACTCCACTCATGGGACGGGGGCCATTGAACGGTTGTTGGGGTTGAGGTCTGTTAGGCAATTTAAACACATTACTATTAGGGTTATAGTTCGGCAAAGTAGCACGCATCATTTGCTGTGTTCTGGACGGTCCTAAGGGTTGATGAAATCTATTGTTGGGCTGATTATTGTTGGGCTTCCAACCCTGCGAGAAGGGTTGCATCGACTGTTGTCGAGAAGGACCAGGGGTATTAAATAAGGGTGTCATAGCTTGCCTAGGCATAAACGAATTATTAAATAGGGGTTGTTTCTGGGTAAAGGTATTGAGTGGCAGATTATATTTGTTGGGTTGTGAGTGAACCCAATCTTTACGACTAGAAGGCCCGCCTTCGTTACGGTTCTGTAAGTATAAAATGTTCAATTCGTCTTGAACATATTCAAGAGCTTTTTCCATTGTTTCAGGCCGCATACAGCGTATCCTGGATCCTAAGGGGTCCTTCAGACCTCTCAAGTAAGCCTGAAGAGTTAACTTTTGGTATAATGATCGCTTGGAATCTATGGTAGTGGCAACGGTCTCGTGAAGTGACACATAGGTCATTATGGTACTAAAAAGGTTCAGGCACCTCTCATAATATTCCTGAGGGGTGCTAGATCCTTGGGTTTGCATTGACAGGTCACTGTACAGAGCAGTCTCATCACGGTGGTCCGCGAAATTGTTAATAAGGGCAGCTCTTATCCCTTGCCAAGTCTCGGGGATACCGTTCGCGTAGATAAATCGGGCTGCGGGGCCTGTCACTTTATTTAAGATCCCATTAATGAGAGCTAAGTTGGATAACTCGTGGCCTGGTGCTGTGCTAAAATGTGTTAACACTAACTGGTCACATAAATTAATAAAACGGGTTAAAACGTGTGGGTTACCATCAAACTCTGGCAATAACCTGAGGGATTTGTAGATAATGTCTGGGTTGTATTGCGTCATTATATCGTCTAAATTTCTATGTTCGTCTATAACACTCAACCTATCTCTATTCCTATCCCTATCTAACCTAACGCTTCGCGATTCTCTAGGATGAAAAATCTTGAAGAATTAAATTAACACATAAAAATAAAATAGTAAGGGGATAATATCATACACACGATCGTGCAGGATATGGAATTATATATTAATTAGGAATAAAATTATTATAGGTATGACTTAAGGATTAGTAGGGCAAGGACTTGAAAGATTCAAGGACTTAGAGCATTGTATTTCTTCTGGTTGAATCGATGGCTGGATTCACCTCTGGACTGCAGCACCGTAGATTCTTGACTACTCGTACCGCGGCTGGAAAACCGCTCGGGCGATTCGTGAACGCGAAAATCGATTTGAGAGTCCCGAAAGCTCGCGAACCGGCCCGCGAGTATCCTACCGGCTGCGCCAAATACGTAGACTGCAACCGGAGGTCCCAAAAAAAAACAATTTATTTAAGTAAATTTAATTAAAAGTAATTTTACAGTATAAAAATTATAACTAAAAGTAACAATGATATTGACTCGAAGTGTGAACCAAGTATGATCTAAAATTATAACAATTTCTAAGGAAATGTCGGAATGACGTCGTAGCGGGGCGCGATCTGCTGATGGTGCACCGCGTGACTTCATGTGCCTTGTGCAACCCTCACGTTGTGCTTGTTGATTGCACTAAGGTCTATTTTTACTTTGGCAAGATTTTATGAATACAACAAACGTGTGTCTCGATGCAAGTGTATAATGCGACTGGATATTAACTAAACATGCGCTCGTTCCTACAACATAGAACATACCGCCCACCAAAAGGACTATAAGTCCTTTTCTAAACGATAGAAATGATTTAATTTTTAACAATTCAAGTAATTTTACAATACGCAATCAAACTATACATAACATTACACAATGTGAATTAAACTTTAGCTATTTAGTATCAATAGGCAAAGGACATAATTTGGTAACTGTTCTTTTCGTTATCGAAGTGCCACTTTTAACGCTGTAAACTCTTGATATGCCGTCATGGCCTGGATGTTTTTCTATTATTCGTCCCAACGACCACTTCCCAGGAGGCAGATTGTCAGTTTTGATTAAAACAATATCTCCAATGCTGAACTCCTTCTCTCTTTTCTGCCACTTAGGACGTTGCTGTAAACGAGACAAGTACTCGTCTTGCCATCGTCTCCAAAAATCATTAATCAGTTTCTGTGTCAACTGCCATCGGGACAGGCTAGACACTCTTGTGTGCTTCAAATTGGGTGATGGAACTACAATTGGCGCTTCTCCAATTAAAAAGTGCCCCGGCGTGAGTGGGCTCGTATCATCTGGATCAGTGTCGTTTATGGGACATAGCGGACGTGAGTTCAGGCAAGATTCCACTTGGCAGAGTATCGTGGTCATCTCCTCGAATGTCAGATGTGTGGTTATGATCCTTTTCAGGTGCCCTTTAATAGATCTCACCCCTGCCTCCCATAATCCTCCGAACGAAGGGCTATAAGCTGGAATGAAGTGCCATTGAGTACCTTCTGTGGCAAGCATCTTTGCTATGTCTCCAGAGAATTGTAACTGAGCTTCTTTCCAGGCTTCGAACAATTCTTTGTTAGCTCCGACGAAATTACGGCCTTGATCGCTCCATAAGTGGTTACATTTACCTCTTCTTGCAACGGAAGATCCTTTGATGAGCGTCAGCAATTATCAACGGTGTAAGATTATTGTTGTAGCCCAAAATGATTGGGTGTTTTTATCATCTGGTAAGTTTGCATGTTTGAGTCGACCGCCCACCCTGAGGATATTTTTCTCATCAAGGTAAGGATTGAGGGACCTCAGTGGACTTTTCTTCTTAACTTCTTTGTTTAGTTTTAATTTTTCTATTTCTTCGTTATATTCTTCCTCTTGAACCTTGATTAAGCAAACGGTAAGTGCGTCTTCTAATTCTTGTGTAGTCACTTCTGTATCTATGTTTAAGTTGTTTCTAAAGTGTAAGAATCTTTTGCAGTAAGTAATTGTATTCAGCAATTCTTGTAATGTTGTAAAGTTTTGAAATTGGTAAGTCAACGAGTTTTCTGCTTCTTCTGTATTAAGGTAAGTATTTAATTTTAATGTTTTCATCTCTAATTCTGTTGTTATTATATTTGGATTCTTATTTTGTGTACTAATCTTATTTTCCATTTCAGATAACCAACTTGGGCCCTTCCACCACAAGTCAGAGGTCTTCAAAGTCGACAGTAGCACTCCCCGGGATGCCAAGTCAGCTGGATTATCACTGGACTGAACATGATACCAATGCTTGTTGTTCAGGTTCTCTACGATTTCTACGACGCGATTAGCAACGAAGGATTTCCATCTATTAGGATCGCCACAAATCCATGCTATCACAATTGATGAGTCTGTCCAGGCATACATATCTGAGGTAGGGATTTTCATTGCCAATCCTATTTGTTTCATTAGCTTCGAGAGGAGAAGTGCACCGCACAACTCAAGTCTTGGTAGGGAAACTGTTTTAAGAGGTGCTACTCTAGTCTTAGCAGCGATAAGCTTCGTTTCTATGTTACCATTGGCTGTTTCAGTTCTTATATATACAACCGCTGCATACGCGTTCATTGAAGCATCACTAAAGCCATGTATTTGTATTGTCATTTTATTGGATTCAGTTGTGCCAAGCCATCTCTCTACGTGAATTTCTTTTACATTAGCAAAATCGTGTGTTATCCGTCTCCATACTTCTCGTAATGCATCACTAACATTCTCATCCCAAGTCACTCTTTCGAGCCATAGTTTCTGCATAAGCATTTTTACCATTACAGTGCTTGGTGCGATCCAACCCAGGGGATCGAAGAGCTTTTGTATGTCAGATAAAATACGTCTCTTGGTCACGCAGGTGTGTTCATACGTCGGTATTGATATGCTGTATTGGAATGTGTCTGTCTTCAAGTTCCATACAATACCTAAGGCCTTTACTGTTCCATCTAGATTCATGTCTGTCATTAGTAGATCTTTTTTCTTCTTCTATCGATTTCATAAATTCTATGTCATTTGATGACCATTTAGCTAGTTCTAAACCTCCCTTTTGCAGAATTTTTGTCACATTTTCAGCCAACGACAAGGCAGCTTCAGTGTCGTCTGCGCCGTCTAACCAATCGTCCATGTAAAATTGATTAGTGATGGATTCAACGGCCTTCGGTTGGTTCTTTCCTTCGTCGTGAGCTACTTGGTGGAGTGTTCTGACAGCAAGGTACGGTGCTGAAGCTGTGCCGAAAGTAACTCTCAGCAAGCGGTATTCCTGTAGATCATCCGATTCATTAGACCGCCAGATTATTCTTTGGAAGTCTGCATCATCTTTCGTTACCAATATTTGACGATACATTTGTTTTATATCGGCCATAAAGCAGACACGTTTCATGCGCCATTTCAGGATGAGATCTCTCATATCTCCTTGCAGCTGTGGACCAACCATCAACTCGTCGTTAAGTGAAATATTGTTTGTCCCCTTGCAAGACGCATCGAAGACTACACGGGTTTGAGAAGTTTCTTTGTCATGGCGGACCACAGCATGGTGAGGCAAATAAACTGTTCTTGGTAACTTAATTTCTCTTTCTGGTATTATTTCTAAGTGTCCTTGTTCTATATAATCATTAATAACTCTTTTGTATTCTCCTTTCAGGTCTGGTGATTTCTTAAACTTCCGTTCTAGTTGCAGAAATCTTTGTTTAGCTATCTCCTTCGTGTTTCCTTCTGGTGTTTGTGGACTGTCAGTGTTAAAAGGTAATTTTACAATGTATCTCCCTTCTTGATTTCTAGTTACTGTTTTTTCATAAATATCTTCACACATCTTATCTTCCCTTGTCAAGTATCTATTATCATTGTTTTCTATTTCCCATATTGATTTCAGAACTTCATCGACGTTAACTTCATGATGCAAGACAAGGTACGTATTTTCTTGAGAACAACTGATATCTCCAAAGAGTATCCAACCCAACTTCGTTTTTTGTGCTGTTGGGGTGCCTGATGGACCCTTGATCAGGTCTGGCTGAAGAATCTGTGCATATTCTTTGACTCCCAGCAGGAGATCTATAGAACCAGGTGTGAAATAATTCGGATCAGCCAGAGTGAGTCCGTCGATATGAGGCCATGTTTGAGTGACAATGGTTTTAGTGGGTAACTTCGTGGTCAGCTGTTTTGACATTACATAAGCTTGAATCGGCATGCTATAATCTCTTTCACAATGCGATTTGATTTGAAACTGTACCACGTGCTTGATATCTGCTCTCGTAGATCCCACTCCTACAACACTTCCTTTGATTGATTGTCGTTTCAGTTTTAATAATTGAGTCGCTCTTTCGCTAATAAATGTAGCTTGGGAACCCTGGTCTATCAGCGCGCGCAGTGGAATGATGTGTCCATGCTGGCTAGTTGCTTCCACAACGGCAGTCGCTAACAGTGCTACTCCCTGTCTAGTAAGTTGAGACGCGATCATTGTATTTACTTGAACTGGTTGTTCCTCTTCCACTACATGCTGTGAAGTCAACGGTTGGGGGGTACTACTCGGTGAAGCCGTTGCTTCTGTGCCTTTATTTTCATGCAGTAGAGAATGATGGCGTCGGTGGCATATAAAACAGGAAACTCTCAATTTGCATACCTTTACAGAGTGTCCAGGTAGCAGACAGTTAAAACATAAGTTTTTTTGTTTTCACAAATTGACTTCTCTCGATGGGTTCCATTTTAGCAAATGACTTGCAATGACACAGCTTGTGATCTTCGTTACATAAAATACATGTTCTTTTGTGCTCTGTGATTGACGTGGCAGTATGGTGTGAACGCTCCTTAATTTGCTTTATTTCTCTTGTAGTGTTACTTGTACTAATTAATTCTAAAGTATGAAACTTGGATTCCATGAATTTCTTCAAATCGTTCCAGGTAGGCAAAGCTTCACAATTGTCCTTATAGATATGCTCCTCCCAATTTTTATGTGTCTCTGGGTCGAACTTCTGTACTAGAAGGTATATTATTATTAGATCCCAAGAGCCAGTAGGAATTTTCAGGTTTTCAAAATTATTCAGGCACTCAGACGTGGTGTCGAGAAGACCCTTAATTTGAGAAGCTGATTGAGAGGTCATCTTCTTTTGTGTAAATAATTTTTTCATAACACTATTTAAAATTATACGTCTATTTCCATACCTGCCGTTTAGAACATTCCATGCAGTTGAGTAATTACTGGACGTCACTTGTGTGTGTTTCAATAAAGTTTCAGCTTCACCCATGACACTAGTTTTTAAGTAATGAAATTTCTGCACATCACTAAGATTATTGTTCTCATGTACTAAAGAAATAAACATATCCTTGAACGTCGGCCATTCTTCATAACTTCCACAAAATTTTGGTAATTGTATTTTCGGTAAATGTACATAACTATTTTGCGAAAAAGTTCCATGCATGCTTGAATTTGCTGATCTTGAATCCATAGCCGTAGATTCCGCTAACGATGCAAGCATATCTTTTAAATCACCTTGCAAAACGTTATATAGATCTTCATACGTAAAAAACTCTTCGTTCAAAAAATACTGGTCTAAGAGCCAGCGGCCCCCAGGCATTCGGTAAAGTATAAAAGCTGTAAGTTTCTCAATGTATATCCCCAACACAGGTAAGAACGAACCCCGTCTACGAAACTTGGGTCGTGGTGGCTTTCGCAGGTATCAGGTAGTAAAGGTGTGTAAATTTGTGTGTTAAAGGACATCATTCATTTTGGACCAAAAACTGAAAGTGCCGGCCAGAAAAAGAAAATGTGATATTCGCATAGAACACACAATTTCTAGCAAAATATACTACCACATTAACCCTGTGCGTGCTATGGTTTTTTTGTTACATGCTTTTAAAATTCGTGAAAAATGTTTTTTCGAAGGTGTCATTCTAATTGATTTGAGCAGTTGAATAGTGATTTATTTTATTAATTATGTCTTTCAGCACACATACATATAATTATACCTGTTTCTCCGAAGGGTGAGGCAGAGGCATATTTTATGCCCAATTTTGAATTTTCGTTCCTACATAAAGGAGCATGTAAAATAAAGATAAAGAGTATTTTATTTCGACAGAGTCAAAGACCTTCTTGTAGTCCGCAAAAGCCATACACAGCGGCTGATTTGTTTGTTTTCTGTACAATCTGCCGTACAGTATGGATGTGGTCCACGGTTCTGAAGCCTTTTAGAAATCCGGCTTGCTCCTCTGGCTGAAACTCGTCGAGCCTTCTGGCGAGGCGGTTTGTGACTACTCTCGAGAACAACTTGTAAACATGGCTCAGGCGTGAGATGGGTCTGTAATTCCTCAGCAACGTCTTATCACCTTTCTTGAAGAACAGAGCCACCGCACTCCCGCTCCACGCTTCAGGTGTTTGTCCCTGTTGGAGGACGGAATTAAACAAACTCGCCAGCTCGTTGAGAACTGGAGCCCCCCCCCCCCTCCGCCTTCAGTAGTTCAGTTGTAATTCCGTCCTCGGGGACTTGTTGTTTTTAAGTTGCCCGAGAGCCGCCCTCACCTCGCCCTGGTCGATGCCCGGAATGTCCTCGCTATAGAGGCGCGATAGTGGGACTCGGTGGTCACAATCAGTAGGGTCCTACTCGTCGGCCTTTTTGTCCGTGATGCATACAGGTCTCTGTAAAAGCTCTTAATTTCCTCGAGAATCTCGAACCTTGAGGTCACAGTTCTGCGATCCGCTGTCTTCAGTTTCATCAGACGGGGTCTTCCAAGCTGTTGGGTAAATACTTTGGTACCCCTGTTCTGCTCGATCGCTGCCTCGACGATGCTGGTGTTATATATACCGTCTAAGGTCGCGTCGTATCAGCTTTCGGATTCCGAGATTTAGACCCCGCTGGTCTGACGAAGACGAGTGCGTAGATGGCGTTTCCCGTCTTATTCTCATAAGTTCGAGAGTCTCGGGCGAGGGCTTAGAGCACCTGTTATTGCTTTTTCTGGACAAAAACCTTCGGGACACTTGCTGTAGCGTCCTGAACACATTGTCGGCCTTATCGTGAATACTGCCAGTGGTTTCCAACAGATCAAAACGATTTTGAAGTTCTAACTGGAACCTCTCAGCCCCTGAGGCTAACTGAAGCACGGTAGGTCGGAGAGTAGGCTTCATCATACGGGCCCTTTCAGCTCGGAAGTCCAAATTCAGAGATGCTCGTACAAGTCGGTGATCACCACCGGTATTAAACCTGTTAACCACAAAGACATCTCTAAATATAGACTTCCTGTCCGTCATGATGAAGTCTATCTCGTTCCTTGTGACCTTGTCGGGGCATCGCCAAGTCCATTTTCTGTGGGGCTTCTTCTTAAAGAAAGAGTTCATCAAGAAAAGCCCCTGAGACTCAAGAAAACTGACAAGCATATGGCCCCGGTCATTTCTGCGCCTTACACCAAAGGGGCCGATCTTCGTTTCGCCGCGTTCTTGTACTCCCACTTTGGCATTGAAGTCCCCCATCACAACGCTGTAGTGAGTCTTGGCAGTACCATGTAGTGCTTTTGCTATGTCCTCGTACACGGTATCAACTGCCTCGACAGTGCTTTTCGAGGTCGGAGCGTACACTTGTATCGCCTTCAGGGTGTACCTGTTGGTGAGTCTCAGTATTAAGTACGCTACCCGAGGCGAAACACTGCTGATCTCCACAAAACTGCTAAAGAGGTCCTTTTTCACCATAAAGCCAATCCCGCCCTCGGAAGACTGTATTCCGTCACCCCTTTCTTCGGACCTCGCACAATACTGGATGTGCCAGTTAATACGACCTAGTTCTACCTCGAGTTCGGTGAGCCGCTCGTCCAGGCGCAGAGTAGTTCCATTAAACGTAGCCAGGGTCAGTTTTGCATGGCAGCCTCCCGTAACCCGGAGATTCTTAGCACCCCTCCCCCCCTCCCGCCGTCACTCCGACCGCTGCCATGATCGGGAACTGGGGGCCGTTGTTTTGTTGTGTGTATCATAGGAGGATATTTGGCCTTACTGTATCACGCTGGCCAGACGGGTTGGTACAGGGTTTAGTTTCGAATTTTCCTTTTCTGTGCGCCATGACCTCGTCCGTTTATCAGCAGGTGCACTCGCAGGTGAGGCTGGCTTGGCCCCCGGGGTTAGTGGTAGGGCCCCATCGCACCCATCGGGCGTCGGGAGGTGGCGGGGTGATTTGCCAGGTACCTGTCGCTTGAGTCAGGGGGGCTGCGCGCGCGGCACCTTTGTCTAAGTTTTTTGAAACAAGTTTGGACTTGTTGTGAATCGTTAGGTACGTTTTGTTTGTGCTTAGGTACGTAGTTCAAGTGCAAAATGATAATTCTTTCTTATTACAATAGAATAACGTAAAAACAAATCACTATTTAAGTGACAAAATGTATCAAAATACAACATCAAAATAACATTTTTCTCGTAATTTAAAAGCATGTAACAACAAAACCATAGCACGCACAGGGTTAATGTAGTAGTACTTTTTGCTAGAAATTGTGTGTTCTATGCGAATATTACATTTTTATTTTCTGGCCGGCTTTTTCAAAATTGGCCCAAAAATGTATGAAACGTGAATGATCTCCTTTGTTAAAGTATAAAACTCAGTTTTTACATATTTTACTTATAATAATCCTAAAAGTCACCTTGTCGAAAGCCAGACACTTCGTACGGTTGCAACCCTCTGCCAGACACCCTTAAAGTATATTTCATTATAACTTTACTTACGGTATAGTATAAAAGCTGCAATTTATATATGTTATTTGGAGAACTATCAAATGATGTTTTCTCAATAGCCAGACAGTTTCAGTAGTTCCTTAAAAAGTTAAAGTCTAATGTAGGTGCGAGCGCGAGGGATATTATGTGTCAGCGGGTGCGAGTGAAATACCGCGTTCGGTCCACTGTGACGTTTTATTGCGCATCAGCTGTCATTAATAGTGTACTAGATGATGCGCGCGGCTTCGCCCGCGTGAAAATCGTTACCCGTTCCCGCTTCCCGTGGGAACATTTTCCCGGGATGAAAAGTCTATGTGTTATTCCAGATTATAAGCTATCTCTGTACCAAATTTCAGTCAAATCCGTTCAGCCGTTAGAGCGTGATTGAGTAACAAACATCCAAGTATCCAAACATCTTCACAAACTTTCACATTTATAATATTAGTAGGAAGTAGGATAATGAGAACTATTTTCTAGATTTACTATGAAAATTCACTATGAACAATAACTAAGAATCAACGAATAAATGTTTAGAAAATTCTCTTATAAAATTTTTGTGTTTAGGAATCATTAAATTAACACTCCAATAATATACTTAAATAATTATTTTAATAATAGTTATTGGAATAATATAATTAATCTAATACCTACAATAATTAATGGAAAAATATTTCGAAGATATTCTATGACTCGTGGTCGTCGATATCTTGAGTGTCCTCATCACCGCTGCTCCAATCTGTGGGTTGGTCCTTATCAGTATCCTCTGCTTCGCCAGTTTCTGTAATAATTAATCCATGTTAACATAGTCATAAATAATCAAAATTTTCTTAATTTTATTGTAACATCATAATTACATACCTGATACAGTTGTTAGAGAATCACTGACGTAGTTTGTTAGCTGATCACCTTCAAACCATTTAAAATGATAATGATTATTTTGCAGGATCCAACCATTACTTTCTGGTTTGTATGTAGTTGGTTTCTTCAGGTGAGCATTATTCCAAATGGTACAAATATAATTTGCCCGCAAAAATTGCTGAGATAGCTCACTTTTACAAGGTGGTAAACTGCTGGCATCGAAATTCCGCAATTTTTTTCGATTAAATGCCTCGTTGACATCAGAGACTGTATAGGAATCTATAAACATTTGAAATCTCGCTGTATCAACAGTAATAATATTACCAACATTGTATATATTGCTGAATGGTATTCAAAACGTTTTCTTGTTGGTTATAATTTTAAACTTCATAAAAGCTTTCTGGAATTCATCGCAATTTTTTAATACTTTGTAAGGTTTCAATTTTCCCCTCCTGAAAAATGCAGGATTGTAATCACATCCTGTGATTGCATGAAATCCAGGTAAGCTTCGGCACATAGATTCTCCTAACTCTGAGTGTATCTTCGTCAGGTCGACATATCTTAAGTTGTTACCAGTTCCTGTGAGCATCCAAACGAACGAATCATCTCGTAGGCGGTGCATGTGACCAAGCATTATGGCAATAATATCTGTGTCAACACTTCGAATAACTATATTCGCTGGATAGTTGATTTTGCACACGTGGTATATTATCTTGGTGTCAGCTTCTTCATGTTCCGGACATGATAATTCATCATGAATACCTGATATAACATTCTTGGAGTTATTAACACTGAAAGAATGGCATTTTTTAAAGTTTATATATATAGTTTTGTTACCAATAAAAGGCGCCATTTCATCAGTAGCCCAATGTAATATAAAGAAATTGACAAGAGCTTCTTTAAAATTTGAGTTTTTTAATTCTTTCGCGAAATCACTGGGTCGAACTTGTTCAGGTCCAGATATGATGTACGGTAATTGTGCGGACTCAAACCGTTGGGAATGCTCATAATCCTTAATGGACGGTGTAAAGTATTGGTCGAAGATGACATCAATCCTCAAAGCTTGTAACTGAGTAACCATTTGCATCATTTTCTTAGAAATACTTCCAAATTTTTTTGGAACGTTTTTCATTGTGTGTATAAGGAAAAAACCATCTATTATCAATACGTCAACATGATGTGGTTGCTCATGCTGTACCTCTTTTTCCAAGCACTTCATCAATGCTGATTTATTAGTTTTACAAATAGTACCATCTAGATGGCACATTGATAATGGCACTGAGGTAATTGGATACGACAAAATCTTTGATATATCAACCTTGTAGTCTATGGATATTCCAAGCATACGGCCAAATAAATCTTTTTGAATTTTTATTTCTTGAATTTTTCCACCTACTTGAATTTTTTTCTTTTTTTCATAATCTTTGGAAAAATTATTAATCGGTACTTTTTTTATTGCTTTCTCAAATCTGTTAATATCTGACTGGCATTCAGAAATGAATGTTTTTCGAAGATAATCTCCATTTGTTTCAACATTCAAAAGAAATTCCTCCACCGGTGGGGATGCAGATTTTCCGGATGAAATATTAATAAATTGGTCTTTCGGCAGTTCTGGACTAAATGGATTAATATATTGATCAAAAGTAGTCACGAATTTCTGTAATTGCTGAGTATTTTTACGAATGTTATGAAAGTTTAAATCTGCTGAGATGTCCTGATGAGTCTGAAGTCCCAGTTCAAGATAAACTTGACTTATTATTGTAGATCTTATATCGTGATTTCGGGCCCACCTTTGTCGTGCCGAAATTGAATTAGTGAAATGGATAACACCAGTCAGACGTCTAGCTGCGTCTGCATTAATGGTTTGCTCCAATACTAAATCAATAGGTTGCCTTGAAAATGGTTTGGTGGTTCTTTTAATACCAAAGTAACCTTGTTGAAATCCATCAAATAAATCCGGGTGAGTTTCTGCAACTCTTAGCAAATTTGCATAGTATTTGACAGTCCACCGTGCATAATTTTGCTGATTGCATATAAAAAATAAATTGTTGATTTTAGGCAGCACTGACTTGAATAGATCGAAATCACCTGTACGAATACTTCTGGATAAGTTTAAATAATGATGTATTAGATTTACATATATCAAATAAAATTGTACCGTCTTGCCATGTTCTCCGTTAAGGCTTTGTTGCTTATAAATATCGTAGTCATTCATCAACTCCTTGAGATCTTCATTTTCAACTTTAAATGATGATATTTGACAGTTTTGCAATCTTTTAACTTCCTCAATCATATCATCTGTTAATGTCATATTTTCTTCTTGTAAAAATGATTCAAAATGAAGTATTTCTAGGCCCAATGCAACTAAAGGATGCAATCTCTTACAGCGGTTGAAATGTTTCCCGTCTAAAAATCCATTTACAGAACCGTTCGCCAGCAAGTTACTCTCAACCATAATATTAGTTAATCCACAGTCACTAATTACTTTACCAATGGCTTTGAAGTAAGCCATCATGATGTGAAACGGTCCTAAATGGATGAATAAATTATCAAATTTAGGTGTTTCCGTGGCTTGTATTTGCAGAGCAATTTTGGCTATCGCAAGATCGTACGTAACCTGTATGGAAGATTGCTGTAACTCTTCTGCTATTTTTTGACTTTGTAACATTGTTTGGAGCACTATTGATGTACTGGTTGGAGATGCATTGATTGGAGTCAGATAAGAGATAATTTGTTCTGAACTATCACTATTATAAGTCCGACAATTGAAACCAACCCACATAGGTACATCAGGTAGTTTTAAAGCATGGCTAACCATCCATAGATTGTCTATTTCAGTATATTTTTTAGAGTTTATACATACCAAATCATCGACCGATAATTGTAAATCGTTTGTCATTTTTGGTCGTTTGGGATATGGAATTCCTTCAATACTTATTTCTTCGAAAGTTCTTCTTCTTTTTTTTTTAAGTGATGAAGTGTTTTCATTATCAGAAGGCGGAATATTTTCTTTACCAGAAGTTGAAGCGTTTTCATTATCAGAAGTTGCAGTGTTTGCATTGTCAAAAGTAGGTGTATTGTCATTGTCAGAAGTCGTAGTGTTTTCATTATCCAAAGTTGAAGAGTTTTTATTACTTGAAGTCGAAGCTTCAGGCACTTCAGATCCTTCAGTTGAATTTAAGTCACTGTTCTGGTAAATAATTCCTACGGTATCGTGAAGAGTATCCTTCCCATTGGTAGTTTCAACAAAACGGTCAAAGTTATCGTAAGCCACGCCAGTAAAAAGACCAGGCTTTTTCTTTATTTTTTCTGGACATAATGTAGATTTTGCTTCTGTTTCTAGTTCTTCAACGGCTTGATAACTAATGCAGTGACCATATCTATTCATAATATCTATTATTTTTCTACTGCTTGTTAAGCTTTTTAACGTCATCCCCAACATGATGTGCTTCGACGTCTTCAATCGACCGTTATGAATTCCAAAAATTATATCTTGGCAATAAGAACGTACCTGGCGAGCACACTTAACGTTTTTTCTTCGTTTTTGTCTACTTCCACCAAGAAGAATGAGGTAAAAGTACAACAATAGTTGTGGTATCGAAACTTCTCCGGATATTAAATGCTCAGCAGTGATATTTGTAGAGGGTATTTTTTTTTTTCTACTCCTAGTATTAATTTTCTGAGAATCAAAGCCGATTTTTGTAAAATATTTTCTGTTTGTAAATTTTCTAGAACTGCATCATCTATAGCTTGTAAATATTTTGGCGCTATTATTTTTTTATTACGAATAGTGAAAAATTTCACATGTTTAGAGAATACTTTTAAAATTTTTTCTTCAAGGTGGTGTGCTGTGAATGTGGCGTTCATTTCAACGGAATTATCTTCAAAAATTTTCTTCAGTGAGTCAACATAAAGTTCATGTAAATATACCAATAAATAACAGCGCCCTTTTTTCATTACGTCATCCTCGATGATGTTACTGATTTCATTAAAAACTATTCTGTGATATTCTCGATGATGATGCCACTCACTTTTACCACTTGTTTTTTTTTTGAAGCTACACTGTTGTTAAAATTAATTCTACAATCAGTATGATAATGAACTTTTGGAGCAGAGAAATTTGTCAAAGTGATGAACAGCTCATGATAATCTTCTACATCTTCAATAATAGGTAAAACACTAGATTTAAATTGGCTTGTATCAGCTGCGTGAAGTGGGAGCATTTTTGATCGTACATTTTTCTTTTTTCTATTGCAAAATATACAAATGTGTACAGTATCTTTAATATGACCATCACTCTCAGCCTGGATATGTACGCCCTGACTTGCATCATCTTGTTCACTTACAGATGTTGAAACGTCCGGATTTTCTGGACAAAACGTAGACTGTAATGCTTCTGATTTAAAAACGAAGGTTGGTTGTGATATTGAGATAGATTTTGTGAATGCAGGTGGTGAATGAGACTGTTCTTGAAAAGTTGAAGGTTGTGGTTCCGTTGATTGAGAAGATGAACTTTGGTCTGATGTTGTTGGAGGATCGGGTGTTGTCAATTCAAGTGTCAACGGCGTAGTAGCAGATGAGTCGTCTGTAATTACACTAATTGTTTGATTCTTAACACTTATTTCTTTTTCTGAAATTCTCGGTTCAGAAGAATGATATTGGCTATTCAATCCTGTAAATATTTTATGACATTCGCGGTGATAACCACCGTTTGTATATTCTTTTGGCAAAGTAACGCTGTTATATTTGAGGTTGTGTATTTTCCTCGCCTTTAAAATGGTTTGACATTTTTGTAATGTTCCTTCCGAAAACAATATTATTTTTCCATCACTTTTATTACAAAGAAAACAAATTAATTGTCCTTCCATATCACACTGATTTTCACTTACATTATAAACTGAACAATAAAATAATAAAACGCTTGCTGTACCTATGACTATTCACCACATAATAATTGACAGCTGATGCGCAGTAAGGGCAAACCCACACTGCTTTGCGTTCCGGTGCGTTTGTCGTATGTGGCAGCTTTTTTTTTTTAATTTGGCATGGCTTCAAATCGGGAACATTGGAGAGTGAACTAAATACTGGATTCATATAGGTTTCCTTACACGCTTATTTAGCCGGAACAATGCCGCTTTTACACTTTCGTTTCAATCGCTAAACGGATATTGAAACAGAACCTTCATGAATTCATTATTTAGTTCACTCTCCAATGTTCCCGATTTGAAGCCATGCCAAATTAAAAAACAAAAAACGCACCGGATCGCAAAGCAGTGGGCGCCCGGCCTAAGGGCAAACGCCCACTGCTTTGCGATCCGGTGCGTTTGCGTTTTTCTTTTTTAATTTGGCCTGGCTAAAAACTGAGATCATTGGTGAATGAACTAAAAACTGGATTCTTAAAGGTCGCTTTACACGCTTATTTAGCCGGAATAATGCCGCTTTTACACTTTCGTGAGAATCGCGAGGCGGATATCGAATAAATATCAGTGTTTTGCGTGGTCCCGTTATTTTGTCACACCAGTGGTACCACGAGAAAACACCGGGTAAATGTGTGTACCAGTGTTCATGGTAGATATCGTGAAGTTCGAGTCAGAGGTGGTTTTGGTCGCGAACTCAAAGACAAGAACTTGGTGTAAGATGTGTCTACAAATAATGTATTCTAAGTTGTGTTGTGTACATAAAGTTGCTCTAGCTATCAACTTAATGCACATAAATATGTAGATACCAGCCTGATGCATCGAGGCGTTACACGTTCAAGCGGGGTAAAATTTGAAAATATTTATAAGTAGTAGATGATCGCGTAGTTTCGGATCCTTTACCCCTTACCATGATGACATATCCAGGAATATGTGTATGAAAATTTAACAATATACGTTTTCTGGTAACCATGACACCAGATGAATTCTAGCACAGATTAATAAATAGTTACTACGTAAATTCTAGTTTACTTTGGCTTCATCTCAGAAACCGTGACAGTTTTATAGCTATCACAGTTTCTTAGATTCATCTAAGAAACTGTGATACTGTAAACTGCCTCCTGACAGGTGGACGACGAAGTCTCATGAATAGGGTCCCATTTTTATCCTTTAGGTACGCAACCAAAATAAGGAAAAATTAAAGCGCTCATGGCCCCGCGGACTCAGTGTTCTGTAAACTGTCACTGCAGTAAGCAACATTTACTATGGCCGGATATGGATGGGTGACCACCACGTGGACCACTTTGTGATTTGTGATATTTATTAACGAGCGTTTCCGTGCTTCTGAAGGCATGATAAGCCGTTGGTCCCGGTTGTCAGTAAAATGATAGTCGTTAAGCCAAATTGAAGGCCTAATGGGCGGCTTAAAAAATTTCAACTGTGAGTCGTCACAACCTGCGCCCCGGTCGGCAGCGCGTGTGTAGCTCCTCTGGTGTTGCAAACGTCTATAGGCTACGGTTACCCACCTTCCGGTGGGCCGTAAGCTTGTCTGCCACCTAAGTAGTATAAAAAAAAAACCTTGGATCCAGCTCTTCACCCAACTGAATCTGAAACTGGCGAAGAAGACGATATTGATAACGACCAACCCACAGATTGGAGCAGCGGTGATGAGGACACTCAAGATATCGACGACCACGAGTCATAGAATATCTTCGAAATATTTTTCCATTAATTATTGTAGGTATTAGATTAATTATATTATTCCAATAACTATTATTAAAATAATTATTTAAGTATATTATTGGAGTGTTAATTTAATGATTCCTAAACACAAAAATTTTATAAACATGCATTATTATTATTATTATTTTATGAACATGCATTATATTTATTAAATTTTTACATATTCGTGCTCAGTGATGTCAATAAATGCCTAAAAGCACATTTTTAGAGAAGTGTCATTAAGGTCGAGATTTGCTTGCACCTATTTTTTTTAATGGCAAACGCATCTTGATTACTAAATGTGGCTGCAAGTATTTTTGATCTTATCAAATTGCTTATAGTCTTATGTTTTATTGATCTGCATATATGTTTTTTCTATCGTCATTTGTTTTGCCGATCTTCATTTGTTTTGTCGATTTTCATTTGTTTTGTCGATCTTCATTTGTTTTGTTGATCTTCATTTGTTTTGCCGATCTTCATTTGTTTTGCCGATCTTCATTTGTTTTGTCGATCTTCATTTGTTTTGTCGATTTTCATTTGTTTTGTCGATCTCCATTTGTTTTGTCGATCTTCATTTGTTTTGTAGATCTTCATTTGTTTTGTCGATCTTCATTTGTTTTGCCATATAGACATGTGGGTATATTGATAAAGTAGACATTTTGGACATTATTTATTTTATACAGTCACTGGTGGGTGGTTAGGATTTTTTATTCCTAACTGACCAACCAGGTGCACAAGGTGGGTGGTTAGGAACTTTTATTCCTAACTGACCAACCAGGTGGATAACTCAGGTGGTCGGTTGGGAATGGGGGGGTGAGGGGCATCCGAGAGCGGTACGACGCCATCGGAACTTATAACTCCTTTACGAGTTCAGGGAGGGGGCAGACCATCAAGTCCCCCCCGTGGAGAGTCCCTACGTAATGGGGCGACCCTTTGCCGGGCCGCAGTGATTTATCCACCGGCCTATCCTGTGACCCGGTTAAGGCAAGGCGGAACACCGCGGGGTTTAGTGGGTAGGACGGTTCCGCATATCAGACCGTGAGTCCCACACGAAGCCGTCTTGTTCCCCCGAAACAAGGCGGCGAAGTGCCTAACCTGCAGTCCCCGCGTAAAAAAAAAAAAAATTATACACAATAAATGACAGCTGATGCGCAGTAAAACGTCGCAGTGGACCGAACGCGGTATTTCACTCGCACCCGCTGACACATAATATCCCTCGCGCTCGCACCTACATTAGACTTTAACTTTTTAAGGAACTACTGAAACTGTCTGGCTATTGAGAAAACATCATTCGATAGTTCTCCAAATAACATATATAAATTGCAGCTTTTATACTATACCGTAAGTAAAGTAATAATGAAATATACTTTAAGGGTGTCTGGCAGAGGGTTGCAACCGTACGAAGTGTCTGGCTTTCGACAACGTGACTTTTAGGATTATTATAAGTAAAATATGTAAAAACTGAGTTTTATACTTTAACAAATTTAACACACAATTTTACACACCTTAACTACCTGATACCTGCGAAAGCCACCGCGATCCAAGTTTCGTAGACGGGGTTCGTTCTTATCTGTGTTGGGGACATACATTGAGAAACTTACAGCTTTTATACTTTACCGAATGCCTGGGGGCCGCTGGCTCTTGCTCTATACGGTAATATTCCCTTTTGTTCCTTGGGGGTTATTTTCACTAATGTGTCATGAGCGCGTTTGAATGACATCCAATACTCGTCAATAATTTTAAGTCTTGCTTCAATATAACCTTTCGTCAATCTTGCTTTAGGGCATTTCTTCAAGTTTGTTTGGGTTTTTCTTAATAAATTAGCTCCATCCTCCAATGCACTAAGATGTTGCTGTTGTTCATACGTAGTAGTAGTCATTTTTCACCAATAAAACAATCAATCTTCAAATTAACTGTTGTAGAAACGTAAACAAACTTGCAGTCTTGCAATTATTACAAAGTTGCTCAAAATCACTGATTTATTAGCGATGCGCTAGCGTCGGACAACTCCTTATCGCTGTGGAATGCGGTTCTATTGTTCTCACTGCATAGGCGCCGGGCACAGGTGTCTTATTGGTATCCGGTTCGATTGCGACCATATGTTGATTGCACTAAGGTCTATTTTTACTTTGGCAAGATTTTATGAATACAACAAACGTGTGTCTCGATGCAAGTGTATAATGCGACTGGATATTAACTAAACATGCGCTCGTTCCTACAACATAGAACAGTGCTGAACTTGCACCTCGTGTCGCCAAGTGCCGTGTGCAATGATGTTGATTATGTAAACGTTGACGCAGCGATCCTCATATATTAGGGGTGCGTAACATCTGTTACCGCTATAACAACAAATAGGCTAAAATCAGAATAATAATAATTACTGCTATTTTATTTTAAAATTGTTTAGCCAGCCTATTTGCTGTTCCCTGGGCTGAGGGGAGGCGTGGGCATATTATTTTTTATTGTAGGGAGGCGTGATACCTATAAGTTTGGGAACCCCTGATCTAGATGACTTCCAATCAACGAAGTTATCGACGTCAAGGGACCGCATAGGTACATAACTACGTATAACCTAGTTTCTCATGACGTATATTCTAAATCTAGGGCAAGCTGATAACAGAGAGATGCCCCTAGCATTTCCGTGGGCCACTCGATAACACCAACAGTGTTTCCGTTACAGATGTGTTGAGTGACCCGGAGAGCGTGAGCGGTGCGCGCGAGTTCTGGCGCACGTGGCTCGCGCAGCGCATGTCGCTCGGCTGCTACCTGGAGCGGGGCGGGGACAGCCGGCTCGTGGCGCTCAACGTGTGCATCGTCGTCTGCCGGGGGGAGGAGCCCGACTATGTGGTAAGGTCCCACTACTAATATAGCATAGATAGGTATAAGACCTTACGGAAGCTTGAAAAATATTGTACCTACCTACTTATGTACCTATACCTACTCGTATGTTGTAAAACACCCGTTACAGATAAAGGGCAAAGCCTGGAATAACGTGTTCGGCGCCATCAAGGCGTGCGGCAAAGTGGACGCGTTCGAGCTGCTGGGCGCGGACCGGCTGCTGTTCGGACTGGGGCTGGTGGTGCAGCGCCAGCACCGCGGCGCGCGCCTCGGCGCCAGGATCCTCGCGGCGAGGTAACCGCCGCGCCGCCAGGCCCGTCCGACGTTGTAGCGGCTATGTGAGCAAGGGCACGTATCTTGGTGCTAAAGAATGTGCCGGAACACATTTTTCGGTTACGCGTCACATTTTTTCGTTACGCGCCATCTTTTTCTCGTCCCCACCACGGTCGATTCGAATAAAGAGTAGATAAGATACCTACTATCTTAAATGGAGTTAGTGAGACTTTTAGAGTTTTGGACTTTCGGACTTTGGGAGTCTTGGAGTTTTCGACTTTTGGACTTTTTGAACTTTTGGACTTTTGAACTTTTGGAGTATTGGACTTTTGGAGTTTTGGACATTAGGAGTTTTGGACATTAGGACTTTTAGACTTTGGAGTTTTGGACTTTGAAGATTTGCACTTTTGGACTTTTAGACTTTTGGAGTTTTAGAGTTTTCGACTTTGGACTTTTGGCCTTTCTGGACTTTCAGGCTTTTGGAGTTTTAGACTTCTAGACTTTTGGACTTTTAGACTTATAGACTTTGGCCTTTTGGACTTTTGGAGTTTTGGACTTTTGTAGTTTTGGACTTTTAGAATTTTGGACTTTTGGACTTCAGGAGTTTTGTTGTTTTGGAGTTTTTTTACTTTTGGACTTTTAGACTTTTGGACTTTTAGACTTTTGGACTTTGGGACTTTTGGACTTTTGGAATTTTGAACTTTTAGGCTTTTGAACTTTTAGACTTTGTGCTTTTGGACTTTTGTACTTTTGGAGATTTGGCCCTTTGAACCATAGATTTAGAATTTTTCGCTGTAGTACATTCTAAATCTATGCTTTGAACATATAGGCATAACATTTTGGACATATAGACTTTTGGACTTTGTGCTTTTGGACTTCAGGACTTTATGACTTTAGGACCTTAGGACTTTAGAACTTTAGGACTTTTGGACATTTGGACTTTTAGACTTAGATCTTTTGGACTTTTGACATTTGAACTTTAGAACTTTTAGCCTTTTGGACTTTTGGAATAGGTATACAGGATGATTTTTTTACTTAGGTAATAATAAATAATAAATAATAAATCTAAAAAGCGAAAGATTGTAAATGATAGGTACTCGCATAATGCCTATTTATTACCCAGTGCTATGACCTCTAGCGTCCAGCTGATCGTTTGTAGATATTAATACTGGCTGCGTTCGAGCGTTCGCGTTCACCGCTCACTTTTTGCCGGTTTTTGGTACGGAACTCGCACTTGACCGGTTTTTCTGTTTCATATGTTCACGTATTTATTAGTCAGTGGTTGCAGGCGTTCCCGGTGGAATTCATCAATTACATTTTTTAATCATATAACTACGAAAAAATAATATTTTCCATAGTCCGGTTGATCGGACAACTGAACCGTACTATGGGCAACAGATCTAGAAAACGAATTCAATATGAAAAAAGACAAAAAAAAAAAATTATCACGAAATATTAACGAGTGTAGGCAGTAGACAAATGCAGATCTACAACTTGTATATTTCATGATATTTCTTTGGAAAAATAAGATCATGAAGAAGTTTCATTTCTTACGTGTGTACCTACACCAGTACACGCACACATTTTTTTTGATCGGTTACTTATTTTCATTCATCAGACTAAAAACTTGAAACGGACCAACTTTGCTTGTAATTAGAGAATACAATCCCGCAACAAAATTGTAATCCCCGTATTTGCGGGACTGAGAGGTCTCATTGGAGTGGTGAGCCGTATTGCCGTCTTGAACTTTGCAGGTGCTGGTTGTGCCTGCTTGCTGTTGAAATTATTCTAACCGCGCCTTCAACTTGGCTTAACGACTGCCATTTTACCGGCAAAAGGGACCAACGGCTTAACGTGCCTTCCGAAGCACGGCAACGCTCAAATAAATGTCACAAAGTGGTCACCCATCAAAGGACCGGCCATAGTAAATGTTACTTACTGCAGTGATCGTTTACAGAACACTGAGTCCGCGGAGCCACAAGGAAAATAAATTATTCAATATTACTAATGTATGTATTGAGATTATTAAAAAGATATAGGTACAATAAATAATAAAATACCTAATGAAAATTTTGAGAAGCAAATAAAATTGGTAGTTTTGGCATTACTTTAAAAGTGCGCATAAAACATAGCATATTCTTGTCTGTCAAAGACTCCTAAATTTATATTTCAGATAGCCAGCAAGCAATGTACGAGATAATTGAATACTTTTCTAACTGTTTATAGATAAGAAAAGTCAAATCTCCCTGGTTAAATCACTAAAACAAATAAGTAGATACGTTATAGGGTATCGTATACACTACGTCACAATTACAAAAAACTCTCTCGAGCCGAATCAGTTTGCGCGCTTCAGCTTACAGAACCGTGGTACAACACATGGCGTTTACCTTTGCGCAGTCCCGCTAATCCCGCGGGATCCCACACGATTTACGTGCGGGACTGGTCCCGCTAAAATACCGTAGGTATACGGTATCCCGGTATTGCATTCCCTATTTGCAATAACTGATAAACGGTCTTCTAGCGGAATGACTGCTACTGATTAGGTACTACAGGCAGCGTACCTACTTTTTCATTATCGATCCGATCGCAAGCATCTTTTACGGACAACACGTCTTCTGCATACTTATAGGTAGGTACCGTTGCGTGGATCTATGCTTCACGAGAAGATCATAGCGGAATTTAGTCTCTCCAGTGTTACGATATGAGAAGTTAGTTCCTCTCCTCCCGAACTTTCCGAGATAATTTGATACAACCGACGGCTGTTCGGCCACAAGGGTTGACCGTGTGGTGTGCACGTTGCAGGGAGGGCCTGACGCGGCACGTGGGCGTGGGCGCCACCAGCACGGTGTTCACGGGCCCCGCGTCGCAGGCGAGCGCGGCGCGCGCCGGCTTCTCCACGGCGCTCGTGGTCACGCTGCAGGAGCTGGCGGACGCGGGGCTGGCCTACCCGCGCGACCCCAGCCGCGCGCTCAAGCTCATGGTCAAGAAGTACGCGCACCACTCGCCCCAGTGTACGTCACACTCACACCACACCATGCCCGGCTACTGCCTACCTACAGTTCGTTACCTTCACACCGGTCACGCTGTTCTTAGAACCCATATCGGATTTGAAAAAAATTGTCAAACTACAATTCGATAAAAAACTCGTAGGTATTTATTATACCAAGTTCACGAATCGAACTCAGTCGTTTTAAAAAGTAACACATTTACTACATAGTACATCCATTATTTCTGTTTGGATTGGATAGGTATCGATTTTGTAGGTCAGCCAGTCAGCAGTAAATGTCACTATGAAACAATTGGTAGGTATACTCTGTCAAATATAACTTGATCTCTGTGACAGTTCTTCAAACGTAAACAAGAATAGACTTTATGTCAACGGCATAGGTAAAGCTTTTGTGGTAGAAATGCAGAGAGTGAGAACACAAAAGTGCAAACTTTAAATAACAACTTTATGTTTTTGAAATAAAAGTCAACTTTTTTTACGTTAATGTAACTGTCACAGAGATCAAGCTATATTTTACAGAGTATAGTCAAGTATACCGAGAGTGGGTAAAGACAACGGCACTCTGAAACACCACAGTAGGTACTCCTTGTGTTCCGTAACCAAAGGGTAACACAGGACCCTATTCATGAGACTTAGCCGTCCGTCCTCTGGTCTGACTGTCCGTCAAGAGCCGACTGTACCTACCTATCTCAGGAACCGCGATAGCTAGAAAGTTGAAATTTTTTTCCCTACAAATTATTTATTATTTCTGTTGTTATAGATATTTCTGGAATTGAATAGGTAAGGTAATAGTAAGGGCTCGTCGACAAACATTATTTTTTGGTGTGCGATTGTGACTCGCAATTGACCGAGTTTTTAATATTGTATTATATGTATAGGTAAGGTCAAACGGGTACGTATCATCTAATACACTTATTTGCAAAAAAAACGGGCACCTAAGCAATGAACCATTTCAAGTGTTAATATTGCTTTGTTTGATAATTATAGGTAGTTTTATCCTCACAATTTGGTAAATTAATAAGAAAATAATCGTTTTCATCAGTATTTCATAAAATTTTGTTACAATTTATGGGAAATAATGCTAAACCTCGCTAGTAGTGTATGTTCGCTAGTAGTGCATATGCTCATGAAGTAAAAATAAAAAAGTTTTTTTGTTTGTTTTTCTTTAATAAAGTAAAAGCAGATAAATGTTTAGTATCGAGTGTGACCCCCTCTAGCTAAAATCACAGCTTGAATTCGCCTGGGCATGCTAGCGAGTATATCCCGGATACTTGCTTGCGGAATACGTTCCCACTCAGCAGTAATCACATTCTTCAGCTCTCTGATGGTCTGCGGAGCCGGGTGTACTGATCTCACATGCCGTTTTAGAACGTCCCAGATATGTTCTATGGCATTGAGGTCGGGACTTCGAGCTGGCCAATCCAAACGACGAATGCCGACCTCTTGCACATACGCATTAACATCGCGGGATCGGTGGGCGCGAGCATTGTCGTCCTTAAAAATCGAGTCTTGACCTAGAGCGGCCAATGCGGGTTGTGCATGAGGAATTAGAACTTCCGTTATGTATCGATGCCCAGTCAGTGAGCCGTTTTCAATGAAGACTAACTCTGTACGTTCCATTGAATTTATTCCTGTCCAAAACATAACAGAGCCCCCACCATAAGGTGTGATTTCTTCGAAACATGCATCTGCAAAGCGCTCTCCTTGTCTTCTTAGCACTCGCCGACGTCGATCTTCACCGAACAGAGATATCCTGGCTTCATCAGAGAACAAAACCCTATTTCAATCTTCTTGAGTCCATGATTCAAAATTTCTAGCGAACCTAAGCCTGTGAACTCTGTGTTCACGGAGTAATTTGGGGCCGCGGGCCGGGCGGTGACTGATATTGGCAGCGAGAAGCCTCCTCCTGACCGTCCATAGACTAATATGCACATTTCTTACTTCTTGGAGGTTGTTCTTATGATCCACATACGAAGATTTGTGATTTCTTAATGCGCGACTCACAAGAAAACGATCATCCCGTGGTTGGGTACATGGTTTTCTTCCAGAACCAGGCCTTCTCTCGACGGAACCAGTCTCCTGATATCGCTGCCAGGTCCTTTGGACCGTCGAGCGACTAACATTTAGCCTCCTAGCCACGAAACATTGGCTGCAACCCTCTTCAAGCAGCGCGATAATTTTGGTAGCTTTTACCACTTTATCTACCACTTTTGATACAGCCAAACAGCAATAAATAAAGCTTTGACAGTCAAGGATATGAAATTAATCGATAAAAATTGAATAAAAGTTGTGAAAGTCGATGTTAACTTCTGGAACTTCGCGCCAAAAATGTAGGATAAAAAGGGGTTTTCTGTAAAAATGAGCATCAAATGAAAATTTGAATTTAGAACGTACTTTTTTAAATACCACGGCATTTTTAAAACCGGCCTGTAACGTGTACAAACGATTGAAACCTTTTTGGTATTGTATCTTTTTAAAGATGAATGAAAATCAAAACCGCCCGTTTTTTTTGCAATTATGAGTGTAGGTATATAAAATTCTCGTGTCACAGTTTTCGTTGCCATACTCCTCCGAAACGGCTTGACCGATTCTCATGAAATTTTGTGAGCATAATGAGTAGGTCTGAGAATCGGCCAACATCTATTTTTCATACCCCTGTGACCGGGAATAACATTCCACGAGGGCGGAGCCGCGGGCCTCAGCTAGTAATATATAATTTCAAAATGCATAAGGTTGGAATATTATATAGTTAAAATACCGAAAATCAAAATATATAATGCATCAAAATAAATACATTTATTTGACATAAGTTCTAAATTTCTAAGTTTGAATGCCATAATGGTCGAAATCTATACTAATACTAGCTGATGCCCGCGGCTCCGCCCGCGTGTAATGTTATTCCCGCTTCCCAGTCACTAGGGGTATGAAAAATTGATGTTGGCCGATTCTCAGACCTACTCATTAAGCTCACAAAATTTCATGAGAATCGGTCAAGCCGTATCGGAGGAGTACGGCAACGAAAACTGTGACACGAGAATTTTATATATTAGATAGATTATAAAGAGGAAAGATTTGTTTTTTTGTTTGTTTGTTTGTTTGTTGTTTGTTTGTTTGTAACGAATAGGCCCCGGAACTACTGGACCGATTTGAAAAATTCTTTAACTGTTGAAAAGCTACACTCTTTGCGGTGAACATAGGCTATATTTTATTCCCGTATTCCCACGGGAACGGGAACTACGCGGGTAAAAACCGTTTGATCCTTATAAGCGACACTATCGTATGGTGTAATAATATAGGGTGTGATTTTTTTTCAAAATCAATGGGTTCGATTTCCAGCTAGGATTATTGGTTTTTCAAAAATCTAATGATGAGGTTTTAAGTTTCATCAAAATCGGGCTCGTGACTCCTTTGAGCACTTTTAGCTTATAACACAGTGATGATCAGTGTTACTCACCAACTAGCGCGAGGTAGCTATGCAGAGAACTCTTTCCCAGGGCGCCTTACTACAGAGATTCCAGTGTGCGTGCAAGGGTAGGCCAGGGCTCTGACGAAAACAGTCAGGTAGGGTGTACACACATATATTTATATAACACAGAGATACACAGAGACACACAGAGAGCTTATTCACTGATAGACACAAATATCACAGGTACACAGAAGTATAGTCAGTGCTTAGGTACTTATGCTACTAAGCTACACATAAGTAGTGGATTTACTGGCCTGCAGAGTGAGCTGAGTGAGAGTGACTGCCTGTTGTTACTGCCAGGTGATGACGGCAGATACCTCTCACATGAGAAGCTCGTGTAGTCCGCACTTCCACGTTGTCGTACCACGTGCAGCCCACTAACTTATAGGTGCGGCACCAAATATCTCATCCGGCAACTAGCCCCGTAGTAAAAAACCCTGTCATGAAAGAAACGACAAATTAAGATCTTGGCTGCGCGACAGACGACAATCGACCCGCTTTGCAAAAGAAGAAGTGACTCACCAGTTTTCTGGGTAAAATGTAGCAAGATGCAATGCAGCAACCCAATCACAGCCCGTTAGGCCATGCGAGGCAACAAATAATCGCGCTTGAGCGAAAAACTGATTCGCGGCACAGTCTCAGAGCATAAGCCAAAGGACCTCCAACTACCCCAAAGCAGGTCTCGGTCAAAAGTCCTGTCTTTCACGAAAAATCTTAACAAAAACCCGTTCCTTTAAATGCGAAACGCTTCGTCACCGAACTTATGACATCCTGTCATTCTGACAGCAGAAATGTCACCACTGACAACCGATTAAAAAAAGATAACTCGATAAGGCTGCTTTCACATCCTAAATACTGCATCTATAGAAAATAAATGCTACAACCACCCCCCCTTTAATAGTATTTCCTGCGGATATGACACGCTGGAAATACACAATAAAGAAAACAGAAAAGTACTGACTAATAAACAAAGACAACCAGCTAGGTCCTTCAAACACCAGCTGACTACGACCATTACAATACCAAAGAAAGATCCTCCTATGTACCTAACTAGACACTGACTCGTGTACCGGTTAGGCTAAGTAACTAGAGTCTAATGCCCTTCATAGAAAACGAATGCTCCCTTTACTCACTGCCGATACCCTAACACTACCCAAGCTCTCAGGATAATGTAGAGTACTAAGAAGCGAATGAGAGAAAAACGCTCGGTGCGGTGCATAGAAGAAACTACAACGTGACAATTTAAAGTCACGTACACATATAGAAATACAAACAAAAGATTAAAATAGTCTTACATAATGATCACATAGCACTGGTTTAATAAACTAGAGAAACAGTGCTATGTAGTTACGTTAGGTATTGGAGACTGCTCCTCCTGATACTTCAGGATGTCCTTGATATGGTACTCCCCAAGATCCTTACCGTCCAGATCTGACAGCCTATATACTAAAGGGGATCGTTTAGCAGTCACCACACATTTAAGGAACTTAGGAGCTAGCTTAGCAGTAAAATTCTTGGCCTTGTTGGACAGGTAGAACGTGCGTTTGTAAACTATCTGTCCCACTTTCAGCTCTACATGCCTTTTTCTGAGGTTGTAATACTTTTCATTACGCTGGTGGGCAACGTTCAAATGTTTCCTCACCTGGTCGTAAATGCGTTGTATTTCTCTCAGCTTGACACCGAAGGCTGATGGATCGTCTACAGAGACTGAAGTAGGATGGCACGCGATATCTGTCTGCCTGTACAGCACTCCATCCCCAATAAATTCCCTACCATGTACCAAAAAGTAAGGGGTGAAACGAGTTGCTTCGTTAACTGCAGTGTTTAAAGCACACTGTATCTCAACCAAGAACTGATCCCAAGACTTGTGTTGCGACTTCACATAGCATGAGATCGCTTGAACAACATTACGAATAGCTCGTTCCGCCTGATTAGTTTGGGCATGATACCTAGGGTTATAATATATATTAGGTACATTGTATTTAGCCAACAGATCCTTAAATGGCTTACTCACAAACTGAGGGCCATTATCCATGTAAATAGTCTTGCAGACTCCGTGCACGAGAAACACACTCTTCTCTATGAACCTCGCGACTACAGCGCCTGTGGCAACCCGAACAGGGCACAACATGACGTATTTGCTAAAGTAGTCGGAGACCACGATCAGGTGTACGTTTCTATTGCTCGAAGTGGGAAAGGGACCAAGCAGATCGACAGAGATAGCTTCGAATGGCTTCGAAACCCGCTTCGGGCTACCCATTAGGCCGGGACGAGACGTATTTACGGGTTTGTACTGCTTGCATGTTTCGCAATTCCCAACATATTCTTTGACGTCCTCGTACATCTTGGGCCAGTAATAATTTAGGGCTAACCTTTTATGCGTCTTCCAAACGCCACCATGGGCACTAAGTGTGTCATCGTGGTACTTAGAGAGCAGGGGCAAGCGATCCTCCTGAGGTACCACCAGCTTCCAGTCAAAGTCTGAAGTCAAAGAATATTTATTTTTAGTTAACCTATATAGAAGGTTGTCACGAATGTCATAATTTGGTGACTTCCTAGGGTTCTTCCGAACACTATTCATGGTGTGGTCATACCACGGGTCTTTAGTGGGTACTGCATCGAGGGAATCAATTTTGATACGAGACAGAGCATCAGGTACAACGTGGTCTTTACCTTTTCGATGCTCTATGTCAAAATCGAATTGACTGAGCCTCATGCTCCAACGTGCTAGACGACCCGTGGGATTTTTTAGCTTATGGAACCACAGAAGAGATGAATGATCCGTGACGACCGTACATTTTTGGCCTTCGACGTACTGTCGAAATTGTTCCAAAGCGAAAATCACGGCCAGAAGTTCTCGCTCAGTTGTGCTGTAGTTCACCTCGTTCTTGTTGAGAGAACGGCTACAGTAGGCGATAGGGTGCTCAACACCATCGTGAGTTTGTGTCAGTACAGCAGCAACTGAGTAAGCTGACGCGTCACTAAGAATGCGGAAGGGCATCTCAAAGTTAGGCATTTTTAATATAGGGGCAGAAACCAAGGCTGACTTTAGCAGGTTAAAGGACTGTTCAGCCTCAGGGGTCCATTCGAACTTAAGGTTCGTAGAAGTGAGTTTGCACAGAGGTTTACTAATCTTCGAGAAGTTGTTAACAAAGCGACGATACCAGCCGGCCATTCCCAGAAATCTCTTAACCTCCTTAGGGTTAGAAGGGGTGGGATAGTTGAGGATAACCTCAACTTTACCCGGGTCTGTCCGTAAGCCATGTTTGTCCACATAATACCCCAGGTATTTGAGTTCACTCCGACAAAAGTGGGATTTTTTCATATTAATAGTTAGGCCAGCATCCTTGAGTTGCTGATAGACTCTATGTAAGAGCTCTACATGCTCCTCAAAGGTGCTGGACACACAGACTATGTCATCCTGAAACGCAAATACCTTGTTGTCGAACTCGGGACCAAACAGACGGTCCATGAGGCGTTGCATCGTGGCACTGGCACCGACAAGACCGAAGCACATGGAATTGTAATGGAACAATCCTCTCCGGGGAACCGTAAAAGCAGTCTTCTCAGCAGACTGGAGTGAGTCGAATGGAATCTGCCAGTAGGCCGCACTCAGATCTACAGAGGTTAAATACTTAGCATTATTAAGATGGTCTAAGATTTGATTGATATAGGGTAAGGGGTAGGCGTCACTCTTAGACACAGAGTTCAGCTTGCGAGAGTCCAAGCACAATCTGAGGTCGCCGTTCGCCTTCTCCACCATGACCACTGGAGAGTTCCAGGCGGACTGAGACGGGGACACTACTCCCATCTCCAGCATTCGGTCCAGCTCGGCTTCCAGGGCCTTCTGCTTAAGGGGAGAGAGCGGATAATAACGCTGCTTGATCGGCTTGCTGTCACCAGTGTCAATGACATGGTGCACAAGTGAGGTCCGACCTAAACCCACCTTATCAGTGTTCAACGAGTCGAACTTTTCAATGACCTCGTTGATTACACACCTTTGTTTAGTTGTCAGGTTGTCGTAATCCTCGAGGCCACCGTTAAGGGACACAGACTCTATAGGATTATTATCACTAAAGCTATCAAGACTAATATTTTGTAAAATTAACTTATCACTTAACTTAAATTGTTGCCAGAAATCCACTCCAAATATCATGGAGGTGGTTATACCTGGGACAACATAGAACTTGACAACTCGGATAACCGAATTGTACTCAATTGGCAAAGAGATACAACCCAGACATTGCAAGTGAGTGCTGTCTGCAGTTGTAATACGAAAAGTAGGATTGATACTCACAAGATCAAAACCCAGTTCCAAGAAGATGCGGTGCGCTCCCTTACCTAGTATAGAGCAGGAGGCACCGGAATCTAGAAGGCCTAAGACATTTAAATTTAAAACCTTAACAACTAGATACGGTCTAATGTCACTATCCCGTTTAGGAAACAGGACCTTATCAGAAATAGACTCAGATACAGAGTGATGCACAGAGTTCCTAATAAGGCCCTGGCCTACGCGTTTTTTGACTTGCTAATACAGTGTGAGCAGTCTGGGGTCTTGACTCCTTTGAGACCACACCGGAAACACACCAGCTCCCTTGACTGTGTGCAGCTGTATGCAGTGTGACCGCCCCCGCCGCAACGAAAGCATTTGCGATCGTGGGGGGTAACCGGCGTCTCCACTGCAGACACCTGCTTAGCGGGCTTTTGTACACCTTTGTTCTTAAGCTGGTGTAAGTCAGATGTAATCTCAAACTTGTCAAGAGCAGGCTCATGGAAAGCGTCTGCCCTAGTACGCGCAAGCTCCAAGCGCTTACCCAAACGTCTCAAGTCATCTACAGAGTTGACATCATGCAAGGCCAGTTCCTTCATGTAGTCAGGTCTAATGTTGTGCATGAGAATGTCCAGCTGTTCCTCACTGGGCATCTTACATGACAACCTTGAGAACATGGCTTGCATTGTACATATATAGTTAACCAAGGACTCAGAGCGGGCTTGTGTACGCTGTCTTATCTCGTTCCTGAGGCGGTAATCATAATCAGGAATATCGAAGGTATCTCTAAGCTCACTAATAAGATCCTCATATGAGATGAAGTTAGCTTTGTTTGTACGGAACCAAGACAAAGCCGGTCCATCCAACAGGTCGGAGAAAGCCATAAGGAGTCTAGGCTTAGTAACCTCCCGAGCACATCTAAGTTCCTCTAATCTCTCTAAAAACACACGTACACAAGTAGAACCATCATATTTTAAGTTAAATGAACATAAGTTAAGGGGACGTTCTTTATACACTATGTTACATGTAGAACTATTCCTACTTGAACTAGCTCGCACCGAGCGGTCCTCTCTCACTACTGGTGAAGTATATTCCACCTGGTCACGACCCGAAGGATCATCACCATCATCATCCGAACCTTCGGATTCAGAATCACTACTGGGTTCAGCCCTAGCGATGATCTTCACTAGCCTACCACGAATATCCACCAGGTCGGGGCAATCCAGACCACAACGAGCTAACCTACTCAATAAGTAGTTGGCCCTGAGGGACACCCTAAGACGACTACCCTTATTAATGAAGATGTCACCTGACTGAATAGCCTCCTCCAGCTCGGACACCTTCGGGAGGCAGATCGAGAGCTCAGCCGATGCATCAGCGGGTACCGGAGCACTCGCTTTGATGCTACCTCGACGGACGAGTCGGTGTGCCGCTCTTAGCTCACTCCGAAGGCCAGACACTGTCGTTTCCGGTTCCACTGAAATACCCATGTGGGACAGCTCGTTAGCAAGTTCATCCTTTCTTAAATAATTAATATATTTTTTCATCTGTGCCATTATGTAAAAATTTACTTACAACAATTATAAAGATAAAATGGCACAGATAGGGATCAATTACAAAGTAAAAATGTAAATTGAGTTACAACAAAGTGTACTAAGTTAGGTAATTATGTTTCAAATTGACTTTTAGAATTTAACAAAGATTAAGGGTATATTAAGAGAGAAAAGTTTCTAAATTTTCTGATAACACAGTTCAGGTTAACATTCAAAATTACAAGGTATGTACACACCTTATAAAAAAGTTTTAAGTTACACAGAGAAATTCACTAAGTTAACACAGAGAGATTCACTAAGTTTACCTTACAAGGTGAAACTATAGGATAATATATATTATATATTAATCTACACTAATAATATAATAAATATATGTGTGCACCATAAAAAAAAGAACATAAAGAAGAAAAAAAACACAATAAGAAAAGAAGTGGGTATTCCAAATAAAATCAAAAAGTTTTTCCAAAATCACAGCTATTTTTAAATTTTAGAATTTAGAATTTTGTGTCTTTTCCAGCCAAAGATGTAGGGAGCTGGAAGAAGACGAAAGGGAAGGTTTTGTGCTTAGCTGCTAGCACCACCAATTAACGTCCTGGAGCGTCTCGGACGATTCACCAGGATGGTTTCGCCAGAGGTAACCACCTATGCACACACACTAGACTGAGGCTACCGCAGAGTAGACCCAGAGATTTGCCCCACGTTGGGCGCCAATTTATAACACAGTGATGATCAGTGTTACTCACCAACTAGCGCGAGGTAGCTATGCAGAGAATTCTTTCCCAGGGCGCCTTACTACAGAGATTCCAGTGTGCGTGCAAGGGTAGGCCAGGGCTCTGACGAAAACAGTCAGGTAGGGTGTACACACATATATTTATATAACACAGAGATACACAGAGACACACAGAGAGCTTATTCACTGATAGACACAAATATCACAGGTACACAGAAGTATAGTCAGTGCTTAGGTACTTATGCTACTAAGCTACACATAAGTAGTGGATTTACTGGCCTGCAGAGTGAGCTGAGTGAGAGTGACTGCCTGTTGTTACTGCCAGGTGATGACGGCAGATACCTCTCACATGAGAAGCTCGTGTAGTCCGCACTTCCACGTTGTCGTACCACGTGCAGCCCACTAACTTATAGGTGCGGCACCAAATATCTCATCCGGCAACTAGCCCCGTAGTAAAAAACCCTGTCATGAAAGAAACGACAAATTAAGATCTTGGCTGCGCGACAGACGACAATCGACCCGCTTTGCAAAAGAAGAAGTGACTCACCAGTTTTCTGGGTAAAATGTAGCAAGATGCAATGCAGCAACCCAATCACAGCCCGTTAGGCCATGCGAGGCAACAAATAATCGCGCTTGAGCGAAAAACTGATTCGCGGCACAGTCTCAGAGCATAAGCCAAAGGACCTCCAACTACCCCAAAGCAGGTCTCGGTCAAAAGTCCTGTCTTTCACGAAAAATCTTAACAAAAACCCGTTCCTTTAAATGCGAAACGCTTCGTCACCGAACTTATGACATCCTGTCATTCTGACAGCAGAAATGTCACCACTGACAACCGATTAAAAAAAGATAACTCGATAAGGCTGCTTTCACATCCTAAATACTGCATCTATAGAAAATAAATGCTACAACCTATTCCTTATAGTTTCGGATTTGGCCAACCAAGCCCTTTTCAAAAATTCACCTGGGAGAGTTGGGTAATACCGCGCGCTTGATAATTCCGCGCCTCAGCGTAGTTCAAAAACTATCCACTAGTTCTGCGATACAGCGCGTATACATCGAAGCAGGACATGCCTACACCCTCCCCCGCGCACTGCCATTATAGGTCCGCGCGACGACGGAGACAGTGCATGCGGTAGAGGTTTATTTCGTCACATCTTATAATTCTTCGTGAACTTTCGATAAGAGGTAGGTAAGTAAATACTGTTATATTGTAATACTTTGATACTATACATTTTTAATGCTTGTGTACTTTAGAATTTATATCAGAAAGTTTTTATGTAGGTACTATAATATTTTTCATATAATTTAGTGGTTAAAAAATAAAATGACCAAGTTTGATAATTCCGCGCTGGGGGCGCGGTATTATCAGTCGAGAGCGCGAAATTGTAAGCTATGAAAAATATGTTTTATTTACATTAACTTATTATTACTTACCTCGACAAAAAAGTTATTTATGTACGTCTGTTTGTGGCATTTTATATCCTAAGCGAAAATACCTATTTTGATGAAATTTGAGTAGGTATTTTTAAGTAAACTCTTAAAAATACGTACTCAAATTTAATCAAAATAGGTATTTTCGCTTAGGATATATATATATATAAATATGACTTATTTAATGAAAATAAATATGGTACCTATACCTACTATAGAAATTACTATAGAAATTAAGATAATATAGCTTCATAATATTATCTTTGTTTCAGATAAACCAATCAGTGCCAAAGAAAAAGAAGTCATGGAATCCCGAAAATTTGAAGGCTGCACTTGAGGCTATACGAAACGGAAGTAAAATAAAGACAGCTGCTAGAAACTTCAGTACCTACCCCTGAATCAACAATTAGGGATCCCTATCTTCACGTACTTAAGAAAATTACCTTATAGATATTTCTATTATTACGTTTGTTACTTACCCATTTGTGTACAATTAATGTGGGCATGATTTTGTCAAACCTGGGCACGAAATTATCGGACCAGTTTGACAATACCGCGACTTTACTTTTTTTTGTAAATTGACAATAATTACTGTTTGTTTAAATTATGGAAGTTTTTGTTATAAGGTATATGTATCTACCTAAATAAATTTCCTACTAATTACTCTATTTTGTTTTTTAAAATATCAAGAAGTTTCGTAATTATAGCTGCAAATCCTTATGGGCTCGGTATTACCCAACTCTCCCCTATAGAACGTACATTATGCATATTGATGATTATTTCTTCTGACTATTATACAGTCACGAGCATTAATACGTAACCATAGTCAAGGCTTCTAAAATATGTAAACAACTTCGACTCCAAAACAAAGTGCTCAACGTGAAGAGCATAAAATTGTAACCACGGGTTCACATCATAAATACCTATATATACACTCATTGAGGAAGAAAGGAACAAAACTATGTATGCACGTTTTGCATCTATATTATACACAATGTATCCGCCAATAATAAGTATACAACAAAAATTTCATAACTGCGCATACAATCAAATCTATATATATAAAAATCAATGCCACTTTTCGTTGTAATTTTATAACTCGAGATCGGGCTCACCTATCCAAACCAAATATTTAGGCTTTGTTCGAACTATTTAGTAGATGGTTTATGTGAAGTTTGCACAAAATCGGTCGAGCGGTTCTTGATTTATCACGCAAACGAAGTTGCGCGGGTCAGCTAGTTCTTTATAATTGTGAGAAACGAATGCATGCTAGAGTTCCTGTCTGTAGGTCGGGCACCTTCGCAAACCATACGAATATCACCGATCTATTTTCTCAGAGAAATTCTTTACCTATTATTCTTTGTGGGGCTTATACATGTATATATGTAGGTACAAAAATAGCAAAGTTTGTTTGTTTATTTTCTTTAAAGCGCCTTATAATAATATTAGTGTTAGTTAATCGATCTGAAACCCTTTGCACGGGTTGTTTGGTATCACAAACCCGAATGTGTTTTAACAGACTCGAAAAAAGGGGAGACGGTTTATTTTTTTTTAATGTTTGTTACCTCATAACTCCGTCATTTACAGACCGGAATATTGATTTTATAAAAAGGATATATTTCCAAATTAATACTTTTTTTTTCAAAATTTTCTTCTGATGGTTAGGTTTATGAGGACTTCAGTGTTTTGGTGAATTAGACAGATCCCAGAACACCGTCACAGGGGCAGATCGGTGTCAAGAAGTTTTAGTGAGAATTCCCAGCGTTATCGTGATCAGGTGCTGGGCGACCCTCACACGAGCCCATGCCTCACCAGCATGGGTAGTCCGAAACAAAGAGGAGCTCTCCTTGTAAAAAAAAAATTGCGTGTACTTAGTGTACACACGTAAGAAGTGAAACTTCTTCATAAACTTAATTTTCACCTCACCTTAAATTAAGTCAAAAAGTACAAAAGTCCAAAAGTCCAAAAGTCCAAAAGTCCAAAAGTCCAAAAGTTCAAAAGTCCAAAAGTCCAAAAGTCCAAAAGTCCAAAAGTCCAAAAGTCCAAAGTCCAAAAGTCCAAAAGGCCAAAATTCCCAAAGTCCCAAAGTCCCAAGGTCTCAAGGTCCCAAAGTCCCAAAGTCCCAAAGTCCCAAAGTCCCAAAGTCCCAAAGTCCCAAAGTCCCAAAGTCCCAAAGTCCCAAAGTCCCAAAGTCCCAAAGTCCCAAAGTCCCAAAGTTCCAAAGTCCCAAAGTCCCAAAGTCCCAAAGTCCAAAAGTCCAAAAGTCCAAAAGTCCAAAAGTCCAAAGTCCAAAGTCCAAAAGGCCAAAAGTCCAAAATTCCCAAAGTCCCAAAGTCCCAAAGTCCCAAAGTCCCAAAGTCCCAAAGTCCCAAAGTCCCAAAGTCCCAAAGTCCCAAAGTCCCAAAGTCCCAAAGTCCCAAAGTCCCAAAGTTCCAAAGTCCCAAAGTCCCAAAGTCCCAAAGTCCAAAAGTCCAAAAGTCCAAAAGTCCAAAGTCCAAAGTCCAAAAGTCCAAAAGGCCAAAAGTCCAAAATTCCCAAAGTCCCAAAGTCCCAAAGTCCCAAAGTCCCAAAGTCCCAAAGTCCCAAAGTCCCAAAGTCCCAAAGTCCCAAAGTCCCAAAGTCCCAAAGCCCCAAAGTCCCAAAGTCCCAAAGTCTAAAAGTCCAAAAGTCCAAAAACCCTTAAAGGACATGCTATCCCTGGATAAAGTACTCTTAATTCGAATCCACCGTGGTGGGGAACAGAACAAAGATGGCGCGTAACCAAAAATCGTGACGTGACGTGACGCAAATTTTTTTCCAACGCCGATAAAGAAGTTTCACTTCAAAAAAAAGGTTTATGAGGGCTTGAGGGAACTCCTCAAACATCATAGGTACACATATGGTGATTTTGGTATTTATTAAATACTAGCTGTTACCCGCAACTTCGTTTGCGTGGAAATTATGTTATAAGCCATAGACATATAACACACAGACTGGAGTCGCTCAATTATACTTACGCGCCCGCGAAGCCGAACCAATATTAATGTAGGTGTAAACTACTCGTCTTTATACTCGGTGACACTCACACAAGCTTACAGAAAATGTTGCCAGGAAATAAAATTTACCCTATAAATGGGAAAAAAATAAAATTGTTTGTATACATTTAATTTAACATTTAACTCTATTTATCTATATGCTATACTCTTCGCGGGGTAGGCAGAATGGTCTCCCATATTTTATTAATATGTAGTTTTAAAAAAACCTAAATTAAACACTAACAACTTATTCATAATCGTTTATTAAACCTATTTTAGTTAAAACACACTTTAAGTCAATTGCTGTCTCTAACCATACTCTGTCATTGGTTAGAGATAGCAATATACCTAAAGTGTGTTTTAACTAAAACAGGTTTAATAAACGATTATGAATAAGGGGGTAAGTGTAAAACGACTTACCTACTAACCAGTATAATAAACAGTTTAAGTTTTTACTAGTAGGCATAACTATATATACTTCTAGAGTTCCGTAGCCAAAAGGTAAATAAGGAACCCTATTTATGAGGTTCAGCCGTCCGTCTCGCTGTCTGTCTGTCTATTTCGAGGTTCCATCTCAGAAACCGTAATAGCCATAGAGCTGAAATTTTCCGAGATGATGTATTTCTGCTGCCACTATACCAACAAAATTCTAAAATCAGTAATAATTTGTATTTCAAACTGTTGTAGTAAGTAATATATTATTACTACCGGCCTCCCTGACCGAGGGCCTGAGAAGGACGAGTTGGCTACTCGACGTTTTCCAGAAGCATTCATGGTGGTGGAATAGTAACTAACTCTACCCCCTTCCCCAAGTGGCGGGATAGCACCCGAACCCTCTAAGCGAGGCCAAGGTGGTTGCCTAAATCTGCCGGGAGCCCTGGGACATCCTTCCGAAGGCTTACCTTACTTATTAAATTAATAAACTTGTTTTAATTACAATATTTTACTAAATTATGTGGTACCCACCCACAAAATTTTGCAAATAAAATTATTTAAGTAGATATGAAGCGCTTGTGGCCCCGCGTACTCAGTGATCTATAAACGATCTGATCTGTAAACGATCACTGCAGTAAGCAATTTTCACTATGGCCAGTCCTTGGATGGGTGACCATCCATGTGACCACTTTGTGACATTTATTTGAGCGTTTCAGAAGGCCGTTAAGCTGTTGTTTCCGTTTTCCAGTAAAATGGCAGTCATGAAGCAAAGTTGAAGGCCTTTTAAGGCGGCTTGAAAAATTTCAACAGCAGGCAGTCACAACCTGCGTCATCTCAACATGGCATTACGGCTCAGCCCCTATTACGTGGAACAAATTCTAAAAAGGTGAAATGTGGGCGTATACAATGCCTCTGCCTACCCCTTCGGGAGTAAAGGCGTAAGCATATGTATGTATGTGATAAGAGTATTTTTATAACAATAACAGTTCCTAAAACCGATATTGAAGCAAATAAGAGAAAATGTGGGAAAATTTTATTCTCATTGCTTGCAACATCGTCTATGAAAATGACGTCACTAAAATGTACGATTTTTGTTTCTTTAAATGAGGTGTTTTTAACAAAAATGTAACATATTTTGCAGTACTAACCTATGCAATGTGATCTTTAGGCGTTTGGAACAATTTTCAGATGAATTGTGGCATCCTTTCACTGCAGAATACGTCATTTTTAGACGAAAATTACGCGAGCTCTTTGCACTGACACTAGATGCCCGGTACTAAAGCGCCGATTGATGTAGGCAGCTGATATCAGCTGCCTTGAAATGGCTTCACGTCGCTCGCGCGTATTGGGTTTCTTTGCGTTATAATTCTATGTTATAAGCAAAGTTTGAACTATATTCTATCGAGCCTCTAGGATAAGTCGTAACCAAAATGTGGGGACAAAGTTAGGACATCCTCCAACTTACCCGGGGAGCTATGCGCTACATGGTTTTTTTTATGTGAGGTAAATCCCACATGAATATACTATAACTCCTACTGACAAAAAACCACACGTATCCGGTAGGACTCCCAACCGTAGGCTGTTAGGTAGGTATAACAGCCTACGGTTGGGAGCCCCTGGTAAGCACTCTAAAGGATACCCCAGGACTGCGCTAGATGGATGGGTAGAGACTTCATGGTTTTAGCGGGTCCAAGGCCGGTATGACGTAAGTCTTTATTAATTGTCCCCTTTAATAATAAAAAGAGTAAGTAGTATGGTGAAGCGCGAATACGAACCGTTTGTTAGATTTGGGCCACAGACTGAAAACTGTACCTAAGTACTTATAACCGAAAGATTTGAGACGATAACACTAACGCTAACGGTAGCCAGTAAATGGCAGTCGTTAAACCAAGTTATTAGCCTTATAGACTTAATAATTTTTAAAAGTATAGAGAACTCTCTCACCCAAGTTCCAAGTACCCAAGTGCCGGCGACAACAACCAATAAAAAATATAATAATACAAAGCAGTAGGATTAGAGCCTAGGTTGCATTCCACAAGAACGCGTGTACAAATGAATTAAAATGAAGGAGTTTCTCACAATAACACATATAAAAATTTAGCGTGAAAACGTAACAGACAGACAGACATACCGAGTTATGTACTTTCGCATTGATAATATTAGTAGGGATAGCTGTTCCCGCTACTTCGACCGCGTAGAAGTCGTTATCGCGTGAAAGTCGTTATCACGTAAAATCATAACAATCCTTTTGCGCAGTCGGAAGTTGGGAAGGCCCAGGGCCTCGAACTATCCACATACCAAATTTCATCTCAATCGCTCCAGCCGTTTAGGCGTGAAAGCGTAACAGCGCGAAAGTCGTTATCACGTAAAATCATAACACTCCTTTTGCGCAGTCGGTTAAAAGTAGCCTATGTCCTTCCCAGGGCCTCGAACTATCTACATACCAAATTTCATCTCAATCGCTCCAGCCGTTTAGGCGTGAAAACGTAACAGCGTGAAAGTCATTATCACGTAAAATCATAACACTCCTTTTGCGCAGTCGGTTAAAAGTAGCCTATGTCCTTCCCAGGGCCTCGAACTATCCCCATACCAAATTTCATCTCAATTGCTCCAGCCGTTTAGGCGTGAAAGCGTAACAGACAGACAGACAGACAGACAGACAGACAGACAGACAGACAGAGTTACTTTCGCATTTATAATATTAGTAGGGACTAGCTGTTCCCTGAGGTTTCGACCGCCTAGAAGTCGTTATCGCGTAAAATCATAACCCTTCTTTTGCACAGTCGGTTTAAAAGTTTCCTATGTCCTTCCCAAGGTCTCAAACTATCCCTATCCCAAATTTCATTTCAATCGCTGTAGCCGTTTAGACGTGAAAGCGTAACAGACAGACAGACAGACAGAGTTACTTTTGCATTTTTATAATATTAGTGAGAGTCAGTGCCAGCAAAATATCAATATAAACCTACCTATGCAATTTTGAGTATTTAATTTTTTTTCAGTTCAGTATTATTTTTGTCTACGGTTCTACTTAGATATTAAGTCAAAAATCTAATTTGAAGGTTTTCATCAAAAGTGGATACATATTTATGCAGCACCGTTTAGATACATGTTAGGTATTGCCGAAGAAGTTAAATATAATTTAATGGAATTTAAGATGAGTAGGTACATCATAATGAATCAACGCGTGAGTACATGTTATTGAAGCAATGAGTGTATATATATTTATGATGTGAACTCGTGGTTACAATTTTATGCTCTTTACGTTAAGCACTTCGTTTTGGAGCCGAAGGTGTTTACATATTTTAGGAGCCGTGACAATGTATAGGTACATATTATTGCTCGTGACTGTACTTTTTGATTTTATATATTTTGAACTTATACAATGTAAACTTCTAGATTTTAAACTTATGCATTATGATACGTACCCGGTCAAACCTATGCAGTAGGTATTTCTTGTCTCTAAAATCGATGGTTCGTAAAAACAAATCGTTTTGCCGACTTGGCCATACTGTCCGCTCTGAATGTGACACCTGTAGGTTTATCAATTGGTTACCTCCGCCGCCGGTTGTCGTGACACTCGTGACGTGGCTACTGCTTGTTGTCCACAGAGCACAGGTGCGACCACGAGGCCCCGCACTACGGATCTGTCTACAATGTCTGATGACCCGACGCCGACGTGGGACTCGACTCGACTCGACTCGACCTATGGTGTTCGATCTGAGAAACAGGAATCGACTACCTATAGATTGATACTGCCGCCCTCTGTATGTTTATATAAAACTGTAAGCTGTAAGAACGTTATATTGGAGTGTATGTAATAAAGTCTGTTTTATTGTTTAAATTATTAGATTATTAGACCATGAATTAATTTCTAAAGCAATTAGGTAAGTACCTAGTTGAATAATACATTTACATGATGTAGTGGTTAATTAAGTTAGTTTTACCTTTGTAAATGCCGAAAGACGATGCCGGTCAGGTGTAAAGTAAATAAATGTCGTGGAACAGTAGGTACAAGTGGTGTTATTCAATATGTGCAGCAGGTTCAACCAAGTGCCATCACACCACATCTACCTATAAATAATCGAAGTAGGTAGGTACTTGTTTTTTACCGTTCTTCATTGGTTTGGAAAACCGCTTAGGTAAGTATACAGAATTTAGATAAAAAGATTAAAAAGTAATGGGAACACAAGAAACAACAAAACTACTACAACACTAGATACCTATTACTAGTGGGACAAAATAGTCGGAGCACGAGAAAACTGGGGAAGATATCGAATAGGTAGGTACTGTTCTCACCTTTGAGATTGATCAGTGCGGTAATTACCTACTAGACGCGCTTGACGCTGTCCGAGTTATTAACTATCCCTGAGGTGACGGAAAGTCCCGAGCCGTTTGGCATGACTAAGAACCAAAGCGTCTTTAGCTGCATTCTATCGAATGATCAAGTGTTCCGAAGAGCTCTTTAACCTAATCTGCCCCCCCCCCCCCCCTCTCCTCTTCGATCCCTAACAACGCGTGCCGGGCAAAGGTGCCACGCATGCACAGTGGAGAGAACTGATCCGAGTCAAAAGATCGTTTTTCTGCCGAACTATAAAAACCTGGAACGACCTGCAACGCACGTGTTTCCTCCCCTTACGATCGTGGGTTCTTCAAACGGAGCGTGAAGAGGCACATCACAGGGCCACCAACTTGAGAACCGCTGTCGGAAGTCTTACGGACTATGCGAGCGGGCCGACTGGCCCCCAATCGCTAGATGTCGCCATGGGTTTCCATCAAGCGGGCGGCGTCAATTTGACCAGCTAAATATAAATCCTATCCTAAAGTTCAGTTCAGTTCACGTCATCCAATCAGACGCTGTAGGTACTCGTTAGCATTAAATCGTTATCATATTAAATTTATAGATCACTTAGCAATAAATGATCGTTACGCTTATAAAATCAAAGCATAGCATTTTAGTAGGTTATCTTTACAATAACTGTACGGATTCCGTACAGAGACCCTTCCGAAGTAGCCATGGAAACCGTTTCCGGGAACAGTTCAAGCCGATAACAGATTTGAGGTGTTGACTTTGAGGTGACGGTAAGCGCTACGATCACGATTTCAACAATTTGGATTTACGAATTGGGGACTCGAAAGTTAGAAATGGGAACTTGGAACTGGAAACAGAGAACTCTCACTAGTTCCGTCGCGGAACAACTGCCGCGGAACTACTGGGAATGAAGGAACAATCCTTGGGAACTTTTGACTGAGAAATCGGAAATGTGAACTGAGAATTTGGAACTGAGAACTGTGAAATTTATTGCATGTAATTGTTCAAGTTTTCACTTTATTCGGTACTCCCGGAGTACCCAGGTAATTTTTATCTCCTCAAATCGACCAGTTTTTATTCAAACACTCGAGTCAAGGTTTACAAACAGTCATACAATTTCTTTAACTTTCTGGATCTCGTAACAACCGTCCCGATACGACTTAGGTATTTTTTTCTTCAGATTTACCGTTAGGTAACAATAAGATTATTTTTAGAGTTCCGTACCTAAAAGGAAAAAAACAGAACCCTTAAAGGATCACTTTGTTGTTCGTCTGTCTGTCTGTCTGTCTGTCTGCCAAGGCTCTTTATCTCGTAAACGCGTAAAGATAAGGACTTGAAATTAATACCATAATATCAAGGTCTATGGTCCCTTTATGTAGTGTGATAAGTTAAAGCAGAAAAAAGTTACGGCTACTTATATCGTCGAAAATGTGTATTTCGACACTCTCAAGGTAATCAAAATTCGATTTGATTCAATTCGATATGATTGCCCTTGTTTGATTAACAATTAATACTACACAGTATCAAGAAAGGTAATCAGAAGATGAGTGCCCCTCGATTTTTCCACACAGATAAGTGTAGAACTAACGCTGGGCAACGTGTACGGGTGTACCTCTCAATAGTCACAAGTGTCAAGACATATAATACACAATTCATGGATCTCGATATATGTTCTCCCTCTAACCCGCAGTTTAAGCGGAGAGCCATAGATCTATTGACCAATTTACAAAGCAACCAATGTTAATTTGTACTCGAAACACTAAATTATCTGTCTACATAATTATCTAAGATCAATTCGTGGACAGTGGTGTTGGTTAGGGGAAGCTGTTCACCATTCGTACAATTTTTAGTTTTTATTTTTTTTCTCCGCGACTACTAGTCAAAATGACCTCGTTTATATCCCTAAACGTAGAAAATATATTGTAGTTAGTGACAAAATTTCCTGAAACTATTATGTCAAACGGTTAAAGGAGTATAGCAATTTTTCGACGATAAGATATTTGTACAAACGCGCCCCATGGGTGGGGTACTTCCGTACAGTAGGTGGGGTACTTTCATACGTGTGGGGTAGATATATACACACATACATGGTAATTAAAAAGCCTATTAATCTCCCAAAAATATATTAAATTGATAAGAAAATTTGTTTATCACAGAACTATTTTAATCTTATTTAACTTTACTCCAAATCAATATTTGTTCTTGGAAAAAATAACACAAAAAATCGGTTTACACTGTAAGTTAGTAATTAGACATTTGGGTTGTCACTTTCGACCTTAATGCTAATTAAATTATTTTAATTAATTGAAAAGATTATAAATTCTACTCGTTCTAGATGTGCCGAGCGGTTAGGGAGGACCTGGGGACATAGTCTAATAAACAAAATGTGTACGCTTTCTATATCATGAAAAAGGAATAATCATGATGATCCCGGTTTCTTCCGAAGATAAAACACTTTCGGTCCTGTTCGCAAATTTCATTACTGAGTGTATTTTTTCAACAATTAAATAACAGCGGATTTTCTGATATCACATTTAAATTAGTTGTTAAATTTGTTATTTTCTTTTATTATTGGTTAGTAATTAAGTTAAGCTACTTCATTACTTCTTCTTTCTTTACTATATTATACTATTCATATTTTTTATATATTATATCAATTAGAAGATTAGAGTTTTGTTTCATAATTCATTTTTCTGCTGGCTCTCTGCATATACGGAATTGGAATTGAATTATTCCCTGATTTTACTTCTCTGTTGAGTTTTTCTGTTTTCAAGGTCTATGGAATCTATATAAATTTAAATCATTTATTCGTTCTTCATCCATTTTTAGCCGTAACTAAAAAAACGGATGAAGATCGAATAAATGTTACAAACGAATAAAAGATTATGAACCTGCGATTTGATATCAATAATAACATTTACTTAATAAAAAGTATATTGCCGATCGTTATACATAAAAATGCTGAATTATTGTAACGTATCATAATTGAAAAAAATACAGAAGGTACCTATTAAATTTATTGAAAAATAAAATTTGTGAGTATTTGTGGTAATTATGATCTAAAGGGGAGCATACGAACGCGTACGAATGCGCCCCTGTAGAAATGTCCGAATGTGCCCCAGGCCTTGACCAAATGTAAATTACAGTTGTATACAAAATCAACGTTAGTAAAAGAAATATAACTACGAAAACTCAAAATTAAACAAAGTAAAAATTATTTTTTTTTTTTTTTTTATTTAAAATTGTTAAAAAATATATACATAAAATGAATCCTGACTATTTTTATAAAAACATAATAAATTTACTTGCCAGTAAGTACGATTTAAACTTCAGTAAAAAAAATTGCTTACCTATTGCGAAAACACGTTACGTCTTATTACCTCACACAGAGTGGCGCGATTGGCACGATACTTCGCTAGCAACATGGCAGTCGGTATGTACACAGGCAAAGGGGGTTTACCACTGTTGACCGAAATTCATTTGATCATTTGACGTGTGACCGAAAAAACATTAGGCCATTCTACTACTGATCGAATGAACAATTGACCAAAAGCGTTTTTATCGAACAAACATTTGGTACTTTTACTACTGATCGAATGAACGTTTGACCGAAAAACAGTTGACTAAAGAATATTTTAACAAACAAAAGCGAAATAAGTAGAATTCGGTACTGGCACTCGCCGGCCGCTGCCGCGGCACGCTCGCTTCGCTCGCTCGACTCGTGCGTTGTGGTCGCAGTTCTAACCTAACCTAACCTAGCCATTTTGATTCAGCCCCTGTTAAAATATTCTTTAGCCAACTGTTTTTCGGCCAAACGTTCATTCGATCAGTAGTAAAAATACCAAATGTTTGTTCGATAAAAACTCTTTTGGTCAATTGTTCATTCGATCAGTAGTAGAATGGCCTAATGTTTTTTCGGTCACACGTCAAATGATCAAATGAATTTCGGTCAACAGTGGTAAACCGGTTTCCCCTACATGGTGGATAATATGTGTAAGTTTTAACTGTAGCATGTTTAAGACTTTATCATGTAACCGTTTTGTGTCCCTAAATAAATAAATAAAAAAAATATAGGGTACCTACTTCCTGTTAACCTAGAACTATGAAATTGGGCAAATAACATCCTCATAAAATATTCACGGACATTTCACACAACACTATCTGATCCCAAAGTAAGCTAGGAATAACCTGCTTGTGTTATGCGTATCAGACCACGAATATAAATACTTAAATACTTTTTTTTTAAATACATACATATTATACATAGAAACACCCAGACTCTTGAGACAAACATTTATGGGTCACACAAATATTTGTCTCCGGTGGGAATCGAACCCAAAACCTCCAGCGCCGCAGGCGGTATCACTACCGCGCCACAGGGGCAGTAAACCACAAATATAGAGGAAGATGTAAAAATTGGTCTTTCTTTAAGCTAATATGTTGTAGCATTTGTTTTCTTGAGATACAGCAATATCTGGTTGATGGCTTGACAGTTCATCATTAAACGTGTCAGGACGCCCTAATCAATTCATCGCTTTTTTATATTTTAATCTTGAGTTGTCTCTGGTGACAAGCGACAGGAAGGTCTATGGCACCTCATGAATTTCTTTGTAAAACAGGTTTTTGGAGTAAAGATTTCCAGAATATTCGCAGAGAAAGGTTATATTAGAGGCCTGCCTTCAGGTTCTTGTTCCTTTTGCTCTGTAGTCTGTGCCTAGAATCGGAGTTCGCTGCACCATAGTTTGAGGTTAAGAAAAGTTTATGTGCTACATTCTACCCAGGAAACTGGTAAGTCTCCTCTTCTTTTGCAAACCAGTTCAATCTCTGCGTCTGTCGCGTTGTCAGCAACTTATTTCGTGTTCTGTTTCATGACAGGGTTGTATAATACGGGCACAAACTGGCCCACTATATGGTGATCGGAGCCACGCCCGGTAATACGTGGACTGCACGAAAACTAAAACGTGTAGGCAATGTAGTTAGCAATGATCTACAAAACACAGATTTTGGTATTCCTCAAGGAAGTGTACTAGGGAGCACTTTGTTCCTTATGTACATAAACGGCCTTTGTAATTAAATGTAGGGCATGGAGTAATAATTTCATACGCAGACACAGACACCGCACCGCCCTCGTTTTTTTCTGCTGCCTCTGAAGAGGAGGCATTCAGGCGTGCGCGAATTGGTTTTAATATTGTGAATAATTGGCTTCAGCAAAATTTACTAACACTAAACATAGACAAGACTAAATACATTAAATTCTCAATGCGCAAAAAAGAATCAATTTGGCCATCTCTGTACGTACATTACTGCGGAGGTATGAATGACGATAGTAGGGATTGCATGTGTTCAAAGATAGCAGTAACAAATAACATAAAGTACCTAGGTATTATACTGGATGAACCCCTTACGTTTAAGCCACATACTGAAGGCTTAATTAAACGGGTGCGTAAGTTAATATTTATTTTCAAAAGAATTAGGTATATAGCAGAGCCAAAATTGATCAATCAGATCTACTCAGTGCTCTGTCAATCGCTATTAACTTACTGCATAACATCATGGGGCGGCATCGGAAAAACATTAATGCTAACAGTTGAGAGAGCGCAGAGAACTATACTCAAAGTTGCAACATTACGACCTTTTTTCTATCCAACTAACCTACTATATGAATCGTGTAAAGTACTAACAGTTCAACAGCTCTATGTGCTTTGCGTTATTTTTCTGTAAAACTTGAATTTACTGAAAAATTTTATGTATTCAAGGGACCCCTGTTATATAGTCGGATGAATGCTAGGGCAAAAATCTACCCACTAACTTATGGTCAGTGTGAGCGGGTGCTAAAAGAAGACATACGAGGAGACGGAGAGTTTATGTACAGTAGACAAATAGAAAATATATTTATTTTTAAGTTACGTTTATTTTGGGTACCTATATACCTACCTATATGATTAGGTTATTTTAGAATACTAACATTGTTACCAAATAACAATTTGCTGTAACAGTTTGTTTATTTTAATCTTGAAGAAAAGAGCGTCCATAAAGCCTGAGACACAGGACTACCTAGTTCAGGCAATACAATAACTATTATGAAACAATGTCAAGGATGTGCTCACAGACAAACCACAAAATTTTCTAAAACTATGATCGGATTTAAGTAGATGATAAGATGAAGTTAGACCATGTATTATGTAGCATAGAACCTATAGTAATTGTAGAACTAATTGATTTTTAAATATTTTTTTTAACTTTACTTAAAAATAAAAAAGTAGTACACAGCGTTCCACATATTGGTGGAGTGCAAGACGTGGGCAGGCCCTCGTGGCAGTTCTGGACGTCGACACTCTCCCGCTGGAGACCATGCTCTCCAGCGGGAGTAAGTGGGACTGCACTGCCTCTTTCTGCGAGCAGCTCATGTGAGTGGAAGAGGCGACGCGCGGCGGGGAGGGGGGGGGGGGGGGAGAGTTCCGCAGTCGGCGGCGGTAGCGCCGGCGACATGTGTTCGCCACGACTATCGGCCGACACGGCCGGGGGCCTGACGTCGCGCGTCGGTGAGGAGGCCGCTCACCGTCCTTACAGAAGCAGGCCCTAGACGACGGCGTGACGCGAGGAATTCACGCAATAAGAAGACAATTATTTGAATTTCAAACAGTTACTGAGTATCATGCCAGTTTGATCGATGGCCTCTGGCTGGCTACTTCTGACCCTCAAGTTGGCAGCCTCGTCACGCTTCACTTGTAGAACTTGGGATTGTAAGATCAGGGAAAAAAAGTGGGCGGGCAGATCATCCCAAGTTTTTAATTTTACACAAAAACTTACTTCGACACAAAAACGATCTTTTGAATCGCTCAGAGGCGATTAAGGTCCATTTTCGCAAAACCAAAGTTTTCCCAGTTGCCACACGGGCCTATACTCTAGTAGCATGATTTTTTTAGGTTAGGAAAATCCTACATGGATGATATGTCGGACTCCTATCGACTAAAAACCACTCGTTCCCTGCCTGATGCCTACGATTGGGAGCCCCGGGGAAGCCCTCAAAAGGTTAACCCTAGGATGGATCGGTCCGTGATCCATTGCGTAGGAGAACGCGAAATGAAACCCGGTTGTCAGTAAAATGACAATCGTTAAAAATCAAGTTGAAGGCCTATGGGCGGTTTGAAAACAAAATATTCATTCCAACACGGCAATAGGCTCACCACCTATTACGTGGAACGTAAAACTATAAGGTCAAATGTAGGCGTATAGTATGCCTCTGCCTATCCTTTTGGGGATAACGGCGTGACTATAGTATTATGTATGCTAATGTATGCTATGCTAATACTAAATAAGATCTAGAAGCTTTTGTGTTTTTACTCCCACATACATACAGAATTCAATTGTTCTCTGCTAAACCCCTAGACTTAGTAGCGTGATAATAATAATTATGAAGCTTATAAAAATCTACCCGCATCACGCGACTTCGCACGCGTGAAAATTATGTTATCATGCCAACTTGATTGCTCTCTGCTTAGCCGTTAAGATATGTAGCGTGATAATATATAGCTTATTTGAAGACCCCACCCCTAAGTAATATTTGTGCAAAATTTGAACCAAATCTGTTCAGTACTTTTCCTATCATTTTATTATATGTATAGATTTATTTATAAAATATTTATTTATTAATTTTACAAAATGATGTATCTCTGCAAGTGACGCCACAAATCGTTCGAGGCGGAGGCGATCGTCGCCCAACTCAATACATCCGGGTCCAACTGAAAGTATAAATGAACCGGGAGGAGAGTAGAGAGAGAAACTATGCTTAAAAAATAATTTATTACAGTCACAGTACACGGCGGCACGCTCAGTTGTGCGGGGGCAGTGTGTGCAGGCGCGGGTCGGGCGGCGGCTCGTCCGTCAGCAGCGCGCTCAGCAGCACGGCCGCGCACACCGGCACGCCGCGCGCCGCCAGCCACGCCGCGTCCGCAGGAGCCAGCGGCAGGCGCGCCTCCGCCAGGCACAGCGTGGCCGCCGCCGCCGCCGCGCACGCCGCGTAGGGCGGGGCGGCTAGGGGCGCGTCACCGCCGCCCGCGCGCACCAGGCGCGCCAGCAGGCGGCGGCGCGGCTCGCGCACGTGCAGCAGCGCCACCAGCCCCGCGAAGGGCGGCGGCCGGCCCGCCTCGCGCGCCACGCGCCAGCGGTGCGCCGCGCGCGCCAGCGCCGCCTCGCCGCCGGACAGAGCGGGCAGGTCGGCGGCGGCGGGGTTGCCCCACTCGTAGCGCTCCTCGGGCAGGAAGGCGCCGTGGTCGCGCGAGGCGCGCACGTAGCGCGGGTGCAGCAGCCAGCGCCCCGCCGCCACGGAGCCCAGCACGCGCTCGGAGCGGGAGGGCGCGGCGCACAGCAGGTGCGTGGCGAGCTCCTCCGCGTCGGCGCCCTCGCACACGCCGCCGCCCAGCTCGGCCAGCCACGCCGCCAGCTCCTCGCGGTTCTGCAACACGCCGCCGCGCCCGCGCGTCAACCGACCGACACCGCGCTGAGCCGTCGCCGTCGCCGTCCCGGCGCCCGGCGCGGTGTAGTTTCGCGACCGATACACAAATCGTGGCTCCGCAAGTATTACAGAAACGTTAAATTTAAATCGTTACATTGATAATTTAATTTTAGCTTAATTAATGTTTATCCTTTATCTCCGAAAGGGTAGACACGGACATATTATTGTCCACATTTCATAATTTCAACACTGCAAGCAAATTACACATGCTACATACTTCCTGAATGCGATTGTTGGAAATGAAGTAAGTGACGGATATTGGATCTATTTTAAGTTTGAATTTTATATGAAATCATTTGGAAGCATTTATACCCATACCGTTCGTTGAGATGACTTATATCATTGTGATCAAAGACAACTCGATCCAAAATTTAAGATCATCCGCCGACATTTCGTAGCCAGATGTTATTTCAGAGCACAAGTAATTTATGTAAACCAGGAAGGAGAGTGGCCCCAGGTGCGATCCTTGAGGCACACCGAACGATACTGATCTCGCAGCAAACTTGAACCCTTTGACTTTTACGAGCTGAGTTCTATTCATAAGATAGGACGCACACCATCAGAGCAGCGATCCACAGATTCCCGCGTGAGCCAGTTTCTGAACAAGTCTGCTATGAACCACCACATCGAAAGCTTTAGAAAAATCGGTATATCCTGTATAATCCGATTTTTGAATTTTTGAAAAGGGCTTGGATGACCAAATCCGAAACTATAAGGAAGAGCTAAATATGCTCAAAGGAGTCAAGAGCCCGATTTTGATAAAACTTAAAACCTCATCATTAGATTTTTGAAAAACTAATATAATCTTAGCTGGGAATCGAACCCATTGATTTTGAAAAAAAAACACAGCCTTTATTATTATACCATACGATAGTGTCGCTGATAAGGATCAAATTCTGCGAAGTAATGATATACGGCAAATTTCAGGAAAGTTTGGAATTTTAATAGAATTCATATTTCATGTACCTAAATTTTGTATCATAATTTGTTTCGTTCGAAATCCCAGAATAGATCGTAACTATTCCGTGTTTTAAATCATGATCAGAATGATTCTTTGGAGAATATTCTAAACGGAATTATTAATATTGAACGCAGTACGATCCTTGAGGTCTCGAATCCAGCTATGTATTGAAAACAATGGTCTACTTTTTGAACAATTTATCAGTTATCGTAAGAAAAATAAATTGTATTTTGTTAAAGATGAGCAGTTTCCTTTAGTTTGCCGTATATCATTACTTCCCATAATAAGATCCTTAATAGCAACACTATCGTATGGTGTAATAATATAGGGTGTGTTTTTTTTTTTTTTTCAAAATCAATGGGTTCGATTTCCAGCTAGGATTATTGGTTTTTCAAAAATCTAATGATGAGGTTTTAAGTTTCATCAAAATCGGGCTCGTGACTCCTTTGAGCATTTTTCGCTATTTCTTATAGTTTTGGATTTGGCCATCCAATCCCTTTTGAAAAATTCATCCCTGTATAACATGCACTTCGGTTTTATCTTTTAATGCTTTATATACATCCGGTACGTAATGTAAATGATTTGAAGTGGATAACCTCCCCGGCAAGAATTCGTGTTGATTGGTATCAAAGTACGGCTTTAAAAAAGAATAAAGTTTCTTTAAACTATTTGCTCACATGATAATAAAAGGAGGGGAGGGGGGAAGAGCCCGCCTCACACCCTCGATTCGTCAATCCTAAATTACAACCGTTAAGGATAACCCCAACTAATTGTATGGGAGGAATGACGAACCGAACTCCTCAGGAAAGGAATTTTGGATGTGGGATAGGAAAAATCACCTGTACCCTCCAGATTGTTGTTAATTAGCACTACTCCGCTTAACAATGTGACTAATTTGTCAACACGTGTTTCGCCTACACACGAAACAAAATTCCTTTCCTGAGGAGTTCGGTTCGTCATTCCTCACATACAATTAGTTGGGGTTATCCTTAACGGTTGTAAGTTAGGATTGACGAATCGAGGGTGTGAGGCGGGTTCCCCTTCCCCCCTCCCCTCCTTTTATTATCATTTTAGGATGGATTTCCGCCATGTAACGCCTGATTCCATTAGTTATTTGCTCACATACTTTAACCCATTGCCGAAATGATTGAAATTGGTCTGTAGTTAATTACCTCAATTTGATCCCCCTTCTTATGGACAGGAAAATTTGTGCAACTCTTCTGACGAAAGATCCCACAGGAAAGCTACTTGTTATAGATAATATGATAGAGGCTCTACAAGTTGGTCAGAGCATTTTTTTAGAAACATTATTTATTTATTTATTTAAGAAATGTGAAAGACTAACAGCTACATAAACATGAATGCAAACAAAACTTATATAAATCTGATAGCCAATTACAAGTCTTCACTTTTAAATATTATTTTAGCTGAAAAATGTAGGTCAACATAATATGGATGTATGGCTAGGCAACATTAACAAGACGGCTAGGCAACATTGCCAAGAACAAAAAAAAAAGAAATTCCCAATCAGGGAACCTTGAGGTACACCGCTTCGAACAGAAACCCAGCTAGACATGTAATTACTGACCACTGTGGCTTGTGATCTATTCTCTATGTAAGATGCAAACCATCTTAATAGATCCCCACACACCCCGACACTTCCCAGCTTAGAAATTAGACGCCTATGGTCAATACGATCGAATGCCTTACTGTAGTCGGTGTATACTATATCTACTAGGCTACCCCCGTCCATTGCGTTCGTAATGTAATCGTTCAGCAGAACAAGATTTGTAACGGTTGATCGACCCTTCAAAAACCCGTGTTGGTAAGGACTAAAAGACACACTGACAGCCGAATAAACCTAGTTGTATACTATTCTTTCAAATAATTTAGCTATTATACACAGTTTTGATATAGGTCTATAGTTAGCGATTTCAGTTTTCGATCCTGTCTTATGTACAGGGGTGATAAAGGCCGATTTCCAAATTTTGGGAACAGTACAAAGTGTGAGGGATTTTTTTCAAAAGGAGCGTTATTGGCTGGGGTATGGACTTTACACTTTATTTCACAGTACTCTGCCCCCAGTGAATTCGAGAAAACGACGTTACAATCCTTCCGGTGTTCGACACAGAACATCCTTCGCCAAACATCAATTCTATACGTTGAGCCCATATCTTTATAAAAACATAAATAAAAAATTAAATATTATTGGATTGTGTAGATTTAACGTCAAAGTAATACTAAGTGAATGGCTGCTACAGAACGATTATTTAACTACGGAGTCTCTTATACAATTTATTACATAAAACTTATACAACTCACTCTCGCTCTCTCTCTCTCTCTCACTGACACACAAACACACACACACACACACACACACACACACACACACACACGCGCGCGCGCACGCACGCACACACACACACACACACACACACACACACACACACACACACACCACACACACACGCATTTTACTGTTACGAACTCAACCGATTGGCTCAAAATAAATACACCCACTGACCTATGTATTGCACATCGCATGGCCGAAGACTGTCTCTCAAGATACAGGTATAACCTAGTTTGAGAGACAGGACTCATATCTACAAAGATTATGTCAACCGTGTTTAAAATTATATTATATTGAATGTACCATCCATTTATAGTAAACTAGCTGACCCGCGCAACTTCGTTTGCGTGATAAATGAAGAACCGCTTGACCGATTTTGTGCAAACTTCACATAAACCATCTACTAAATAGTCCGAACAAAGCCTATACATTTGGTTTAGATAGGTGAGCCCGTTCTTGAGTTATAAAATTACAACGAAAAGTGGCATTGATTTTTATATATATAGATAAAGAATATTATTATATTATAATAAATAAAGCAAATTATTAATGAGGCGACTAAAAACTTATTAGGCGACTAACTACATGGTTCCAAAAAATAAAACTTGGTAGTGATTAAATATTTTAGCAACAATTATATTATAATAAGGTACAAAACGTAAGATTTATAAAAACTAAATAACGGCTGCCACTATAAGATAGCAAATATATTAAACACCTTGTCAAGAACTTCGCTGATATATGATCAGGACCAGGTCCTTTCGTAATATTCAGTTTCTTAAGCAGATTAGTTACTTCGGTTACATTAACGTTTATACTTGATATGTTGGAAATCGATTCAGTAGTTCTTTAGCTCAGGTCTGAAGTTAGCAGGTCCGGTGGGGCTGCGAGTAGCATTAGTAGAATAGCATCAGGTCCCGACCCCTTTCTAATACTTAGCGACTTGAGAGTTTAATAATTCGAGTCTGGAAACATGGCAAAAACTAAGGTCTGCCGGGGGCGTAAATGCTCCCTCAATGTTTACTTACGCGTCTTGAGGTGGCCACCCTAAACCTACTCGAATGTTTCATGTACATAAGTATTAAGTTGTCATCGGTTTAACCCTCGGCTATAAATATGACACATAAGACTCACGTCGACGTTGGACGACAGCATGAACCGCTTCACGTGGTGCGGCGGGGGCGGGGGCGGGGTCGTGGGCGGGGGCGGGGGCGGGGTCGCGTCCCCCTGCGCCGCGGGGTGGGCGGGGCGCGTGTCGTCCCAGCCCACCGTGTTGGGCTGCGAGTCGCCCGCCGGCTCCGAGTCCACCACTGGAATACAAATCACAGTTCCCGTGTAGTCATTTTCGCTTCAAGTTTTCCTAGTTTTTAGCTATGTACGCTTTATCAATTTCAAACGATCGATCGAATTGACCTATGGCGAGCACCGCTGGACGGAGGCCGCTCCCTAATTATACCCACGCCCACCGTATCCGGTCACTCGTTGCGACCTTCTGCAGGTCGTCGGTCCATCTGGCGAGGAGTCGTTCTACCCCACGAGTGCCATTTGTTATTGGCGTATGTAAGATGATAGTATATTTTTTTTTGTATTCCCTCGAGTCGGTGGATGTGGACACGATAGTAAGGGTTCCAGACGGGACTACAGTACTCCAGTAGGCTACGTACATAGCAGTTAAATAGCATAATGGGAATCTCAGGTTGTTTGAAAGCTTTTATGTGTCTCAAGACAAAACCGGCAAGCCTACCCCCTTCCTAATAACATATTCATAATGATCTCTGAAGTCTAGTCTTTGGTCAAAAACAACTCCCAAGTCACAATGTTAATAACTTCATTGACTTTGGTGCCATTTATAATGTATGCTGCATCAATAGAATTTTTCTTGCGTGAAAATTTTATGCTTTGACATTTGGGTTTAGTGTCATAAAATTCCTCTGGCACCATGCGTTAATATTATCAAGGTCCTTTTGTAAGATTAAGACATCCTCTCTCGAATCAATAACCCTGTAGATTTTTAGATCATCTGCATACAATTTGTAATTAGAAGTTATTACGGAACACAGGTCATTAACATATACTAGAAAGAAGAGGGGCCCCATGTGGGAGCCTTGCGGCACGCCCGATGGTATAACTTGCCAATCGAATTTATAATTTCTAACACTAACAAGCTGGGAACGATTTCGAAGGTACGAATCACACCATCGAAGCAAAGAACCACATATGCCAGCATGACCCAACTTTTGAACGAGTAAGTCATGATTAACGACGTCAAAGGCTTTTGAAAAGTCGGTATATATTGCATGCACTTCTTTTTTGTGTTCTATGGCTATAATTGTGTCAGAGGCGTAGCCAAATAGGCTTGATGTTGTGGGCGGGCGTAGCGCGCGGGCCGCCAGCGCCGCGTCCAGCCGCGCCAGGCTCGCGTGGCTACACTAGGCGAGTTACCTGGGGGCGGCGCGGGGGCGGGCGCGGGCGCGGGCGAGTGCGGCGTGGGCGGGCGTAGCGCGCGGGCCGCCAGCGCCGCGTCCAGCCGCGCCAGGCTCGCGTGGCTACACTAGGCGAGTTACCTGGGGGCGGCGCGGGGGCGGGCGCGGGCGCGGGCGAGTGCGGCGTGGGCGGGCGTAGCGCGCGGGCCGCCAGCGCCGCGTCCAGCCGCGCCAGGCTCGCGTGGCTACACTAGGCGAGTTACCTGGGGGCGGCGCGGGGGCGGGCGCGGGCGCGGGCGAGTGCGGCGTGGGCGGGCGTAGCGCGCGGGCCGCCAGCGCCGCGTCCAGCCGCGCCAGGCTCGCGTGGCTACACTAGGCGAGTTACCTGGGGGCGGCGCGGGGGCGGGCGCGGGCGCGGGCGAGTGCGGCGTGGGCGGGCGGCGCGCGCGGGCCGCCAGCGCCGCGTCCAGCCGCGCCAGGCTCGCGTGGCTACACTAGGCGAGTTACCTGGGGGCGGCGCGGGGGCGGGCGCGGGCGCGGGCGAGTGCGGCGTGGGCGGGCGGCGCGCGCGGGCCGCCAGCGCCGCGTCCAGCCGCGCCAGGCTCGCGTGGCTACACTAGGCGAGTTACCTGGGGGCGGCGCGGGGGCGGGCGCGGGCGCGGGCGAGTGCGGCGTGGGCGGGCGGCGCGCGCGGGCCGCCAGCGCCGCGTCCAGCCGCACCAGGCTCGCGCGTGCCGCCGCACACTGCGCCGCTGCGCCGGAGCACGCGCTCTGCACACACAAACATACTAGTCCAGTACACAGCCCGACCTCACGCCGCCGACACGAGAAGCCGGGACCGAGTACCGGCAAAGAGTAGCCAATCAAATTTAGAGTTCGAATTAGAATTTACAAAAATTTGATAGTTCCGGTATCTAAATTCGCAGTAATTAACTTACTACACTGCTGTCATACCTGATTCTCTAAAGCTTTCGCAATTTTCGCCGGAGGCGTTTCCTCCTGGTCCTCCTGCAAACAGAGACAGCGTTATTTTTTTTTTTTTTTTTTTCTTTTTTTTAATTAGTTCACAAAACTGGACACTACAAAGTTCGAAAACATAACATATTTACAACTTAGAACTAACAATAATGTAAGTCCTTCTAGATGTGAACACTGCATGCAATTACAAACAATTTCAAAAAAATAGTACACCAACAATATAAATACCTAATCACAATCACAATACAAGTACCAAGTATACATTTTAACCAGTTAATCTAAGAAAATATTTTATTCAACTACAAACATCCGGCGTAGACTGTTCTTTCAAATGATTTGGTATGATAGCAGGTGTGGCACTAAATAAATCCAACTCTTGACAACTTTTATTAAAAGTAGACATCATTCGATACAGTGGGGAGTGCTGAGCATAATTTGTGAGACATAGGGGCAGACTGAAAGTTTTCCTATTGTGGAGACGACTACCACAACGAGGTATACTAATATCAAATCTTGCTAACAGCTTAGGACTATCGACCTTACCACTCATAATTTTTTGTAGACATACAATATCAGCAACGCGACGTCTATGTTCGAGTGTAACCATATTAAAGTACTTCAGTCTGGAATCATATGAAGTGAGACTGTGACAAAGATTGTTTGCAAATGACAGGTGGTAAAGAAATTGCTTTTGTAGTCTTTCAATCCGGTGGATATGCACTGCATACGATGGACTCCAGACCGGACAGCAGTATTCAAGGAGAGAACGGACGTAACAATTAAAGAGCAAAATTGAAATTTCGGGATCCCTGACAAACTTTGTTTGCCGTATGACAAAGCCAGCCAATCGTGCCCCCCTGCCGCTCACTGCATCAATATGCTCACGAAAGTTCAACTTTGAGTCGACGGTTACACCCAAATCTCGCACACTTAGAACCTCATCGAGGTAAATGCCGTTTATTTTGTAATTTGCAGGTGTAGGTTTCCTCTTTCTTGTTAACTTGATGTAAGAGCATTTAGACACATTGACTGACATTCCATTATTCCTGCACCATTGGCTAATATTGTCGATGTCAGTTTGCAAGGCCCTCACGTCATCAGGACCATGGACAGTCCGATAGACTTTGAGGTCATCCGCAAACATTTGATAATGGGAAGCTATCACTTTGCACAAATCATTCAAAAACATGAGAAAGAAGAGAGGACCGATGTGGGAGCCCTGTGGCACACCTGACGTTACCATCCCTGCAACAGACTTGAACCCTCGAACCACTACGAGCTGAGAACGGTTTCGTAGATATGATTCGCACCATCTTAGTAGAGAACCACAAATACCGGCGTGATCAAGCTTTTGTATTAGCAGGTCATGGTTTACCACATCAAACGCCTTGGAGAAATCCGTGTAAATAGCATGCACTTCCAACCCCTCCTTAATGGCCTCACCAACATCGCCCACGTATTCAAGAAGATTCGAAACAACCGATCTGCCAGGAAGAAACCCATGCTGATGATCGTCAAACAGCGGTCTTAGATGATAGAGAACATGCTTTTGGACAATAAATTCAAACAATTTGCCAACACTAGACAAGATTGAAATTGGCCTGTAGTTTTTGATATCGGCTAGATCACCTTTTTTATGTATTACAAAAAAACGCCGCGAACTACCTCACAGTAAACAGCTGTTATTTTCTGTCCTCAAACGATTATTCAGTTTATGTGTTCAAAGTTACCGTTCAACGTTTACTTCGTGATATTTTGATACTCAAAGTGTTTTGTCAGCGAACAGTGCAATGGATAATTAATGAAAAAGTGATTAACATTGATTATTTTAACAAATTCGAACATTGCTTTATACGCCGACACCTACATCACGTAAAAACATTAACAACTTGTCAAAACGCGTAAGTGACGCGTCCACGGCGCTTACGACGTTTGTCTCGCGAACTCGAGCGGTGAAGTGTTCGCCGTTGCGGCATACTCCGGTTGATTTGAGTGCAATCTTGTCTTGTTTACATTTTTGTGTGAGACAAATTTTACTAACGCATTCAAAATAATTTACAATGAACTAATAAATAGCATCGTTAAGTGGTGATAATGTCATCGGATTCGCATCGATGGGGATGTTGCACTGACGGTGATCCTAGTGATGGTCACATTGACTGCACTATTTGCGATTTGTCGTACCACTTTCTTTGCTTATCAGTAAAAGTTATCTCCAAGGATACAGAGGCTTATCGCCGTTGGCAGTGCCCGAATTGTAGGAGTGCGATGCCAAAGGCAGCCAAAAAGGACAACACCCCCATTCGCAATGTCTCAAACGTACGAGGAAGTAAGAGGCTGGCCCTTCATTCACCTCCTGGGTCTTCTGCTGTAACTGCTGACGACGTGCGCACTATAGTCCAGGAGGTCATTAAGACTGAGCTTGCCGCAATGATCCAGCATATGAGTACCACCATCATTGACACCATAAATAGGGAGTTAAAGCCTATTAAAGATGATATACAGGAGCTGAAGGACTCACTGACGTTTCACGCACAGGAATTTGATAAGTTACAATCGAAACAAACTGCCACTGGCTCCGCATTGATGAAATTAAGTGATGAGAACGATCGGTTAAAAAATACAGTTACAGCCCTAACGCAGCGATTGAACCACCTGGAACAGCACTCGCGCTCGAGCAACTTGGAAATTCAGTGTTTACCTGATAACAAAAATGAAAACTTGTTTACTCATATCAAACAGCTCTGCTCAGTGGTCGAGTGTGAGGTGAAGGACAGTGATATTGTTGGCTCCACGCGTGTCGCCAAGCTACACAGCGACAGTCGACGCCCGAGATCTGTTGTGGTTCAGTTCACCTCCCCAAGGATACGCGATCAGGTACTTGCTGCTGTCATCAAATATAATAAAAAAAACCCTGATAACAAGCTAAACACTGCGGATTTGGGGCTGGCGGGGGCTCGATCGCCTGTTTATGTCGTTGAGCATCTGTCACCTGCTAACAAGGAGATTCACGCTATGGCCAGGCTGAGGGCACGAGAGAAGGGTTACAAGTACATCTGGGTACGTAATGGCAGAATCTTTGTTAAAAAGTCGGATGATGCTGATGTTATTGTTATTAATAGTCGTGATAGTGTGAATAAAATAGCATAGCTTTGTGTTTTTTCTTGTATGCTATTATGTATAACTAACTTAAAAATTCAATTACTTAAAAATTTATTACCAAAATTGTGGAGGTTTACGTACAAAAACTGATACTTTTTATTGTAATGTTTGCTGTAACAACTATGATATAATTATTATTACTGAGTCTTGGCTGAATAGTTCAATACTTACTAGTGAGTTGTTTGACGACCGTTACATTGTATACAGGAGGGATAGGGATACGGCTAGTACACAGTCTAATAAAAAAGATGGTGGGGGAGTCTTGTTTGCTGTCAAGAAGAACATTAAGTCTAAGCGCATAGTTAATTGGGAGAGTGAGAATGAGGATATTTGGATTGTTATTGATGTACCCGGGTCGAGAAATAATAAGGTTCGCAAAATAGTTTTTTGTGCTGTGTACTTGCCTCCCCCCATACGACCGTCCATATTGGAGGATTATTTGGATAACTGTAATTCTGTTTTTGAACAAATCACAAACTGTGAATTTTGTATAGTCGGTGACTTCAATCGACGTGATATAGATTGGCAACCTACGTCACACTTGCATAAAAAACCAGGTCTGTCTGGCACAAATGAAATGCTTCTTGATTTCATAACGGTTAACAAACTGAAACAGTTTAATTTTATCAGGAATTTCGAAAACCGCATCCTTGATCTCGTGATAACGTCTATACCGTCATGTGAAGTCACTTCTAGTCTAAGTTGTTTGAGTAAAATCCACCGCCTTCATCCTCCTTTAGACTTTGCTATTAACTTGCATACAGAGAATGGATTAGTGTATAACAATGCAATTGAAAGAACCAATTTCCGTAGGGGTGACTACGTTTCAATAAATAATTATTTTAAAGAAGTGAACTGGGATGTTTTGTTTTCTGCAAGTAGTGATGTGAATGGAATGGTTGAGGCCTTTTATAATGTCCTCAATAGTGTAATAAACAAATTCATACCAAAGTATATACCGAAAAATAATAAGTATCCTCCCTGGTTTAGTCGCAACTTAATTAAACAGCTGAATTACAAAAACAAAATAAGGATTCGTTATAAAAAATACAAAAACCCGCTTGATGGTATTGAATTAAGGAGTATTAGCAAGATTTGCGAACGCATGTCAAATGAGTGTTACAAAAATTATATTAAGCTTACAGAAGACGAAATAAAAAACAACCCTAAAATTTTCTGGACTTTTGTGAAGGCTAAGAGAGGAGGTTCTAGTGTGTACCCTAATTCGATGACGGATGGTTCGAGAGTGGCTTCAGAGGGTATGGAAATTTGCCGTTTATTCGCAGATCACTTTTCTGCGGTCTACAACTCGGATCAAGACACAGACGACAGATATCTAGCGAGGTATTTACAGTCGTTGCAGAATCATAGCGAGTCCTTAAGTAGTCCCTCTATAACACATGATACCCTTATTAAAATTCTGAAAAACTTAGATACTACTAAAGGAGCCGGTCCTGATGGAATCTCGTCCGTTTTCATCGTAGCATGCGCCGGTGAGTTGGTCAGCCCACTTTTGACTATCTATCGCACGTCTTTGCAAAGTGGTGTATTCCCCTCGGATTGGAAGGTGGCAAAAGTGGTGCCTGTACATAAGTCTAGTAACATTGACTTAATTTCTAATTACCGACCCATTTCCATTTTGTCATCTTTCGCTAAGATATTTGAAACTCTGCTATGTCCATATATTCGGAATCATCTAAAGTTATATTTGAGTATCAATCAGCATGGATTTGTTCAAAAACGATCCTCAAATACGAACTTGGTGCCATTCGTTGAGACCATTAACAATGCGATCGACTCAGGCCATCAAGTTGACGTCATTTACACTGACTTCAGCAAGGCATTCGATAAAGTTCCTCATCAAATATTGATTGCTAAATTAAAAGCATATGGTATATGCGGATCTCTGCTGGGTTGGCAGACATCATACTTGTCTGACAGGGAACTTTTTGTAGTGGTTAATGGCTATCAATCCAATTTTAAACATATCACGTCTGGAGTTCCGCAAGGGTCCCATTTAGGGCCAATTTTGTTTAATTTCTTTATTAATGATGTGCCTAAATGTTTTTAGTACTCCCAAGCCTTTTTGTATGCCGACGATCTAAAATTTTTAAGGACTATCAAATCACTTGATGATGCTATAAACCTTCAAACTGATCTAGATAGACTCGTTGAATGGTGTGAATCTAACAAAATGCAATTGAACACCGATAAATGTAAGCACATAAAATACACTAGAAACCACCACTCCATTAACTTTGAATATCATATAAAAACAACTAAAATCGATGAACTAGATACTATCAGAGACCTCGGAGTGATATTTGACACATAATTAACATTCACGTCACATTTGGATCACATTATAAAAAGGGCTTCCAGGATGCTTGGGTTTGTTTTAAGAACGTGCAAAAGCTCTCACAGAAACTCGACCAAAATTTTACTGTACAACACACTTATTAGAATCATCCTGGAATACTGCAGTGTAGTTCGGCGGCCACACTATGCGACCCATTCCTTAAGATTGGAACGTGTACAAAAGCGTTTTCTTTATCACCTAGCGTTTTCCAATGGCGTGGCGAAGAAATTCCGCTCTTATTCCAACAGATTAAAGCATTTCAACATTAAACCTCTTTCTGATAGATGAAAATGCAATGATGCGGTGTTTGTATCTAAAGTTCTCAATAACAAAATTGACTGTCCCCCATTACTAGGTCTCATCAAGTTTCGCGTACCCTCAAGGATTCCACGCAAACCAATCACTCCACTGTGTCCACCATTAAGAAGAACGGTTCTCGGTGCTAATTCTCCATGTGCAAGGTTGTGCAGGGTGATAAATAGTTGCAGTCACCTTGTTGATATCCACTTCCATTCACATCTCAAACAAAAATTAGTTTATGGCTCTCTGCCAGAACAGGCTTAATTTTCTTTTGTTAGAATATTTAATTTTATTATTATTATTTTTTTTCCTATAGACGCAAAGATGATGTTAGTTTAACTTTCTGTAAGTATTGTGATGTTCACACTTGGAACACCTCTTTATTTAATATTCTAAGTACCTAACTCTGTTACTGTGAAGGTTATAAGCTATGTATATAATGTTACATTTTTGCATGTTGTGTCTACCTATAAGTAACTGTTGCATTAAGACATGTTATATACATCACTGTATTGAACTCGTATCAATGTAAATAGTTGTTGGTGGACCTAAATAAATAAATAAATGTATTAGTGTGATGTAAGCCAGTTTCCATTTTGAAGGAAATACTCCACACGAGAGAGACCTATTAAAAATATAGTGAAGAGGCTTTGTGAGCTCCATACAGCAAGTTCTCAAGAATATTGGTGGTATAGAATCGGGTCCAGGACCCTTGCTGGTATCCAACCTCTGAAGTGAGCCCAAAACATCTGACTCTGATAGGTGGATGCATCAAAGAGACCTGCTGACGTTCATAGGCTTGTCAAGGGCACCAATCAGCGCTGTATTTGTTTGAGTGAACACTGACTGGAAATACTCAGAAAAAAGGTCACTGATTTTCTGCCCACCCTGAACAGTCTTCCCATTGAAGTGCATTTCATCAGGTATTGTGCTATTATTAGATCTCAATGATTTTACAAATGTCCAAAAAAAATTTGGATCTTTTTTAATCAGACATTTAAACATTCATTTAACAATTGATCGCATTGACAACGTAGTGTCTGATAAGTCAGCAAGTCCCTAGGGTTATCATACTTTTTGAATCGAGAGTGGAACCTGGCCTTCTCCTTCAACCGCTTGACCAGGGAGATGCTGAACCAGATGGGATATAAATGATTGTTTTTGTGGAACATTGGTGTGTGTTTCTTTATTATTGGGATCACTTTGTCATAAAACGCCTCGACAATTTCATCAACATGATTGTCTAACCTAAAGCAGTCGTTCCATTCTATGTTCTGTAATTCTATTTTTATCTGCTCATTGTCGGCTCTCAAAAAATTTAAGGTATTAGATTTTTGAAATTTGGGTTTCTTGTATTGGTTTAATTTTAAGGAAACAGAAAGAGTTGGATGATGAATATTTTCCTTCACAAAGAACTTGGTAAAGGCCGTTAAATGAGATCAAGTCCACACGCAAACTCCCAGTTTCACTTAAACCATTAACGGGAAGTAATGAATTTAAGGCTAAATCTAATTGCCACCGCAAGTTGGGCAGGTTAAAATCCCCTGCTACTAAGAGAAGAGAGTTGCGAGGCAGATGGTGTTGAACTATGTTTGATAGGTGAGATGTCAAGACTTCCAGTCGGCTATAAGTGATCGGTGGCGGCAAATACACAGTACAAATGCATAAGGGGATTGATACATTGCCTTGCTTCAATTTAACTAGCACCCATATATCCTCACACGATGACTACCAATTTAATTTTCTGACTGGTTGGTATTTGTTTAAAATGGCAATTAGGGTCCCACCGCCTTCCACCTTTTCAGTCAGAAGTAGAACGGTCGCGTCTAAATACAGTGTATCTATTATCGAATACCTCATGGTCAAATACGGTGTCGTTTAGCCACGTCTCCGTCAAAAGTGCAATGTCTACCTCTTGTTTGAGTACATTATTCAATATAGTATGTGTCTTGGTCATAAGACCTTGAACGTTCTGGTATAATACTTTTAGATTAATACTATTGTGCCTAGAACTAAACAATGTAACCATGGACTATTGTTAAAAAATAAGAAATTTATACAAACTAGAACCAGCTCGTGATTTGGTAGAGAAAATTATCTCTGTTGTGGGATATTCTCTACCAAATCACGAGCTGGTAAATTATCATCGAGTTGCCAAAATTAATCAGGAGTCCTCCAGACCCCGTAATATCGTGGTGAAGCTGGATAGCTTCACCACGATATTATTATTAATCCTGTCGCGCACCAATGGACTGGATAGTCCATTGGTGCGCGACAGGATTATTGCAGCGGTAAAGTCTTTTAACAAAGACCATCAAAACGATAAACTGAATTCGTCACATTTAGGTCTTGTAGGTGACAAGAAGCCAATCTACGTGGCTGAACATCTTTCCGTGGCCAATAAACAGCTACATTCCGCAGCGCGCAAAGTTGCAAAAGACAAAAAGTTCCAGTTCGTGTGGGTGCGAAACGGCCGTATTTATATTCGGAAGGACATTAATTCCAAAAGCTTTTTTATTAAGAATCTAGATACTCTTAACGCCATTTAATTTTTTTTTTTGTTACTAGTTTGTATAAATTTCTTATTTTTTAACAATAGTCCATGGTTACATTGTTTAGTTCTAGGCACAATAGTATTAATCTAAAAGTATTATACCAGAACGTTCAAGGTCTTATGACCAAGACACATACTATATTGAATAATGTACTCAAACAAGAGGTAGACATTGCACTTTTGACGGAGACGTGGCTAAACGACACCGTATTTGACCATGAGGTATTCGATAATAGATACACTGTATTTAGACGCGACCGTTCTACTTCTGACTGAAAAGGTGGAAGGCGGTGGGACCCTAATTGCCATTTTAAACAAATACCAACCAGTCAGAAAATTAAATTGGTAGTCATCGTGTGAGGATATATGGGTGCTAGTTAAATTGAAGCAAGGCAATGTATCAATCCCCTTATGCATTTGTACTGTGTATTTGCCGCCACCGATCACTTATAGCCGACTGGAAGTCTTGACATCTCACCTATCAAACATAGTTCAACACCATCTGCCTCGCAACTCTCTTCTCTTAGTAGCAGGGGATTTTAACCTGCCCAACTTGCGGTGGCAATTAGATTTAGCCTTAAATTCATTACTTCCCGTTAATGGTTTAAGTGAAACTGGGAGTTTGCTTGTGGACTTGATCTCATTTAACGGCCTTTACCAAGTTCTTTGTGAAGGAAAATATTCATCATCCAACTCTTTCTGTTTCCTTAAAATTAAACCAATACAAGAAACCCAAATTTCAAAAATCTAATACCTTAAATTTTTTGAGAGCCGACAATGAGCAGATAAAAATAGAATTACAGAACATAGAATGGAACGACTGCTTTAGGTTAGACAATCATGTTGATGAAATTGTCGAGGCGTTTTATGACAAAGTGATCCCAATAATAAAGAAACACACACCAATGTTCCACAAAAACAATCATTCATATCCCATCTGGTTCAGCATCTCCCTGGTCAAGCGGTTGAAGGAGAAGGCCAGGTTCCACTCTCGATTCAAAAAGTATGATAACCCTAGGGACTTGCTGACTTATCAGACACTACGTTGTCAATGCGATCAATTGTTAAATGAATGTTTAAATGTCTGATTAAAAAAGATCCAAATTTTTTTTGGACATTTGTAAAATCATTGAGATCTAATAATAGCACAATACCTGATGAAATGCACTTCAATGGGAAGACTGTTCAGGGTGGGCAGAAAATCAGTGACCTTTTTTCTGAGTATTTCCAGTCAGTGTTCACTCAAACAAATACAGCGCTGATTGGTGCCCTTGACAAGCCTATGAACGTCAGCAGGTCTCTTGGATGCATCCACCTATCAGAGTCAGATGTTTTGGGCTCACTTCAGAGGTTGGATACCAGCAAGGGTCCTGGACCCGATTCTATACCACCAATATTCTTGAGAACTTGCTGTATGGAGCTCACAAAGCCTCTTCACTATATTTTTAATAGGTCTCTCTCGTGTGGAGTATTTCCTTCAAAATGGAAACTGGCTTACATCACACTAATACATTTATTTATTTATTTAGGTCCACCAACAACTATTTACATTGATACGAGTTCAATACAGTGATGTATATAACATGTCTTAATGCAACAGTTACTTATAGGTATAGTCTTTTTCTGGACAGCTCAGCAATCATGTAAACATGTCATGTGTTGACAGAAGTTGTCTATGATCATAGTGTTGTAACTATACTGATTCTATGTATGTAAATAATCATTGAGTTATATCTAGTTCACCGTACATTCATTTACTTCGGTATATCAATCGCCAAATTCATCAAATCATGAAATTCGGTATATCAATATATATTATGTGCAATAATTTTTTTATATTAATTTAATTAAAGGATCTTTAAAAAAAAGAAACTTTTAGAAAATTTAATAGTACATATAATCATTTATTTACAATAATATATTACTTTAGGACTGAATATTTTAACCATCCACCGTCAACCGTACCCAGTCTACCCTAAAGAATCTTTTTTTTTTCTTTTTATTCATATTTAAATGTTTATGGCGTTCGAAACATTAGATTATCTTTTTGGCAGCTCGCTGATGAACGTTAGCCTCTTTAAATTTACTCCTCCACACGGTACTAAGCCTAACCGGATCCTTCTGACGATTTCTGGGTCGCACAAATACTTATTTAGTCCCAATTTTTTAAAAGTACTTCTGCGAAGAGTAGGCCTCGCGAGCGCCCAGGAAAAAACAACTTGTGAGGAATTATATCCCTTATGATCCCATCATATATAACGGGGACCTTTTTCTCCCTTATTTTCCGCCCTATTAAAAAAACTTTCGACAAAAGTTGTATTTTTATCTTTTAGTAGATCAATGATTTTAAATCAAAGAACATTTGTGCCAAGTTTGGAGAAAATTGGTTAACAAATGCGTCTTCTAGACCGAAACTGACATGTACACACACATACGGACGAAAGCAAAATCGTCTATACTGTGGAATCGAAGACCCAAACTCAAAGTGCCTTTTCACACGTACCGGTTGCCGGGCAGCCGGTGCCGGGTAACCGGCGCGGCGGCGGCGGTGAATGCAAGCGGTTGGCGGGCAAATCACTCCGGTACGTGTGAAAGCTATAGTACACGGCCATATACCCACCCTACCCGGCACCCGGCAACCGGTACTTGTGAAAAGGGGCAAAGACTCGCATCTCCATATATTCAATATACTCTGTGGACTAGCACTCTTCGCTCTCTGGGTCAATAAGTTATATTATTAAAGTAAGTACATTTTTTCGAACTGACGGATTGATAAAACAATGACCTCCTTTAAAAATCAATTGGCCAGTACAACAGTTTTACAACACTATGGCAAAGACAAACAAGTCTGAGAAAAAATAATTTAATGACAAGCAAAAATGACAGTCTTAAATTTTTACCATCCGAGTATTTTTCATGAAATTATTCTATAATTTAAAGGTTTATTAGTGTCGAAATGTCCGCATAAATCTAACTAGAGTTCCTTGAAACGACTATGATCAGGATTGATAATTAAATGTAAGTAATTATGGAGTAGTCGAGATCCAATTTCTTTGTTTACTATATTTTTTAAGTCTGTTGAATTCCACTATAGACACAACATGCAAAAATGTAACATTATATACATAGCTTACAACCTTCACAGTAACAGAGTTAGGTACTTAGAATATTAAATAAAGAGGTGTTCCAAGTGTGAACATCACAATACTTACAGAAAGTTAAACTAACATCATCTTTGCGTCTATAGGAAAAAAAATAATAATAATAAAATTAAATATTCTAACAAAAGAAAATTAAGCCTGTTCTGGCAGAGAGCCATAAACTAATTTTTGTTTGAGATGTGAATGGAAGTGGATATCAACAAGGTGACTGCAACTATTTATCACCCTGCACAACCTTGCACATGGAGAATTAGCACCGAGAACCGTTCTTCTTAATGGTGGACACAGTGGAGTGATTGGTTTGCGTGGAATCCTTGAGGGTACGCGAAACTTGATGAGACCTAGTAATGGGGGACAGTCAATTTTGTTATTGAGAACTTTAGATACAAACACCGCATCATTGCATTTTAATCTATCAGAAAGAGGTTTAATGTTGAAATGCTTTAATCTGTTGGAATAAGAGCGGAATTTCTTCGCCACGCCATTGGAAAACGCTAGGTGATAAAGAAAACGCTTTTGTACACGTTCCAATCTTAAGGAATGGGTCGCATAGTGTGGCCGCCGAACTACACTGCAGTATTCCAGGATGATTCTAATAAGTGTGTTGTACAGTAAAATTTTGGTCGAGTTTCTGTGAAAGCTTTTGCACGTTCTTAAAACAAACCCAAGCATCCTGGAAGCCCTTTTTATAATGTGATCCAAATGTGACGTGAATGTTAATTATGTGTCAAATATCACTCCGAGGTCTCTGATAGTATCTAGTTCATCGATTTTAGTTGTTTTTATATGATATTCAAAGTTAATGGAGTGGTGGTTTCTAGTGTATTTTATGTGCTTACATTTATCGGTGTTCAATTGCATTTTGTTAGATTCACACCATTCAACGAGTCTATCTAGATCAGTTTGAAGGTTTATAGCATCATCAAGTGATTTGATAGTCCTTAAAAATTTTAGATCGTCGGCATACAAAAAGGCTTGGGAGTACTGAAAACATTTAGGCACATCATTAATAAAGAAATTAAACAAAATTGGCCCTAAATGGGACCCTTGCGGAACTCCAGACGTGATATGTTTAAAATTGGATTGATAGCCATTAACCACTACAAAAAGTTCCCTGTCAGACAAGTATGATGTCTGCCAACCCAGCAGAGATCCGCATATACCATATGCTTTTAATTTAGCAATCAATATTTGATGAGGAACTTTATCGAATGCCTTGCTGAAGTCAGTGTAAATGACGTCAACTTGATGGCCTGAGTCGATCGCATTGTTAATGGTCTCAACGAATGGCACCAAGTTCGTATTTGAGGATCGTTTTTGAACAAATCCATGCTGATTGATACTCAAATATAACTTTAGATGATTCCGAATATATGGACATAGCAGAGTTTCAAATATCTTAGAAAAAAAGACTTTACCGCTGCAATAATCCTGTCGCGCACCAATGGACTGGATAGCTTCACCACGATATTACGGGGTCTGGAGGACTCCTGATTAATTTTGGCAACTCGATGATAATTTACCAGCTCGTGATTTGGTAGAGAATATCCCACAACAGAGATAATTTTCTGCACTATTATACCTATGTTCTCAGACTTATTTTCTGGTACGCATTGGATCTCCAGATGGCAGTCGCGAGATTGTTGCTCGAACTGGTCCAGCCTGGAATTATAGTCAGTTAGTTTAACTTATAATTTGCTGTTTTTAAACCTCCAAAGCCCCAATCCTCGCGGTCTTGTCTGCCAGGTCCTGCTTCAGCTGTTCGTATTGAGCAGATATGAAATTAATGCTGTCAGTAAGCTCTTGGATTTTTTCACGAATATTTGAATTTTCCGTCGCCAGATCAAATCTAATTTGCTTTACAAGGCGTGCCAAGGTATCCTCGAGCTTCCTGTCGATATATACCTTCAATTCCTCACTATCATTGACCTCGGGGGTCTTAGGTTGAGAAGGAGAAATATCTCCCACACGTCGAATTATCGCTCTGCAGTCGGAGCACTTCCAGGTTGACTTGTAGGCCTTAGATTCCTTCATAAAATTGTCTGTAGCAATTCCCTGACACTGATAATGAAAGGCCGTGCCACATTTACTGCAAACTTTCAGATCGCCGGCTTTTACGCTCTTATGACATTTGCCACACACTGACATTTTAAATTTGCCACGACACACACAAGATTCTAACAGTGGCAACACTAATCTGTCAATTCAACAGTCTGACACTTGTCAAATTGAATTTTGACACTGTCAATCGATAGTGACAGCGTCAATAACAACTGTGTGGCGGGTAGTCTGTACCAAATTATTGTAAGCGTCAATTTGTAAACAAAGTGTGGGTATAAAATTATGAGTTATCTTTAATAAATCCTGGTAACTGCAGCTGATTCATATGCCGAAAATAGTTTTTTTTTTTTTTTTTGTTGACGCGGGGAACGCATTTACGCGCCTTCATCCCAGCTGCGGGGGCAGCTGGGATGGTGTGTGGGACTCCCGGCCCGGTCCGGAATGGACCGTCCTACCCACTAAACCCCGCGGTGTTCCTCCTCACCCTTTAGCCGGGCCGAGGGATATCAAAAGATTATTCACGTCGACCCGGCTAGGGGCGCCCCGTTTATTAGGGGCTCTCCTCGGGGGAGCCAGATGGGCGGCTCCCCAAAGCTCCCCAAGGAGCTAAAAACCACGCCTGCACCGCTCTCGAGCGCCCCTCTGTAATAGAGGAGACCGAGAGCGGCTGGCGCAGGCGTGCGCTAATGGGCACCCCCGGAAGACGGGGAAGGTGCCCACCGCCATGTGACCGTTGGAGGGCGGGGTCCCCCGACCTTACGCCCACGGTCAAGAAACAATCGGGGACGCGTAGTGACTCCTCACCGCGGCGCCCCCGAACTGCACGGCAGAGCGGGAGCATTATCCGTTACTCCCGCTCTCCCGCACAGTGCACCCTACCGCTTTTCCGCCCTCACCTCGCTAACTGGCGAGGTGACAACGGCCCAGCACTGTTGCCGCCGGTCGCGCCGTTATTCACGGCCGGCAGCCCGAACTGCATGGCAGGGCGGGAGCATTTACCCAAACTCCCGCCCCCCACGCAGTGCCTCTCCCACTTTGCTGCCATCGTCTCGCCAGCAAGGTGGCGAAGCGACGGCGACCCAGCATTGCTGCTGCCGGCCGTGAATAACGGCACGGCCGGCAGCAACACACCACACCCACAGGTGGGTTACTCCCGCCTCGGTCGGAATTAGCCAGAGTAGCACAACTCCCCCACAGAGGAAGGGGAGTGGTCGCTACTCCGTTGCCCAGGATGCACCACGAGGAGGATCCGACCCATTGGGGTCCTTAAGATGTTAGTAGGACCCCGCATCCCATGCCGAAAATAGTAGCACAGGTGTTATATTTGACAAATATCACTCCACAGGCACTTTTGACTTCGTAATATATGAAATATTATTATTAATTTCGTTAAGAATAACAGAACAAGTTAGGTGTACTCTGAGGCCTATTTAACGTCCGCACTAGGGAGCGAGCAGGCGACACGACACTAGACACCCACCGGCAGGCGCAGCTTGCGCGGCGCGGGGGCGGCGGCGGGGGCGGGCGCGGGGGGCGTGGCCTCGCCCGCGTGGAACTGCGACAGGAAGCGGTTGCGGATCTCCGACAGCGGCTGCACACACAACACACGTCACGGTCAGCGCCCTGCACGCACACGCACACGCACGCGCACGCGCACGGGCGCACACTCACCGTGGGCGCGGGGCTGGCGCGCGGCGGGTCCCCGGGCGCGGGCAGCTGGTGCACCAGCGCCCACAGCCGCTTGCGCGCGTCGGGCGAGAGGCGCGCGGCGCCGGGCCGCAGCGCGCAGCCGAACGCGCTGTCCGGCGTCGCCACGTCCGCGCTGACTGCCGACACACGCGCACGCGTTAGTGGACGGTACAGGGGGTGGAGTGGTGTGCGGTGTGTGCGGGGTGTGGGACACTCACAGGGGTCGCGCGGCGTGCGCACGGGGTCGGAGGGCATCTCGCCTTGTCGCACGGCGCGCAGGCGGCGCCGCGTGGTGGGGCTCAGCGCCGCCAGGTTGGGCGTGGACAGCGCGTCCAGCGGCGGCGGCGTGTGCGCCACCGAGCCCGCGTCCTGCGCGGCCGGGCGCGGCGCCTCCTCCTGCGAGTCGCCGCCCAGCAGCCCCTGGCGCGCCATGGCGATGTAGCGCGACGCCGGCGACAGCGCGTCCTCGGCCGGCGGCGGCGCCCGCTCCGGGTCCACGTTCTCCGCCTCGGGCCCGCGCGCCTCGCCCACCAGGTAGGCGCGCTCGGGCAGGCGGCGGCCGGCGGCGGCGCAGTCCCGCAGCCAGGCGGCGCGCACGGCGGGCAGCCCCCACTTGAGCGCGCCGCAGTACTTGTCGCCGCTGGGCGCGGGGCACACGAGGTGCGTGGAGGCGCGCGCGCTGGCCGTGTCGCGCCGGCAGAACCGCAGCTGCGTCCTGCGAACGAGCGCCGAGTGAGCACGCGGGCGGCCGGGCGGGGCGGGGGGGGGGGGGGGCGGGGGAGGGGCGGGAGCACTCACGTGGCGCCCAGCAGCCGCGCCAGCTCGTCGAGGAAGGCGCGCTCCACGCCGCTGTAGGTGCTGAGCGACGCCACGACGCCGGCCAGCGGCCGCGCGTCTGCCGCCACGCTCACCGGCGCGTGGTAGTACTGCGGCGGCAGCAGCGCGCGCTGCGCCAGGCAGTCCTTCTGCACACACACCGCTCACAAGTTTTACAAAAAATAAAGAAGCTACTACGTTACATTATACTAGATTATGCTCACGGCTTCGCCCGCGTCAAATTCGGTGCCCGTTCCCGCTTCCCGTGGAAACATATTCCCGGGATGGAAGTAGTAGTGTTATTCCAGACTATAAGCTATCTCTGTTCGAAATTTCAGCCCAATCCGTTCAGCCGTTAGAGTGTAATTGAGTAAAAAACATCCAAACATCTTCACAAACTTTCTGTACTAATATTTTAAAACTGCCGGAATGCAGATCCTACTGACATCTTGAAGACCACGATATCGGATGGATCCTCCTTGTGGATCCGCCCAGTGACGGATTAACCCTTAATCAAATTAAAGAATTGCCTAGGGCACCACGTCTAAGGGGGCATCAGAAGAAGCACAAAAAAATCCGTACTTAGGGCAGATATATACCTATTTCTACTATGCTTAGGGCATCACGTCTCACTCCCACGTCACCAAAAACAACACCAAAAAGTTTCTAGGACTAATTTGAAAATTCGCGCGTTTTAAATTGACATAGAGTCCGACCTAGAGTCATAACCCCACTCCCGCTTGCCCACTCATTGCCCGCTAGTGCATTCGACAATTCGAATGTCCCGGAATTGCGATCAGCCAATCACAAACCACTCCTTCCCCGCGGGCCCCAAGCCTGGCGCCTCCGCAAATTTATTCATTCGAGTTCTGTTTAAAATATTGTGTTCGCTTAGGTACGTAATGTTTTATTTTGTTTTGTTTTGATAATGTCCAAAGTCAAAATATCTTAAGTATTTTGTTTCATTTAAATAATTACTTTTGGTAATGTAAATTTACTCAAACCAATCGAAGCTGAAGGTTTCTCATCAAATCAGCCTATGGCAGTCCACTCCTGGACGTAGGCCTCTCCCAATTTACACCACAACACACGGTCCTGTGCCTTTGGCATCCAGTCCCAGTCTATCTATCGGGTGGACGTCTTACGCTTCGTTTGCCAAGTCGCGGTCTCCACTCCAGAACTCGCTTGCTCCATCAGCCGTCGGTTGTTCTGCTGATGTGGCCGCGGCCGGCCCACTGCCACTTTAAAGTGCTTATTCTGCGAGCTATATCGACCACTTTAGTTCGCTGCCGGATATCCTCTTTCCGAAGTTTATCCCTCAAAGACACTCCAAGCATTGCTCGTTCCATAGCTCGCTGCGCGACCTTAAGGGCGCGGGCTAACCCCACCGTAAGTGTCCACGTCTTGGCACCGTAACTCATAACCGGTAGAACGCACTAGTTGTAGACTTTCGTCTTCAGGCATTGCGGTATAGGCGAATGGAAAACTCGACGCAGTTTACTGAATGCTGCCCAGCCCGGCCAGATCCTTCTGGCGATTTCCTTGTTCAAGTTCTTTTTTCCGAGTGTGATAACCTGCCGAAGGTAGAAAGCGTAGCGTAGCGAAGGTAGAAACCTTCGACGTAGATTGGTCCCGGTGTGACGTTGACCTTGGTTTGAACATGACCTTGGTTTTATACAAATTCATAACAAGACCAACACGTCGAGACGCTCCATTTAGACTATGCAGCATTCCACCCAACTGTTCCAGCGTCTCCGCTACTATGAAAATGTCTTCGGCAAACCGAAGGTGCGAGATGCACACGCCGTTGATGTTCACAGCCAACCCTTCCCAGCCCAGCAACGTCTTGAATATGTCCTCAAGCGCATTGGTAAAGAGCTTAGGCGTTATAACATCGCCTTGTCTCACACCTCTACGCAGTTCTATAGAGTTGGTTTTATAGTTTTCCAGCTGGTTGGTCATGGTAGCGGTGTCGTGCAAGCATCTTAACACCTCGATATATCGCCAGTCAACACGACATCGCTGTAGAGAGTCCAGGACTGCCCTGACCTGACTCACTGGTTTCGACAGAGTCGAAGGCCTTCTCGTAATCCACAAAAGGCATACACAGCGACTGATTGTACTCATTTGTCTTCTGTACAATCTGCCGAACAGTATGGATGTAGTCAACGGTACTGAAGCCTTTTCAAAGCCTGGCTTGCTCCCTTGGCTGAAATTCGTCGAGCTTTCCGGCGAAGCGGTTTTTGACTACTCTCGAGCTTGTAAACGAATTTAGGAGCTTGTAAACATAGCTCAGGAGTGAGATGGGTCTGTAGTACTTCAGCAAGGTCTTGTCCCTTTTCTTGAAAAACAGAGCCACCGCACTCCCGCTCCATGCTTTAGGTTTTTGTCCCTGTTGGAGGACGGAATTAAAGCGACTCGCTAGCTCTTTGAGCACCGGAGTCCCCACTGCCCTTAGAAGCTCAGTCGCAATTCCGTCGTCCCCAGGGGACTTTTTGTTCTTTAGTTGACCGAGAGCGGCCCAGATCTCGTCCTGGTCGATGTCTGGAATGTCCTCGGTATAGTGGCGCGTTAGTGCGGCTCAGTAGTCACAATCATTACGACCCATTGGTCTTTTTGTCCGTGATGAATAGAGATCTTTGTATAATAGAGATCTCTCAATTTCCTCGAGAATCTCGAGCCTTGATGTCACGGTATTGGCACCTGCTGTCTTTAATTTCACCAGACGGGGTCATCCAAACTGTTGGGCAAAGACCTTGTTACTCCTGTTCTGCTCGCTCGCAGCCTCGAAGATGCTTGTGTTATGTCATCTGAGGTCACGTCTTATCAGCTTGCGGAGTCTTACGTTAGGCGTTAATACTATCTTGCGTGAATTCAATGCTCGGAAAAGCTGCAAGGCGCATTTCAATAAATAAGGAAATTACTTATGCTTTGGTTTTTATTGTTGTCACACCTACTCCACTTCTAAAGTACCTACGTTACGTCTCATCATATAATTTTACAAAAAACTAATGTTTTTAGGCGGTAAAGGTTTAAAGTCGGATTCTAGTTTACATACGGATAGGGGGGCCCCATAGGCATGGATTGCTGAGGGCATCAAGTAGTCTTAATCCGTCACTGGATCCGCCCCATTCTGTCACTATGTCCCTCTCGTTATTTCCTAGCTAAATTCACATATCTTTATCTCGCTCTACCATTGTTACGTGTTATCTAGTGATGTGACACACTATACATATTGAAATAATGATAAATCCTGTACGACTACGAAACTACAACATTGTATCAATATTTATTTCCGTCCAAGTATTATGTTTGTTCAAATCTCAATATTATATACACGGTCCAAGCATTGGAAAAATCATCTATATTGATCAATATTATTGTACGTGTATGAGGCCTTTTTTTATACCGGGTGGGCTCCCGACACGGGTCAATGTTTTGAGTCAAGACTGATATTTATGAATGGAAGTTATTTCAATGTGCGTGATTTAATAAAAATGATTTGTGTTAATGTTGTGTAGGTACCTACTGTTTTATTTCTAAAAAACTGTAAATAAGAAATCAATTTAAAAATATATATAATTAAGTATATAATATTGTTTGTATTTACTTATCTATTAAGCAATAAAAATGTAAATATAAAGGAAAAATATTACTTTTTCTTATGAAATTTTAAAAGAAAAAGTTTTTTATGTATTAAAAACATACCTACTGCTAATAATCCTACTGTTGTACTCACCTGTATAGCGAACTTTCCGGTTTGGGCTCGAAATATTTTGCTACCTGCTAACTTGTTTTAAAATAGTTATACAGGGTGAATTTTTCAAAAGGGATTGGATGGCCAAATCCGAAACTATAAGGAATAGCGAAAAATGCTCAAAGGAGTCACGAGCCCGATTTTGATGAAACTTAAAACCTCATCATTAGATTTTTGAAAAACCAATAATCCTAGCTGGGAATCGAACCCATTGATTTTGAAAAAAAATACACACCCTATATTATTACACCATTCGATAGTGTTGCTATTAAGGATCATATTCTGGGAAGTAATTACATACGGCAAACTAAGGGAAAGTGCTCATCTTTCGTATTTTTCTTACGTTATCTGATGAATTGTTCAAAATGTAGACCATTGTTTTTAATACATAGCTGGATTCGAGACCTCAACGATCATACTGCATTCAATATTATTGATTCCGTTTAGAATATTCCTCAAAGAATCATTCTGAGCATGATTTAAAACACGGAATAGTTACGAACTATTCTGGAAATTCGAACGAAATAAATTATGATACAAAATTTAGGTACAAGAAATACGAATTCCATCAAAATTCTAAACTTTCCTTAAATTTGCCGTATATCATTACTTCGCAGAATTTGATCCTTATCAGCGACACTATCATATGGTGTAATATAAAGGGTGTGTTTTTTTTTTCAAAATCAATAGGTTCGATTCCCAGCTAGGATTATTGGTTTTTCAAAAATCGAATGATGACGTTTTAAGTTTTATCAAAATCGGGCTCGTGACTCCTTTGAGCATTTTTAGCTATTCCTTATAGTTTAGGATTTGGCCATCCAAGCCCTTTTCAAAAATTCACCCTGTATACGAGTATAACCTTTGTATTGTAATTCTGAATTTCTGATAAATAACATTACACACTCACACCCAGGATAAACCCTTGCGGGATTTATGGGTGTACTTATGTTATTGTTATATTGTTTAGATATTAAAATAAAAAAGAAATGTGCGTAGGTACCTACCTAAATTCATTTACATTAGGTACTCGGTAGGATTCGCGTACAATCACTTTTTTGTTATAATTATTTTAAATTGTCTCTGGTATACCTATATATATATATATATATATATATATATATATATATATATATATATATATATATATATATATATATATATATATATATAAATATATATATATATATATATATATAGGGTGTAACAAAATTACCTCTCCAAATTTCATGAGATGACTTGGCATCGGAAATCAAATACAAATCTATATATATATATATATATATTATAACTCAAGAACGGGCTCACCGATCCAAACCAAATCTTTAGGCTTTGTTCGGACTATTTAGTAGATGGTTTATGTGAAGTTTGCACAAAATCGGTCGAGCGGTTCTTCATTTATCACGCAAACGAAGTTGCGCGGGTCAGCTAGTATTTAATAAAAAAGGGGGGTAAATTTTTTTGAATTTTTTTTGTCGCACCTTAAGAATTCATTTTTTACCGCGGCAATTCGAGGTAACATGGTCGCCGTGGCAAAACAAACACAGAGCACCCGTCTGGCTGTCGTTGTCGCTTTCTACTGCCGCTCAGTAGCGATAGAAAGGGTTAAAAAGGGAATTTATAGGACCTTTAAAACGGCTTTACGGTTAAAGTATTCATGTGATTTCTTTTTCTTCATTTTTGTAATGTTTCTTGACTGATGCCACGTCACGTGACGAAATTTGGAGAGGTAATTTTGTTACACCCAGTATATATATATATATTTTTTTTTTATTAGGTTCACTAAACTGGACAAAACACTACGGTAACATGCTCATATTTGTAATTCATAAGGTGCTAAATTTTAGTGTCTGCCCTTCTTGAAGTGAACACAGCATCCTACAGAAGAAGAGCGCCAACCGAAGTAATCGGCTTTAAACGGGCACACTACAGTCTAAGTCTACCACTGTTAATCAATAATATGTCACAACTGTGCATTTAAATACAATTTCAACGATCGAATAGAGGTATGAAAAATATCAATTCCATTACAAACATGATTGTAGGCAGAACTCATACGGTACAACGGTGAGTGCTGGGTATAATTAGTCCGACAGAAGGGCAAGCTGAATACCCTTCTATTATGAGTACGACAGCCTGAACGTGGCACAACGATATTCAATCTGGCAAGGGTACAAGGACTGTCCAATCTGCCGTTAATCAACTTATGCAAGTAAACAATATCAGCCACATTTCGCCTATGCTCTAAAGAAGTAAGATTAAAATGCGCCAGTCTAGAGTCATAAGATGTTAAAGTGCGACATAGATTATGCGCATATGCTAAGTGATATAAAAACTGTCGCTGTAATTTCTCCAAACGCGTAATATGTACGGCATAAGATGGGCTCCAAATTTGACAACAGTATTCAAGTACTGATCTAACATAACTATTATATAGGAGAATGGGGACTTCACAGTCCCTGAACAATTTTGTTTGGCGAATCACAAAACCAGTCATTAGGATTGCAAATAGTCCGATACAATTTTAGGTCGTCAGCGTACATTTGGTATTCTGACTTAATGGTAGAACACAAGTCGTTCACGTAAACCAGAAAGAAAAGCGGTCCCAAATGGGACCCCTGAGGTACACCTGACGGGACCATCCTAGACACAGATCTATAACCTCTAACCTTGACAAGCTGTGATCTATTTACAAGATATGATTCACACCACCTAAGCAATGATCCACAAATGCCTGCGTGGGCCAATTTTTGTATGAGTAGGTGTCGGAGACATATCGTCGCCAGCAGGACGACGCAGGGGCATCCAAGACGCGGGGGGTCCACGCGCCCCGCTCACCGAGCAACAGCTGTGCGGCCGTCAGTCACTACGTCAAAAAACACCGTCACCTCAACACGCGCACCTATATATACCTACCTATACGTCTGTGATTTGTACAAGAACCGTTATTATAAAGTTCACCAAGAAACCAGCTGTTTCTCTTGCCACCACCTGCAAGAACCCAGAGCACGTCGTCACCACATGGTCCTTCGAGCCGGATTTGAACCAGCGACCTATGGATTACCAATTTCATTACCAAGGATCTTTGCGGTAAGCTTAAATTACCTATTCGTAATGTAAGCTCAAGCCTGGCAGGTATAAACAGTCAAACGTCAATCATATCAGAGTCTTGCTCCTTGCATTTAGAATCTTGTGACGGTTCATACACAACTGACATTGATTGTTTTGTCTTGCCGAAAATCACACCATTCATACCGCATTCATACATTGACATACAAAACTTACCTGTACCATCAGGCATTCACCTAGCTGACCCGTCATTCAACATTCCATCTGAAATTAATATCCTCGTGGGAGCAGAAGTCTTTTGGTCAGTGATAGGTCATAGTCGCATACAGCTAGGTAAACAACAGCCAACGCTTTTCGAAACAAAGCTCGGTTGGCTAATATCAGGCGCACTACCACAGTCAATTGATAGCAAATTATTGTGCATGTTTACACATGATAAACACACAACACACACACACACCACAGACCTCACACGTTTTTGGGAACTAGATTCAATCTCACCAAAATACAATCTCACTTCCGAAGAACGCCTATGTGAGCAGAACTTCATAGACACAACAAAACGAGACAGCAACGGCCGTTTCATTGTGTCCATTCCATTGAAAGCATCCCCTAAAGCATTAGGAAACTCTTATGACATGGCCAAACGACGTTTCTTGTCATTAGAGCGTAGACTCAACCGAGAACCGGAACTTAAGAAACTTTATGTGGATTTTATGAACGAGTATGAGGCATTAGGTCACATGACTAAATCTCCTATTCTCTCAGATTCATCACCATACTCATATTTTCTTCCACATCACGGCGTGTTTCGAGAGTCCAGTACAAGCACCAAATTGCGAGTCGTCTTCGACGCCTCAGCGGTTACAACATCAGGCAAGTCATTCAACGATATTCAGGCTGTAGGCCCTAGAGTTCAGGATGATCTGATGTCTATTCTATTGCGGTTCCGCCACCATAAATACGTCATATCAGCTGACATAGAGAAGTTTTTCAGACAAATCAATATTGAGGAATCTCAACGGCCTCTACAGCAGATTCTATGGCGATGCGATCCTTCTCTGCCCCTTATAGAGTATATTTTGAACACAGTAACTTACGGGAATTCAGCTTCACCATACATCAGTACAAGATGTCTGACTGAGCTCGCGAAGCAGGCATCTACTACACAAGCGCAACGCGCTATTCATCATGATCTCTACGTGGATGATCTCCTGTCGGGGAGTGACTCCATCGATTCCACTATCACCCTAGGCAGAGACATCATCAAAACTTTGGGGTCAGCACAGTTGACTCTACGGAAGCGGCAGTCTAATAGCCACGAAATTCTAAATTCAGTGACAAATCAGACTACAACTTCTTCTAACACAGTGAGTTTAAGCATTGACGAACCTAGTAAAACTCTCGGTCTCAATTGGCGGTGTAACACAGACACACTCACTTTTTCAATAAATTCACCATTACACACAAACACTATCATTACAAAACGTCACATACTGTCTATAATTGCACAGATCTTTGATCCCCTAGGACTAGTTTCACCAACCATCATGGAGGCCAAGCTAATCCTCCAAAGGCTGTGGATTGATGGGTGTTCTTGGGATGGAGAGGTGCCGGCAGAGGTTAAAAAGCTTTGGCTAAAGCTTACTGAAACTTGGCCTCATCTGAACACACTTAGTATCCCACGGTGGGTTGTATGTGACAATCCTTCATCTATAGCTTTACACATTTTTAGCGACGCTTCCGAACGGTGTTACGGCGCTTGCATTTACATTCGCGCCGTGGCAGGCGATGGCTCCATTCATGTAAGTCTACTTACCTCCAAGAGCAAGATCGCGCCGGTTAAGGCTACTACTATCCCAAGGTTGGAGCTTTGCGGAGCTTTACTCGGTACAAGACTATGTACGAAAGTTCTGGAATCCCTAACAATAGAACCTGATAGTTGTATCTTTTGGTGCGACTCAATGATAGTTCTGGGATGGCTGTCATCGTCCCCGGCTTCTCTTCAGCCTTTTGTCAGGCATCGCGTTTCCGAGATCCGGGAAGGTTTTGGTGATCACACATGGCGCTACGTGCCCTCAAAAGAGAACCCAGCTGATCTGATCTCACGTGGTCTTAGCGCTGACCTCATAGGTCAATGTTCCTTGTGGTGGTCAGGTCCTTCCTATCTGTCTCTTGATGCCTCTCAGTGGCCGTCTACACCTAAATCAGACAGCAATGTTCCACTACCGGAGCTATTGAGATCACACACACAATACAATGCATCATTTCATACAAACACAATTACTCAGTCCAATGAAATCAAATATAATCAATTAATTTTGAATTTAATCAACAATTCATCTAATTACACTAAATTACAACGTACTATAGCATATTTATTTAGATTTGTAAATAAGGCTCGTAATAATAATTTAAGTCTAGGCTCAACTCTAACAAGTTCAGAATTGTCGTACAGTGCTGACTTTATTATTCAAACATGTCAGAGGGAAATGTTTCCCATGGAGTATGATCTGCTCTCATCGGGAAAATCTCTTCCCAAGAAAAACCGTCTTATTTCTTTATCACCATTCATCAAATCAGGAATCATACGTGTAGGAGGAAGACTGGACAACTCATACTATGATTACAATGTAAAGCATCCGATTCTTATATGTAGTCAGCATCATATTACTAAGTTGCTATTCAATACCTACCACTTAAGATTATTTCATGCTGGACCACAGTTATTATTGTCGTCATTACGACATAACTACTGGCCTTTGGGTGGCAGGAACCTTGCAAAATCCACAGTACATAAATGCGTCAAATGTCAACGTATCAAGGGTCAAACCGTTCAACCTATGATGGGTAATCTGCCAAAGGAACGGGTTCAGTTAGAGTTTCCTTTCCTCGAGACAGGCACGGATTACGCCGGACCAATTCTGATAGCCGATCGTAAAGGTAGAGGATGCCGACTCATTAAATCCTATATCTGTGTATTCGTTTGTCTAGCCACACGGGCAGTTCATTTGGAGCTTGTCTCGGATCTTACCAAGGAAGCTTTTATTGCAGCACTTAACAGATTTATTGCTCGTCGAGGTAAACCGAAAACCATCTACTCTGACAATGGTACTAATTTCGTAGGAACATGTAACGCGCTGGCTGACATTTTAAAGCAGGACTACTCATCCGAAATGGCAGAGTCAGGTATTAATTTCTCTTTCATTCCAAGTTATTCTCCTATGTTCGGTGGGATATGGGAAAGTTTAGTACGTAGCGTTAAAGGACATTTGCGACGTATACTAGGTCTTACACATCTTACCTTCGAAGAGATGGCTACGTGTTTGATACAGGTTGAAGCCATATTAAACTCTCGTCCTCTTACACCCTTATCCACAGATCCATCTGACCTTTACCCTTTAACTCCTGCCCATTTCCTAATTGGAAGGTCTCTCACTGCTTTGCCTCATCCAGAAGTAACCAGCCAGAACATTGCCAACCTAAAGCGATTCGAGCGCATAGAACACCTAAAACAACAATTTTGGAAAAGGTTTTCTAACGAATACATATTTTACCTCCAACAGAGGACCAAGTGGGCGCACTCCGAAGGAACCCTTGAAGAGGGATCTATGGTGGTCCTGAAGCAGCCAAACACGCCGCCTCTCATGTGGCCAATGGGGCGCATTGTTCGTCTCATACCCGGGAGAGACGGAATAGCTAGAGTCGCCGATATCAAGACTAAGACAGGTATCGTTCGACGCGCTTATAATACTATCTGTCTCCTTCCAGTCACACACTGAATTTGAAGACAAGTCTTCAACCCCGGGAGCATGTCGGAGACATATCGTCGCCAGCAGGACGACGCAGGGGCATCCAAGACGCGGGGGGTCCACGCGCCCCGCTCACCGAGCAACAGCTGTGCGGCCGTCAGTCACTACGTCAAAAAACACCGTCACCTCAACACGCGCACCTATATATACCTACCTATACGTCTGTGATTTGTACAAGAACCGTTATTATAAAGTTCACCAAGAAACCAGCTGTTTCTCTTGCCACCACCTGCAAGAACCCAGAGCACGTCGTCACCAGTAGGTGATGATCTACCACGTCAAATGCCTTTGAGAAATCAGTGTATACGGCATGCACCTCTTTTGAGTCTTCCATTGCTTCATAAATATTCGTGACATAATCTAAAAGATTCGACGTAGTCGACTTGCCTGGTAAGAACCCATGCTGGTTAATATCGAACATCGGTTTTAGGTGGAAATAAACTTTAATTTGAACCAGCTTCTCGAATACCTTACCCATAGTGGATAAAATAGAAATGGGTCTATAATTTTTGACATCACTATGGTCTCCTTTTTTGTGTATTGGAGTAATATGTGCAAGCTTCCATTTAGAAGGGAAAACACCACAGGAGAGAGACATGTTGAAAATATAATGAAGCGGGTCAACTAACTGCTCTGAACAATTTTTTAGTAGCAATGGCGGTATAGAATCGGGTCCTGGCCCTTTGTTCGTATTCAACGATTTTAGAGTGCTAAGGATATCCGCTTTAGATATATAATAAGAACTAAGTGATTCCGAGAGGTTAACAGGTCCATCACAATTACTCATTAAAGGTGTCTGCTTATCAGAGTATACTGAATGAAAATACTCAGAGAAAAGGTCACTAATACCTTGCCCGTCTCCCGCAATTTTATCCATATAGAACATTTCATTTGGGATTTCACTGCTATCATTATAAAGTCAATAAGATCCTATTGACTTTATAAATGACCAAAAATATTTAGGATTACTTTTAATCAAGTTTGATGAGTTTATCTTAAACTTTTCGAGACATTCCTGCACCATTATTTTGCATTGGTCGCGTAACATTTTAAAAGCACATACATCTCTGGGATTTGAGTACTTTTTAACCTTTTTATGAATTCTTCTCTTGTCTTTCAGCGCTCTCAGCAGAGGCGGACTGAACCAAAATGGATATTTATTATTTCCACAGCGGTATTTGGGGGTATTATTTTCAATTACTTGATTTAATATGGAGTAAAAAGCGTCAACCGCACCATCAACCGTGTCGTTCACGGAGAGATGTTCAGCCCAATCTGTGACATTCAGTTGATCCCTAATATCTTCGTAGTTAGCCTTGGAAAAATTTAGAGATACAGCTTTTTTGATTTTGGGTGGTTTCTTGTGATGAGGAAATACATTTAGGGAAATATCAAGAGCTGGATGACGAATATCCAGGCCAACCAACAGTGTTTATTTATTTATTTATTCGTTTATGCACACACAATAAATGTAAAAAAAAAACACAGTAAAAGAAACTTTGGTACAATGGTACTGCTGATTTCTAGAAGAAATATCTGCCAGCAGACCGGCGAGAGGAAAACATGAAAATATAAGGAAACAAAGAAAAGAAGTGTGTAAATAAAAGAGAGGGATAGAATTATATTAACACACATGATACAACAGCAAATAAGTAAATACTATTACTAACTAAGATATTTAATACTTATGATAAATATACATATTAATATATAAATAGATATATATATTATACATATATACTCCTTACATACATACATACATACTACGTATAGATTTTACTTTAACAAAATGCACATACAGGTAAATAACACATATAAATGACTAGGTTTAGAGACTAGAGAGATAGTGTTTACGGACTTTTCTTTTGAAAGTTACAACAGTTTTACTGTCTCTGACATCAGGCGGAAGCGCGTTCCACAATCTAACCGCATGCACTGTGAAGGAATAAGTATAGAAGTCGCTTTTGTGCCTAGGAAGATTGAGATTCGAACGTTAGTGAGACCGACAAAGGGCACCAGGAGAGCGAACGAAAGAAAACCGCTCCCTCAGATAGGAAGGAGAAGATGGGTTGTAAAGAATGTTATAAAGGAGGCAGAGGATTCGAGTGTTCCGGCGAAGGCGAATTGGGAGCCACTTGAGTTCTTTGCGAAAATGAGAAACATGATCATACTTTCTAAGATTGAATATAAAGCGAATACATAAATTTTGCAACCGCTCAAGTTTATCTAGGAGCTCCTCTGTGGCGTCCAAATAGCAAGCGTCGGCGTAGTCAATAATGGGCTGAATCAGAGTTTGAGCAAGATTGATTTTTGTTCCCAATGGTAAGAAGCTCTGGAGGCATTTCAAAGAATGGAAGGAAAAATGTACCTTCTTGCTGACATCATTAATGTGGGTACCCCAGGATAGAGTGGTATCCATAATAACCCCCAGATTTCTAACTGAGTCCGTGTAAGGTATCTGACTACCAGCCAATAGCACAGGACTCAGCCCAGACGCGGGGAGAATGCTACGTTGATATCTGCTGCCAATAATGATAGCTTGTGACTTCCTAGGGTTAATGAGCAGTCCCACCGAATTGGCCCATTCGCTTAGTCTGTCCAAGTCTCCGTTTATTGATGATACCCCAAGAAGAGCATCATTGGCCGCAAAATGACGATACAACTGCAGGTCGTCAGCATAGAGATGGAAGTTATTGGAAATAAGACTCGTAGCAGAGTTGATAAAGACAGAAAATAAAAGAGGAGACAGAACGCCACCCTGAGTGTGTCACTTTTAGTCACCTTAAAAAGTCCAGTAGCGTTTGTTATAATTAAATCAAGCGTGCGTCCCTCAGCGTTCTCTATTGAATTTATATTATAGAGACCGTTGAGGGCGAGAGCGTCCGTAAGTAAACTTTCCTTATTATCAGGGCACCCCGCTGGGACCATGAACTTCATTCCAACATCACGTTGCCAACGCAAATAGGGCAGGTTGAAGTCGCCAACCAGTAAATTTATTGAATTTTTTGGCAATTTGTGCTGTATAATGTTTGTCATATGGGCCATAAGTACCTCAAGACGGGTGACGGAAACCGGCGGAGGGAAATAAACGTTACAAATACAAAGTGGAACAGTTTCGTTGCCACGTTTAAGCGAAATTACTACCCATAAGTCCTCGTCGGCAGACTCCCATGTCGGCTTGCGGGATACTTTAAATTTTTTTGACACGGCAATCAAACCTCCACCACCATCAGTTTTTAAAGAAGACGACGAGCTTCGATCCCTTCTGAATACAGTATATCTATCGTCTAAGATCTCCCGGTTATAAACAGATTCCTTTAGCCATGTCTCTGTCACAAGAATCACATCAAAGTCCAGCACGAGCGCGTTACACCGTATGACCTCTGTCTTGGTCCTTAGACCTCTTACATTTTGGTACAAAATATTTAAAGTATTGTTGCTGTTTCCTACGTTCCGGTTTGTGTTCATAAGTTATAGCCAAGATACTCAACTACAAAATAAAAAAATACAAAAAATAAATAAAAAGAGAAAAGAAAATTTACAAAGTCTTAAGAAATTCCGGATCTCTTACAAATAAATTCTTACTATTAAAATCCTTTTTAATGAAAATGCGACCGTTTCGCACCCATACAAACCGAAAACCCTTATCTTTTGCAATTTGACGAGTTTTAGCATGTAACTGCTTGTTCGCCGGAGATACTGCTCGTTCGCTCTAAGTTTGCCGCTCGGCTCCATACTAAAGTCGAATTTTTAATTAGACGAAGTAAATTGACAACAAATAATGTCACTCCTTCATACAATATTGCTTATTTTCTATGACGAAGTGACATTAGCTACTGTCAATTTACATCGTCTAATTAAAAATTCGGGTATACGCCTCTACGCCAGCGGCAAACTTAGAGCGAACGGGTAGTAAATGTTCGCAGGGCAATCCCAAGATGTGACGAATTAAGCTTCTCGTTTGGGTGATTCCTATTGAATGCCTTGACCGCAGCCAAAACACCACCTCGTACCAGGGGACTGGACAGCTCTACCACAATCGATCGTGGACGTTTGGATTCCTGATTGACCTTTGCCACACGATGATAATTCAGAAGTTGTTCCTCGTGCAGAGTATATCCAACAGATGCCGTCAATTGTTTTATAAAAGTCTTGAGGTCCTCACTTCTGTGCTCAGGGACGCACTGGATCTCCAGATTCGACTCTCGGGATTGCTGTTCAAATGTGTTTAGTCTACTGTTAATATCAGTCACGTTCAATTTTAGAGATTTATTCTCGGCCTCTAGTTCTTCACACTTTTTAGTTTTCAAATCTAATTCTTCTCGAAGCTGGTCGTACTTGGCAGACATAAAATTGACACTTGCAGTTAATTCCTCGATTTTAGCACGAGTATCAGTGCTTTTAACAGTAAACTCCCGCCGTATGTCCTTCAGGAGTTGAGAAAGTGAGTCCTCCAGCCTCTTGCTGAAATACTGTTTAAGTTCCCCGACGTTGTTCGCAGCTGAAATTTCAATATTTAGTCCCGTTTCAGGTGGAGAAGGGGTCTTGGAACTTCCACCACGCTTCTCAGTAAGTTTGCAACAAGAACACCTCCACGCAGCTCTATAAGCTTTCGATTCCTCATCAAATTCTCAACAGATACGCCCACACAATGGCAGTGATATGCTGCGTTACACTGGGAGCATTTTTTGAAGTGAAACTTCTTCATCGGCGTTGGAAAAAAATTTGCGTCACGTCACGTCACGATTTTTGGTTACGCGCCATCTTTGTTCTGTTCCCCACCACGGTGGATTCGAATTAAGAGTACTTTATCCAGGGATAGCATGTCATTTAAGGGTTTTTGGACTTTTGGACTTTTGGATGGGACATTGGTACTTTGGGTCTTTGGGACTTTGGAACTTTGAGACTTTGGGACTTTTGAACTTTTGAACTTTTGAACTTTTGGATGGGACCTTGGTACTTTGGGTCTTTGGGACTTTGGGACTTTTGGACTTTTGGATGGGACCTTGGTACTTTGGGTCTTTGGGACTTTTGGACTTTTGGAGTTTTGGACTTTTAGACTTTGGGACTTTGGGACTTTTGGCCTTTGGGACTTTTGGACTTTTAGATGGGACCTTGGTACTTTGGGTCTTTGGGACTTTGGAACTTTGGGACTTTGGGAGTTTGGGAGTTTGGGAGTTTGGGACTTTTGGACTTTTGGCCTTTGGGACTTTGGGACCTTGAGACCTTGGGACTTTGGGACTTTTGGACTTTTGGCCTTTTGGACTTTTGACTTTGGATTTTTGGACTTTTGGACTTTTGGACTTTTGTACTTTTTGACTTAATTTAAGGTGAGGTGAAAATTAAGTTTATGAAGAAGTTTCACTTCTTACGTGTGTACACTAAGTACACGCAATTTTTTTATTTATTTCTGTGGATTTTATTTGCTTCGTACACTTTTGACATACACTCATCTTGATATTTTACCACAATCAGGCTAAAACCTTGCAGTATGGCAACACAATATATATGTCAAGATCAAAATTGACGGCTGTCAGTTGAATATGACAGCAAATATGTGCAACTTGAGGGTATTTCCAAGTCTCAATTGAAGTTTGAGCGACAATCTAACTTGATATTGTATATTGAAGGTATAAAAATAAAACTTATCTTTGTGTCTAACGCCGTCTGTAGTGCACAACAAAAGCAGAAAACAATAATCCAGGATCCTCAAATGGTGTACTTTATTTTGCCAATTCACAGAAACTGATACTTTGCAAGTAGTATTTTTAACATAAACTTGTAGCGAGACTGTAATGTACGACCGTGGCAGGGTTGCCATCACGATGAATCACGATATATTATATTCATATTTATTAAAACATTGTTTAGCAAATTCTATGGCTATTATTTTTGAAGTTATACTTCTTTAGGCGCGTTATGAAAAAATGATGAGAGTGAAATTTTAAGATCTGTGACACAAAATTAACAGTACGAAGTTGTCTGCTTAACCGCTCATTAAGTCTCGAAAAAAAGCTACCAACTAAATAGAAATTGAACCTCGATATTAGTCGCGCATGTTGGTACGCTCGTCACCTCTGATCACTGTTTTCATATTTTTTTTTTTAAGTAGTATAACTCCTCACGCGCGTACATACACGTACACGTACCCATTTTTTTATACCTATTGCATAGCAAGCAAGTTTATCGATACATCGATACGACCGGGGGCAACACGCCAACACTATCGACTACCGAACGTGACAGCTAGGGCGTGACCGACCTCGAAGGAGCCAATAAGGCAAGTCAACCTCTCGTGCACAGCGGCGCGAGCACGGGGTGGGGGTGCGGTGTGTAGGTAGGGCGGTAGGGCGGTAGGGCGGTAGGGCGGTAGGGCGGTAGGGCGGCACTAGGACACTCACGATCCACAAGGCGGTGACGGGCGTGGCGGCGGGCGACAGCAGCTCGCGCGTGTCGAAGCACAGCGGCACGAGCGCGTAGTGCGCGCCGGGGGCGGGGTGCGGGTGGGGCGCGGGGGGCAGCGCGCCGCCCGCCGCCTCCACCTCGGCGCGCAGCTCCTCCAGCGCCGCGCCCGCCAGCGCCTGCGCCTCCAGCCGCACGCCTGCCGCACCGTTGCATTCATATTTGGGGTTAATCTCACCCACCATCGTCTAGCCCAAACTAAGCTAATATATGAGCTTGTGCTATGGGATCTAGACGACTGATAGACGCACTTATATATTTGAAAATACATATATGTTATACGTAGAGAGCACCCAAACTCCGAAACGAACGTTTTTGGATCACACAAATATTTGGACCGACCCGGGAATCTAGCCCGGGACCCTCGGAACTGCAGACATAAATTTCAAAAACAATTCTTGCATAGTTCGGGAATCCAACCTAATTATTTTGAAAAAATTAACTTATATTATATTTTCTATTTGAATATCGTTCGTGTAGGGCATAAACAGTAAATATTACTATTACCGTGAAACACGATATCTAAAATAAATATAAATGGGATAATGTATCCTTTTAAAGTCGGTTACAAGAGACTTATCTGTTTCCAATGTCGGTTGAGTTTGAAGGAATAAATACCGCAAGCGTGGTGTAGTGCAGTGTAAAGTGAAAGATGAGGAGTTACCTTTAAATATCTGTTCGATGCAGTCCGAGGAGTCGTCGGCGGCGGGCGAGGCGGCGCGGGGCGAGGGGGGCGCGGGGGCGGGCGCGGGGACGGGCAAGGCTGGGGACGCGCGCCTCGCGGGGGACGCCGCCGCTGCCGTGTCCTCTGTGTACCACATATCACATCGTCACTGTTTCTATCATTATAACGTCATTTGTTAAGTCAACGAACGAATTTTAATCGCATATCCGTACGTAAAAGGAGCCCGCATACCACTTTTAGTCGATGGTCGTAGTAGGGTATTACCAAGTGGTCCAGCAGGCATTTGGGCGAGGCGGGCGCGGCGCCGGGCGCGGGCGGCGGCGAGCGCAGCAGCGCCAGGTTGTGTGTGTGTGTGTGTGTGTGTGTGTGTGTACACTCACGGCTCAGGTAGTGGTCCAGCAGGTGCTCGGGCAAGGCGGGCGCGGCGCCGGGCGCGGGCGGCGGCGAGCGCAGCAGCGCCAGGTTGTGTGTGTGTGTGTGTGTGTGTGTGTGTGTACACTCACGGCTCAGGTAGTGGTCCAGCAGGTGCTCGGGCAAGGCGGGCGCGGCGCCGGGCGCGGGCGGCGGCGAGCGCAGCAGCGCCAGGTTATGTGTGTGTGTGTGTGTGTGTGTGTGTGTGTGTGTGTGTGTGTGTGTACACTCACGGCTCAGGTAGTGGTCCAGCAGGTGCTCGGGCGAGGCGGGCGCGGCGCCGGGCGCGGGCGGCGGCGAGCGCAGCAGCGCCAGGTTGTGTGTGTGTGTGTGTGTGTGTGTGTGTGTGTGTGTGTGTGTGTGTGTGTGTGTGTGTGTACACTCACGGCTCAGGTAGTGGTCCAGCAGGTGCTCGGGCGAGGCGGGCGCGGCGCCG